>CM027842.1:56874075-58308950 GCA_016097545.1 Eucalyptus victrix
TTTGAATATAATATCTTTAGGTTTTTGTAGTTACAACTATTGCTTTAATTGCCCCATGCACTGTAACTTTGATTTTATTATGAAGTATGAGTTAAAATAAATACAAAAAGAGTTGAATTTCAATCTTCTTGCGTCAATGCAGGAATTCAACTGATTTATAATAGATGGAATTATTACTGTCATAAGAAGAAATTTGTCTTATTTATCACCCTTTTCAAGGCCAAGTTTAACTCTACCTAAACTCTCTCCACTACCAAATTTCGAATCCCCAATTCTATCTACGATATAAGAAAAAGGTGCTGGTCACATTTGAGTTCGATCAGCCGAAAAAGACAAATGTATTTTCTATCGATCAATGAATCTCGTGTCCTGTTATTCTCGGTATCCACTGAAAATGTAATGCGAATACAAGAAAAGTATTAGCAACAAAGTAAATGAATGAGAAGGTTTATTTGTATTCGTGAAAATTAATGGCGCCGAAGGTTCGTGCGCCTTATGTTGCCCCAAGGTAAATGTGGCTTGAGAGAGATGTGCGCGGAATCGCACATCTGCCGCTCCATTCGTGAACTGCCGCTTTCGTTGCCGTCTGCTTTTGCTTGGGAAGAGTCCAGGCAAGCATGGAATCTCATATTTGCTGTTCCCACCCACACGAACAGGATGGTTTTGGCTATCCGCTGCATTAACTTTAGGCAACGTGTTGATTCTTGATTGGTAGCATGCCACAGATTCTCATCTCGTTACGTTCAGGAGGGAGCAAGGCCAAACGATCCTCAAACGGACAGTAGCGGCTCGGGCTAGTCACTCTCCTTATATTCTTCCTCCGCAGGCGCGTCCCCGCCCTCCCCTTGCTCAGATTCTCTCCCCAGTTCATGCTTCAAGCGACTTGCTCTTCTCTGTCATTTCCCTTCTCCTCCCAAAGACGCCACCACCATCCTTCTGCTCCCCTTCCCGTCGTCTCCCACCGACCCTTTGGCAGTGCCTGCTAGCCCTGCAGTGCAAAGAAGCAAAGGTCGAAAATGGTGACGGAGGCCATCAGGAAGGTGATGACCCTTTTCATGCAGCTGATGTGGAACGCGGTGAGGCCAGAGGATTTGAAGCTCGGCGATCATATCTACACGTATAGAATACATGGGCTCTATGGCCATCACGGTCAGTTCTCATTCCTTGCTGTTTCTGCATCAGTATATTTTCTCTCTTTTATCTTTTCCTCTCCTTTTGAAAAGGGTTTGTGTATCGGGATTGACAGACTATTCCAGTAATCAAAACTTTGCCTTTTTGTCTTGGGCTAATCGTTAAAGCTAACCATTGATTAACATTTGCACTGTTTCTCGCAAGCCAAGCTTGATTGAACAGTTCCGCAGCCCAAAATGAAATACAAGGTCAATCTCCACGTTTAATCTTCTAGGTTTCCACTTTTAGTGATTAAAACATTCATAAAGATCATTTATATGTCATTTATCTTTTTTCTTCTTCTTTTGTTGCCAAAACCACCATATTACTGAAAGTTTATTTAACCAGTGGAAAAAAAAAAAAATTGCTCGTATAATTGATTCTGAATGTAGCATATTTTCTTTTAGACATAAAAAAATGCCGATAAATTTAGAAAAAATTAGATCGATATTTTCCACGGAGAGAGAGAGAGAGAGAGAGAGAGAGAGAGAGAGAGAGAGAGAGAGAGAGAGAGAGAGTATGTTTCCAACTTGACTTAATTTTATTAAAGTGCGTATGACGATCTTTCCTTGTTAGAGGGATCATAAACCGGTAAGCATCAAGCAATATGTCCTTCTCAACGTTTGCCTAACGCCTAATTTCGAACTGTAGTCAAGTAAGAAATGGGAGAGCACAAATCCGACCGCATATGCACTTTCACGTCAGGACAGTTAGTAGTTTTACGGTGACCTAGTGAACACATGTGGGAGCAACTAATCTCGATAATTCCATAGAGTTTAGGACAAACAAAGGTCTTGGAAGACATAATCAATCGAAAAGCTTCTATTATCTGTCCCAAAACTAGCCTACACCGAGCTGATTTATATAAAAATAAAACATTTCCAAGGCCATGGCTTGGTACATAGAGTTGGCAAAATAGGTCACAAATCCATTTTGTAACTCATGTTTAATAGGTCCATATAAAGTGGGTAACTCTTTTGACAACTAAGGGCGTATTTGGTAACATTTCTATTTGAAAATTATTCTAGGAAACGGAAATAGAAAAAAGTATTTCTGTTCCGGTGAACAATTTTTGAACAAAAAAACGCGTTTGGTAAACTTTTTTCTTCTTTTGGCCGGTGACCGGCAGACGAGGGTTGGCAGCCTCGCCCAGCCATGGCGAGGCTCGCCGACCCCTGGCGAGGCCGAGCTTGCCCAGCCTGCCGTGAGGTCGGCCTCGCCTTGGCTGGGCGAGCTCGAGCTCGCCTAGATCCGGTGAGCTGAGCCGAGCCGAGCCAGGGGCCGGCGACACTCCGGCGAGGTCGCCGGCCCTCGACGGCCGGTCGCCGACCATGGCCGAGGCCGGCGATCGGTCAAAGAAAAAAGAAAGAAAAAAGAAGAAGAAGAAAAGAAGAAGAAAAAAGAGATAAGTGTTTCTAAATTTTATTCCAGAAACAATAAACAACTTTTTTTTGTTTCTTATTTCTGTTCCAAATGTGTTTCTGGGAACAAAAAAAAATAGTTTTAGAACAAAAACGCAAACAAACGCATTTCGGTGGCCTTCGATAGGGTGACCCTATGTCTCCTTATCTTTTCACCTTGGTTATGGAAGTCTTTGTTGGAGAAATCTTTCTAGAATATTTTGAAGCTGACAAAACGTTTCTTTCAGTCTAAAGTCTGGATGTTCGGAGACCGTCAGTTTAAAGTCTGAAGACTTTGTTCTCCCAAGACTCAAGACTCAAGACTCAAGACTTAAGACTCAGGACTCAAGACTTAAGTTTGTTCTCACTGACAGTCTTTCTAATCCAGTGACGAAGGAAATCCAAAGCTGAGGTTTATGGTTGAGGATTCAATCCTATCCTCTGGAATAGATTCTTTGGTTGGATAATCGTTTCGGATTCTTTGATTCTTATCTAAGATCGATTGAAGATCCGATGGTCGACGAAATAATCTTGGAATATTCTATTCTTGGAAACCGAGATCCTGATTGTATGGGCGAACAGGATTGATGGGCTATCATCAGATTCCTTAAATAACTCGGATGATCTTCTTGATTGATTCCGTCCAACGGGTAGATTGGAGGAATTCCTTTGGTAAGTGTCAACGGCTATGATGGCATGAAGGAGTATAAAAGGAAGACGTCTAGTTGTTTTAAGTGTGTGATCGATAGAAAAATTCCAGAGTCTGAAGATTCTTGATTGTTAGTTGTGTCACGCCCCGAACCCCGAGCGCGCGCACATCCCACTTTGGTCGATCAAAAATGCGACATCCCAGGACACGTCGCCGACCCCATTCATTTAATATTACGCAAGCGGAACGTATTATAAAACCCCTGACAATAAAATACGGGATAGAAAAGCAGAAAGCAAAACCACCACATATCAATTTCATAATTCAATAGAATTACAGACAGAAGCCTACAGCCAAAAGTCTACAAAAGACCGACTCTTAAAAAGGAACTGTCCTACGACCTACAAGTCGGACACGTTCTCCAATCTTATGACTTCACCTCTGCAACTCCTCAAGGCCAACCAAAGCTATCTGGTCGCTCCGTCCACCAGGGACCTGAAATTTTAATCCCACAACCGGATGAGACGATGTCTCAGCAAGTTCAACCCCTAAACCCCTATTAGAAAGAAAATACGCCCGGGTGGCCTAGCCACATCACACGAAGACTTACCTCGCCTTAGCCTTTATCTCGGTTAGCACAATTTATATAAACCAACCACGTGCAATTATGATAACCAAACAACCATGGCACAATCACATTATCAAACAATTCAACCACTTGGATCGTCTCAGCGATCAATCGACTCGGCCGATTACATGTCAATTCAGCAATCCAATCATTACTCTTAATCACGGCCCTACTCGGTGCGACCTTTAACAGGTGGCAAATCACGACCCCATCGGGCGCGACCTCTAATAGGTGGCATATCACGGCCCCATCGGGCGCGACCTCTAATAGGTGGCATATCACGGCCTCATCCATTAATTTCCACACATAGAATTTTATAAAGAATCCATATTTATTACAATCAACACTCAATTCGCCACATCCATTCATCAAATTCAAATTCTAAATGCACAACAGCGATCGGCACGAAATTCTGAGCAAATAAGGTCCCAACGAAATTTTCGAATTTTAATAAATAATTAAATTTATTCCGAAAATTAATTAAATAATAATATTCATATTTTTCGCAATCCACCTTCAATTTATAATATCCAACCATCGATTTCAAAAATCCGAATACACAGAGCGAATCGGCACGAAATTCTGAGAATTTAGTGTCTCGACAAAATTTTCGGAATTTAATAATTAATTAAATTTATTCCGAAAATAATTAAATAATCATATTTTAATAATTTCGAATAATGATATATTATTAAATTATTAAATAATTTCGAAATATTTAAATAAATCAAAAGTAAATTCCTTTATGTCACATCAAGGTTTATTTTAAAATATAAACCTACTTCACCCTTAAACTAAACATGTTTAACTTTAATTAAACAACTTAATCTAATCCATATTTGAATAAACTAATCTACCAACCAAATCTTACTTAACTTAGACTAAGCACACTTAGGACATCATTAACCCTCTAATCAAGATTTAGTGAGTTAAACTCACCGGATTAACGAGCCGAGCGGACCAAAACGATGAGGACGACGCGAGGATCGACTTTCCTCAAAGCGGGCCGAGCATCCGGGCTCGGGAAGGCGGTCAAAACGGGCCAAACAGGTGCTGCATACCCATTTTTCTGGGTTGCTGATCACGGGCGGAGAAGGGCTGATCCGAGCCTAATCGAGCGGAGGAACGGCGAGGGAGAGGGGCGGTAGCTCGGGCGGCCAACGGTGGGGTCTCACGGTGGCCGGAGGTGGGCTGGACGGCTCCGGCTGAGCTTCCCCAGATCTGGAATCGCTGCTGGAACAGAGGAGAAGAACCAGCGACTCGGCTCGCTGGAAACGGGCGAAGCAGGGCTTCGGCGGTCCGAGCGATGGTTCCGGCTGCTGCACGGCGGCGAGACGGCCTTCGGCGAGCTCCACGACGGCCTGAGGATGTTGGACGACGATCTTAGACGAGCGGACAGAGGCAAACCAGAGCCCGAGCAGGACAACAGCAGCTCGCCTTGGTTGGCTTCCACGGGCGAGTGACGGCAAGAACGGCGGAGGGGGGGTGTGCGACGGCGGCTGCCGCTTCCTCTGGTCTTCGGTCTCCCTGGAGCCGAGCAGCCGAAGAAGGAAGATGAAGAAGATGGAGGAGAAGTCGCACGGTAGAGAGAGAAAGAAGAAAGGGAGGAGAGAGAAGGGGGGCTCTTTTCTTTTCATTTTCCTTTTCTTAAATCCCACCAAATGGCCCACCATGACATCATCCATGATGTCATACTCCACTCACTCAAAACTCCCACAACCTTATTCCAATGGGTGCACTTTCATTTTCCGCCGGGGTCCAAATCTTGTACAACCAATTTTCCAATTCCACTTGATTCTCTTCCAATTGAATCAAATGGAAGTCCATAAAATAAATTCAATGTCACCACACTTCCATTAACATCTTCACTTGACTATAGAACCAACTTAAGTCCCAAAAGCGCGACCAAAAGCGGCCTACTAATTTCTCGAGCCAACTTAGTCATTTCTTGATTATTTTGCTGAAAAGCTCAGCTTGCATGAAAAATCTTCCAAAGATGATTCAATGATCTTGAAATGATTTGTGACACACCCAGACTTCCAATTTCTAAATTCGATTTCAATTCCACGGTTAATTTCACTTTGGCACGATACTAGTGCGGCTCAACCTACCGGGTAGCCTTTAGAAATTTTTTTTTTTATGCATTCGACCTGTGGTTGATCATCTCAAGCCACAATGTACATCTTTGAAACATTGGCGACTTTCGATTGTCGGCATAATCTCAAGGTTTCAAATACGAACACAGGGTACCCAATCGATAGAAAAGTCGGTCCAGTGTCGATCGACAAGAATTGTGAAATCTGATGGAATCACCCACACCTGATCACATGCCTCTGTCTAGTCGACCTATCTCCGGTCTCTAATCGACTTTTATTTGTGCCGTAATGACCCTTGCAGATTAGCTCAGTCGAAAGGTCTCTTCCTGGCCAAATTCTCGAGTCTGATGCATTAGAAACTCTTAACAGCTTCACCCGATAGATTAGTTTTCACATGAGTGGCCGACTCAAGGAGAAGAACTATATCCGTGCCAACGAAATGCCCGTCTCAATTTATTGAAAATAGAATTGGAAAATCGGGATGTCACAAGTTGAGACTGAGCGAAATTGTATATAGAGAGTGTTTATACTTAGTGACGCCTTGAGTGAGTGTGGTAGATCATCTACACCTAGAAATCAAGGAAGATCAACACCGTAACATCTCTTTGATCATAGTGGAATCCAGCCAATCGGGCCGGTCGCGTAAGAGTGGACGTAGGCTTGAATCAAGCCGAACCACTATAAACCGAGTGTTCAATTCTCTCTTTCCCTTACTCAGTCTTGCGATTGAATTTTTAACTGTTGCAAATCCTCTAACTATTTAAATATCGTGCAAGCTTCGAGAAATTTTTTTTGTATACCTATTCACCCCCCTCTAGGTACTCGTACTAGCTATTTCAATTGGTATCAGAGCTCGTGTTCTTACTTTGTTTGAAGTGTTTTACTTCAGAGTAAAAGATCCATGGCTAGTATGCTAGCACCGGGGCTGATGGAGGGGCAAAGCAATACCAGACCTCCCTACTTCGATGGAAAGGATTACAACATCTGGAAAAACAAGATGAAAGCTTTCCTACGATCAAAGGATCCTCTGGAATGGGACGTTGTGGAAAGAGGAATCACTCCTGCTGCTGCATCAATCTCTGAAAGAGGGAAAGAAACTGTTGAAGCCAGCGGAATGTCTCAAGAAGAAATAAACAAGAGACAAGCACTCGATGCGAAAGCAATTTATTCTTTATATTGTGCTTTGTCACCAACTCGAATATAACAGAATATCTTCTTGTGTTACAGCAAAAGAAGTCTCGGGACAGGTTACATATCACTTATGAAGGGACAGATCGAGTGAAGGAGACCAGAATTAACATTCTTCTTGGTCAATATGAATCCTTCAAAATGAAACCAGGAGAATCTATAACTGACATGTTTAGTCGCTTTACGTATATTGTCAATGGTCTTGAGAACCAAGGACAAAAAATTTCTGATCCCATGAAGGTGAACAAGCTTCTACGTGGACTCTCCAAGGATTGGAATCATATAAAGACTTCAATAAGAGAGACGCAAAGAATTATGCCATTATCTGTAGACGAACTGATTGGAACTCTTCGATCTTACGAAGTGGAACGAATTAATGAAGACGAAGATCCAAGAGGTAAGAAATCTATTGCACTAAAATCAAATGATGATTCGATGATGCAGATTCTGAAGATGATATGGATGATGAGGAGCTCGCCCTCATGATAAGAAGATTCAGAAAACTGAATAGAAAAGGCAGAAGGTTCATTCCAAAGAAACAAAGTTTTCGAGACAACGAGACAAGTCTCGTTGATGATGTGGAACCAAACAAAGATGTAGTTTGCTTCGAATGTAAAAAGAAGGGACACATCGTACCTAACCGTTCTCTTCGAAAAAGAAAAGAGGAAAAGCCGAGAAGTCTCGAAAAGCTCTTAAAGCCGAAACTGGAGCGATACAGAGTGTGAAGAGAGTGATGAGGAATATGCCAACCCGTGTCGATGGCACAATCGACTCGACTGGATCGATCGATCGACTCAGACAGTGAATTTGAGGTAAGTGATTATAAAATCCCTGTCAAAGTCTCTAAATATATTGATGAGTTATGCTTTAGTCTTAAGACTTCTCTTAAAAAGATTTCCGAACTTAAAAAGGAAAACTCAGTTTTAAAACAAAAAGAAAACATTTTAGAAGAAAAGGTAAAAAATTTAGATTTGAATGTTTCTACTCTTAAAGAAAGTGAAGACAATCTTTCAAAAGAAAATGCTTTCTTAAAGACGGATTTATCAAATATTTCAAAGAAATTTTCAATAGGGTCCGAAAAACTTGAAAAAGTCCTTTCAATCCAAAGACCTTACTTTAATAAGTCGGGTCTAGGTATGACAGCTGAAACAATCCCTTTGATTGATTTTCCAAAAGTAAAAGAAAGAATTAAGAAAAGACTATCGAGAGAGGCTTATAAAAATCATTTCAAAAGAGTTTTTGTAAAGCCTGTAGGTCGAAATGCTTTAAGGTGTTCTAAGTGTAACAGTCAGGATCATTTTGAAAAAGAGTGTCCTATGGTTTGGAAGCCATAAGAGAGTATGGCCTAATAATGCTCATCCTACTAACACCAAAGGACCCAAGAAAATTTGGGTACCAAAGAAAGCTTGAGACTCTTTTTTGAATGCGTCTCTCGTCAAAAAGAAGGTAAAGTGGTATCTTGACAGCGGATGCTCAAGACACATGACAAGAGACTCAAATTGTTTCATAAAGCTTATTCAAGTAAATGGTGGAAAAGTTTCATTCGGAGGAAATAGCAAAGGAAGTATTGTAGGATTCGGAACTGTGAAAATTGGAAATCTTACAATAAGCAATGTCTCTCTAGTGGAAGGACTCAACTACAATCTACTCAAAGCATTAGCCAACTATGTGATACTGGTTACAAGATCTCCTTTCAAGAAGGCATATGTTCTGAATTAGCAAAGATTCGACTCGCTCTTTCATGGGTCGAAGGCATGGAAACATCTACCTCCTTGATGTAAAGCCAAATGAAGAACAATGCTTAATCTCAATTCAAGATGAAGCAGTTCTATGGCACAAAAACTTGGCCATATCAACAAGAAGCAATTAGCCAAAATCTCTTCAAAGCAGCTTTGTTCGAGGTCTACCTAAATTGCCTTACCAAAAGTCTGACTTATGCACTCCATGCATTCTGGGAAAGCAGGTAAGAAATTCATTTAAGCAAATAAATCATGTATCTACTAATCATGTACTGCAGTTGCTTCATATGGATCTCTTCGGACCAACAAGAACCCAGAGCATTGGAGGTAAGAAATATTGTCTAGTAATTGTAGATGATTACTCTCGTTTTACCTGGGTATATTTTCTTGCAAATAAATCAGAAACCTTTTCGTACTTTGAAAAGTTTGCTAAAAAGGTTCAAAATGAAAAAGGATGTGCTATTTCTAGTATAAGAACAGATCATGGAAGTGAATTTGAAAATCAAGATTTTACGAGATTCTGTGATAAATCTGGTGTTAATCACATGTTTTCCTCTCCGTATACTCCAGAGCAAAATGGAGTTGTAGAAAGAAAGAATAGATCTCTTCAAGAAATGGCTAGAACACTTTTAATTGAAAGTAAAATTTCTTCACGATTTTGGGCTGAAGCTGTTTCAACTGCTTGCTATATTATAAATAGAGTCTTTCTAAGACCCATTCTTGAGAAAACCCCCTATGAATTGTTCAAAGGTAAGAAGCCTATTGTTTCATACTTTCATGTGTTCGGTTGCAAATGCTTTATTTTGAAAAATGCATATGATCGAGTTGGTAAGTTTGAAGAAAGATCAGATGAAGGCATCTTCCTTAGATATTCTACATCAAGCAAAGCCTACAGAGTCTACAACAAGAAAAGCCAGTCTGTGGAAGAATCAATGAATGTCAAATTCCAAGACTCAGTGCAAGATGAATCCAGCCATACTCAGTACGAAGAGACTGAACCCGCTCTAGACCTTCAAATGTCTACATCTCAAGAAGCATCTCAGAGTCTGGAAGTCCATCATCAAGACGCTCATGAAGAATCAAATAAAGAAAGAGATCATCAACCTGGCAAATCAACTAGTAACTGGAAGCACAAATCCAGTCATCCCAAAGATCTTATTATTGGCGAACTTAATGAAGGAATCCGTACCAGATCAAAAAGGCATGAAGAATCTAGTGCTGTGGCTCTCATCTCTGAAATTGAACCAAAAAGCATAGAAGAAGCTTAATGTGATGAAAGCTGGATCGAAGCTATGCAAGAAGAGCTCGACAGTTCAACATCAATGATGTCCGGGAATTGACATCTAAACCAAAAGGTAAAACTTTATTGGAACCAAATGGGTATTCGGGAACAAGATGAACGAAAAGGAAAAGTCGTACGAAACAAAGCAAGACTCGTGGCCAAAGGCTATACGCAAGAAGAAGGAATAGACTATGATGAGACTTACGCACCAGTTGTAAGGTTAGAAGCTATTCGACTATTACTTGCGTTTGCTTGTTACAAAAATTTCAGGTTATTCCAAATGGACGTCAAAAGTGCTTTCCTAAATGGATTTATCCATGAGGAAGTTTATGTGGAACAACCGCCTGGATTTGAAGACCCAAAGAAGCCGGACTCGCCTTGACCGAAAAATGCTCGTATGGTCTAAAGCAAGCACCTCGAGCTTGGTACGACGGACTAAGTAAGTTTTTATTACAGAATTGTCTTGTTAAAGGTAAAGTAGATACTACTTTGTTTATCAAAAAGGAAAACAAAAACTTTTTACTTGTTCAAATATATGTTGATGACATTATTTTTGGATCCTCTAATGAAAGTCTTTGCAAGAAATTTTCTAAGTCTATGCGGATGAATTTGAAATGAGTATGATGGGAGAGTTAACATTCTTTCTTGGACTCCAAGTGAAACAAATGAAGGAAGGAACTTTCATTCATCAAGAAAAATATGCAAATGATCTTGTCAAAAGGTTTGGATTGGAAAAGTGCAAAAAGACCGACATACCAATGTCATGTTCTCGAAGATAGACAAGGATGAAGAAGGGAAGAAAGTAGATCAAAAGCTGTACAGAGCATGATCGGTTCACTTCTTTATCTTACTCGCTTCTAGACCTGATATTTTGTTTAGTGTTTGTATCTCGTGCTAGGTTTCAATCGATCCTAGAGAATCACATCTCATTGCCGTGAAACATATTATCAAATACGTTGCTTCATCTTCAAGCATCGGTCTTTGGTATCCAAAGAGGGGAGACTTTAATCTTCTAGGATACTCGATGCAGATCTGGCGGTTGCGTAGTCGATAGAAAAAGCACTTCTGAACTTATCAACTCGCTTGGAAACAGGGACGGTCTTGGTTCTCAAGGAAGCAAAGCACCGTAGCTCTCTCAACGACGTGCGAGTATGTAGCTCTTGGAAGCTGCTGTTCGCAAATTCTATGGATAAAACAACAGCTACAAGACTTTGGCATTGAAGACTCATGCACGTAAATCGATGTGACAACACCAACGCGATCAATCTCACCAAAAATCCAATCCTTCATTCAAGAGCAAAGCATATTGAGATTCGTCATCACTTTATTAGAGATCATATTCAAAATGGAGAAATCTCGATTCAATTTGTTGATTCAAAAGTCAACTAGCGGACATATTCACAAAGCCTTTGGAGAAGAATCAATTCGACTTTATCCGCTCAAGACTCAACATTTTGAAGCTTGAAGAAGTTAAAGTCTAGAGACTCACCAACTCTAAGACTTTGATCTCTTAGACTTTAAATCCTGAGACTCAATCATTCATCGCTAAAGACTCGTAAGTTGCTATTTTATCTAAAAGGTACGAATTCTCGTTTATCTTATCTCGAAAAGGTACGTTTTTTATTCAGATATAATTCATGTGAAATTTGAAAACTTGTCCTTTTTAAAGGAAGTTAATTTTGGCAAGTTATTGATTTTGAAAAGAAGTGTTCGTACACTTTCCTTGTACCGTTTAAACTTCTCTTTTCAAATCCGAGGCATATATAAATACACAGTCATTCTATCCCCAATTTTCAAAACCCTAAAAAGCACTCTCCTCCCGATACTGTTTCTACTCTTTGTTCATCGTCGAGAAAGTGGTCATTTTTCTTGGGAAAAGCAAGTGAAGGAATCCTCCAATAGACAAAGAAAGATATCGTATTCGAGGAAATCATCAAGAATCGCAAGCAGGGGACCACAAAGAATGGAGAAGGGACCGACTCACTTCGATCTTACTGAGGAAGAAGACTTTCCAAGTCAGCGACAAAGTCCGATTCGCTCTCCTCCACGTCATTCAGCATCTCCTGACCCACAAGGTGCAAGTCAAAATTTAGAAGAAGAGATAATCGAGGATGCCGACCCGCAAGAGTCCAAAAACCCTCTCGTTATCTATAAGCTTTATCGTGCGTTGAAAAGCACCGGTTCTTCATTAAAGTATATAGATGACTTTCTTAAAGACAAAAATTATGGAAATGAGTATCTTTTTCTGCGGAAAATGGAAGAGTTGGGAATTGCTCCGAAAGGAAGAGCGAGAGGAGGCTCTTGCGAACATTCCAAGTGATCCTCGTATGCCGGACATAATCGATTGACGGGAACGATGATGACAAAATGTTCCTTGAATTTAAACCTAGAATGGGTGTGGCAGCAAAGGTGAAAGGAAATCGGATGGATTTGTTTAAATCCAAGGATCGGAAAAAGTGTATTTCAGGCTGTTGAAAAGAGGGGTAATCAACCCTAGAAATGTCGATTTTGACTTCCTGGATTCCATCAACTTGAACTTAAGAGAGAAGTTGAATTTGCTTCAACTTGAGACTTTTTGCTCTGACTCTACGGACGGGTATGATCAACTGACCGCTTATTTCTATTCAAATCTTAGCTTTTTGGATGCAAATAGAATTTCATTCAGTGTTCGAGACCAAGTCTATGTGGTAGATGTGAATATGTTGGCGGACATAATTGGAGTTGAACGGGGACGCTATCTCCCAATCAAAGTCTCACCTGCTCGTACTACTCGGATCTTGTCAAAGATAGGGATGTAGATAAGAAAATTATCTATTCCGGGATGAATGCCATCAACATTGTGCTTCATAAGATTGTGATCAATTGTCTTAGACCGAAGTCTACTTCAAAGACTTCTGTGTCTCTTTTTCTCGAAGCAAAGTTGATGTATGCGATCAACTCAGGACGGAAGTTTTCTCTCCCGCACACTATTCTTTTCCATATGTACAGAGCAGTGTCAAAAGACAAAGGACAATTGCCTTATCCTGGTCTGGTGACCAAGATCTTCAGACATCTGAATATTGAACTGCCACATACTTTTTGTGTTCGACCGTGTGATAAGATGGTGGTAGGGTTGAAAATGTTAATGAAGATGCGTCTGCAAGAACTCTCCAAGGCAATGGAGAAATTCAAAGTGAAATCTCCAGTCCAGTCTGCTTCAAAAAGGAAAGGAAAGGAGGCCATTGGTGCCTCATCGAAAAAGAGGAAAAGAACTCTTATCCTGGAGGATGAAGATGAAGATGAAGATGATGAAGATCCCACTATCCCAGCACTGACAAGAACAAGACGTTCTGTGTCTTATCCGACAGAACTTCAGCAGAGCAGAGAAGAAGAAGAACAGAGAGAGAAGGAGAAAGAAGTTGAGGAAGAAGGAGAAGAAGAAAAAGAACAGTCTGCTGATAAATCTGGAGAGAAGGGAAATCAAGAGCATGATCATCTCTCTTCCCCTTTCGATATCCTAGAGACAGGGGGAGTTAGCGTGCAAGAGAGGTCTACACCTCATGTTGCTGAAGATCTAAGACAATCTCCAGAAGACCCAGAAGAAGTTCAGGTCTCTCAATTGCCTGAAGAAGGTGATACGTCGATTCCAAATCTACCAGGACCGTACGTGCGCCATCGTCTCGCATACACACCATCCGAGAAAGCCAATGCCGGTATACGTACGGATGATTCTCGCAGATCTTCGTAGCATCATGAATATTCTTCTCGGAAATGCGTAACCGGATATATGTTCGGATCGTGAAATCCAAGCTTTGAAGCATGCTGGACAAGCATCTTCGGTCTCTCGGAGGATAAATTCAAAGACCTCGCTCTGCAACTTCAAGCCAATGCCAAGGTAGAAGAGGTAGCTCATCTCGCGAGAAGACTTGAAGAAGCTCGAAGGAGTAGTCCATCCATTGGGGATTTCCGGATCGTGCGCATTCCCAGCGGACATGACTCCTTTCTCACCCTTTTCAATGTTGACAAAAAGGGGGAGAACCAATTTGAACTTTCATTTTTTAAACTTTGACCTTTGTGGTTATGTTTATTTATTTTTGAGTATGACTTGAGAACTTGAAGTTGGGTGTGAATTTGACTGAATTGACTGTGGATTATGAACTTGACTGGTTGCATTTATTCAAGTGTTGTTATATGGTGTTTCTCATGAAAGACTAACCAATTTGCTGTGGATGTAGAGTCTGGTTGTTTTAATTAATCTTTATAAGTTAGCCATATTGCTTGAGAAATGTTTTGCAGGTCAAAGTTGTTCAAATCTTCAAGAAAGTTTTGTCACCATCAAAAAGGGGGAGATTGTTGGAGAAATCTTTCTAGAATATTTTGAAGCTGACAAAACGTTTCTTTCAGTCTAAAGTCTGGATGTTCGGAGACCGTCAGTTTAAAGTCTGAAGACTTTGTTCTCCCAAGACTCAAGACTCAAGACTCAAGACTTAAGACTCGGGACTCAAGACTTAAGTCTCGTTCTCACCGACGCTCTTTCTAATCCAAAGTGACGAAGGAAATCCAAAGCCGAGGTTTATGGTTGAGGATTCAATCCTATCCTCTGGAATAGATTCTTTGGTTGGATAATCGTTTCGGATTCTTTGATTCTTATCTAAGATGGATTGAAGATCCGATGGTCGACGAAATAATCTTGGAATATTCTATTCTTGGAAACCGAGATCCTGATTGTATGGGCGAACAGGATTGATGAGCTATCATCAGATTCCTTAAATAACTCGGATGATCTTCTTGATTGATTCCGTCCAACGTGTAGATTGGAGGAATTCCTTTGGTAAGTGCCAACGGCTATGATGGCATGAAGGATTATAAAAGGAAGACGTCTAGTTGTTTTAAGTGTGAGATCGATAGAAAAATTCCAGAGTCTGAAGATTCTTGATTGTTAGTTGAGACTGAGCGAAATTGTATACAGAGAGTGTTTATACTTGGTGACGCCTTGAGTGAGTGTGGTAGATCATCTACACCTAGAAATCAAGGAAGATCAACACCGTAACATCTCTTTGATCATAGTGGAATCCAGCCAATCGGCTGTCGGTGCGAAGAGTGGACGTAGGCTTGAATCAAGCCGAACCACTATAAACCGAGTGTTCAATTCTCTCTTTCCCTTACTCAGTCTTGCGATTGAATTTTTAACTGTTGCAAATCCTTTAACTGTTTAAATATCGTGCAAGCTTCGAGAATTTTTTTTTTGTATACCTATTCACCCCCCCTCTAGGTACTCGTACTAGCTATTTCAGTCTTCTCAGGGATCCTCACTTCTCGTGCGGAGCAGCCGGGTTTCAAATTCTCTTGGAGGTGTAAGGCCTCTAGATTATCACACATTTTCTTTGCAGATGATGTCTTTCTTTTTTGCCGTGCGGATATGGCCTCCACCTTGCTCCTCAAGGATGGCCTGGACACATTCGCCGCTTGGAGTGGATTGAAGCCGAACAATAGCAAAAGTGAGGTGTTTCTTGCAAGGGGCTCGGATGACTTGAAGTGTCAAATCAAGGACACCTTTGGTTTTATGGAAGGGAAGCTGCCGGTGCGTTACCTAGGAGCTCCAATTATCTCCTCAAGGCTTGGCAAGGCGGACTGTGTATCCTTAGTGGATTGTATCACAACGAGAGTGCAATCCTGGACTCATCGCTTTCTATCCTTTGCTGGGAGAGTTCAGCTTATAAGGTTAGTGCTCCATGCTATCCAAGCTTATTGGGCCAGTGTCTTTGCTATTCCTATGGCGGTTCTTGACCGTATTGAGCAAATCCTTAGACAATTCCTTTGGAAAGGTCCTGCCCTTGGAAAGGGAGGAGCTAAAGTGTCCTGGGAGGATGTATGCCTCCCAAGGGAGGAAGGAGGTCTTGGAATTCGCAGTCTTCGAGAGTGCAACAAGGCTGCGATGCTTAAACACATCTGGATCCTCTTCATGGATAAGGAGTCCTTATGGTGCAAATGGATACACTCTAACTTTCTGAAAAGAGGGATGAATTTCTGGGTGGTAAAGGCTCCGACACATTGCTCGTGGGCATGGAAGAAAATCCTCCAACTTAGATCTGAATTTCGACTAAAATTCTGCTGGAGGATTGGAGATGGGCGAAGGGTTTCCCTTTGATTTGACCATTGGCATCAAAGAGGTCCGCTCGAGTTTATTTGTTCAGAGCAAACTATATTGGATTCGGGGCTTCCTAGGTGTGCAACTGTTGCAGACCTATTCTCTTCTGCAGGTCAAGTCTTCAGGACTGTATTAGATTCTTGGAGCCAACTCCTTCCGCTCCTTTCCGACGGCCCGGATAGATTTATTTGGAGTGACAATTCGTCTGGTCTCTTTTCAGTCGCCTCAGCTTGGCATATTTTCAGGAGAAGGAAAGCAAGGGTGGATTGGTCTTCCTTTATTTGGAATAAGGCCATCACTCCAAGATACCAATTCAATCTTTGGCTGATCATAAAGAATCGTCTCCCTACTCAAGCCTTCCTTATGTCTTATGGGAGAATTGGGAGAGAAGTATGTGCCTTTTGCAAGCTCACGCCAGACTCTATTGACCACCTATTCTTCGGTTGCTGCATCACGGCTAGTATGGCTTACTTTTGGGCTTCCAAGAGTAACCTCCCGTGGAGGAACAGGACGTGGGTGGAAAATCTGCAGTGGGCTATGAAATTCCTCTCAGGTAAAGACTTCTATCATTCCATTGGTCGATTCTCTTTCGGTGCTCTTTGCCATCTCATTTGGAAGTATAGAAACGACATTCTCTTTAGAGAGCATCTGCTCGTAGTTGCGGCTATCAAGAAGCATCTCATTAAAGTTGTCAAGGATAAAGCCTTAACTTTCAAGAATGTGGAAGATTGCCCGAGAAATAGGAGGTTACAACGGACTTGGGGCCTTGACCCTGCTATTTTCGATTCTCCTATGCCGATCAGCTAGACCTTCTTGATCCAGCATGGCGGGTACCTCTCCTGCTCTCGCCGCTTCTCCTGGCTTGCCTGCTCTTTTGATGGGGCCTATTGGGATTCGTCGGTGCCTCGCCATCTTGGCGTCTTTTGGTTTTGTTGTAGTTTGGTGTCTGGCCCTGCGTGGCCCTTCGTGTGGTTTTCTTTTTTCGTTTTGTTGGTTGTTCCGACCCTGCGTGGCCGTCTCTCTTGGCCTGCTTGTTTGGCCCTGCTTGCTTTGACCGCTTTGCGGTGCGCTTTTGTGTCAGGCGCCCTTCCACTCGATTAGACGTTGTGTCTTCTTGAGTGCAAGTTTTGTGGTGCCTGATCTTGTAAATTGGTTGGTTATAGCTCAATATATTATTACCCTTTACCAAAAAAAAAAAAAAACAAACAAACGCGTTTCGGTTCCTTTTTTGTTCCCAGGAACCAAAAAACAAAAAAGTTATTTAGAAACAGAAACAAGAAATGAAAACAAACGCAGCCTAAGTGTCTTTCTATGCATAGACAAACGTTTATGTACTCTTGAAGCACGACATCCACATTTATCTAGACTAGATGTCAAATTTAGCCTTTCAACCCCGGAACCGGCTCTCGTCACTTGATATATGCTTTAGATTCCCAGTATTGGGTCGATAGATTATTTGAGCAAGCAAATTTTAGCCTTTCAACTCTGGCTTAGTGATAATTTCAACATTTCATTACCATTTGCACTGTGGCCGGTAGTTAAAAATTTGATAAAGCTCATTCATCCATTTTTTTTTTTATCTTTTTATTTTTACTTTAAAAAACCCACCAGATTAATACAAGTTCATTCGAACAGTGCACCTGGTGGCTAAAAATAATGCTCATGTAATTGATTCTGATATTGGCTTGTCTTCTTCTGGACATTAAAACATGTAGGTACTTCTGGTACCATATGAAGCCGAAGTCGGCTTAAGAAAAACCCAAGTTCTCTTTCTCTCTCTCTCTCTCTCTCTCTCTCTCTACTAGTTATCAAGAGTCGCTCTTTTTTTATAATCTTTTTCTTTCAAACGGACGGATAAGGAACTTCTTGTTTGGTTTAGTTTAGATGGATGAGAATATTATACTCCGGATTCACCTAAAGGGCTCGCTTCTCCCTATGTACCCGAACCTAAGATGGTTGTTGAATTGAGAAAGATATATAATCTAATTACGAGATCTGGAAATCTCAAAGTTTGCTGGAGCCTGTTCCTTGAACCGTAAAACTTTGGAGACGAATGAATCTTTCCTGCAAGGCCCGTGATACGAAACAAAGATCGAGCGGCAAGTTCAGAATAGCCCCTCTTGTTCACATCCTTAATACTCATCCCATATCACGCGTGAAGCTCATCAAACACACTTTGTCCTAGAGTGCTTTAAGTATAATTAAATTCTAGCGACAATTCAAGATTCAAATGGCTAATCGCAACTGTTAATTACTCAATTTCATCAAACCCCATGCCTGTACATACATCCCTTATTGTAGATTTCCTTTTATGTGCCCTTATTGCGATTAGAAAAGCCTTTCTTTCATAGTTCTACAATTAAAATGTCTCTTCGTTTCCAGTCCAACCCAAATACACATTCCACAAAACCCAACTAGAAAAAGCCCAAATGCAGGAATAGGCCTAAGTCCACTCTTTTAAGTCAAAAAGCGAACTTTTTCATTTGGGACTAACATTTTGATTCTTTACCGTGTTCCACACTGGCATGTATGACAGGAATTTACGTCGGCAATGGCTACGTGATTCAATTCACTCGAACGGAGGACAAAAGAAGCATATGCCCATCGCTGTCCAAGACTGGCCACAAGCAACAAAATTGTCCCAATTTTCCCGAATGTGAAAACCAAAAGAACATCAAGCACGGGGTTGTCAAAACTTGTCTCGATTGCTTCCACCGGGACAACAAAAGGCTCAGATCACTTCACTGTTATGGGTATGGATGGCCACAGCTATGGTCTATGCTCGCACGGCCAGGAACTTGCACCACCTTGCCCTATGCCAAATCCCGCAATCAAGTCGTTGAAAAGGCTATCAAGCTTCATACCGACGGCACTTTCGGCAATTAGACCTCATGAAAAATAACTATGAGCATTTTGCCTTATTTTGCACTACCGACATTCGTAAAAGTGGACAGACAGCATTTGTCAATAATTGTGAGCGGAAAATTATGGAAGCCAAAGAGTGGACCTTGAGATTGCTGTAGATAAACTAAATTCTAGTGGTCCAATCCAATCTTGTATGCTGTTTTTTCTTTTTTTTTACTATCTATTTCACTATATACTCAATTGGGACTGGAACACAAGGATTGTTGTATCTTACTAGATTGATTGCACAATCTGTCTATACCATGTAAATATTCCAATGTAATTATTACTAGTATTTGCATATACATGAAGGCTTTGGGCCAGTAGCCCAAATGCGTGCCTTTGTGTCATACTTATTATTATGATTGTACTTCAGATAACCAGAGAAATGTAAAAGTAAGAATCTTTGGGCCCATCATTGTCAGAAAATGCTTCAAAAGTTGAAAGGCACAGAGCTACCTGAACCAATGTGGATCACTGCCAAACGAGCACCAATGACTTGAATCCAAGCTCAGAAGCCTCTTAAGAGCAGTGAGCAACATGTGACTGTCATCATCAGGGAGGCGAGCAAAGTCAGCGGAAGAATCCTTCCCCAAGAATCTCAAAGGATTATAAGAACCGAACCACAGTATCCCATGCCAAATCAATAGCATTCAACTCACACATGAGCAAGATTATGCAGCACATAGTCATTAAGAGGTAATCCTGATTCATTAAAGGGGCGGTCTATTCTTTGGGGAAACTTATAGTAAAGTACAAAACAGAAGACGGGTTGAGAGTCTCAGACTACAAACGGGCTAGCAATTTACCATGTAAACAGCATCTCAAGATGCACATCTCAACTTCCAAGTTCGAAACTAGCAACAAGAGTGAGAGGTCAACTGGCGAGAGTCCGAGATTCCAATCACATTGAGGGCAGAAAACAATTTAACAGCGCATTAACTAGGCAGCCTCAATTTTTCTTGAATTGCAAGTAAAAAACTGGATAATTGCAGCCGCAGTCTTCATAGATAATGCAGATTCACGATTTTAACTTCAGATCAAGCTAACTCAGACTAAAGGTGCTAGCAATCGGAATACAACACCTCCATATGATGCTTTGGACATAAGAAACATTAACCGCCAAGAACTATAGCAACGCCAAACCCCATCTCAGCAATGTTATCGCAGAATAACAAGCGGTAATAAATCAGTACTAACATCGGAATCCTATCGATGCAAAAAGCCCACGCAATTACATATTCATCAAAAGCACAGGCTTTAGACAACGAGGCCAAGCAATACATCAAACAGGAAACGCATCACGACCCAAGTCCGACAACCAAATGATTTAGGCAACGACAGCACCAACCCCAGAATGCGCTGAAAAGAGCCGAGTCCCAGAATTCGAAACTCTTAAAAGCCGATAATGTTTTGGGAATTCAAAAAACTAGAAACAACGGTTACCCAATTCCAGGCTTCGCAGGCCCGGCGGGTCTATCGAGGGGGCAGAAAGACCCCCAATGGGTAGATAGATTCTCACGGCGCCACCTGCAATGCGAGAGATAGGAAGGTTCGGACTTCCGAGCAGGGTCGCTGGAGCCTGGTGGGAAAGGACGAGAGATCCCATCTCAGCCAGAGAAGAAGCCCGACCCGACTGCGCTCGACTTCGCTCCAGCAACAAAAATCGTTGACCACGAAAAGTCGAAGTCATTGATTCAATGCCTCTGATTTGTTGAATATTCCGTTTGAGAAATTAAGGAAATGGCTCGCAGGTTCCGTTTGCGAATGAATTTCGCATTCCCGAACGATTCAAATTGCACCCCACGACTCAATTGTCCTAAAACGAACCAGCACTTGGGTTCATGGTGACCGCCGGGGCAGGGAGCAATGAACGACAAAAAGGAAAATAAAGGCAAGCGTGCGCATCCACTGATATTAATGGAGAAGTCCTTGATTTATATTGTTTCTAACCTCTTTTTGGCCAACTTCGTTCGTGCGTACCTCTAATTGGATTTCTTGGATGATTTGATTTTATCCTATGCACACAGAAGCGGTCTCGCAGAAGCGGTCTCAGATTCCGTTCTTTCTGTTTATTCCACCATCAAGTGGTATTTAGTCAAGATGAGATGATTAATGTTGGCATCCGCAAAGAAGTTCTTTGCGCTATGACTGGCGAACGGTGTAAGAGTTTTCCTAATGTAGGCTACATTAATTGAGATTATAATTTACCATTTTTACATAGTTGATTTAATAAGGTAGGATATAAAGTTTCTTAACAATTTACTATGGGCTAGGCTTGTGTGGGCTGAGTTGGGCCCATCTCATGATAAGAGAGCCCATCCAAAACTCTATAAATAGGCTAAGGTCCCTCCTCTTACCCTCACTTTTTGTGATCCTAAACGCACACACCCCCTATCTCACATAAGGAACACTTGTGAGGGGTGGTCTCATCAAGCCAGGTGTCGAGAGTCATAGAGGGGGCAGTCTCATCAAGCTGGGTATCGACGGTCATGGAGGAGAAGATCTTTGGCGTCAAAGGCTCGAATTGCTATTGTTATGCTCCAAGAATCATGGATTCCAAATCAAATACGCAAATCTTTGTTTTCTCCCTCAAGACGTTTGAGTTTCTAGCTATGTTGATCTTGGGAAGCCGTTTCAGCAACCAACAAACAAATTCTAGGAATTTGCGCCGATTAAGAACCGAATCAATAAGACGTTGGGGTTCCTTGAGAAGCACAGAGGACAAATCACTTTTACCACTCATTTAACCAATACTTTTCAAAATAGCCTCACAATTTGTTATCAATTTGTAAAGTTAACTAAATCCCTTTTGAGTCATGGCCCCTCATCAACTCCGTTTTTATGAGTTAGCTCCAAGCAAGCCCAAGGTTAGCCTTAGGCTCCTCCTTCAGCTTATTCAGTGAATAATGTTGTTGAAACCCAAAAGTTTCTCATGTTACGTAAGGAACAAGGGAGAGGAGCTCTGGAGGCGGAGAGATGAGGAACGAGCGGGCGAGAAGAGGTAGAGAAGAGGAAGGTGACGGAAGGCGAAGTGCACAAGAGGGAGGATAATGATTTCTTTTTCTTTTTTTTTTTTTTTTAAATAGAGGAAATCAATTCCCCTATTATGAAGGTTGTTTTTTTCTTTTCATTGACAGAAATATTTTTTCTTGGTTAATTTATTTTCTATGGAACAAACGCCAGAAAATTCAGAAAACCTTTTTATGAAAATTATTTTCTGCGAAATAAAAAAAAAATATGGAATTTGTTAACCGAAATTCAATCCCACATGCTTCTCTACTTCTGCAGATACTAGTGATATAGCTCACTCGAGCAGCAGCATTAGAGAAATCAAGACGTACTAAGAAGATATCCCAAGTGGAAAACAGAAAATGGTTTGGGACAATAGAATGACAACGCCACCTTTGGTACTCCAGATTCTGAATTATGGCCGAAAAACAGAACGGCTCGAAGTCGAAATTCATAACGGATGGTCTCATTTCTAGTATCTTTTTCCCTGTAGCAGTGGTAGAAGAGTCGACATATCTGCCTCTTTTTCGAGACCAACCGTCTCCCTGATGGGGACTTAACGTAGTTCGATATGTTTCATTGTAATTACTATGGAAGGCGAGGTTAGGTCCATAATTTGGGCAGAACCTTCGGGCCTTCTCTCTGACGAAGTAAGAAGGTTCTCCTTCCTTTTCTTGAGTAAAGGCACTTCGACATCCGTTGGCTCCTCTTCTTGCAAGGCCTGAGCTTGACTTGTTAGAGAAACACCGAGCAGAAACAGAGTTTTGTTAGAAAGAGAGCACATAAATATAGATGGAAAATAAAGGTAGAAGGGTACCTCTTACAGCTTTTCCTCCATCCTTGATTGTTACACTCTTCCTTTTAACGTCGGTCTTCTCCTATATTCTTAATTTGGAAGATCGAGTTTGAGCCGCCTCAACTCTTTGGGTCTGTGCCTTCTTAGCTTCTTAGACTAGAACTCTTTCAGCGTCATCGCCCCCCGATGAGTCTGAGTCTTATTTGGAAGAGTATCCTGAATCGACAACTTCATGTAGTCCTAGCAAAGTAAGGAGTCCTGACTAGTCATCAAAGTCTATGACTTGCTTTCCCTTCTTGCTTGCACCCTTGGGTTTGGGAACACGCTGCTTTATTCGATTCATGCCAGTCTTTATGATATCCTCACAAAGACTTTCGAGAGCAAACGAAAGCCACTAGGAAGTCTACTTAAGAAGTACACCAAGTTTAGGATTAAACTGATCAACATTATAAGAACGCCGAGTACGTATCATGCTGGTGATTTGGAGCAACGGTAAGGGGGCCATCCTCTCTACGGCCATACTGTAACTTGTGCATGAAGGGGAACTCCAAAGAATATGAATTGGCATGGGCACAGCTTGCCATAAACCGAACTGTCCAGCACAATACTATAAAGAGCATACCTCAAAACCATGACAGAATCTCCTTTTCTTGGACAATCATATAGGAAGATCGAATGGCGTGAGCGCACACACCCTGAAATCATGGGAATCATCCCGAGCAAGAAAACCAAATAGGTAATTGATTGTTCTTAAAGAAATTCGAGAAAAAGAAAGGCAACCTCTACATCGCAGTCTCTCATTCAATGTTGTATCTTTCTTAGCACCATCCTAAAATATCATGTGGCGGCCCAAATCCGGCGGCTGGGTTGTGTGTGCCACATATAGTGCTAAAACATTAAAGCATGCATAGCAATTTATAATCACAAAATATTTTATTTTAATGAAATTAAAATTGATCCTTAAGCTACTAACCTGCATAAAATTACCCGAATTAGGGAAACATTTAAACAAGACAAAAAAGCCTACATCCACACACCAAAAAAAAAAGTCTCTAGTGAAGTCACCAAACTATCACAACCTCCCTTTTCAACGCTCCACATACGTGCGAGAGTGTGTGGAGGCTAATGGCTTGACTAAGTGGTAGGTTGTAGCCCGAGCTCTCTCAATCCCACCAATTCACGATTTATTGTCCGAGTTTTCAACTAGCAAGTTAATTTCAAATAGGAGTCTCAACGAATTAATTTGAGATTAGATCGATTAGAAATCCAAGCAAAATATTGTGAGAAATACTTCACACTTGCACAATCAAAGAAACTAGGATTGAAGACTTGATTACATTAGTTAATCACTAATGCATTTTCAGTACTTAATCTTGTTTAAATATCAGATAAAGCATTCATGTAGCATTTTATGTCAATCACGAATTCTAAGATTCAATTCCTAATTAAATTGAGAACAAAGAAATCCATGCTTTAAAAGGTGCAATTGAAATAAACCAAACTAAGAATTTAAACATTTTTTTTTTTGGATTTAAAAGAAATCATTTTAGAAAAAAAAACACTCAAAAGCTATTTTTAAGCTTTTTCTGATTTTTCTTTTGGAAAATGAAAATTATTTTTTGATTTTTTTAAAAAAACATAAATATGAAAAAGATGATGATAATAAGATAAGTGACCCGGGCCGGTTAGACCAGCGAGTCGACCCGATTGGGATCTGGCCTGGCGCGACTCGTGTCGGCCTCCGGATGGTTAGAGAATAATACCTTCACTTGATTTTTCTATTATTCTTTTCTTTCTTCCTCATGTCTTTTTATTTTTTATTTTTTTATATTCTATTTCTCTCTCACGTTGTTAGACTAGATGAGAAGGGAGAGACCACTTTTGTCCCCTTCCACTTTGGTCTTTTACTCCTTATTGACCTTTCTTCAATTTTTTTTTTGATTTTCTTTTTCTTTTTCTTTCCCTTTCTCTCTCCTGTCTTCCTTCTTCACGCTGCCCCGAGACCGATCCTCAGCATCCCATGGACCCAGAACAAAAAGAAATAATAACTATGAAGGATCGCCCGATCCTCAACGACCACCAACAGCTACTGGAACGCTTTTGTGAACAATCTACGCTCGATAGAATCTACTCAGGCCGAACCGAGATAGACCCGACTCCTCCATCGGTCGAAGTCGGCCACGGCGACGCTGGCCAACACGACCGCGAACGATCGACACGAAAAGGTCTTTGGCCAATCTGACCTCTAGTTCCCCCCTTGCAAACGCTACCCCTCCACGACCAAGTCATGCACGAAACAACCAATATTTCCAGAAGCATATCAAATTTAAGAAGATGTTCGCAGATCTAGTTGAGGCATTTCACTGAACAGTTGGAGCATGCTACCAGAACCAGAGATTTCCGCCTAGACCGGGACTCATGACAAACAGCAAGCATGGACCAGGATAGCCGCACGTATACAAGCGAGGCCGGAACTCGCACGAACTGTGGAACGCCAGCCCGGTCTTGTGAGCCCAAAACAGAACACGGGGAGAAAGGAACGGGGGCTGTCGGTGGTGTTCTCTACCCAGTTGTCGGTGGCATCGAACGGCGAACGAGCTTGATAGATCGGGCTACGTCCGTCCGCCTCGTTCGTCTCCGAGCCGAGGTCCTTGGGAAATCGGTTCCCAAAAATTGGATAAGTCGAAAACCGGCGAAACTCAGGGCCAGAGCCCACCGAAGCTCGGCACGACGGAGGAGGAAAGGGAAACGTGTGTATGCTATTGACTCCGGTGAAGGCACGGTGGTCGCCGGGGGCTTAGTCGCTTTCTGCTTTCTCTCCCTCCCCAGAACCTCTTCGACCTCCCTCTCTCACTCGCTCAGATCAGTCGCTCGCTCGCAGATCTCACTCTCTTCCTTCCTTCTCGGGCTCGCTCACTCTCAGCCCTCCCCCGATGTCTCTCTGGGGAAGTCGTCGAGCTCGCTCCTTGGATCTCTCTGTTCGTATGTGTCCTTTGGCCTCCATCGGAAGCGAGGGTGGGCGGTCGACGGAGGATCCAGCTGCCGGTTCTCGGCGTGCCGACCGGCTTCCCCCTTGGCCGAACCAGCGTCTCGTCTCAGCATTGAAGGCGTGTCCCATCCGTTTCCGGCCTATTCCCCTCTCTCTCTACCGAAGATCATCCTCGAGCGCGTTGTCGCCGTTGCGCGTGAGTTGCAGAGGCGAAGGGGGAAGGAGGAAGGAAGAAGAAGAAGAAGAAAGAAAGAGGGGGCCGGGCCAAATGAGAATAAAAGGGTAGTGGGCCTCGAGCCCGCGTGGGAAGAAAATAAACAAAAGGAGGGTTGGGTATGAAGGCCCAGCCCCCATGAGCTCCTCTTTTTTTTTTTTTTTTTACTTTTCTATTTATCTGAAATGCAGTAAAATAAGGAAAAATAAATAAACTTGTTATGTGCCAATGATATTAATACCTAGGTGATGCAAAAATCATTTTTTTAGATGGCCAAATTGGCTCCTAATTCTATGCAATTTTTATCATAAATATTTAGCCAAAATTCAAGTGTCAACAATGAGGTAGAATTGGTCATAATTTAGTTGGTTATTTGAAAAGGGTAGTTTTAGGAGTGGTTAGGTAGGGCAAACACTCAAATACCAACCAAAGACATGGTTCTAATACCCGCATTGGTATTTGTGGAAGCTCGTGTTTGATGTGGGTATGTGCAAGTGAGTGTTGGTGTGCGTGAAATATAGCAAGGAAGTAAAAGAACTAAGAACAATGTGGCTAAGAAATGATTGGACAAATAAACAACAAGAATGTGTATAAGAGAGTGGCAACAAGGGAGCACAAATGAATAGAAGGAAATGTTTTATTATTTAGTTGTAGTACAAAAGAAAGGTGAAGGAGTTGAACTTGTTGGTCTGTTCTTCAAAATGGTCAACCACAAGCCTATTTATAGGCCTAGATGACCGACTTACTCAAGGAAAATCTTTTGCACTTGTAAGAGATTTTTTACTTTCCTTCTTCTCCCGGACACTTCTACACTTGTGCTTTCTAGAATTTTCATTGCCAACTAAGCTAGATTTCTTTCTAGGCTTTTTCTTGACTTCCCTAGCTAATGTCTATCTTGAAGTTCCTAGAAATTGGTTCAATAATTTGACAAAATCATATCAGCTTATAGATCCATAACACGGTATGGCATTGTTACCAGATGGAGGAGCATAAATTTTTTTTTTTTTACTAAGGAACCACCTTCTACGAGGAAGGACTTTGAGGGTAATGAGCTTGAAGCTCGTGAATTTATACTGGATTTAAAGCTAACATGATATGAAATATATATTAATTAACACGTATGAATGACAGGTTAGAAGGCTTGTGAATCTTAGCAATAAACCATGATATGTTCTTGTTTTGATTCTTGTTATTCCCATAGCCAATGACAGGAGAAGAACTTCCTTTCCTCAAATAATGAAATCTCTAATACATATGGATGAGAGGTTAGAAGGCTTGTGAATCTTAGCAATAAACAATGATAGGTTCTTGTTTTGATTCTTGTTCTTGTCATAGCTAATGATATGCTGAGAATTTCCTTTCCTCAGGAAATGAAATCTCCCTTGACCGCTTTTGATAGATGATCGACTTAACTAATAAAGAACATACTAAAGATGCTCCCCTAAAATGATTATAGCTAACCTTTTGGAAAACACAAGCAAGAAATTGAGAATCATGAACTAGAGATGTCATACTTTTAGTGTGCTTGAAGCTATATCAGTATAATTGAGAGGTTAGAAGGCTTGTGAATCTTAGCGATAAATAATGGTAGGTTCTTGGTTTGATTCTTGTTCTTGTCATAGCCAATGATATGAGAAGAACTTCCTTTCCTCAGGTAATGAAATCTCCCTTGACCGCTTTTGATAGATGATCGACTTAACTAATAAAAAATATACTAAAGATGCTCCCCTAAACTGATTATAGCTGACCTTTTGGAGAACACCAGTAAGAAATTGAGAACCGTGAACTAGAGTTGTCATACATTTAGTGTGCTTGAAGCTATATCAGTATAATTGAGAGGTTAGAAGGCTTGTGGATCTTAGCGATAAACAATGGTAAGTTTTTGGTTTGATTCTTCTTGTCATAGCCAATGATATGTGAAGAACTTCCTTTCCTCATGTAATGAAATCTCCCTTGACCGCTTTTGATAGATGATCGGCCTAACTAATAAAGAATATACTAAAATGCTCTCTTAAACTGATTATAATTGACCTTTTGGAAAACACAAGCAAGATATTGAGAATCGTGAACTAAAGTTGTCAATACACTTAGTGTGCTTGCCACCACAAAGCTTGTGTTCTTGGAGGCATATGTGGCGAGCGCAAGTTGATTCGCTCATTCAATGACCTCTTCCAGTGCGTCATTACTGCATTTCAACAATCGTTGCTGATGTAAGACGCCGAGGAAGGACATCTAATATGCGTTTAGATTGCAATTTCTGTCACATCAACTTCATATTATTGCCGTATTGGATATGATGATTACTTGTGTCAGTCTCCCTATCCCTCCTCTCTCTCCCAGCATCATATAACCTCTGATTCAAATGCAGCATCTGCCATTTGACATTTTCGCACTGGCCTCTTGTCTTGTCCGGCGTTGCATCATCAGGTGAATCGACCACTTCTAGCCTCCTCAAGTTTCCAAAGTCCTCTCGTCTCCCAAGCCGAACTGATTAAACGGTTCCCTTGGCCCAAAACGCACGACAAAATCTCTGCTTTTTGATCTTCGAGAGTTCCGGTAAGCGCCAGGTTACATCGGAATGCTCCTACTAGTGTTAAGTTAAGAGGAAATTATATAATTAATAGTAAAATTATTTTACAGATATCAATTAAATCTTAAATTTTCCAACTTAATCAATTCAGTTCTATAAATTTGCTCAAAATTCAAAGGTAATACTTTGGGCCAATGTTCGTCAAAAGTCATTAATGTGGCAATCCAGTTATCTCCAACTGTTCTACTTGGCACTTTATTACATGAACAATGTTAAGTGAAAACTGATCAAAATAAGTATATTAAAATTGGTATCAATATGGATTTATGACTGTTTAGGTAATTTGCCCATCAAGTATAACACATCCCACATTTTCGTACTTTCTTGATTTGTTCTTTCTTTTATTTGAAAATCATATTCTTAAAATATTTGAATAGCAAATCATTATTTCTTTGATGGTTTAATTTTTTAAGAGCAGTAGGCTACAGCTCAACAGCATTTTAGAGATTCATGCATGGTTTTTGGTCAAAATGCCCACCCACCACCAGAAGTGCTCTTGAAACCCTAAATTATTATTCATGCGTGGTTTATGATCATACATACCATTTCACCACCAGAAGAGAGCTCCGACGGTACTCTCAAAACTCTAGATTCTTGGCTTCCCATGCAGGTTACACGCAAGTGGGGTTCCGACCGGTCAAAACCCTAAAAAACCCGTGCCGCCAAATCCACTAACCCCAAAGTCCCTCCACCATCACATCACACCCCCAACAAAACCAGCAGCATCTTTCTCTGCTTAGTTATTCAAAAGGCGGTCATAATCAACATGTTTGAGATGGTCTGATGGGACGCCATTCTCTGAACTTAATATGGGTTTTTTTTTTATTCAAAAAAAGGAAAAATACCACAAATAATTCTTAAATTTTAGTTCAATATATATTTTAATCAATGAATTTTTAATTTATTTAATATAATTACTAAACTTTTGCTCAATGTACAATATGATCCTTAAATTTTAATTTGATATATGCTTTTTACAATCGCTGAATTATATGAAAATATTTAATGTAATCATTGATCTTGAATTAATGGAAGGGCTATATTGAACTAACATTGAATGTTTTCATATAGTTCAAGAACTATATCGAACATGTACTAAAGTTTAAAGACTATATTGAATAAATTAAAAGTTTATGAATTAAATTACATATTGAGCTAAAATTCAAGAACCACATAAACAAATTAAAAATTAAATGACTACATTACACGTTGGATCAAAGTTCAAGGACTACTCATGTCATTATCCCCACAAAAAAGAAAAAAAAAGACAATTTATAAATCGTGGCATAATGTGATTGGTGAAGGCGATGATGTGGGAGATATGTGGTGGATCATGGAATTCATTGATAAAGAGCTGCAGATATTTCCTTCTTCTTTTCTACCCTTTTTCTATGGAATGAGAATAGAATTGGAAAATTTAATTTAGTTCATGTGGAGAAAAGGATTGGAGTTCATTTAGTCAGCCACATCATATCATTTCCTAGGCCGAATGGTCCTCCTAATCAAACTCGTGTAAGCCGCTGGATTTTATCATCAAGAGCCCCATCTTGCTCAAGCATTGGAAGTTGTCAAAAAGTTTCTAAGGAAAAGACTTCATCACAGTAAAAGAAAAATCAGTTTTTTGTAATGCTGCATGACTTGTGAGGATTTTTGGGGAGATCCAAAATCGACAACTTGGCAAAGTGCAGCCATCTTTTTAGCACTTCGGAATTTGAGATCACATATTTACTAGATGAGGTGCATCCAACTCGGCTCGGTATATGCGCAGGATCGGCTGTGAACGAGACTATCATATTATTTTCTAATCTTTAATTTTTTTTTGAGGATTTTGAAGATATTTAGATGCATTGGTTTGTGTGGTCATATATATATATATATTGCTTATCACCCTTCGAAAGCCAATTGCATCTCCCTGACCTCTCTCTCTGTATCTCTCTCGGCTACCAACTTTGGAATCCCAAATTCTATTTACGTTGAGTTCGATCAGCAGATGATTCCTTTTATTTTCTTTCATTTTTTAATTAATCAATGATTCTTATCTCACCCCCTCTTCCCCATCTGTCAAGGACAACGCCTTCGTAAACCGCACCGTCATTCTCTCATTCTCTCTCTCTCTCTCTCTCTCTTTCGCTCGCACCACTAATTTGGAAAGTGGCACTTTGGACGATGATGATGCTTTTGTCCCCCTCGAGGTCGCGGTCGCGGTCGCGTGGGTTTGATTTAAAGTAAAACACAGTTGGATGAACCAGAATCCATCTTCTTCAATGTTCACACCTATCGTTCTTCTTCGCTTTTTTTTTCGCTTCTCGGTGTGAAACGCCGCGGACGAGGACGAGATCGCTGTCGCTGCCTTACTTCTTGAGCTCCTCCACAAAGCTCAGGTCCGTCTGCAGAGGATGGCCCCACAACATTCAAGATCCGCACTCCGCCACCATGCCCGCGTCGCGAGCTGCCCAGAGCCTAGCCACAGCTCGGAGCCCCGTTCCCCAAACTCGGCTGCGAGGTCGTGGCTCGGCTCGGCGGTGGAGCTCCAGGTCATGGGTCACGCTGCTTCGAGGACCTCCATAGCGTGACCCATCTCCTCAGACCCAAGATATCATCTCGCTGTCGAGCGTCAAGCCGTCGCGTGAGTGGCAGCGCCAGCATAGGAATCAGGTCGACCGCCTGACCTATCGTGCGGTGAGCTATTCTCTCACTAAAGACTGCCCGGTCCGCCCGATAAGAGCAGAGGTCCTCGATCGGGGCTTATGGTCATGGAGGGACATTGCGAGCGCCCCTCCCAGGCTCCTCAGCCCCCTGTTCGCTGCCGGTGGCGGCGGCGTCATCGTCTCGTCCTTTGACACGGCGGAGGAGGAGTTCGCGCCAGCTCCGTGCCCGGAGCTTCGAGATGTCCACCTGGCTGACGCCCGGTGAGTTCTGGGGCTCGTCGAGCGCTCGCGCCAGGAGAGCTTGGACTGGTGGGTGAAGGAGTACAATGTCCGACTGAGATCGCCATTTCCAGTGAGCAGTCACTGATTCCTTGAGGCTGTGGGCTGTTGTGGCCGGAAGATGGTGCTCAAGTACTTGGAGGGCCCCTTGTGCCATGATCATGTGACTGACGAGCTGGAGTATGGGCAAAGAGCGGGCGTCGTTTGCGGCACTACCGTGAGTTTTGCTTTCTGCCGCTGACGGTTAAGTCGCCGTTGGCACAATTGGTCAGCCACCGGCTCTCTCGATTAGACACACTTAAAGAACCCTCATACACACAATAACCCTCTCTCCCTCTCTCTCTCGCACGCGCACTTGAAGAGACGCCCACAAACTTGAATACCCCCGTAAAATAAGCTCGCTGCCATCGCCAATCTCCCCCAGTTCATCATTCTCAACCCACTTCTTCCTCTTCCTTTCCTCCTATCGCCATCGCCCACTCTCTCCCAGTTCATTCTAACTCACTTCTTCCTCTTCCATTCCTCTCTCTCTCTTCCGCCATCTCTTTCACACGCACAAACTTGAAGAAACCTCTTACAAAAACCTCGTCACCACCTCTCTCTTCCGCCATCTCTCTCTCTCTCTCTCTCTCTCTCTCTCTCTCACACACACACACATACCTGAAGAGACCCACAAAACTTGAAGACCCCTCGTACCATAACCTCATCACATCGCTCACTCTCCCTCAATTCATTCTCACTCACTTCTTCCCCTTCCTTTCCTCTCTCTCTTCCACCATCTCTCTCTCACACACACACTTGAAGAGGCTCACACAAACTTGAAGAACCCTCATACAATAACCTAATCGCCATCGCCCACTCTCCCCAATTCATTCTCACTCACTTCTTCCTCTTCCTTTCCTCTCTCTCTTCCACCATCTCTCTCTCAGAGAGAGGCACGCACCTGAAGAATCCTCATACAATAACCACATCGCCATCGCCCACTCATTCCTAGTTCATTCTCACTCGCTTCTTCCTTTTCCTTTCCTCTCTCTTCTGTGGACGCCATCTCTCCGAGTCTCTCTCTCGCACGCTTGAAGAACCCCCGCACAATAACCTCATCGCCATCGCCCAATCTATCCTAGTTCATTCTCACTCATTATTTCCTTCTCGTTTCCTCACTTCTGTCGACGCCATCTCTCTCACAGACACGCACACTTGAAGAACCCTCATACCATAACCTTATCGTCATTGCCCGATCTCCCCCACTTCATTCTCACTCACTTCTTCCTTTATCTTTCCTCTCTTCTGCGGACGTATTCATCATCCCTGATATCGACCCTTTGGCAGCGCAGGTGATCATTTTAGCTTCTTCACCTGAGTTTTCTTTTTCTTCTCTTCACTGCAAATTATCTTCAGTTTGGGGAGTTTTGGGCAGGTAAATCAGCTCAAGCGCAAGTCCAATAGAGTGAAAAGGGGCCACGAGCTAATATGGTGATGACGATCATCAACAAGGTATTGACGATATTGATGCAGTTGATGTGGAAAGTGGTGAGACCTGGGGATCTCAAACTTGGGGATCACGTTTATCGATATGGGATGTATGGATTATACAGCCATCATGGTGAGTTCTCTTCATCTTCCTGATCTTGCACCAGTCCTATTCTTTTTGTCCTTCCTTCTTTTTCTGGCCAATCTTTTTGCTCTTTAGCCGATAAATATACACTGATCAACTCCATTTCCGACAACACCTAGAAGCCTCAGTCAGAAAGTAACATAATTCTAGTGGATGATTCATTGAAATTGAAGCCACCAGAGAATAAATTACTACAAATCTGTGGAGCCAAATGAGATGCAAATTAATGGTAGTAAATGTCACCCGCCTGATCATCCTGGTGTCGATTCTCTTCATCTCTCCGTGATTTTCTCTCCTTTCTCTCAGAAAGCAAATATAGTAAAATCACGGCAAAGGTCACTCTCCTGTTGAAGACGATATAGAACAAGATCAACAAGCATGTGGACAATTGGGTCAACTGCACATTAATCTTTTTTCAGCAATCAAAATTCTTTCCTTTCAATTCCTTCTCAGTGTTAAGTGATGTACACTGGTTAATAACTGCACCTGTGGTTTGTAGGGGTCCCTTTCTCATACTATTTATCCGAAGTCAGCCTCAGCCCGAAGCAAATGATACAATTAATCCCCACTTTTCATCTTCGAAGAATCACGGGTCGAGCTAAAGCTCCACCGGGTTTACCTTCGGCTTTGGAGGCTTCATTAGTGTTGAGTTTAATCCTTCCCCACCATTTTTCTTTCATTTCAAGGCAATTCATATTGGATTTCTGTCGTCAGAGAAGAGGCAAGAAAAGTTCTAATATCAATTCAAATCCGATTTCTCCAATTGCTTGCTGTCATGATGGATGGCTTGTGAGTCCACTTTCTTACACTACGCCAAGCCAAACTGAAACACTTGGCCTCAGCCCAGAATGAATGATAAAATCAATTCCCGCTCTCGAAGAACTGGGACGAGCTGTGGCTAAATCGGAGTCACCTTTCGAGGGTCTATCAGCGTTGAGTTTAATCCATCCCCACGGTTTCACTCTCCTCTCCTCTACTTTTCTTTTCTTCTATTTCAAGGCAATTCGTATTTGAGTTCAGTCAAACAGGCCAGAGAAAAAGGCATGATAGGCTCTGATGACACAATGGAAACCCTAGATTCGGGTAGGAGAGGGAGAGGAATTTACACGGATCTTGTCTTGACACCCAACGACCGATAAACCGTGAATGCTTTAATTTCAAGCCCACGCTATCCCAACAACGAGTCTATCTCAAGTCAAAACTACAAAAATCCAATTTCTCTTTATTTGCACAGCCATAAAACATTAATGAACATTTACCTGTCGACCTGTCTGAACGGTCTGATCGGAAGAACTCTCTCATGAGATTAACTACGGTGGCTTTCCATTCGCAACAAAGAGACGGTAATGATTGTACTTAGGAATAGAGACTAAGATGGCTGAAAAAGATGTAGCCGAATGAGCTAGAAGCAAAAAAGAAAAAAATTTACGGAATGAGAATGAAATGGAAAAACTGCATGATTCTTTTGGAGAATGACAGGAATTGATTTGCAGGCCAGACTATAATTAATTAATTATAGCAAGGATGCAGAACAGAAGCAAACATAGAAAATAATGCTCACTTAATTTATTTCGACTGTAGCATGTGTTCATTTGGACCTTGACTTATGGGGAAATATATTCCAAAAGGAGTGCTTTTCAACTTTCATATGAAGATTTTTTGGCCTGGAAAACTACTATCATTTAGCATCGATAAGAGCGATGGTTCTGGACTAGTCACCGAGATTTATCACATGGTTAGCAAGCAGCTCGACGACTCTAAAGTCCAAACTGTCTTTAAAATAATGGTTTTTCCTTTCTTTGGATGCTGTCCTCGCTTTTAGGTGCGTGGAAATTTTGTGTCTTTTCATGAGTAGAAAAGCTGGAGAGAAAATTCTAGAGCTGCGCTGGAGCTGCAGCACATTTTATTTCTATCTAACGTGCCAAACCAAAGATTAGGAATTCATTCAGATTTTTAATCCAAAATTGGCCTACCCACCCAGTTAAAGAACGAAGCTTGTGAATATTCATAGTACATTCCCGCCTTTGTGTCAAAATTGTCAAAATTTCCTCTTTTTTTTTTTTTCTTATTTGTTTAGATTTGTTTTCCATTTTGAACTAAATTTGATTCTTTAATGATTTGCATGTACATATGTCACAGGAATTTACATCGGTGAAGGCTATGTGATTCATTTCACCCGAACAGAGAGCAAAAAAACCATGCATCCTTCACTTTTCAAGACTAGCTACAAGCAAATAATTTTGTCTCCTTGCCCAACATGTGGATACCAGAAGAGTATTGACTATGGGGTTGTCAAAACCTGTCTCAATTGCTTCTCACAAGATGGCAAAAAACTCCAATCCGTTCACCGATATGAATATGGGTGGCCACTACTAAGGTTTAAGTTAGCAAGGCGAGGAACTTGCACAATGTTACTTGATACCAAATTGCCCCATCAAGTCGTCGATAAGGCCAGCGAGCTTCTCGCAGATAATGCGTTTGGCAATTACAACCTCATCAATAACAATTGTGAGCATTTTGCTACATATTGCCAGACCGACAACCGTGCAAGCGAACAAGCAGCCTTTTTCAGTGAATGTGTGCGGAAAATTAAGGAAGCCAAAAAATGGACCATGAAGGAGTTCCTGCGGAGAAACTGAACTCGAGTGATCCAACCTTTCTCTGATGTTGTATTTCTTTGTCTGTTCTTTTAGAAAATAAAAACGTGCCCTAGTCAGCTTATTCATGTATGGACATGTTTATGAGTGTATGTGTGTGTATATATAATCTCATTGTGTTCAATGTCCAGAAATATGATCATAGCCGATGACATTGGTTCCGTCCCCCTCTCGTTTTACCTATTACTTGGATTCTGATGCTCGTCCCATTCCCATTAGATTTTCCAAGAATAGAATAAAGTTGTTAGCTTGTCCTTGTCTGACGTACACACCTCTCACAATCTCCCCCCCTCTCTCTCTCGAATCTCCTCCCTCCCCACTCCCTCTCTCTCTCTCTCTGTGCCGCCATTATCACTGCATAGTGTTTTTCACTAAAGGGTACGTGAACAGCATCCCAAATCATAGTGACTCATGCCTTTGATTTCTTCATTTCCTAGTTTTTCATCTGTTCAACTTGATCATCGAGTAGGCCCCAACCACTAACCAAGACTCTTAAGCTTGGAGGGCGGGGGTGACTTTCGGCCCAATCACAGCGGCTTTATGATTGCTGATATAAATTCATGCCCATGGCGGCATGAAACTGGCCACCCGAAAGTAGAGGAGCTTGTCCTGCACTCTCCAAGTATGCAATGAGCCTGGTGGCAAAGGCCTGCCAGTATAATTTGGGCACCCTTTCTGGTGGGAAGCATCCCGTCCGATTCGGGACCATCAGACCTCTGTCTTCCGCCACCAAAGGAGGAGGCACGGGAAGAATAAAAACCCGACCACGAGTGGCAGCTGTAGGAGGAGAAGGAGGATCAAGGTAGTTGTCTGGTTCACCAGAAGGATGACGGCTGCTATTGAGTTTGGGGGTGATGGCCTGGAACTCAATGTTTTTGGTAGTATTTGAGTGCTTAGCCGGAGAGGGAAATAACAAAAACACAGCATACAAAGAGAAGAAAACGTAATCGTTCTTACGTGATTAAAACATAAAAAAAGTGCTTTGCCACTAAGAACGATTACGTTTGTCGTGCCGAAGACATTGACACCAACTATTTCTCCATCAACATTGTTGTGACTTGCTTTTTCCGTCCAAAGGCGAAAAGACATAAATTTAGGGATATTACTTAAAATGCAGGCTTATGGCTCTCATTTTAGACGCGAGCTCTCCCAAGTCCATACATTGTGCAACATTGAGTATTCAAATTGATGCTATAAGGATATTTAATAAGGAGTCGGAAGTGAGAAACTTGAACTTGAGCCACTAATATTGGTTTAAGCTTTTCTGCCATCTCTCCTTCAATCCGATCGATTGGTAGGTGATGGATGTAAAACATCGCCCGCATTTATTTCTCCCTTGAATGTGCTCAATTAAAGCTTCAGCTTAAGGTACTTTCCTCTCTCTCTCTCTCTCTCTCTCTCTCCAATCTAAGATGGAGGAAGGGACGGTCCTACGCTGCGCTATGCGCGTGTTTTTAGAGGGAGGGAAGCATTGACTGTATCCCGCCGAAACCTGCTCCGCTGGTTCAATCCTTGCTGCAAAGTACTGCTTCAGCCTATATTTCGGACAGAATTGCACGCGCTTGCCAGGAGCTTTCCTCCCGCACTGTAGACGATGAAATGGAAAGAGTCGGGAAGTAAAGAATACCTAAGGACAGGCAGCGTACTTTCCTTCCAAAAGAAGACAAGAATCTTCGAGAGGAGGGAGTGAGTGGTGCCATGTGAAAAATTAGGGCGCGTTTGGTTGTGTTTGTTTAAAAATTGTTCCGAGGAAAGAAATAGAAAAAAATTTCTGTTCGGGAACAATTTTTGAACAAAAATACGCGTTTGGTAAACTTGTTCCGGGAATAAAAAATAAACAAAAACATGTTTAGTAAATTTGGATAATTTTTTTATTTCTTTTATTTTTTCTATTTTTTTCTTATTTTTCCTTTTTTCTTTTTTTCCTTTTCATTTTTTTTTTCTTCTTTTGGCCGGTCGCCGGCGAGGGCCGAGCTCGCCCGGGCCGCGGGCGGGCGCGGCCTCACCGGGCCACCGCCAAGCGAGGCCGAGGCTCGCCGGCCGTTGGGCGAGCTCGGCCTCGCCGGCCCGGGCGAGCTTGAGGCCGGATCCGGGCGAGATCGAGCTCGCCCGGCCGGCACGAGGTCGGCCTCGCCATGGCCGGGCGAGCTCGAGCTCGCCCGGATCCGGCGAGGCCGACCTCGCCCGGCGGCGGCGAGCCTCGGCCTCGCCGAGCCACCGCCAGTCGGCGTCGCCCTAGCGGTAGCTCGGCGAGGCCGAGGCTCGCCGGCCGCCGGGCGAGGTCGGCCTCGCCGGATCTGGGCGAGCTCGAGCTCGCCCGGCCATGGCGAGGCCGACCCTCGCCCGGCTACGGCGAGCCTCGGCCTCGCCGGGGACGGCGCGTCGGCCTCGCGGGGGGCCGGCGAACCTCGCCGTGGCTGGGCGAGGCCGCCGGCCCTCGTTGGCCGGTCGCCGGCCATGGCCGATGCCGGCGACCGGCCAAAAGAAAGAAGAACAAGAAAATAAGAGAAAAAAGAAAAGAAAAAAAAAGTGTTTCTGATTTGTGTTCCAGAAACAAGAAACACAAAATTTGTGTTTCTTGTTTCGCTTTTTTATTCCCGGAACAAAAGAACAAAAAAATAGAAAAAGTGTTTAAAAACAAAAAAAATAAACACAAACAAACGGGGCCTTAGTTACTGGATAAAAATCACCAAAGATCTCACGTTTTAACCATTATGATACATTTCTTTCAATAAATTTCAAATTTTTATTTATGTGACATATTTACTTTCAAACTTATATAATGACACATTTATCCCAAATTTCCAGTATAAAAAAAAAAGTTTAGGATAAATGCGTCATAGGGATATAAATTTGAGATTTTTAATATAAAAAAATAATTTAAGGTAAATATATGACGTTAGGTAAAGTTTGAGACTTTCTATGTCTTTTTTCATTAATTATTTTAGATGAAAACTAAAGAGAAATTAAGGGCTTCGTAGGAAATATTGTAATCTCTCTTTTTAGTGAGAACAAAGTGAACCTAAAATCTTGCTTTTATTTCCAATATTCCAACGTGTGCATATTGAAAATGCGTCTGAAAAGCACGTTTAATTATCCTATTCTCAAGGTGTTGATGGTGAGCACGGAAATACTTGGGTGACAGCTTCGTTATTTTGGAGAAAGAGACGGAATCACCTCCGTCACATTCTTTTCCGTGGAGTCTGCACGGAAAGGAACACATCGCTAAAAAAAAAGGCCGGAAGTTGTTAACGGGGAAAAAAACTTTATCACAAAAAAAAAAAGAAGAAAAGAATTGACTCATTAAATTTAATTAATACCACAAAAAATCACAAACTGGTGCTAGTACATCTGTCAACTGTTATGTGTCATCCTACTCAACAGTTTGACCGTAAAATTTATGAAAGCCAAAGAGTGGACCAGTAGGTTTCTGCAAAGAAACTAATTCTAGTGGTCCAATACAATCTTGTAAGCTCTTTGTACCCTTTTTTTTTTTTTACTTTCCGTTTCAATGTATACTTGATTGAGACTGGAACAAAAGAATGATTGCATCTTGCTAGATTGATTGCACAATTTGTCTGTAGATGCTCCCCGTGCATTCCTCTAAGTTCTAACTCGTTGCTCGTGCGATGAACGCACCTATTTAACACAAGAGAAAGGAACTATCACTTTAAGTAATAATTATACTAACACACTTTTGTGCTGATAGAATCAATCAAAATGATACCCTAAACAGAAAAAGATTAGAACCAACCTAAAATGGCCATTGCATATTCTTCCTGTTCCTAGGCAAACAGACCGGATTGCAACATATGAAACATAGATGCACCAGCACATAGCAGAAGCATCTCCATGAAATAGTCCAATGTACTTGCTACTAGTATTTGCATATAAATGAAGGCCTCGGGTTAGGAGCCCAAATGCGTGCCTTTGTGTCGTGCTTAAGAGTTTTTCCCTATCACCTTTTCAATAACCAAGTCAAGTACACCTTTTATTTCAAGTTTTAAATTACAGTCTCTGTATACAAATCAACGTAAATAATGTGTGTATGAATTTTAATGTCATATTTCATCCAAGAATTAATCGCATAAGCATAACAAAACCATTATATATGTATATATTTTTTATAATGCACTTATTGTCTAGGAAGATATATGTATATGTATATACTTCTTATAACACACTTATTGAAAAATGGAGATAATAAAACAATGGTGATATTTCAATATATTAAGTCTTTTTTCTGTGCCATGAATTTTTATAGTTTGATTAAGACAAGGTCGCGCGTGAACATAGGAAAAAATGTATACCATCCAATTGGCTCTCGTCCCCACCTCAAGCCCTTTGGGCTCTACTTTGTGTTGAAGCCCCAGTCTTGGGCTCCGCCAATTTGTTCCAGTTATGATATAAATAATACTACTTTTTTTCGACCAAAAAAGAAAAATCAATCTACTCTTTTTCATAAAGTATGTGTATCATGTGAACTTACTGATCCAACAATCATGTATCTCTCTCCTTCCATGTAGATGTAATTATTAAAAGAAATGTTGCTAGGATAATCATTTGCATCATCCGGAACACCTCAATTCATTTCCCAAGTATCTCGTAAATTTAAATTTGCTTATGCATATCATTTAAATGCTCTCGTTTTTTCTATAAAGAGATAAGTTTACCTATGTACCTTTTTAGATCTGAAAATGAAAATAATAATAAAAAGGGATACATTTTATTGGTAGAAGTTTTTATCTGTGTTCATGAATTTGGGATGAATTTTGGATTTTCTTGTACCTAAATAATTAGATTTGAGATTTCAGATTCAAGCCCGACCCAAACCCGGAAAGCGATCCAAACCCATCTCCGCTCCTCGCCGGCTCCCTCCTCCTCCTGCTCATAATTCCTGCCGACGGTGTTGCAGAGCATTGAACAAATGGAGAAGAAATCTGCGAGTCTCCATTTGGCCTCTGCGTTTCTCGCCATGGAACCCACTAACTGCGTGATGTCCCACGCGAGGCAAACGTCTTCCTTCTCTTCCTCTCTACGCCCCCTTCATTGGGCAAATTTCATCTTTTTCTGGAAAAAAAAAGTGCTGTTTTTCACTTGGTCTATAGATTCACAAGATTCAGTGTGCATTGAATTTGAAGCAATTGTCTCTTCGATTCGAAATCGAGATCTCTCAGTGGTGGCTCCGTGACGGTAGATGTTCAGAGATTCATTTGGGATCATTGCATCAGTAGAGCTGTTAGTCTTGATTGAGAGCTTTTCCCATAATAGAGAATCCAAAAGGTAAAAGAAAAAGGATGTCTGAACTGAGGTGTCTTTTAAGTTCAGCTCAAATGTTGACGCTGATTAAGGATATAAGTGACAAAAAATAAAAATAAAAAAACAATCTTTGTGTTTATCCTGTGTCGTTTCTGCTAAAGTGAATGCGTTTTATTCGTTGACACCATTTAGACTAGCCGAAATGATTATATGCTTCTGTGGAAGTTATGGTTCTTGTTGCTACTTGTGGAGTGGTTGCTCTAGCTTACTAATACTAGCTCATGTATTTTATTTGTAAAATTATATGGGATCACTGCTAATTGTTTTAAAAACTTAAATTATTAAATGAAAATGTAGTTTATTATTCATATATTCTAACACTCCTCCTTAGGTTTAGTCTGGTTTCTTGTCTGATAATAAGTGTGGAGTTTAATTGGGGAGACAAATAAGATCTGGAAATATTGAACTCAAGACTTCCAGCTCAAATACTATATGAGATTTTGTGGGATCACTATCAACTGTTTTAAAAGCTTAAACTGTTAGATGAAAGCGTGATTTATTATTTAAATAATCTAACATTATTGCCATCTGTCTTTGCTGCATTATTTTAGCGAAGGATTGTTACTGCATGTGCTAATGTGGACTGGCAAGTGTCACACTCCATTCTTGAAAAACTTCTTGAAAGAGGCTCATATTGGAAATTGAGTCTAATTGTGATGACGTGCTAGAGGATTGCATAAATAGTACACCAAGTTCATGATTTCTTTAGAGGTAAAGCTCTTTGTTGTCAATTTTTTCTTAATGAATAGTGCGTCCCATTTCTCCTCTATTAATTATCAAGTTACCAATGACAAAGTCTTTTTTAATTAGGATGAAAATGCAGTCAAAGAGAATGTGAGGGCTTTGAAATATATTTCTTTCCTTTTCCCAGATGGTAACTTTCTTTTTTCAGGGTTATTTTTTTTCAACTTGAGTTATATTATTTATATGCATCATCCAAATCTTTGGCTAATAATTTCCTAGAAGCAAGTTGTGAGAATGCAATGGTAGGGAAAATGGTGGTTCCACTGCATTGTTTACTCAGCATGCTTAAAGGAGATGCAGGGTATGTATGGTATTGATTCATGTATATTTTTGAAGAAATGAATGCTTGTCTAGGTCATATGCTTGCTTGGCTTTGTTCAATTCGAGTAGACGTAGATGCATACTTTTTGTTTTTTTTTGTTTTTTGGGCAAAAGAGGACAATTTTATATTAGATATGGAGACGGTTCTACAGATAATTAATTGTGTCGTGAATTGTGTGGATTTATGTGCCGACTGAAATTAGCTTTTAGTCCATTCTCTCATCGGATGCTCGATCTGGCCAGCCAGTCCAATTTTGTCAGTGTTCATACTTTCCTTTCCTGATATGTTCACCCGCTAAACATGTTTTAGTAAGCTGTCAAAAGTGCATCGGAATTTTCAAATAAACATTGGTATTATGGGTTCAATTTTCTTGATTGACCCACGTTGTTAGATTTGGTTCTCGTATAGACATTCCGTTATAAGTTTTACCAACCCTATTGTTATATCTTCTGTAGTAGCAATATGATTCATCAGATCCAGTGGTCCATGGAACACCACGGAGATGATCACTTGGCCTTCTATTCCCTTCCCCCTTGTCTGATTAGGTCGATCTGTTTTATCTTCATCTATCATGCGTGGAACTGATTTCAGGTACTGACTAGAATATTGGACATAGGTTGGCTCAGGGGTTGGCTTAATTGGTGTCTGTCTCTCCCATGTGAAAGCTTCCAAGTTACTGTCCTTGAGCTTCAAGCTCCTTTCTGCTTAGGTTTTTTATTTTACTCGAACCTTCGTATGTTTATGCATTGCTCTTATTCCATCATTTATATGTAGCTATGCTAGGGTTGCGCTTGCTATGATTTTGGCAGGCAACTCTTTTGCTACACTTGGTTCTAGGAATTGTTCTTGCTCCTATGAGCTGGATAACAAAAGCTGATTTAGTTGTGAAACTACTGATTATAGTTTCATGCTGGACATAGTTTCATGATGATACATGAGAGTAGCAGTTTTGAAATTGACCGTATTCATGCAGGTAAAATTAAGTGATGGCGACCTATCAGCTTTAAGCAACATGAAGCTTAATTTGAAGATGAATCAATTTAGCATGGAAGATGATGAGCCAGTGTCTTCAGAAAGTGCAGGTTCTGTGAGTGACCGTGTCATTGTCCTTGCACATTCCAACCTAAGCGCCCACTTTTTCAAGTTTTTAGTTTCATATTTCACACACTTGCACCACGGTTTTCCTTATTTGATCCCACGATCGATATTTCTTTCGTTGGTATGGTAGACATTGTTATGATAATGCCTTTAGTAGTTCTGCTGCACGGCTTCCCCCATTAGTCCTTTGGTTGCTTCGATGGCAGTGTGGTTTGTCCTTTTCTTGTGAAAATCCATTGAAAAAATTGATTTTCACAAGAAAAGCATGACTTTGAATGAGGTCCATCTGAACAATATTCATCTTCTGCAATCATGTGGATCCTGATGCACTTTGACCTTGCACAAACTGGAGGAATAACTGAAATTGATATAATTTCCTCACCCCATGTAAAATGTTTACACCCGCCTTGGGAATGTGCATCTGAGAGTGAACTTCGGGGATTGAAACTGGATTTAATGTGAGTAGCTTCTCCACTAACACACTTCTTCCGTTGAGCATTAATGTGAGATATTCGGTTGTTGTCTCTCTTCATCGGACAGCGAAGGCATAATTTCTCTTTTTCAACAGTTAAGGTGCTGAAGTGATATGCGACCCGTTGTGCCTGCCACACCTTGTGCGTTGCTCTACGTTCTTTTAAAATAAATCGAAGTCATCTTCCCGATTCCCAAGAGCAGCTTGCGATGGTGCAATTGACGGTTCACATGATTACAGTGATAATAGCAAGTCACAGGATCTCGAGGCAGCATGCGACAATGCAGGAAATGCCAGTCCCATCAAGCATCCGTTTGCATACATTTCCGTCATCTGCAATGCCAATACATTCGATTGTTTTATTGCTTTAGCTGACGAGGCAAACCTTGCCATTGCTGACCTAACCAGAACTCTCCAACCCCCCAATTTGCTTCCTTACATGCAATCATACAATAGATCGAGCGTACAACTGTTCAGGCTCTTGAGCAAATGAGGCTAGATGTCTGAGAATATGCCCCTGACGTATATCACTATCAGGACAATGTGCAATCTGTGCCTGCATGAATGTGCTAACTTGAAAACAGGGCACAAGTTCTTGTTTGCAAATGCTTTCTCGACATCGTGATACTTTGCAGGACAATGGCAGCAACAGAACATTTTTCAGGATGACGAGTCCAATGCTGGTATATTTTACGGCAGCGTAAATTTCTGAATAGTGAATGCTCTTCTTGATGTCAAAGTTGGGCTGACGGAATACGATAGGTAAAGTACTTCTTCTCGGCCTTTTTGCCTAACGTGATTGGAGCATGAAGTCCAGAGTTGAATTCAGTCAATGGACAGCCAATGCTCAAGTGTATGTCTCCCGTCGCCCACGGTCCCGTGCCCCTCGCCCACATCTGTAGTGGCTGGCGAGCTCTGGCAAAGCTCGCCGGCAACAATGGAAAAAGAAAGCAGAAAAGAGGGAAAAGAGGAAGAGAAAAAAGAAAAAAAGAAGGAAATATTAAACGACAATAAACAAGGAGGGTATTAACAATTGAACCAGAATTTGATTGATGGAAGGGAGAAGTGAATCGAGCACGTTGGGCCTCAAGTAAGCCATCGAGTTGCCGGCAGGAGGCTGGTGGTGACCGGTGGCTTCCTCTCCAAGCGTGTAGCACTCAATCAGACCGTGGAGCGTGAGGAGAAGGACTATCCCTCTGGACCTTCCTCCGGTCCATCGTCTCTCTCCAATTGTCTTGGTAAAGCTTTTGAGCTCCCAAGTGTGAGTTCGGCATCTCGAATCTGGGAGCAATGGAAGGCGTGGTTGTTTTACCTGGTACAATCGAACCACAGAGAGAGGGAGATGTTTCAGAATTTATGGGCCACGGTCTCACTCTATTCCCATTGTCACTCCTCTTCTTCTTTATGAGACTCTAATTATGCTCCGTTGACTCTTCATATGGAGGTGACAGATCTACTCTTCTCAATCGACCTATCTACTGGAATCACCTTCGACCTCTGTCACGCACAGCCCCGTTCTCATCTCCGGCCGACCTCAAGCGCTATCAAGCTGAGGAGGACCCGAGGGCAAGGATCGAGCATGGACGAGTCAACATTTGAGATTCATGCTCGATCTAAGCCCCAGATCGAGGGCTTGTCTTGTCGCCACCTCGCCCACTTGAAGGCAGCAACAACTAGGCACAGAGGATGGATGAGGGTGCGATGGAGAAGGACGGTATAACGAGAGAGGTGAGAGGCGGAGAAGGGGGACGAGCGAGGGACAGAGCAGGGCCATGACACAACATGGGTTGGAGAAGAGGTGGGATGGTATTGGCGGCTTTTCGAGACGACAAAGGTGGTTGTGGTGAACCTGGGCGGGGAAGTCATAAATCCATGGTCGGAGATCTTTTTTAATGTCTAATCCAGTTTTGCAATACGTGAGATGGGAAAGCTCGGAACTTCGAAACAGGGTCGCTGGTGGAAAGGACGAGAGAGCCCATTTCAGCCAGAGAAGAAGCCGACCCAATCGCGCTCTGTTTCGGGCGAGTGAGGAAGGAGACCATTTCGGCGGAGGCTATGGTCCATACTTCAGGGATTGAAACCAGTATAACGTGAGTAGTTTCTCCACTAACACACTTCTTCTGTTGAGCATTAATGTGAGATCCGGTTGTTCTCTCTTTTCATCAGTCAGTGAAGGTGTAATTTCTCTTTTTCTACAGCTTAGGTGCTGACATAATATACGACCTGTTGTGCCTGCCACACCTTGTGCGTTTGCTCTCCATTCTTTTGGATAAAAGGAAGTCAATTGGCAGTTCACGTGATTATAGTGATGGATGTGATTCCCGTGATGTTGTGGCAGCTTGTGACAGTGTAGGAAATGCCAGTCCCACTGAGCATCTAATGGCTTAACTTTGGCCGTCATCCGCAATGCCAATACTATCCATCACTTTCTTGCCTTAGCTGACAAGGAAAACCTTCACCACCAAGCTGACAGGAACTCTTTAACCCGCCAGTTTGCTTCCTTACATGCAATCATATGACAGATCGAGCATACGACTGTTCAAGCTCTCAAGCAAATGAGGCTCCCTGTATGTACCTTACCATAATGCGAAGAGTCTGTGCCTCATTTTCAAGTTAGCACACTCATGCAAGCACCAATTGCGGATTGTCCTTAAAGTGATCTACGTCGAGGCATTTTTGAGACATTTCCTCTTGTAGTTTCACCTGGCCTACGTGATTTGATGTAGGGATAGCGAACACTGTTGTAATAATTTGAGTTTTGAGAGGAAATGCTATATCCACACTTGTGTAAAGGATGCTTACTCGACAGCTAGATACTTTGGCGGACGATAGCAGAACGAAACTCTTTTCAGGATGCTGAGTTATTGGGCCTGTATATCTTTGATCGGATACGCCGACCCCTGTTTCCCTGGTGTAGGGAATTTCTGAGAAGTTGGAGCTCCTTTTAATGTCAAAGTGAGAGGCTAATGAAATCGACGGGTCTTTTGGCTAACATAACATCCAATGTCGATGTCAACCTCTGGACAGCCGTACTCGAGAGAGTATCATGAAAGTCGGATCGTCCGTGGCGTCCTCACAGTTACAGGTCCTTGGCCCTACCACCCGTTGACGATGATTATGCTCCTTTTCTGGTATGGCAAATGACCGCAGAAAAGCCTTGCCTCTCAGATCAATCAAGAATTAGGTGTTCTCTGTGCAAATTAATCCCTTGCTGCATGTCTTCTTTCAGTGAATCCAATGAACATGAGTCATTTCTCACTTCGCACAAGCGAACACCGCTGAAGATAACATCTAATAAAGAACCTGACCCTTTTCATGATGATGCTTTCTTCCCCAATCCTTGTGTGAAATGCAAAGTGTTCTGGATTCCTGACGATGAGGGCAAGGCTCGATATTTCTGGAATCAGTTGAAGGATGTCTCCTAATCGGCCTTCGGCATCAGATGATCAGTTGAAGCCATAGCAGGTCCGGAACAGCAGTGATACAAAGGAGATGCCCAGCTAGCTGTCCCTATCGCATGCTATGATATAAATATCAATGCTCCAAAAAAGGATCAAATGCAGATGATGCTTCATTAAGTCATCTAATGCGTAATCTTACTTACCTCTTAAGTTGTCTCCATGAAATTTCTTGTGTGACTTGCCCAATATATTGGCAACTATGCGACAAAATAAACAATTTGTCGGCTACAAATGAATGGTTATGGCAGAGTTAAGGTTAATAACACAAAAAGCTTTAAATTGATATATTCGTGATAGATTTACTCTAAATTAATATTTTGATCACTAATAAAAGCTTTACCCTCCATTATTTTGCATCCAATTATTAAATTATATGATATGGAGTTTTTTCTTTCATAAACTAATAGAGGGTAAATTTGTTATAAATGTAATAGTTTGAGGTTTTTGATAATCAAAAAATTAATTCAAAGCAAATTTATCATCAACGTGATAGTTTAAGAGTTTTTAATGATATTAACTAATTTATATATCATTGTAACGGCACTTCCTATTGCAATACGTGCACATTGACATCAACTACGGGCGTAATGATAACTTGCGTCAGCGTCTCTCTCTCCCTCTTTGCCCCCGCCTTTCCTAACATCTCTAATTCTAGAACTTCTAAATGTATTGTACATATACCAATTCAGTCATAAAATTTTCAGCTGAACTAGTTCAATTCTAATATTTTGCGTAAAATTTCAATGTAATCCTTTAGTCTAGTTCTCAGCGCTGTAAAGTTTTGAATAGTTGAAGCTCTTTTTGATGTATAACTCAGAGGTACTTTTTTCGGTCTTTTGGTTGAGAAAGGCACTGACGGGAAGAGTACCTTTCTTGGCCTTTTGCGTAACGTGATTGGAGTGGAACATCTCGTCTCGATTTCAGCCTACGGACGGACAACGCTCAAAGAGCACAAGTCCCATGGCAGCTGCATTTTAATTGGATCATCTTTATATCGATGATCGCGTATGAATCCCAACTTCTGTGATTTCTCATTTCCAGAAAGAAAGAGAACGATCGCCCATCCAAGTAATCGAATCCCGATCGGTATCATGGGACTGCAATAAAAATCATGCTGAAACTTGAGGACAACTGTTTTATTTATTTATTTATTTATTTTTATGACTATGGGAACCCCATCTTAGCCAGGTAAATCTCCGGTAAATGGAACATCCTGCCAACCTCATAGACCAGGTTGAGTATGTGCCAAAACTTGGGTTTGGCAGTGTAAACAGAAGATTCGTTGCATTAAGTATAGTAAAGAATCAAAAATGTGTCATACGCGTGATACATGTACATGATCATTCATTAACCACAAAATCGATCCTAAGTTATCTTTATTTTATTTTATTACAACGATAGGCACGATGACGACGATCATGGATTCTAGGAAACCCATTAAAATTGATATAAGCTATATCTTCGTTTATCTTTTAAAATGAAAATCATAGCGGGGTCTTTAAAGATTTCGAGAGTGGTTGGGCTCATGAAGATCCCTTTCCTTTTCTTTGGGAGGGAGGATAGGAAAGCCAAGGATAAAGATTAAAGCTTGGAGGACGAAGCAATGGAAATAATGCTCAATTTGACTTTGCTTTAGATTACGCAGGACGTGGTGATGCTGAGCTAATTGAAACAAAGGTGATCGAGAGAGAGAGAGACCTTAGTAGAACATAATTACGAAAGAGCTGTGGCCTTCTTCTTCTTCTCGGTTGTAGCTATTCTCAGGAGTGACGTAACCATATGAATGTTTGATATAAAGATATAATTGATATAAAAACTGTTAAGATACCATTACACCAGATGAACCTTCTTGTTGTAGGACCATGTTCATTTTAAACTGAATGAGTGCCGACCTAAACCAAGATATCACGTACCACGTGCCTCCATGGCGATCGGGGTATACATACAATCATGGACCTTCGAAAAAAAACACAAATCCGCGATGTGTTTATTGCGATGCGTCTTACTCTGTTAGAAGATAAAATAATGACCCCAATTGGAGCTTACGAAACCGCGGAGCGATCCAATCATGACCCAAACTTGCTGGAATGATCAAAATGAAGAGGCCGGGGGCTTTGCTAGTCTTTCTTTTTCTCGACTGAAAACCTCTAGCATCGCAGCAAAATTGCTGCTAATAACGAGTTGCGAGTAGCAACGCAAGCCTTCGTCGAATTTTTATTAAATGGGAGACAATTTACTGTAACACAACATGGAATCTGTTATGCCGAATTGGATCCTACAGGATTCGTACTTCTTCAGATACAAGTCATAGATCCTACTTTAGCAAGCGTCGGAGAGGTCCAGACGTATTAAGACCGCTGTAGACATGAAAATGGAAATTGGTTTTGGATAGCAAAATGACAATGCCAACTTTCGTGGTCCAACTTGCCCCAAAAAATGGCAAATGTCAAAGTCAATTCTCATATGAATGGACTCCTTTCTAGTTATTTTTCCCCCATTCTAGTGGTCGAAGAATCGGCTTCCATCTCACTTTTTTTGTCGTGATCAACTGTCGTATCGATGCCGGTTAACAATAATTTAATGCGTGTCAGTCTCTTTACATGAATTCCATAATGGCCTCATGCCTTGAATTAGGAGTAGGTTTATAAATCGTGAAAGCCGACGGCCACCATCCTAATTATATAATCTACATTTGTCCGTATGTGCCTACTTTTCATACCATCTCGCAATTTTTAAAGATTTGGAAGGGGAGCTTCGTGGGAACTGGAAGATGTTGTAGCCTTTGAATTATTGCTCCGTCAAGAAATGATTTTCTCGAGGGCAAGTGACAACAAGCTGAATTTTGATCCGTTGATCCCAGCAAGTGAATTCATCCATGTGCAAATATGCACATAGGTGATGTCCACGGGTCGTGACCCATCAATTGGAGACATGTTTGAAGGGGAATATCGGCTTAATCGAGAAATATAATCAACTTTTTGTTAACCGTGTAAGTTGTACTAGAAAAAGTCAAAACATTGAGGAAATGATATAATGTGGAGAACAATTGATCCATAACTCATTGACTTATACTTTTAAGTGAAAATAAATCTAATTGAATATTGACCAGTTCAGTCATGACCTCCCTCTTGGCAATCTTTTTGGGTGAATGTATTGGAATTCTATTGTGCACTCCCAATTTTCGATCCTCTTTGGGTCTCTATTCACCTCTTCAACTTTATATTTCCACACTTTAAGTTTAAGAGCCTATGATTGAGGGGGAATATTAGAATTTTTAATTAATAAACCACACATTTATTTAACGTTTTAAACTTTTGGAACAATTAGCGGTCCTACAACTTCTCATAAGTTTCTCTCCATGTCCAATATTACTCTTAAAAGTAGAGAAGGTAGTTCAAAAAGACAACCCCTCTTTCTTCATATAATACATATTCCTATATATGGAATATGTATTCCTCCAGATGGAAGGATTTGTACCTTTGGATAGTGAGAGCAAAATCTGTTGCCTTACCACTTGGCCACACCCCATTTCAATTTCTATTCAATACAGATGGACACTAGTATTGGTATTGGTTATTCATCAATTTCAATCCACTCCATGGACTCCATTGTTGCTAGGGTTTATTAGGATATTATATAAACATACGATTCTTCTTCTTTTTTTTTTTTTAAATTTTTCGAATGGAAGGATTTTTTACTGGGTGAGTTCAAAGAACGATTTTTTGGTACATCTATCTCTATTTCATCTTTTTCATTTTTAAGGAATGTCAACTGTGAATAATAACTCGACCAAAATACAGTCATCTCCTACTCCAAGAGAAAAAAAGGACTAAATAAAATGATACCGTTTTTCATGCTTGATACCTCTAGTTTCGATGCTGCTTCAACGTGTCGAACTTATGCAGCAGGGCGAGAAGAAGGGAAACATCTTGACAAGCAGCGAACCGTCCGTCCGCATGTATGGAATTTCATCTTGCATGTGTGAGCAGCCGTTGGCCACTTATGGCGACACTATCCACTTTGCCCGACGTAAGACAAAACGGGTTTTAAAATTCCAATGACTAGACATGATGCGGTCCCCGGAAGATCTTTAGCCCCCCCGCATTGCCTTGCCTGGAACGCGATGGACTTTGATAAGATTCCATGCCAGATCAGTGGGAAAGTGTTAAGACGATTAGGTGAGCCAGGAGCCTCTGTTACCCATCACGTCGAACCAAATAAGCACGAGCGTCTATATAATCTTTTCGCTCTCATGACTCGCGACCCTCTCGCCGACTTTCTTCGCTCTTCGATTTCCCCAAAACCCTCCACCTTCTCCCTCCTCCTCCTCCTCATCTTTCAACGGCCCTTTCGGCGGGGCCGCTACTCCGAAGCACTAGTTGAAGAGTGTGGAGTCTAGGCCGAAACTTGGTGAGGAAAGCGATGGCGGAGGTGAAGACGTTGGAAGATCTGATCGTCGGAGACCATATATTCCGATATGGAATGCACGGCTTTTATTCACACCACGGTACCATTCTCGCCACTTCTTTGGTTTTTGGATTACTATTTTTCCTCTCCGTCTTTTTACTTTTCCTCATTCCTTTTAGAAATTTTGCCTTTCAACTCCGGCTCCGGATTGAAGTTTTAAATTTTGCACTTTGGCTTGTGACAGCTCTTTCTGACCAAACTAATTTTTCCCAAGCCAAACTTACCATATTCCTCAGCCCAATGACAAAGTCATGATCAGCTTTTAATCTTCACGAATTCCTCTTCATGTAACTTAAAGTTTTGATAAAGCTCATTTATTTATTATTTATCTCCTTTTTCTTTCTTTTTCTTTGGCGATCCTATTACTAAAAAGTTCATTCAAACATTACATTCCAATGGTCGACGCTCATTTAATTGATTCCGATTGGAGGTGTCTCCTTTTGGACAATAAACCGTGTCGATATACCTAGAAAAAATTTAGACAGTGATCCTAAAAATGGAGGGTATTTCAACTTGACTTATTAAATTAGAGTGCGCGTGACCATCTAATCGAATTTTTCTTTTTTTGGGGGTCTGAACCATCTAATCTAATTAAAGAGAGATTATAAAAGCACTATCACATCTCTATCAACGTCTTGCATAGATGTAGATCCAATGCAGATTAAGACAAATCCAAGCACATTAACCCTCGAATTATTGACATTAGTTGCTAACTCATGTTTGAAGGGCCCCACTACTCAGTTCCACATCTTCTATAGAGCAACTTTCATTTAGTCTTGAAGTATCAATAGTCACATATTATAAATTTATTTTTTTTTCCTTCAGCGGGTTAGAAACTTGATACTTCTTGATTGGTTTAGGTCAAGGGGAATGTCATACTTCCTGTGCACCTATCAACAGCTCTCTTATTCCTATATGCTTGAGATTGTTTATGTAATTTAATTATGAGATTTACAATCTCAACTTTTGTTCAAGCCTGTCTCTTGACATCTAAAACTTTCAGGATGATAAGTTTGCCTCTCAAGTGGCATGTACCTAAAAATAGGTCATAAGATCGAGTAACGACTTCGCAATAGTCCCTCTTATCCACATCCATACATCCATCCTATGTTGCATGTGAGGCTCACCTAACACACTCGTCCACATAGTGCTTAAGTTAACAATGAGTAGATTTTTAGGGTGCGTTTGTTTGCGTTTCTGTTTAAAAATTGTTCTAGGGAACAGAAATAAAAAAAAAAAAAAAAAAAGTGTTTCTGTTCACGGGAACAATTTCTGAACAAAAAAATGCGTTTGGTAAACTTGTTCCGGCAACAAAAAATAAATAGAAACACGTTTGGTAAATTTGTATAATTTTTTTTATTTCTTTTATTTTTTCTATTTTTTTCTTTTTTTCCTTTTTTTTTTTTTCTTTTTTTTCCTTTTTTCTTTTTTCTTCTTTTGGCTGGTCGCCGGCCTCGGCCATGGCCGGCGACAGGCCGGCGAGGGTCGGCCTCGCCGGATCAAGCGAGCCGAGCTCGCCCGGCCGGGCGGCGAGGCGCGACCTCGCCGGCCACCGCCAGGCGACACCGACTCACCCAAATCCGGCGAGGCCGACCTCGCCCAGCGGCCGGCGAGCCTCAGCCATGGCCGAGGCCGGCGACCGGCCAAAAGAAAAAGGAAGAAGAAAATAAGAGAAAAAAAAAAGAAAAAAGTGTTTCTCAAATGTGTTTCAGAAACAAGAAACACAAAATTTGTGTTTTTTGTTTCTGTTTCTTTTTTGTTCCTAGGAACAAAAGAACAAAAAAGGAACAGAAATGCACCCAAACGCGCGTTTCTTTCCTTTTTTGTTCCCGGAACAAAAAAACAGAAAAAGTGTTTAAAAACACAAAAAAGAAACACAAACAAACGGGGCCTTAGTGACAACTCTAGATTCACCTAATCAAAATGCTTATTCACCACGTATGCATACATCTTTTCCCATAGATTTCTTTTTAACTTTCGTTCTCTTTTTTTCCATTTTTACGTATACTCATTGCGATTAGAAAGCCTTTTTTTTTCTCTGTTTCTTCTCACAATTAAATGTCTTTATTGCCGATGGGGGGAGAACCATGTCCCATTACAAGCCCATTCGGACCGAAAGAATTCAAATCCAACCCAAATATACATTCCACAAAACCCAACTAGAAAAGCCCAAATGCAGGACTCTTTTGAGTCCAAAGAAAAGAACATTGTCATAATTTCTAACAGGTTTCAAGGTTCGCGCCTAATCTTCCCTAACCCAAACTTCTTCTTCGTTCATTTGGGACTAAAATTTTGATTCTTTACCGTCCACGTGGATACATATGGCAGGAATTTACATCGGCAATGGCTACATGATTCATTTCACCCGAACGGAGGAAAAAACTATATGCCCATCATTGTCCAAGACCCGCCACAAGCAACAAAGTTGTCCTGATTTTCCAGAATGTGAAAACCAAAACGTCAGGCGCGGCGTTGTCAAAATCTGTGTGGATTGCTTCCGCTGGGATGGCGAAAGACTACGATCACTTTACCGTTACAAGTACAAGCAGTCAAGACGAGAATTTACGCAGGCAAGGCGTGGAACGTGCACCACCTTACCGTTTATCAAATCGCGTGAGCAAGTCGTCGAGACAGCTAGCCAGCTTCACGCGGACAATGCTTTTGGCAATTACAATCTTTTAAAAAATAACTGCGAGCATTTCGCTCTATTTTGCCGCACTGACATTCGTAAAAGTGAACAAACCACAATTATCAGTAATTATGTGCAGAAAATTATGGAAGTCAAAGAGCGGACCATGAGGTTATTACAGAGAAACTAAATTCTAGTGGTCCAACCCTCCTCCAATCTTTTATGGTGTTTGGTCCTTTTTTAACTATATGTTTCAATGTATACTCAATTGGGATTGGAACACAAGGCATTGTTGCATCTTACTAGATTGATTACCAGTTTGTCTGTACTATGTAAATAGTCCAATGTATTTGCTAGCATTTGCATATAAATGAAGACCTTGGGCGAGTAGCCCAAATGCGTGTGTTTGTGTCATACTTAAGATTATGATTGCACTTGAGTTAATGAGTGAAAAGACAAATGGAAAAGCAATAGTCTATGGGCCCATCATTGCTAGAGAATGCTTCAAATAACTCAATGGCGAAGGGCTACCCAAACCAATGTGGATCACTACCAAACAACAAAAAACGTTATCAGAGGATTTCTAACACTTTTCAAAGCAAATTATGAGTTTATATTTATGCCAATTTAATCTTACACCTTTTTAGTTTTGTGTCAATTTAATTCTTCTTGATAATTTTGGTCATATTTTGCTGACTGAGCACCGGTTGGCCAACGCAACATAGCTGGTGTTAATGTAGATAACTTTTAATAATATTTTAATATTTTTTCAATTTTTTCGGATTTTCTTTTTCTTTTTTTCTTTTTTCCTTCTCCTCCTCCTTCCTCCAATTTGGCGACCGGCCAGAGGCAACGGTTGGCAACGGTTGGCAAGGTCAAGTTCCACCTTATCAACCTCTAGCAAGCCCTTGCCAATCCAACACGAGGCCACCTTCATAGCCTAGGTAACCTCAAGTTAGCCTTGCTAGAGGTTGGGCAAAACTTGAGGCTTGACCTCATCGGATCTAGTGAGGTTGGGTTAGCGAGGCTTGACCCTTACTAGATCTAATGAAGGCAAACCTTGCTGCCTGGTGCAAGTAGTCCTTGCAGCCTTTAGTGAGGGCTCAAGCCTCGCTAGTAGCCAGCGAGGTTGACCTTGACCTAGCCAAGTGTCGCTTCTTGTGGTCGCCAAGGTCTAGTGACTAGCTAGAGGAAGGGGGAGGAGGACAAAAAAGAAAAAGAAAAGGAGAAGGAAAAAAATAAAATAAAAAATTGAAAAAAATATTAAAATAATTATTAAAATTTGTCCATGTCGGCATTAAGCGTGTCACATTAGCTTATTGGTGAACAATCAATAAAATCGAACAAAATTGGTTAAAAATGACTGAATTGGCACCAAGTCAAAAGATTTAAAATTAAATTGACACCGATAAAAAAAAAAATTAGTACTAAATGGATACAAATGCAATAAGTTTATGACTTTTTTGACACTTTTCCCAGCATATGTCCATACCCAAGTGAACAAGGAGAATATGATAATGGAATATGGGGTTGCTTAGGCTAGAAGAAATTTGCAAATTTCAAAAGTTCCTTTGACCTGAATCCAGCTCTAGGAGCCTCTGAAAGCAGCGAGCAAAATGGCGACTCTCATCATTAGTATCGCAAGCCAAGTCCACGGTAGAATGCTTCCCCAAGAATCTTAAAGGATGGCGAGAACCGAACCATGGTTTCCCGTGCCAAATCAATAGCATGCAACTCCACAAAGCAAGATTATGCAGCATATAGGCATTAAGAGGTAATCTTGAATTCCTTAAGGGGCGGTATATCCTTTGGGGAAACCCATAGTGAAAAACATAAGAGAAGATGATGGAGAGTCTCGGACTACAAACATGCTAGCAATTTACCATGTAAATAGCATCTCGAGATCCACACCTTGACTCCTAATTTCGGAACTGACAAAAAGAATTGAGAGGTCGATTGTCGAGAGCCTATGATTCTGATCACATTGAGGGCAAAGGACATTCTCACAACGCATTAACTAGGCGACATCAATTCTTCCGGAATTGCAAATAAAAGCCCAGATAATCACAGCTGCAGTATTCACGGATAATGCAGATTCGCGGTTTTAACTTCATGTCAAGCCTACTGAGACTAAAGGTACTAATAACTGGAATACAATACCTCCATATGATGCTCTGGACATAAGAAACATTCGCCACGAAAAACTATAGCACACCAAACCCCGAGTCAGCAGTGTCATCGCAAAATAACGAGCAGTGATAAATCAGTACTAACATCGTACTACTATTGATGCAAAAAGCCCGAGCAACATGTACATGTTCATCAAAAGCACATGCTTCGAACAACGAGGCCAAGCAACACATCACGCAGGAAACGCATCATGACTCAAGTCCCGACAACCGAATGATTTAGAGAACGACAACACTATCCCCGGAATGCGCTGAAAAGAACCATACTATAGCCTTGATTCTGGCATTAAAATCATACAGAGCACTTACGTGAAAAAGGTTCTCCCTACAACCACAAGAAAACTTTAAATTGACTAGGGGTCGGCTATACAATCCAAAATCCTTAATATGAATCTAACATTTGTGAGACAATACATATTGATCAGGAAAAGTACCAAAAAAGTCCTAAACCTTTTATCTTTGTGCTGATTTAGTCTTAAAACTTTTTTTTTTGCTGATTTAGTCTTAAATTTTTTTATGTTATGCCAATTTAGTCATTTCCAACCAATTTTGGCTGGATTTTGCTGACCGGACCTCGGCTAGCTAACGTGGCCTGATTGGTGCTAACGTAAACAACTTTTAATAATATTTTAATATATTTTTTTCTTTTTTCTTTTTTTCTTCTCCTCTTCTTCCTCCAGTTGATCGCCAGACCTCGGCAACTAGCCAGAGGCGACAGCCAACTCAATCTAGCTAGCCAACTCACCAATGGCCGCGAGGGCGGCCTCGCCGGATCTGGCAAGGCTTGAGAAGGCAAGGTTGTCGAGTGGCAGTGGATGTTGTGACGAGGAAGGATAGGCGGTGACAGCGGAGATGATGCTGCTGCAAGGGTTTCAACATCTGACTCTCACGGAAGCATCGTCTCGGCGAGGGCGAGCCTCGCCAGCTTGGCTATCGCTTCTGGCCAATCACCAAGGTCCAGCGACCGGTTGGAGGAAGAAGAGGAGAAGAAAAAAGAATAAATAAATAAATAAATAAATAAATTTCTAAAATATTAAAATATTATTAAAAGTTGTCTACATCGAGTCGATTAGGCCACGTCGGCCGGCCAGCATCCGGTCAGCAAAATTCATCCAAAATTGGCCGGAAAACTGAATTGGCATAACGTAAAAATATTTATGACTAAATCAGCACAAAGACAAAAGATTTAGGCCTTTTTTTGGCACTTTTCCCATTTTGACCCTTAGATCTAATGGGTCTCACATGAGATTCACCTTTGCCCTAGGATTTGGAATTATTAAACCTTCATCACAATATACACGCAACAGCATCGACATCTTTACTTAAAAGGAATGGCGGCTGCACAGGTTGCACTGGGCACAGCTTATAAGCACTCTAAAGTGCACCATACCCGACGAACTCTTGAGCTTCTACTTAATGCAAAGATATGCAAGAAGACGCCTTAAATGGCAAAAAAATAGTACTTTAACCTAAAACGTGCGCTACTTGTATTTCCTGTTTCTAGGCAAACAGACTGAACTGCAACATATTAAACACAGACGATGAACACATAACAGAAGCATTTCCACGAAATAGACCAAAGGAACTTATTGCTAGCATTTGCACGAACAGACCAGAACCAGCAACATCAATTCCCGCCATCTAACATCAAAATTTAAGCGGGCAGAAAAGAAAAAAGAAAGAATGAAAGTTTATTTTCTGTGTACTTGAAAGCCAAAATTGCTCTAGACTCACTTGCAGCAGTAAAAACTATTGCGGGCACGCATCGGAGTAGAGCCAATGTGCTGAGAGGAGAAGCTGGAGGAAAATTACCCGTAGGAAGCTCCTCAGCAGATATCAAATGATATCCAGATTCAGTGACCGTCTCCATGGAATGATTCCGCACCTGATGCCACTTCTGATCCTGCAAAGACATTACAGTACCTTAAATCGTTGACTCCAAAGTCAAAGTCGTTGGTTAAATGCCTTTTATTGTTGCGGTTTTTTTGGCTTAGAAATAAAGAAAATGACTCGCGGGTTTCTTTGCGAATGAACTCCACGTTCCCGACCGAATCAAATCAGTTGTGCTTAAAAGATCATCAGCAGTTGCTGGATATGACATAAGAATTAAAACAATGAAAATCCCAAATTGAGTTTATCCAAAATTAATTTTTTTTACAAACACAAGCCATGACATGTAGCATAGCCAACATCTACTCAGCAATTTTCAGCTTAAATTGATCGAATAAACTCAATGTGAAAATGTTTATAATTAAATTAGTTCAATTGAAAAGTTCAAAATTGAATTTGTACCAATGAAATAAGTTTGAGAATTTTTTGGAGTTTTTCTCTCAAGTTAGTCCCTAAACTATATGTAAATGTTCAATGTTATCTTTGAATTTGAATTAATTGAATGACAACATTAAATATTTTCATACAGTTTAAAAACTAATATGACCATACATTAAAAGTTCAGGAACCACATTAAACAAATCAAAAGTTTGGAGATGGCATTATATGTTGGGCTAAAATTAAATGTATTTAAAGTTCGGAGGGAACTCACCATGATGGATGTATAGGTCAGTGCCCGCCATGCCACGTATATCAAGAAAGGTTGTTTTCATAAGTTCTAGAATGCCCAAATCTCTTATATTAGTGTCATCTACATTTTTCATTTTTCTTATTGGCAAACTTAATGAGTGCCCATTTTTATTTAATCAATTGATGACCCCACAAAATGGGCTTTTTCAATCGTATGCAGCCTCTCAAGAGGCTGATAGCTGGCGTTGCTAGTTATATAATGAAATCTGAAAGAGAGATTTTAATTCCCTGAACTCTGCAGGTCAATTCAACCTAGAATTTCAAACTAAGTATGCATTCCGAGCAAGGGAAAGGAAAGAAAGGTTGGATTGACAGGGGAAAGAGAAACATTCGTTAGGTAGGTTCAAGAAACTCTTTCATCAGTATCATCTATCAGCCCTTTTGCCGTGATATCGGTGCATGAAAAGATATTTGTCTTCATTGAAAACACTGGAAGTTGTTAAAGTCGCTAAGGAAAATGAAATTACCTCATAAAAAGTAAAAAATTATTTTAGTCATATCACGTAACTACAAGAAGTTACATTTAAAATTTAATTGTGGTATATGCTGCAAAGAAAATTATATGGATTGTCACCACAATTCAAAATGCTTTAACTGCTTATGTATACTACAACTTTAAATTATGCTTTGATTAGCTGTTGTAAGTGATAATCTGCATGATTCCTTAATCTCCATTGATTTTCATATGCACAAGCTTCCAAGCCAGATGGGTTAAAAGTCTAAAAATGATGACACCAACACAACCCATAGTTAGCCAATTGTCCTCTCAGAATCCATCCAGTGGTCACGTCCAAGGGAATATGGGAGCCTCTCCGTATATCTTCAGCGACCTCCTCCTCTTTCATTTCCTTTCTAACCAAGGCGCCAAAGCCCTCATCCTTCTCCTCCCTTCTCATCGTCTGCCTCCCCCGTCGACCTTTTGGCGGCGCTGCTTGTCCGAAGCACTATCCCAGGAGGGCGAAATTAAGGGCCGAAGATGGCGATGCAAATCATCAAGAAGGTAATGACAATACTGATGCAGTTGATCTGGAAGGTGGTGCAGCCTGAGGAATTGAAGCCCGGAGACAGTATCTACACATATGGATTATATGGCCTATACAGCCATCATGGTGAGTTCCCTTCGCGTGCTGCTGTTGCATTGGTATCTTTCTCTCCTCCTCTTCTTCTTTTTCTCCTTATTCCCTCCATGGCTTGATAGATTTGTTTCTGTAATAAAATTTCGCCTTTCAACCCCCACTCGATGTTGTTGATTTGTAAAAGATTTCACGCTACAGCCATGTTGATTTCTTGCTATTTGAATTGGCAATTCAATACTCATCACTTGCTATTGCATTAGTATCTTTCTCTATGTCAGGTTAATAGATTACGATCGGCCATCGAATTTAATGATTGGCTTGTGAGTCTCCTTACTGACCTCACTATTTCTCCCAAAGCCAAAACTTAACTAAACTATGGAATGATGAAAGTCAGTCTCCATTTTTGATCTTGAGTTCCTCTTAATGTAACTAAAAAATTATAATGCTCATTTACTTATCATTAAAATTTAATAAAGCTCAATATGAGATTTTTGTCGGACCACTACCAATTATTCTAAAAATTTAAGATATTTAATAAATGCGTGATTTATTATTTAAATATTTAAACACTCCCTCTCATATTTAATCTGATCTTTTTGCCTAGTACTAAATATGGAAATACTTAATTGAGAAGACAAATGGAGACCTAGAGATATTCGAATTCAAGATCTCTAACTCTAATATTATGTAAGATTTTGGCAAGATCACTGCCAAATGTTCAAAAAACTTAAACCATTAGATAAATAAGTGATTTATCATTTAAATTTTCCAATACTCAATTTATTTATTATCCATACTTTTTTTCCTTCTTCTAAAACTACCAGATTACTAAAAGTTCTTCGAACAGTAAATCCGGTTTGAACGAGGCGTTTGGATCCATGCATGCCAATGTGTAGCCATTTTCTAATGATTTCCCCATTGGTTTTTATCAAAGTAAGTCCTTATCAAACATTTTCACCTCCTGATATCTGAAGAAAAAGATCGTATAATTTGCCGAGTGAAAATAATATTATCAGCCTCGTCGATAGCGAATCGTGACTGTGGTGCATCTAAATCTAGGTCGCAGGCCGAGTGACGCGATGCACCGTGTCTTATACCGGTATTACTTTTTATCATTCGTTTTACTATTGACAAATTAAACGGGTGGAGCCGCGGTTCATTTAATTAGTCGATGCCCAGCGCAAGAGAATCTTGTGCGCACGTGAGTGCTTTCCACACCGACTTGCTCGCTCACCTACTTCCCATGGCCGCGCGCAAAATCGCTCGTTGACTTTTCATGATTTGGGGGATGGACGCTAGGGAAGCTTCATGGAAGGCGGACGAGCGGACGGAGCCTTTGAATTTTTCCATCCGTCGATGTTACATTCTCGAGCCTCTCGGTTACCACGACAGGTTGAATTCCAATTCCCTCATCTCCGCATGTGAATTTTTCCATCCGTCGATGTTACATTCTGGAGCCTTTGGTTTTTTCTAACGCTACCGACCAAAAAAAAATTCTAACGCTCGATGGGTCCCCCATATCCGGAATCATCGTGCACAAATTCAACGCCAGATGGGGAGAAGTCCAAGACGATGACGCAGGGCACCTCTCATCGTCGGCTCATTGCCCTGGCTATCTGTATATGAACATCCTCACCTCAGTCCCCCGCCCGTCCTCTCCGACTCGAGGCCCTCCCCAACTCGGAGGGGCGTCTGATTCCTTTCGTTTCTCTTCGGCCACCTCTCCCCCAGAGAGCGACACACAGTTGAAGAACCTTCATACAATAACCTTAACGCCATCGCCAACTCTCTCTTCTGCGGACACCATCTCTCTTAGTCTCTCCCACGCTTGAAGAACCCCCATACAATAACCTCATCGGCATCGCCCACTCCAACCCTAGTTCATTCTATCTCACTATTTCCTTCTCCTTTGCTCTCGTTTCCATCGACACCATCTCTCTCACACCCACGAACACTTGCAGCACCCTCATACGATAACCTCGTCGTTCTTGCCCAATCTGCCCCACTTCATTCCCACTCACTTCTTCCTCTTCCTCTTCCTTTCCTCTCTTGAGTGGACCTTATTCATCATCCCTGTCATCGACCTTTTGGCAGCATAGGTGATCATTTTAGCTTCCTCACCTGAGTATTCTTGTTCTTCTCTTCACTGCAGTAATTATATTTAGTTTCGGGAGGTTTTTTTGCAGGTAAATCGGCTCACGCACAAGTCCAATAGAGAGACAAAGGGCCACAAGAGAAAATGGTGATGACGATCATCAACAAGATATTGACGATATTGATGCAGTTGATGTGGAAAGTGGAGAGACCTGAGGATCTCAAACTTGGGGATCACGTTTATAGATACGGATGGTATGGATTATACAGCCATCATGGTGAGTCCTCGTCATCTTCCTGATTTTGCACTAGTCCTTTTCTTTCCTCCTCCTTTTTCTGGCGGATCTTTTTGCTCTTTGGCCGATCAGTTTACACTGATCAACTCCATTTCCAAAAATTCCTAGAAGCCTCAGCAGAAAGTAAAATATTTCTAGCTGATGGTTCATCGAAATTGAAGCCACCAGAGAATAAATGACTTCAAAGATGTGTGGCCAAATGAGATTCCAATTAATCGTAGTAAATGTCACCTGCCTGTTCATCTTTGTGTCATCCTCTTCAACCCTACCCTTCCTCCTCTTCCCATGATTTCTGTGGCCAGAGAAAACGCGTGAAAAGTTCTAACAACAATTCAAATCTGATTTCGCCGACTCTCTGCCAAGCCGAACTTAAACACTTCCCCATAGCCCAGAATGAATGATAAAATCAATTCCCACTCTCGAAAAGTCCTCGGACGAGCAGCAGCTAAACTGAGGTCATCTTTCTGAGTCTAATCAGTGTTGAGTTTAATCCACCGGCACGGTTTCACTCTCCTCTCATTTCCTTTTCTTTTATTTCAAGGCAATTCATATCTGAGTTAAGTCCAACATGCCATCTCGCCAGAGGAAAAGGCATGATAGGTCCCGATAACACTATGGAAACCCTGGATTCTTGATGGAGAGAGAGAGAGAGAGAGAGAGAGAGAGAGAGAGAGAGAGAGAGAGAATTACCTGGATTTTGATTTGACACCCAAAACTATGAAAAGTCAATTCTCTATCTCTTTTTATTTTTTGGACAAAGACCCATGTTTATATAATATAGATAACGGAAGAAGGATACTAAAAATGCTATAAATTATATACGGCACTCATTTTAGTGTCAATTTTTTTTTTTGTAATCACTTAAATGCCACTTTTTTTAGAAAAAAAATATCATTTAATTGCTAACTTCGATTTGAGTCATCGATAATCCAATGTTGCTATATTTTATTAATTTTTCTATCTTGCGTGGCTCATTGATGTACCTAGTCAGCATATAACCCATAAACGATGTTGTATAGCAAGTTAAAAAGTGATTACTTCAGTGTTAGTCGTTATAACAAAATGACCACCTCAGTCCAATTGTTATTAAAAAAATAATCACTTTAGTGACAATCCTAATGAAAAAGTGATCACTTCAGTACAAAAAGAAATGCCACATCAAATAAAATTTTTAATTATAATTGTCACGTAACTTCTCTAACCGGAATTTCTCACCAAAGGCACTTACAAGATCGTTTTTCTTTTTTTTTTTTTTTCCTGATTTTGGCACTTAAATAAGCCGGTGAAAAATTTTGGCACTAATGTGAGCATTTTACACAACTTACGGCACTTCTAGTGTCCTTCTTCCCATAGATAACCATCTTTGGAATTTGGTTTTATGAGTTTTTTCAGTAACTTAGGCTTGATAAATTCTGTTACAATCAGAATTATTGTTCAACTTATTAGAGCCGATTGCCTATTATAAAGGAAAGTGAGTAAAGTGACTCTGTGGTTCAAAAGGCTCTCTTATTCTCTAGGAATAATGGTGCCAATATCTTAGCATTGTCCTTTGGAGAATGACCGTAATTAATTTTGCAGGTCAGACTATATAATTAATTATTTATAGCAAGGATGCAGAACAGAAGCAAGCATAGAAAATGATGCTCACTTAATTTATTTCGACCGTAGCAAATGTTATTTCGGACCTTGACTTTTGTAGATAGATAGTACGAATGGAGTCCTTTCCAACTTCACATCAAGATTAAGAACGAGAGATATGAACTAGTCAACGAGATTAAGATAGCAAAACGGTCAGCAAGCAGCTCTAAAGTCCAAACTGTCTTTAAAATAGTAGTTTTTCCTCTCTTTTTTTAATTTTTTTTATGCTGTCCTCGCTTTTTGTGCGTGGAAATTTTGTGTCTTTTCTTGAGTAATGGAGAGAAAATTGTAGAAGACATTTCATAACTATGTAACGTGCCAAACCAAAGATTAGGAATTCATTCAGATTTCGAATCCAAAATCGGCCTACACATCCAATTAAAGAAAGAAGCTAGTGAATATTCATCGTACATTCCGGCTTTTGTGTCAAAATTGTCCCTCTAGAGTTTCCTTTTTTAGTTTTCCATTCTGAACTAAATTTGATTCTTTAATGGTCTGCATGTACGTATTACAGGAATTTACGTCGGCGAAGGCTATGTGATTCATTTCACCCGAACAAAGAGCCAAAAAATCATATTTCCTTCACTTTGCAAGACTAGTTACAAGCAAGAAGTTTCATCTTCTTGCCCAGAATGTGGATACCAAGAGAGCATCAATCGTGGGGTTGTCAAAACTTGTCTCATTGTTTTCGACGGGACGGCAAAAAACTCCGATCCCTTCACCGATATGAATATGGGTGGCCACTACTAAGGTTTAAGTTCACAATGCGAGGAACTTGCACCACGTTGCTCGATACCAAATTGCCCCATCAAGTTGTCAATAAAGCCAGCAAGCTTCACGCAGATAATTCGTTTGGCGATTACAATCTTATAAACAACAACTGTGAACATTTTGCCACATATTGCTGGACCGACTACCGTGCAAGCGAACAGGCAGCATTTTTTTGTGAATGCGTGGGGAAAATTAAGGAAGCCAAGAATGGACCATGAAGAAGTTGTTGCGGAGAAACTAAACTCGAGTGGTCCAACCTTTTGCCAATGTTGTATTTCTCTGTCTGTCTATTGTTTTAGAAAATAAAAGCGTGCCCTATTCAGCTTATTCGTGTATGGACATGTTTATGTAAATATATAAATAAATATAAATTTATCTGATGTCATTATGTTCAACGTCCGGAAATATGATCATAGCCAATGACATTGGTTCCGTCGGCCCCCCCCCCCCCTTCCCCCGACCCGCGGGCGCCGCCGCCCCTTTTCTCTCTTCCACGCGTCTCGCATCTCGCACATTACACGTATTTTAATGCTTGTTCCATTCCCGTTAGATTTTCCAAGAATTAAAGTTGTTAGCTTGTCCTTGTCTTACATACGCAGCTCTCTTTCCCCCTCTGTCTCTCACCGTCATCGCTGCATAGTGTTTTTCAATGAAGGGTACGTGTACTGCATCCCAAAGAACAGTCGAAACCCAACATGTATGAAATGGTCTAATCGGAAGCATTAAATCATGACGCAATCGCGCGCCCATCGACATCATCACGAATGTTTTCTTCCTTTTTGGCGGGCCGGGGGCTTGGTGGTGCCAGTGGGGTGAACAAAGACAAAAAGAAGCAGTGCTAGATGGGCTCACCAATGAGTGAACAACGTGGTGAGTTGTAAAAGAAGGATGACCTCACCATTGAGATGTCACCATCAAGAAACCCACCTTTAGGCATCGCTTTTCATGATTTTCGAGCACCATCTGTCTGGAAAAGAGACATCTTGCGAAAACCGATGGCCCTTGTTATAAGTGGTTGCCCAAGGAAAAAACTCATCGGAAAAAAGTTATCTTTTTAGTGATATCACAAAATTTCGAAGAATCATACACAAAATTTAATTTTTGAGATAGACTAAATAAAGAAACACATGAATCGTCACGGAAATTTGAAATTGATAACAAGATAGAATACAATCAATTTTTAGCACTTCAATACTTGAGATCGAATATGTATTAACAGGACGAGTGGAAGTGCGTACAAATCAATAGGATCGAGCTTTTCCAAGTGGATGCGAATGATATTGGACCAATTAACAATGGTAAAAAAGATTTTATATTGTTTTCTTGTTTTTGGTATCATTAGGGTTTTAAAGATATTTGTTTATTTTGATTTACAATTTTTTAGCTCGGTTTAGGATTGTCTTATTTGGGTTTTATAGTTGTCTATTTCCTAGTTTGAACATACTATCTTTGGGGTTTTGTATTGCTTTGAATGTTCATGTACGACGACTCCCACTTTCCTTTGCTCCTTTCTTCCATCTTTTAAATATACCGTTGAAAGTTGAAACCCAAGATTCTTAGTGGGAGAGAGGGTGAGAGAGAAGATTTTCACATCCCACTTTGACTTACATGCAAGCTCTTAAATAGGGATGTCACCAAACAAGCACCAACACTCTTTAAAAGTCTTCATCCCATATTGGACACTCTTCGACACTCGATCAACACGTGTCGAAAAACCCGATACCTAGTCAACTTTTTAAACACTCTCCTACACTCGAGTTAGGATTTCAACATGCGAGTTTCTGATTTTGATACACGAGATCAACTTTAAAATTTTTTAATAAATGATGGATCAAAATGTATCTATATGAAAAAAATAATAAATATAATAAATGAGAAAATAAGAAAATTTTAATTTTCTCTCATCTTTTGACTCTCACTTCCCATTATACAAAATTCACATGCTAAGTTTTTTTCTTTTCTTTCCGATATGTCTAACAGGTGAATCCAAAATGTGAATTGCTTGTTTTCCTTCTCCAAATTTTATGGATTATTGGAATACAGTTGAATTTGTTAAATTAAAACAAAGAATAATATTAATAAGGGAAAAAGCCACGAAAAATCCTGAATTTTGCTCAAAGTGACACATTTACACCAAACTTTTTTTTTTTGTGACATGAAAAACCTCAAACTTTGCAAACCGTGACACATTTACCCAAAAAAAAATTTGTGACATAAAAAATCCTTAAACTTTCATTATGTGACACATTTACCCCAAAATTAAAGGGCATTTTGGTCTTTTCATTTTAATTTTTTTTTTACTTTTTCAAATCTTTTTAATTTTTTTTTTCTTTTCTCTTCCCTCTTTGTCCGACCGGCGGCGAAGGAAGGCGGCGTCCAGCGAGGGCTGCCCTCACCGGCGTCGGGCGAGGGTCACCCTCGCCAGCCTCGGGCTAGGGCAGCCCTCGCTAGTGTCGGGCGAGGACCACCCTCGCCAAATCTAGCAAGGGTTGTCCTCGCCCGACGCCAGCGAGGGCCGCCCTCACCTGCGTCGGGCGAGGGGTGCCCTCGCCAGATCTGGCAAGGACCATCCTTGCCTGACGCCGGCGAGGGCCGCCCTCGCTTGCATCGGGCGAGGACGACCCTTGCTTGCGTCAAGCGAGGGTGTCCCTGCCCTCACCAAATCTGGCAAGGGCCATCCTCGCCCATCGCCGGCGAGGGCCACCCTTGCCTGCGTCGGGCGAGGGGTGCTCTCACCAGATCTGGCAAGGACCGTCCTCGCCCTACGCCGGCAAGGTCGCCTTGATGGGGGTAAATATGTCACGGTTTGGAAAGTTTGGGGTTTTTCATGACACAAAAAAAAAAGTTTGGGGTAAATATGTTACTTTGGGCAAAGTTCGGGGTTTTTCGTGGCTTTTTCCCTATTAATAAATTATAAATTAATATTTTTAATTTAAATTCATTCTAGACTTTTTTATTATTTATTTTATTTACGAATTTGAATCAAATTAGTTTGATCGAATCAATCAAAAAATGATAATTTATTATGTTTATATAAAAATATACATTTAATATACAACGGTTGAAATTTTCTATTTTTTGAGAAACGACCTATCGCGTCATGTCGTGTGCCGATGCTAGTTAGGATGTGTCATGGATCCTTGGCAGTGTACCTTGCAAAACAATGAAATCCTTAAAAACACTAACACCTCCTCAATGTCCACCTGTAATGGGGGTTAAAATCAAACCACGGCACGATCAACTTTTTCTACATGCTCGGTCACGAGTCACAGTTAAAATACTTGAAATGGTTTAATTGTTCGTGCAACTAATCATGGTGTTTTTCAATTCACAAAGAAAAATGAGAACAAGATCGGGCATAAATTGTGGCATAACGTAAGGTTTGGCCATGACATCGGAGATTAAAAAGGAACTTTTTTTTTTATCATTCGTACCGACAAAGATTGGAGATCATTTCGTTGTCCATACTATAGTGGATTTTTTATAGCATGGATGAATAACGAATACTAACAGATAGGAAATATGAAATTAAATTTTTGTCCATGAAATTTCTCTCATTATTGAATAGAGAAAACACAAAGAGCAAATGAGTGGTAAATTAGGAAGCACTGATACTCTTCAAGAGCCTTCATGTCGTGTCGGACACTCCAACATGTATTCAACATTCTCCAACACTCAACACATGTCGAAAAACCTGACACCTAATTAATTTTTCCAACACTCTCCAACATTCAAGTTGGAATTTTGATTTGTGAGTTTTCGAGAGTGATTTCGACATGTGAGGTCAATTTAAAAAAAAAAAATTCAATGAATAATGGGTCAAAATGTATATATATGAAAAAATATAAAATAATAATAAAAATAATAAATGGGGAAAGAAAAAAAAACCTCTCTTATGACTCTTGCTTTATATGATACATAATTCATCCCTTAAATTTTATTTTTTTTTTATCTTCTCTTCCGACATGTCTAACAAGTAAGTCCAAAATGTGAATTGCTTATTTTTTCCTTTGAATTTTATGGATTATTAGAATGAAGTTAAATTTGTCAAATTGAAATAATAAATATTAATAAATAGTTGATTAATGTTTTTAGTATAAACTCATTCTAGACTTTTTATTTATTTATTTATTTATTTATTTGTGAGTGTTTTTTTTTGTCAGTATTTGTGAGTTTGAATCAAATTAATAATGATATTTTATTATGTATATACAAAAATATACATTTACTACATAACGTGTTCCAACGTATTAGAATTATTTGTTTTTTTATAAATGATATGTTGGTACGTCGTATCATGTTGTATCATGTCATGTCGCATGTTGGTTTCCATGCCACTTTGATGGTAGGAAGGGGCTAAGACTTCCTCTTTATGTAACTAATTATCTATCTCATTTTTATTTTCTTCTGCTAAAACCGCCAAATCACTCAAAGTTCATGTCGCATCCCTCCTGTTTCTCATATTTTAATTTAGGATTCGGATCTTGTGAAGTAACTGACTTATCTTAAGTACTTTTTGAAGACTTTTGTCGGATGCAAAAATTGAGAAGGCTTTGAAGATGTAAGATATACTGATAAGTTCAATGGAGAACTAGTGAACGCGCATGGGAGCAACTAGCCTAGGTAACAAACGTGAGTTTGTCATTTTTTCCACCACGTCCTGAAGTTAATTTAATTGTTAGTAGAGGTCCGGGGCCGCAAACCCATTTTGTGAACCTTGCAAAACGGGTGACTCATTTGCCAACAAAATGTTTTTGTGTGGAGAAACACTTATGTACTCTCAAATAGGACATCTCCATCCATTTAGATCAGTTTTTGAAGAGAGATGATTGAGGGACAATATTTAATCTACTGTGAAAATAATAATTATTTTTAGATAAAAAAACCAAATAATAAGTAATTATAAATTGTTATAGGTCCACTCTTTCAAAAATTTATAGCTCATAACAAGTTATTATTCTCACAATAGTCCAAACATTGTCATGCTGGCAAAACCTGTTTTCAAAAGTCCTATATTATGATATTAATATAGGACCTTTCTTTCGACTACATCGATGAACTTGATACTTCCTTAATGGTTTAGGGGGATGGGAATGCTATACTCCCATTGCACCTAAAAAGCTCTCCTCTCCCTATGCACTAAAGACTGTTTTTGAATTGAGAAAAATACATAATTCAATTACGAGACTTGTAATCGTAGATTGCACTTGAATGTATTCCTTGACATCTTAAACTTCCGGGATAAGTGAGTTTGTCTTGCAAGTGACATAATACCTAAAAGTAAGTCATGTGATCGAGTAATGAGTTCTCAACAGTCCCTTTATTCACATCCATATATCTAGTGTATCTAACATGTGAGGCTCACCCAAACACACTTTGGTGATCTACTACTTAAGTTAACCCATATTAAATTTTTGCACCAATTCAAGATCCATATGGATAATTATGACTGCTCATTACTAAATTCCATTGACCCCTATGCCTATTCAAAAATTTATATTCACTACATATATATACACCCCTGCTTATTGATTTCTTTACATCCATTTTGTTCCATTTTTTAACGCATTCTTATTGCAATTAGAAAAGCCTTATAGCGGAAACGATGGGTAAACTCGGTCCCCGTTACAAGCCCATTTGCACGTAAAGAACTCCAAATCCAACCCAAATATCCATTTCACAAAAGCCAACTAGAAAAGCCTAAACGCAGGAATAGCCCAGTTTCACTCTTTTCCGAACCCCCGAAATGCGATGCTCACCCAAAGCTCAATTTGTTAGTGACCAAAACCATTTAAGGAAACAGATCGTGACCCATTTTCCAAGACCTCGTCTTGCCGTTAATCCATCTTGCCCCGCCAAGGAGAGCATATGGATCTGGGGGGACCGGGCCGGGCCCTTTGCCATCGACAGCCGAGGTCTTGTGTTCGATTCCTTCCATGAGTGATGGGTGAGCGAGTTTGTGTGTGAAGAGTTTGGGACGATGGACGAGTTTTCTGATGGGGGTATATACAAGGTGGTGGGTTGGCTGTGAAGGGCTGATGTTGGGAGGTTGGGGAATTGCTACTACTTGAAAAAATTTTAAGTCCATTTGTTTCATTATAAACAGCATTCCTCATAACATGAGTCAAGTCAACAAAGGGCTCTAAAATATGTTAAGCATGTGTTTTAAGGAAAATGAAGTTCGATTTTCTGAACATTGATCGTATATACTACAAGAAAAGGCTTGCGTATCCATATATGCAATCTCTTAAACTTTGCATTTGAGGAATCGAGCATGAATATGATTTCTTTTTTTTAATTAGGTCTTGTTAATGAATGCTCTTGAAGCATTCATTAACCATATTAAATGAGCAAATGTACTAGACGCGTTGATTACTTATACCGCTAAAAACTTATTTAGATTTACAATCCTTCTAGGCAAAATCGGCCCACATGCCGAGTCAAAAATAGAAATTTGTGATTATTTCTAGCCAGTTTCAAAGTTTGTACATAATCATCCCTAATCAAAAGTTCATCTTTGTTCATTTGGAATTAAAATTTGATTCTTTATGTATGACAGGAATCTACGTTGGCAAGGGCTACATGATTTATTTCACCAAAACACAGAGCATTGTTGTAGTAACTAGAGCTTTGAGAGGAAATGCTACATCCGCACTTCTATGAATTATGTACTCAACGGCCAGATACTTCGTCGGACGCCATTAGAACAAAAAACTCTTCCTAGGACACTGAGTTATGGGGTCTGTATATCTTTAATCAGATGCGCCGACCCTTGTTTCCCCTGTGTTGTGAATTTCTGAATAGTTAAAGCTCCTTTTGATGTCAAAGTGAGAGGCTAACGAAATCGGTGGGCCTTTTGGCTAACGTGATTGGAGCGTGACGTCGAATGTCGATTTCAACCTCTGTATTGCCGAAGCTCAAGAGCGTATCTTGAAAGTTGGGTCGTCCGTGGTGTCCTCATGGTTACAGGTCCCTGGCTTCTTTCCTCGTATGGCTATTGACCGTCGAGAAGTCTTGCCTCTCAGATCCATCAAGAATTAGGTGTCTTCTCTGTAAATTATTATCCCTTGTACGTCTCCTTTCAGTGAATCCATTGAACATCCGTCCTTTCCCACTTCGCACCAGCAAACGCCTTTAAAGATAACATCTAACGACAAACCTGACCGTTTTTATTGAGGATACTTTCTTCCCTAATCATAGTGTGAAATGAAAGTATTCTGGATTCCCGACGATGAGGGAAAGGCTCGATATATCCAGGATCGGTCCAAGGACGCCTCCTGATCGGCCTTTGGAAAAAGCCTTTGGTTTGCCATCTCATCTGCAAGTTATCGGAGGACATCCATTTTTTTCATTATGCTTGGCATCAGATGATCTGTTGAAGCCATGGCAGGTCTGGAACGGCAGTGATACGAACGAGATGCCCGACGAGCTATCCCTGTTGCGTGCTGGGATATGGAGATATACTTCATGAAAGGATCGAATGCAGATGATACTCCACAAAGTCATCTGATGCTGAATCTTGCTTTGCCTCTTTAAGTTGTCTTCTTGAAATTCCTCGTGGGACTTACCCAAGATATGATTTTGGGCAACTGTGACGAAATAACCAATGAGTCAGCTACAAAAGAACAATGGAAAAGTTGTCCAAAAAGTTCTAAACGTACTGCACTTTTGCTAATTCAATCCTAAATATTTTGATTTTGCAAATTGAATCCTAAATATTTTCACGTGCAATTGAGTCCATTCAGTCAACTTTAATTGGAAAATCATTGATGGGGATGCCAATAGTACCACATAGAACGGCTAATGTTGATATAAATATTTTTTTATAATTTTAAAAAAATTAAATTAATTTTGTGGTGAATTTCTGAAAAGTTGAAATTCCTCTTGATGTCAAAGTGGGAGGCTAAAGAAATCAACTGGTCTTCTGGCTAACGTGATAGGAACGTGACATCCAATTGCTTTGGACAGCACCGCTAAAGATAACATCTAAAAAAGAGCCCGACCCTTTTCTTAGTTATCCTTTCTTCCCCACTCCTAGTGCAAACTGCCATTATTCTGGACACCCGACGTTGAGGGCAAGGCTCGATATTTCTGGAACCCGTCGAAGGACGCCTCTTAATCGGCCTTCGGGAAAAGCCATTGGCTTGCCATCTCATCCAAATGATCTGTTGAGGCCATAGGCTTAGGAGGTCTGGAATAACAGCGATACGAAGAAGATGCCCAACGAGCTATCCCTGTTGCATGCCGTGATATGAAGGAGAAGGAGATTTACTCCACAAAAGGATCGAATCCAGCTTCACTAAGTCATCTGTTGGAAATATAATGGCAGATATCAATTCCATATCGATTATATTGTCAATTAATTGATTCAGTTAATATATGTTTGGCTTGGTAAAGTGGGAATGTGATCGTAATGTAATCTTGTATATTTCCTTTTCTATCTTTCTCTTGTAACATATATAGAGCAATGCTCTTGTACATGAATTTACAGAAAGAATACAGATTACAATTTCTCCCAAATCACTCTCCAATTTTCTTCTTCAATTTCTGTCATGGTATCAGAGCATTGATCCTAGACCTAGCTTCCGCAACCTCAGAATCTATCTTTCAGAATTGCCCTCGTCTCTTTTTTTATTGAGTTTTGTTGTTGCGGTTTTCTTATCTGCAAAACAAACCCAAAAAGGCCGAGTTGGAATTCAATTTTCTGATCCATGGCAAAAAGGGAGGATGCTCGAGATTTACCTTTGGAAGAGATGTCTCACGACCAGACTCCAGCTTCATCGGTTCAAACCAACCTGAATGAGCAGGAGGATACATCCGTCCCAAAGTCTGGAGATCCTCAGAACACAACCATTCTTCCTCCTGTTTCGGTTCAAGCTTCGGGACCGACTCACTGGCCTCCGTATCCATGGTTTCCTGTTCAAGGGCAATGGGGCACGGGTCCAGGACAGGCATGGAGTCAATATGGGCCATACCCGGGAGAGAGCTCGCACGTTGTCGGACCACAGCCAAAGGAAGATCCAAACATGCATAGAAACGGAGTTGACCCGAATCAGGGACCGGATCGGAGGGATCCGAACCAAGGGATCGGGTCCATACCGGGTCAAGGGCCAAATCCCTACCCGGTTTATGGACCCGGTTACCTACCGTATCTATTCCCCGCCGGCAACGACGGCCGACCCGAGGCCGGCGACCCACTGTTCACATCACCGGCGGATGGACCTGATTTGAAGCTCATTCAGCTACAGCTCACTGGTCCCAACAACTACGGCACTTGGGCATGTGATTTCCGTCGAGCCCTCATCACCAAAGACAAAGAGGGATTTCTCGACAGATCCGTGCCCTACCCAATAGAAGAACGACTTCAACGTCACTGGCGCCGGTGCAATCAGTTGGTACGTACCTGGATTGGAAATCGCCTTGCGCCGGACGTTGCAGTGGGGCTTCCTCCAACAGACGACTCGAAGACCTTCTAGGAGTCCATCCGTGAAATATATGGACGGCTCGATCGGGTGAAATTGTTCACCATAACGCGAGCCCTCTCCGAATTGAAGCAAGGGAACCTCACGGTTACCGCTTGCTTCAATCGGCTTTCTGCCCTTTGGAACGAGCTTGAGGCGGCCGAGGAGCGATTGGACGAACCTGAAGCAACACTTCGTCAGTATAAGGATATGAAAGAAAGGGAGAAAGTGACACGATTCTTGTTGAGCCTAAACGATTCTTACACTACCTTTAGGTCGCAAATCTTGACGACGGAGCCAACTCCCTCGCTCGGACGAATTTATCAGCTGGCTGTTCAAGAAGAAAGTCAGAAGTTGGCGACCACCAAGCACGCGCGAGCAGCTGATGGAGTTGCTCTTGCTGCTGCGTTTGCCGGAGGCCCTGATTCACTCGACCCAACGCATGGCGGCCATGGAGGAAGCAACAGCTTCGAGAGCTTCGGTGGTCTTGCGGCTACAGCGACGAGGAGAAGTAGTGGGAACCCTAAGAACCCACGGATGGACGGTCAAGATCAAAAGAAGGCATCCAACGGCTCATACTCATCCGCCCACCCTTTTGTATCTAACGGTGGGCAGCAAAGGAGATCCGACGATGGATTTTCTTCCTTCGATGCGCCAGAATCCGAGGGTTCTAACTTGGCCACGTCGGCTCAAATGTTCGTGGGATCCTACGGCCCACGTCACGCCACGTCATCACAAAGACCAGGTGGGCAAATTTCGAAAAATAAAGGAAAATTTTGTGAATATTGCAAACGTCCACACCATACTATAGAAACTTGCTGGAAATTGCATGGCAAGCCAGGTGATAAAGAAAAAAGGGAAAAGGAATTTTCTGCTTATCAGGTGTCGGCATTAAGGACTGATGGGGCATACCAGCCAATCAACCAAGACCAATACCAGAATATCATGAGGGCTTTGGGTCGTTTAACCACAAGTGACAAGAGTGCGGGCTTTTCAGGTACTATCCTTGGTGAAATGAACTCAATACCAACTGATGCATAGATTATAGATTCGGGTGCAAGTGATCATATAATATGCAATGAGAAATTATTTTCCCATGCTCAGAAAAGTCCATATTTATATTCTGTGAACCATTTCTTTTTTAATTGTTTTCAAAATGTTTTTGCAAGCAGCTGATTTATTTTAACCTAAATTACTATCATGCAAATGTGGTGACCACACGGGTGCTCATCCATTATTTAAAACATTCAAATAAATAAATTGCATCACACAAGGCAAGCAATCATTTTTTTTGGATTTTCTTAAAAATTGGAGTTCTTTTATTAAAAATGCATTTTAAAACTAAATGACTTAATTTTATTAATATGCAAATTCTAATTAAATGGGCCTATTATGCAAACTAATTAACATGCACCTCATGACCTAATTTCACTAATTAACAAATTCTGATTAAATGATTCTATTATGCAAACTAGTTAACATGCATCTAGTATTTTTGCATTTTTTTTTATTGAAATTCAGAATTTATGAAAACCCTAATTAATCTATCTAAAAATAATCTTCTAATCCATTTTTGGGATTAATTTGACTTAAACCCTATTCTGTCTTAGAAGACTATTTTTATTTTTATTTATTTTAAAAAGAGGATGAAAATGTGCCAATTATATCTAAAACTCTAAAAAGGCTATTTAAGTCTAATCCTAACTTATTTCTTTTAAAATATCTAAAAATGCAGTCCTAAAAATATTATCTAAAAATGCAATCCTAGAAATATAATCCTAAAAATTTGATTAATTAAACCTACATGTCTATTATATTAAACCTTAATGTCCTATATGCTGATAAAAAAGGGCGATGATTGGGAGCTGGAATAGAGGATGATGGGGTTCTTTCCCGAAATGGGAATATGTCTTCAGAAGAAGATCTATGTATGGAACCTCCATATGTAATCGTTGCACAACCTGCAACTGTGACAACCAATTCATCTCATCATGAAGCCGAATTAGCCGTTCTTTCAGATGAAGAAAATCAGTCATCCGGTTCTCCGGTCACTTCTTCACAACAGGAGCTACAGGGTTCTTCACAAGACTCACTAAATATCATTACTGAAGAAGAAAGAGTGGCGGAGCCTCGGCGTTCTGGTCGACATACACGACCACCCACCTGGACAAAGGATTACATATGCCCTACGCTAAATTCTCCAGGTACACAATATCCGGTGTCTTCATACGTTTCTTTTGGTCAGTTTTCATTGGAACATATATGCTGTATTAGTCGGATTTCTGAGGAACAGGAGCCGTCTTCCTATCACGAAGCGGCACGTGACCCCAAATGGCAGGATGCAATGGAAGCAGAGCTTAAAGCACTGACTGAAAACCACACGTGGGACATTGTTCCTTTACCTCCACATCGAAGACCCATTGGCTGCAAATGGGTTTACAAGATAAAGTTCAAGGCAGATGGTTCCATCGAAAGATACAAGGCTTGGTTAGTTGCGAAGGGTTTCACGCAACGGGAAGGTTTTGATTATCATGAAACCTTTTCCCCTGTAGCTAAAGAAGTTACCGTTCGTTCCTTCTTATCTATTGCCGCTGTTCGCAATTGGCAACTACATCAGATGGATGTTCATAATGCTTTCTTACATGGGGACTTAGATGAAGAAATTTACATGGAACTTCCGCCGGGTTTATGCAGACAAGGGGAGTCTCTAGTGTGTCGTCTACGCAAATCCCTATATGGACTTAAGTAGGCCTCCAGACAGTGGTATGCCAAATTCACTACTGCACTTATTGGTGCAGGATTCCAGCATTCCAAGCACGACTATGCCTTGTTTACTTGGACTGAAGGTACTTCATCAATTTATTTGTTGATATATGTTGACGACATTCTTATCATGGGGAACAATGAGTTGGCTATCACAAGATTCAAAAAATATTTGCATTCTACTTTTCATATCAAGGATTTGGGACCTCCCAAATATTTCCTAGGTATTGAAATAGCTCGCTCTGATAAAGGAATCAGCCTTAGTCAACGAAAGTTCGTTTTGGAGATAGTTTCAGAAGCGGGATTGTCAGGATGCAAACCGGCTGCCATACCGATTGAACAAAATGCGAAGCTAACAACGCATGAATATGATATGAGCTTGCTCTCATCCACAGTTGATCCATTGCTGGAAGATCCATTGAGATATCAACGTCTAGTTGGAAAGCTAATCTATCTCACCATGACGAGACCCGATATTTGTTATGCAGTACAGATACTTAGTCAGTTCATGCACAAGCCGAAGCAATCTCATATGAATGCTGCATTAAAGGTTGTGAAGTACTTGAAGAGATGTCCAGGACTTGGTATTTTCTTATCTCGTGATTGCGATATGAAGATAACAGCTTTTTGCGATACATATTATGCTACTTGTCCAATGACGAGGAGATCAGTTACTGGTTTTTGTATCAAACTAGGGAAGTCGCTCATCTCATGGAAAACAAAGAAGCAGTCAACCGTGTCATTATCGTCAGCCGAATCAGAATATCGAGCCATGGCAAAGACTGTTTGTGAGATAGTATGGATACGTGGGTTACTTCTTGACCTTGGAGTACAAATCGAGGGACCCAGTGAATTATTTTGTGACAATGATGCTGCACTCAAGTTAGCGGCAAATCCAGTTTTTCATGAGAGGACTAAACATATAGAAGTTGATTGTCATTTCACTCGAGACAAGATTCGAGAAGGGATCATCACAGCAAGAGGAATTGGAACTGTAGAGCAGCCTGCGGATATCTTTACCAAGCCATTATGTCAAAGACAGCATACATATCTTTTGAGCAAGCTAGGTGTCCTTGACATATACAGGCCACCAGCTTGAGGGGAAGTGTTGGAAATATAATGGCAGATATCGATTCCATATCGATTATATTGTCAATTAATTGATTCAGTTAATATATGTTTGGCTTGGTAAAGTGGGAATGTGATCGTAATGTAATCTTGTATATTTCCTTTTCTATCTTTCTCTTGTAACATATATAGAGCAAAGCTCTTGTACATGAATTTACAGAAAGAATACAGATTACAATTTCTCCCAAATCACTCTCCAATTTTCTTCTTCAATTTCTGTCATCATCTAATGCGGAGTCTTGCTTATCTCTTAAATTTTTCTCCGTGGAATTCCTTGTGGGACTTGCCTAAGATATGATATTTGGCAACTGTGACCAAATAAACATTTTGTCGACTACAAAGGGATGGTTATTGCAGAGTTAAGGTTAATACCATAAAAATTCTAAATTAGTATATTTGTGATAAATTTATTCAAAATTAATATTTTGACTACTAAAAAAGGCCAAACCGATATACTTGTGATAGTTTTATCTTTTATTAGTTTCCGTCAAATTTTACCGTTAAATTATTGAGTTATATAATACAAAAGTTTACCTTTCATAAATAAATGAAGGATAAACTTATCACCAATACAATTTGAAGTTTTTTATAATCAAAAAATTAATTCAAAATAAATATATTGTCAACATAATAAGTTAAAAGAGTTTGTCGTGACATTAGTGTCCATTTCTATATTATCGTGGCTGCACTTTCTATTGCAACACGTTCACACTCACGTGAACTGCGCACATAAAGATAACTTGTGTGGGCCTCTCTCTCTCTCTCTCTCTCTCTCTCTCTCTCTCTCTCCCCCCCCCCTTCTAGAACCTCCGACGCGGATTCAGCATCTAGCACTTCCAGTTGTCGATGTTGCAACGTCGGGTGAATCAACCACTTTAAGCTTCATCCTTAAGTTTCCAAAGTCCTCTCTTCTCACAAGCCAAACTTGATTGAACGGTTCCCTTAGCCCAAAACGAATGACAAATCAATCTCCACTTTTAATCTTCGAGGGTTCCGGATCAAGCCCCAACTTACGGTGGGATACCCCATTAGTGTTAAGTTCAAAAGAAATTGTCCAATCAATATATATATATATATACTACAGTGTATAGCCTTTGTGCTGCTGCAACAATATTGGCATGTGATATCCTGTCTTAATTTTTGTCTAAACTGATCCCGTAACAGTCGTTTTCATTAGTGTTTCCACTGTGATGTGACTGTAAGAATCTATTTTGACTATTTTATGATTTGGAAAATTCACATTGTAATTCTTCCACTTTCGAGAGAATTGTCTTGAGGATATTATAGTATTCCTTTCTGCTCTAGACCGCAACCAATGCTAACTCTTAGGTTAACAAATGGTTTTATACCATTAGAATCAAACTACAAAGACATAGAACCTATAAATTTCCTACTTCTCATATCAGGATCTATTAGATATTTGAGAATCATTTACAATCCCAACAAAAACAACCCAAACAACAATAAACGTAGACGTTTAGATAAATTTCCTAATATTACATAGATATGTATGTATCCTTTATTTTTCCTTGTTCTCTCATATAGTACTCCGATCCTAACCCGTTTATGATATCAAAGCCAGTAGGAAGGTATAGATAGTCTTTTTAAGACCATACTCACAGATTAAGAGCCATTTGTTGGCATCCTTCTTATTTCTACAGAGTGGTCCAGGCCGTAAATCCCTAAGTGGCTATTAGACCGTTAGTTTAGCTTTGTAACAATTCTGAAGAATCAATAGTTCCGATCTAAAGTATGAGCTTACTTAGAAGATCTACATTTTCCTCTAGTTCTCTATCACAAATGGACTTAGATTCAAGTCCTATATATAAAGAAGAAGTAAGGGGATATATATATATATATCAATTAATCAAATCATAAACTTTTTAACTGAGTTAATTTAGTCCTAATCTTTTGCACGAAATTTCAATATAATCATTTTGCCTAGTTCTCAATGCGGTAAATTTTTGAATAGTTCAAGCTCTTTTTTATGTATAAATTAGAAATTACAGGTACTTTTCTTGGCCGTTTTCTTAAGAAAAGTACCGACGGGTAAAGTACCTTTCTTGGCCTTTTCGGTAACATAATTGGATTGTGACATCTAGTGTCAATTTAACTATGGACAGACAACGCCTAAAGAGTACGAGTCCCATGGCAAATGCATTTTTTACTGGATCATCTTTTTGTCGATGATGATTATAGAGATCGGTCGTGCATCCAGGTAATCGAATCCCGATCGGTACTGTGGGACTGCATTAAAAATCATGCTGAAATAATAGGACAAGTGTTTATTACTATTTTTTTTAATGACTATGCTAATCTCATCTTAACTACGTAAGTCTCCGGTAAATGGAACGTCCTGCCAACCTCATAGACTAGGTTAAGTATGTGCCAAAACTCGGCTGGGTGGTCTAAACAAAGGATTCTTTGCATTTGGCATAGTAAAGAATTGAACATGTCATACGCCTAATACATGTATATGTTCATTCCATAACCACAAATTGGATTCTGAGTGATTTTTGTTTTATTTTATTACAAAGATACACGCGATGAAGACACCCATGGGCACTAGGAAACCCGTCAAGATTAAAGCTAGGAGGATTGCGCAGGACGTGGTGATTCTGAGCTAATTGAAACAAAGATGATAGAGCGAGAGACCTTAGTAGAACATAATTACGAAAGAGCTGTGGCCTTCCTTCGAATTTCTAGTTTATGCTCGTTGAATTTTATAGAAGTAAGATCATAGTAAAACATTTTTCCCCCTGATATCTGAATATATATAATTTGTTGAGTCACAATACTCATATCGTTTTTGGCAATCTTCGCAAATCATGATTGTCAGCACCTTGAAATCTAGGTCGTAGCTATTCTCAGGAGTGATGTAACTATATGAATGTTTGATATAAAGATATAATTGATATAAACACTGTGAAGATACCATTACAACTGATGAACCTTCTTGTTGTAGGACCATGTTCATTTTTAACTGAACGATTGCCGACCTAAACCAGGATATCACGTACCACGTGCCTCCATGATGATCGCGTTGGATTAGTCGCCAATGACCAAAATAAGGGGGGTATACATACAATCATGGGCCTTCGGATAAAAGCACAAATCCGCGATGTGTTTATTGCGATACGTCTTACCTGTTAGAAGATAAAATAATGACCCTACTTGGAGTTTACGAAACCGCGGAGCGATCCAATCATGACCCGAAATTGCTGGAATGATCAAAATGAAGAGGCCGGGGGCTTTGCTAGTCTTTCTTTTTCTCGATTGAAAACCTCTAGCATCGCAGCAAATTGCTGCTAATAACGAGTTGCGAGTAGCAACGCAAGCCTTCGTTGAATTTTTATTAAATGGGAGACAATTTATTGTAACACAATATGGAATCTGTTATGCCGAATTGGATCCTACAGGCTGCGTACTTCTTCAGATGCAAGTCATATATCCTACTTTAGCGCGTCGGAGAGGCCCAGACGTATTAAGGCCACAGTAGACTTGAAAATGGAAATTGGTTTTGGATAGCAAAATGACAATGCCAACTTTCGTGGTCCGACTTGCCCCAAAAAAATGGCAAATGTCAAAGTCAAATCTCATATGAATGGACTCCTTTCTAGTTCTTTTTCCCCATTCTAGGGGTCGAGGAATCGGCTTCCATCTCACTTTTTTTTGTCGTGATCAACTGTCGTATCGATGTCGATTAACAATAATTTAATGCGAGTCAGTCTCTTTCCATGAGTTCCATAATGGCCTCATGCCTTGAATTAGGACTAGGTTTATAAATCGCGAAGCCCACAGCCACCATGCTAATTATATAATCTACATTTGTCCGTATGTGCCTACTTTTCATGCCATCTCGCAATTTTTTAAGATTTGGAAGGGTAGCTTCGTGGAAACTGGAAGATGTTGTAGCCTTCCTTTTATATATATATAACCGAAGATCCGTCTGAGCCCCCTTACGGGGTCACACAGCCCTAGTAGCATCCGGTGGCACATTCAGACCAACGTTAGTACCTCAAGAGGGACTAGCACAGGACCCCACTATCATGACCCCTTATTTACAACGCTAGTAATTGCTGATTTCAAACTCTCAACCTCGATAATAAGGGATGGACTCTCAACTAACACAGCTACCTACCGGTGGGTTGTAACATTTGAATTTTTGCTCCATCAGGAAATGATTTTCTCAAGGGCAAGTGACAATGACAGGCTGAATTTTGATCCGTTGATCCCAGCAAGTGAATTCATCCATGTGCAAATATGCACATAGGTGATGTCCACGGGTTGTGACCCATCAATTGGAGACATGTTTGAAGGGGAATATCGGCTTAATCAAGAAATATAATCAACTTTTTGTTAACTGTGTAAGTTGTACTAGAAAAAGTCAAACATTGAGAAAATGATATGGTGTGGAGTACAATTGATCCATAACTCATTGACTTATAGTTTTAAGTGAAAATAAATCTAATCGAATATTGACCGGTTCAGTCATGACCTCTCTCTTGGCAATCTTTTTGGGTGAAAGTATTGGAATTCTATTGCGCACTCCCAATTTTCGATCCTCCTTGGGTCTCTATTCACCTCCTTAACTACATATTTCCACGCTTCAAGTTTAGGAGCCTATGATTGAGAGGGAATATTAGAATTTTTAATTAATAAACTACATATTTATCTAACGTTTTAAACTTTTGGAACAATTAGCGGTCCTACAAAATCTCATAAGTTTCTCTCCATGTCCAATATTACTCTTAAAAGTAGAGAAGGTAGTTCAAAAAGACAACCCTTCTTTCTTCATATAATACATATTTCTATCTATATATAGAATATGTATTCCTCGAGATGGAAGGATTTGTACCTTTGGATAGTGAGACCAAAATCCGTTGCCTTACCACTTGGCCACACCCCATTTCAATTTCTATTCAATACAGATGGACACTAGTATAGGTATTGGCTATTCATCAATTTCAATCCACTCCATGGACTCTGTTGTTCCTGGGGTTTATTGGGATATTATATAAACATACGATTCTTCTATTGTTTTTTTTAAAAAAAAAAAATTGAATGGAAGGATTTTTTATGTGTGAGTTCGAAGAACGATTTTTGGTACATCTTTCTCTCTTTCATTTTTTTCGTTTTTAAAGAATGTCAACTGTCAATAATAACTCAACCAAAATACAGTTATCTCCTACTCCAAGAGAAAAAAAATACCGTTTTTCGTGCTTGATGCCTCTAGTTTGGATGCCGCTTCAATGTGTCGAACTTATGCAGGCAGGGCGAGAAGAAGGGAAACATCCTGACAAGCAGCGAAGCGTCCGTCCGCATGTATGGAATTTCATATCGCATGCGTGAGCAGCCGTTGGCCACTTATGGCGACTGTATCCACTTTTGGCCACTAAAGTAAGACAAAACGGGTTTTAAAATTCCAATGACTGAGACATGATGCGGTCCCAGGAAGATCTTAGACCCCTCGCATTGCCTTGCCTGGAACGCGATTGATTTTGATAAGATTCCCCGCCAGGTCAGCTATGTAGCACGGATACTCTCCGGAAGTCTTCGTGTCGTATCTGAAAGAAGGGCCGAAGAAAGCAAGAAGCGTAGCAAGAGGATGAAAATGTGTAGAGAGATTTTTCTATTACTTGAGTTGTCATCAATGTACAATGATTTGTAATTATAATACACGATGTACATAGAGAAAGGAAATAAAATATTCTACAAATATTCTATAAATCAATTCTAAATCAATCCTATCAAAATGGATCAATTAGATCAAATCAGATCAATCCTGCGGATCTTCAAGCATATCTTCCAACACTCCCCCTCAAGCTGGTGGCCTATAGATGTCCAAGACGCCTAGCTTGCTTAATAGATATGCATGTTGTCTCGAACACAAGGGTTTGGTGAAAATGTCCGCCGGTTGTTCAACGGTTCCAATCCCTCTAGTTTCGATTACCCCTTCTTGGATTTTCTCCCGAGTGAAGTGACAATCCACCTCTATATGCTTGGTTCTTTCATGCATTACGGGGTTGGCTGCAAGTTTCAGTGCTGACTCATTATCACAAAATAATTTTGTTGGCCCTTTTACCTGTACTCCGAGATCTCCAACCAGACCTCGTATCCATACAATCTCACATGTGGTTTTTGCCATGGCCCTATATTCCGCTTCAGCTGAGGACAAAGAAACCGTTGCCTGCTTTTTAGTTTTCCAGGAAAGAAGTGATTCCCCCAATTTAATGCAAAATCCAGAAACAAATCTTCGACTCATGGGACAAGTTGCGTAATCTGCATCACAATATGCTATCATTTCCATGTTGCATTTTCTGGATAAAAGTATTCCCAATCCTGGACAACTCTTCAAATATTTTACAACTTTCAGAGCAACATTCATGTGAGATTCTTTTGGTTTGTGCATAAATTGGCTGAGATTTTGCACTGCATATGATATATCAGGTCTAGTCATAGTCAAATATATGAGTTTTCCAATGAGCTTCTGATAACTTGACGGATCTTCAAGAATAGGATCGTCTTGAGATGTAACATGATCTGTTGCAGTTAATCTAGTATTTTGCTCAATTGGAATAACTGCTGGTTTGCATCTTGATAAACCTGTTTCTGATATAATCTCTAATACGAACTTCCTTTGACTAAGAGAAATTCCCTGGTGAGATCCGGCAATCTCAATTCCAAGAAAGTACTTTGGTGCTCCCAAGTCTTTTATATGGAATGTAGTATGCAAATATTTCTTAAGATTTTCTATGCAGCTTCATCATTTCCCATAATGAGAATGTCATCTACATATATCATTAGATAAATAGACGACTTACCTCTAGTCCATGTGAACAAGGCATAATCATATCTGGATTGTTTGAAGTCTGCAGTTGTGAGAGCTTTAGCAAATTTTGCATACCATTGTCGGGAGGTCTACTTTAGTCCATAAAGGGATTTGCGGAGACGACACACTTTATTCTCCCCCTGTCTTCGTAAACCCTGAGGAATATCCATGTAGATTTCCTCATCCAAGTCGCCATGGAGAAAGGTGTTATGGACGTCCATCTGATGTGGCGACCAATCATGGATGGCTGCAACTGATAAGAAAGATCATATTGTGACATCCTTAGCAACTGGCGAAAAAGTTTCGTGATAATCGAAACCTTCTCGCTGGGTATATCCCTTGGCCACCAATCGAGCCTTGTAACACTCAATGGATCCATCGGCTTTATATTTGATTTTATAGACCCATTTGCAACCAATAGACTTTCTATTTAGAGGAAGCCTGACCAGTTCCCATGTATGATTGTCAGTCAGTGCCTGTAATTCTGCTACCATGGCCTGTTGCCATCGTGGATCTCGAGATGCCTCATTATAACTGGAAGGTTCCCTTTCATCGGATATACAACTAATACAACATCTATGTTAGGATGAAAGCTTATCAAAAGAAACATATGATGATATTGGATAATTGATACTTGGCGATTTGAGAGATGTGCAGATATAATCTTTTGTCCAAGTTGGTGGTCTAGTGGCTCGTCCCAAACGACGTGGTGGATCCACTGGTGGAGAAGGAGATGTTCCTTCAATAGTTGTATCAGCTGAAACATCAGGGATATTTTCCACATGGAGTTGAGTTGCAGGCATACTTTCCATCTCTTCCTCAGTCTGCTGCTGATTATATGAAGTAGATGTTGAAGGTGAGGAAATAACCTGTTCTTGATATCCCGGGAGAAGATATTCAGGACATACATCTTCCTACTGTGGGGAATTTTGAGATTTGTTGGAGACAATCAAATCCTCTTCCTTTGTTTGGAATGGGAAGATATTCTCATGAAAAATGACATCTTTGCTTACAAAAAAATTCCCTGTTGATTCATCAAGGACGATATCCTTTCTGCAAGTTGGGATAACCCATAAATATGCATCGTTTGGCACGTGGGGTCATCTTGTCCCGAGTTCCCAAAGTTGCAGTATAGCATAAACAACCGAATACTCTTAAATGATCAACTGCCGGTTTTTTACCATAAAGTAATTCGAAAGGTGATTTACTAGACAGTATACGAGATGGCATGCGGTTGATGAGGTAAGCTACAGTAAGAATACAATCTCTCCAATAAACATCTGGAATGGATCCTTGAAACTTTAGTGCTCTTGCGACCTCCAGCAGATGACGATGTTTCCGTTCTACCACTCCATTTCGCTGTGGAGTGTATACACATGAGCTTTCATGGAGAATCCCATGAGATAAGAAAAGTGAGCTGCATTCATGGTTAAAAAATTCTTTTCCATTGTCAGTGCGGATCCACTGTATGGACTTTCCAAACTGATTTTTGGTCAGAATGATAAAGGATTTCATATTTGAAGGAACTTGAGCTTTGGACTGCATAAGAAATATCCAGGTAGCACGGGAGTAATCATCTACAATAGTGAGGAAATAACGTGAACCATCACGATGTGCTGTGTGATATGATCCCCAAACATCCACATGGATTAGTGAAAAAATATCATTGGAATGGCTTTTACTGATAGGAAAAGGTGTGCGAGATTGCTTTGCCATGGGACATATATGACATTTAGAGCAAGGAAAAAAAGCACTATGACCCATTCTTGAATGCAAAAGAAAGGTTTTATCATCGGTAGCAGCATTACACAATGACATTTTATTTGAGGCAACAAATGAAAGATCAAGATGATGTGGAAATTCATCCCAAAAAAACAATCCTTCTGAGAGATTACCCAAGCCCATCAGCTTGCCAGTCGAAAGGGCCTGGAAAAAACAGCTGTCAAAATTAAAGAGTACTCGACAGGAATTTTCTTTGTAGACTTTGGAGACAAAGATAAGATTGAATTGAAATTGAGGCACATAAAGGACATTTTGCAGGGTAATTTGAGTATTCAGCTGAACAGTGCCTGTGAAAGTGACATTGGTGATATCTCCATTTGGCAGTTGCACAGAAATAGGTATATCTAATTTCTTATGCATAGCAGAGAATAAATTTTTATCACAAACAATGTGATCACTTGCTCCTGAGTCCACTATCCATGCCTTTTTTGAAATAGAATTTATCAGGCAATAAGATATACCTGAAAAACTTCCTCCTTTGCTTGTGATTTCTGCCTTTTGTAAAGCCTGCATCAACTGTGCATATTGACCATGGGTAATTGGGTGATCATTACTGAGACCAGTAACTTGGTAAGCTGCAGAATATTCCTTCTTTTTTTCTTTTTCTCCTGACTTTCCATGCAATTTCCAACAATTATCGATAGTGTGATGTGGACGTTTGCAGTACTCATAATACAATTTACCTCTTCCTTTGGAATTTTGGCTAAAATTCCTAGAAAATGCCGAAATAATCTGACCGTCCGATGCCTTTTTTGCGGAATAATATCCGCCGTCCGATCCCCTATAATATCCACCGTCCGATCCCCTTTTCACGGGATGATATCCGCCGTCATATTCAACCAACAGATCGAGCTCTTGGACACTGTCACGCCCCGAACCTTGAGCGCGCCAACATCCCACCATGGTCATTCGAATGCGACATTCCCAGGTAGTGTCGCCGACCCCATTTCATTTAATATTGCGCAAGCGGAACGAATTATAAAACCCCTGACAATAAAATACGGGATAGAAAAGCAGGAAGCAAAGCCACCACATATCAATTTCATAATTCAACAGAATCACAGACAGAAGCCTACAGCCAAAATTCTACAAAAGACCGGCTCTTAAAAAGGAACTGTTCTACGACTTACAAGTCGGACACGTTCTCCAATCTTATGACTTCACCTCTGCAACTCCTCAAGGCCAACCAAAGCTATCTGGTCGCTCCGTCCACCAGGGACCTGAAATGGTTATTCAATAACCACTGAGACAACGTCTCAACAAGTTCAACCCCCTAAACCCCTATTAGAAAGAAAATACACCCCGGGTGGCCTAGCCACATCACACAGAAGACTTACCTCGTCTCAGCCTTTATCTGCAAGTTAGCACAATTTATATAAACCAACCACGTGCAATTATGATAACCAAACAACCATGGCACAATCACATTATCAAACAATTCAACCACTTGGATCGTCTCAGCGATCAATCGACTTAGCCGATTACATGTCAATCCAGCAATTCAATCATTACTCTTAATCACGGCCCTACTCGGCGCGACCTTTAACAGGTGGCATATCACGGCCCCATCGGGCGCGACCTTTAATAGGTGGCATATCACGGCCCCATCGGGCGCGACCTCTAATAGGTGGCATATCACGGCCCCACTGGGCGCGACCTCTAATAGGTGGCATATCACGGCCCCATCGGGCGCGACCTCTAGTAGGTGGCATATCACGGCCCCATCGGGCGCGACCTCTAGTAGGTGGCATATCACGGCCCCATCGGGCGCGACCTCTAGTAGGTGGCATATCACGGCCCCATCGGGCGCGACCTCTAATAGGTGGCATATCACGGCCAATCACCCATTAATTCCCACACTTAGAATTTTATAAAGAATCCATATTTATTACAATCAACACTCAATTCATCACATCCATTCATCAAATTCAAATTCTAAATGCACAACAGCGATCGGCACGAAATTCTGAGCAAATAAGGTCCCAACGAAATTTTCGAATTTTGATAAATAATTAAATTTATTCCGAAAATTAATTAAATAATAATATTCATATTTTTCGCAATCCACCTTCAATTTATAATATCCGTCCATCAATTTCAAAATCCGAATACACTTGAAATGACCGGCACGAAATTCTGAGAATTTAGGGTCCGACAAAATTTTCGAATTTCATAAATAATTAAATTTATTCCGAAAATAATTAAATAATCATATTTTAATAATTTCGAATAATGATATATTATTAAATTATTAAATAATTTCGAAATGTTTAAATAAATCAAAAGTAAATTCCTTTATGTCACATCAAGGTTTATTTTAAAAATAAACCTACTTAACCCTTAAACTAAACATGTTTAACTTTAATTAAACAACTTAATCTAATCCATATTTAAATAAACTAATCTACCAACCTAATCTTACTTAACATAGACTAAGCACACTTAGGGCATCATTAACCCTCTAATCAAGATTTAGTGAGTTAAACTCACCGGATTAACGAGCCAAGCGAACCAAAACGACGGGGACGACGCGAGGATCGACTTTCCTCAAAGCGGGCCAAGCATCCGAGCTCGGGAAGACGGCCAAAACGGGCCACGAAGCCGCTGCATACCCATTTTTCTGGGTTGCTGTCCATGGCGGTTTGAGGCCGAGAATGGGCGGATCCGGCGCCGGTTGAGGCGGCCAAGGGCGGCGGAGGCAAGGCGAAGCTCCGGCGGGCTAAGGCGGAGGTCGACGGCGGTGGAGGGAGCTCCGGTGAAGGCCCGAGCTGCTGGAATGCGGGCTGGTGCGGACGAGGGCGACGGCGAACGAGGGATGAGCAGCGGCGCGAGCGGGCGGCGCGGGACGGACGCACGGCGGCGGCGGCGACGACGGCGTGCGAGCGGGTGGCCGGCCATGGCTGCTCCTTCTTCTTCTCTGCAAATTTTCTGGTCTTCGCACCATGGAAATGGAGAAGAAGGCAACGGGAGGGAGGAAGAAGAGAGGGAGGAGAGAGAAGGAGTGGGGGGGGCTTTTCTTTTCTTTTTCTTTTTTTTTTTTTTTAATCCAACAAAAGTGGCCCACCATGACCTCATGATGATGTCATACTCCACTCACCCAAAACTCCCACAACATTATTCCAATGGGTTCACTTCCATTTTCCGCCGGGGTCCAATTTTTGTGCGTCCCATTTCTTTAATTCTCATTAATTCTCTTCCAATTGAATCAAATTGAAGTCTGTCAAATAAATTCAATGTCACCACACTTCAATTCACATCTTCACTTGTCTATAAAATCAACTTGAGTCCCAAAAGCGCGACCAAATGCGGGCCTACTAATTTCTCGAGTCAAATTAACCATTTTCCGATTTAATTGCCGAAAAACTCTGATTGCATGACAAATCTTCCAAAGATAAGTCAATGATCCTAAAATGATTTGTGACACACCCAGACTTCCAATTTCTAAATTCGATCTCAATTCCACGGTTAATTTCACTTTGGCACGATAGTAGCGCGGCCCAACCTACCGGGTAGCCTTTAGAAATTTTCATGCACTTGACCTGTGGTTGATCATCTCAAGCCACAATGTACATCTTTGAAACATGGACGACCTACGGTTGTCGGCATAATCTCAAGGTTTCAAATACGAACACAGGGTACCCAATCGATAGAAAAGTCGGCCCAGTGCCGATCGACAAGAATTGTGCAATCTGGTGGAATCACCCACACCTGATCACATGCCTCTGTCGAGTCGACCTATCTCCGGTCTCTAAGCGACTTTTATTTGTGCCGTAATGACCCTTGCAGATTAGCTCGGTCGAAAGGTCTCTCCCTGATCAAATTCTCGAGTCTGATGCATTAGAAACTCTTAACGGCTTCACCCGATAGACTAGTTTTCACATGAGTGGCCGACTCAAGGAAAAGAACTATATGCGTGCCAACGAAATGCCCGTCTTAATTTATTGAAAATATAATTGGAAAATCGGGATGTCACAGACACCGTCAGATCGCCGTGGAGGATTTGAGCCGTTCGCTCCCCCTTTTTAAAGCCTCTTTCGCCGCTCCCCTGTAACCCCAGTGCCTCTTTGTCTCGCGTTAGGGCTTTGAACCCCGAATCTCTCCTTTCCCCGCGAATGGCGAGAGCGATGCTGTCGCTTCCTCGCGTTTGTTCCGGAGCCGTGAGTCGCTGGTTTTCTTCCTGGACAACTAGCTGAAAAATCCTCCCAAGAGGAGGAATCGGATCCATCGTCAGGATCTGCGAGCGGAACATCATGTAACTCTCGTTCAAAATCAAGAGAAACCGAGTGGTTTTCTCTCTTTCCTTTATAGATCTATATTGTTCGAGGGTTTCTGTCGGTCCCTCGAGTTTCTCTTCCGCGGCCTCAAACTCGTTCCAAAGTGATGAGAGTTTATTGTAACACGCCGTGACACTCATGTTTCTTTGTTTGAGATCGCTGAGTTCCTGCATAAGGGAAAAAATCTTAGCCCGATCTAATTTCCCATACATTTTGTTGATGTTGTCCCACATTTTTTTGGTGTCTTCTGTAGGCGGGAGACCGGCTGCGACATCTGGAGAGATGCAGTTGCCGATCCACGTTCGGATGAGGTGATTGCATTTTCTCCAATGTCGGGCCAATCGCTCGTCCGAAGGAACGGGCACAGTCCCGTCAAGGAAACCGTCCTTGTCCTTCGTCACCAGGGCTCGCCGGAAGTCCTACGACCATCTGGAGTAATTTTTCATCCCGGTTAGTTGCAAAGTTATTAAACACAGCTCTGGACTGTTGGCGGTTGATACGTACAGAGGGTTCCCAGGCTTCGGTCGGTCGGTGACGGCCGTGATTGGAAAAGGGAAAAAATTCGGGTAGGGATTCGTCCCCATCCCTGACCCGGCAGATCCGATTCCGTGACCCGCATTATGGAAATTCGAGTAGGGATTTGATCCCTGACCCGTTTCGCTCGACCCGCCAGTTTGCCCAGTTCCGACGGTTGGGCTTGCCCCACTCATGGCTGGTGGGCTCCCGTCGGGTTGGACGCCTACAATCCCCGGCAATGATGTATTTAGGCCTTGCCCAACGTACCATGGATAAGGTACCCAATGGTAAGGATGGTCTGTAGTGGGCAGCCCCATGCTAGACTGAGCCGGAAAATATTGCCACTACATCCCTTGAGCCTGGATCTGTTGTTGAGGTGCGGAAGTTGGCCCAATAATATCTTGTGCTTCTGAGATTTGTGGCGTGATGTTTGCTGTAGGCGAAGCATCAGCACTCGAGGAGGGATTCTCTAAATGAGCCATGGCAATCGATCTGGATTCGCTTCTTCTTCCTTTAGCGAAAAATTGATTCCTTCGCAAATCTCTTTTGCAGGTTAGAGAGTTCAAAGGTAATCGGTGCGGAAGCAGGTTTAGGAGCTTGCAGCTCTCATACCATGAAAGAAGGGCCGAAGAAAGCAAGAAGCGTAGCAAGAGGATGAAAATGTGTAGAGAGATTTTTCTATTACTTGAGTTCTCACCAATGTACAATCATTTGTAATTATAATACACGATGTAAATAGAGAAAGGAAATAAAATATTCTACAAATATTCCATAAATCAATCCTAAATCAATCCTATCAAAAATGGATTAATTGATGCAAATTAAATCAATTAGATCAAATCAGATCAATCTGCGGATCTTCGGCATATCTTCCAACGGTATCCGATACTCCGACATGTACCGACATGCAGTCAACGTGTCTCGAAAAATCCAACACGTTATCAACTCTTTTTCCGACACGAGATTCCAACACGCATGAGGTCAATTTTAAAAATTTCTAATACTTGAGAAGTAATAAAATTGTTATAAATATACACGCACGGGGTCAATTTTTCTTTTTAGTTTTGTTTTTGTAGAATTGTTTTATTTTTTTAAAAAGTCTTCTACTATGAAAGAAGTAATAAAAAAATGTTATATATGATAAATAAATAAATTTAAAAATATCATTTCAGCATTTTTCTTTATACAATGTTTTTTTCCTCTAAGTTTTGTGTATTATTGTAACAAATTAAAATAATGAATGATATTATTTAATATTTTTTGTGCAAATTAATTATAGGCTATTTTTATTATTATTTATTTATGTATTTATATATAAAAATATATTTAATATATAAAGTGTCGAAATTCTCTACTTTTAAAAAATAATATGTTGGCGTGTCGTGTCGTGTTGCGTGTCGCGTATCTGTATCAGTGCTACATAGTAGGTCAGTGGGAAAGTGTGAAGACAATTAGTTGAGCCAGGAGCCTCTGTCACCCATCACGTCGAACCAAATAGGCACAAGCGTCTATATAATCTTTTCGCTCTCATGACTTGCGACCCTCTCGCCTGAGTTGGCTCTCGCTGACTTTCTTCGCTCTTCGATTTCCCCAAAACTCTCCACCTTCTCCCTCCTCCTCCTCCTCCTCCTCCTCCTCATCTTTCAACGGCCCTTTCGGCAGCGCCACTACTCCGAAGCACTAGTTGAAGAGTGTGGAGTCTAGGCCGAAACTTGGCGAGGGAAGCGATGGCGGAGGTGAAGACGTTGGAAGATCTGATCGTCGGCGACCATATATTCCGATATGGAATGCATGGCTTTTCTTCACACCACGGTACCGTTCTCGCCCTTTTTTTGTTTTTTGGATTACTATTTTTCCTCTCCGTCTTTTTTCTTTCCCATACTCCTTTTAGAAATTTTGCAGTTCAACTCCGGCGCCAGGTTGAAGTTTTAAATTTTGCACTGCTCTTACTGACCAAACTCATTTCTTCCAAGCCAAACTCACCATATTCCTCAGCCCAAAACGGATGACAAAGTCAACATCAGCTTTTAATCTTCGGGAATTCCTCTTCATGTAATTTAAAGTATGATAAAGCTCAATTATTTATTATTTATCTCATTTTTTCTTCTTTTTCTTTGGAGGCCCTATTACGAAAAAGTTCTTTCAGGCAGTAAAATCCGGTGGTCAATGCTCATTTAGTTGATTCCGATTGGAGGGTGTCTCCTTTTGGACATTAAACCATGTCGATATATCTAGAGCAAATTTAGACGGCGATCTTCAAAAAGGAAAGGAGGGTTTTTCAATTTGACTTATTTTAATTAGAGCACCCATGACCATCTCGTCTGGTTAGAGTTAAGCATAACGTCACGCCTCTATGATCATCATCTTGCCGACATGTAAATCCAAAGTCAGATTAAGACAAATCCAAGCTAATTTGACCCTGGACTTAAGGATGTTAATTATTTATATGGGAAACTAGGGAACGCATGTGCACTAAAGTCCGTCGAATTATCGACATCAGTTGCTAAGTCACGGTGGGTACTCCGCTCCACATCTTTCTATAGAGCAACTTTCATTTAATCTTGCATATCAAAAGTCACGTAATATAATTTTAATTTTTTTTCCCTTGAGCGGATGAGAAAATGATTCTTCTTGATTGGTTTAGGTCAAAGGGAATGCCATACTTCCTGTGCACCATTAAAAGCTCTCTTATTTTTATGTGCTTGAGATTGTTTATGTAATTTAATTATGAGATTTACATCTCAAATTCCGTTCAAGTCTGTCTCTTGATATCTACAAATTTCAGGATGAGTTTATCTTACAAGTGGCATGATACCTATACATAGGTCATAAGATCAAGTAACGACTTCACAATAGTCCCTCTTATTCACATCCGTATATCCATCCTATGTTGCGGTGAGGCTCAACTAACACACTTGGTGACATAGTGCTTAAGTTAACAATGAATAGATTTTTAGCGACAACTCTAGATTCACATGGATAATTATGATCGTTAATGATTCAATTTCATCAACCCTCAATGCCTAATCAATTTTTTTTTTTTTGGTAAAGATAAGAATATATTAAGGGAAAGCTAGCTATACAAAAATCAACGCCAAAAACTTTCACTCATAGTGCCTAATCAAAATGTTTATTCACCACGTATGCATACATCTTTTCTCATAGATTTCTTTTTTACTTTCGTTTTCTTTTTTCCATTTGTAAGTATTCTCATTGCTATTTTTTTTTTGGTCGGAAATATTCTCATTGCTATTAGAAAGCCTTTTTTTTTCTTTTTTTTTTCCACAAGTAAATGCCTTTATTGGCCGATGGGGAAAACAATGGGGGAACCATGGGTGCGTTTGATTGGACTTTTGGGGAATACCTTTGAGAAAATGCAAAGGACTTTGAGTTAAAAAAAATTTCCAAAATGCAAATTGTGTTTGGTAAATTATAGTTTGAAAGTCTATTATAAAATACCTTTGTGTAAAATAGTGTTTGGAGAGATAAATTTACAAATGACTTTGGTGATTAATTAAAAAAGAAAAAAAAATATGAGGCACGGTGGGCACCAGATCGAGCTCCTTCTTTCACCTCCTCGTAGGGTTGGAACACGACGCCGATGAGCGGCCGGCTGTTCGACTCCTTGCTCACGCCGACCACCAAGGAGCCTTCGTGCCTACCGCTCAAGAACCGAAGCGCCGCCGAATTCGCCCCCACGGGGGAAGACGACAACGGTGAGGAGAGGCTGTCGCCGGCGGGGCTGAGGAGCGAAAAAGCAAGGGCGGCGCGGAGGAGCATGGTCAAAGAATCGGAATGGGCTGAGAATCGACGGCGAAGCTTTGAGGGGATAGAAATGGAGAAGCGGAGGAGGAGCTTCGACCGGAGGTCACGCGACCTCGCGGCTGAAATAGCTAGTACGAGTACCTAGAGGGGGGTGAATAGGTATACAAAAAAAATTTCTCGAAGCTTGCACGATATTCAAACAATTAGAGGATTTGCAACAGTTAAAAATTCAATCGCAAGACTGAGTAAGGGAAGAGAGAATTGAACGCTCGGTTTATAGTGGTTCGGCTTGATTCAAGCTTACGTCCACTCTTCAGCACTGACAGCCGATTGGCTGGATTCCACTATGATCAAAGAGTTGTTACAGTGTTGATCTTCCTTGATTTCTAGGTGTAGAAGATCTACCACACTCACTCAAGGCGTCACAAAGTATAAACACTCTCTGTGTACAATTTCGCTCAGTCTCAACTAACAATCAAGGATCTTCAGACTCTAGAATTTTTCTATCGATCACACACTTAAAACAGCTAGACGTCTTCCTTTTATACTCCTTCATGCCATCATAGCCATTGGCACTTACCAAAGGAATTCCTCCAATCTACCCGTTGGACGGAATCAATCAAGAAGATCATCCGAGCTATTTAAGGAATCTGATGATAGCCCATCAATCCTGTTCGCCCATACAATCAGGATCTCGGTTTCCATGAATAGAATATTCCAAGATTATTTCGTCAACCATCGGATCTTCAATCGATCTTAGATAAGAATTAAAGAATCCGAAATGATTATCCAACCAAAGAATCTATTCCAGAGGATAGAATTGAATCCTCAACCATAAACCTCGGCTTTGGATTTCCTTCGTCACTGGATTAGAAAGACTGTCAGTGAGAATAGACTTAAGTCTTGAGTCCTGAGTCTTAAGTCTTTGAGTCTTGAGTCTTGGGTCTTGAGTCTTGAGTCTTGGGTCTTGAGTCTTGAGTCTTGGGTGAACAAAGTCTTCAGACTTTAAACTGACGGTCTCCGAACATCCAGACTTTAGACTGAAAGAAACGTTTTGTCAGCTTCAAAATATTCTCGGAAAGATTTCTCCAACAATCTCCCCCTTTTTGATGGTGACAAAACTTTCTTGAAGATTTGAACAACTTTGACCTGCAAAACATTTCTCAAGTAATATGGCTAACTCATAAAGATTAATACAACAACCAGACTCTGCATCCACAGAAAATTGGTTAGTCTTTCATGAGAAACACCATATAACAACACTTGAATAAATGCAACCAGTCAAGTTCATAATCCATAATCAAATCAGTCAAATTCACACCCAAGTTCAAGTTCTCAAGTCATACTCAAAAACATAACCACAAAGGTCAAAGTTTAAAGTTTTTAAAAATAAAAGTTCAAATTGGTTCTCCCCCTTTTTGTCGATTGAAAAGGGTGAGAAAGGAGTCATGTCCGCTTGGGAATGCGCACGATCCGGAAATCCCCAATGGACTGGACTACTCCTTCAAGCTTCTTCAGTCTTCTCGCGGAGACGAGCTACCTCTTCTCCCTTGGCATTGGCTTGGAGTTGCAGAGTGAGGTCTTTGAATTTATCTTCCATAGAGACCGAAGATTCTTGTCCAAAGATGCTTCAAAGCTTGGATTTCACAAATTCGAACATATATCTGGTTACGCATTTCCAGAAGAATATTCATGATGCTACGAAGATCTGCAGAATCATCCGTCTGTACACTGGCATTGACTTTCTCAGCAGACGACGGCGCTTCTGTACGGTCTGGCAGATTTCGAATCGACGTATCACCTTCTTCAGGCAATGGAGAGATCTGAACTTCTTCTAGGTCTTCTGGAGATTGTCTTAGATCTTTAGCAGCATGAGGTGTAGACCTCTCTTGCTCGCTAACTCCCCCTGTCTCTAGGACATCGAGAGGGGAAGAATGATGATCATGCTCTTGATTTCCCTTCTCTCCGGATTTATCAGCAGACTGTTCTTTTTCTTCGTCTCCTTCTTCCTCAACTTCTTTCTCCTTCTCTCTCTCGTTCTTCTTCTTCTCTCGCTCTCTGCTGAAGTTCTCGTCGAATAAGACACGAACGTCTTGTTCTTGTCGTCTGGAATAGTGGGATCTTCATCATCTTCATCTTCATCCTCATCCTCCAGGATAAGAGTTCTTTTCCTCTTTTTCGATGAGGCACCAATAGCCTCCTTTCCTTTCCTTTTTGAAGCAGACTGGACTGGAGATTTTACTTTGAATTTCTCCATTGCCTTGGAGAGTTCTTTCAGACGCATCTTCATTAACATTTTCAACCCTACCACCATCTTGTCACACGGTCGAACACAAAAAGTATGTGGCAGTTCAATATTCAGATGTCTGAAGATCTTGGTCACCAGACCAGGATAAGGCAATTGTCCTTTGTCTTTTGACACTGCTCTGTACATATGGAAAAGAATAGTGTGCGGGAGAGAAAATTTCCGTCCTGAGTTGATCGCATACATCAACTTTGCTTCAGAAAAAGATACAGAAGTCTTTGACGTAGACTTCGGTCTAAGACAATTGATCACAATCTTATGAAGCACAATGTTGACGGCATTCATCCTGGAATAGATAATTTTCTTATCAACGTCCCTATCTTTGACAAGATCCAGAGTAGTGCGAGCAGGTGAGACTTTGATTGGGAGATAGCGTCCCCGTTCAACTCCAATTATGTCCGCCAACATATTCACATCTACCACATAGACTTGGTCTCGAACATCGAATGAAATTCTATTCGCATCCAAAAAGCTAAGATTTGAATAGAAATAAGCGGTCGCTTGATCATACCCATCTCGTAGAGTCGAGCAAAAAGTCTCAAGTTGAAGCAAATTCAACTTTTCTCTTAAGTTCAAGTTGATGGAATCCAGGAAGTCAAAGTCGACACTTCTAGGGTTGATTACCCTTCTTTTCAACAGTCTGAAATATACTTTTTCTTGATCCTTGGATTTAAACAAATCCATCCGATTTCCTTTCACCTTTGCTACCACACCCATTTTAGGTTTAAATTCAAGGAACATTTTGTCATCATCGTTCCCATCAATCGATTCTCGTCCGGCATACGAGGATCACTTGGAATGTTTGCAAGAGCCTCCTCTCGCTCTTCCTTTCGGAGCAATTCCCAACTCTTCCATTTTCCGCAGAAAAAGATACTCATTCCCATAATTTTTGTCCTTAAGAAAGTCATCTATATACTTTAACGAAGAACCAGTCCTTTTTAACGCACGATAAAGCTTATAGATAACATAGGGTTTTTGGACTCTTACTGGGTCAGCATCCTCGATTATATCTTCTTCTAAATTTTGACTCGCACCTTGTGGGTCGGGAGATGCTTGAGTGACGTGGAGGAGAGCGAATCGGACTTTGTCGCTGACTTGGAGAGTCTTCTTCCTCGCAAGATCGAAGTGAGTCGGTCCCTTCTCCATTCTTTGTGGTCCCCTGCTTGCGATTCTTGATGATTTCCTCGAAGACGACATCTTTCTTTGTCTATTGGAGAATTCCTTCACTTGCTTTTCCCAAGAAAAATGACCACTTTCTCGATGAACAGAGAGTAGAAACAGTATCGGGAGGAGAGTGCTTTTTAGGGTTTTGAAAATTGGGGGTAGAATGACTGTGTATTTATATATGCCTCGGATTTGAAAAGAGAAGATTAAACGGTACAAGGAAAGTGTACGAACACTTCTTTTCAAAATCAATAACTGCCAAAATTAACTTCCTTTAAAAAGACAAGTTTTCAAAATTTCACACGAATTATATCTGAATAAAAGAACGTACCTTTTCGAGATAAGATAAACAAGAATTCGTACCTTTTAGATAACAACTTACAGTCTTTAGCGATGAGTGATTGAGTCTCAGGATTTAAAGTCTAAGAGATCAGAGTCTTAGAGTTGGTGAGTCTCTAGACTTTAACTTCTTCAAGCTTCAAAATGTTGAGTCTTGAGCGGATGAAGTCGAATTGATTCTTCTCCAAAGGCTTTGTGAATATGTCCGCTAGTTGACTTTTTGAATCAACAAATTGAATCGAGATTTCTCCATTTTGAATATGATCTCTAATGAAGTGATGACGAATCTCAATATGCTTTGCTCTTGAATGAAGGATTGGATTTTTGGTGAGATTGATCGCGGGTGTTATCACATATGATTTCGTGCATGAGTCTTCAATGCCAAAGTCTTGTAGCTGTTGTTTTATCCATAGAATTTGCGAACAGCAGCTTCCAAGAGCTACATACTCGCTTCCGTCGTTGAGAGAGCTACGGTGCTTTGCTTTCTTGAAAACCAAGACACCGTCCCCGTTTCCAAGCAGTTGACAAGTTCCGAAGTGCTCTTTCTATCGACTCGCAACCGGCCAGATCTCGCATCCGAGTATCCTAGAAGATTAAAGTCTCCCCTCTTTGGATACCAAAGACCGATGCTTAAAGATGAAGCAACGTATTTGATAATACGTTTCACGGCAATGAGATGTGATTCTCCGGATCCGATTGAAACCTAGCACGATACAAACACTAAACAAAATATCGTCTAAAAGCGTAAGATAAAGAAGTGAACCGATCATGCTCCTGTACAGCTTTTGATCTACTTTCTTCCCTTCTTCATCCTTGTCTATCTTCTGAGAACATGACATTGGTATGTCGGTCTTCTTGCACTTTTCCAATCCAAACCTTTTGACAAGATCATTCGCATATTTTTCTTGATGAATGAAAGTTCCTTCCTTCATTTGTTTCACTTGAAGTCCAAGAAAGAATGTTAATTCTCCCATCATACTCATTTCAAATTCATCCCGCATAGACTTAGAAAATTTCTTGCAAAGACTTTCATTAGAGGATCCAAAAATAATGTCATCAACATATATTTGAACAAGTAAAAAGTTTTTGTTTTCCTTTTTGATAAATAAAGTAGTATCTACTTTACCTTTGACAAAACCATTCTGTAATAAAAACTTACTTAGTCTGTCGTACCAAGCTCGAGGTGCTTGCTTTAGACCATACGAGCCTTTTTCGCTAAAGACCGAGTCCGGCTTCTTTGGGTCTTCAAATCCAGGCGGTTGTTCCACATAAACTTCCTCATGGATAAATCCATTTAGGAAAGCACTTTTGACGTCCATTTGGAATAACCTGAAATTTTTGTAACCAGCAAACGCAAGTAATAGTCGAATAGCTTCTAACCTTGCAACTGGTGCGTAAGTCTCGTCATAGTCTATTCCTTCTTCTTGCGTATAGCCTTTGGCCACGAGTCTTGCTTTGTTTCGTACGACTTTTCCTTTTTCATTCATCTTGTTCCTGAAAACCCATTTGGTTCCAATAACGGTTTTACCTTTTGGTTTAGATGTCAATTCCCAGACATCATTGATGTTGAATTGTCTCGAGTTCTTCTTGCATAGCTTCGATCCAGCTTTCATCGGATAAAGCTTCTTCTATGCTTTTTGGTTCAATTTCGAGATGAGAGCCACAAAGACTAGATTCTTCATGCCTTTTTGACCTGGTACGGATTCCTTCATAAAGTTCTCCAATAATAAGATCTTTGGGATGACCGGATTTGTGCTTCCGCTTACTAGTTAATTTGCCAGGTTGATGATCTCTTTCTTTATTTGATTCTCCATGAGCGTCTTGATGATGGACTTCCGACTCTGAGATGGTTCATGAGATGTAGACATTTGAAGGTCTAGAGCGGTTTCAGTCTCTTCGTACTGAGTCTGGCTGGATTCATCTTGCACTAAGTCTTGAAATTTGACATTCATTGATTCTTCCACAGACTGGCTTTTCTTGTTGTAGACTCTGTAGGCTTTGCTTGATGTAGAATATCCAAGGAAGATGCCTTCATCTGATCTTTCTTCAAACTTACCAACTCGATCATTTGCATTTTTCAAAATAAAACATTTGCAACCAAATACATGAAAGTATGAAACAATAGGCTTCTTACCTTTGAACAATTCATAGGGGTTTTCTCAAGAATAGGTCTTAGAAAGACTCTATTTATAATATAGCAAGCGCTTGAAACGAACAGCCCAAAATCGTGAAGAAATTTTACTTTCAATTAAAAGTGTTCTAGCCATTTCTTGAAGAGATCTATTCTTTCTTTCCACAACTCCATTTTGCTCTGGAGTATACGGAGAGGAAAACATGTGATTAACACCAGATTTATCACAGAATCTCGTAAAATCTTGATTTTCAAATTCACTTCCATGATCAGTTCTTATACTTGAAATAGCACATCCTTTTTCAATTTGAACCTTTTTAGCAAACTTTTCAAAGTACGAAAAGGTTTCTGATTTATTTGCAAGAAAATATACCCAGGTAAAACGAGAGTAATCATCTACAATTACTAGACAATATTTCTTACCTCCAATGCTCTGGGTTCTTGTTGGTCCGAAGAGATCCATATGAAGCAACTGCGCAGTACATGATTAGTTGATACATGATTTATTTGCTTAAAAGAATTTCTTACCTCTTTCCCGAATGCATGAAGTGCATAAGTCGACTTTTGGTAAGGCAATTTAGGTAGACCTCGAACAAGCTGCTTTGAAGAGATTTTGGCTAATTGCTTCTTGTTGATATGGCCAAGTTTTCTGTGCCATAGAACTGCTTCATCTTGAATTGAGATTAAGCATTGTTCTTCATTTAGCTTTACATCAAGGAGGTAAATGTTTCCATGCCTTCAACCCATGAAAGACTGAGTCGAATCTTTGCTGATTCCAGAACATATGCCTTCTTGAAAGGAGATCTTGTAACCAGTATCACACAATTGGCTAATGCTGAGTAAATTGTAGTTGAGTCCTTCCACTAGAGAAACATTGCTTATTGTGAGATTTCCAATTTTCACAGTTCCGAAACCCACAATACTTCCTTTGCTATTTCCTCCGAATGAAACTTTTCTACCATTTACTTGAATAAGCTTTATGAAACAATTTGAGTCTCCCGTCATGTGTCTTGAGCATCCGCTGTCAAGATACCACTTTACCTTCTTTTTGACAGACCCGCATTCAAAAAAGAGTCTCAAGCTTTCTTTGGTACCCAAATTTTCTTGGGTCCTTTGGCGTTAGTAGGATGAGCATTATTAGGCCATACTCTCCTAACAGCTTCCAAACCATAGGACACTCTTTTTCAAAATGATCCCGATCAAGTTACACTTAGAACACCTTAAAGCATTTCGTCCTACAGCTTTACAAAAACTCTTTTGAAATGATTTTTATAAGCCTCTCTCGATGGTCTTTTCTTAATTCTTTCTTTTACTTTCGGAAAATCAATCGGAGGGATTGTTTCAGCTGTCATACCTAGACCCGACTTATTGAAGTAAGGTCTCCGGATTGAAAGAACTTTTTCAAGTTTTTCGATCCTATTGAAAATTTCTTTGAAATATTTGATAAATCAGTTTTTAAGAAAGCATTTTCTTTTGAAAGATTGTCTTCATTCTCTTTAAGAGTAGAAACATTCAAGTCTAAATTTTTTACCTTTTCTTCTAAAATGTTTTCCTTTTGTTTTAAAACTGAGTTTTCCTTTTTAAGTTCGGAAATCTTTTTAAGAGAAGTCTTAAGACTGAACATAACTCATCAATATATTTAGAGACTTTGACAGGGATTTTATAATCACTTACCTCAAATTCACTGTCTCGAGTCGATCCAGTCGATTCGAGTCGAGTCCGATGTGCCATCGACACACGGGTTGGCATATTCCTCATCACTCTCTTCACACTCTATCGCTCCCGGTCTCGGCTTTGAGAGCTTTTCGAGACTTCTCACCTTTTCCTATTTTCTTTTTCGAAGAGGACAGGTTGGGTCTCGATGTGTCCCTTCTTTTTACATTCGAAGCAAACTACATCTTTGTTTGATTCCACATCATCAACGACTTGTTCTCGCTGTCTCGAAAACTCGTTTCTTTGGAATGAACCTTCTGCCTTTTCTATTCAGTTTTCTGAATCTTCTTATCATGAGGGCGAGCTCCTCATCATCCATATCATCTTCGAGTCTGCATCATCGTAATCATCATTTGATTTTAGTGCAATAGATTTCTTACCTCTTGGATCTTCATCTTCATTAATTCGTTCCACTTCGTAAGATCGAAGAGTTCCAATCGGTTCGTCTACGATAATGGCATGATTCTTTGCGTCTCTCTTATTGAAGTCTTTATATGATTCCAATCCTTGGAAAGTCCACGCGAAGCTTGTTCACCTTCATGGGATCAGAAATTTTTTGTCCTTGGTTCTCAAGACCATTGACAATATCTCGTAAAACGACTAAACATGTCGGTTATAGATTCTCCTGGTTTCATTTTGAAGGATTCATATTGACCAAGAAGAATGTTAATCTCTGGTCTCCTTCACTCGATCTGTCCCTTCATAAGTGATATGTAACCTGTCCCAGACTTCTTTTGCTGTAACACAAGAAGATATTCTGTTATATTCAGTTGGTGATAAAGCACAATATAAAGAATAAATTGCTTTCGCATCGAGTGCTTGTCTCTTGTTTATTTCTTCTTGAGACATTCCGCTGGCTTCAACAGTTTCTTTCCCTCTTTCAGAGATTGATGCAGCAGCAGGAGTGATTCCTCTTTCCACAACGTCCCATTCCAGAGGATCCTTTGATCGAAGGAAAGCTTTCATCTTGTTTTTCCAGATGTTGTAATCCTTTCCATCGAAGTAGGGAGGTCTGGTATTGCTTTGCCCCTCCATCAGCCCTGGTGCTAACATACTAGCCATGGATCTTTTACTCTGAAGTAAAACACTTCAAACAAAGTAAGAACACGAGCTCTGATACCAATTGAAATAGCTAGTACGAGTACCTAGAGGGGGGGTGAATAGGTATACAAAAAAAATTTCTCGAAGCTTGCACGATATTCAAACAATTAGAGGATTTGCAACAGTTAAAAATTCAATCGCAAGACTGAGTAAGGGAAGAGAGAATTGAACGCTCGGTTTATAGTGGTTCGGCTTGATTCAAGCCTACGTCCACTCTTCAAGACCGATGGCCGATTGGCTGGATTCCACTATGATCAAAGAGTTGTTACGTGTTGATCTTCCTTGATTTCTAGGTGTAGAAGATCTACCACACTCACTCAAGGCGTCACAAAGTATAAACACTCTCTCGTGTACAATTTCGCTCGCCTCAACTAACAATCAAGGATCTTCGTACTGGAATTTTTCTATCGATCACACACTTAAAACAGCTAGACGTCTTCCTTTTATACTCCTTCATGCCATCATAGCCGTTGGCACTTACCAAAGGAATTCCTCCAATCTACCCGTTGGACGGAATCAATCAAGAAGATCATCCGAGCTATTTAAGGAATCTGATGATAGCCCATCAATCCTGTTCGCCCATACAATCAGGATCTCGGTTTCCATGAATAGAATATTCCAAGATTATTTCGTCAACCATCGGATCTTCAATCGATCTTAGATAAGAATTAAAGAATCCGAAATGATTATCCAACCAAAGAATCTATTCCAGAGGATAGAATTGAATCCTCAACCATAAACCTCGGCTTTGGATTTCCTTCGTCACTGGATTAGAAAGACTGTCAGTGAGAATAGACTTAAGTCTTGAGTCCTGAGTCTTAAGTCTTTGAGTCTTGAGTCTTGGGTCTTGAGTCTTGAGTCTTGGGTGAACAAAGTCTTCAGACTTTAAACTGACGGTCTCCGAACATCCAGGCTTTAGACTGAAAGAAACGTTTTGTCAGCTTCAAAATATTCTGGAAAGATTTCTCCAACAGCGGCGACCAGATCTGGGTCCGCCGGAGGTCGTGCGACCTCGTGGCGACCAGATCTGAGTCCGCCGGAGGTCGCACCTGGGTCTGAAGGAGGTCGCACGACCTCCGGCAACCCAGATCTGGGTCACAACTGGGGTCACCGTGAGGTCGCCCCTGGGTTCTTCGCGAGGTCGCGCGGCCTAAATACCCGCTGGAGGTCGCGTGACCTACCGGCGACGGTCGCCGTGATCGTCATCAGCCTCTCGCTTGTTTGTCGTCCGCCCTCAACAGCCTTGCCTAACACTTGAACGAAGAAGATGAACAGTAGAAAGTCTACGAAGAAGATGAACAGTAGAAGGGGGAAACAAACGCAAAGCCAAAGCTGAAAGCCCAAGGCACCCCAAGGGCTTTCAGCCTTCAGAAGGCTGGCTTTGGCTCAATGAGGTTTCTAAAATCTTTGCCAAACACCAGATACTTGGCCAAAAGGCCTTTAGGTGTCTAAAGATACTTAGGAAAGTTGTTCCCAAACGCAGCCCATGTCCCATTAAAAGCCCATGCGGACCGAAAGAATTCAAATCCAACCCAAATATACATTCCACAAAACCCAACTAGAAAAGCCAAAATGCAGGACTCCTTTGAGTCGAAAAGAAAAGAACATCGTCACTATTTCTAGCAGGTTATAAGGTTCGCGCCTAATCTTCCCTAACCCAAACTTCATCTTCGTTCATTTGGGACCGAAATTTTGATTCTTTACCGTGTTCCACGCGGGTATATGTGGCAGGAATTTACATCGGCAATGGTTACGTGATTCATTTCACCAGGGCGAAGGACAAAAAAGCTATATGCCCATCACTGTCCAAGACTAGCCACAAGCAACAAAGTTGTCCCGATTTCCCAGACTGTGAGAACCAGAATGTCAGGCGCGGGATCGTCAAAACCTGTGTGGATTGCTTCCGCCGGAATGGCAAAAAACTACGATCACTGTACCGTCACAAGTACAAGCAGTCAAGAGAAGAATTTTTGCTGGCAAGGCGGGGAACATGCACCACCTTACCGTTTACCAAATCGAGTGAACAAGTCATCGAAACAGCTCCCCAGCTTCATGCGGACAATTTTTTTGGCAATTACCATCTTCTGAAAAATAACTGCGAACATTTCGCCCTATTTTGCCGCACTGACATTCGCAAAAGCGAACAGACAGCACTTTTCAATAAGAATGGACCATGAGGGTGCCACGGAGAAACTGAATTACAGTGGTCCAAACCTTCAATCTTGGATGTTGTTTGTCCATCTTTACAATCTATTTTCAATGTACACTCAATTGAGATTGGAACGCGAGAATGGTTGCATCTCGTTGGATTGATTACGCAATCAGTCTGTACTATGTAAATAGTCCAATGTACTTGCTGCTAGCATTTGCATATAAATGAAGGCCTTGGGTGAGTAGCTCATGTAAGAGTTTTTTTAATGTGAACTATATTAATTGATATTATAATTTACCGTTTTACGATTACTGTTTTACGGGGTTAGTTTAAGGTGAGATAGAAGGTTTCTTAATTAGTCTAAATGAGACAGTCTAGTGTGGGCTGAGTTAAGCCTAACCCGTAATGAGAGGGCTTGGTTGGAAATTTTATAAATAGTGCTCAAATCTCTCCTCTAACCCTAATTTTTCACTAAGATACTCACATAAGGAGTGTTAACCTAACGCTAAAGGTGAGGGGGCCGTCTCATTGAACCAATGTGATACAGAGGGCAATAGATGAGAATGACTTGTGCATGGATCATTGTTTTTCCACTTTCGTATAAAAAACGATGGATCTCGAAACGGGTACGTTAATCTTTCTATTTGATCATCTATATTCTTGATCTGGTTATGGAGATCTTGTATTGCACGTTTTGCATCTACATGTGGTATCAGAGCAACCATAACCCTAGAACTCGAATGCCTAGAACTTTGCCCTAATTTTGAGATTTTCGTGATTTTTGGTTCAATAAAAATCAAATTAAATTGTAAATTCGGATTGGGCTCGTAGAAACGAGCAGATCCGTGGGTGACACATCACCGAAGGGGGCCGCACGCGCCCCCACGCGCCGCCAGGGCGTCAAGCACGTGCCCCACGCGTGGTCACACACCCACACGCGCCCCCATGCACAGGGGGCGGCTCGTGTGGCGATGCACGCAAGTGCTAATGTCACGATGATGTCAACAACTTGGCCCGACCCAGTCAACCATTGACCGGACTGGTCAACCGATCAAACCAAGCGGTTGGACTGGACGATCGAGCCGGGAACCGATTGGACCGCTACCAGTCGAACTGGTTTGATGCTTTTGTTCGGCCCGCACATGAGCTCTACGCGCCGCTCACTCAAGCCACTATATATATGCTTGGAGATAAAATCGAACCACTATATATATGCTTGCAATATCTTTTATCTCCTCATTATTAACAATACCCATTTGTGATCGTCACTATCTATTAAACATGCACTTAATCTCAATAATCTATTTCTATCAATGTTTGAAGTTGAAGTTATTATCCTCCGCAAATATTTTCATAGTTCTGTTTCAATCTATTCACCCTCCCTCTAGGTTGTATTGTTAGCCCCAACAATGTTGACACCCAAAGTTGATTTGCTACACATATGCTTGGCATGGGGGGTGAGAAATGTGTTGCATATGGGTAGAAATAAGCGACAGTCATGCATGAATGTCATCTTATACATTGAATATAGGAACAAACACGCACTTATCGACGGTAGTATTCTTTAACACCACATGTCTAGTTGTTGAAATACGACGACCAATGGTTGGTGGCCGCTTATATAAGCACTAGCGACAATTTTTTGTTGGAAGTACTTTAAATACCATTCAAATCACCAAAACGGTTGGCATTGAAGACACACCTTGTAGAGGAAGCAGTTGCCATTCAAATACCCAATCATGGGATGGTCATTGATAACTGCAGAACCTTTAACACACAATGAAGACAGATCTACAAAACATGGGTGAGTGAATTTGAGAGAATAAAGGAGTAGGGTTAAAGCCAATGGAAGTTACTTGGGAAGACACAACCTCTAGGCATAGTCAAAAAGCAGTTTCCACAACTTCCCTATAAATACTGCAAGCTGTTCAACGATAGAAATCCCGCACAAATCAACAAATTTTTTTTTTATCTTTACTTTTAATAAACTACATTTTAAATTTCATTGGCTATAACTTTCAGATTCTATTATTAATTAGATTTTGGCATGCATCTCTATCTCGATATTTCGACGTTGATTGAATTCTCACATTATATTTCATTATCCTCAACCTATGCTATTGATTAGATTTTATAATTTTTGTGTTGTCGATTAATTTCCAACTTAGTCTGAGATTGTACAATATCATTTGGATAAAAGAAGGTCAATTCCTTATTGCATAAGATATCTTCTGTCCGGAGTTGACACAGAACCCTTATCCCTTATTAATAAAATTGAAGAATGACGTTCGATAAAAAGATATTTCGTTGTGGGAGTAATTCCATCGAAACAATGTTATGTACTCCGCATGCGTGTACTCACTTCTTCACCTGCTGCGCACGTTGGGGCTGCGAAATCATGTGAAGTTTTCACGATTTGGAGGACGAGAGCAATGGAAGTTTCCTGGAAATGGGATGTAGATGCCCTTGAATTTTTTTGCTCCATGGCCTGATATTTCTTCTCGAGGGTGAGTCACAAACAACGACAGGTTGAGAGCGTTAATTTGTCGAACTCCGCAAGGGAATTCAACCTAGAGTCTCTTACTCGCGTGCAAGTAGCATCGCCTCAGCATTCTTAGCTCGGAAAAGAAAGGTCGATGTGAAAGGAGGCAAAACGCAAAAGGAAAAGAGGAAAATGCGGGGGACAAGCAGTGGACGGTAGGCCCAAGAAAAAAACCAACAATCAATGTCAAACTCCGCCAAGACTGATTTCATCATCTAGAATCCCTGTTAGCGTCATGCGCATGCATTTGCTATATCAATTGTTATCTGCATGAATAGAAACGATCTTACTAAAGCACCAGAAGTGTGTCTAAACGTTGCTGATGGAAAAACCAAATCACAAAGAATTGATTTTGCGATACCACGCGACTTTGAGGAACCATATTTATACAAGATTTCAAAAATATTCGTTTATATTGATCTACAATTTGTTAGTGTCGGTCAAGGTTATCTTATAGTTATTGAATTCCTAATTTGAATGTATTATCTTTAGGTTTTGCGGTTTTGAATATTCCTATAGAAGAATATTGACCGGTTTATAATGTATGGAATTACTGAGTGCTCCTCTCACTAAGAACCGGATGGGTCCCCGAACTAATGCTCTTATTTACCGTGTCCATTTATCACCTTTTGAAAGCCGAGTGCAACCACTGAGATTCGCCCTAGTGGCCACCCTTCCAACATGGAAGGGGGAGGTGAGGGGTTCAAATCCCCACCTTCTCGAGGGGGATGGGGTGAGGACGCGTAAGTTTCAGGAGTGGGTTTCGACTCCCACGCCCTGCAAGAGGCAGGGCAAAAGTCTGGGGAAAAGTGCCAAAAAAGTCCTAAACCTTTTGCCTTTGTGCCAATTTAGTCCTAAACTTTTTTTTGGTGCCGATTCAGTCCTAAACCTTTTTAAGTTGTGCCAATTCAGTCCTTTCCGGCCAATTTTAGCCGGATTTTGCTGACTGGACGCCGGCTAGCTAACATGGCATGATCGGCGCTGACGTGGACAACTTTTAATAATATTTTAATATTTTAATATTTTTCAAATACTTTTAATATTTTTTTTATTTTTTTTTCCTCCAGTCAGGAGTCACCGAGATCCGACGATCGACCAAAAGTGACCGCCGGCAAGGGCAAGCCATGGGCAAGGCCGACCTCGCCGGATCTGGCGAGGTCGGGCGAGGGCCGGCAAGGCTCGACCTCGCCAAATCCGGCGAGGCGAGCCTCGCCCATCGCCCATGGCCGGATCCGGCGAGGCGGCCATGGGTGAGGCTCGACCTTGCGAGGGCGAGCCTTGCCCATGGCTCCGGGCGAGGTCGGCCTCGCCCTCACCGGCGATCACCTGGGTGAGGCTCGACGGCCGCCGGACCCCGGCGACCGGCTGGAGGAAAAAGACAAAAATTAAAATAAAAAAATAAAAATATATATTATTAAAAGTTGTCCACGCGCCGCCGATCGATCAGCCACATCACCGCCGGCGTCCGGTCAAATAGAAAAATCCGATCAAAATTGCCGGAAAGGACTAAATTGGCACAACTTAAAAAGGTTTAAGACTGAATTGGCACCGAAAAAAAGGTTTAGGACTAAATTGGCACAAAGACAAAAGGTTTAGGACTTTTTTGGTACTTTTCCCTATTTTTAAGGGTTAATACCCCGAAAAATCTCAAACTGGTACATGTGCGATCAATTTATCCAAAATTAATTTTTTGACCATGAAAAACTCCAAACCAATATATTTATAACAAATTTACCCAAATTGACTATAAAAATAATAATCTCAAACTAGTATATTTGTGGCAAATTTAACATAAACTAATTTATTCGACTACCAAAAATCCTAAACTGATACGTTTGTAACAAATATACATTTCGTTAAATTGAATTAACACCTAAAAAGATTACAAAAATTGTATTACTATGACAAATGGAGAGAAATTCCAAACCAGTACATCAATCAACTATCACGTATCACTTAACTTAGTAATATAATAGTAAGATTTAACATAAACTAACAGATGATTAATTTATCACAAGTATATTAGTTTGGGATAAATTTGTTAAAAGTTTACCAATTTAGAATTTTTAGTAATCAAAAAATTAATTTAAAGTAAATTTATCATATATATATATCGTTTGATACTTTTTAGGATATTAACCCTATTTTTAAGGTAGAAGTGTACTGTTACCCGGTGCTCGCAGGAAATGCAATTCTAGAGGAACGTGGAAGTTAGGAGTCCAAAAGATATTTGAAGGAATGAGTATGCCATGCCGTGCATTGTTGCTCGACAGAGAAGTCAGGAACCATTTCTAAGTCTTGTTTACTAAAAAGTAAACCATGGGAGTTGCAAAGTTGTAATTGGATTGCTAAAGAAGTGATCATTTGCAGCCACCCATATGACATTTGTCATATTAAATTTGAGCAAACTTTGACAATGTGAACCAGCCCACAGTGGTGTCACAATCAGAAACGAGAGCTTTGTCTGGAAATAGGACAAGTGGCATCATGCATGACAACGAAGAGTCAAGCTTGCGTTGGTCGGGACTTGGTTCGGTTTAAAGATCATTGTTGGGAATAACGGATCCCCAAAAACCGGATTCAACACTAAATCGAACCCATAAATCAATGCGGAAGACGAAGCCCGGGAAAATCACGTATCACCGATCGTAAAGCACACCACGGATTCGAGCGTACTTTGTTAGTCACAGATTAGACACCGACGTCGACAAGAGGAAGAGAAACTTGGCCCTGTTCGATCCGATTAAGCAAAAACGCTTTTGAAGGGAAGAAAAACGCGCCGTATGCTTTACTGTTTTTATTTGGAGAGAGAGAGCGCGCGGGAGAGGAGAAGACGTACGTTGATTATGATTTCCAACAGGTGTCATCTCTCTCTCTCTCTCTCCTCCCTTTTATACCTTCCCCCATCCACGGGCCCTATTCCCGTGGGCCGGGCTTTTTGGGCCCAACTTGGGTGGACGGGCCTTAAGCCCATCTCATATAAAACCATCATCTCCCACTCGCACATGGTGGGCCGAACAATATTCTCTTTACCTCTCTTCAACATTCATACCGGTGAATAATCCGTGCGACCAGCATACTTTGAAAGCTCGTTGCTATACATCTATTAAGAATATATAGCAGCTCATAATGGGCGTCTTACTCTGAGTAGATTCAGTATGCAGTACCCTAGATCGATCGATCACATTTTATATCTCTGTTGATCTCTTTTAAACAAGATATATATATTATATTCACAATTATAATTATCACAAAGACAGTCATAATTGATCGACCAGTGAATACAAAACTATAATGTGATTCTCCAAAATCGATGTTCCTCTTCCCTTCAAACTCTCAATTTCAGTTCAGCTTGCTTTTCTAGAAATGCCCCATTAGATCGAATCATCTCATGACCATTGGCAACACCCTAAGATAGCAAACACTAAATAGAAATCTTGAGAATAAGTAAGAGTCATGAGGGGACTAAAAATTGAGGAACTCTTTTCCTCAAGAGTCTCACACGTCATAAAAGTTGAGATCAAATTTTTTGCCACTCTTATTGGTCGTCTCATGCATACGTAGTATGAAATACGTATTACGGTATTAACTCCTTTCCCATGGAGCGTATGTCTACACCTTTCAATACCGTACAGATAATAGTTCAGACATACCCAATGTCTAACTAGAGTTCACGTATCTACTCAATCACAAAATTCATTAGAACTCACATCTGGCATCTTAGACTGATAAAGTAAAATATGTGGGTTATTTTACTTTCGGACATTTTTAGTATTATTTTCTCATCTTAACACTCAGTTAAGGTGACATATGTATTTTAAGCTTGAGCTCTTGATTATCACCTAGACAATAAGCTTAAAATCAGTCTCATCTCTATTTATCACACAGTAAACAGAGGCGATTACCCGTGTGAGTGGGCTAATCTTTTATCTGTCCAACATACTTCTCAACTTAAAATAATGCACTGAGCATTGAGATGCATAAAGATCATACAAAAATTCATAGGCATTAATCAATGAAAAACAAAATTTCATAAATGTGAACAACTCAGGGAAATTACAATTCAGTACATCGGACTCTACGCAATCCTAGAGATTTTACATGACCAAAAAACACATCTCTAGGTATTGGCTTTGTCATAGGATCTGCTACCATTCTTTGCATAGATATGTACTGTAAGTTCACATCCTTTCGTGCAACCATATCTTTTACAAAGTTATACTTAGTATCTATATGTTTGGTCTTGCCATAATACTTTGGATCTTTGGTGTACGCTATAGCTGCTTGGCTATCACAGTTAATCAACAATGGATTTGCAGCTTTCTCATTAACACATAAATGATCCAAAAACCTCTTAAGCCAAACTCCTTCTTGTACCGCTGCTAATAATGCCACGAACTCAGCTTCCATCGTGGACAAGGCTATACACGTTTGCTTCTTACTGCTCCATGATATGGCGCCATTGTCCAGTAAGAAAGCAAATCCAGAGGTGGATTTTCTTTCATCTAATCTCCTTCCCAATCAGCATCTGAATAGCCTTCAAGTCGCAGATCCTTTCCTTAGTAATTCAACTTGTAATCAGCAATTCCCTTCAGATACCTCAGTATTCTCTTGACGGCTTTCCAATGTGCTAGACCTGGATTGGATTGGTATCTACTCACCATTCCAACTGCAAAACATATGTCGGGTCTTGTACACATCATAGCGTACATCAAGCTCCCAACAGCACTAGCATAAAAAACATGTTTCATTTGTTCCTTCTCTTGTGGAGTCCCTGGACACAGTCTGTGGCTCAATCCTTCACCTTTTGCAATAGGAGTGTCTATGGGTTTACAGTCTTGCATACGAAATCGTTCAAGAACCTTATTTATATAGGTTTCTTGCGAAAGAGACAATGATCTCTTCGAACGATCTCTCGAAATCTTAACTCCAAGAATGTATGCAGCCTCTCCCATATCCTTCATCTCAAAGTTAGAAGACAACCATCTCTTAACAGTATTAACCAACTCCATATTGCTTCCGGCAATCAATATATCATCGACATACAATGATATGATCAAAAATTGATCATTGGATCTTTTGATATATACACAATGATCCTCATCAATCATCTTAAAATCATATGCCATTATGGCATTATGAAAACGTATATACCATTGTCTTGATGACTGCTTAAGACCATATATCGACCTCAAAAGTTGACATACTTTTTCTTCTTGGCCTTTCACTATGAAACCAGCAGGTTTCAGACTAGCCACTATTGCCAAAATAATGCGAATCGAGGTAAATCTTACTACAGGAGAAAACGTATCTTCATAATCAATTCCTTCATGTTGATTATACCCATTTGCCACAAGGCGAGCCTTATGCCTTTCTATCGAGCCATCAGCCTTTCGCTTTATTTTGAGAACCCACTTGTTCCCAATAGCTCTGCGTCCTTTTGGAAGATCAACCAGTTCCCAGACTTGGTTTGATTTCATTGACTCCATTTCCTCTTCCATTGCATGAATCCATTTTTTCTTACTAGGGCAATTCAAAGCCTCATTGATATTTCTTGGCTCATCCTCATCTTGTGGAGCAACCATAAAAGTTTCCCCTTCAATGTCAAAATGTCGACGGGGAATACTTTGGCGACTTGTTCGCCGTATGGGAGATTGTACACTTTGCACATCATTCCCTATTATGCTCCCACTTGGATGAACTCCACTAATATCATTATCTTGATCCAAGGTCTCAAATAGGAAGTGATCTTCCCCTATGTCGCCCTTCTTAGGAAACTCATCCTCTAAGAATGTGACATCTCGTGATTCAAATTCAGTTATACTCCCACTTTCCTGCTCACCAATGAACACATACCCTTTCGAGTGTTCCGAGTATCTTATGAAAATACTCTTCTTTCCTCTGGGACCTAATTTCCCAAACTTGTGAGAGGACTCATGTGTATAGACAGCACAACCCCATGGCTTAAGAAAACTCAAGTCCGATTTTCTACTTGTCCATAACTCATATGGAGTGGAAGTAACTGATTTGGAAGGCACCCGGTTAAGTATATAGGCAGCAGTTAACAATGCATCACTCCAAAAGGTGATGGGTAAGTTAGCATGCGCCATCATGGACCTAACCATTTCCAGTAGGGTTCTATTTCTTCTCTCTGCAACACCATTTTGTTGAGGAGTATACGGAATAGACAACTGTCTTTCTATTCCTTTTTCATCACATAATTTTCTGAACTCATCAGATAAATATTCTCGACCTCGATCGAATCTCAATGCTTTTATTTTATTGTCTAATTGATTCTCTACTAGGTTCATAAACCTTTTGAAACAACTTATTGCTTCAGATTTATGAGAAATCAAATAGACATATCCGAATCGAGTATAATCATCAATAAAATTTATGAAATAAACAGCCCCATGCCTTCCTTTCACATTCATTGGACCACAGACATCATAATGGATTAAATGCAGAGGAAATTCAGCTCTTTTTCATTTTCCAAATGGTTTCCTTGTCGTTTTCCCTTCTAGGCAATATTTACATATGGACAAATCGACTTTTTCAATATTGCCCAACAAGCTCTCTTTGGCTAGTCTATTCATACGCTGTTGGCCAATGTGACCAAATCTAGCATGCCACACATTCACATCATTATCATATTTATTAGGAGACGTGAGAAGGGAATAACAAACATTAGCATTAACATAATCAATATCTAATACAATAAAACCATCCAGAAAATAACCACAACCATAGTAATTTGTATCCAAAAATAAATTCACACCTCTACTATAGAAGTTCATATTAAAACCTAATTTAACCAACACTAATACAGACACTAAATTCCGACGAATCTCCGGAGCATACAATACATCATGAAGGAATAAAGTGCGTCCATCACGCATATTCAGTTGACATGTGCCAATTCCTTTCACTTCAGCTCTGGAGTTGTTTCCCACATAGATCCACTTAGTTCCAGTTGGTACTCGTCGGAATTCCATGAAGGATCATCTATCCTTCGCTACATGGTCCGTCGCTCCTGAATCCACAGTCCACAAAGGATTAGACTCAGTTAAGAACACAGAACTCGACACATAAGCAAAGTTCTGAAGAGTACAAGGGGTGCATACCTTCTTTGGCTCACGACAGCCGCAAGCATAGTGACCCTTCTTGTCACAGTTGTAGCATTTCACCCTTGCAAGATTTTTCATACGAGGACACTTCCCTCTTCCATGTTGGTTAAATTTGGGTTTCTTCCCTGAAGGACTTGCTTCTTCCTTGCCTTTCCCCTTATCAAACCAGTTAGGGAGCTTGCGCTTGGAGCTCGAAGCTCCATTTGAGCTAGAACTAGCATGATAGAGTTCAGCATTCGGCTTAGCCGCCAACAGGCGATCCTCTTCCAGCTCAAGATGACGCATTGCATCCTCAAAGGTTTTGAAATTTTCATTATGAGTCAGGTGCACCTTCATATGCTCCCAACTCTGAGGCAAGGAACGAATCACTGCTTACACTTGCTGCTCATCTGTGAGGACATGGCCAGCATCTTTCAGCTCAGTTATCATGTTTGACATCTTTCTAAGATGTTGCTTCATGGTCTGACCATGAGACTTCTTATAAGAGTCAAACCTGATAGTGAGCTGCCTCAGTCTAGTCACCGAAGTATGACCAAATCTAGCTACCAATGCCTCCCACATTTCCTTGGCATTGTCAAAACGCCAAAACTTTCTCATGACGTCATTTTCCATGCTGCTCAGCAATGTGATACGAGCTAGAGAGTTCTTTCTTTTCCACGCAGAAAAAGCTTCTTTGTCTCTTTTGTGTTGTGCAGTGGTTCCCTCTTCAAGTTCTACCATGGTCAGGTTAAGAGCCTCAAGTGCTTCTTGCTCTTCCAGCACATACTGGATTTTCATTTGCCAAATTTCATAGTTGTCACCATTGAGCTTTTCACCTTTGTTCAGCTCGGCAACTATGCTCTTTGTGGCTGAAGGCATTGATCTGAACAAATCAGACAAATATGCACGAATTATTAATGCCTATCATTTATGCATCCCTATTTACATAGACCCATCATATTAATGAATAATTTCAAGTAAGGCTTCAGAATCAAAAGGTCACTATGTTTCCAATCATCCTCCAAAAACCAAACTTAAAACTATCATCAATGTAATTGTCTTATGCAAAATCAATTCTATGAAGCTACAAAAACTTCTAAAAACTACCCACAGCTAATTACCCACAGCAACCAGCAATAATAGAAAGCAACATATAATAGACATCCAATAAAATAATAATACTTTCAATTAACACAATTAGGTAGTAATCATTACATAATATGTTTACAAATCACACTTAACATATATCAGCCAATACAACTAACACCAAGTCAGCACACGAACTGGGAAAGATCCTCTTTTGTTCAATTTCTTGATCTTTTCCCTTGAAACAATACAGTAATATTCATTTACAAAATCCATCACAATTTTCTTATAGGAAGCAGCTCCGTTGACATCCCATATGCGATTCAACACATCTTGCCATTCATGTGGAAGAGTGTTTATGAAAAATCGCACCATTTCTGACTGTGACATAGGACGACCATTCCATATGACCTGTTGAATTTTCTCGTTGACTTCAAGGACATGATCAATTAAGTCACCTCTCTCCCATCGATGATCAGTCAGTTCAGCTATCAACTTAGACAGCCTATCATTTTGTTCATCAGTAACTGTGCGAATAGGTGTGCGCAACCTCAAGGGAGGCATTATTCCTGCAACAAATGCAGAACAAATAAGGGATCACATTACAATCCACATAGACTTAATTGAAAAAGAAACACATTCTTTTCCCTTTTCTTTTTTTTTTGTCAATGGCCAACGGTCAACGGTCAACGGTCGTCGATCGTCGGACGTCGGACCGGACAGACCGGTCGGACCGGTCAAACCGGTCGGGCCGGAGGGGCCGACTCGGGCGAACCGACGCACGTGCCGCGCGCGTGTGGGATGACATCACGCAGATGTCATCCGGCACGTGCCGCGCGCGTGCCGGGCATCGCGATTCGGGTCGAGTCGGGTCGCCGATCGGGTTGCCGGCCGGTGACCGCCCAGCCAACCATCGTCGTTGATGACGTCATCGATGACGTCACCCTAGCGGTTACTAACCGTTAGGTGACATCATGCTAACGTCAGCACGCGTCGGTCCGCGGACCGGCGTGTGCCGGTTCGCCCCTCGGCGGCGTGCACTCACCGATTTGCCGATCGGCGCGTGTGCCCCACACGCTGGGCGATCCAGCGCTTCCAGGCGCGTCGCGCCCACGCGCAGCGCCTTCCGGCCGCGCGTGTGGGCGCGTGCGGCGTCGCCTGGCGACGCTCGACGTATAGCCAGACTCGTCTCGACGTCGCCTTTCTTCCTATGCCATCAAAATTTGATTTTGACTTACGAAAACTCGGAAAAATGGCCGAACAACGCTCGGATGTCAGGATTTCTCGCCCTGATCCGTACGGCTGAATTGCTTTTGCGAAAAATCAATCAAAAATCGTCAAACAAGTCGGGAAAACGTGAACTAGGGCTTTGATACCAATGTTGGGAATAACGGATCCCCGAAAACCGGATTCGATACTAAATCGAACCCCTAAATCAATGCGGAAGACGAAGCCCGGGAAAATCACGTATTACCGATCGTAAAGCACACCACGGATTCGAGCGTACCTTGTTAGCCACAGATTAGACACCGACACCGACAAGAGGAAGAGAAACTTGGCCCTGTTTAGATCCGATTAAGCAAAAACGCCTTTGAAGGGAAGAAAAACGCGCCGTATGCTTTACTGTTTTTCTTTGGAGAGAGAGAGCGCGGGAGAGGAGAAGACGTACGTTGATTATGATTTCCAACATGTGTCATCTCTCTATCTCTCTCCTCCCTTTTATACCTTCCTCCATTTTTACGGGCCCTATTCCCGTGAGCCGGGCTTTTTGGGCCCAACTTGGACAGACGAGCCTTAAGCCCATCTCATATAAAACCATCAATTATAAACGTGAGTATGGATTACTGTGAAAGCTTGACACCAGATTGTCTAAAGCACCGGGCAAAGGAAGCTTAAAAAAAAGATGCGCGGAGATCAGTGCGTTTGGAACTATCCCATCGGACGTCAGCTGGGGGGGGCCCTGGCAGCAATCAGCGGCCGCTAAGTTAGACGGACAGCCACCGAGTCTTCAACTTTTACTCAATGTTCGTTCCTGAATTTTTCTTTGATCCTGTTCACACCGCAAAAGTTGACGCTACAAGTACTTAAAGAAAAATATGAAAAAAAAAGTAGCGAGATTAGATGTGACTCCCGACTGTTCTTTGCTTTTCCTTTTTCTGTTCTTGGTTTTTATGATTAATAATGTGACCTTCTTTTTGCTAAAGTATTGTTAATGTGACTTACATGCTTCTAGTCCAAGACCAGATGCTTTAGTGCGATCAAGTGGGGTAGGGGGCGGGGGGCAAGCACACGTCATTAATGACAACTTATCAGATGCACGGAAATGACACTCCACCAAGAATGAATCTTAATTTCTTAGCATGGAAGAATGCGGCACACGTGAATGATCCGGAACATTAATTAGTCGTGTTATCAAACTTTATCTTCTTAATCTTTTCATACGCATTCACATAGCATCTAATTTTCACTATAAAAAAACGTTCGCAAACGCCTATAAATTACATCGGGCATGTCGATATTGAATGCCTCAATAATTTTCAAAAAGTTAGAGAAAAAAAATACTACCGAGAAATGAGAAGTCAATCTTAGGTCCTTAAAAATAAATTCTCAAAAGAGTGGTAGGCCCGATTCCTGAAGACAAAATGAACACGGAATTCTCTTTTGCGTGCATCTCCATAATCAACGATCCATTTCCAAGCCCGACGGAGGACACCTTAGATAGACTCGGGCGACAACCTAAGAGAGTCGACAAACTTTTTTGCTTCTGAGCAATGGAGCGTTCTTGAGATGGTTTATACTTTAGACTTTCTAGAAACACCAAAAAAGCCGAACAAATGGGTCAGTTAGGAAAATTAATAACAAAACCCAATTTACAAGAAATGTGAAAGTGCCGGAAATGCATTCTCGCTTGGGGTTATTGCAGTCGTGGGTATGATATTCATCTTGCGTGGAACTAATCGATGGCCAGCAACTGCAACAGTTGACTTTGCGGCATGTAAATTGAAAGGTTGTTCGCAAGCGCAAGCTTTTATTTCGTTTTCCCTATCTCTTAATTCTACCGAAAATATAGAACCAGAAATATTCTAGAAGATCTGTGTACCACGCAGAACGCAAATCACATGGGCGACCCAGCTGCGCAGTACACGCTAAAATACAACTCTTGTCGGTTGTCGACCTTTGGTGATACGACTCACTAGAATTACTTGCTAGAGCAAGTCAGAAAGTTCATGAAAATTCATCAAATAATGACGTGGAAAGTTTGAATTTGTAAATTTTCACGCCAATGGTGGGTTTGCTTGTATGAATACAAAGATATATGCATATATGTATAGTTGAGTGGGTGGTGCATTTTAAGAATGTAATTCACCGATCAAAGAGGGGTACTTTCTTGCGGATGAGATATGATCAGAAGAAAACAGTTACATAAAGCCATCGGGAACACTGATTTGGGGAGGACAGACAAAGTTGACTTGCGTACCTCCTCAACCAAGATGTGGAAAGTCGGCGATCCAACGAAGCCGAATTCTATGACCATTTTCTAGAATCATGTCATTTAGTTGAGGTAGATATGCGAATGAATGATGTAGGAATGAAGTTGGAGGATGCAAGTGGGACTTGGATCGGCTATAAAAATTCGAATTCCAGTTGGCCGTGTCCCTAGAAACCACCTTGTTCCACCCTAATCGAACTCACGATTCCATTCACAACTACGGCAACAACAAAGGCATGTCCATCGTCATTTTTACACCCGCCTATATTTCGTCCTCAGCATCGTCGTCTAAAACGAGGTCTTCCGCAAACAAGCCTATCATTTCGTTCCCTACAAGGTTTGCGGCCTCTTCGCTTTCGTATTTGTTTTCCCATGGCCGGTGCCTACTCGAGCAATCCACCGCACACGGTGATCATGCTGTTCTGAGGGTACGCATTTACACATTCTTGCGCGGATATTCCCACTTCCCCCATGGTTTTTGCTTCTCCTTTCTTTCTATCTGATCAAGTGATGGTAACTTCGATCGTGTTTGAAATCACTCTTCTTCATTTGCTTGTTCCCAGAATGAGATTTCACAGCAAAACTTCTTGTTGCTCATTTTCCGTACTCATCCACCGCTTCTTCTTTACCTAGATCAACATCTCAAGGAAGCAATCTTTTTCTGAACATCAACAATCAACTTCTATAGCAACGACTTCTCACGGTGATTGCACTATCTTTGTGAATGTTTTTCTTGAGTTTCACGTGTTATCTACGCCTAAGAAAACTTTAGATAGACTTTATTCTACTTAAGATGCGTTGAACAAAATCAATCATAATGCAAGAACCTTATAGGAACTTGTATATTTCAGCAGGACCGAGTGTGAGTCTTACAAATTCTTCAGATGCGAGCTTGATCTAACAAAATAAGTTTATACCACGGTTGCTTCACAACTAGCTAGGAAAATGATTTTGTGGAGCAATAACCAAATCAAGTGCTAACGGCGAAGCCGCAAGGGTCAATCAATGCTCTATTATTATATAATGAACACTTGTCTGTTGAGCTACCTGGATTTACACATACTCTTTTGCTGGGAGGGTATCATTAAACTTTCCAGTACAATGGAAACCACAAACACGATAGTTTGTATATCCATTGAGGCACCCAATAGATGCACTCTCATGTGTCATTATTTGGCAGTAAAGGAGTTTTTGTAAAGTTTCTTAGAGATTTACATCTATAATTGCAAAATTTGGGGGTGACTATGGAGCATTTACCATGCCAATCCAATTTTACATGGTGGTTGTAAGCTAGGATACACCCTTACTATTCCATTTCGTACTAAAAGAACCCTAAAACCCCATCTGACCACTTCTCTTTCACAAGATTATTATCTAACTTAACATTTCACATCTCAAGACAAAGGAAACAAGAATGGATTGGAGGAAGAACGCTGCACAAATGATTTATATGTGAAATCCTTAAATTGAGAGAGAGTGAGTTTATAAGGTGATGAAGTTTAATGAAGTAAGTGAGAGCAAATACTTTCGTAAGGTCTGGATGCAACATTTACTGGCTGAGTGATGTCCTATTCTTGGGAGGATCTCCAAGAAGAAGAAAAGCCATCGAAGCTATGTTGGGGATCGTGTTGATGGAAAGGGGACGTCGTGGAAGAAGACGACGACAACGAAGGAGTAGGCTGGAGAGACTGAAAATAATCACTGGCGGAAGCTGAAGAAGTTGGGCCTTGTCCGCGGACAAAGCTGGGACATGGAGGTGGCATGGCACAACCATCCATCAGTTGAGCCCCAACATGATTGTCACATGAGCTGAAAGCTGGAGGGAGCTGCTGAGATTGAGGCTGAGAAGCATTGCTAGCGGGACCATAGGGTGGAGGCAAAGAGTGAACTCTTTCAGGGAAGTTGAGCTTGGCTTTGTTGCCTTTGAACCTAAGGGCGGCCTCATCGTAAGCCAGCGCGGCTCCCTCCGCAGTGTCGAATGTTCCGAGCCACACTCGAGCTGCCTTCTTCGGATCCCGAATCTCAGCTGCATACTTACCCCATGGCCTTTGCCTCACCCCTCTATAGTTCCTACTCACCTCCAGCTTCTTGTTCTTCCCTGCTTCCAAACATAATTAAGTATGCTCACGTCAAAATACATACATACTTCTCTACATCGCTCACTGCTCTTCTACAATATGCGGTGAATGAAACCCTAAGTGTACCTATATAATAGCGGTCGCGTTCGTGTGCTTGTGCAAACGCTTATTAGCAATATAGAAACTGAAGGCATTCGATCCTACTTAGTAGTGCTATTAGCGTTGTAGCTGTACCTTGTGCATCTGGAGCCTGATGATCATGAAACGAACTTTGAGATAAAGATGCGGATGAACTGAGGGATGCATGATGAGATTCGGCGGCAGCAGGGTTTGCAATGACTTGAGCGAGGGCGGATACGATGGCGGATGTGTCTTGTTGAGATCGGCCCGTTTCCATCAAGCTTGAGGGATATGCATAATTGTTTCTCTTCTGATCACCATCCTCTCTCTCCTCCGATACATGGCCTGCCTGGGACTTGGATCTCTTCCAATTTCTCCCCGCCATCAGCAGCTAATCCCCTCTCTCCTCTTTCGGTTAAGATGCCCCCTCTTTAGCTACACGGTCTCTCTCTTTCTCTTTCCCTCTGTGAGTCCATGTTGTAGATCTATTTCGATTGACTTGGAATAACGTCAGAGAAGAGGATTAGACTAGACTCCGAAAGAATTGCCAACGCCAAGCGAGGATCATACATTCATCGGCACTAAACCAAAATATCTTAGGGTTTTCTAGTCTCCCATCTTTTCTTGCTTTTCTATTTTACTTTATTTGTGGATCTCCATTTTTTTTTCTTAATTACTATTCTAATGACATGTCCAATGAATTAACTGAGATAAAATATGTATCTTATTATGTTAATTATAGGAAGTCAACTTATCAATTTCCATATATCACTTACTTTTATGTATAATGAAACCGTTTATACGTACTCCCTTTCCGTATTAGCTCTATCATCAACAAAGCTTTGTGAATGAAGAGAAGGAAAAGTACAAAAAAATGTCATGAATTTATTCAGTTTTGAACTTTTAATTGGACCAATTTAGTCTTAAACATTTGTACATTGATATCAATTTAAAAAATTCCATCAATTTCCAATTTAAGTTGAAAGGTGTTGACAAGGATGCCAATTGTCTTATGTGGCACATCTAGCTAATGTGAACCTTTTTATTATAACTTTTAATTTTTTTTTGAATTTTTTCTATTTTCCTTTTTTTTTTTTTGGTGGCTAGTTGCCGGCCACCAACCACAAGCCATGGCCAGCAAGGGATGGCCTAGGTGATCAGCCACTAGCCACAGGCCATGGTCGATAAGAAATGGCCTTGCTTGGGTGACCAATCACCCTCGCTGGCCATTGGTGAAGGTTGGCTTTGCTAGGCTGCACCTAGGCAAGGGCAATTATTGTTGAGGCATGAAGTTGAGGCCCTCTCGCTGAGGGCCTAGGTAAGGGTCGTCACCTCGCCCAACGTCATGCATCCTCAGTGACCCTCACTTGGGATCACATAACCTCTATTGAGGGTCTTCACTTGGTTCATCTTCTTTGGCGTTGCTATTGCTCAAATTGTTATATGAGATTTGGAGGTCAAGCGGTGATGATAGTTGAGTGTCATTGGTCTCATTCCTCTCCCCGGCGCCCTCCTTGCTCTACTCGTCGACATCTCTGTAGCTGACCCTTACCCTCACCCAAGTGAGGCCTGATAAGGCCAACCCTCGCTCATGCAAGGCCCGATGGTTACTCATTCATGCAAGTAAAAATATGATAGATGACTTCGAGTGAGAGGGGAAAATTGTCCAAAAGTCTTAAACCTATAAAACTTTTGCTAATTAAGTCCATTCAGTTAATTTTGATTAGAAATTGTTGATGTGAGCACAGCCGTCCTATGTGACATAACTAACATTGATGTGAACAATTTTTAATAAGGGAAAAGTAAAGAAGGAAAAGAGAAGAAACGAAATTAAAAAATTAATAACAATTCAAAAAATATTAAAAATTATTGAATTGTCCATGTTAGCATCGGTTTTGTCATGTAGGATGGTCGACGTCCATGTTTTTCTGTCCAAAATTGACAAGATGGATTCAATTGGCAAAATATGAAAATATTTAGAACTCAATTAGTATAATTAAAAAGTTTAAGATAAAATAGGCAAAAGTTCAACAGGTTTAAAATTTTTCAGATAATTTTCCCGTGAAAGAGAATAAAAACTGGTATGGGGTGTTGCAAATTCTTATTTCTACACGTCTTATTTCACTGTGAGATGAAATAAAGTAATAACTATTCCATTTACTAAATCGAACAAAGTAACTGTTATTCCCCCCCTCCATTAATTAAGTTAAAATCGAGTAGTTATGGCATTATAGACTTATCTTTTCACTGCAAAAAGCGCTCACATAATGTACATTTCAAATAATACTTTGACCAAAAAATTAGAGACAAACTTCAATATATTAGCTTAAGTTTCTCTTTTTCCCATAGATATTAAATATTTTGGGTTCATCATCATTGAGGTTTGAATATAGGCGCAGAAGCCTCTGAAATCATTAACCCTCGTTGGAATCATGCCTAACTCAGCGTCCAATACGACAGGAGAAGATGCCACTTTTGAATCATATGACATAGGTGAACGTACCAAGTGCCAGAGACCTCAAGTAACAAAACTTAACATGAGTGAATACTTAAATGTCAAAACTTCTAAAATATATACTTAAATATTAGAATTGGAAAAAGAAAAAAAAAAATTAACACTTATATGCCAATGGTGAAACTTTCCGGCTAAATTGCTGGTGTGGCAATTCTTTTAAAAAATTATCTACGCGGCACTGTTGTAACTAGCTTGTCCCAAAATGAAGTTGGTTTTCCCCAAAATAGATTTTTAATATAAATATTAATTAAATTAAATTTAAAAAGTAGATTAAAAAGGGTGTAGCAAGGCCCTCGTACTGCCGTTACCTTGTTGTCGTCAAAAATGGTTGACGACAGTGCGATGACGGTCGGCCGAGCCCTAGCTAGTGGCCGGTGACCCTGGCCAACCATTGACAAGAGCTGGTGGCCTTCTCCTAAATCTAGCAAGGGCCGGTGACTATACCCAACATTTGCCCCACCATTGCCAATCTATTTTGGCGATGGTGGGGTGGCGATAGTGGTGAGCACCTCTATGGTCCTCGCCACGTTGCTGCATTCCTTTTTCTTTTTTATTTAATTAATTAATATTTATATTAAAAATCAATTCTAGGGGCAAAATGATGCCGTTTTGCGTATTGATTGTTGAGTAGACAACTTCTACGAGTCACATAAACTATATTTATTATGAAAATAATATCACGTTAGATTTTCAGCTATTTTCATTTGACACTTAAGTATTCATTTTTTTTTATAAAAAAAGTGGCACCTCAATGTACTTTTTGGAAGTTTTGGCACGTGAACGTCCACTCATGCTTAATTTTGGCACCCATGATGAACATATGCCCGAACATATAAGTTTAATAATAATCAAGACCAAATTCTTTTGCCCATAAATGAGGAGCTATAGATAACCTTTAGTATGCACACTGACTAAGGACAGTTACGAAAATCCGTCTTGATTGTCGAGCTGAACACATATTGCGGCTAACGTTGATTGTAGAGAATGTTGCAGCATAAGGAGATGAATTGAGTGCCTAATTTTCTTTTATTTAGAAATGACTACATCTCAGTCTTTAATATATTGCGAGAATAATTATTTATTTTCGATCATAAAAAATTAAATTGTAAATAATTTTAAATTATCATGGGACTTAATTCTTCAAGAATTTATAACTTATAATAGATTATTATTCTTACAGTATTTCAAAAATTTATTACATTAACAACTTCCTTCTTTATTCACCTTAATACTCACGGCTGAGAAATTGTTATTCGAAATGCAAAAAGAGAAGTTGTCAAACCCTAACAGTTGTCATCATCGATCGTGCCTCTGGCAACGCACGTCACCATATAACGTCCAAGCAGTTCCATTCTAGAAATGTGAAAGACCTCGTCGCCTAGGAACAGGATCGCATCCCAGCATAGGGTGGCCAGTAAATTCCAATCCCGCATTACGCGTTTCTAGCCCCTATCTTTGAAATAGGAAGAGGAAAGAGAATGAGCTCCGGTCAAAGTCAACCTTTAGGGCTGGCTTTTCTCTATTCCGAACCCAATAGTCAAAACGTCATTATATTGGATCGTGATAGGGACGAGATGCTTTCGAAACTCAGTCTGTGACAAAAACAAAATGGTTGACCGTAAGGGCTCTCCTCCTGGAGTGGTCTTTTGTCCTGTACCTGAGTCGTCGCTCCCGCAGCACAGAGTAGCTAATCACGCCAAGCTCAGTCACGCTCATATACCAAAATTCACGATTGTATGCATCGTTTTAGATGAGTTGAGTAATTGTGAGTAAGAAATGAGTACCGATTCAGAGTAGACTCAAGAACTGGACTAGACTCGCACCGTGCGCTCCGTTTCCAAGGTCAAGGTGTTGAATAAGACCAGCAACCCCGAACCAAAAGCCATTTTAATTGTATTTGTTGTCTATTTTGTTTTCATCTAATAGAATTTAAAGCAATCATGTATGGATGGATGAGTAACGGGGTTTTATAAATATTTCATGAAATGTAAATATTGATACCCAACTTCATGTATGACTTTGCCATATCATTCTTTCTTTTTTCTTTTGGCCCAAGCATCTAGATTATCGTTTAAATATTTAATGGATCCAAAGTGATAGATATTGAGACACCGTCCACTTAACTGAGATCTCACTATTAGAGGTAAAGGGTTTCAGGGTTGGGCAAGTCCAACCATAGAATCCGGAACCTACCCACATAAGATCAGTTCCTAGATTATGGCATATGGACTAACCTTTTTGGTTTGGTTTGACTACAAGATCTATCCAGGGAACTAGCCTATTCCTTTTTTTTTTTTTTTTGTTTCATTTTGTTGTATTCCTTGAAAGGACAAACTTACTCTTACAAAGTACATATCCATCAATACGCAATATTTAGAATTGTGATACCTAGCAATAAAACGGCAAGACACCAATAAAAGCTAACATAAATCTAAAACAACATGGAATTATCCAACTCATCCCTTCCACTTGCCAAAAGCAATCACCCATAAAAGATGAACATGTAAAATAAAATAAATAATAAGCAGGTACTGATGTAATGTACGACCCGTTGTTCCTGCAACGCCTTGTGTGTGCGCTCTCCACTCCTTTGGTAAAACCAAGTCATCTTCACAACTCCCAAGAGTCGGTTGCAGCAATCGGCAGTTCACATGATTATAGCGATGGGTGTGATTCCAGTAATGTTGTGGCAGCTTGCCCCAAAATCCTTGTACTATGGTAAGGTACAAACAGCAAGCCTCATTTGCTCAAGAGCTTGAACAGTCGCATGCTCGATCTATTGTATGATTGCATGTAAGGAAGCAGACCCGCAGGTTGCACAATGTCCTGATCGCGATACATCTCGGGGCATTTGAGACATTTCCTCTTATACTTTCGCTTGGCCTATGTGATTTGATGTAGGGATAGCGAGCATTGTTGTTGTAATTTGAATTTTGAGGGGAAGTGCTGCATCCACACTTGTGTAAATGATGCTTACTCGATGGTGAATGACGCGGAGCGAAACTCATTTCAGGACGATGAGCTACCGGGGCCATCTATTTTTAATGCGGATGTGCCGACCCCTGTTTTCCCCAGTGTTGTGAATTCGTGAAAATGTGAAGCTCCTGTTGATGTCCAAGTGAGAGGCTAATGAAATGGACGGGTCCTTTTGGCTCAGTTGATGGGAGCACAACTATCAACGTCGATGTCGACATCTGGACAGCTGATACTGGAGCGGATCTGGAATGGCAAATGACCGCCGAGACGTCTTGCCTCTCAAATCCATCAAGGATTAGGACTCCTCTTTGTAAATTATTATCCCTTGCTGTGCGTCTTCTTTAGTGAATTCAAATGAACAATCGTTGTTTCGCGCTGCGCACAAGCGAATACCGCTAAAGATGACATCAATAAAGAACTTGACCCTTGTCTTGATGATGCTTTCTTGTGGGACTTGCGCAAGAATGATTTTTGGCAACAGTGATGAAATATACAATGTCATCTACAAAGGAACACTTATTTCAATTTTACAATCAATATCACAAAAAATACAGATTTTCCCCGAATTAATTTTTTGACCACAAAAAATCTCAAACTAATATATTTGTGATAAATTTAATCTCCGTTAATATCGAATTGTTGAGTTGAATGATACGTAACAGTTGATAAGTGTACCAATTTAAAGCTTTGCCTTTTGTGTATATCGATTTTGTGATTTTTTGTAAAATTAATCTAATTTAACGGAAATAATGAAGAGTAAATTTATCATAACTATATCAATTTAGGTTTTTTTGTGGCAAAAAATTAATTTGAAGTAAATATATATTAAAAGTATCAAGTTGAAGGTTTCTCATGGTATTAACATATATATAGTGCCGCACGTTCACACTCTGCAACAAGGCCAACATCAGGTGGGAAATAATGATAACTTGGGTCATTTCTCTTTCTCCCGCCTTTTTTTCCCAGCACTCTAGAGCCACCTTACTCAATTTCATCATCTCCCACCTTTCTTTCGTCTGATGTTGCAGCAACGTTGCAGATCAATCGCCTGAGCTCCATCCTTAAGTTTCCTCGTCCTTCTCTATCTTTACTACTGTGACCGCAAATTGCCGTTGGATTGGCCACTTGGGGCGTGTTTGGTAAAATCTATTTCTGTTTGCCGGTCATGGCAATGGCCCGCAACCGGCCAAAGACAAAAAGAAAAAGGAAAAAATAAGAAAATATAATAAAAGAATTTTAAAAATTAAAAGCAATAAAAAAAATTTAATAATCCTACCAAACATATTTTTATCCCGGAAATAGAAATTTAGGGAAGTTACCAAACGCGTTCTTTTGCTCAAAAATTATTCCCGAGAATAATCACAAAAAATCATTTCTCATCAAAAATTGTTCCCGGGAACAAAATGGTTACCAAGCGCACTCTTGATCTTCCAAGCAAACTTAGACTAAATAGCTGCCTTAGCCCAAAACGAATGACGAAACCAATCTCCACTTTATTATTATTATTATTATTAATCTCCACTTTTATTATTATTATTATTATTATTATTATTATTATTATTATTATTATTATCTTCAAGTCTAGGTGGAGCCTCGGGGATGCGCCATTAGTGTTAAGCTTAAAAAAATATATCCAATCAGTCCTAAACTTATTGTAAAGATGCCAATTTAGTCTCTCTTTTTTTTTGAATTTAATCAGTTTAGTCCTAATCATTTATGCCATTTTTTGTAGGAAGTTGCTTGCGCGGTAATCTAGTCATTCCAACCATTTTACGTGGTAATTTGCCACATCAATGATTTTCAACAAAAATTAATTGTGAGCACTACATCTCACACAAAGAATTAAGATCAAATTAGCAAAATCGAAAAGTTCATAACCGAAGAGTTGTACAACAAGTTTAGGTATAATTAGGTAATTCTTCGGTTAAGTCTACCCTATTCCGCTTTTTTGCACTTTCATGATTTGTTCTTATATTTCAAGACGATTTTCTTAAAATATCACGCAGTTCTCTGACAATTTAAATTTTTAGAGCCGTCCCACGAAACTTTACAGTTCATCCATGGTTTTCGTTCAAATATGCCATCCCCACCACCAGAAGATAATAACAATAACACACTCGAAACCCTTATATTCCTGGCTTCACATGCACGCTGTGTTCCAACCATTCAAACGCTGAAGACCGGACCGCTGAATGCCACCCATCCACCGTCCCCCCAAACCAGCAGCATCCTATGTGCTTAGCCATTGAGAAGGCAGTCAGAACAAATGCCTGCAATGATAATTGACGGGATGCCACTCTTACCGAACTTTTATGGTGTTTTGTTTTTTCCCAATTCACAAAAGAAACGAGAGCCAAACAACTTATAAATTGGGGCATGATGTGATGGGTGATAAATATCAGATTTGAAGTGCCACGCTATTATTACTTAATATTCCCATTTCATATGGCAAGATGGTGTAGGTAATCGAGCTGTAGAAAATTTCCTTTTTCTTTTTTTCCTTTTTATGGAATGAGAATAGAATTAGAAAATTTATATAATTCCTATGAAGAAAAGATTGGAGTTCATTAAGTCGGCCACATTATATCATTTCCTAGCCCCCGGTCCTCGGCTGGATTATGCCCTTCTTGTATTCACTCCATAATTATACTATAGTTAGATCGGTCCACAAAATCCATCAATCGATGACGACCTGGTGATCAAGACCGTCCCTTACAACTTCTCCATCTTGACTGTCATGTTTTCCTCGTCCCTTGCAGCTACAACCTCATATAATATTTGCACCATCCATCCATCTGTTCTCACCTACCTCCAGGTCCTTCTGCTCATTAATGTTTTGCACCACTTTCGGGTTCTCTGCAATTGGGTTATCTTCTCAAACTAACTTAATGTGGTCCTACAAGAGATCAAAGCACAGTGCATACCAAATGTTGCAGAGATGAGAGAGACAGAGACAGACAGACAGACAGAGAGAGACAGAGACAGAGAGATCCTGAACTTGTTTAATGTCACAGAAACAGAGGAACAGGGATCCATGCGACCGTACGAAGGGACGACCCCGTATTTCTCCGCTTTTCATTTCAATAATTTGAATTTAATTGCCTGCTGCTGAATTAAACGCAGAGAGAGAGAGAGAGAGAGAGAGAGAGAGAAAGCCACCTATGAGGACGTGCGAGGTGAATAAAAGATCGGCAGCGGGGACCGTCGGAGCGTCTTCGCGTGATGGCATGTGCGTTGTCAAATTCCTGCATCTCTCTTTCCACCACCACCCCCCCGCGAAAACGCAGAACCTCCTCATTTTGGTTTTCAGATGTTCAGAAAGCTACCCTTCGAGCTCCGGGTAAAAGTGGGTCGATCGCGACCGGTTCATCCTCATCAATGGAGGGCCGGAGGCTACTGTTTTCACGCGCTTCTTTAACAGGGTCTGCTGAAATGGCTGTGGTGGAAAAAACGAAAAACTTTCTAGATTTCATAAATCTTCTTTGCAGCATTTTCAAAAAATTTCAGTGCTAACCTAAATTGTACCAAACATATGATGGATTTTCTACTATCTCTGTAGCTATAAAGTAATTGGACTTTGAGTCCGTGTGTTTTGGATCGATGGGAATTTAAGACGTTCATAATTTATGGAAATTCCATTTTTGCAGGTGGTGCCGGTCTCATCAAGCGCCACTCCCCAGACGTGCTTGCCTGCACGTCCCATGTTGTTCTTTTGAACTCTAATTACTTTGCTCAAAAAAAAAAAAACTCTAATTACTCCCTATCAAAAGAAAATGGGCAGCAAAAATCTTCGTGCGATCCAATGAGCAATCCAAAATCCAAGGTACTGCGCTGTCATTCTCTCTCGTTTGCGCCAACCCTAAACCTGTCAAAAATATATCACAAAGCCCATTTTCTAATCCATATTTGATAGACCCATTTGTTGTATAAGTTAATTATATTCATTAAATGGATTTAGAATAATAAAATTCAAAATAATATGTGCATTAATTGGGTTTCTGACTTACTTAAATTTAACCAACTTCTATTTATTTTCTCTCATCCTCACTTAATCTTAGCTCACTCACTACACATTGTCACCTTGAGTATGAACTTTCCTAAATTTAATTATAAATTATAGTATTTTAGTAATACGAGTTGGGACTTAAGGTATGGCTGAGTATGGGTATTTGAATTGCATGAAGTTTGGTCAAAGAAAAATAATTGCATGAAGTTTGGTCAAAGAAAAATAAATCTTCAATTTGGGTTGAACCACCTCAGTCATGTAGGTTCGATTTAAAGTTTTTTTTTTTTTTTTTTTTTGAGCAAGAGGTTCGATTTTAAGTTAAAAAAGTTTTTTCTTTTACTAAAAAGTAAATCCGCACTTCCGCCACCTTGCACACCACGAGTGGCATCGAAAGTCCCTGGTTCGCTTCCTGGTGATTTTGGTCCCCAACTTGGCCGCGAGGTCGTGGCTCGGATCGGAGCTGGAGCTTCGGATCATGGGTCAATCTGCTTCGAGGAACTCCCCTCCGTAACCTATCTCCTCAAGTGTCGAACCGTCGCACAGGTGGTGGTGCTGGCGGTGGGTGAAGGAGTACGGTGTCCAGCTGAGATCACCATTTCCGGTGAGCTGTCACTGGTTCCTGGAGGTTGTGGGCTGTTGTGGTGGAAGATGGTGCTCAAGTACTTGGAGAGCCACTTGTGCTATGGTCATGGGACTGACGAGCTGGAGTATGCGCAGAGAGGGGGCGACGTTTGCAGCATCAACACGAGTTTGCTTTCTGCCACCACTGGTCAAAGGCCACCGCCTCTCTCTCTTACACACACTGGAGGGGGGAGAGAGACAGACAGACAGACAAGACAGACATAAATCTTGAAGACCACTCGTATAGTAACCTCACTGCCATCGTCCTCTCTCCCCGCAGTTCATTCCCACGCACTTCTTCCTCTTCGTTTCCTCTCTCTTCTGCCATCTCTCCCTCCCATACACTTTAAAACCCTCGTGCAGTAAAACCTCATTGCCATCGCTCACTTCATTCTCACCCACTTCTTCCTCTTCCCTTCCTCTCTCTTCCGTCTTCCGCCATCTCTCTCTCTCTCTCTCTCTCTCTCTCTCTCTCTCTCACGCACTTGAAGAGACACACAAACTCGAAGAACCCTAGGCCAATATAACCCATCTTCAGGCCCCAGTTCATTCTTACCCACTTTTTCCTCTTCCATTCCTATCTCTCTCTCTCTCTCTCTCTCTCTCTCTCTCTCTCTCTTCTTCACCATCTCGCTCTCACACTCACACTTGAAGAGACATACAAAAACTTGAAGAACCCTCATACGTTGACCTCGTCGCCATCGCTCACTCTCCCCCTCACGCCCTTCTTCCTCTTCCTCTCCTCTCTCTTCCGCCATCTCTCTAACAGAGAGAGAGACACACACACCTGAACAACCTTCATACAATAACCTCATCGCCATCGCCCACTCATTCCTAGTTTTTTTTTTTTTTTTTTTTTTTGGTAAAGGTAAGTATCCACTCATTCCTAGTTCATTCTCTCACTTCTTCCTTTTTCCTTTCCTCTCTTCTTTGGACGCCATCTCTCTCAGTCTCTCTCTCACACGCTTGAAGAACACCCATACAGTAACCTCACCGCCATCGCCCAGTCTACCATAGTTCATTCTCACTCAATATTTCCTTCTCCTTTTCTCTCTCTTCTGTGGACGCCATCTTTCTCACACACACGCACACTTCAAGCACCATCATACCATAACCTTGTTGTCTCCGTTGTCCAATCTCCCCCCTTCATTCTCACTCACTTCTTTTTTTTCTTTTCCTCTCTTCTGCGGACTGTAGTCATGATCGCTGACATCGACCTTTCGGCAGCACAGGTGATCATTTTAGCTTCCGCACCTGAGTTTTCTTGTTCTTCTCTTCACTGCAAATTATCTTCAGTTTGGGGAGTTTTTTGGCAGGTAAATCAGCTCAAGCCCAAGTCCAATAGAGTGAAAAGGGGCCACAGACGAAGATGGTGATGAAGATCATCAACCAGGTATTGACAATATTGATGCAGTTGATGTGGAAAGTGGTGAGCCCTAGGGATCTCAAACTTGGGGATCACGTTTATCGATATGGGTTGTTTTGGTTCTACACCCATCACGGTGAGTCCTCCTTATCTTCCTGATCTTGCACTTGTCTAGTCTCATTTTCCCTCTTCTTTTTCCGGCAAATCCTTTGCTCTTTAGCCGACCAATTTACACTGATCAACTCCATTTCCAACAACACCTAGAGGCCTCTTCAACTCTACTCTTCCTCTCCCCATGATTTGCACAAAAACCCTATAACCATCTTTGGAATTTGGTTTTGTGACATTTTCCGGTAACTTAGGCTTGATAAAATCTGTTAAAATCAGTTATTATTGTTCAAATTATTACAGCCGATTGCCTATTAGAAAGGAAAGTGATTATTCAAAAGGCACTGTTATTCCTAGAGAACAACAGTGCCGTTATCTTAGCAGTACCCTTTGGAGGATGACCATAATCAATTTTGCAGGTCAAGACTATAATTAATTATCTATAGCAAGAATGCAGAACAGAAACAAACATAGAAAATAATGCTTACTTAATTTATTTCGACCGTAGCAAGCGTTCTTTCGGACCTTGACTTATGTGGATAGATATTACAAAATGAGTGCTTTTCAACTCCATATCAAGATTAAGAACGAGAGATTAATTACAGCGAAATGGTCAACAAGCAGCTCGACGACCTAAAGTCCAACTGTCTTTAAAATAGTAGTTTTTCCTTTTTTTTTGATGCTGTCCTCGTTTTTAGTGCGTGGAAATTTTGTGTTTTTTAACGAGTAAAAAGCTGAAGAGAAAATTCTAGAGCTGCGCTGGAGCTGCAGCACATTCTATTTTTATCTAACGTGCCAAACCAAAGATTAGGAATTCATTCAGATTTCTAATCCAAAATCGGCCTACCCACCCAGTTAAAGAAAGAAGTTTGTGAATATTCTTAGTACATTCCAGCCTGCGTCAAAATTGTCCCTCTAGAATTTCCTTCTTTTTTTTTTTTCTTATTTTCCATTTTCAACTAAATTTGATTCTTTAATGGTTTGCATGTACGTATTACAGGAATTTACGTCGGCGACAGCCGTGTGATCCATTTCATCCCAACTCAGAGCAAAAAACCCATAGTTCCTTCACTTTTCAAGACTAGCTACAAGCAAGTAATTTCCCCTCCTTGCCCAACATGTGGATACCAGAAGAGCATTCACCGTGGGGTTGTCAAAACCTGTCTCAATTGCTTCCTGCAAGATGGCAAAAAACTCCGATCTCTTCACCGGTATGAATATGGGTGGCCACCACTAAGATTTAAGTTTGCAAGGCGAGGAACTTGCACTACATTACTCGATACCAAATTGCCCCATCAAGTCGTCGATGAGGCCAACGAGCTTCACATGGACAATGCGTTTGGTGATTACAACCTCATCAACAACAACTGTGAGCATTTCGCCACTTATTGTCGGACCAACAACCGTGCAAGCGATCAGGCAGCACTTTTGGTGAATGTGTGCAGATATTTAAGGAAGCCAAAGAACGGATGATGAAGAAGTTGCGGTGGAGAAACTGAACTCGAGTGATCCAACCTTTCTCCAATGTTGTGTCTCTCTGTCTGTTGTTTTAGAAAATAAAAATAAGCCCTACTCAGCTTATTCGTGTATGGACATATTTATGTGGTATTATCATAGCCGGTTCCGCTCCGCCCCCCTCTTGTTTCACAGATTACACGTATTTTGATGCTCGTTCCATTCCGATGAGATTTTCCAAGAATAAAGTTGTTAGCTTGTCCTTGTCTAACATACGCAGCTCTCTCTCTCTCTCTCTCTCTCTCTCTCTCTCTCTCTGCTCCACCATCACCACTGCATAGCTTCATGTCTTTGATGTCTTCATTTCTTAGTTTTTCATCTGTTAAACTTGATCATTGAGCAGGCCCAAACCACTAACCAAGACTCTCAGGTTTGAAGGCCGGGGTGGCTTTATGACCAATTACGGCAGCTTTATGATTGCTGAAATAAATTCATGCCCATTGGCGGCACAAATCATCGGCATGAATCTGGCGACCCGAAAGTGAAGGAGCTTGTATTGCACTCTCTAAGTATGCAATGAGCCTGGTGGCAAAGGCCCACCAGTATCATTTCGGCACCCTCTCTGGTGGGGAGCACCTGTCCGAGTCCATCGGGACCATGAGACCTCCATCTTCCGCTGCCAAAGGAGGAGGCAGAGGAAGAATAAAACCCCGACCACGAGTGGCAGCTGCAGGAGAAGGAGGATCAAGGTGGCTGTCGCGTTTACCAGGAGGATGATGGCTGCTATTGAGTTCGGGGGTGAGGGCCTGGAACTCCATGTTTTTGGTAGAATATTGAATGCTTAGCCGGCGAGAGAAGTAACAAAAACAAAGCATACAAAGAGAAGAAAACGTAATTGTTCTTTCGTGATTAAAACGAAAAATGTGCTTTGCCATTTTTAGCAGGCAGTGGCACAGGTGCACTGCACCTGGTACTGGTTCTTCATTTTAATCAATAACCGCTCGAAAATATCAACAAAGACATACATAGTATTGATTGCTGAAATAAAATCGACCAATAACAGCAAAGCTCGCTTCAAATGCTTTTTCCACATTCATGCAGTGTTAACACTGACATCAACAAGTTCTCCATAAACATTGCACGGAGGAACCCCGGAATTTGCCTTCACAAACCAAGAAATGCTGGGAGTTTGACCAGAACTGATATCCTGATATAGCAGGCCATGCACATAAACTCGTTTCGTATTTTAAACATTGAATGTGTGAATGCAACCGCAATAGGAAAACACAAACAAATCACAGGCAGGCAGGCAGGCAGACAAACACGGACATCGTTGCACCTTACTGGAATCTGTCTGTAGATATTCCATGGGCATTCCTCTAAATCCCAATCATTGCTCGTGCCATGAACGCAGCTACATTAAGCAAAAGAAGAGCGAAGGAACTGTTACTCTAACTATACATGCACACTTTTGTGATAATGCAATCAACTAAGGAAAACAAAGAGTTTGTCGTCGAGGCCGAGAAAAATCTTTATATCAAAATTTTCTTGTGTTTTTCCCCCCTTCCCCAATCATGCTCCAAGAGTCTTCATAAATTTGAAGCGTGTCGTAAATGTTCTCACTGAACAAGCGAACTCGGATTCTAAATCTCTCAACACAATTTTCACTATTTTTGTTTCATAGAACTCAAAGAAATCCGTGTTTTTTTGTAATCTCGAGCTGATCACTTCTTTGTTATGAAATCACATACCGATTCCAAAAAAGATACTGCAAGCAAACAATCCACCAGATAGAATATAATAATAAAATGATAGAATTAAAAGAACACGTTAGAAAATTTGTTATCGAAGTTCATCCAAACCTGAGCTATATCTTTATGTAAAGGCACTCTGTGAATAAACTTGACTTCAAAGAAAGTTGGAATACAACGATAATCTTCACTCAAGATCATGAGATAAAGAGATTGAGAACCCTCATAAGGAAAAAAAAAACTCACTTTTTCTTCTCTCTTTTTCTTGCCTCTATGTTTTCTTTTTCAGCATCTTTACGGCTACTGTCTTGCTATCGTTAATTTAGAGGTATAGCTTTTAATCTAAAAGCAAATCCGATAGACAAGACCAAAAAAAGAAAAAAAACCTAAAAAACATTTGGCTTCGTCTACAATAATCTACCACTTGAAGACAAATATATCCGATGCGCCAAGCAACTTTGCATCTATCATCTTAAAAAACTAGTAACTAAAAAATGTGTACCTTTGCAATACTCCTTATTAATCAACATGGAGTCATACCAATGATAGTAGTACAAAAAATATGCTTCCTTTTGTCTACTACCTTGGTCAATATGTCAGTTAGATTGTTCAAGCCATCAATCTTCTGTATTTTTAACTCATTATCTTTCAATGCCGACCTAATAAAATGATAACACTTTTTGGCGTGTCTAGTCTTTGAGTGATAAGCTGCATTATTTACTAAGTGCATTGCACTTTAACTATCACTTCACAGTGTACTGATTGACTATTTTTAATGTAGCTCCTTCATGTAATTTTGTAATCACACAATTTCCCTGGAGACCTCCGTGATCGCCATGTACTCCGATTCTATCATTGACAGAGTCACTGCTTTTTGTAGTTAAGATACCCGACTCATTGGTGTACCTACAATTATAAAGACATATCTAGTAATACTCTTATCATTATCTCGATCACTTGAGTGATCTGCATCTACATAACCTTTCGACTTTAGAGATGTACCACCATAACAAAGAATGCTAGATATCTGAATATCCATTCCAATGCATTCCAATGCTTTCTACCTCAATTCTACACATATGGATGCTGGCGTTTACTTGCATCACGGTGAGTCAAATTTCACTTATCCCTCGATCTATTCGGTGAACTGTCTCTCCAGGGAATTGTGGAAGTTCCATTTCGATTGCAAGGGTAACCACTAACCGACCTGCTATTAAGGATTCATAAGAAAAAAGGGGCTTCCGTATAAAAGATCTCGCTCCCCCATGGGGGATCTCCTCTCCCCCCCCCCTTTCCCCTTGTAACTATGTCCCTATCGGCCCTTCGGGAGTTTATAGCCTTGCTCGACACCAGCCCGATGCCGGAATCTGCTCTCATAAATTGCTATTTGCATTAGTAGTACTTTTCCATTTTAATATTCCCTGTATCGGGTTGATAGATTATTTGAGCAAGCAAATTTAGCCTTTCAGCTCTGGCTTGGTGATAATTTTTACGCTTTTATCATTTGCACCGTGGCCATATCCATTATTTGGTAAGGAATGACCAAGTCAAGCTCCACTTTTGATCTTCAAGAAAGTCTCTTTGTGGTATTAAAGTTAGATAATGCTAATTTATCCATTATTTATTCATTTTTTTCTACTAAAAAAACCACGTCACAACAAGTTCATTCGAACAGTACACCGAGTCGCCAAAAAATAATGCTCTTGTAATCCAATCTGAAAGTGGCATGTCTTCTCTAGGACATTAAAGTGTGTAAGGTACGTTTAAAAAAAAAAATAGATCGATATTTTTACAAGGGAGCGTCTTTCAAATCAACTCATCTTACTAAAATTGAATTGCGCATGAGAGAGTACAAAATAACCCTGCCACGTGTTTCTTCCAACGTTTGCCTACACATGAAGCCAAAGTAGGACTAAGAAAATCAAGCTCCCTCTCTCGACCAGTTATCAAAGGTTACTTTTCTTTTTCTTTTTCTTTTTTATTTGAGATAAGTGTATTAAAAATCCTAAAATTTGTCACGTGTTGTAAAATATCGCGTTGCGAATATATAATAGAGAAGAGATTTGAGAAGAGAAAGCAAGTGAACACTAGAGATAGTAGCAAGATGAGAGAGCTTTATTTCTAATATCTCACTGTCATGTTTCTGTGTGATTGTGTATTGTACATCAAAACTAAACTCCTATTTATAGGAGAACAAGAATGCACTTATCATTAATATCAATGTATCGAATGATACATGTACAGGATAAGGGAGACGAATGTTCATGGTATAGGGAGATGTACTAAGAACATTTGATACAAATGTACCATAATAAATACATTGGATAAGATGAATATAATGAATATTCATTCATGTATTCTATCCATTCATGTATTTCATAACACTCCCCCTTGAATATTCATCATATTCATTACGAATGTGCATCGAATGATACTTTGCCTCATTAAAAACCTTAAGCCGGAAAAACCCAGTGGGATAAAAACCGAACAAAAGGGAAAAAGAGTGCAGAGCATAAATATTATGATATCTCCCTTTTATGGATGCATTAATTGCCTCGTTAAAAACTTTAAGCCGAAAAAACCCTATGGGAAAAAACCGGACATAAAGAAAAAAGAGTGCAATGCATATATAGCCACTCCTGGGGCTGATCATAATTGCATCTTGTGAACTCACCTCATAATATCTCCCCCTCAATTGAGCCATATAGCCACTTCTGGGGCTAATCAATCTTGCATCTTGTGAACTCGCCGCATACCAATGCCATATACTAATTTCTCAAAAGTTGATGTTGGCAATGATTTGGTAAAAAGATCTGCAAGATTATTTATGGATCGAATCTGTTTAACATCAATTTGTCGACTTTCTTAGAGTTCATGAGTATAGAAAAATTTTGGCGAGATATGCTTGGTCCTATCACCTTTGATATATCCTCCCCTGACTTGTGCAACACAAGCAGCATTATTTTCATAAATTATAGCGGGAGAATTGGTCACCGGTATTAAGCAACAAGAATTATGAATATATGTTATTACGGATCTTAACCAAACACACTCCCTTCCAACTTCATATAACGCAATAATCTCAGAGTGATTAGAAGATGTAGCTACTAGCGATTGCTTCGTAGAACGCCAAGAAATAGCGGTGCTGTTATAACAAAATAAATACCCGGTTTGAGAGCAAGCCTTATGTGGATCGGATCTATATCCAGCATCAGCATATCTAACTAAACTAGAGTTAGTGGAATCATTGGAATAATATAATCCCAAATCTATGGTTCCTCGGAGATAACGGAAAATATGTTTAACTCTATTCCAATGTTTCCGAGTTGGCTCAAAACTAAAACGTGCCAATAAATTTACCACAAAAGCGATATCTGGTCTCGTACATTATGCCAAGTACATCAAAGCCCCAATTGCATTAAAATATGGTACTTCAGGACCAAGTATCTCTTCATCAGATTCTCTAGGACGAAATAGGTCCTTTTGGGGATCTAGAGACCTTACAACCATAGGGGTGCTCAATGGGTGAGCTTTGTCCATGTTGAAACGTTTAAGCAATCTTTCAACATATGCTTTGATTGATGGACGATTATTCCATTTGCTTTATGCTCAAGCTCTAGACCAAGACAAAGTTTGGTTTTACCCAAATTTTTAACTTCAAACTCCCTTTTCAAATATTCAGCAGTTTCAGCTAACTCTTCTAGAGTTCTAATTAAATTTATATCGTCGACATAAACTGCTATAATAGCAAATCCAGTTTCTGATTTCTTAATAAACACGCATGGGCAGATAGGATCATTTTTATACCTTTCCTTAATTAGGTACTTATTTAGGTGTTGATACTACATGCGACCGGATTGCTTTAACCCGTACAAGGATCTTTGCAATTTTATTGAGAATAAATTGCGGGGAGTGCATGCTTCAGGCATTTTGAATCCCTCAGGAATTTTCATATAAATATCATAATCTAATGAGCCATATAGATATGCCGTCACAACGTCCATAAGACGCATTTCTAATCTTTCAAAGATTGCTAGGCTAATGAGAAAACGAAATGTAATCATATCCATCACATGTGAATATGTCTCATTATAATCAATCCCAGGTCTCTAGGAGAATCCTTGGGCAACGAGTCGGGCTTTATATCTGACAACCTCGTTTTTCTCATTTCGTTTTCGGATAAATACCCATTTATATCCAACGGGCTTTACATTATCGGGGATACAAGTTACAGGTCCAAAAACCTCTCGTTTAGTTAGGGAAGCTAATTCAGCTTTAATTGCTTCCTCCCACTTATGCCAATCTTGCCTTTGACGACATTCAATAATAGATTGTGGTTCACAATCATCATCCATAATTTGATGAGCAACTGAAAATGCAAAAGCATCATCAATGATGATTTCATTTCGATCCCAAATTTCATTACAATATATAATGGAATTCTCATTATTCCCGGGGCTAGTGCTCCTTTCATGGGTTTGCGTCTCTTCAGGGGCAATAAGCTCTTTGGGAGCAAGCACAATGCCAGGCTCTTCTGGAGCGGATTCTTGATTCTTTCCCCTTCGTTTTCGAGGAGCAGTATCTTTTGATCTTATCGGTCTACCACGCTTCAAGTGCGGGGGATTTTGATCCATTTTAGCCTGTTCTTCGGAAACAGCTATCCTAACTGGAGCATTTGCAGCTGGAATATAAGACTTCGTTACCTTAATAGCATCATTAAATGCATCAGGAAGTCTATTGGCCATAGCTTGTAAATGGATTATTCGTTGCATCTCGTTTTCACATTCAGGAGTCATTGGGTCTAATTGAGATAAATTTTTCTCATTCCAGGAAAAACCTTAACTGGTTTTTGTTTTGCGATCATGGAAGTTGTAGGTATCCCAATTGATGGAAACCTAGTCTCATCGAAATGACAATCTGTAAACCTGGCAGTAAAAAGATCACCAGTAGTTAGTTCCAAGAACCTAATGATAGATGGTAAATTAAACCCAACATAAATGCCCAAACGACGTTGGGGACCCATTTTCGTTCTTTTTGGCGGTGCTACAGGCACCTGTACTGCACAACCAAAAGTGCGTAGATGTGAAATATCTGGTTCATAACCAAGAACCATTTGAATGGGAGATTGTAAAATACTAGCAGTGGGGCGTAATCTTATTAGAGCTGCCGCATGCAAAACTACATGACCCCATGCTGTATCGTTGAGATTCGTTCTCAATAATAGAGTGCGAGCAATAATTTGGATACGTTTAATCAAGGATTCTGCCAATCCATTTTGAGTATGAACATATGCAACCGGGTGGTCAACCTCGATTCTGAGCGAAGCACAATATGTATCAAAACTCTTTGATGTAAATTCACCAACATTATCATCCTTATGCTCTTAATTGGATAATCAGGGAATTGTGTCTGGAGCTTTATAATCTACGCAAGTAAACGTGCAAATGCGACATTGCGCGTAGATAGAAGGCAAACATGGGACCATCTACAGGATGCGTCCACTAATACCATAAAATATCTAAATGGTCCACTTGGTGGTTGTATTGGTTCACAAATATCACCCTGAATTCTTTGCAAGAATAAAGGAGATTCAAAATTAACTTTTGTTATAAAAGGTTTAATAATGAGCTTTCCTTGTGAGCAAGCCTCACAATTATAATCTTTGGACAACAATACATTTATATCATTTAAAGAGTGCCCTTTTGTATTTTGAATTATCCTATGCATCATTGAAACGCCAGGATGACCAAGGCGATCATGCCACAGTCCAAACTGATCAGGGCTTACCAATCTCCAGGATATGGTAGCGTAGGTTTCAACAGCTTTAATCATGACACAATACAAACCCATAGAAGAAGCTTCTATCTTCTCATGGATGGTCTTCAGGCCCATCTTATAAGAGGAAATGCCAATGTATTCCTTATCTTGCTCATAAATAGTCTCAATATGGTACCCATTACGGCGTACATCTTTGAAACTGAGCAGATTCCTTTTAGATCGAATGCTTAGAAACGCATTCTCAATATGCAGGATTGTGCCATTTGGCAAAATAATTGCAGCATTCCTAAAACCATCAATAATCGGAACAGGACCTGATATTGTATGGATTTGGGCCTTACGCAATGTCATACTCGAGAAAAAGTGTCTACTACAAAATATAGTATGTGTTGTTGCACTATCAAGCAAACAAACATCTTCCTTTTTCTCGGTATTTTCCATTTGCATTTATATTGACAACTTTAGGTGTCAAGTATCATAAAAGTTGCATATTAGTTATATAGTCGAATAAAATTTCAAAGATAAATATTATATAAGGTTCATAAGTATTTCATAAAGAACGATAAAAAAAAAGTAATACATTTAAAGCGAAATAACATAAAATTCAAAGTTCAAATTATCATCCACCAATCTAATTCATCAAAGTAATCAGAGGTTCTCAAAGAAATCAGAGACATCCAATGATGCATTTGCTACTTTAGGAGCAAGAGGAGTCCCACCAACGGAGATATTGTTGGCCTCAACAGTGGTTATGGCAGTAGGATTGATTTCAATGGCATGAGATTCACCACGCTTGCCCGTATGCTTTAAAGATGCCTGGTATAGGTCAACAAAATGTTTTGGCGTACGCAGTGCGTGACCGGTGCCCAGTCATGCCACAGCGATGACAAATACTTTCATTAATCACCTTCTTTTGCTTCTTTTCTTTGCCATGATTCAGGCCAAAGTTTGATTTCCTAGGGCGGTTAAATTTCTTGCCATCCCTTCTAGGATTATATTATTGCCTACGCTTATAGCCCTTAAAATGGTCAATATTTTTCTCAAAGTTAGCATGTGCTTCAGGCAATGCTTTTGAGCCAGCAGGTCTAAGATCATGATTTTTGAGCAGCAATTCATTAGTTTGCTCAGCAGTAAGAAGCACAGAAATTAATTCAGAATATGTGGCAAACGACGTTACCGGTATTGCTTTGTTGCAATACAATATTCGAAGCATGAAAGGTGGAGAAAGTTTTCTCAAGCAATTCTGCATCAGTGAGTTTGATACCGCATAACTCAAGTCGAGAAACGATATCAAATAAAGCAGAATTATAGTCAGACACTGATTTAAAATCTTGGAGTCTGAGATTTTGCCAATCATATTGTGCTTGAGGGAGGATAACGGTTTTTGTATGATCATATCTATCCTTCAACCTCGTCCACAAGATATGCGGGTCTCGAACAAATAAATATTGAGTCTGCAGGCTCTCATGCAAATGATGACGAATAAAAATCAGCGCATTTGCTTTATCCTTTTCATTTGAGGTTCCATCCTCTGTAATTGTATTAGCGAGACCTTGCCCTTGGAGGTGCATTTCCATGTCAAGGCGCCGGATAGATAATTCTTTCCACTCACTTCCGGGATGTGGAATTTGGGCTTTTCAATATTTGCCATAATCCTTGCAAAAATAAATCCTTAAATTAATTAAAAGGATTTCCAAATATCCACCGCTACTTCGGAGCAAAAGGATACTTTTAGATTTAAAAGTTTGGCTTCGGGCCAAGAAAAATAAAAATGAAGAATTGATAGAAGAAGATGAAGTATAAGTTGATCAATAATAAAAATACCCACCTTGCAAAAATTACTTACTCAATCGGTAGATCCTCGTGCTGATAACGTGTTGTAAAATATTACGTTGCGAATATATAATAGAGAAGAGATTTGAGAAGAGAAAGCAAGTGAACACTAGAGATAGTAGCAAAATGAGAGAGCTTTATTTCTAGTATCTCACTGTCGTGTTTACGTGTGATTGTGTATTGTACATCAAAACCAAACTGTTATTTATAGGAGAACAAGAATGTACTTATCATTAATATCAATGTATCGAATGATACATGTACAGGATAAGGGAGACGAACGTTCATTGTATAGGGAGATGTACTTAGAACATTTGATACAAATGTACCATAATAAATACATTGGATAAGATGAATATAATGAATATTCATTCATGTATTCTATCCATTCATGTATTTCATAACATCACGAAGTGTATTAAAAATCCTAAACTTGTCATGAAAATACAATTAAGTCATAAAACTTTCAAAAATTATAATTAAGTCTTAAAACTTGTCACGAAAGTACAATCGAATCATAAAACTTGTCATGAAAGTACAATTAAACCTTGAAACTTTCAAAAGATGCTATCAAAGGAAAGACTTGATTCACCAATTAGACAAATTTTAACTTTTTCAATGTATTAGGACTTAATTATACTTTCATGACAAGTTTTAGGATTTAATTACACTTTTTGAAAATTTTATTATTAAATTGTACTTTGTTAATCGGTTTTAAGACTTTCAATACACTTATCTATTTTTCTTTCCAACGAACGAAATACTCCTTGATTAGTTTAGGTAGACAGGAATGTTATACTCCAAACTCACCTATGGAACTCTCTTCTCCCTACGTTCCCGAGAATATTGTTGAATTGAGAAAAATGTAAAATTCAATTATGAGATCTTTAAATCTCAAAATTTGCTTTAGTATGCTCTTTTGACATCTAAAACTTTTGGTACAAGCGAGTTTGTCCTGCAAGTGGCATGATACAAATGAACAGGTCATCAACACTCTTGTTCACATCCATATACCCATTGTACAGCACGCGAGAGGCTCAACAATCACACTATGTCATATGATGCTTTAAGTACAACTAAAGTCTAGCAGATTTGTCAAATAGGTTGATTAGGTCAAATTTAGATTGGGTTGAGTCGAAATGATCCAACACAAATTGGCCTATTTAACCGATTTTAACCCACTTTCACGCAATATAAATATAGTGATCCACATCGACCCAATCCATATTACTAAAACACTCTTATATTTAATCCAATCTAGAAAAACTCATAAAGTGAGCACGAAATCAAGTGAATGTGAGAAAGGGTAAAGAAAGAGTCATAAATGTGAGTTAGTTCTAAACAAATTGTGAACCTATTTAACACCTGTATTAGTTTGCATTTTACCATTCTAAACCCAATTATACCCAATTACAAAATATAAATAACCCATCTAATAAACCAAGGTGAGGAAATAGCCCATTTTGACAAGTCTAAATGCTAACAACGATTCAAGATTCAAATGGATAAATCTAGTGATTCACTGCCTACTCTTTTCAATTAGAAAAACGTTTTTCCTTTTTTACACGTAAATGTCTTTGTTTTCCATTGCCGGAAACAGCGGGTGAACCATATCCTATTACAAGCCAATATGGACCGAAAGCGTGCCAATCCAACCTAAATATACACTCCACAAAACCCAACTAGAAGAGCCCAAATTCAGGAATAGGCCTAAGTTCTCTCCTTCTTTTTTTTTTTTTTTTTTTGTCAGAAAGTTCTTTCCTTCGAGTCCAAGAAACAGAACTTGGTTATTAATTCTAGCAGGTGTCCCAAAGCAAAACCTCACCTTCGTTCATTTCGGACTGAAATTTTCATTCCTTGCCGTGTTCCATTGCAGGAATTTACGTCGGCGATGGCTACGTTATTCATTTCACCTGTACGGAGGACAGAAAAACCGTATGCCCATCGCTGTCCAAGACTAGCCACAAGCAACAAAGTTGTCCCAATTTCCCAGAATACGAAAACCAAAAGACCGTCAAGCATGGGGTCGTCAAAACTTGTCTCGGTTGCTTCCGCCAGGACGACAACAAACTCCGATTTCTCCACTGTTATGGGTATGGGTGGCGAGGACTAGGGTTTACTCTCTCAAGGCGAGGAACTGGCACCACCTTATCCTATATCAAATCGTGCAATCAAGTCATTGAGAAGGCTAGCAAGCTTCACGCTAACATTTGTAAAAGCGAAAAAACAGCATTTGTCTGTCATTGTGAGCAGAAAATTATGGCAGCCAAAGAGAGGACCATGAGATTGCTAGAGAGAAATTAAATTCTACTGATGCGAACTTTCCTTCAATCTTGTATTATGTATGCCGTTTGTTGCTTTTTAAACTATATGTTTCGATGCACGTTGAAAAAAAAAACTATATGTTTCAATGTATACTCAATTGGGACTGGAACACAGCCATTGTTGCATTTTCCTGGATTGATTGCACACTCTGTCTGTATGTGCTATGTATATACTCCCTCGGCATTCCTCTAAGTTCCAACTCATTGCTCGCACGATGAACATAGCTATTTAAACACAAGAGGAAGGAACAGTCGCCTTAAGTAATAATTATACGTCCACACTTTTGTGCTAATGCAATCACTCAAAATGATCCCCTTAGCAGCAAGAGATCAGAACTTTAATCTAAAATAACCACTGCATATACTTCCTGTTCCTAGGCATACAGATCGACTTGCAACATATTAAATATCGATGCACCAGCACATAGCAGAACCATCTGCATGAAATAGTCCACTGTGCTTGCTTCTAGCATTTGCACATAAATGAAGGCCTTGGGAGAGCGGCCCAAGTGCGTGCCTTTGTGTCGTACTTAAGATTATGATTGTACTTGAGATAACAAGTGAAATGAAGAATGGAAAAGCAAGAGCCTTTGGGCCCATTATTGGAAAAGAATGCTTCAAACAACTTAAAGGTGAAGGGCTACCTGAACCAGTGTTGATTGCTGCCAAATGAGCAACAACTTTATCAGAGGATTTCTAACACTCTCCAAAGCAAATTCTGAGCAGGTTCTCCATACCCAAGTAACAAAGAGAATATGATAAAGGAATATGGGGTTGCGCAGGCTAGAAGAAATTTACCAGCTTCAAAAGTTCCTCGGACCTGAATCCAACCTCTAGAAGCCTCTGAGACTAGCAAGCAAAATGGTGACTCTCATCATCAGCGACGCAAGCAAAAGTTGGTGGATAAATCCTTCCCAAAAAATCTCAAAGGATGCCGAGAACCAAACCACAATATCCCATGCCAAATCCATACAAAGCATTTTATGAAAATAATTTTACAACAGTCTTCTCAACTGCTTTTCGCTATGGGTTTCCCCAAAGGAGATATACCGCCCCTTAAAGAATCAGGATTACCTCTTAACGCCTATATGCTGCATAATAGCATCTCAAGATCCAAATCTCAACTCATAAAATTCAAAACTAGCAAAAACAGTGAGAGGTCGATTGGCAAGAGACCGAGATTCTAACCACATTGAGGGCAGAAAACAATCCAACAGTGTGTTAACTAGGCAACGTCAATTTTTCAAGAATTGCTAGTAAGATACCGGATAATCTCAGCTGCAGTATTCATAGATTATGCAGATTCACGAATTTAACTTCAGATCAAGCTTACTGAGCCTAAAGGAACTACTAGCAATCGGAACACGATACCTCCACATGATGCTCTTGACATAAGAAACATTCGCCACCAAGAACCATAGCACGCCAAACCCCAACTCAGTAGCATCGTCGCAGAATAACAAGCAGTGATAAATCAGTACTAACACCATAAATACTATCGATGCAAAAAGCCCGAGCAACATATTCACATATTCATCAAAAGCACAGGCTTCGAACAATGAGGCCAAGCAATACATCACGTAGGAAACGCATCACAAATCAATTCCAACAACCGAATGATTTAGACCATGACAACACCAACCCCAGAATGCGTTGCAAAGAACCAAGTCCCAGAATTCGAAACTCTTTTTACGTGAATTCAAAAAGACAAAAAACAAGAGTTCCCAATTCAGGCTTCGCAGGCCTGGCGGGTCTATCAGGGGGCCACCTGCAATACGCGAGATGGGAAGGTTCGGACTTCCAAGCAGGGCTGGTGGGAAAGAGCGAGAGATCTCATCTCGGCCAGAGCAGAAGCCCGGCCCGATGGCTCTCTAGACTTTCCATCCAGCAACAAAGATCGTTGACTACGAAGTCAAAGCCCATGATTCGATGCCTTTGATTTCATTGGGGATTCCCGTTTAGAAATTAAGGAAACGGCTCGCGGGTTCTGTTTGCGAATGAATCTCGCATTCCTGAACGATTCAAATTGTAGCCCCACTCGACCAAAAAAAAAAAAAATTCACCCCCACGACTCAATTGTCCTAAAAAAGATCATTACTTGTGTTCATGGTGGCCGTGGGGGCAAGGGGGCAATGAACGACAAAAACGAAAAAGAATGCAAGCATGCGCATCCGGGGAATCGAACCCCGGTCAGTACCGTGGGAGGGTACTATGATACCACTACACTAGATGCGCTGTTGTCGATGAGTTGCCCAGTGTTTATTACTATAATTAATAAAATTGTTGTAGAAGTCAATGATTTACATCGTTTTCAATCTCTTTTCGGCCGACCTCCTTCGTGTGTATACCGCTAGTCAGATTTCTTGGATGATTTGATTTTATCCTATGCGCATAGAAGCAATATCGACCTCAGCTCTTTTTGTTTTTTCCTGCTAATCGAGTGGTATTCAATCGAAGACAGGGACGATCGACATCAGCGTCTGCAAAGAAGTTCTTTGCACCATCGTTCGCGACTACATCCCAGGAAAGTTGCGCCAAATAAGAACCGAACCGGTAAGATGCCAAAGTTCTCAAGGAACACGGAGGATAAATCGGTTTTACCACTCCGATGAACCGATCCTTTCCAAAATAGCTTCACAATTTTGTTTTCAATTTGTAATTTAACCAGATCCCTTTTGAGTCAAGGTTGCCCCCATCAACTCCTGTTTTATGAGTTACCTCCAAGCAAGCCCAAGGTTGCCTTAGGCTCCTCCTATTCCTCCAGCTCAATCAGTGATTAATGTCGTCAGAACCTAAAAAGTTGGTCATGTTATGTAATGAACAAGGGAGAGGAAGCTTCCTCGAAGTGGCGCAAACCTGGGGTTTTCCCTTTCCAAACCTTCACCTCAACGCACCAACGATGGTAAACCCAAGACAGCTTCCTTAATATTCTGATTGGGGGGCCGCCAAGAATGGAAAAAGAGAGCGAAAAGAAAAGGGGCAACCGCGAAAGGGGCTTTCTAATCTACAGCAAGCAAAAAGATTTAAAAAGAAGCACTAATTACATTTGTGAATTTTTCCGTTTATATGAAGTGACTGATACGTATTTATCCGTAGCAATGTATATATGTATGACATGGAAGATGAGTTAGGCCGATTGCCAATATTCGGTGGTGCTGGGTATAATATAAAGTCCAATCCTCACTGATTTTCCCAGGAGACCATTAAAAGTGCCTTTTTCTTGCCCTCCCCTTTTTTCCAATCTTGTTTTCGTGGAGGGTAATATCTCAGCTTGCTTTATGCAGGTGCGTCTTTTCTCCCTTCTGCTTTAGACTGTTTGATCTAAGGCAAGTCACTTTCTCGGCTCAATTATTACATACATCTATATGGATAGCAAGCGCATTAGTCTACACAGAAAAAATATGTACATTAATCGCGTTCGCCCCCTTTATCATTATTCCTTGCGTGTTGCTTCGTTAATAACATGTCTGTAGATCTCTTCTCCTTTTGGGAAGCAACACCACCAACCCTTTCACGCTTTGCATGAATGGCTCATGATCCATGGCTTCTTTCTGCACAATAATTACAGCAAAAAAGTCACTGACATCTCGAGAGAGAGAGAGAGAGAGAGAGAGAGGAAGGAAGGAGGGGGAGACCAAGCACTGGAATCATTGAAGCCCATGTTCCATTCACAAGCAGACAATGAGAAAGAAACAAGGGAAAACACAGAAAGGGCTAGGGGGTTGAAGGAATCTTCTAAAACGAAACCCTAGAATACGCCCGCACATTTTTCACGGAACAAAAGCAACAGTTTTCTCTCTCTCCTTTTTCACCTATCTTTTGTGGGTAGGGGTGAGAACTTTAGACTCTACAATTCAGATGGATAGATTAAAATAATAGCATCTTGGACATATCAATGAAAAGCTGTTTGGATCTTTCTCTCTTTTTTGCCTGTAGGGGCGTTGCTCATCAGCGGTTCGCTTCGGCGTATCGTAGACCTCCACGCGTAAAGCTGCAAACAGTCGGGATCCTCCCTCCTTGGCTTGCTTTGCATTCATTCAGCAACAGCAACTCCAGTCGCATTTGACCTAATTAAAAATGACTTTGTTCCAAGATTATCCTGGACCTGGCAACGCTGACAGCACCTGGCCATCGAGCCTACTTTAGTCTGTCCATGCGTGTATGGCTCTGTATGTAAGTGGATTACGTGACCAATCGCCAAGATTGTAGGCGATGATCAAGGAAATTACCAAGCGCTTGAGCAATTCCTAGTGATTGTTTTCTTGAATAAATGCTTTTGAGGTGCCAAAGACGGTTTTGTCTTCCACACGTCTTGAGTCTTCCACACGTCTTGAACTCATACCCATGTGCACCCTAAATCGTAACGAGTCTTGATCCACTTAAGAATCTCTCGACACTTTTATATATATTGTTTGATGGTATTGCAAATCTCTACTACTTATGTGAAGGGCAATCTTCAATTTTTTTTCCCAAATTCTTTTACTAAATTACACCTGAAAACTAAATCGATACAAGTTCGACCCGGGGACTAGCAATGGCTGATGCCCCTGAGTTCTAGATGTTCGGCCTGATTTTTATCAAGTAATGTTAGACTATTTTCTAACTTAAATTTTGCTCTTCCCTAACTCACCTTCTGTGGTCCAGATTATGTGCCCATCGTTGTCGGTAAAACTTTTTGAATCAGGCCAGCTTACGAGTTAACGGCGAAACCTTTTGAATCGAGCTATCTTATGATAGCCATCTTGTGATTGTACATTTTTTTTTTTGGGAAGAAAAAACCTAAAGTTGTAAATATCCCAGAAAAGAAAAGAAAAGAAAAACTCAAGTGCTTTAACGTCATTATCAATTATTCTGCAATCCCAGAAGACAAACACGACCCACCTCCAACAACAAAATCCACTTTCTCCTCCTTGGGATGTGAAACATCGTACAGCTTCATGGGGGCATCAGTTGCATTCAATACGCTAATGATTCCCATTTGAAGTTTCAAATTCGTAGACCATCATACCTATTCTAGAAAAATTACAAAATCAACAAAAGCGTATTCATGATTACATCCTGGGCTAAACTTTCCTAACAACATCACTTAGCAAGGACATAGCAATGCATATAATATGATACACCATGATCGAGTAACCAGCCATGAGTTAAACTCTCCCTGTCGCTTAGTCAATATTACTCGACATTTTCACTCATGGTGAATCTAATGTTAATCTATGTTCATCATGTGAATAATTCGATGAGTTACTAGAGATATACCTCAGGCCATGGAAATTTAAGCTTTGGTACGATTTCACTTGTAACAATGGTCTAAGATCACATGTTTTTGGAGGGACACATGGTCATTCGACTTTGATTCGAAGCATTGTGACTCAAAGAAAGCTTAATTACTCGCTGCCTTAGTTCTTTCGGACTTGTGGTTGGACATTGCGCGAAAGCTACATGACCAAGACTGAATCAATTTCGAATGAAGTTGGCGAACTTTTGGATTATCACATGACAATAGGCTACAATCTAGGGGGCGAAGGAGAGAGGGCTACGTTATGAGTCTGTAAAAGGTTACAAACGGGGAAAGAAAGGGGAGAGAGTTAAAAAAAAAAAAAAAAAAAAATTACAAAAATGAAAGAAGTAGAATAAGAGGAGGATGAGGGAATCAGAGGTAACAATAAAATCTAATCAAATCGACTCTTCGTGAATTTGGACGAATATCTGATACACAGATGACGAAATTTCATCCACTGCCGTGAGCTTGCAATCATCTTCTGCCTGCATTTACACACACAAAAAAAAAAAAAAAAAAAAAGGTATGAATACAGACATAAAAAAACGTTATGATGGTGATGGCGATGAATGTACCTCAAATTAAAATGAGAATGTGACCATGATTTGATAAAAATATCCTAACAAAAGTTGGCAAGGATCTTTGAAACTCGAGGCAAGAGAAACCAAAATGGTAAGAAATGCACGACGAAATCCGAATCCAAAATTCAGGAGACAATCGTCCTCCGGATCGCAGGTGCCAGGGAATATGCTTACGAGCCGGGGGAACCCATATTTGACGCAATCAATTCGAGCACGGTGATTTTGTGGAAACCGTACACCGGTTCATCGCCCGAACGCGGTGATCAGGAAGCACCAAAATTAAGGTCTAACCTTGACGCTGATGGAGTAGAGGACAACGCGATCAACGGTGGTGACATTGAGGTGAAGAACGGTCAGCCTCAACGAGTGCAACCCAGACACCACCTTCAGGATCTGCTTCGGCCTCCTCTTCGTCCTTATCCTCAGGTTCGCGTGGCTCTCCACCATGGTCACTTCTATGTCGGCGATGGCCGACAGCCGCTTATTGCCGGCAGCTGTTTCGTCAGTGGAGCCGTAGTAAGCTGTCGTCGTTGTTGCTGTCGACGGGGATGGCGAGCTAGAGGAGTTGTTGCTGTTGTTGCTGTTGTTGTACTTGTGGAAAGTGAAGAACTCAGAGAAAGGTGAAACTGGCTTATCATCATGGTCATCATCAGATTTTAAGCACTCCATCTCCTTTTGAACACCAAGTAATTGCAGCTTTTGCTCAAGCTCCTTCACAAAATTTATGGCCCCCCCTATGATTGATGCTTGGTCCCCCTACACAACAGACATTCAAAATCTCTACTTGAATATTTTTTTTTTTTTTGTTCGGCCTATTCAGACAATATGCAATAATTTAAGCCGTGTAGAGATTAGATTGTAGAAAAACAAGCAAATGTTCTGTATTGCATATGCGCACAGAATCTGAAATTCAAAACGTCTATATCACAAGCCAGCGAAAGCACATTTTCAAGAGGAAACATACATTTCTGCGGACATATTTAAGAATTCGATGGCAATCAAGGGTTTGCCAAAAGAAAGGGTTGAGAGAGAGAGAGAGAGAGAGAGAGAGAGAGAGAGAGAGAAAGAGACCCTTTGAATATAAGATTCAGGCATGAGAGACCGAAGCACGGAGAGATACTCGTTCATTTGCTTCCTCCGGTTTCGCTCCACGGCAATGTGCGTCATCCTCTGGCTCTCGATGTCTTCCTTGTTCTTCCTGCTCTTCGTACGGCGCCGCTTTGTGCGACCGACGGCTGCGGCTCGGTGGCTGGACGACCCATCATTGCTGTTGTCATTATTCAAGTGACATTGTGCCGTGTTGTTCCCAGCATCTGATGAGCACGAATTGTTGTTCCACTCGCCGCAAGGGAAATCCTTCTCCGTTGGGTAGTCTAAAAATTCCCCGTGCTCGTTCCGATCCAACCCAAAGTCGAAGGAACCCCAATTGCTTTCGAGCAAGTTGTAGAGTTCTCTGCTTGTATAGTTGCTTAATGGATCTTGCGGAAAGACAACTGCTTCTAGTGCCATTTTTACTCTCTCTCTCTCTCTCTCTCTCTCTCTCTCTCTCTCTCTCTCTCTCTCTCTCTCTCTCCTCCTCCCCCTCCCCCCTCCCCCTCCCTCCCTCCCTCCTTCCCTCCCTCCCTGTGATCCCCAGAGAGATGAGAGAATATCTTGGAAAGCCAAAGGAACCTGCCTTGGCTTTTGGTATAATGTGTTGGAGGGGGGAATGGAGGGTTTGAGCTTTTTTAAAAGGGCCACGGTGAATCATTGCTATGTCTACAGCTTATTGCACGTGAAATAGTTTTATCTTTAGGGTTTTCTTGCAAAAGAAATAAAAATTGAGAGAGAGAGAGAGAGAGAGAGGAAAACCAAAAGGGTATCATGAGATTTTGTAATGGAGTGGGGGGAATGATGGGGTTGGATTAAAGAAATCAACATGCCCATTTTGGGGACAAGAATGTCTTGTCATTAACAAATTATGATAACATCATTATTAACCCATCTAAGGAAGGCCACCACCACCATATATTTGCAAAGATATGGTTTGATGATGCTTTAGAGGGTTGTGTGAAAACAAAGGACTCCATCTTTTTGTTGGAGCAAGAAAGTTGCCTGGCTATCGTACACTTGTGTTAAATTACCATAATGATCTCCTCCTCGTCTATAATGCAATATTTCCTAAACAGAACAATGGAGCCATACAAGATGATTGAGACGATAATTTGATTCTCATTACCTCATATCATAGTTTCTAGTCAATGAGGCTAGATACATCTTTCCATTCACAAGAACCTTATGTTGACATTTCTTCAATACGAAAATAAAAAAAATAAAAACTGATCAATTGGTAGCAACAACAGCAACATTTGTTTGCTGCGACAACCACAGCATTATGTTAATTACAACCATAAGTGGGCATTAATTGTAGTGGATCAGGTCACATCGACCTTTAAATCAAGTCTAAAATTGATCATTTCATTCCATTTGGTTAATCAAGCTCATAACCATCAACAACATGCCCGACATGGTGAACCTCTTGATGAAGCGATTAGCCAATAAATTGCTTAACGAAAATAGACTACCTTTCCAATCATGTCAAAACTTCAATAACCTCTTTCCAAACTAAACAAACATCTTTAAAAATCCAGCTGGCTCTCAAGCTAAATTACTCATTCAAAATTCCCATTTTATATTTTGAATTTAATTAGCCTTTCCTTGCTTCTCTCTTCTCTAATCCCTAAATTGCTTATAGACTAAATGTTTCACTCCTCTCTATCTCTATTCTATATCTCGCTTATTGAAATTGGCCATGTCTAAAAAATGTAAGAATGGCATTATGCATGCCCTTGAATATAATTCTTGGGAAATCTTTATGATAAGATATTCCAAGTCGAAGTAAATATTGAAAGCTGAAAGAAAATATCATACACATAAGTCTATGCTTTTCTTTTGTCATTAAATTCATTTGGAATTCCTTTGCATATTAACCCAAAATCATCTGGAGGAACAAAAGTTTCTAAACCAACTTCCACTTTAGGTAACCCATCCTCTTGACAATTCTTCTTCATATGGAAACTCAATTAAATACAAAATAATCAGAAGTTTCAACAACCACCGGTAGAGACAACTTATAATATATGTTTGACCCAATCCGATATGGACACATCCCTATCCAATACCCTTGAACATATGTCACAATAAGGCTGTCATACTTTCTTCAGTCGATTGAGTAAGCTGAAATGAACTTATTCTCGGCTCTTGTCCTAGCTAGTTTAAGTGATAGTCGTATTTGAAATGACCAATGAAGCTCTATGATGCATCGTGGGAGACGAGGGAATAATGGATAAACTCATGACACCTCCGTGGTGCATCGCGTAGATCAAAAAACCCTAGAATAATACGTTCCTATCGTCATTTGGTAATAATACGGCTGAGAGTACTACCGCACAGAGCGAGAGAAAAAGCTGACAGATGTGCGCAGAGATTCTTGCGAAGGAAAGAGAAAAACGAGGCCTACGAACCGAGAAGACAGAGGTAGAGGGAGAGATAGAGAGAGAGAGAGAGAGAGAGAGAGAGAGAGAGAGAGAGAGATCTCGGACTTGTATAATGTCAGAGAGAAAGGGGAACTGAAAGGAATCCATGTGACCATACGAAGCGAAAACAACGACCACATATTTCTCTGCTTCTCATTTCATCAAAATTCAAGAACAATCGCCTACTGCGGACATAAACATATCGAGCTTCAATTTCGAAGATTAGGGCAAAACACTTTTCCCTAGCTAAGGCCTAACAGCTTATGGCGTTGTTTTCTGATTGTAATAAGCCAGATTTTCTGTTAAATTCTAGTGCACGTAATATAAAAGTTCTCGGAATATCCATGCAAGGTCCCCATGCAAATGCAATTCTTTTATATGGACAATGCTTCGTAATCAATATATAAATATATATTATATATAAATGTTGAATTCATGTGATTCCCTAATAATTTGTCAAGGGTTATGTTCTGTCAATGTGAACGCGGTTTCCTTTTCTTCATGGACATCAGCTAACTTAACTTTGCAATTTGCATAATTTAAAGCAAAAGGTGGGAATTCGCAACCCTTGTAGAAGCAAAATGAAAAAGCGGAAATGAAATAAATTAGAGTTGCAATTTTTATTTTGGTGGGATTAGAGTTGTAAAATCAAATTGAGAAGAATTTTGTATATATCTCAAAGCCGGCCAAGGAAGGTGGTAGTTTGCAATAATCCAAAACATGGGTCAAAAATTGACATGGAGACCCATCCAAAAAGCAACCACCATTTGCCCCCAATTTTTCTTCAATCTTGAGTTGACTCAACACTCGCACGCGATAATTTATTTAAAGTTTTTCTATCAAGATATTGCATAAAATTAAAATGAAAACATTGGCAGTTTGATTTTGTCCGATTGCTATTAGCATCAGAGCTCTATCTTATGTATTTGCATGATTAAGAATCTTGAAGTACTTTCCTCCCTCTACTCACGGAACTAAAAGAAAGATTAGACCCAATTTGGCTCTTCTTTGAACCTAAGAGATACGAGAAGATTTGATTATCAAGAAGCTTACAAAGTAAATTTGGATGCATCCCCTTGATCGATTGAACAAGTTAAGAGAATCTCGATGAACCGCATGTATCTAATTTTGGAGAGTATCTGCCGACCGATTAACTATTGACTATTCATTGGAGCACATACTTCCAAGAACTATACATTTGAAATGATTTAATAGAGATTAACTTAGCGGCTCAGGACCTTCCAATGAACTATATTCTAGCGGACTTGCTTTATGCATATAAAAGAACAAAAACTGTGTATGCTTTCTTTTGTTGGAAGCCAATATTCAAATTCGGTTTAGTTGTATGGTCATAATCTTTTGTTTATTTTAGCATTTTATGTGCCAGATGGAATTCAGTCTTTATTTGCATGCATACGCACACCATACTCGATTCGAAATTTTAAAATATTGTCTTTTGTAACGTGTCATGTCAGTGTTTTTTGTGAACCGATTTAATCTCGAACCTGGCTATTGCATTGAACTTGTCACCCCTATATGATGATTGCTCAACATCACGACGTGCGACATATGCTGGGTCCAAAATGATTGTAACCTCGCATGACGATTGGACCCAAAATGATCATAACCTCGCATGCCCTATTGTTTCCCTATGAATTATGTGCAGTCTTATCACGTTAGGGCCATCAATGCAAAATTATTGTGAATTTGTAATTAGAGGTATAACGAATAATATGCACCTAAGCTATGTCATCTAGTGTGACGGAATTTGGTGAGACACCACAGTCATACAAAGGCACAATAGGCTTTATTCAGTGTCAATAGTAGTTGATTCTCCATCAATTTCTTTGGGACATCATCAAACAGCAACTTCGGTCTCTATGATCAGGCAATTAATGCATCCTTTCCCATAGGAAAGCAAACAGTTAAAACCCTAGGACTATTAGCTTATGATACAGCTTATTTAATGAGTTTACAAAAAGCAATGAAAGCAAGGGGTGGTAGGGTTAGTTCATTTTGTCAGCAATTGATGACTTTTGGACCCTCTAGAAGAAGATCATATTAATTAAAATCGTGAATGTGGCCAGGTTACCTTCCCATTTCCCACTTCCAGGTGGAGTAGCTGGAAGTGGAAATATTGTTGCAGAAAGCTTCACTTACTTGCCATCAAAAGATGGTGCACCCAACTAGGGTAGATACAGCAGTGAATTCTATGTACCTAAAGTCCACATTTTTAGTCTACAAACTCAAATTTTAGAGAGCACGTATATTCAAGATAAACTCAAAAGTGCTTTGGCTGTCTAAACGAGTGTAAGGAAGGAAGTTCTCGCGCGGACTAGTCAGCTCATTTTGCTTGGAACTTTGATGTACAACGACAATATTTAGTTTTTCTTCTAAGAGATTTAATTCCTAATTTCATTTGTTAATCAAATAGAAGTTGCATTTTGACATAACTCTTGGCCATTTTTTAGCTACTCTTTTTTGAAATAAAACAAAGGTTAATACAAAAAAAAAAAAATTGTGCCCATAATTACTCTAATATCCCAGACTTTTTGTGTGTCCCTAAATATATATAAAATATATATATAAAAAAAAAAAGAATGTTCATCAATATGACACATATATTCTAGATATAACTGAAATAGATGGTATAAATGTTGCATATCTATAAGTTTGGGCTTTTTCCTAACACAAAAATAGTTTAGAGTATTTGTGTCAATTATACAAAAAGAAGTTTAGGGTATTTGTATCATAATAGGCATAATTTGAAGGTTTTTTTTTTTATGGTATTTAACCTTAAAAAGAAAGCAATAAGAAAACCGATTATACTTTGGATTTGCATGAATCATGTGATATAGGCTAAAAATGTGGTCTTGAACCTCAAGCCCCATATGACTCTAGTCTATGTAGATCCACTTTAACCAAAGTCATTCTCCCTCTCGTTGCATTTCATTATTTGCAATCCAGCGGCTAATCCTCTATCGGTCAAGTTAAATCGAGCGATCATACTATACCGATTATGTGCCCCACATGTATTATCGTCACATGTAAAATCGAGAATTTAGAGGAAAAAGCGGTACGGAAAATCAATAAGTAAATGACGAAGGCCTAATCGCGCGCTAATCAAGACGAAGATTTATCACATTTTTTTAAGTCCTCTTCTTTTTCTTTTGTATGTCTTCCCTTCTTTCTCGCAATGGTAGCACCTCATTGGTGTGGGGTCTCGCAATCTATACCTCTCGGGAAACCCTAATCTAAGGAAGATTTTGTGTTCGAGCGAGACGATGGCGATGATGCTAACACCCTCTAAAAGTCTAGTGACCCGATCGACAAGTACGTCGCGGAGGCTTCATTGAATCGGGACCCCGACGGGTCCGATCCCTCCGAAGCCGACCCAGCCAATGAACGTTTCGAACTCGATTTTAAATTCCAAAGGGCGAAATGGGGGACCGCTGCACATGAATCTCCAACGCCAAAAGCCAAAAGAGCAAGTGGAAATCATTGTCCTCCCAAAAAAAGTTCCAATCGCATCGGCATCGCCCGCCGACCACCACTCCTAAACTTCACCTACCAATGCTGATTAAGTCTTTAATAATCATCATTATCTTAGAACCCAAAAGCGCATTATCTTGATTAACTTAAGGGTTTTTTTTTTTTTCCTGAAGGAGAACTGTTTTCGGGAAATTGCTTTCTGACTCCCCTGTGATGGAAAGCAAACCAATATACAGAAAAACCGATTTCCATGGACTTAATTATATTTTTTAAACTACCAAACAAGTGAAAACTAATTATTTTCCTTAAAAGTGATTTTCATGGAAAATATTTTCATTTATTATGAAATTTTCGGTGAATTTCCAGGGGACTCAATTAATTTTCTCTTCTTTTTTTGTTTTTGAGGTGGGGCGGCGACATCCCTGTTATTTTGTCTAAATTATCAGAACGTCCAGTTGTGAGACGAAAAGTATGAGCAGTATCTATCTCGAATAATTTAAACTTTATAGAACAAACAGTCGTGCTCCTATGAGTTTATCGTGTCGGGCGATTCTGATAAGCTCCAATAAATACCAAAAGTGAAATCGGCATATGTCAAGAAAGCACGGTCTTTGTATGTCTTTTGAAGACGACATTAACAGACAAAACCAAATCCGGACCAAAATTCTCAATTTGCTTTTTTGTCGTGGAGCTGCCATAATTGATGAAAACATCGTCCAGCAAAGGAAAATGAGGCGACTGATTTGTGTTTTGTCCGGCGAATGCGGCTTTGAAAAAATGTTCGCACGGACAAAATTCCAATCGCACACTATGGCAACTAATACTTACCGAAATCTCGAATCGATACATTCTTACCGACAGTTGTCCGAAATTAACTTTCATGCAAGAAAAAATCTCAAACCCGTACGAATAATGCCGCATTTACTTAATATTAATTTTCGCGTCACAGGAAATCTCCGATTGGTACAATCATGGCAAAGCTCTGTTGTTGGCTTCCTCCCAATGTTTCTGTTGAATTGCACATGCAGAAAAGTAGTTGGCAATTTACTTGGATATTAGGCGTGTGATGTGGATCTAGCGTAAATGGGTTCCCTAAATAATGTCGTTTTGGAGAAGCCTGAGCTAAAGAAAATGAACTGAAATTAAAGGTGCGTCTATTCACGAAAAAATGATTAGTTTGGAAACCATTTTTCAAAATATGATCACTTAAATCACTTACAAAAATGAATAAATAAATATTTTCATCGCTCACAAAAATATTTAGACATAAATTATTATCAATAAAAGAAAATATTCTTTTAGTAAATAATGATTTCAATCGATACAAACGATCATTATTAAAAAAAATATTCCAAATAATTTATTTTTCACTAAACAAGTGAAATCTAGAGAATCCGTTGACTAGATGCAGCACGTGTATACCAATATGGGTGTATCAATTTTCAATTTTCGTGGCACAAAAATTAATTTTTAGTAATTGTAACACCAACATACTAGTTTGAAATTTTTTATATAATATTAAGCCAGCTTTTAACCCATCGAAGTGAGAAACCTAATGAATCATTGACAGCAAATCGACAATCATAACTGTGGTTTGAATTAGGGGAAGACTATTTCTTTACAAATTTCTCAAAAACGAAAAATCACGCACTACGTCCCAAATAACAAAAGGCAGAAAGAATTAGCTAATTAATCTTTCATGGAAGGAGACAAGAAAAGTGACAAATAAGATAAACACCAAAAAATAAAAAAATTTACCGAATTTGGGAAATAGAGAGTCCTTGGAGAAATAATCGCGAAAAAGGAAAAGAAAAATATAATCCAGCTATTTTTCCTCCCTCCTTTCTTTATGGGATAATACCCTAAAAAACCCCAAACTGGTACACTTGTGACAAATTTACCCCAAACTATTTTTTTGACCACCAAAAACCCCAACCGGTATATTTTTGACAAATTTATCCCAAACTAGTACACTTGTGACAAATTTATCCTATGTTAGTTTTCGTTAAATTTTATTCTCAAATTATTAAGTTAAATGACACGTGACGCTTAACCGATATCTATTTAGGATTTTACGTTCCGTTTGTCACGCTTTACAATTTTTATGATTTTTTTGTGATATTAATCCAATTTAGCATAGGGTATAGTTGTCACAAATTTACCGGTTTATGGTTTTTTGCGATCGAATAAATTAGTTTGGGGTAAATTTGTCATAAATGTACCGGTTTAGGGTTTTTTATAATCATCCGGGTAAATTTGTCACAAGTTTACCAAATTTGGGGTTTTTCATGGTCAAAAAAATAGTTTGGGGTAAATTTGTCACAAGTGTACCAATTTGGGATTTTTTAGGGTATTGTCCCTTTCTTTATTTATTTAATACTTGCCCCAAATTCCTATTTATATCCTAAGATTTTGATATATTTATCACGGGAGTATTAGTTTAAATTTTTTACGCAAAATTATATTTTGAGTTAATGTCGCACATGCGTACCAATATGAGTGTATTGATTTTCTATTTTCATGACACAAAATTAATCTTTAGTACATGTAACGCGTATACACTTGTTTGAAAATTTTTATGATTTCAAGTCAGACTTTTAACCCATCAAAGTGAAAATCTTAATGAATCCATGACAATAAATCCACAATCATAATTGTGATTTCAATTAGGGGAAAAATATTTCTTTCCAAATTTCTCGAAAACAAACAAAATCACACATTACTTTCCAAGAAAACGAAAGGCCAGAAAGAATAAGCTAATCGACCTTCCATGGAAGTCGAGAAGAAAGGTGACAAATAAGACACGCACTACGAAATTAAAAAAAATTAAAAAATACCGAATTGGGGAAAATAAAAAAATGTTATTGGAGAAATAATCCCGAAAAAAGGAAATAAAAATAATAATAATAATCCAGCTATTTTCCCTCCTTTTCTTTATTTATTTCATTTTCTCCCCCGGCGTTGGTTACAAAATATCGAGATTTGACGTAAAGGGCGGATGATTTTGACGCGGTGGCATTCTTGAAAAAAAAGAGGGCAACCTCAGAGTCTTCAGACAAATATTCGAAATCACGCCCGACGTCCGTCCGTACTTGCCTGGCCCTCACGGTAAGATCCGGTGCACCGTCGCCCCGCCCGATCCCCGCCCCGCCCCAGCGACCCCCCTTGGGGAGGAAACAACGGCGCCCCAGAAAAAGAAACCATTTTTATACGGCGGTTTTCTCCCCCACACCTTTTGTAGTTTTTCCTTTTTTAAAAAAATAGACACATGCCACGTGGCATCCTCATCCTTTCCTCACCCCCCCCCCGGTCCTCAGCCCTTTCGGAAAGAGGTATTTTTTTGGCGCGTCGGACGCATCTCGTGATGGCAACGTGTGAAGGGAATCGGGCAAGCCCCCACGTGATTATGTGATGTTTTTGCAAGGTAACAAAATCGATCGGTCGCGTTGTGACAAAGCATAGGATCGATCAGGCAGAGACATTTTCCAGTGGCTTGAATCTACCGAGAAGAAAGTACGATTAAAGTCAGAAATGCCGCACTCTACCTAGCCCCCATTCCAAGTTCTCGGTCGTAATGGATGATGTCTTCAAATCCGAAGTCACTGAAAAAAAAAAAAAGGGGGTTATATCATGAGGGTTATAGCACACCACAAAAAATTTTTAATTAATATATTTATAATAAATTTACACCAAATTAATTTTTTTATTATAAAAATCTCAAACTAACATATTTTTAACAAATTTACTCAAAATCGGTACAACATAATATTATTAACCCTCATTTACTTTCAAATTGATGAGTTAGATGACATATAACAGTTAACCGGTATACCAAATTTAAGATTTTACTTTTTGTTTGTCACATTTGTATAAGTTTTGTGATTTTTTATGATATTAATCCAATTTAATAGAAGGTATATTTGTTATAAATATATTAGTTTGGGATTTTTGGTAGTCAAAAAAATTATTTTTGAGTAAATTAATCACAAATATACTAGTTTATGATTTTTTATTATCATTTTGGTTAAATTTATTAATTTGAATTTTTTCATGATATTAACTATATTAGGAATGAGCGATTTGGAAAAAAAATTATAAAATGATCGTCTAAGTCATTATAAAGATGAATTTATAATTTTTTTTAAAAACTGTTATCATTCATGAAAATATTTTTTTTTAGTGGTCAAATACTTTAAATGATATAAGCAATTAATTTTAAAAATAATAATTTTAAATTTTTTTTTTTTTTTTTACTAAACCAACGAAAATGTTACATGTTTGATTACGACCTTAGAGAACTTGATGGGACAAATGAGAGAAGCTGATTTTAAGGGGAAGATAGATAGACAGCGATGCATTCATGATGCGCCAATGGGCAATGGTCCCTTTTCAGAGCTGGAAAACTGGAGGGCCCCGTCGGCTTCGCATCTTCATGCTTTTTGAATTGATTTTGTCTCCCCAAATAGGCCTACGCTAGGCTTCTTTATTTAATTCTTTTTTTTGTTTTTTCTTATAACTTTCGAAAATAATAGCATGAGATGTAGATTCTAAACCACATGTTAAAATGCCGTGGGCGATATACAAACCCCGTTTGAGAGGCCAAGGCTGTAGATTTGATTCCCGTGAACTTAAAAAGTGTGTCGTGACTTACTATGCCACGCAACATACCCCATTAAAATCACATAAAAGCTACGTTATTCGGATTGCACTACCATTAGCTCCAATCATGAGCACAAAAATATATCCATGCCAATTCAAGATATTTCGAGTATCATGATACTCAATAAGTCGAAGTCGAAGTCGTGTTGAGATTAATTGAGAATCAAGATAGTTGTTGGAACTTCTCATGAGTAGTTATGAGTAAAATCACTATCTTTTTTTCTTTCTTTTTTTTTTTTTTGCAAATGCTTTGTGCGTGGTGAATTATGTTGCACCAATTAAGAAATTCAGTTCATGCAATAATTGGAGTGAGCCACACAAAGAATAATCCTATTGGAAAATGGTTGGTGCAAGATAATTATTTTATGAGAAAATTTGTGCAAATGGTCTCTAAATTTTAATTCGATGTATAATAATATCTTTCATGAAATTATGATTTATTTAATGCGGTCCTTAAACTACTAAAAAAATATTTAATTTTAGAAGAAAGTCTTATTTAGCTTATTCAAGTGTAGCTTTTCCTTTTTTTGGTTGCTCACCATTCAAACTCAACTTGACATTCTCATACAGTTTAGAGATTACATTAAACATTTAATGATAGTGTAGGGAGCATACTGAATATAATAAAAATTTAAGGACGACATTTTGCATCGAACAATAGTTTACCAATCCACTCGTGTTATTTTCCCATCGCATGAGCACCGTGATGACGCGTGCTAATGCGAATTAATCGGGGGGGAGGCTCCGTGGGGTGGGGGAACTCGATGCTTCTTTGAGTAAAAAGAGTGAAAAGAGCTTCGACAATGATTAGCACCCCCGCTCGTGACCATAGTACCCTGTCCGAATCCATCCTTGTGCCCGTAATCATGGTTACTTTGAACCTATAGCAAAGTTCCAAAAAAAGCGTAGCCATCTAGAGATCGATAAGCCTAGAGATCTAGTGATAGAGAGAGATAGAGAGAGGGAGATGGAGATGGCGAGCTTGTGACTCTCTCGTGTCCATTTCCTAGCTCGTGTTCCCCAGCGATCGGTCCAAAAATCGAAGTTGACAATGCAAATTTGCGGATTAACGTCTTGTTTGGGGTCGTCGGAATAATGATCGCGTTAGCATAGAATGGATATGCACTTATGGTCTTGATACATTCGGGCATCATTTTGCCGACCCTCTTTTAGATAGACCCATGTAAGGGCGGATAAAGGGCGGACGGGGCAGGGCAGGGCGGGGGTAGGTGGTTGGTGGTCATTGCCTTGGCCGCTGGATGTTCCTTGCAATTCGTCCTGTGTACTGTTTTGCTATTTTGGTGAAATTCAAGGATCGTTCCAAACCGACAAATTTTTGTGTCTGCCACCATACCAACAATTCAATCGAACTTAGCTGGTCCTGTTAGATGGGTAAATGTCGAATCTGTCCATCTAAAAACCTCCCATTTTTTTTCCCTCTTTCTTCCTTTTTTTTTTTCATTTCCAAGAATGGAAAACTACCTAACTAGTTGAATTGAAGACTATGCAAGCAAAACGATTTCAGCGAAAAGATGAAAAAGGCCCATGGACTATAAACCACCTATCGTGGGCCTCCTTGAAAGAGAGAAAATTCATCGAATTCATTAAGTTGAGAATTGGCCTGGTTGGTTCAAACGTAGAAGCTAGAGGCAACAACATTAGGAACACGACCTAAAAGGTAAAACCCTAGGTGATCATACTTTTTTTAATGTGATCAGACTATGATTTAACTATAGTTACTCAACTTGAGATTTACACATCAATAAAATACATGCAAAGTATCGACAACCTGTCTAGCGTGTACCTCCTATGTTAATAATTCTAGTCATCACATGACCTAAAATCATATTGAGTTCTTCTCTCTCTCTCTCTCTCTCTCTCTCTCTCTCTTTTCTCTCTCTTTTTTGTGGAATCATTGTCTATCTGTTTATAATATTTATTCTCAAACTTGTTCTATATACAACTTCATGAAAGCATTTTGCCACATGCATTACTGTGTCATCTTACATTAAAAATGTCTCAAAAAATTGTGAAAGCTATCAGAAGTTGCAATTAAACCAATACTAAATCATTAGAGAAATAACAAATGATTCATGTGATTTGGTTCGAGTACCTGTCCTTACTCCATATGGAGATCCGGCGACAATCCATCAATCAATTGAAGAATTCTAAATAACAATTGACTCACACATTGAAGTATTTCTCAGTTCTAAGTTATATTAAGAGTGGACAATTCTAACGTCAATTCAAGTTCCTTCTGAAACCTATCTTATCATAACCGATTCTCTAATTTTTAGAACTTGGAATCTACCTTATGATATCCTGAAACTTGGAACCTACCATATTAATCGGTTTCACGATTGATTCCAATGTCTATTTAGGAGGGGATTAACTTTTTTTTTTGGTTTCATATTTTTTCGTTTTTAGTTAAACAAAATGGAAGTAAACACACCAAAAAAAAAGTTATCAATGGCACCAACATATAAAAGCTGAACATATAAAATAAATTAAACAACAAAAAGTTCACATAACTACGAATTACCAGTTCCCAATTTGATTCTTACCTATAATTGGGTATCGAACTGCACGATATTGGTTCCATTTTTATTTTATTTTATTTTATTTTATATCAAGCACCGAACCGATATCCAGACTGATTTCTTTGATCTGTATATTTTTGTTCCTCATTCTGCTTTTGACTCGTGCTGCCCCTTAATCCATACCCAAACCCAGAAAACAACTCAGATTGGGAAGCAGAAATCACGGCACGATCCACACATTTTCGTTTGTCTGTTCTGACAAGCAGGCCTTATAATTATTTATACGAACCCCCTTTTTTTATGCGCGGCTTTGACGAATCCAATTAGTGTGCGCCAACCTTAGATTTGACTTGCTCCAAGAAATAAAAGAAAATCAAACCCTCGATATTTGCGGGCCCACCCTTTCCTTAGATTAGCTTGAGCAAATCAAATCCAATTTGAAAAGTGATTTGTCTCGATTTCCTTCCATCATCTTATGGTTGACGAAAATATCGATTTGATTTTTGTATACAAACTCAAATTCAAAACATAATTTAATAAAAAAAATATCGATCTATTGACGACAAAGACTACACAACGGTTTCCACAACGCCATGAAGAAAATAATGAAATTTGTGTTGAGATATTTGTCGAATCGTGACATATATTGTTGCGAGTGAGATTGCAATCATTTTCTTCATGTTTGATGTCCTTGTTCCCCCACCTAAACCCTAAAGCGGTCACGATTGAGATAGGTGAACCAACTATGGTCACAATACTCTCCAAACACGGTACATGGTATGAACAATTAATATTTAATAACATGCCCTATTGCAATTTTACTTAATTTTGGCAAATGATACTAAATTTTGTCTGGCACTTATGGCCACACTTGTTAATAGTTGTCTTACTAACATTTCTAAATCCCATTATACGAAATTGGAAATAAGTAATCAACTCACTTTCCTCTTTTTTTTTTTTTTTTGTAAAAGATTTTTGTATTCACAAAATATATACACACAACCAGTTTTCATATCCAATATAGAGTGGCAACAGCCGTAAATAATGATCGATTTGCTAAAAGAGAGAATAATTGCCGACTATATTAGTCTCCGGTAATTAATTATAATTATTTAACATATCAATATCCTCTCCTATTAAACTCTTGTGGGGCCCACGTATTTTGTGATACATTGAATTATTCATTTAATCAGGCACGTTGGTAAAAAAAAAAAAAATCAGGCATGAGATAAACTCGCCAGTAATATCTAATTATGGTAAAATTAACACGTACAAATCCCACCTTTAATGGTAGAATTTCGAAATTCGAAATATCTACTCCCGAACAAGCTGTCATCCGACGACATACCAAAATTTAAAAGAAGAAATGCATATATGATTGAAATTTCGACAGAGTACGACTTTAATTTCGAGAACCATTCAGAAAATAATATGTTCACATTAGTTAGAAAATAATCGCATCGCACCGCTTTATATATTAATAGATGAAACGACAGATAATGAAAAAAACTACATGTTGGTATTTTTTTAAATGTCATATATAAAAGCCAAAAAAGAAGAAGCGAAAAGTGCCTTTTTTAAGTTCAAGTCGTCTGGTTGACTGGGACGGCATCTCTGACTCAAACCCTCCCGAAACACTTCCCACGCAGCTTCCTCCTCCTCGTCCTCCTTCACATGCTTCTCTCCTCCGTCGAACCCTGACAAAAACCGAACATATTCTCATGCCTCCGATCCCGCCGCCGCCACGGCGGAGAGCCGCCACCGCCGCCGCCCTCCTCCTCCTCCTCCTCCTTCCGACCATCCTCCCTCCCGTCGCCGCCCAGGCGGCGCCCACCCCGCCCAGCGACGAGTCCTCCCCCGCCCCGGGCTACGGCGCCTTCAGCAACTCCATCGGCCTCGTCCTGGTCGCCCTCGTCATCATCATCTTCCTCCTCGCCACCTTCTCCGCCTACATCCTCCGCTGCTCCCCGGCCCCCGAGGGCTCCATCGGCCGCGCCGTCCGCTCCCTCCGCCGCCTCGGCGCCCCGCCCCGCGGCCTCGACCCCGCCGTCGTCGAGACCTTCCCGACCGTCGCGTACGCCGGGGTGAAGGGGCACAGGATCGGGGAGAGGTCGCTGGAGTGCGCGGTGTGCCTGAACGACTTCGAGGACGACGACACCCTCCGCCTCATCCCCAAGTGCGACCACGCGTTCCACCCGGACTGCATCGGCGAGTGGCTCGCCTCCCACACCACCTGCCCCGTCTGCCGCGCCGACCTCGCCTCGCAGCCGGCCGACGACCCGGAGAGCCAGCAGGCCGAGCCGCCGTCGGTCGAGCCGCCGGCGGTCGAGGCGGCCCAGCCCGATGGCGGCGCGCCGGAGAGGAGCCCGCGGGAGGGAGGGCCAGAGCGGATCCAGCCGCCAGATCCGTGGGACAAGAACGAGAACGGCAGCACCAACAATCGCAACCGGACACGTGGCTCGGGCACAAGGATCCGGAGGTTTCCCCGATCCCACTCGACCGGCCACTCGCTGGTCCGACCGGGCGACGACACGGAGCGGTTCACCCTGAGGCTGCCCGCCGAGGTGAGGAAGCGATTGATGATGGACCGGCCCGGGCCGGCCCTGCCCCAGGAAGGTTGCTCGAGGCGAGGATACCGGTACGGCGAAGGGAGCAGCCGAGGGCGGTACTACAGGAGGCTGGACCGGTTGGACTCGGCACCCGGATCGGAAGGCTGGGCTTTCAATAGGATGCCATCCTTCTTGGTGCGCATGTCGTCGGCCCTCTCGCCTAGAGTGGCCGCCGCTGCTGCCGCCAGGAGCGGCGGAGGGTCCTTCCGTGGTCCAGCGCAACAGGCTCGGCCGCCCATTTAGCGCCTGAATTGGTTACATCACAGAAAAAGATTAAAGACAATTTTGACAATTTCGCAGCAATTATTGGATTGTTTTGGTGGGTGACTTGCGCCTACTTTGTAAATCATGCTCGACAATATTTTACTTTAAAAATGTAAAATTATGTGAGCAATTTTTTATTTTTTGAAATTGAAGTTTGATTAAAGAGATTGATTAGTTCTCGCCCATGTTTCAATGTCATTTAATTTGATGAATTAGGGTGTTATGAAAATCAAAGACAATTGATTGAAAAATCCAATAAAATGTTAATTTTTAACTTAAAAAATGATTTGACCCGAATATTTTACCTTTTATTGGTGAGATGGAAATGTAAATTCCCTATCCTATAATGATGAAATTTACTAATGTAAGGATATACAAAGCAGGTAGTTATACGGATATCTGCATCTACTTGCTTGTTCGAGTTTTGCCTATTTGCATCAGTCAAGCATTTCAAAGCAAATATGATTAAATCCCTTATATCTTTTGCAAATTTTATGGACTTCAGATAATTATTGTACCAAATATCCAATCTCCGAAACTATGTAATATTAAAATATTTCTAAACCGTGCAAATTCCTACAATTAGTAAAGAGTGTGACTGATGCATTTGGAAAAATAATTTGTGTTATATGTTGCATAGTTAAATCAAACTACAATTCGCGTCACTTATTAAGGGTGGGAAGAGCTTAAATAAACTAATCAAGGGCCATTCTTTTTTTTTTTTCCATGACCAAAAGGAAAGAAATAGCTCTTTTTGTCATGACTAAAATCTAGGACAAAACCAGCGCGATGTGTAAATTGGTCGAATACTTAAAACTAGTACAATGATATATTTGTCATCACAAAATACAAAATAAGCTTGAAAATTGGAAAAAAAAAGGGACAATTCACTAAAAACTCTAATGTCTATGGATTTATTTATTTTTCTTTATCGTGGTTATATCATTTCTTTACCGGTGGTCATCATCATTACCGTTACTAAAAACTATGATAAGTTAAAATTTGTTATCCACCATGTATTAGGAAAAGCTAGAATGTTCGTAATGAAAATATAAGTATTGCAACTACATCCTTATGCACATTAACACAATTACAATACATGATAATTTTTATTATTTAATGGTCCACTTATTTTGCGGGATATATTTTTCGGGAAAACTTTTCACCTGATGCATGTACATTTTGTCTTACCATTTTCATTTTTGATTAGGAATGGTATTTGCTCAAGTAAAAGGTAGGGATATTAACAGAGTGAACTGTGGAATCTAGAGAGAGGAGAATAAAAATATACAAATCCAATTATAAAACTTCAACCGTGTCACGCCACATCATGCGGCACTCAAGACAAGTCAAATTTCAACGCATCCCAACTCTTACCAAGGATCACAAGGAAGCTCCAAAACTCCAAGTTGACAAAATGGGCCAAAATTCCACTTGGGAAATGAAAAGGACATCTTCCAAATTGAAAGTGCACATTAACACAATTACAATACATGATAATTTTTATTATTTAAGGTTCCACTTATTTTGCGGGATATATTTTTCGGGAAAACTTTTCACCTGATGCATGTACATTTTGTCTTACCATTTTCTTTTTTGGTTAGAAATGGTATTTGCCCAAGTAAAAGGTAGGGATATTAACCAAGTGAAGTGTGGAATCTAGAGAGAGGAGAATAAAAATATACAAATCCAATTATAAAACTTCAACCATGTCACACCACATCATGCGGCACTCAAGACAAGTCAAATTTCAACACATCCCAATTCTTACCAAGGATCACAAGGAAGCTCCAAAACTCCAAGTTGACAAAATGGGCCAAAATTCCACTTGGGAAATGAAAAGGACATCTTCCAAATTGAAAGTGCACATTTACACAATTACAATACATGATAATTTTTATTATTTAAGGGTCCACTTATTTTGCGAGATATATTTTTCGGGAAAACTTTTCACATGATGTATGTACATTTTGTCTTATCATTTTCTTTTTTGGTTAGAAATGATATTTGCCCAAGTAAAAGGTAGGGATATTAACAGAGTGAAGTGTGGAATCTAGAGAGAGGAGAATAAAAATATACAAATCCAATTATAAAACTTCAACCATGTCACACCACATCATGCGGCACTCAAGACAAGTCCAATTTCAACACATCCCAGTTCTTACCAAGCATCACAAGGAAGCTCCAAAACTCCAAGTTGACAAAATGGGCCAAAATTCCACTTGGGAAATGGAAAGGACATCTTCCAAATTGAAAGTGCCACCACTTTTCTGGGAAGAGAAGAGAGAGAGAAAGAGTGTGAATGGAATGTGAGAAAATTGGGGCAAAAGGGTCACAGGAGCCGTCACTACTTTGGCTGCTTGTTTAGCCATTTTCTATAGGCAAATGATGTTGGCCAAATGAAGACCAACTTCTAATGCTATCGACTTTCGAAAATAAAAATAATATTGTTGATAATTATCGGATTGAAGCTATAGCGTCGTGGCTCGCCAGCTTTGGTAGCATCTTTTCTTCTATCGAGAATTTCAAAAGTTCAGTCCCGACTTTACATCATGCATTTTGTCATTGGTGGGCTCAATTATGAATTTAGGATTTACGAATTCAATTAGACAACCTTTTCTCGATTGGATATGAATGGGGAAGTGTTGCTCTCCCAAAAAGGAAAAAAAAAAAGAAAAGAATAGAAATAATTGGTGTGCAAGGAAGGAATCATTCCATGCGTCAACTTCTAGTGTTATTGACTTTCGAAAAATAAAAACAAAATTTTCGAGAATTAATCCATTTAAGGCTATAGCGTCATCATTCCTTCAGTTGAGTATTCTAAAAGTTAGTCTTGACTTCACGTAATGTATTACATCATTGGTGGGCTCGAATCCGCATTTAGGATACACGAATTCAATTAGACAATCTTTGCTCCATTGGATGGAAGAGATTGGATAGCGTTGGTCTCCCCAAAAAAGGAAAAAGAAAGAATAGGTTTGTAAGGAAGGAATCGTGCCACGTCAATTACTTTCAATTTTGTAAAGCACGCGCTGGCCGTCGTTAGTGCGTATTTCTCTTTTTTAGGTCAAATCATTATTGCGCGTTAACGTTGTCTAAAATCAATAAAACACCTGAGGAGGGTGCTTTTGAGAGATTTTTTTTATTTTAATATGATTTTGGATTTTCTATTCTTCTCTTCAAACGCGTCCCCACAGGTATGCATCAATCTGCATACACAGAAGAAAGACCACCCGCCTCCCCTTGTGCCCTTCATCAGCTATCTTTTAATTAAATGTTTTTCTTCCACTTTTAGATGATTAAAAATATTTAAATTATTTTATTTTATTTGTTTGAATTTTCAGATGCGAGAATCGAAAAATTATTAAAAAAGACATGAATGATTAAAAAAATAAAAAAATCACGTCACATTTTTTATTTACATAAAAATTGACGAAGGTAACAAAAAGACTCAAGTGACGAAATTAGAAGATTTTAGAACTTATATGTAAAAGCAAAAGTTTTATAATTAAAGTGCATGGAATCATTCATTTTTAGGACAATCGGTTATTGCAACATTAATATCCATGTCACTTCAGACTCGTTGTCTCCATTTTGTATCCAATTCTCTCATCACTTAAACTTTGGTAAGTGCTCATTGAACGATTTGTGAAGTAGGGGAAAGGGGAAAAAAATAGAACCAAGGGGTCACTGATCATAATGTTAGCTACTTGGTTCTTTGCTCTAGTAAGGTGCAATAAATCACCTTTCCAATGTCACTTTGATAAATGGAAATACTGCCAGACCCTAGCACCCTTGTTTGTACCTGTCTGGCAGTGTTTCGGGCAAGATGATTTTTGCTTTATATGAAGTTGCAGATACTCCAGTATAGTGTTAACGGGCTTTTACAAAGGCAAAAACAGAGGAAAGTTTAGAAATCCAAAAGCTTATTTTTGTGAAGCAGCCCGACGAATCTTTGGTTGTTGGGTTTGATATTCAAGGTTTCTATTGAATTTAACAGTTGTTATGTGATATAGAGTAAATGGAGTTATTTCACTCTACAATTATATAACATGTGGAAAATTTTTTTCATTAACTTCTTGTGGCATTAACTTGAGCTACAACCCAGCACCACTAGATCACCAAATTCCCTCAGATGCCGATGTGCTAGACACACTCATTTCGAAGCGTGTTCTTTCTAACCTACTCCATCTCTTATATCCTGAACTTAAAAATGACGTTGCCTAGTCATCTTTTATGTTAAAGAGTGCTAATTTTGATTCTCTCAAAGGATAGAGCACAAGGCCAGAAGTATACGATGCTATCAATAAACATGAAGACATATTGATCATAGCCTTAGATTTGGTGATCCATCGTTCGAGAAGTTGAAGAAACATTTTATAGGTCAGTCATCCTTTTGGCCCTGATAAGTGGTACCGCACCATCGAATCTTCAAATTTCTTGCTGAGCCAACAATATCACCAAGTTCACTTATCTGAATCGTTTTATTATAACAAAGATTCTTCTTATGATACCGCTACAGGAAGATGTCTGGAACTCTGAGCTTTTGGAACGGTGAAACTTCAGCGATGGAATTGCATTGATAAACATTGTACATTCTTCCTTCTAAATATGCTCTTCTTTTGACTTGTTTACTGATGGTTCCCCTACGATGAACTTGGATAAAAACATAGACGAGGAACATTCTTCGACATTCTTTAGCACTTCTCTACAAAGTTTGGCTCCAAGACATTGCTCGTCATATGGTTATTTCACTATTGATAAATGTGTACGATTTTGTTAATGAGTGCCCCGACGCCACTAAACATATTAATAAAGAAACTTTGTTTCCACAGCACTGTTTCCTCGTGCTACGCACAACTGATGTATTGAAAATAAAGATCTTTGAGTTTGTATTAGAAGTTGTCTCCATATCTGATTAGTCAGATTGCTTTTGCAGCCTTCGTTATCATCTGCTGCATCCAGATTACCTATACTATCGAATAAGGGAATTGCAGAAGAACTACAAACTCCGTGTAGTTTTATGTCATGATGATGTGCTGAGCTATCCTTTTTTTTTTTCGGTTCTTTTAACCTGCTTTATCAGTCTTGGGAAACTTTAAAACCATTAAAGTGATGCTATGAATGTTCCTTAACCAGAAGTGAAAGTTTATAAATTGTAGCCATTGTCGGTTTCAGGAAGATGTAGTCAAGCCTTCTCTTGAGGTGACTAAAACAGCTTTGCTCCATGACTGCACCCTCTTGTGTGGTTGGAGGTACTGATTTTCCTTGGACATGTCTGTGGTCAATAAAACAGTTCCAGAAGAAATTTTTTTAAAAGAGTTTGAATTTTGCTGCAGTAGATTTTTTTTTTTTTGCCAAGCTTGGAAGACTCTGGCTTCTACTTGGAGGTTATAAAAGTCCATGAAAACAAACCTGCAGACACCATTCAAGGGCAAATGGATAGAGACTACTTATCAGGGGTATTCAACATTATGCTCGATCCGATTCTTCAGAGACATTTGCCCTGGACATTAGGAAGAACCTACACTATGTTTCTTAAGTTCACATTTTTGAAGCTGAAATCTCTCCTTTTCCTCTGGCTGACTCATGCTCTTAACAGCAGTTCGACATGTCAATAAGATGGATGTTGTCACCCTTGGTTGTATATTTGGGGTATGCCTTGTGTTCTGTTATGGAGATCTTCCGAACTGTGTTTTTTGATTTCAAATAAATGTAGTTGAAGGCTTTCCTTCTGTGGCAGGTTACAAAACTTATGCAGGATTTCCACTTTTTCAGTCTCTCTCTTATCATGGATGCTTCGATGGAAGATTTAGCTCGATGTCCTGGTATAGGGGAGCGCAAGGAGCTTTTATAATGAACCGACTGCAGTACTTACATTTTATTTCTATTGAAGACTAGTATTTCAATCTGTCCATTTATGCTTTTGAAGAAGGTAAGGCGTTTGTATGATACTTCTCACGAACCATTCAAGCGAGTGGTTCAAAACATTGCTGCTGTAGCTCTAGAAGCTCCTGTACAGAAGAATGCTGAACCTGGTTCAATAAGTGAAGACCAGGACATAGAAGATGATACTGCGCAGACAAGCAAGCGCCAGAAAAAAGAGCCTGAATTGACCGCCAAGTCGGCCCTTTCTGCTGCTTTCACGAAATATGTTTTGGCAGATTAAAGCCTTGAACATGAGGAACTAGTTGTACAGGCATTTGGGTCCATGCTAATCCGACCGGGCGAGGACGTCGACCGTTTCACCCTGAGGCTGCCTACCGAGGTAAGGAAGCAATTGATGGACCGGCCAGGGCCAGTCCTGTCCCTGGAAGTTTGCCTGACGCAAGGATACCGATGCGAAGGCAAAGGGAGCAGCCGAGGGAGGGACTTCAGGAGGCCGGACCGGCTCAACTAGGCAGCCAAGTCGGAGAGGTGGGATTTCAACAGGATCTCGCCAACAGTTGATGCCAACGGTGGCGGAGGGTCCTCTCGAGGTTCGATTCAACAGGCTCACCGGGACATTTAGTGTGTAAATTAGTTACATTACAGGAAAAAAGAAATGGACGATTTTGGGAATTTCGCAGCTAATAATTTGTTTTGGCGGGCGATTGCCAAAAATTTGTGTCCACTTTGTACATTGTATTGGACAAACTTTAAGAAATTAGTGATCAAAGGAGAAGAACTTTATAAATTTGTGGCATTGAAGTTGATAAAAGAGATTGGTTTGAATATTATGAAAACTAAACTTTGATTGAAAAATCGGAGAAAATGTCAACTTTGAATTTAAAATAAATGTTTGGATCCTTGTTTTTTATTATCCTTAGTGAGATGGAAATGTAAGTCCCCTACCGTGCAATGGTGAAATTTACTAGTGTAAAGATATACAAAGCAGGAAGTCATACGAATGTCTGCATCTATTTGCTTGTTTGAGTTTTGCTTATCATTCTAAGTCAAGTATATTAAAGCAGATGTGATCAAGTCTCTTATATCTTTCGTATAATCTTGGGATTTACATAATAAATGTTTCAAATGTGATTAAATCTCCTAAGCAACAACTTCGAGGGCATCCCTTGCTTGCAGTTGAAATCAATTTAAAACTTCAAGCATCTCACATTAAATGATTTTAATTCGTGCTATGAAAAACGTGGAAGCTACTAAATTGCAAGTTGACAAATTGGGCAAAATTCCAATTGGAACACAAAAATTACTAACTTGTAATGCTAGCAACTTTGGGAAAAATAACTAATTTGTCGAGATTTAATCAAATTAAAAGCGTCTTGCTGCAATTTGCAACATCATTTCTTTCTTTCGAAAATTCCAAAAAAGTTCAGCTGAAATCAATGCTATCTTCCTGTTCCCAATCTATTGGGCCGAAGCCGAAGAAGACGCTTGCGTCATATATTGCGTCACTTTAGTAAATTGCAAAGCTGTTTTCTAAGCCCTCAAACACAGGCCAGGTTAGGAATCAAGGATCCACGAATCCAATTTTGACATCCTTTGACTTGATGGTAAGACATGGAATTTCCCATCTGTCAATTTAATATGATGAATAATTTTATTTTTTACTCTTATTTTGATTCTCATACTTTTATTTTACGTATTTGTCAAGCGTGAGAGTTAAAACCCACACCTGAAATTAAATCATCTCCATCCTAATCACTCAAGAATTGGAGCAAATCCCAATAATATATGCGAACTAAAGAACTACGGAAATGAATAAGTTTCGACCGTCTCACTGTTTTCGTGAAGTTTTGATGTGAACCAAAATACTAAAAATAAGTCATGAAACTTCAACATGAATCATAATATCCTTTTCAAATTTGAATTTATCTAAGTTATTCTACTCCATTTTTATTTATTTATATTTTAATCAAGTTTCCCTCTCTTGTTTTTACTTAAAGCAATGCTCGATATAATTAGATCTTTTGTTAAATTATGCTCAGGATTTGTCGAGGTTGCGTTGATCGTTTAAACAAATGGAAACTATGTATATAGTGCTTGACTTATATTTAGAATCCAAAATTGATTTTCCAATTACTTAACAAACAAAATTAAAAAAAAGATCGTCCACTTTTCATTTCTCGACGATATAACGGGGTGCTAGATGGGACCTTACTTTTTTCCCGATACAGCTATGCATGAATTAATAGAATTATATCAAGTATTTGCAACAAGATACCCCGCTATAGTAAAATCAAAACTAATATATCTTTTTGCACAATGCATATAAAATCATCATTTGTGTGTCGTTAAATTGATAAAGACAAGGGCAAAAGCCACTAAACACCTCAAGTTACCTATTATGACACATATACCATAAACTTTATTTATGGCATAAAAACTCTTAAACTTCTACACGTATGATATATTTATCCTTTCTTGGCCGTGACTTAAGATTCAAGTACCATTGAAAAACAAGGATCGGTTTTTTATCAAGGTACAAATGTATCATCAAATATTCAATATAATTCTACAAGATCTAGTTCCGTAAACACCCAAGAGACCTCCACAAGGCAGGCAAAAAGAGTACAGCTCTCAGAGATCTTTTTTCAGAGATCTTTTTTCCTTTTGGAAGATAGCGAGCGACCGATGCAGGTGAAGAAGGGTCCACTCGAGAGATGCGATAAGCCAAGCACCTGCAATCTGATCACCTACCAATTTTTATTTAATGTGGACTGTTAAAAATATACCTACATTGATGCCGGAAAACAAACATTATGACACAGTACTCAATGACTTAAGTGAAATAAAAATGACATTGTTATGACTCGAAAATCATCCAACAGAATCTTGATGGAAGGTAAAAATATCACATAGGTCTTTGGGTTTTTTATGTCGCAAGAAAAATTTAGGGTATGTGTATCGCAATTAGCATAGTTTAAGATTTTTGGCGTTATTAAAATAATTTTTAGAGTAAATGTGTCACGGTGGATATAGTTTAGTTTTTTTGTGGTTTTTTCCCCTAAAAATGATGACAACGAAGCTGGCTACGGAAATTGTCATTTGATTGGTCTATGGTCATACTTGTAGAAATCATTTTTCTTCCTCGAGAACCCAGCAAAGAGATTATACATTATGAAAATATAATTTTGTATACACCCAGAATATATATTATAGCTCCATATATTACCACTATATCATATATTATTGAATATAATAAAATATTACGTTTTTTTAAATGGTTAACCGTTATACATTATCTTTTTTTTTTTTTTTTGGTAAAGGGTTATACATTACCTTGATATTAGAGTGAAAACCAAATTTGGGGACAAAAAGATTTCTCTTCATGACAAGAATGATAATACGAATGTCTATTTACGTTCTTGCCTATGTTTGATCAACTCCATTAAAGTAATATTAATTGAGACTAAAATCTGTATCTAAAAGTAAATTTTATGGGGAAAATTCCAAATAAGGATCCGAAGTGAATATATTTTTTCAAATAAGGACCCAAAGTGAACTTTATGTCATATAAGGACTTGAAGTGGATCCATTGTTTCAAATAAGGACCTCAAGTGAATTTTGTGTCAAGTAAGGACCCGAAGTGATCAAGTTAATCTCTATTGAGCACCTTAACTTGTTGGCAAACATTTTCCGACAATTAAAATAGGGGGAATTTTGTCGAAATTTGTGATTGGAAAAAAAGGGAAAATTCTATATTAATTAAGTTTAGGTTATTCATTTAGATGTTTATGTTTTCTTCTCGTCTTCTCCCCGTTGCTCCTCACCTTGCTCAACTAGTGGAGAATTTGGGTCTCCACAAATAAAGAAAGAAGTGTTTGATTTTCTTCTTGTTTTTGAATTCGTGCCTCAACTGGCGGAGAATTTGGGTCTTTGACTTTGCGGAGGATGGGTACAAGGAATGGGGAGAACTTTGGTCTTTGACTTTGCAGAGGATGGGTACAAGGAGTGGGGAGACCGTTAAAAACCTAGGGTTTTTTTTTTTCTGTTTTAGGATTTATTAATTTTCCCTATATTTTTTTTGGGACAAAATTGCCCAAACTCGGTTGTCGAAATGTCATATTCTTGATAGCCGACGAATATTTGGCTGACCAGCAAGCTCGGGTTTTTAATTGGAATTGATTTAACCACTTCGGTCCTTATTTGAGATAATGGGTCAACTTTAGGTCTTTATTTGACACAAAGTTCATTTCAGATCCTTATTTGAGAAAATTGGTCAACTTCGGATCCTTATTTGGAATTTTCCCAATTTTATGGAATTGCATCTTTCCATGCATCGGGTTTTAATTCTACTTATTCACGCTAATGGGGTTAACATATGGAATTTTTTGCCCTAAACGAGCCACATGTGAACGAGCCCTAGTCCCTAAACCCTAATATGTCTTAATCTCTGTCCTAACTTAAATAAAGGGTTTAAATTAATTCATTTTTTTTCAATTCATTCAATTTTACTTGAAAAATACAAAATAAATAAGAAAAAATATGTAAAAAACATAAAAAAAAAAAGTAAGTGAACAACATAAAAAGAAATATTAATTTAACTGATCAAATATGTATAAAATTTAGCTTTTTGAATGAAACTTTTTTCAAAGTTATCAGTGATAGTTTGCCAGCCCGCCTAGGGCTCATGCCCGCCCACTGGTATAATAACTCTTAGGCAACCTGCAACTTCTCTCTCTCTGCGCCATAGCAAACGGTTAAAAATGAATGTTATGACGCTGATTAAGCTAAGCAAATGAAGGAGGAGAAGGAGGAGGAGGAGAAGAAGAAGAAACGCGAGATTATGGAACCGTTATCTTCGAGAATGTGAAAACACTTGGCTTAAGATGACCATGTACAGCTTCCGGATAGGGCCGGTGTATCCTAATGTCTAGGAAAAAAGATTGCGGAAAATCTCCATAGTCAAGATCCTCATATTTCGCATGCCATATTCCTTTGGCGATGTTCTTCTTGTACACGCATTGTCTGTGCTCGATGCTCCCTCAGAATTCTAAAGATTCTTCATGCCTCCGATGAGGAAAATGTCCGCCCAACCGGCGGGCACTCCGCCAAGCGATGAATCCCCCTCCTCAGCCCCGTCTGACTGCATCGTTCCCGTTATCTTCGTCCTCTGCAAGGCAGTTGTGGCCGTGATCGCCGTCATGTTCTTCCTGTAGTCCTTCTCTCCGTTATCCTCTTCCCTCGTTGTTTCATTCTCGAAACCCCTCTTCCTCCCGACGCTGCCCAGCCGGCATCGCATCAGCGGATGCGACGACACCCCAGGATACGGCCTGGTCGGCGCCCTGATGGCCTTTGCCACCTTCGGCCTTTTTGTCATGTACTTCCTCTTCTATCTCATTGGCCTAGCTATTGTCGTAGGGCATGTTCTGGACTGTTCAACCTGAGGCTGCCCGCCGAGGTGAGGAAGCAATTGATGGGCCGGCCCGGGCCGGTCCTGCCCCTGGTAGGTTGCCAGAGACGAGGATACCGATGCGAAGGCAAAGGGAGCAGCCAAGGGGGGGACTTCATGAGGCCGGTCCGGCCCGACCGGGTGGCCAAGTCAAAGAGGTCGGATTTCAATAAGATCTCACTTACTGTGGCTGCCGACGGTGGCGGAGGGGCCTCTCGGGTTTCAGTTCAATAGGCTCGACCTGCAATTTCTCTTTTTTCAATTTCCCTTATCAAGATTTCCCCACCATGCAATGATGAAATTTACTAGTGTAAGGATACACAAAGCAGATGGTCATACGAATATTCACATCTATCAACTTGTTCGAGTTCTACTTATACGATCAGATCTCTAATATCTTTTGTAAATTTTGAGATTAGATGATAAATATACCAAATATGGTTAAATCTCTTCATCAACTGCTTGGAGAGCATCTCTTGCTCACATTTAAAATCAATATGCTTCAATCATATGACATTACATTATCCTAATTCGTACCGAATAACATGTAAGTTACTAAATTGCAACTTGGTAAATTGGGCCAAATTCCACTTGGAACACAAAAGGTACCAACTTCTAATGCTAGCAAAATAATAATAATAATAATAATAATAATAATAATTAAAAAATGAAATAGAAAAATTACCAATATAATTTAATTTTAGAAATTAAAACTAAAAATAAAAATTACTTGAATATAAACAAGTTTTTTTTTTTTATTTTATGTGACGACTTCTTTTTGTTTGGAGGGATTGAAAAAACTTTTAAGAATAGTCATCCATGATTAGAAAATAATAAAATAAACCTTATAGTATTTTCATTCACTTTAAATCGGCGGAGGTAACGGAAGGGCTCAAGTGCGTGAGATTAATAAGTTTTGGAATTTCAATACACAAAATGAATGTTCTAGAACTTAAATGCATGAAATTGACAAGTTTTTAGACTTATGTTGTAATTATCCTAAAAAAGTTCCTTTATCTTTTGAAAATTTCTATTGATTTTTGTGTTCTTTCAACTTCACGCCTCCTTTTATATATGAACTCTAAAGTTATTCTATTAAAATAGTGGAACTAAATGGTGCTTAATAGCATATCCACAAAATATATTCTTCGGAATAACATCTAAGTTCTCATTTCATTTCATTCACCCAAATCAATTGTCGACTTATAGATCTTATGAAAATATTTAATGTTCTTTCAATAAAACAATTAAGTTCACTTCATTTTATACGAGGCTGGATTTCACAAATCATTGCTTAGACATCCGATATTGATTTCCATTTACTTAACAAATACAGTTCAAGAAAAATATCTGTCCATTTTGCATTTCTCGACGATATAATGCGGTGCTAGATGGGCACCTTATTTTTCTCCCAATGCAGCTATACATGAATTAATATAATTATATCTGGTATTTGCAACGAGATACCCCGCTATAGTAAAATCGAAACCAATGTATCTTATTTGCACGATTCATATAGAACGATCATTTATATGTCGTTAAATCGATAAAAATAATGACAACGAAATTGGCTACAGCATGATTGGTCAATGGTCATATTTGTAGAGATTATTTTTCTTCCTTTGAACCCAGCAGATAAATTAGACATTATATAATGTTAAAATATAATGTTGTCGACACTGTCATAGCTCAAAAAAAATTACCACCATATTATCTGTCATTGAACATAAGAAAAAATTGCGTTTTTTTAATGGTCGACCATATGGGTTAGAATATCAAAACAAAAACCAAATTTAGGCACAAAAAAAAAAAAATTTATCTTCATGAGAAGACGATAATATGAATGTATATTTACATTTGTACCTATGTTTGATCAACTCCATTAAGTAATAGTTATCAAGACTACGATCTTTATCTGAAAGTACAAATTTGGTTTTATCGAACTTATATGGAGTTGTATGTTTGAGCACGGGTTTCAATTCTAGTTATTCATACTAAAAAGGGATTAACATAAGGAACTTTTTGGCATATACGAGCCATACGTGAACTAGTCCTAATCCTAAACCCTAATGAGTCTTAATTCCTCTCTTAACTTAAATAAAGGCTAATTCCTCCTTTTTTTTTTTTCAGTTCATTCAAATAGGTATACAGTTTTTACTTTTTTAATTTCCAAAATAAAAAATAAATAAAAAAAATAATAGTAAAAAATAAAAAATATATTATATAAAAAAATATAAAAAAACAAATTCATTTGGGTTAATGTCACAAAAATTGAAAATTTGTAAAAATGTCATTAAACCCTAAGCTGATATACCTATACTAAATTTATTTTCAATTAGTTTTTGTTAAATTTTATTAAATTACTTGGATGACACGTAATACGTAGTAATTGATGGTTAACCAAATTAGGGTTTTACCCTTTGATTGTCACAATTGTACCGATTTGTGATTTTTTATGATATTAATTTAATTTAATAAAAATTAATGGGAGGTAAATTTATTATAAATATATTAATTTGAGGTTTTTTAAGGTTTGTAGTATCAACCTAATTCATTTTACTAATCAAATGTTTAGAATTTTAGATTTTTTTGTTAATACACCGAAAAATCCTAAACCCGGTACATTTGTGACAAATTTATCTCAAATTAATTTTTTGACCACCAAAAACCCTAAACTGATACACATTTGATAAATTTACTCCAAACTGGTACACTTGTGACAAATTTACCCTCTATTAGTTTCCATTAAATTTTATTGTCAAATTATTAAGTTAAATAACACGTGATAGTTTACGGTATACCACGTGATAGTTTACTGATATACCAATTTAGGATTTTACTCTACATTTATTATAGTTTACAATTTTTGTAATTTTTAACATGAGGTATATTTATTACAAATGTATCGGTTTGGGATTTTTAGTAGTTGAATAAATTAATTAGGGATAAATTTGTTATAAATATATTAGTTTAGGGTTTTTTATGATTAATTGGGGTAAATTTTTCATATGTGTACCAGTTTAGAGTTTTTCATGATCAAAAAAATAATTAAAGGTAAATTTGTCATAAATATATGGGGTTTGAGATTTTTTAGGATATTAATTTTTTTTTTGGAAAGAAACTTTTTTTAAAGCTATTAGTGATGGCTCGCCAGCCCGCCTAAACTTCAGGCCCGCCCACCGTTGGTATAAAACGTTCTCCCTCCATCTCTCTCTCTCTCTCTCTCTTCGCGGCAGTAAACGTCCAGAAAAATGGATGCTTTGGCGCTGATCGAGCGAAGCTAAGGCCGAAAATGGAGAACCGGGAGGAAGAAGAAGACGACCATCTCCAGCGTCAGCCGAACCGCAACAAGACGGTGATCAAAATCCCGTCGTACCAAGAAGTCCTAGAGAGCTCCCAGTCGAAATCGGCCCCGCCATCTCTCTTCACCCCTTCCCCTTCCTTCTCCCAGGCTTTCTCTTTCCTCAAATCCTCCGAATTCTACTCTCCCCCTCCTCCTCCTCCTCCTCCTCCTCCTCCTCCAGCGGCCGACGTCTCCGCCGCCGCCGCCGCCGCCGCCGCCTCGACTTGGAGGTACTAAATGGGCAATCTGCTGCGACTTCTGCTTGGAGGAAGTTCCTCTGCTTTTGGGTCGGAGCGGAGAAATATTGAATTTTTCCCCTCGTTGACTTGATGGGTTTCTTTCTTGTTCCGTTGTGTAGTGTCGCCGGTACGTCCGGTGCTGTTGCTGGGTCGTCGTCAAAATCGTCTTTTGCCGCGCAGAGTCGTAATGCGATCCTGGTGAGCCCTAGACAAGTAAGGGTCTTCTTGCTCGAAGATTGTGAGAGTTGAATCTATGTTTTCGGATTAAAAGAATGAAGCTTTGTTAAGTGTGAATGCCAATTTTGTTGCCGAGATCAAATATTGAGCATGCAATTACCGGTTCAGTTCAGATTATCGAATGGGAGCAACTCTAGCCATTTATGGTTTGCGTAGTGTACTCGTGGATTTTGAATAAAAGAGGAAGATGGCATGAACATTATAGAGTCACTAATTTTTTTGTTGTCACATGTTGGCGATTGTGCTAGTGCTGTTGTAATTAGAAGTTATGGTATTATCCTTTTAATGGTGCAGAAGGAACCACAGATGAGTTTGGTCTGAGATTTTTGGTTATCACTTCTGTGTTTAGACTCTAGATTTTGGAAAATTCAGTCAAGAACTTGCTCAAGGACAGGTTCTAGCGCTCGAAATAATTGAATTATTCAAGATTTTTTATATAGGATTACTATATATTTCACACTGACCATCTCACAAAGACAAATGTAAGGGGAAACGGCCTCTACCTGATAAAATTTTATAGCAAATAGAGCTCTTTTAACTCATCTTTCTTTATCTAACCCCTTTTCCCTTGTGCAGAAGGGGAATCCTTTGCTCAAACATATCAGGAATGTGAGGTGGGCTTTTGCTGACATTGTTTGTGACTACTTACTTGGGCAGAACTCATGTGCTCTTTACTTGAGGTTTGAGTTTTTCCCCTTTCTAAGTTGCCAAATTAGTTCTTTCTTGTTCTTATGTGTTTGGTCAACCAGCTGCTGTGAAGATCATCTTATTTGGTGAGCACGTACAAAATGTTCACAGCATATTTGAAAAAAAATGCATATTGTTTCTGTCATTTTCTTTCATTGATGAAATTACAGGTTATGATGAAAATACTTTTTATATACAAACCATAAGACTACTCCACTTGAGAATCATCCATGCCATTTAAGCTCATTTTACATGCAACATGACTACTCTCAATTTCCCTGGCTTAATCTTTATTTGAATTGGACCTAAAGGACAACTATAGTGGATAGAACAGAGAATTACAATTGAGCCTGGCATGTGAATCTCTGATGGTCCTGATGACTTCTGGTATTGCATGCAATCTGCTAATTGAACACGTATTGAACTAGAATATCACCACATAGGCCTTGAGTTTTGCATTTGAGTTCGTGTACCTGATAATTCATTATTGCTTTGTAGCCTTCGTTATCATCTTCTGCATCCAGATTACCTATACTATCGAATAAGGGAGCTACAGAAGAACTACAAGCTCCGTGTTGTTTTATGTCATGTTGATGTGGTGAGCTACCTTGTTTGTTTGCTGTTCTCTTAATCTGCTTTATCAGTCTTGGGAAACTTTAAAGCCATTGATGTGATTTTGTACATTTTTTGTTTACCTGAAGCAAGAAGTTTATAAATTGTAGACGTTGTCCATTTCAGGAGGATGTAGTTAAGCCTCTTCTTGAAGTGACAAAGACAGCTCTGCTCCATGACTGTACACTCTTGTGTGGTTGGAGGTACTGATTTTTCTTAAGAGACGTCTGTGGTCAATATAACAGTTCCAGGAGCAATACTTTTAGTAGAGTTAGACTTCTGCTGCAGCCAAATCTAGAGTTTGTTACATCAGTCATGGCAAGAAACAGCTTCATTTTGGTCTTTGGGAATATCTCATTGTTCTATTTCTTTTTCTTTTTCCAAGCTTGGAAGAGTGTGGCCGCTACTTGGAGACAATAAAAGTCTATGAAAACAAGCCTGCAGACATCATTCAAGGGCAAATGGATACAGACTACTTATCAAGGGTATTCTATGTTATCTTGGATTTGTTACTTCTAGCAATCCAATTTCCATTTTGCTGTTATCAAGTCCATCCGATTCTTTATAGATATTGATCTAGACATTAGGGAGAACCTACACTATGCTTCTTGAGTTTGCATTTGTTGAAGCTGAAATTTTTCCTTTTCCTCCAGCTGACTCATGCTCTAACAACAGTTCGACATGTCAATAAGACAGATGTTGTCACCCTTGGTTCTACATTTGGGGTATGCCTTATGTTCTGCTTTGAAAGTCTTCCAAATTGTATTTTTTTCATTTTAAATAAATGTAGTTGGAGACTATCCTTTTGGTGAGGATTATAAACCTTAAACGGATTCCCATTTTTTCAGTCTCTTTCTCATATCATGGATGCTTCGATGGAAGATTTAGCTCGATGTCCTGGTATAGGGGAGCGCAAGGTGCTTTTATCTTGAATCTACTGCAGTACTTATATTAAAATTCTATTGAAGACTTTTATTTCAATTTGCCTATCTGTGCTTTTGAAATAGGTAAGGCGCTTGTATGATACTTTTCATGAACCATTCAAGCGAGTGGTTCCAAACGTTGCTGCTGCAGCTCCAGAAGCTCCTGTGCAGAAGAATGCTGAACCTGGTTCAATAAGTGAGGATCTGGAAATTGTAGATGATGTTGCACAGACAAGCAAGCGCCAGAAAAAGAGCCTGAATTGACTGTTAAGTCAGCCCTTTCTGCTGCTTTTGCAAAATATGCTGATAAAATTGGTAAAAGAAATACTAGACCACTAGATGGGAGGGGAGGTGAACCAAGTACTGGCCAAGACACAGATGCTGAGAAAAGCAGTTGAGAGATTTATGTTTTTGGCAGAGTAAAGCCTTGAACATGAGGAACCATCTGTTCAGGCATTTGGTTCATGCTTCATGCTAATAAAAGACATGGACATTCTTTTTGTTCCCTGACCAGGTGCTTGCATATTATCTATTACATTACTTCTGCCGAAATTCTGTTCGATGGATTTGAGAGCAGTAGTCACAAAGTGAAGATTTTCATTTCCTAGCTTTTTTCATGTTGTATTAGTTACTGGAACCTCTCATCCTGATGTTTCATTTGTGTATAGATTGTGATGTTTCAACATCAAGGGTTTTTACGTCTAGTTTCTTTGTAAATTATGTCACTTATGTTGCGGCTCTGAACATATTGTAGCTGATTGAATTGATGTCAGAATTTGTAACACGTTCTGTTAAACTGTGTCCTGAAATTTAATGAAAGATTTGATCTTATGAAAGTTTTGTCCTCCTCAAGGGCTGGGGATAAATGAGATATGCCATCTGAGACTTCGCATTATTCCACATGACCTAAGTTGTGTCTTGTCGTTTCAAGTCTTCCTGGGTAATATCCTCTCAGTAGAGAAATGAGGAAGGAAAAAGTTATGCCAGCCGAACTTCTGCATTATTGCACATGGCCTTGTCGTTTCTTGTCATTTCAAGTCTCCCAGGATTACAATGTCTTGCTCTTCTTTGATAGGACTCGATCTAAAGGATGATATGGAGTAGTCTCTTTCTTTCGGCTCATGCTTTGCTGCATGTCTCATACATAAGAGGAGATCGAACTTTTTGCTGCCAAATTTGAAGGGCAGCAGCTTTTATTTGCCCATCAACTTGCTTTAATATCAGTTTTGTATTGTTTGGGTAGTCTGTCTAGTAGGGAAGAGAGACAATTCCTTTTGCCATGCCATGGAAGGGCAAATTGTTGGCATGTTCTTACGGACATTGCCATAACTCTATCTTAAGATTTTTCAAATTTTTTCCCGGCACATGTAGTGTCAATGAGCCTTTTTCAATGCTCCTTCAATTTGTCACCTATCTTCGTTATTCAATGTCTTCTAGATTGTATTTTTTTCGCTTATGTAGGTGATGGCCAATTTTTCTTGCATTCACGTGTGCTTGATCCTTGTTTTTCTCATTAAGTGATTCCTGGTCAGGTTTTGGCATTTGATTTCTCTCGTCATACCATAGTAAAGAGCAATTTATTCGATGTTTATTTATCTTATCAAATATGAAATAATGGTACCATGATCTTTGAGAATATGAAAACTAGACAGAGTACTCTTTCTAAGATGAGCATGTACAGCTTTTGGATAGGGCCAGTATATCCTTATCTAGGAAAAAGATTGCACGATCTTGATAGTCGTGATTTTCTATTTTGCATGGCATATTCCTTTTTGGTGCTCTTCTGTATTCGCATGTCGTCTTGTGTGGTCGATGGTCCCTCTGAATTTTGAAGATTCTTCATGCCTCCAATAAGGAAAATGTCGTCTTATGAATCCCTTACGCCTAGTACCTGGGGCTAACTGCATTGTTCTGAAATCTCAAGGAATTGGAAGAACTGATTGAGGAGTAGTTCTTAGCCAGAGGAATTAGTGACTGTACGACGTCCGTCATTAGAGGACGATAATCTGCTTCTGGTTGCACGCACATTGCTGCAATAGCAGCTACCTGTTGAGAAGGAAAAGCGGCATGGTATGGTTAAGTTGGCATAATCTATATTTGGCATTTAGAAGATCATGAAGTTGCACGCTGACCTGAATCAACTCTTTCTTCGAAAAGTGGCCTTTCAGGGCTGGATCAACCATTTCCAATATATTGTCTCTGTTAGTTAACCTCGGAAGAGCCTGATAGATTCGAAAGCGTTAAGTTTGTGCTTTGACTTAATGCTTAGGAATTAAGTGGAATGACGTTGCATGGACTTAACTGCACCCAGGAAAACAAAACTTTGCAAGCTAATTGGGTTTTAGCAGAGAACTACGATTACATTTGATTAGCATCCAAATGAATGACCATAGCACACCATAATGCTAGTGTCAACTTGCAGCTCAGTGAAACAACAAAAAAATAATATATATTAGGGCAATGAATTGATCTTATCATCTAACTTTTTCGTTATGCAACCGAATTACAATAGTGGAAGGGCTAAAGATACCAACCCATGAAACTAGGACATGTTCTCCAGCAGGGCGCTTGCTATCGACTGGTACTCGGCCTGTCAATAGTTCTAGAAGGACGATACCATAGCTGTAGATGTCGGACTTCGTTGTCAACTTGCCTGTTGAAGCATATCTGCATGGCCAAAAAAACAGTGGAGTTGTTACCTCATGAATAGTGATGTTTGATAACTTTGTGAAATGTGACTAGTGAGAAATCATCATACAGTCTTCTTTCACAATACAAACTGCTAAGACAATCTACAGATATGAAAATGATGGCATGATAACTCGTCCTAGTGGTCTTTAGTTTGTCGAGGTTTTTAGGTTGTTGCCTGCCAAACAGCTAATCTGAGGAAAGAAACTGGCGACCTTCCTAATGGGGACCTCTGTGTCGTCCGTTTGGGGATGTTAGCTCATGATCTGCTGTTTTCATTGGTTTCTTTCTGATAATGAACAATGGGATGCACGAGAAGCTAATGGACTACTCACTCCGGTGCCAGGTACCCGGTGGTCCCAAGTACCCGCGTCGAAATCTGGCCATTGACCTTGTCTGACCCCATCTTGGCCAGGCCAAGGTCGGACACTTTGGCACGGAAGTTGTCGTCCAGCAGAATGTTGGTGCACTTGAAGTTGCGGTGGATGACCGAGGGCACCGTGTGCTCGTGCAGGAACTCTAGGGCCCTGGCACAATCAAGGGCTATCGCTAGCCGGGTCCCCCAATCCAGCGGTCTTTGTTGGCTGTGCGAGTGCAATGGATGCAGGTGATGCTTGAGTGTACCATGGGGCATATATTCCAATATTAGGAGCCTATGGTTTTGGTCAGCACAGTAGCCCAGTAGATCCACCAAGTATGGTGAGTGCAACCTGCTCAAGAGATCGACCTGCAGGACCAAAATTTTAAGAAAAATAAAATAAATGGATAACTAAGGAAAAAATTTGCAGTTTAATTGTCATCCATGTGCAATGTTGACTATTATGCCATTAGCCATACGCGGAAGGTTGTTTCACAAAGCAATGCTTATAGGTGCAGGCAAAGTAGTGGAGCAGGCATTGCCCAGGAATTTATGCGTAGAATATGAGCTCTGTGCCTGAAGTAAAGAAAGGAAGCCAGGAGGTGCTAAAGTCAACACTTGGATATACCCTTGATCATGCCTTTCAAGAATACCTAAATTTCACTCAGCTCTTCTTTGACTTTCCTTCCAAGTACATGCATTTAAAGAACTTTTTGTCTTAAGGAGGAACCAGCTAGGTTAATTTGGACAGATGCTGAAGTTCTGTGAAATTGATGAAATTACAAGTTGCTTAGCGCTTTCCGTAACAGGGAACTAACAGTGATAGAGAAGAAGGAACTTTAGATACTTTCTTGTACCATTTTACAGCTCAGAAGAGAGAGAGAGAGAGAGAGAGAGAGAGAGAGAGAGAAAACAGAAGTCTAGAACCATGTACCTCCTAACCTTATGGATCGTGTGAGAGAGATCTAAAGTTTGCCCTAGGTGTGAGGGAACCAACCAAACTGTGACGTGAACACTCGGTCCAGGACAGATTTTTTCAGTAAATTGTAAGTAGATTCACGATCCGCATTAAATCCGTTGAGAGAGAGAGAGAGAGAGGGCAGGCAAATAGAGACAAGAAGTGGAAAGTGGTAATGAATGAAGTGGAATTTGAATGACCTCAATCCTGAAGGCACGCTCTCCTTGCTTGCCTTGCCAATGCAACATCTTAATTGCAGCGACAGTACCATCACTCAACACCCCTTTGTACACCACTCCATACCCTCCATTCCCTAAAACATTCCTTTCACTGAACCCTTCTGTGGCCACTTCAAGCTCCTTGTATGTGAACACTTGCACTCCTCTCCGATGCCCGTTGTTACTACTGTTTGCCGCCCCCAGTGACCCGCGCCCCAGATTCCCTCCACTCAAACACCCTCCCTTCACATCTATATCAGAATTCAAAAAATGTACGGAACAACAAAAACAATGTTAGATTCCACTAGCATTGACACCACGCCACCAGTTTTGCTGCAAAAGTTTGAATTTTTTGAACTACTTATTTGAGCTTACCTGGACTACAGTCGTAGATCGCAGGGTTTCGAGCAACGCTTATGGACTTGTCGAAGCTTGTGTTGCTCCTTTCCCAGTTTGCATGCTTTTTGGAGGACTTGAGCCGTCGGAGGAGTAAAATGATGAAGAAAATGGCTAGAGAGCAATCAATGAAGCCGTGGCTATGAAGATCGCGAAGATGGAATTGGAGTGGAGAAGGCCAAGGTGCTTGTGGTGGGGCTGGGGAGGTGTTTGAGGGAGGTGGTGTTGATCTTTTTGGTTGGAAGTTGCAGAAGTTGTGTCGGTCTCCATGAGTGTGAAGAGAGAATAGGAAAGAGAGATGAGACTTAGAAATGGCTAGAGTTCAATGTATGAAAGAGAGAGAGAGACAGAGAGAGAGGCTTAAATGTGTTTGAATCTGTGAGGGAGAGAGGCTGGGTTTTCCCTTCAGAGAGGTCAGGCCACAATGACTTGCACGGCAATACTAGGAATATATAGGGAAAGTCTCCCAAGGGATTTAATGAACGCCAGTAAATTATTGTTCCCAAAGTAATATCTTTTTGGACACTCACCATCTAGATGTCTACAGACCAATATATCAGATGCATAATCATCACACTGCGAAAAAGTACCGTCAAATCTGACGTCAACATTGTAAAAATCAATATTGCTTGTTAAATCTCGCACATTTTACACCTGAATATTGGACTACTTCTCTAAGATGCACTTCTCGTGAGAAAAATATCAAAATTTTCCAGATATTCAAGGACAAGTATAGCATGATGATCTCATCTCATCCAAGTATGGCTGTACCCTACCATATGGAAAATTTGTATTATCGATCCGAAAAGGATGGGGGCAAAATGGACTCTCTTTCTCTCTCAAATATCATGATGGGTATTGGAATTCCTCGTTCGTCTCTTGTGCTGTATCATCTCAGGAATTGTCTCTGTCTATATTTCAGAAAAAGTTTGGAAGCTTCTGCTTGATTGCTCATCCACATCCACCTGCATCCGCATAAAATCACTAAACAAACCATCAAACTTCTCAATCTATATCCTCATGAAACTTTGGTATTCTAGCAGGAAATTCTCAAGAGCCAGCCATTTTTCACTTTCAGCCATGCCATACTAGCCCCAAACATTTCATAGTCTTCAAGAATTTGCAGAACTCCGCAAGACACGGACCATAACTGGTATCATTGGTTTTTATTAATGTATTTACAATATATTATACAAACAATGAAAACAAAACCTCAGACAGCCAACTCATCACTGGCGCTGCAACTCAGAGACCCTCCTGGATTTCATGCAAAAACAAGACCATCAACGAGTGACAGGCACAACACTTTCAACATTTAATATTGTCCATGCACCTATTTTAATAGGCATCTCTGATTCTTACTCCGTGAAAAAGCTTCAAGCTTTAAATCTTCCTGATCTGAATCCATGGAGAAAGTGAATTACGTAAAGGCAAAGCAGACCTCTTTGTCATTTTCCTATACCCCAATTATGAACTGGTCTGAACGTTATCATTATTGGATTCTTCTAGGGCTCTGGTCTGTCACATTCATTCAGCAATCCCCAAAACTTCTAAAAGCAGAAAAATTCTGGAGCAGTCACTTCCAAACATTAGCACTGCAAGGATCTGAATGGTAGGGAATTGGTTACAGCCGAAAAGACTTGTTATGCATCATCAGTGACTGTAACATGATTTGGTTGTCACGCGTGATCTTGAAGGCATATTTTACCGTTTGAAAATGCATCTGTTACAACTTAAAGAACATACATTCCAAGCAAATAATTTCCTTGTTGATCTGAGTTCTGAACTAAATTGCAGAGTGGGAATTCCTTCACTTTTTTTGGTCAAATACGCCATAGAAAACAATATCAACCACTTATGACCATCTGTCAAATGTTAGAGATGGCAATTTGTGTCCACAAGTCATGTTCATGCCGTGTCCATAAAAGGGTTGATTATAAAACAGGTCAACCCGAACTAAGTATATTGATTTATGTGACACAAACATGACTTGAAGATTAACAGATCGACACAACACAGTTCGTGTAATGCACTTAAATAGTTGCTTCATAGATTGACACCAGTGTATGGCCCGTCATAACACGAAAGCAACCTGTCCACATGAAATCAACCTACCAATATTACCTTGTGAAATATCCTCAATTTTTTCGGTAAAAATCTATTTACAATTTGCATTATCCGTCGACAAATATCATCAAAATCAAATTAAATGGTGTGTTCATAATTAATAAAATATCTTCCATTTAAAATCTTTATAATGAATGACACACGGAAAAAAAAATATTACTTCAACTAATCATGTTTCAATGGACCACACACAGATCATGTCGACATTAACCCTTTTAACTTAATTGGGTCATACGAGTTAATTTCATGTCTAATGGATGGACACAAACATGACACAATTGCTAGTCGTGTCTCTTGGATTGACACATAATTGATCTAAACACATTAATCTCAATCAAAACCGCTAATTAAGGTTGCCACCCCTAATTGACCTCCCATTCTCACATCTCTAACTTAGTGAGAATTCATCTCAAACCTATTATATGAATACCAATTCAATCCTCAACTTTTCAATTTGATCAGTTCAGTCTTAACCTTTTTTCAGTTTTTTCAAATTTAATTATAAATCTTTCGATAATTTGTCAATGTTAACAATTTAAGACCAAAATTGATCATAATAATTATAATGACAAATCGTCAAAAGGTTTATAACTAAATTAGCCAAATTTAAAAATTTAAAATTGAATTGGCATCCGTCCAATAAACTTAAGACTTTTATTTTCTCGCAATTACCTTGCTGCTCGGCAATTGACAAAAGACTTTAGTGGAGACCGTGTTTCACGCTTAAATTAGATGGTCTCCCACCCTCCCATCTACTACTCAGCAATTGACAAAGACTCTTGTGCTGGCCTTGTTTCATTGTGAGCGCTCTGGACCATTAAAGGACTAGGTGGGACTCTGCCTATCGTTGTCCTGTAGCTTTTGACCCAATCAAATTGCATCGAATGCTCGTCTGTAAAGTCACCAAGTTCATGTGCCCCTCCAGCTTTGGTATTTCTGCTGCAGGGACTGCTTAAAAAGGGTGAGTGCAACATTCATTTTAACACTCCCACTGTCGTTGCTATAGCCTCCCTCTCTTTCATAATGTTTGGTCCCTCACTTCTGGCCCAGGGATCATGTGGTCTTCACCTGCATATGTGCTGCTGCTGCTGCTGCTGCTGCTCCTGAAGTTAATACTTGATACATCTACATCAGTCATCCAATTAGCCATTCTAGAGGAAGAGATATTCATTGGTCCACTACGAATCCACAAAGTAGAATTGAACTCTTATGCTTCTGCACTTCTGGGAACCGTCGTGCGAGAATCAAAACACCATGTGATTGTTCTGAATTTAATGCTGGAGGCATTACAATGGAAATGGGACAGCTTTGACCCAATTCAACGTGCTTACAACATGATCTGTTCTCGCATTACTTCACAAGGAAAACCTTCTAGCTCATCTTGGCATTTGATGAAATGAAGGTCGCTCTAATTTTTGGGGCCACCTTTCTACTTAAAAAAGAACTTTTTGTTAGGGGCTCTCTACCGAAGAATTTAACAGAGGCTTGTCTGCATCCAGTGGAAAGCAAGACTATGCTCCAGAAGGAAAATAAAAGAAAGTGTGTCAAACCATTCACTGGTCGACCTATCTAATAGTAATTATGACATAAATATCGAAGTTGCACTAAAATGAAAACCTAACAGCAAGCATGTATGTCACTTAAGAAAGATGGTGGTTTGCAGGTCACCGTTTCGCACAAGCCATAGATTTGAGTTCTGAACAACACTCACGAGCACATGCAAACAAAAAGAAAGGTAAACATGGCGACAAAGTATACAGCATTCCAGAACATGAAAGGAACTCTGTATTCATTGAATATTTATTGGGTTTTGTGGTTCTCTCTATGTCTGACCCAGCCTACTCTTGGTCTATAAACTTAAAAGGTAAATACAATACAAGGAGAAATGATATCACACTGTAGAATAATTGACATTATCCACAAAAACCATTGCATCACTTCTCTAAAAGATCCAAAAAGAATGCTCAGCCATGCTCAGCAAACTCAAGAGTAATTTTGTCAATCATCCGGGAATCCTAAAAACCTGTTTATATGCTTAGCAACTGGCGCGGCATCCCCGGAAACATAAGGAAGGAGAGACTCCACGTCCATATCTGCTATAGTTTTATAAAGTGTTTGAGGACGAGCACAATACAAATGCTTCCTCTCAGCCAGTTCCTCAGCTAACTCAGTTTGATGATTGTCCATTAAATCTTCATTCACCACCACAATCAAAGGTTTACCAAGTCGAAGTGTCTCAAAAATACTCCCAGAACCTGCAGCATGAGAAACAGAGTTCAACTCTCCTGTCCTGCTTCTACATAATCCCAACCCTTGAGCGCCTTACAAACAGTAAAAACAGCCAACTTGTCCCACCAATAAACTAAAGGGATGAAGAATCAGAAAATTGTAATGAAAATAGAAGAAAATTTGCAATGCACTCCCTGTTTGTTTGCCTATCATTCTTAATTCTTCTACCATTCTTTCTCGTCAAGAATCAGGCAATAGCAAAAATAATAGAATTTCAATGCTTTTGACAAAGAAAAGGTAACATAAAATAGCACAACGCCCACAACCTGCACGCCTTATGATGCCTTACCCTTAGAAGTATAAAGTGTTGAAAATTCTGCATCCAACTTAGCAAGGAATCCCACCGTCACTGATCACTGACGATATCTCCAGATTCTTTTTTTTTATTTTTTTTTATTTTTTTACACTTATCCAGCTAAACCAGTACATGTGACCATCTAAATGAGAAAGTAGGAGGCACCTTATGTCAAGGAGAGAAACATGAATTATCTCTTCTTTGTCATGAGCTGGACTCAAACCAGCACTTCTAGGTAAAGCACATGCATACCAAGAGATGTGTTCTTAGCAGGGGCAAAAGGAAAGGTAAAAGGTATGAAAGTTGGCACAAAAGCAACTGAAATATGTTATTTGGATACCATATGCAATGGGATAGGAAAAAATCTGTGCCATGAAGACAGAGCTTAGGGCAATTTAAATAAAGCGACCATTTCCAATCAACTGACTGTTAAATGCAAGCATGCCCCTTTTCCAAAGTCTTAAAAAGCATGGTGGCACCTGAAACAGGCCATTGGACTTGTACGTTCAACCAGTCTCCAGAGGATATTATTAATCCACAGATAACTGTATTTTCAATTGCTAATCCTTAAAAATATGGGTGTCTATTTGCTATTAAATAGTTCATTATGCCCCCAGTTGCGATAACCCAAAATTAAACAAGTGCTATACACAGAAATAGCGACACACTACTAAGATCTTCCTAAACTCATTAGTCGTTAGGCCTCAAATGTAACATAATCAATCAGCTGCAAAATGAAATAATAGTGGCTTTCAGACAGCAGAACATGATTTCATGCACCCCTCCCACAGGGAAAGGACGAAAATATTGGGGTGAGTCATGATAAGCAAAGGAGATCAAACCTGCATGACTGATCACAAGAGATGCTGATCTTAAATAATCCACTATGCTCGGTGAGAAAGTGAAGTAGTCCACGACTAAAGAACCATCTTCTCCATTAGACTGTTTAATCCAATTTCAAATGAATTATGCAAATTGTACAATAAAAAAAAACATGCTTCAAAGTTTTATATTAAGAACTCATGAAAGCACAAAGGATAATAGTCACATAAAAGTACAACCAGAAGCCATCAGAAATGAAGCAAATTCACCACAAAACTTAAGACTGTTCCCACCACCCCTCCAAAAGGAAAAAAATTAAAGCCAATATATATCCTTAAAAAGGTGTTCAGTCAAATTATACTAGAAAAGCTACTTTAGGATCAGCAATGGAGAACCCCATCCACATTAACGTTCTACGCATCTTGAAGATAAGCACACTGCTTGCTTGCCCTAATTTTTCACTGAAGAATCTCGAGTGATAGCAACCAAGTAAAGTTCTAAAGGGCCTCCTTTTAGATCACTTGAAAATTAGCAAATTATCATTTTATGCAGATCAAATCCCTAGTCTTATCATTCTGATTGCTTGAACAAAACCCAAGCATGAGTCACATACCCCATCCCAGAACAAAGACAGAAACCTCAAAATTCTGCTCTTGCTAAAAAGAACCGACTAAAAGAAATAAGAAAAACTAACTAATCAGTTGCACTGTAACAAAATGTAATCATCCAAATCAGCAATCAAATTTGTCAGAGATACTAAAGGGGACAATACCTTTTTGGGGGTGTAGGTACCGCGACCCATTTGAATAACAAGGTCGGTATAGCCTCGAGCAGACAGCTCTTGCTGAACTTCCCGAGTATCCACTGCCCTCACGAGAGCATCAAAACAAGTGGTGCCAACGGTCACGAAGACGGTTCTTTTGGGCCTTACGCCATCTTCTGCATCTCCCATTTGCACTCAATCCCGCAATTCCGCTTTACCACAGCGTTCAAAATCCAACCTTCAATGGCGTCAACCGCAACATGGACAAAATGCAGTCTCCAGCAAAAGAGCAACGAAGCCTTTCTTGAAACCGCAAGTAAATACCCGGCAAGTCCTAAGCATCTGATGCCGAATCGCGCCGGACGACAGCGACGGAGATCTAAAAGACCGGGGAACGGCGACAGAGCATGTGGGGGCGACTGGTCGAGGGCCGCTTTGATCCGCAGATCCGCCCAATCAAAGCGCAATCGCTTTCCGCGAGCGAATTCGATCGCCCCCTTCCGGAAAATTCTCTCTCTACCCCGCCGCTCCCTCTACTTTCCGCGGACGGCGAAGACGGTAGCGACGACGGCGGCGGCGACGGCGACGGCGGCTGATGGCGGAAGGAGAAGGAGGAGAAGAAGATGGAGGTTAAGCGAGAAAACGAAGACAACGAAGAGGGAGAATAATCGCGACTGTGTGTCTGTAACGTAAATGGGTTCATTTTTAATGGATTGATAAATAGATTTTAAATGCATACAGATTTATCCATTTAAAATTGATATACCTCAGTTTTTTTATTTTTAAAATTTATTATATGAGTGTTTTGAAAAATAAAATTGATTAAAGGTCTGCATGTTTTTACTTATTTTTTTTTTTTTTTAGAATTAAACAAAAAAAAAAGTATTTATGTTCTAGAAAATAATTTTTTAATAAAAAACGCGTTTGGTAAACTTTTTCTAGAATAAAAAATTAACGAAACACGTTTGGTAAATTTTTTTTTTGTTTCTTTTAATTTTTTAATGTTTTTATTTTATTTTGCATTTCTTCCTTTCTTTTTTTTTTTTTCTTCTTTTGGCCGGTCGTCGGCCTCCGACGACGGCTCGATCGATGGCCGGCAGCCTCGCCCAGCCACGGTGAGGTCGAGCCTCACCCGCGCATAGTGAGGCCAAGCCTCGCTCGGCTATGGCGAGCTCGGGCCCAAATCCGAGCTCGGCCTCGTCGAGGCGAGCTCGGGCTTACCCAGATCCAACGAGGCTCGGCCTCGTTGGGGGTCGGCGACACTCCGGCGAGGTCACCGACCCTTGATGGCGTCGCCAGCCCTCGACGGCCGGTCGCCGGCCATGGCCGAGGCCGGCGACCGGAGAAAGAAAAAAGGAACACTTTTTAGGAATAAAAACATGCAGGCCTAAGGATCTATTTAAATAAATATGAGTTCGTAATGAGTTGTCTACCGTTTTGACACCTCTAGGGTCATTCCTTCCCCCAACACTTGCAACTGTTAAAGAAGAAGAAGAAATTGGCAGACCAAGAGAAATGTCTAAAAACTGCCTATCCACCAATCTTTTAAGGGACTGCAATTGCTCTAGCGCAGGACACAATTTACATCTCCCTCCGTCTCTAGCGCGATTAATTCATCGAACCCATCTTCCAAGTCCCCGGCCTACGTCACTCATTGACCGACTCCCGATCCCAGACGAATTCACATCGGTAAAGTTCTCCTTTTTCGGCTCAAAATGGAAAATTTCTTATGCCGGAAGAGGAAACGAATTAAACCCAGTTCGGAATATTAACAGACGAACCAGATTAGGATCTTTTTCTCTTCATTTTCGCGCCTGCAAAGATCTATAGATTCCCAAACAAAGGAAGCCGTCCAGGATTTCGCGATCAGCTAACCTTTGACCCCGCAAAAGTCAGCCGCCGATAGGGGAGGCGGAGAGGGAGAGAGAGAGAGAGAGAGAGAGGGGTTACTGGTTTCTGCTCGACGCCGGATTTGCAGAGATGAATCTCACCGGCCGGGGAGGAGAGCGAGCTTCGTGCTGCACCTGCGCGCGAGCGAGAGAGGCGAAGCTGACGAGATGGGATCAAGCAGCTACCCGTGCAAATACAAGGATAAAAAAAAAAAAGAAAAAAGAAAAAAGAAAAGGCGTATTACGCGATGGAAATTATACTGTCCGAATTACGAATCAGTATATGCGGTTATTTTCTTTGAAAATATAATTAACTAAAGTCGGCGTGTTACGATAGAAACGTTAAAAAGGGCTTATCGTGATTTAACGAATAAAAAATGCTTACGTGTATAACAGGACTATTCATGATATAAAATTTTGTAGAGGACCGAGGTGTTGCCCTCAATAGTTGAATTCTATTACTAGTTCGGGTTAGGGAGAAATTACAAGAACGGTATACTTGTTTATTAAATGAAGATGTGACGTATTCAAATTTGGGGTATAGGTATAAGTGATTCTTGAAATGTTACATTTTAATTGGTTGGAAAAAGACATAAAATAAAATTGAAGTATTTTTACCTTAATACACACAAGGGATTATTTATTTTATTTCAAAAGAACAAGTATTTTTCTGTAAACTAGGCAAATACATGGTAGATAAGAAGAGATAGGAGGTTTTTTCGAAAATATGTATCGACTATGGATATGTTATTTTTCTGTAAAAGTAAAAGCAATTTACTAACAAATGTCTTGACAATTGACGAGCTAAGCCAAACATAGCTAGGTTTTATTTTTGTCCCAGTGGCTACTTTCCCAACTTGGAATGGGGAGGGGGGGTTCAAATCCCCTCCTTTTCAAGATTGGGGTGAGGACAATTTTGAGAATGAGTGTTAGAGTAAAAATAGAGTATGATCGATAAATTTTATTTATTTATTTATTCAACATGATTCCTAAACTTTGGGTACATGTTCAATTTAGAATCCATTCGTTTCATGGAAATTAACTTGCACGAAAATGTTTTCTGAGTTTTTTAATATTCGTTTCACAAAAAATGGATTAATTAGGGAAAATAATTTCCATAAAAGGGAAAAAAAAATATTCTAATTTAGGGAAAATATTTTCCAATTTTCAAAAAGAAAAATATTTTTCTCACTCACTTTTTCTTATTTCACTTCCATGTTAACATTGTTATCTTTCTTTTTCTTTTCTTTTCTTTTAGTTTGTCCTGGCTAGTTGGCGATCATGACGACCGCCGGTGACCAACCACCAGCGAGCCTCGAGCTTGATAGCTTTGGGCAAGCTCAAAGCTCCTTGCCCGATTGTTGATGAGCTTAAGCCTTAACTCACCACTCGCTCGATTGATGGTGATCTAGGGCTCCATGCCTCAACGAGTTAGGCAAGCAGCGAGCTGGGGCCTCACTAGATCGGTAAGCACAAGCCTCTAGCTTGTCGAATTGGGTGAGCAGCAAGCTTGAGCTCACTTGTTGGCATTGGGGTGAGCTCGAGCTTGCCTTCGACCGATTGTTGGCCGTGGTTAACAACAAGCTAAAGAAGAAGAAAAAGAAGAAGACAAAAACAAACAAAAGAAAAAGGAAAAAGAGAAATGGAAAATAAAAATATAAAATAATTAAATTTAAATTTAAAAAATAATTAACTTTAAAATTTTAAAATTGAATTAATAAACAAATATTGAAAAAAAGGGGCATGAAAGAAAAAAAATTCTTATTGAATAATGGAAAATATTTTTCGCTTCTTTTCAAGTTTGGCCCTAACACTAGAAAATAATTATATTTTCTTGAAAAATGGCATTTCAAAATATTTTTTTTCAAAAAGGCCACATTTTCTGTGAAATGAATGGAGTCTTAGTTTATGAATTATAAGAAAATATTCAATGTTATCCAAATGAAAATATAACATTAAACAAATGAACATATTAAAAAAATTTAGGGAATATATTAAATAAATTAAAAGTTCATAAACGATATTGTACATTAGGTCAAAGTTCATGAGTAACATTATATCTCGGGTAAATATTGTACATTAGGTCAAAGTTCATGAGTCACATTATACCTCGGGTCAAAATTTAAAGATTATTTGCATGATTATCCTTTCTTTTTAAGGCAATAAATACAAGACGCGCACGGAAAATTTTACCCGGGGGGGGGGGGGGGGGGGGGCGCTTTATATGAATAAATCCACCGGACGAAAGTGGCGAGAGAAATCGACGAAATCGCACCGGGTCCCACCCCTCCGACCGCGGTAAAGATCCGCGTGCCCCCGACGCCGTCATTCCATTTTGACTTTCGTCGTTCCATCCGGACCTCCCCACCCCCGCGGCCATCGCCCGGACGGCGCGTCAACCTCCCCTCCTCCTCCTCCCTCCACCTTCAACCGATCCGCCCCGCTTCAGCACGCCCACGCGCAGATCAACCTCCCTCTCTCTCTCCTCTTTCTCTCTCTACCCAGCCATGGGCCTCTTGTGGAGCAAATTCAACAGGCACCACCACCACCACCACCACCACCACCACCCCACAGCCGCCGCCGCCACCGCCGCCGCTACAACCGCCGCCGCAGCCGCCACAGCAGCAGCAGCACCACCACCACCAGCCGCTGCGGCTTCTGCCGCCGCCGCCGCCGCCGTCGCCGCCGCTTCTCCATTCCGCCGCGCCTCCTCCTTCTCCTCCTCCTCCTCCTCCGCCTCCGCCTCCTCCGGCCCAATCCTACAACCCCTACCCTGCGCCGCCGCACCATCAGCCCTACGCGCCGCCGTCGTGGCCCCCGATCCCGGTCCACTACTGCGCCCACCCTCCCCCTCCTCGAGCTCCCGCCCTTACGCGGCCGCCGCCCCGATCGGTAGCTACCCTCACGCACACCCCCAGCCGCACTACTCGCAGTTCATCGGCTATTACGGCAACGGCGCGTGGGGCCCCGGCGGCCAGGTGCGGTCGGTCTCCGCGGCGGCAGCGCCGCCGCCGTACGTCGACCATAAGACGGCGAAGAAGATCAAGAACGACGTGAACGTGCTCAAGGACACGATCAAGCTCTTGGTCGACGAGCGGAGCTCGGATTCGCACCTGGTTTCGTTCACCTTCGATGCGCTTGTGGATGGCAGGTATGTGATTTGACTTCTTTTACCAAATTCCGGGAAGATCGGGATTTATCTTCACCCTAGCGATTCGTTCGGATGGTGTAGCACTCCGATAAATAATCGCACATTGATCTCCCTCATAATATCATCTCGATCATGTCAAATAGTTGTCGAATTATAATCGTAACTCACCCGTTGGAGAACATTGTATATCTGACATAGCAAGATTGTGCAACCAATTTGTATGGATCAGGCAGAGTTGTCCTTATGGAATGTTGAACAAATCAGAGAAAATTTTTCGATCTAGGGAAGGTGATTCAGTTTTACATGTTGGGCTGCAAATGTCAACTGCCAAGCTCATAAGACGACGTTTTAGTTGATGATCTGTACCACGGCTGCTTACAATATGTATATAAAACTCCGTGGTGCTATCATGGGATTGTCGCATTTACAAAATTTCACTTTGAGATGAAGATATTGAGAAATGGGTTTTGGAGGTTGATGCCCATGTGACTCTTTCGACTTGCCTGTTTTGGTTTTTGTTCTTCCTTGGGGGGTAGCTCACTTTGAGATTTTGCATTTGATTGGAGCTTATGCATTTTTCGTTTGTCTTCTGGTTCTTTCTGTGGGCAATCAACTGTTGTTTCTTCCTTGCAGCTTTATTTGGTCAGATAACATACTTGCTCCTGGCAGGAATTTTGGGAGAGTTTTTCTGTGAATAAATTGGTCAGAATGTGTTTGCCCTTAGGTTATTAGTCAGTAACAGGAAACTATGCTCATAATACCTAAAGATTCGTAGTGATTCTTTATGGAGAGCATCAACTCACCGACCTAATTTGGAGAATTAATATAGTAACACATTTTTGCACAGCACTTTCGTAGAATGTTCAGTGAAAAATCGATAGTGGAATTCTCCATAGTGCATCCCGTTTGAATTTTTATTCTTGTATTGTGGTTTTGTGCATTCCTAGTAGTAAATGATTAATTTGCCAGCAACCCAAAATGCATAAATGTATTTTGCGGTTTTCAAAGAGCATAACTTGAGGAACAATTGGTTAATTTAATTATATCATTGGTCAGAGTTGACTGTGCCGGTTTATGTGTTTCTCCAAAAGATCAGGTATTAAATCTTAGAATACATGGTCCAGTTGTGAACGATTTATCAACTGTTGACCTTTGGCAGTGATTTTTTTGGATTTCAGATACAATATCGAGATATAACAGATGATTAAGGATTTGAAACTAGTGCTTAATTACTTAGCACCAGGCTTCGTCTGTTTGTTGCTTTGTATATTGTGGATTTTTTGGCGGATTGTCCTTGTAACTCCAAACTTTTGGTAATCTCTATCTTTACCTGAGAATGACTTGTCCATACTTATCTAACTGTTTAGTTTCTCCCCTTTTCTGGGCAGTATCACCATACTTTACTTTGCTAAGGAAGGGGATAGCTGCACCTTTAGCCCTATATACCCTGAGATGTATGCACCAAGAAAAATTTCATTTCAGAAGGGAGTGGCCCAGAAGTTCTGTCAACCTTCTGGAAGCGGCATTGACCTTGGTTTCTTTGATGTGGATGAGCTCTCAAAGCCCTCCCCAAATGAGGAGGTTTTCCCTCTTGTTATCTGTGCAGAAACAAGGGCACCATCTCCCATGAATGAGCAGCCCAATCAACCTTCGCCTGCAACATCTTCCCATGCTCAGATTACTCTAGCAGTCCTAGAGAAAAATGATGAGGGCAATTTTCGAGTGAGAGTCGTCAAGCAAATCTTGTGGATTGAGGGAGTTCGTTATGAGCTTCATGAGATATATGGAATTAGCAATGGAATTAGCAATGCAGAAGACACAGCCTTTGAGGACACTGATCCAGGGAAAGAATGTGTCATTTGCATGACTGAGCCAAAGGATACGGCTGTTTTGCCTTGCAGACATATGGTGAGAGTTTTGAACTGTAGCATTTGTACAATGAACTCTTCCCCTCTTCCATGTTCCCATAACAGTAATGCTAATAATTGTGGAAATTTCTTTAATAAAAATAGTTGGACAAGCAATGAACTTAGGTCGAGATGTCATATAAAAGGTTTCCATCTGATGGCATGAGAAATTGTATTTGAACTATTAGGTGGATAAATTGTCATTCTGTTGCTTCCAAAATTGGGCACTTCTGGTTTCTGCTATTTTTTATGCCAAAACAAAATTTCCAATAGTGATCCCAACTTTGCAAAAGGACTAGCTCCATGCCACAAGAATTTTTTCTTTATGTTGAACCTCTCTCCTAGGTGCAGTATGTCCTGTGTTTGCAAAACCCTTTGCTTTCCCCATTGCTACTGATTTCTGTAAAACCTTCCTGATTGCTATTGTATGTACCTGATGTCCTCATCTCTGGTTCTTCGAGATTGTTCTTGTATATGACTTCTGGTAGCAGTATTTAGTTGGCCATGCTATTTGGTTCTTAAACGTTCTGCCTAGACTTGTGCCTGCTTTTGCTGAGGAAAGAGTCCTTTCCAGGAGCTTTCGTTGCATTTTGTTTGACTGGAATGCTGAAGAACACTGGTGAACTTTTAATCTTGACTGAATTGTCCCTTATATTATTAATAGTTCAAAATCAAAGAAACAGCACTGCAAGTGGAAATCAAGTGACCTAAATGGAGATGATTGCTGTTCTCCTTCTTTGGGAGTTTTGCATCTTTGTCAGATGGATCAATTTAGTCAGAATCTTAGTCTAGGTGGGAGTGCACAAATGGCCACAGTTACGCGATGGCTCTTGATTTACACTTGTAGTTAATCCAGGAGTCAAGATAAACTCAATTTTCCTCTTGCTCTTTCAGTCAAGCAGCCTTGTTTGATTTGGCTTTTTATTCCGGCAGTCTACTTGGTTTCTATTTCCTAGGGTTTGATAGTGGCATTTACCAAGCTTTCCTTGCATTTTGCAGTGCATGTGCAGTGAGTGTGCAAAAGAGTTGAGGCTTCAATCCAACAAATGTCCAATATGCCGCCAGCCGATTCAGCAACTCATTGAAATAAAAGTAGATAAAGGTACTGATTGAATGACCTTATGGATTATGGTGGTTAACTGGCGTGAAATTTACTGACATTGCATAACAAGAAACTATTTTCCCTTTTGTCTTCCAGCAACATCGTGAGCAAGGTTCTTTTCTTTCCCAAGAAGCCACGTGACTTGTTCCTGGTGGAGTTCATATAGCTTTTGTGTATCCTATTCCAAGCTAGCAAGCAGCTTCCATTGCTTGTGAAAGCAGTTGTTCATACAAAAAATTCTTTCGTCTTGTTGGGGAATTACATTCCTTTCGGGCTAAAGTTCTCTCCATTTTATAAAATGGGCGTGAGATCTTGTACATTCATCCCTCACGTATCAAATAGAAGGGAATAACTTATTTCTGCTGTCTTACCCTATGCGTAGTCTTTTAAATTTGAGTCTCAGCGTGCTCTCTCTAGTGTTGTACATGGGTGTGTGGTCGTGTTTTTCTTTGTCCAGTTGTCTGTGGGTTTGTGTGTGTGTGGTCCCTTCAATGAGAGCAGATTGTACGTCAGAACGGGGAATAAACTGCAACATGAGCTTTGCATAAAGGAGAAAAGAGGAAGCTTCAAATGTTCAAAAGGTTGGGTCAAAGATTGAGTGTCCAGGAAGAGGAGACAAAAGTGAGGAAATACAAATTGTATCTTCTCCGATCTTGCTTTACAGAATAAAAGCACCGTCCCATGTACGTTCACTTCACTTTCCTAACAGTCTCATTGTAGTCCTTTATCGGGATCTGCAACAAAATTCAAGTGTGTCTTGAAGCTGTCACCTTTATCACGTTAGCTCTCCCCAACCCAGATACCGAGATTGATTGAACGAAATATTGGGTTTCGTTTTTTGTTCTGTCCGGTTGACGAATACCAGGCAATCTTCAAGGATGCAAGGCGAAAACCCTAAAATTGTCGGTGCTCATGTGAGATTTATGCTTTGTTAGTCACATCCTAAAAAATTTAGATCTTCCCGGGCTAATCGTGGAACCACGGAAGGTTGGGCGATGACGAATTTTGGATGAAGGGGGAATGAAATGCATGAAGCTTATGCTCCACCGTTATTTGGGTGAAACGAGTAGGAGAATTTGATATGCTGTCCTGCATGAAAGAAGAATTGCCCCAGGGAGGACGTAACTATCTTCGATACTTATAGCGCTAACTAGACTCGAAGAAATTTCCTTGATTACACGAGTTGGCTGTGTATATTCTTTGCTTCGCTTGATTGATTTCTTTCAAATTCTTTTATGGTTTGCCTTTGGAGGCACGAATGCAATGACCCCTTTCTAGGTTAAGGTAGAGATTCTAATGAAAACAGGAAAAGGAAAACGTCCCGAGTTCAAGAAAATCACGCCCAACTTTTTTATAACTTCATATTCTATCGATGAGCATGAATGGTGAAAATACATGTTCTTTTTTCTCTCTTTAGGGCTAACAAATGCATGCAAGATGCTTGTGTATTCTCCAGGGCGTGAGGACACAAAAGAGCTCAGTCAAAGGTTGGACTGCCAAACGAGAGGGATCAACGAAAGGCAGTTTTCTGACCGGAAAATATATGTTGGACTTAGGAACATAATTTGCTTTCTTTGCTGTAGTGGTGGGTCTCTCTCTCTCTCTCTCTCTCTCTCTCTCTGTGTCGTCCTCCCTGTTTACACATACTTTCGCGGACAAAAGAACGTCGTAATATCTATGCAATTTCCTCCTTCTTGATTTGATTCTTTTTAGATGGATCAACGGTAACTTGGTAGCAAAAGCAGAGAAAAAAACCAGCGTCCCAAAAGAGACAAAAGAAAAAGGAGAAAAAAGCAAAGGTGCAAATGGCATTTCACATTCCTCTCTTGCGTTATAAAAACACATCATTGATGATTCCTTGTTTCTGTCTCACGATATTTATCTCTTCCCGAGAGAGTGAGAGAGAGTGAGAGAGAGAGAGAGAGAGAGCTAATAAGTCACGGTACTTGGTAAACTGCTTGTCAAGTGCCTCTGAAGCTTGAGAGAGCCTCTCTGTTCTCTGTTCCTGATCAGTTTTCTCTTGGCCAAACCAGAATGCTGAAGCAGCAAGGCCCGTTAAGGCCTCAGGTAGTGTTTTCTTTACTCTTAATTCTACTCCTTTCAAACAGCGAAACTCACCGACACAAATTAGCTGCTTCTCGAGTGTGTTATGGATTTGATCTCAGCATGACCGGGCTTGGATTTTTGCAGACTTGTGCCCTGAGAGTGAACATACACTGTGATGGCTGTAGGAAGAAAGTGAGGAAGCTGGTGCAGAAAATAAATGGTACTTCACCTTCTCTTTGCCCTGGTTCTCTGTTTAAATCAGATTTGGGTAAAGCCATCGTCGCTACATCTCTGTTTCTCATGAAATGTCTTCGTATAGGGGTGCAGAATGTTTCCATTGATGCGGAGCTCGGAAAGGTGATGGTGATGGGTTATATCGATCCCAGGACAGTCATCAAGAAGCTCGCAAAGTCAGGGAAGCATGCAGAGGTGTGGAGAGCTCAAGAAAGGAGCTTCCATAACCAGAACCACCTCAACAACCAGTTCAAGAACATGCAGATTGAGTTCTCCGGCGGTAAGGGCGGTGAGAGAGACATGAATTTCCAAAAGGGTGGTGGGACTGGATATGGATATGGGCAGTTCCAGGCAAAAGGGTCCAATGAAATGATGCAGGTGGTTCCCAAAGCTAAGAAATCGGTCACGTTCGATCTCGACGAGGATGACGATGACTATGTGAGCGATGATGGTAGTTTCTATGATTCCGATGAGGATTTTGAGCTCGATGTGGGTCCTCGTACACCGCGCAAGCCGTCCATCAATGGCAGCCGTGGCGCTCCTCATGGGCAAACAGGTACTAAGGGAATGAAGAAAACCAAGAAAGGCGGTATCTTCAGCATGTTGGGAAAAGGCCATGGCAAGAAAAATGATGGCAAATATGGCAAAGGAGGGAAGAATGACAAATATGGAGGCAAAAATGGCAAAGACGGCTTCAACGGAGGAATTTTAAAGCAAAGTGGGCCAAAGAATGGAGCTATCAACAGAAACTATGGCAATGGTGGTGGTGGAGGCAAGAATGATTGGATGAATGGAACCAAGAAGAAGGATTCTGGCTTTGACATTGATTTCACTAATCCCGGCAGAGGCCAGGGAGGATCTGGCCGTGGCGGCGGCGGCGGCGGCGGGGGCGCGCACGGTGGCGGGGCGGGGTGGGGGGTTCGGGGCTCCGGCACAGCAGATGGGTAACTTCCCGATGGGCCACCAGGGCCAGATGAGGAACTTCCCTGCAATTGAAGGACTACCTGCACCTATGGCCATGAATGGTGGTGGATATGGGCCAATGGCAGGCCCAGGAAATGCATACAACCAGCAACATCAGATGGCCATGGCAATGATGATGAACCAGCAAAGGGCCCATGGGAATGAGATGATGAAGCCCATGCCCATGATGTATGGGAGGCCACAACCCATGATGAACTACCACCAGCAGCCCATGTCCATGGTAGCAACAGCAAGAGGATACTCTGATCCTTACACACACATGTTCAGTGATGAGAACACCGACAGCTGCAGCATCATGTAAAGCCTAAGAAGCAGCTCTTAATAGGTTTTGCCCACCCAATTACATTTTGTAAAGACATGAAGAGAGAGTTCATGGTTTCCTGAGCTATCAGTATTGTAATTAGATTGGCCGCCTTCCTTTAAATTTGAAATATGGAAGGTTTAGTATGGTACGTACTGTGCCCAAGTTTGTTATTCTTTTGAACAATTCGCGTTCCTATTGAAAGCTGGCATTTGCATGAAGACTGAGCTAGCAAATTAATGATGAACATAGACATGAATTGGACATTCCTGGTTGTAATTCATGCGTAATAATGGATGATTTAGAGATCTAAGGAAGTAAATATAAGGCCAACTTTAAAAAATACAATGCATTTGACGTAGCTTTATCAAAGGATTTTGGGCTTTCAAAGGTTGTAGGGAACAGATTGAGGTGTTTGGTACAATATTCTCAAATGCTTTTGAGCCAAAGTTAGCATTTTCTAAAGTCCCTTAACCCAATGCAAGTCCCACCCAGCTTTGGCATATAACATTTTTTGGGAATGCTGCTTTTAGAGTTCTTGAATCATTTTTCTTTCAATTTTACCATATTCCAAATTTAACCCTCAAAATCATTGTACATCTTCCGTATATTCTAGATCTGGTCGTGGGTTTGACACCTTGCTGGCTTGCTAACGGTAGGCAACGGTGACCGAGGGTCGCCAAGGTCTAGGTTTGCATGGGTTTGGATCTTTAAGGTCATATGACCCTTGGCATTAAATCGCTTGTGCCGCCCAAGGTGGCATGACCGACCTTGAGAGAGGGTTGCAAAGGCCAAGCAACCCTCGTTGTTGCATCACTTGGGCTGCCTAAGGTCACGTGACCTCAATGCCACCACACTTTAGGGCCTTAGGTCGTATGGCCCTTGGCACTGCCTTGCCTCACCTCACTCTCGATGTTTTGATCATTTGGGAGAACATGGTGGAGGCAGAGGGGGCAATAAGGTTCAAGGAGATCATAAACGAGACCATTCATATTCAAATTGGGATCAGCGCGAACATTGATGGCGATTGCTTGCCGAAGCTGAAGGGGTGAACTCCTCCGAAAAGAGGATGATGGCGTTATAGGAGAAGAGGGATAAGTTCATGTAGAATATTGTGGAAGAGAATAAGAGGATAGAGTGACGATCAGGAAGAGATAGCAGAGAAGAGGACTTTGATTTACGTGTTTTTTTCACTAAGAGAGAACTTGAGAACAACAACATAGAGACCCCTGGGAGCCTCTTGCCACCAAACATCTTTGCAGGCGATGGATTTGCTTCGGCCAGGCTTGCTTCCAGGATGGGATATCTCCATCCTCCAGTAGCCATGCCTGTGTTTTGCCCTTTTTTTTTCTATCTCTACTTCAAAGCTACTTTGCAAAAAAATTTCAAGAGTCACTTAACCAAACGGCATTTGTTTTGCCCAAATGGAACTTAAAAAAATGTCTAGGGAAATGACTTTCATTTCCGTAAAGTTCTTCCAAACGTACCAATGTAACTCTCGTTTATAATTGCTATTAATAAGTAATTACGAAATAGATAAATTTTTATTAAGTTCTTCTAATGTAAAGTGTACTTGCATGCCTCCGGATTGGTTATAAAGTATGGATCGCCTGGATCGGAGAGCTTTATAGTTGTAACAACACTGCTAAATGGCAATCGTAGCATTTCAAATAAGTAAGATTTTGGGCCAAGATCGTGTAGGCTAATTAAAAATCATCTATTTATTTATGTACTGGGAGAAAAGGCAAGAAATGGTTTTTGGAAGAGATATTTCATATTCTCTTATCTCATGCTACTGCACGCATAAGTCATAGTCCAGCTCTTAAATTTGATATAATGAATGCCGAATTTAGTTTTTGGAGAAAAGATTAGAAGTCATATTTTTTAATGGATTAGAATTCTCTAAATTTAGGTTGTAATTTTATATCTTAAAGTAACCCTTTTGAGAGGTTGATGCCTCTGCAAGAATTCAATGGAATGGTTGGGATTAATTTTATTATTATTATTATTATTATTATTATTATTATTATAGGGTGGAGGGGAAGGGCGGTTAGGGGTGAGTGTGGTCCAGGTTGGGCTGATCCACCCCTTAACTCTAGAACTAACTTGCATAATGTTAGTTTTCAATTTTTGGGACTAACTAACCCTCTCTTGAACCTAGGACTGAGGACTAGATCCACCCAATCATTTGGTCCGGTTCCAAGGTCAACCCGAGATTAATTGATAATTTTTTTTTTCATATTTTATACTCCTTAAAAAGGTGATCAAAGACTAGACCAACTCAATAAGTTCGGTTTGGTTCCAAGGCCAACCTAGAACTAAGCAATAATTTTTTTGTTTCATTTTTTGTACTTCTTGAAAATTTGACCAAGGACCAAACCGACCAAATAATTCAGCGACAAGTGAGGTCGGCGAAGAGAGATGAGTGGCGAGCATCAAATGGCGCAAGTGTTGAGCAACAAGTACATGAGTGTTGAGCAAGGGGAGTAGCAAACAACAAGTAGGGTGAGCAACCGGAAGTGAGCGAGGCAAGTGTTGAGCGGTGAGCAAGAAAGTTATTTCTTTCAATTTTGGCAAATTAAAGACTAAGAGGACAAAGAACACAGAAGAGAATTGGAGGAGATATTGTGAGGAGCTGTTTACGCTTTTTTGGATGTCATGAGAACTCCTTATATAAACATTTTTCTCATTTGTAAATTATGATTGTTGATGTCATAAAAGACATTAAAAGTTGAAACTATCAAGAATGGTGTAAAACTAAAAAGCTTAGACATCATTTGACTAAAAAGTTTTCATTTAAAAAATTATAAATCATTTGACTTAAGGTTTTATCTATATAAAAAATATTGATATATAATATATAAATTATATTTTAGATATATTATATATAATATATATAGTTATGGTTGGTTTGGGTTGGAGCGACCCTAAACTCTCAGGATCGAGGATCAAATCGCACAATGTTGGTCCAGATATCCTAGGACCAAGGACCGACTAATTCTCCTAGGAATCAGACCAAGACTACTAGGGTTGGGTTGATCCAGGGTCAGTCCAAGGTTGACCATAAACCAATGCTCACCCTTAAAAGTGGTGGCCGTTTGGGGGGGGGGGGGTGAAGGCAAAGGACTAGCGGGAGAGATTAATTGCATAAATTTAGAGTTCGGTTTTTTCTTGAGTAACTTTCATTAATTAACATTAGATTTTATTTGGAACTTCGCAAATATAGAAGGAAAAGAGCGCAAATTTGACTTTTAAAAATGAAAATCATACAATAAATACAATAAATGTAAATTCAACCGTAACAACAAAACAATCTTTGGTCAGCAATAAAAAAAAAAAAAAAAAAAAGGAAACAAAATAATGAAAAGTTATCTAATTAACACATGTGTGCATGAGTTTGTTTTATTTATCTTAATTGGTCTTGTCTGGGAAATTAGCAAAACAATCATAAACTTATTGTAATTTTTCCAATTTAGTCTTAAACCATTATTTTTTTGCCAATTCAATTTTAAATCTTTTGTAATTTTGCTAATTTAGTCCATTTGACCACAAGCCTCACCATGGCTAGGCAAGCTCGACCTCACCCAGCAACTATAAGGCCTCGCTAGGCCATAGCCTCTAGCCGATTTGGCGATTGGCCAAATGAAGAAGAAGAAAGCAATAATAATAATAATAATAATAATAATAATAATAATAATAATAATAATAATAATAATAATAATAATATCTGAAAATAAATATCTATTTAAAAAATTGTCATGTCCACGTTAACCGACATCCATGTTAGTACTTGTTGGTTAAATTTGATCGAATGGATTCATTTGGTACAATTGCAAAAGGTTTAAGATTAAATTAGAAAAAAAAAAAGTTCAAGACTAAATTGGAAAAATTACAAGAGATATAAAACCATTTTGGTAATTTTCCCGATCTTGTTTTATCAAAAAATCTCCATCTATAAAGTACATTATGCAAAACAGTAATTGTTTTCGCCTCACGTACTTTTTTTGGATAGTCTTGTCTATCCTCGATCGATTATTATGTGAGTGCAACAGGGAGAATTGAAGAAATTAGATTGAAGTTTAACTTCGTAATCCGATGTATATGGCTCTAGTTTTAAGGCAAATCATGCAGATTTCATGTTATATTATGTCATTCAATCAGGCAATTTAAGAATGATATTTATGAGGTTATGCCCTACAATTCCTCAAATTGTGAGATGTCATCTCCCTTAAAGCTACCCGACGTAATTAAAGAAACTTGCATCAATAAACAACCTTTTTGTAATTAAGACCGTACTAATGGTTTAGTAGTTAATGGTGCATTTGGCAACTTGCCAAACAATGAAAATTTATATTATTTTATTCTTAGGAGTAGATTTGAAACAAAAATCTGTTTGGTAAATTTTTTGTTTCCAAGAATAGATTTAGAATAGAATCGAAAAGTAGAAAAAAAAAACTTGATTTTTTTGTTCCCAAGAATAATTCTAAATCAAGGAAACTTATTTTTCCTCTTTTCTCTTCTTTTCTTCTTGTTCTTTTTCCTTCTTTCTTCTTCTTCCACCGCCACCACCACTGTCGGTTGTTGGGCAAGTTCTAGTGACCACCCAACCACTGATGCCTAGCCAATGATTGGGTGAGGCTCACCTAGCCATCTGATGACTAGAGCTTGAAGAAGAAGGGAAAGAAAAGTAGGAAAAAAAGTAAAAGAAGGAAAAAGTGATAAAATTATTTACAAAATTAAAAGAAAATAGTTTGTAGTAAAAAATTTAAGGATTGTGTCAAATGCAATTTTATTTCAGGAATAAAAATTTTAGATAGTTACCAAACACCTTAAAATACTTAAAAATTGTTCCCAGAAGCAGAATAAAAAATAATCATTTCTGATCAGAATTTGTTTCTGGAAATAGAATGGTTACCAAACACATTCTAATTGGCCAAAATAGTAACTAATTCTATTATTTTATTCCTTAGAACCAAAAAAAAAATGAAAATTAGTTTGGTAATTTTGTTGTTCTTGGAAATAGATTTGGAATAGATCAAAAAGTAGAAAAAAATAAACATCTTTATTCCCGGGATCAATTCCAAAATCAAGCCAAATTTCCTTTTTTTTTTTTCTTTTCTTCTTTTCCTTTTCTTTTTCTCTTCTCCTTCTCCATTACTAGTTGACGACCACGATGATGGTTGGCAACTAGCTAGGCGAGCTCATCTGGCCACCGACAAAACCGAACCTCACTAGGCCTCATTGCTAGTTGCCGTGAGACTTGGCCTTGCTAGGTTAGGGCAATGCCGACCTTGTGCCATCCTCACCGATGGCTTGGCAAGGCTCCAACTAGGTCACAGGAACTCACCTAGTGACCGATCGCCAACGACCAGCTAAAGAGGCCCAAGATTCCAAATTAACCATCTCAATCTTGGGATATCATTTTTTTTACGAGAGCCTTTTGAAAGGAAGAGATGGAAATATACATTGAGAAGCAATGGAAGCTTGAGAAAAACATGCTTTAATGTAACTTGTGGACTCTTTTTGTGAGAAGAACAAAAAGGATATTTGTTTGCATTTTAGTTATGTTTGATCACTCTAATAAGTTATTGACAACATATACTTAAACCATGTACATCGCACTTATTTTTTTCTTTTCTTTGAATTTATGGTAATTCAAGAAATTCTCATATGATAAAAAATTTCAATAGAGTATTAGGTTCAGGACCGTGGGAAATTGACGAACTCACTAGGATAGCTTATAAGAACCTACGGGTCATGGGTAGGTTGTAGGTTAAATTGGGAACAAGTGTCCTATATAGATTTCAAGGAAAAATACAGGATTCATATTGGAACCTGGATATCTTAGGCACAAGTTCAGTTGACTTTGCAAAATGAAAATTTTCACAATAAACATGGATCATTAACTTTTTGGAGGGTATTAATTAGAGGAAATCCGATTTATCTCCATCAAATGAGCCGTTACATTTAACTTTTTCTCAACATAATTTATTAGGGGCGAGAAAGGAAGAATAATATTACTACATGAGGACTCTTATAAGACCAATTCTGAAGCAGATGCCTACTTAACAACAGCAAAAACTGAGAAACAATGACAATGTTACATATAACTATAGTGCCTTTCCTCATTTGCTTTCCATTACCGGTAAGCCTTTGGAAACTTATGGTTTCACTATCAAACTCATCCCAATAGACCGATTTGACACCACCCACTTTCCTAAGAATCTCACCCTAAAAGAAAGACATCAAAGGATCTCTGAGATATCTCGAGGTCGAGCGTGCCGACTTGAATCCATTGTTTCTTCCAGTTCAATGGACCTGAAGGAGTCCCAGACCATATCCCAATGCACTACAACCTTTGATTACTGCTATGAATTATTACTTAACCACTCTGACAGTTGGCACACATCCCTATTACCCGACCTTGGTGGTAGATACGGGTAGCGTGGATACATGGATGCAGTATGAAGGATGCGACCGTTGCTTGTTCTTAGCGCAAGGTAACTTCAAAAAAAGTCAATCACAATCATATCGGTCATACCTGTGATGGTCCCCTTTGTGATCCTCATCTATGTAAAAACGACATTGGTATGTACGATCTGACTTCCATTGGATCTAGAGATGGCCATTGCTGCAGTAGGGGCCAGCTCGGATCAAACGCCTTCCTCTATTTCGATAAGGGATCTCCCAAAAGATTTTTCGACACCGTATTTGGCTGTGGCCTGGACAATTGTAACATGGGTTGGACTAAGAGCGGAAGAAATAACAACACAGCAGGGATATTTGGGTTGGGATTGGGAAGGTGATGTATCTTTATGCAATATATCAATGAGACGAAAAACCGCATATTGTATTGCTAGCCCCCGCTTCACGACCATGGCGCTTACTCGTTTCTCCATTTTGGGGATGACCCACAAGTAGACAGACGTCCTGGTTACTTGACGACCAGATTGATTCCTAACGCAATTCAATACGCGGTTAAAGTTAATGATATTAGTATCAACGGGAAGCGCCTAAACATAAATCCTAAATTTTTTCAAATGAGAGCGGACCACACAGGTGGGTTCATTTTGGACTGAGGAAGTCCTCATTCGGTTCTTGTTCAACAAACTGCCTATAAGGTCGTTAAAGAGAAAATAATAGGATATTTCGAAAGGCATTATTCTTGCCATCCTCTCCCTCCTCAACCAGGCGATTTGGACTTGTGCTACGATATGCCTCATCAGAATTTCACCGCTCCAAGCATGACATACCATTTTGAAGGAGCTAATCTTTTTCTTCCACAGAGAAATGTTTCCCAGTTCTTTGATGCGAGCTTCTGCTTAATGGTGATGCCCATAAATGAACGAGGACCCACCATACTTGGAGCATTGCAACAGATGAATCATCGGTTCTTCTTCATTTTTACAGCACTCACCGCTTCTTTTGTACCCGAGCGGTGTCGGTTCAATCGAGAATGAAATCAATCAAACAAAGAAGAAGGACAAACACCCCAAACGAATAGGGTCCTCCGTGTACTTCTCCTCAGGTTTGCTAAGGATCCGATAAAGACAACTTCTCATTAAGTTCATTTCTTTATATGGAAACTGTTTACTCTTTGCCTCCTCTAAAGAACATAAAGCTGGCCTAATGGTCGTGGGTTTTATGGGAGAGTAATATACACTCTCCCAAATAGCAATTAAGACCAGCCAATCAATGGGGTTTATTCTCAGAAAAAGCTGCGTCAACTTGCCCTCTTGTTCTTGCATCCGGGAAGGGCCAGATCACGCCACTCGATTTAAAGCTACAGTCGACTTCAATGGAGAGACTTTTGAAAGCCCTCCTTTCTGCTCTACGTTAAGGCAAGCAGAACGTCAGCAGCTGCGGTTGCCCTAACCACGCTTGCTGAAACGGGTCCATCTAGAGCATCGGCTGCCAAAGTTTTGGTATGGATACAAGAACGATTTAGTTTCTGTCTTACGTAACATTATTTTCCTTTCTTCATCCGGAACCTCAATCAAATGAACTGTTTCGAGTTGGCTATTTCTCGAGTACTTCATGCTCTTGAATAGACTTGTTATGCTAATAAGGAGACGTTTGGTGACTGTTGACACCTAAATTTTGACTAATCATTTAGTAATCAATTGCATAAAAATTTAGGAATTAATCTTTAACCCCTAAGAAAAAATAGTAAAATTACATTTCATGTAGTCGCATTGGCATCGGTACTAAAAGCGCGATAAGAAGCAGGGGCTTGCGGTCGATTGTATGCATAAAAGGATGATCCCTCTTTCGTTGGTCGGAACATGCATAAAAGAAAAAATGAGGAAAGAAGCTCTCGCACGTCCATTGTCTATTCCTCATTAATGCATGCACATGCATACACAAATTCGGTGGACGTGCGGATTCGGGAGAAATCTTCAAAGAAGCAAAAGCAGCCCATAATATATTATATAATATGCTCATATTGTATTATTATAATATGCCCATAATATTATACAATATGTCAGCTTTGGTGGCACCAAGAAGAAATCTCCTCATTAATGCATTGCCATACACGCACGAAATGGGACAAGCGCTTGCTAGAAGATTTCCTTGCTGAAGAACGGGGGGGAGCGAAGAAAGAAAAAAAATTCCATTGGGGGGTTCCCCTTTGGTCAAACAAGGGGGGAAGAAGAGTGTCAGAGAGAGCTAAAAAATATTCATTGGGAAAGGACTCCTCCTTCGGACAAGAAAAATGAAGTCGGGGGAAGATATTAAAAAATGAATGGAGAGTTTGTCGGAAGAAAAGAAGATTAAAAAAGGGCAACGTTCAGCTTAAATTTTGGAAAAGTTGCGGCTACATCTTATCACAATAATGTTGGCTATCTTCAAGAGGCAATGGACGGCCTAAAAATAAGACCACAAGAAGCCGACCACAAGAAGCCGTGTCGGGGGAGGGAGGAAAAAAATTCATTCGAGAGGTCTGTGAGGGTAGCGAAAAAGAAAAAAGTTTCATTGTGAAAGGCTTCTCCTTCGGACGAGTGAAGGGAAGGGAGTGTGTAAGGGATTGTGTCAGAGAAAAACAAAAAAAGAAAATGTGAAGTCAGGGGGGCTTCTTTGAAAAAACTGCAGAAAAAAGGAAAAGTCAGAACGTGAGAGAGAGAGAAAAAAAAAGGTATAAGTGAAAGCAGAGGTGAGGGGACGTTTACTGTTCATCGTCTCCCTCACACTCGCTGCTCTGCTTTGCCCTCCATCTCCCAGACCCAATTCCGCCTCCTGTTTTGCTGCCGACGACCCCGCGTTTGCCTCCCGACGAGCACCGGTCTGTGTCTATTCCTCCCGGCCTCCGATCAAGTGACCTGGACCGCAAGCCAGGAGGACCCGTGACGCTGATTCACCCAACGCCGCCCCAGAGCACGCGGAGGTGCAGACGACTGGATCGGAATCGGACGCCTCGTCGTTTAACCCGTCGACGCCGCGCACCCTTTCCTCCCGCAAAGCTCCGCCGCGCCTCAGCTTGTCCCCTAAGCCTTGCAACTCGCGCCCAGCAACCTGCGCCGCGCCTGCACCTCCGTTCGACGCTCGACGGCCCCCTCTCCGAGTGACGCCCGTTGCAGCCCGGAGCCGCGACCCAGCGCCTTCGCTCGAGCACCGCTGTTCCGCCCTCTGCCGCTGCTGGTTCGCCGACTGCCGCCCTTCGCCGGAGCTCCGACGCCTGCCGCCCCTCACCGGAACGCCGGCGACCACCACCCTCGGCTGCGTGGGAAAGGAAAAAAGAAGACAACAAAAAAAAAAAAAAAAAAAAAGGGAACATTAGGTATTTTATTATTATTATTATTATATTATTATTATTTTTTATATAGTTTATAGTTTTTTAGCGTGATTATTCATTAATGCATGATTGAAGTTCCGATGTGAAATAATCCCTCAATTTAGGGATTAGGAGTTCGATTTTCGCGCCCGAAATCCGACTCATGATCTCTTAAAAAAATTGACAATCCAATCTCATGCTCGAGATTCGATTCGCGATTTAATTTAAAATTGACCAACTCGATCTCATATGCAAGATATAGTTCGTCAATTTTGGGTATTAATCTTATCTTGATTGGATTGGATATCGGGTTATTTGAATTAACTTTTGCTTTTGCTCTTATAAAAAAATTCAAAAAAAAAATGCAAGTTAGATTAGGGCTAGGGTTATCATATTTAGTTATTTTGTTTTTTTTAAATAACAAAAAAATCCCCAAAAAAAATTAATTAATTTAGGATGCTAGTTTTTTAGGTTGCATGTTTAATTGTGTGCAATTTTTTAAAATTTCGAATTTTATATATATAAAAAACAAACAAAAAATCATCATGCATATTAGAATAGAATTGCATGTCTCATTTTAAGTTTCAATTTTTTAGGATAGATTGCATTTTTAGGAATAGAAATATCATGTGCACGTCATGTGGGATTAGGTTCATAAAATGTAAGTCATGTAGAATTAGCTTTATTTAATTAAAAATTGCCCGCCATTATAATTAGGTCATTTTGATTTGCATATTTGATTATTGCATGTTCATTAAGAAAACACAAAAAATATTTTACTCATGTCATGTAGTTTAGAACACATTGTCATGCCATTTCATGTTAGATTAGATGCACTGCATGGTTCTCATTGAATAAGTGAAAACAAAATTGAGAAATTACTTTGTTAAGTAGAAATCATATCAAATTGCGGATGTGAATTCTAATTTAACTCTGCAGATGTTTTCATTGCCATGAGGTAAGTCCTGCATTTTTCTTACTTGCTTTCTTGAGTGCTAAATTGGTGGATTGCGCACCCACATAATCATCTCACATGTTAGGAAAGTGAATTAAAATCAATCCAAGCTGCAAAACATGTTTTTTTAAAAGAAAAGGTACCGAAATGGCATTAGAGAAAATCTAGCGTAACCAAGTCCTCGAACTCACAATCTCTCGGTTCGTAGGAGTAAAGTAATTCTCCCGTTACTTTACTTGGGTTTCCACCAAAAATAGATTAGTGGCGACTCCATGATAAAAATTATTTGCATATTAAGAACTTAAACCCTAAGTCGCGAATTGGTATGGGCTTGGAGAGCTCGAGCCAAGTAAGCTGAACTAAGAATCCATTAGCCGAACCCTTAAGTGGTCCAAACCCGCTTTGGGGAGGTCGCGACAAAGTGACATTTCCATTTGTTCGCTTTTTTGTTCTTTTATTCCCTCTTCGAAATTAAAAAAGATCATAAATCTGATTATATTTGTCAGTTAATTTTTATATTCCCTACAATTTAAAAAGTAAGCAGGGAAAAAATTTAGAACATAAACAAGAAATATAAAAAAATTATTTTTTTGTTCCTAGGACCAAAAAACAAAATAAGGTCATTTTAGACTAACAAACTTAGCTTAACATTATGCTTGTCTATACCCAATTGACACGAGGTTCGAATGAGACCTAAATCCAAATTAGGGTCTCCCGACTGATCTAAGTCCCCTTTTTCCAAAAGAAAAAAATTTAGAAATTAGATTTTGAATAGGTTTACTAGATTTTAGTATTAATTTTGGTTTAGAATTAGTTTAGCATAAAAAATGTGAAAAATATTTTGATGAAAATTAGATTCAAAATTGAATAAGCTCTTAAGGCTTTACCATATGGATTTTTTAATGTTGTTTTCTTTTACAGACAATACTAGGTGCCAACAGTTTGGCAACTCCGCTAAAAAAGAAGCTTTCTTCCTTTAAGATTTTGTTGTAAACATCTTTCAAGATAATATGCCATTCTGCAATTTTGTTTTAATAGAAAGTAGATGGCTCTGAATAAGCCTTGTGCATTACCATTTGTCTTTTATTCATAGTAGTCACATGTGTTCCATGGATTTATGATGTCATCTACTTGAAGATTTGATGAGTTTGTGTAAATAAAAGCACCAACTTAGGATTGCCTCCTTTATTAGTTGTTTCATCCTTGCCTATTCCACTAGGCAACGTTTTCTTTTCTTCTTATAGTTAATAAAGTTCAAAAGGTCTATACACATGTTTATTATAATGCCTAAAGATTTATTGTCAATCTCCTCATATTGTGAATTATAAACTAGTGAGACTCTCTATTACCATTTCTAGTTGTTCATCTTTAACTAACTATTAAGTTGGATTTTCTAATGTCATCTCAAAATATCTTGATCAATCTAATCTTTACAAAAGCCAAGCTTTATCCAAACATGAATTGTTAAGTCTCCACATGCATTTTTATAATTAAATGACAAAAATTTGGAATATAAATTTTTAAGGTCTTGCCAAATGCAATTCTATTTTTTTTTATCAAACATGTTTTTCTACTCAAAAAACTCATTTGTGAATATAAATTATTCTCGGGAATAGAAACATAACCATACACACTCTTAGTTGATAATTCAAACAATCTAACATGTTAATAAAAATGAATAGCAACTTAAGGTTCGCAGACTCTTAGTCATGACGAATAAGAATTACAATTTCTATTTATGGACGGATAAACACCCTAGCGCCAAAAAGAAAGATAATAAAAAGGATTAAAGGACAGGAAGGGAGAAAAAAAAAACCGGTTTTCCCCATTTTCTTTCTCAATATCGGTGACCAATCCGGCCCGGTAAGTCCGAAATGGAGCATTCGGGCCTTACAAATTTGGGCCTGCATCCGGCCCAATATATATTCGGGCCTGAGACGAAGAGAAAGGCCACGTTAGCATTTGAGCACACATGGGTGGCCCCCACTTCGCTGCCCCCGTCCAATCAGCGAACGTCTACAGCGTCACCAGCCATTCCCGACCGCCGCCGCGCCGGTCCACCAAAACGCCACCTCCGATGCACTCGCCTCTCTCTCTCATCGAAACGCAGTAGAGAGAGAGAGAGAGAGAGAGAGAGAGAAGAGATGCACTCCTTCGGCTACCGGGCGAACGCTCTGCTGACGTTTGCCCTTACCATCCTGGCGCTGATGTGCGCCATGGCCTCCCTCTCCGACAACCTCAACTCCCCTTCTCCCTCCGCCGAAATCCAGGTCGGTCGCTCGCTCCCTTCTCGTTGTCTTCTCCGCCGCCGCGGTCTTGCTTCCGTCGATTGCGCCCCTCGATCCGCTCCGTGGATGTTCGAGTTTTGGGTCCTAGGTAGTTTATAGGAGGCTGAGCGTGCCTTCTTTTATTATGGCCAGTCCATCCCTCCCGTCGCGATGATGTTCTCTGTAATGCTATGATGTTGTCCTCGATTGATTCAGTGAAAAAAACCGGGAAATGCGTGACCTTTATTACACGGATCGCCTCCGTAGAAAATCTAGAGGATTGGACAAGCTCGTGAAGATCTGATCTTGGCTGTTTTGAGATCGTAATCACAGTCCACTGAGGAGGAGGTTCCTTTGCAATACCATGAGCTCATTCCCCTGATATCATTTCACTTGTCGAATTGCTCGTAAATTACTCCTTTGATGCATTTTATGTCACATCTTTTCAACAGCTTGGATGTTTTGTTTTTCATTTTTCTTGCCTCTGTTTGTATGTATAGGTCTTTGTGGGCACTGAAGTGCTCTTTTCTTTTAACGCAAATAGAAATTTGTCGTGCTTCTGTTGATAATTTTGAGATGCAGCTTTCTTCTCTTATTTTCATGATTGTACTGTCGATACGTAAGATGATGCATTTGCATAGTGGGTTAGTTGATGTTTTTGTTCATTTTGTTTGATCAATGGATTTTGCAATGCGTGCAGATTTTGAATATTAATTGGTTTCAGAGACATCCTGATGGGAATGATGAGGTATGATGATTTTTCTTGGTTTTTGGCTATCTGCAACAAACATTCACTCTGCTAAAAGCTACCTAGGGGTGCCACAATCAGTAGATTCATTGCTATGATCATTTTGAGTAGTCTGGCAGTTGGGGCTTTCTTGAATCAGCTGGTAATCCGTGCTTTTACTTGTGTACGTGACTGGGTTTGTTATATATGAACATCTTTTGGGTGCCCGTTATGTTTTTATTTCTGATGGTACTGGAGTCGAGAGTACTGCAAACTTTACACTGGAATGATAAATTCTTGACTATATGTAGATTGATTCATCTGCGTGTTATATCTGTCTTACCTGGTCATTTGCTCGATCTTCTCACGTTGTTGTCATGCCTCATCCATTGCTGGCCATTCACATCTTTTGCCTCTTGTATTCACTATGTTTCATGGACCTGTGAGATTGATGTCGTGGTTTACATAAGTTTTCTTTTTCTTTTTCTTTTCTGAATGAATTTGAATTATTTATTGGTTGACTGGACTTTCTTTTTTGGTTGTATGCAGGTCAGCTTGACCTTGAATATAACGGCAGACTTGCAGTCCTTGTTTACATGGAACACTAAGCAGGTTAGAAATAGCACATACCGTGTAGTTCTTGAAAGTTGTGGCCTTTAGGGGTCATGTGAATTTAAAGTACCTATGCAAGTAGGGAATCACATCATTTTTCATTAATGGAACTCTGCGCTATTTTCAGAGAAGTCAAGAAAAGAGATTTGACTTAGTCTGTAAAGATAGAGAATTTGAAATAAAGAATTGTGCTACCACAGCCTATTTCTTTATCTGCTTGAAGCGATTGAGCTATATCCTGTATTATAAGTTGATTTCAAAAAGAAGAAAAATATCATTAAACAGCTGCTTGAACTGTTTGCAGGTTTTTGTCTTTGTAGCAGCAGAATATGAAACCCCAAAGAATTCATTGAATCAGGTAAACTTAGGAGGACATTTAAAAGCAAGAGTTTGGTGATATTTTCTGATCAATGGCATTTTTTTTCATGAATATGTGAAACCACTCGCATTCACTGATGTTGATGGTGCTAAAAATTAGCATAAATTGCCAATTTGTGGCACATTAGTTATGTAAGTCCCAATGCTTGTGGCACTGGATCACATGAGCTTAACAACCAAAGACTGTGAATATGCTCTTAATTTTCTGTAGAAACATCTCTGAACAGGTATCTTTGTGGGATGGCATTATCCCTGCCAAAGAGCATGCAAAGTTCTGGATCCAGACACCAAATAAGTATCGTCTAATTGACCAGGTACTCCAGTCTTTCTGATAATAGTTTCTAACAAATTTTATCTGAATTGTGATTGTTCATTACACTGAATTGGTAGTTCTTTACACTCTCTTTTAAGACATCCACAGGCCTAACTGTCATTTATCTTTCTTATAGGGAGGCAATCTTCGTGGCAAAGAATTCAACTTCACATTGCACTGGCATGTGATGCCGAAGACAGGAAAAATGTTTGCAGACAAAATAGTCATGTCGGGGTACCACTTGCCAGAGGAATATAGATGAGACACGAGAAAGACTTGTCGTGTTGTTGCTGTACCTTAGAGCATTCGTATGGATATAACTTCTTGGAGAAAGTCAGAGTTTAGGCACTAAGACGGCTGATTTCCCAAATTAAAATACACATCTAAAAGAATAGGTAGTCTTTTTTCCATTCTGGCCTTGCCCAGTAGTGTGCGCATGGCTTGTGATCACATGATTGGGAAATTTTGTCTTTGGAACTGCCGAGAACTTGATTACTGGAATTGTATGGGCAATTGTAGGTTTTTAGATCAGTGGAAGCATGGCAATGCTCATTCAAGTCAATGCTTATACAACTATGCGAGGGGTACCTTTAGGTTCAACTGGGTGTTTGGAAAATATTTGGTAGCTGGAGCATCCTTCAATTGCTTTGTCGGAAGCTGCCTCTTTCTAGGTCATGCAAATTTTTGTAGCTGCGAGTCACCAACATTTAGCTACCACGGATTTGGTAACTTCCCCCAGTTGGTAAGCTGAGCAGTAAATGTTGGTAAACTATCGGAACAGTTGGTATTTTCGAAAAAATCCATTAATCGTTAGTAGTCAGCCCAAATGCTACTAACGTAAAAGTATTGGTGATTTATCAATGTGCAATGTTCCAATTTTTGGCTCAGGAACAGCTTAATCTTCTCAATGAGGGGTGGAGGAGTTAGTATTTGGTTCTCTCTTTTTGGGTTATTGCATAAGTATTGAGGCTAGTCTCAGATTCCTATTCAAGTTAAGAAAATGAGCTCGATCCATCATCATCTGGTTGCAAAAAGAGACAAAAGACAATTCCTTCCTTTTCGGCTGGGGATGATGTTGGCCGTCAGGAAAATCCTACTGTCCATCCGTACACTAACCTCTTTTCAGTTGCATGTAGGCCACCTAACCAATTGCCAGGTCACAGAAAGAACTTTGTCAATATGAAATCTGATTGAATGAATTGATGATCCTTTAGCTACATCAGAACTGTGTACTATCATGTAGACTAAGCCTGAGAAAATGAAATGAAATTGCCTCAATGAACCACATATGTAGTCATTCTAGACTCAGAAGAGGACAAGACCCATTCCTGGACACCCCAAAAAGCAAAAATTCGGTCCACCAAAACCATTCATTAGTAGTACCACCCCTGGACTAAGGTGATGGCAAGTATGATCATATCTTCTTTTTTTAAAGTTCAAGCAACATTTCTCATATCTTGATTGTAGTACTATCGAATTGAACTAATCATTAATTGATTTGAATGAACACATGATTTTTTCTCTTTTTGTCAGTGCTTCCTTTTTTCACCCGATTTTATGATATAAATTACTTAGAAAATGCACGAACCTTCTAATTACTTATATCAGAAGCGCACTTTCTCAGTCAGTGGTGCAAAAGTTCACTGCTATAACGTCATCAGATTTGTATCTAGAGGAAACATGGAGCACCAGACGGGCTCATGAACAATCATGTCCATGTGACATTGACAGTAAAATATGGATCCATCCGAGGGCAAAAGCGCCATAAGAAGAAAGAAAACAAATAACAAAATGGGAAAGTGACAAAACAGAAAGACAGAAGAATCTTTTTCTTTTTCTTTTTTTTTTTAATTTATTTTACTTTGCAATTATTATTTTTTGGTGGGTGTGTTTTTCAGTAGAGTTCTTAGGTATGTGTCGCAATAAAACCAGACATCAATCATTACCAAACAAAAGAAACACCAAAGTTCCAAGATCAGATCTTGCCCGTGTGTACGGCACGAGATCGCTCTTGGGAAAAAGCCCTCCCTTTTAATCTCTCTGCAACAGACTTTCCATTCACCACGCAGGAGAAGAACATCGTATCAGATCCAAAAGCTTCTCTGACATATTTGCCTTTTCTTGCTATTTTTTTCCGGCTTCCTCCCCTTTTCCACAGCCTCGAGTTTGCACGTAAAAGAAGGTACACCCTTTTCGTCCCTCTTCCTGAATTGTATAAACGTGCATGCAAACGCAGGAAAAAAACAGAAGAGGAAAGATTCGTCGGTGGAATGCATGAAATCTTGTAAATTTGACTCACGGATTTTGGGCTCGTACGATGCTTAATTGGTGATTTCTGGGCTCTGATTGGCTCGGTGTTTTTTTTTTCCATGATCCAAACATCTCGGATCTGATGCATCAGTGATGGAGACTGGTCTCGTTAGTTTGAGCTATAATGGTACCTCGGTTTGTTTTTCAATGTTTAAGATTCTCTTGTTCAGGCCGGTTCTGATGGAGCCGTTTGGTGGGATTTTATTTCTTGGTGTTTGGTTTTCTTGTTCGGCTTCATGAATTGATGGCGTGTTATTAATTACAAGAATAGCTGGAATTTTCTGGGATTTTATTTCTTGGTGTTTGGTTTTCATGTTCCTCTCTCTTTTATGTTTGAACCAGCCGAATCCTTCAGTGGATTTTGCCTTCATTCCAGTTAGATAGCAGAAGGCATCAGCTCTATATAGTGCGTTGGAAATTGGAAAATATTGTTTTGCTTCGTGGGGGCAGTGGGGTCAAAGAATTAGAGAATTCACAAATCTGGTTCTCTCTCTCTCTCTCTCTCTCTCTCTCTCTTCTTCTTCTTTTTTCCTGGAGAAGTTCCCCGAATCTAGAATGCTGATGGGGCAATATGCTCCGCGTTAGTCTTGTCGAGGGCTCTTATAATTGATAGCACGATTATTCTGTGCTTTGTTAGAATGTCAGATCTGAGAGCTTTACCATGTGTAAGCTGGACAGAAACTGAGTGCCGTTATTCTCTATTCTGCACCCACTTGCACAGTCCGTAAAGGGGCTAAAGTGGAATTCCATTAGTTTCCTTTTTGCTTCGTTTATCGAACTCACAGCACTGTGCTCCTCCATATGTCGAACTCACATATACCATGATTGAAACAGTGTTTGGTCTCATTTGTGTTAGCAGCTGATACTTATTAATCTCTTTTTTGCTCTTAGTTGTGCTTGAATCAAGATGGATCAGCAAGGACACGGTCAACCCCCACCTATTGGGGTTGTTCCTGCGGCAGGTCAATTGCCCTATGGCACGATGCCTTATCAGCCAGGCCAGATGATCGGCCCTTCGAGTTTCCCGCATATTCAGCCGACTAGCCAGCCTCAGCCGCCGGGATCCCAGCTTGCACATAACCAACTGGCCTATCAGCAAATTCACCAGCAGCAGCAGCAGCAACTGCAGCAACAGCTCCAGTCTTTCTGGGCAAACCAGTATCAAGAAATCGACAGGGTCACAGACTTCAAGAACCACAGCCTCCCTTTGGCCAGGATCAAGAAGATCATGAAGGCTGACGAGGATGTGAGGATGATCTCGGCCGAGGCGCCGATCGTGTTTGCTAGGGCCTGCGAGATGTTCATCCTGGAACTTGACACTGCGCTCCTGGAACCACACCGAGGAGAACAAGAGGCGGACGCTCCAGAAGAATGATATAGCAGCGGCAATCACCCGGACAGATGTCTTTGACTTTCTGGTGGATATTGTTCCTAGGGAGGAGCTGAAGGAGGAAGGGCTTGGGACAGTTCCAGGAGGAGTGCTCCCTGCCAGCGGGCCCGTGGATGGGCTACCTTATTGCTATGTTCCGCCGCAGCAGGTGTGTCAGGCTGGGCCTCCGGGGATGTTTGTTGGTAAGGGTGTGGTTGATCCTGCCATGTACCCATACATGGCTCAACAAATGTGCCCCGAGACATCAGAGCAACAGCAATCTCCCTCAGATCATCAGTAGTTATAATACTGAGTAGAGAAAATGTAAGTTTATTTGCGAATTCTGCTTAAATTGAATCCTAGCTGTGACTTCTTTGGGAATGACCCATTTATGGTCTCATATGTACCTAATCATGTGCTTGCACATGCATCCGAAAGTTAAATCGTAAGTGTCATCGATGAAGTGTTTAGTATGGTCATTGGCATGTGTGGATATTTTTTGCTTTCTGATATCTGAATTCAGGGTTTCTCTGTTGTCTGAGATTATTCTAGATCAAACTGATTTGGTAAGTATCTTCTGACAGATTCTCTCTCCACATATTGGCCAGTTAGTATCTGCAGAATGGAATGAGAGGCCTTCTGAGTTGATAACCTGATTCTGACTGGAGAAGAGTGAAGATGATGCATAACATGATTGTTAAGAGTAGCCGATCTTGATTTAGTCTATGGTACCTTCTCAGTTTCCCTTGTTTTAGTTACCTGAAGATACAAAATTAGTTGTCATTTTGGCATCTGATTTGTTGAAAAGGATCGTGTATTCATTCTGCACTAAGTTCTACACCTTCTCCTTCAGTTGACTTGATCCTTATCCTCCTTTACCCTTAAAATGCAATTGCTCGATGTGCTTTGGCAACACAGTCTGATTCATGGATAGATTCGCTCAGAGATTGTTTGATGAGCCCTGAATTCCATAATATAGGAAAACAATTCCTTTTTAAGTTAAGACTCATCCATTAACAACCTTCTAAGGACACTTGTGGATAGAATGTGCCAATCCAAGGTGCCCAGACCGTGTACTGACTTTATGAAGGTTTACTTGATCCCTTCTATCTTATCATGGTGATATGAACCAAATTTAGGTAAGATCAGGACAAGAAACCAGAAAAGCCAGATAACACCCTTGGACATATCTAGGACTTGGAAGTGCCGATATTGCAGACGAAAGCCATTTGAAACAAAGCCCAACGGTCTGAACATCTTACACTCTTCATCTGGCTTACCGTACCTCAGCATAGGTAATGAGAAAACAAGTGAGAAATCACAACCAGATAAACTTGCTTGCATAATCTGATTTTATGTGCAGAGCAACATATTCTCTATAGGAAAACAAGAGTATCCAATACTTTAAAGGGCAAATATAGCTCATTAGTAGAATGGATGAGGACTAATGTACAAGACGAAGAACTTTTTGAAAAGTCTATCTTAACAAAAGCATAACTAAAGAGCCTTAGCAAGTGCCCGGAGACGCTCTGACATTTTCCCTTTATGAAGTCAATACTCCTTGACGCCTCAGTTGCTAGATTTACCCATTGTCCATCCGCTTCTCTATGAATCACTGGAAAATCCCATCTGCACTGAAGTTGCTGGTGAACTGTGTGATTAATGGGTCTGGGCAGCTCAAAAGAGAGAAGAGCCCAGTCGGGAAAAGGCTTTCAATTCTCCACTCAAACACCTTCCTAGACCTGTGATCCATCATCACCTGTTACGGTCATTCCTCTGATCTCTACCCCGCCATCTGCAAAAAGTTCACCATTTAATGCTGCAGCAACATGATAGCAAGTTTTAGAGGATGCATTAGTGCTTCAACATGATTTATCTTGTGACTTCATACTCCTGTTACAAAGAAATAACACCGTAAGAAAGAAAGACATATCTTGCCGAAATCCTGTCTCTTCCGCACATTTATTGTCATGACTCATAAAAACAATCAGATCAGATGGCTACAGCACACGGAAGGGAAAATATCCATTTCTTAAGCACCATTAACTGAAACCGATGCAAAACTTGCGGACCAAATGGTCAAATGGCAGATATCCCGACACTTGCACACCAATGACCATTTCCAAGCCAAATCAGCAGGTCAAATGAACCTAATATGGAAGTTTTGCATTACGTTTGGGGTTGCATAGTAGAGCAAGGAGGAAAATAAGCAATCAGCTTCTTACCCCATAACAACCAAGTAAGATCTGGCAAAGAACTGGGACTACTATATAGAGCAAATATTAACTTTGGTCATCAGGAACTTACTTTCTCTTCTCACCTAGTGGAAGAGCCTCTGGAACAGGGAAGGGTCAGACTTTGCAATGTCCATGTTAAGGATACTCATGGGTCTTGTCCGTGATGCACTTCTACCTTGCTCTATATCCTGATTCAGGGACTGCACAGTTCCAATAGCAAAGTTGTATTTGTTTTATATAGTAGTCGCATGCTTTGCCAGATTTAGCTTGGTCTTGTAGAGAGCAGTTAACTACTGAGTTTCCTCTGTGTTTACAGAGAAATCAGATTCTGTGAGCGTATTGCAGGTGCCACAGATGAAAGCCATTCAAACAAAATCCATAAAGTCCACTGATGCTGTAATCTTTATTTTGTTTATGATCCTTTATTGGTGCATGTACCAAATTGACTTGCATAAATCACAACCAGAAACATTTCTGCAAGCAAATCACAAAAAGATGAAATTTCTTTGTGCAATCTGATAGTTTCCCTAACTGGCAATACAAGGAAACAAGAAACAAGTAGAGGCTTTACCGAGTTTGGCTCTGAAACTGTGAAAGGTAGGAGCTGAGTCAACGGTTTAAATAGGTAGGCATATGCTTAGGTCAACAAGTGGCACATACTACTCACAGTATGTTCTGAAAATGTTGAAACGTAAATGAGGGTAGCTAGTTAATCTTAAAGAAAGGAATTTTATAATAATTCCAGAAGATCTCGAATCGATCACACAATCACTGAATGAATGGAGACAGCCTGTGAATTTGAATGTGGCCCTTTGGAGAGCATCAAGCAATTGCAATGGAGAGATTTAAAGAATGCTAACAACCAGAAGGACCATACATCAAGGTCATGCGAAACTGCCTTGAACTCATATATCGATGTGACTTGGAGAGCATAACAGAGGGACTAGCCAGAACTCAAGACCCAATACAATATCCAGATAATCTATGAATATATGAAAAAAGATGCATGAAAGCCCAATGTCAAACCGACCAAAACAATACCTACATCAATTTAATATAGTAATCGAGACAAGTTCAATAGATATTGATGAATAACAAATCACGAAATGGTAAAACATTCAACAGTGAGATGAAGAGAATAGTTTTAGAATTATCAATTCCAAGTAAAGAGAAAAGCCATTACCAGGTATGTTTAACATTACATTTTTTGAACAAGTACTTCATTAGAACTGCATGCAGGATTTCTGCTGCATATTCTATGAAGTCTGAGCTGCCTGACAGTCATCCTGTATTGATCAGCTTCTTGACAGCTCCCTTCAAGATCCCATCCGCACCAAAGTTGAGGTTTGTTGGGATGAACAGCAGGTGAAAGGAGAGAGTCAAGTGTCCTGATTGATGAAGGTTTTCTGTTCTTATTTCTCCTTCAATCAAGACCTCACTGTCCGTGTCGAGTTCACAACTAAATGCAGCAGCATAAAAGCAAAATTCAAGAATGAAGAAATAACACCATACAAGAAAAAGAAAATATCTTTCTGGATTCCTCACACTGGTGAATATTAGTTGTTATCATGACTATGTTGAGTACCTATTAAGTTGGGTATTAGGTACGTACTTGATATTTTCTTGCCCCTGGCAGAGACACCCGGCACAGGTAAGAGTTTTGGGACTCTGCAAGGTCCACTTTAGCAGATCCTATCGGCCCTATAAATAGTTAGGAGAATGATCGCTTTCAAAATGAGCAGAAGTGAGAATTTAAGACAATCAAATCTATAACGTGCAACATAAGTCATTAATGTTCATGCAATATTTCTGCTGCCAATGACATGCTTGATTTGTAATGTTTCAAAAGCTAACAAATGAAGAACTAGCCAAGAAATCAAATTAACGTATCACTTAACTGTCAATGTGCTATTCACAATCTATACAACTTAACCGAAGGAAAACCAGTTTTTGGCTGGAAAAGAGAAATGATCCAACCAAACTGTGGTTTGAGCATCAAGTGTCATTGCAAATAACCTCTGGTCTGAGGAGAGAGATACTCCGGTTGTCCATAAATATGATGTTATTGCCATGAATTTCTTTCTGAAACGTGAGAGGGGTGCAGGTCGGTGGGAAAGATGGGCTCAGTATGGAAGATTGGCTGGCCTTCCTCAGTGCAAGTGCATTACTGCACCACCATCATCTGGGACCCGGCTAGCTGACTGGGACAATATTGTAGCAATTTCTCAGAAGTTCTTTGCTCTGCAGACTTGTGGGAGGCCTCTCTGCTTTGAGGTATTGCTTGAAGTGCCCGACGACAATGGTCAAGATGAAAAGCTGGTCATTAGCCATCACCTTGCATGCTTCTGTGGCGGCACCCATCACAGATGGCACTGTAGCATTCATTGGTTACGCCATTTACAATGAGAATCTGCAGGAGAATGCGATATCGCGATATCATTCAAGGATATCAGGATAAATCTAATGTCTTAGTGGAACATGAAGAGAAAAACGCACAAATGATACTTGGGTGTGCTACCATTTTACAGAATTTTCTGATCTTTCTTAGGTTCAATTGCCATATAAATTTTTCTTAAACAAATTAAATCGTCTGAGTCCTACCCTGTATGATGTGCCTATTACTTTCGGCATACTGAATATAAACTGAGAGATTGACTGACAGAAGAAAGGAACGGTTGTGTAAGAAACCATATAAACCTTTTCAATTGCTTCTAACTAAATCCAAGAGTGATGATGAGCAAATTGATGTCACGAAAGGTACAATAAATTCGCTTCCAAAGCATATGGACAATGCAACTGACTTATAAATTGTCCGAGTGAATGCACACTTGAAAAAGATGCTGATTAGTCTGTTATCTTTTGTATATAACTAAGCTCACCTTTGAAATAAGTTCCTTGAGATGATAATCATTTAATGGACAATGAACGACCGTTCAATAAACTTTATCATTGCAAAGGTGCAAAGCGAAGCAGTGAAGGGAGTGGTGAGAAATTTGTAAGTAAAAATCCTAAATAGGCTTATACTATATTTTGATTTTACAACCCCGAGAGCTTATACTATGCTGGCCTGAATTTTTTGCAATTCAACCGTTCATAACCTTTTGGTCAACTTATATTTTCCTGCTTCTGCATTCGATGAAACTTTGAAAATCATGGGAAACAATTAACCAGGTGGACCGATGCTAATGAGAAATACGGAAGGTACCATAATTAGTTACTGGAGCCAAATGAGGTTAGAATTGGTCAATTACACCAGCAAACCTACAAAAACCAGAAAATCTGTAGTTTAATAGCAAGAAATCGAGGCCATATTCACAATATTATATCAGGTTACAAGAAGAGGATAATCAAATATTGCTTTCTTATTCCACCGATGAGAATTAATGAATCGTGTAGATCTATTTGGCCAAAATAGGAAAACTTTTTACTATGTTTCATGGCCTTAGCTGGGTTGAGCTGTTTATTGTGCTGCAAAAATAAAATGGAAAACATGAACCTTACAAGGTAGGAGTGCATACGTTAATGTTATGACACACAAATTTTGTTTCTTTTTTGCCATTATGACGATAAAAGCTCAAATAACATTCTTTTTCAAGCAAAGAGAACATTTCCTTCTTTAATTGTGTAGCTGATTCATAGGATAAACATTATGTGAAAAGCCAATGTGCAAGGTTATATAAACCACTTTGAAATCAGACATCATGACTAGAAGCTCCAGATTGATCAAATGGCATTCCAGGCGCTATCACAGCAGACAAGAAAAGCCATCTGGGGAGTCCATTCTTCATCTGTCTTATATTTGCATCAGAACAATCTATGCATTGTTGAGTATTGTTATATGGACACGTTTTCTGTTCAAGAAGAATTGTTTTCTTGACCTCAAAATACCATAGGTGTAATAACACCTACTGCTCTTTTCCCAAATGAAGTCTGTTTCCTCGTCAGCCACATAGATATCCATCAGCTATTCATCTGCTTCTTCACTTCTCCCTAAAAACTTACACTTGTGCCAACATCAGCCAAAAAGAGTTCAATTTTGCTGGAGCCTGGCAGCTGAAACGAGATGGAGAAGCCTCCAGAAAGACATAAGTTCTCATCTCAAACACCACCCATGCACCTGTGAAGCCTCTTCTGAGATTTTGGTCACTCTTTTGAGTGTGACCTTGATGCACTCAACAGCGCAAGACCTAGTTCGAAGATCAACCAAATCCAAGAATGGTAACGGAGAACAAATCAAATGATCTTATGGTGGCCATGAAAACGGAAGTTCCAAAGACTGAGACTGTAGCCAGGAGACTGGTGAACATCAGACTTGTAAGCATCCCAGAACTGTCTTGTTTTGCCAGATTTAAAAGATGCTGAATATGCTACACTGAAGAAGAGATAATCCTTCATTTTCAATTTTATAACAGCCATACAAAATGACTTTCTTGTTACTTAACTTTTGAATGATTTGTTGGTTTTTACTCTGGTACAGTGACTGGTGCACAAGAGCCTGGTTACTAGTGGTCTAACTTCATAATGCCTACAGACCCAAAGTTTGCCTGTCCCATGGCTGCAGTCCTGCTCCTTGTAACTTCGGTTCTGTTGCCTGCAATAACATCACTGCACTCCTTCTCGTGTTCAATCTGCAGTAAGTAATGCTATTCTAGGATTGAGTTGATACTCAAGTTTAGTTACACTCTTTCTAGTGCTGCAGCATTGACTTGAGATGTTCAAGCCAACTGCAAGGTCACAACTAAGGGAGTGACCACAACGATCAGCAGAGGCTCCCCAGGTTCGGGATGATGTTCGAGACGACAGCTGAGAACATATGTCCAGCCCAGAGCCTTCTCCATCTCCTTTCAGCTGCTGGGCCCCAACCAACACCGAAATTTGCTTTGCCGATCTTGGCGCGACATCCTTTTAAGCATAAACAGGTGTCGATATGGGCTGCGGAGGAAACAGACTATGTTCTGTTTCCAATTCTTTTGTCATTCATAAATCCGACAGACAAAGGATTCATTATCCTTTAAAAGAAAGTAGACCCCAACTATTGACAATTCACACATCTTGGCAAAGCAGAGAAGAGCAATTTCTCAACTCAATCAAGATCAGCTTGTCCAGTTTTCTTTTCTTCTTTCGTATATTGCTTGCTGCAAAAGATCAGTTACCCTTGTCAATCACGTTTTTCACACAACTTGCGTTCTTCAATGGGTCACACGAGTGAAAAACATTGTCCCCATATTCATGAAAAAAAATACTACCACAGCATGCGTGCGCCTTTGTATGTCCAATCTTGTTTTCCTAACCCTTATCTCGTATGGTCAAATCCTATTTAGACCACTATGTCATAAGATTTGTGAATTCCTTTTCCTAACTCCCGGAACAAGGTATTAAGACAACCTAGTCAAGGCAATAGAACATTATAAGTATTCATGTTGATTCTGCACAAGTCAAATATCTAAATGTAAACTGTTCACGGGCCTCGTGGGGCGTTTCGTGAGCGCTCAAATATTCGTGTTGCGAACACTAAAATGTGGAATGGACGGCTCAAACTCAATGAAAATCAATCCAACGGTCCATTTTATTTTATTGTTTTGACCGAAGACTTTTAGCCACGGTCATAGGGCAAGGTCTTTTGCCCGGCCCACAAAGCCTTTTGACATCTTAAAAGCCCAAAAGACGCTGACCTCGCGTAGGCAAGTTCTTCCCTTTCCTCCATTTCTAGGGCTTCGATTCGATCGCCTCCCGTCCGATCTTCCTTCCGTCAACGCCGAGATCGCTGGAAGAACGCCGCGTCCGGCGATCCAGGCATCCGGGCGATTCGCCGCTTGGGAACGCGCGCTCTGGATTCGCAAATCCCGGGGCCGACGAGCGGTTCTGGTGACCCCTTGGCCATTGGTGGATATCTGGAAATGTGAGTAGGAATGGAACTCTTTTCTACGCATAGTTGTTTTGGGCATGCTCGGCGAGGTCGGAGAGTGAAATTGTTCATGCGGTTTTGTCAAATGCGGGTGAGTGGTACGGACATTTGATCCTCGGCCTTGGTATGAGTTGCAATTGGTGAGCTCTGTCGAGTGTTGAGCAAAGTGAAGCTTAAAGCTGGGGGCTTTTAGCACTGGGTGGCTAGCTTTTCCTTACATATAAGTTGGGTTCATAGCCTAGAGCTTTACTTAACCCTTCATTGTTGAGGACGAGGGGTCGCGTAAATTCGAAGCCTTCGGCGCAAAGATCACCTGACTGATCCTCTATTGTATGTTTGCGTGTAGAGCTTTTCTGACCCCGGCTTTTATTCGCTACTGAGGGTATTAGCGTGTGTGCATTGTGAAGGGAGACTTTCTCGCGGTTCTTCAGCCACCCATCATTTATTTAAGTTGAGTTGAATATATAATGGGGTAGGTATAATCGGTTTTGGATGGCAGCTAGAAGTAAGCATCTCGCAGAAAGAAAAAGAAGTCGACTCGAGTTGTTGATTTTCACTCTGTAACAATTCCCTTTCAACTTTTTTTCTAGAGGAAAGCCTACCTTTCTTATGTTAGTGTCTGAAATCCGTAAATTGGAGTATGGACAGGAGAGAGATATTTGTAACTTTGACCAAAGTGCCGGGGTCTGAGCTGCAGTTTTATCTTTACGGATACTAGGAGAAGCTTAAGAGAATATAACTAATGATTTTTGTTAAGGGGTAATTCTACTTATCAGTATAGGTCATTTCACTTGTGTATTTATGTGCAGTCATATTGCATATAGTGTAACTAGATAAGGCATGCATAATTGATCCTTGATAGTTCTGTTTCAAACCCCCTTCCCCACCTTAATCTTCTAGTTTCACATGGTATCAAAGCCACAAAGAGATATCAAAACCCTAGTTATTTTCCAATGACTTAGGGCCTGTTTGGTAACCCAATTAAGCTCTGAAAACTATAATTTCAGTACTTAATGAGATTAAGCTTGTTTGATATCCTTAAATAGAATTTGACTTAAATATCAATTAAGTCAAAATATCGACTTGATCTGGTAAGTGCGGGAGAAGGTACTTAATTCTATCAATAGAAAAATAAACAATGGTAAATAGAATTTTGCTAAATATATTGAGAAAACCCACCGATTATGGTCCTTTTTTCTATGTTAGGTAAGAGACTAATGATATTCAGCTCTCAGTTTAATTGTCATTAAATAACTTTTATAATTCTATTTTCGACACTTAAAATTATGAACGCCTAAAATTCAGTAGTTAAATTGTCAGCACTTAATTTTCAGTTTTACCAAATAGGCCATTTGTGTCATGGATATTTTTCTGTTAAGATGAGGGAGGGAGAATACTTCCATATTTAGGCAGTAATTATGACAAGATTCTGCCGTATTGTTGAATTTCTTATCAAGTTTATCCTATGTTTTATGAATCCCTTTCAGAGCTAATATTCTGAAAGGTTTGTTGGTGATATGTGTGAATTGTTATTATATTCAATGCAAATATTGTATGAAAATTCAAGAAGTTGGTTGGTACTGCTATCCCATTAATGAAATTTCTAATGTCTGGGCACCTCTTGGTTATTTAACTTATAGGTCATCAAGAGGAAGGACAAATAATGGAACCGAGCAGCACATAGACCCGCAGCTGCCAATCCTTGATGTGGCACCTCTCAATAGCGTGCCATATTTTGGTCCACCTATATCACATAGCAATGTTGCCCCTTCACAGCTGGAGATGGAGGCAGAAGTTGGGGAAAGTGTTGGGCCCTCCATCATGTATTTCCCTTCTCATTCTACAGAAGAGTGGGACAAACTGCTTGCCGCCGCTAAATCTGGGGTTGGACTGTTTGGCAGTGCAGCTATGGGAAAGATGGGACCAATTGTCGGAGCAGTAGACATTGGAGAATGCGAGGACTCGTACCTGTTTAGGGTCTCCCTTCCAGGAGTCTCAAGGGATGAAAGTATGTATTGGCACCTTGTTAGTTATTAAATACTTTGGTTCACTGTTTATTCTTTATTCTATATTATTAGGAGAGATTCGTAAGTTTGAAATGCTTTAACTTGATTTGCTATGTTGGAGCCAAATAAAAGTATGTTGAAGCATGATCGAATATTTGCTGATGTCACTGAAAGTTATGAGAATCAGTAGTGAGATCTCTTCAAATTGAAGTTTGCCTTATACCGGCTAATTGTGTACTCAGATGTTACTTTTATAATCTGGACGCTGTGATGTTCTTAAACTTGTTGTAAAGTGGATATTTCTGATTTCATTTGCACATCTCATGAAGTTTGCTGTTTTGAATCTGACCACTTTTGCCAATGCAGAGGATTTCAGATGTGATGTGGAGCCCGATGGAAAAATATTTATAAAAGGAGTAACAACTACTGGTGAGAAGACGGTCGTGAAGGATTCCCAAATTTTCAAGATGACGCAAAACTTATGCCCACCTGGACACTTCTCAATCTCATTTCAGCTACCAGGTCCTGTTAATCATCAACAGCTAACTGGTTTTTTTGGTACTAATGGGATGTTAGAAGGTATTGTGAAGAAGAGGCAATACTAGAGCTTTCTGTAAGAGCACAGGCAAGAGCATCATACTGTTTTAGCTGTCAATCATGATGCAGATGTAGGTTTTATTGATTTGGCAAGCGGGTTAGAAAAGAAGAATGCTGCAACGTTTAGAATTTCCTCAAGGGCATGAGGAGAAATGAGGATTGCAACATGTACTAGTTTGAGAACGTTTAAAATGTCTTCTTGGAGTTGGGAGTCTCCATTAAGGACCTCTCTGGCTCATGTCCCTCCAGAGTGTTAGCACGTTTAAAATGTCTTCTAGGAGTTGGGAGTCTCCATTAAGGACTTCTTTGGCTCATGCCCCTCTAGAGCGTTAGGTTTTCACTGCCTCTCTTTCTACTGCAGAAGTCGGTTCTGCTATTCAAATCTGAGCATGGTTTAGAGAGCTGAGATCAATTGCACTTCGGTCTTAACTTGATGAATGTCAGGAAGAATGCCAATTGTAAGAGCCTTCCCCATAGATTATGTTAGTTGGCGGGCCATGGTGTCATGCTTAGGTGGCCTCATTTTCAGTGATGTTCACAATTTCAGCAAACAACATATTATTGACATGTAATATCATTGTTTACATGACAGTCTCGAGTGTCGCGTAAAAGTCTATTTCTGGTTGCCAAGTGATGATACTTATCAGTTCGGATGGTCCATTTGCGGTATGGTTACCCCTAGCATTTCCACTGAACATTTCGAGACTTGGCTGACAATCAAATTCATGCAAGGTTCTCGTCCCCTTTAGGTTTGTCTACCGGCTGATCTTGTTAAAAGAGAAGAGGTACAAGTGGTACTAGCATAATTTGAGAATTTCTAGGGTATATTTAGTGTGTACTACATCCCCACTCTTTTTCCTATTGTTTGGAACTTGATTGCAGCAACTCGCCGTATTGTCATAAATCATTGTTATGACATACTATGGTGTTTTTATACTCAGTTACAGTGACGCATCGGGATGTTGAACGGTACATCTGAGATACCATAAGAGTGTTTCTAAAGCATAACCATGCTATCAGAATTCTAATAATAACATACAAGTTACCAACGAATGTTACTCAGAAAATACTTTGATTTCATGAGGTTGAATTACAACGGAGGATATAAATTCGACTCACGACATCGTCGCTTGTCGCCAAAAATTCTCCCGAAGAAAACACGCATGGAAATCGCCCAATTTCTGCGTTCTTTCCATCATGTCCCCTTATCCAAAGAATTCTCGTCAGTATTTCTCTAGGCTACCATAATTTTCCTGCTCTTCTTCTTCGTCTCCTCAATCCTAGCCCCTGAACCCAACCTTTCCGCTGCACCACCTCCTTTCTCAGCCCCAAAAACGACGCCGCCCCAAGAAGACACATCCCCAAGATCCCATTTTTAACCGCCGCCGCGCCCTTGTTCTTGCTCCACGACCCGATCAAGCCGAGCCCCAGCAATCCCAGACCCAAAATCCTGCACACCGCGAGGCTCTCCATCCCGCCCACCAACATCAAGCTCAATCCGCACGCCGCCAAGATCGCCCACAACCCTAACTTCCGCCCCCCGCCTCGCCTCCGGCCGTCGAACCATCTCCACCACCCGGAGCCTCCCCAGAACCCCGATCCTCCGCCGCTCCCGTCTCCGCCGCCGCCCAATTCCTCGGCTATCCGAAGCAGCGGATGGGGCGACGCCGTGAGATGCGAGGCGACGATGGGTATCAATTTGAGCACGAACCTCGTGAACCTCTGCGACCCGGATCGCCGCTTCTTCTTTCTCGAGAAAACGGATCTACTCGAGAAGCGTCCGTGCGCAAGAATCGAATGCCCTTCGGATGCAATAACGGGAAGGTCGTTGCCGAAGGGGGAAGTTCCCGTCTTGATGATGTGATGCGAGTGGAATGAGCGATGGGAGGGGAGGCATTGCGGCTGGAAGGGGAGCGCCATTCGCGCTTGGCTTCTGCGTGCTTTCTGCTTCGAGAAAGATGAAGGAGAAGAGAGGGGAAAGGAAGATGAGATGACCGTTGAAGGGAAGGACTGCGAAATGCTCATTTCCATTCAAAACATCTTTGCAAAGAATGACTTTGCTTTTTAAGAGAAAAGTCCATTGTATATCGTTTTGATTTTGAATCGTGAACGCTTCGATTTATTAGATTATGGACTAAGCCTTCTTCAAATTAGGGTCGTCAAGTATTGTATATAATAATTGGCATTATTTGGTATTGGGAAAAACAATAATATTTGTAAAGAAGGCCTGGATAATTTTAATTAGGATAAAATATTGCATGAAAATGGTAACGATGAATAGTAAATAATACTAGAATGTGGAAAATCTTCCAAAGCGAAGGGAAAAATAATAAATAATATCAGAATTTTAATGTTGAAAACCATTCAAAGGGAAAATGCATATGATAAATAATGGGATAAAATAGGTAATTATCTCATTATTTTCAATTTGTAAATTTGTGAATCCCTCACAAGACTCTTTTTTATAAGAGCAAATGCAATCTCAATTAGAATTGTATGATACGAAAATCACATTTATTTATCTCATAATCTCTCGTAATTTTGTGGATGTGGAAAGATCACTTTGATTTGTTTCCCATCTCAATTGATTTTCTGAATGTGGAAGATCATATTGATTGACTTCTCGATCTCTCTTGATTTTCTTTCCTCCTCCTCCATTTTTTTTAACTTTTACACATATATTCTACTACAAATATATACAATTGTGTTGGCCTCTCCAATTGGGAGTGACATACTCAACATTTGGCACATATTTGAAAGCACTAGAAGACACATTAAGCCGCGAATATAAGTGAATTGAAAAAAAAAAATTACTTTTCACCACCTCTAGTGTATAAGTAAGGGGTAAGTCTTAAATTTTATTATCTTCATATGTTTAAGTCCTAATACTTTCATTTTAGGTATATGAATCCTAAAACTTGTCAATTTTGTTCCAATAGAGCTTTTTGTCAAAGGAAGGACTTAAAGTGCCTCAAAATCCCAAGTTAAGACTCAAAAAGACAGAATAAATTCTAGAACTTGGGTCTGTTCGTTTTGTGGAAAATGGGCAATTTCTGGAAAATATTTTTCTAAAAGTCATTTTCCATAAAAATGACAATATTTTCTGGTGTTCGGCTAAAATCAAAATGTTTCGAAAAAATATTTTCCAATGTTCGATAAGAAAAATATTTCTAAGATTTCACCACTTAGGTATGCATCACTTATCGACCTATAAATCCATCAAATATAACTTGCCTTTATATTCGAGCAAACTTGCTTCATATCTTTGTTCCCTCATTATCACCAAACGCTCATCTACTCTAAAAATCTTTTGTATAGATTAAAAAAAAAAAAAAAGAGAAAAGAAGCAAAGCATGTACAGCCTTAATGAGAATCTTCCAGTTGAGTGGCCTATTTTACCCTGCGTCTTTTGTGTTCTAATAAACAAATGAAAAAAGAAGCAAAGCATGTAGATACTTTTGCTTAAGCAATGTACAACTACAGAGTATAGTAAATAAAGAAAATGATAAACAATAGTGCAGAGCGCGAGCTTGAGATCGATAAGCTTGAGATTCACCTAGCAACGGCCAACGATTAGCCAAGAAAGAAGAAGATAGGAAACAAAGAAAAGAAAAAAAAAGGAAATTAAAAATAATTCGAATTAAAAAAGAAAAAGAAGAATAAAAGGGAGGAGGAAGTGATGATTTGTAAAGGTGTGAGATAAAAGAGATTAAGTGAGGAAAATATTTTCCACTTTTTTTTTTTCTTTTATGGAAAACATTTTACTCAAGGAGTTCATTTTCCGTGAAACAAACATCGAAAAATCCGAAAACGTTTTCTTGTAAATTATTTTCTGAAACGAATGGAGCTAAGTGCACAATTTTGACCAATTTTAAGACTTGTCTTGTAATTGTCACAAAAGGTTACTGCATCCCTAATTCAAGCACTAAACTTAAGCTCTAACTCTTTTTTTTTTTTTTTTTTTTCTCTCTCTCTTTTTTGCCAATAGAGCATGTAGATCTTAATAACTATAATTATTCAGCCGTTGTGACCAAAATTTAAAAGCACATCAATATACTGATCTTGCAACTCCTAATAGATTTTAGGCTTCATTCGTTTCGTGAAAAATAATTTTCGGAAAAACTTTTTTTCGGATTTTCCAAATGTTCGTTTCACAAAAAATTAATTTCTTGGGGAAAATGTTTTCCACTTTTGAAAAGTAAAAAATATTTTATTCCCTTGATCTCTCTTATCTCACACCTCTATAAATCTTTCACTTCCTCCTCTCCTTTCTTCTTTTTCTTTTCTTTTTTTATTTGAATTATTTTTTAATTTTCCTTTTCTTTTTAAATTTGAATTATTTTTATTAATTTCCTTTTTATTTTCTATTTCTTTTCTTTTTTCTTTTTCTTTTTTTCTTTTTCTTTTTCATTTTCATTTTCTTTTATTTGTTTCCCATCTTCTTCTTTCTTGGCTAGTCGTCATTTGTTGCTAGGCGAACCTTGAGCTCCTCGATTTCAAGCTCGCGCTCTACACTCTTGCTTATTATTTTCTTTATTTACTCTACCATGTAGTTGTATATTGCTCAAACAAATGGCTCTACATACTTTGCTTCTTTTTTCTTTTGTTTATTAGAACACAAAACACGCAAGGAGAGAATAGGTCACTCAATTAGAAGATTCTCATTAGAGCAATACATAATTTGTTTTTTTTTTCTCTTTTGCTTCTTTTTAAAATCCATATGGACATTTTTTTTTTAAGTAAATCAGCGTTTGACGATAATGAGGGAACAAAAATATGAAACTAGTTTGCTCGAATTTAAAGGCAAGTTCATATTTAATAGATTTATAAGTCGGTAAGTAATGCATGCTTAAGTAGTGAAGTCTTAGAAAATATTTTCCTTACCGAACAACAAAAAATATTTTTCAAAATATTTTTAGATTTTAATCGAACACCAGAAAATATTATTATTTTCCTGAAAAATAACTTTTAAGAAAATATTTTTCAGAAATGATCAAAATATTTTTAGATTTTAATCGAACACCAGAAAATATTATTATTTTCCTGAAAAATAACTTTTAAGAAAATATTTTTCAGAAATGATCTATTTTCTGTAAAACGAACGGATAGTGTCATTTTTTTTTTCCATAGAAAGAGAGGGAGCAACATAAAATTAGTGAAAGTATGCGTTGTTAGCAAATCATGTCGTTATCCAAGCCAGGTGGCTTCTGGACCATTACGACATGAATGTGCTTTGCTACCACGTGGTACCTACGAAGTCATGACCCGTTGTATCTTAGAAAAAGCGCATCAGCTAAAAGCGCAGCTGATGAAGACGCAATCAATACATTTAGTATTATCTCAGAAAAGCGCAGCTGATGAAGACGCAATTTAATACATTTCGTATTTTTTCGTACCCGATTCTCTTTGTCTGCTAAAAAAGCTCTCTTTGCTGGAGGATGGCCACGTCCATCGTGGATTGAGATTGGCATCAATAAACAGAAAAGCGCGGCGTGTCCCCTCTGTGCACGAGCGGACGAGAATGCACCAGACAACGGCTCCAATCCGTCCACCACCGTCTAGACAGCGACCGAGGGAGAGAGAGCAAAAGGGACCAACCTCCTCTTTATGGCCTAACTACTGGTTTGACTCCTACACCTGTGCTGGTCCTGCTGGAGTGAAGGAGGCTCCTAGAACTTCGGTAGTAATGCGACGTAGCCGAGCGCGAAACCACTATAAAACCATGTCCTCCAGCTGATAACTTCATCAGTGTCTGCTCTAAACACAAGTTCTCTTCGAATCCAAGATGGATAAGACGATCATGGCTAGTGCGAAACCTGATGGATTGGTAGTTGGTGCAACGAGTGATGGCTCTGCAGATTTCGCATCGGGGACTCTAGAACGGCGAGGCAAGAAGTGGTAGCGCTACTTCACTTTCTGCCCTTTGTCTCTCTTGTTGCTAGTGTTGATGTACATGGAAATGCTGCAGCTCCTTTGCAGTTCCCGTATTTTGTTTGATGCGGTGACAGCAGCTGACTGATAAACTAATTGATGCAGGATTATGCAGACGGGAGTTGCTAGCGATCTCATCATACAACTGGGAAATCACAGCTTTCGCTTGCACAAGGTACACCGTGTCGTCTGAATCATCGTATGTTTTATATTACTTAAAAGTTTGGGAATGCATCAACTCTGATGTCAACGACGATCTGATTAGGACTAGTTGAACCTGCATTTCCCCTGGACATGATAACATATTCTGCAGCTGTGCAGTTCTTTACTTTGCATCATGTGATTAGAGTAGATTTCATGTTTCTAGGGTCTTATTGAACTGCTAAAGGCACATTTGATAACGCTTTGTTCCGGAAACAATTTTTGAACAGTAAGTAGTTTTTTTTTTTTTTAAATTCTGGAAACAATTTTTGAATATAAAAACACGCTTAGTAACTGTACAAAATTTCTATTCTCGGGAAAGAAATGAGTTTGCTAAAATTGTATAATTTTATTGTTTCTTTTAATTTTTAATATTTTTATTATATTTTCCTTTTTTTCTTTTTTCCTTTTTTCTTTTCTCTCCTTCTTCCTCTTTGTGGCTGGTCGCCGACAGTCGGCGACCAGCTGGGGGAGGTCCGGCGAGCTCACCAAAGCCTCGCTTGACCACCAGCAAGGCTCGGCCTCACCTAACCACTAACGAGGCTTGACCTCGCCTAGATCTGGCAAGGTCGAGCCTGCCAATGGCTTGGTGAGCACTGAGGCTCAGCCTCACCGATGGCCTCAATGGCCAGGGAAGCCTCGCCAGGCCACCGGTGAGGCTCAACTTCGCCCAGGTGGCGCGAGATCAGCCTCGCCCTAGCCAACCTAACAAGGTTGAGAGCTCGCCCAACCTAGGTGAGGTTGACCTCACCCAGCCCAGGCGAGGCCGAGCAGCCCAAGCGAGGCTTGGCGTCTCTAGGGACCGGCAACACTCCAATGAGGTCACTAGCCCTCGTTTGGTCGGTTGTCGGCACCAATCATGGCCAAGGCCGACCAAAAGGAAGAAGAAGAAGAAGAAAAGAAAAGAAAGATAAGCAAAAAAGAGGAGAGAGAAAAATTGTTTCTTGAAATTGTTCTAAATTGTTCTCGGGAACAAGAAGCTACTTTTTTCTACTTCTTGTTTCTCTTCCAAATTTGTTTCCAATAACAAAAGTTTTACCAAACATATTTTTGTTCTTTTTTTGTTCCCTGGAACAAAAGAACAATAATTTTTATTCCGGAGAACAGAAACACTTTTTAACAAACATGGCCTAAATGTAGAACATGGTAGTGCCAAAAGCTCAAGCTGTCCTTTCATTTGAAGCAGAATATGCAATCACCAACCATAAATTGAAAATGTCCAATTCTATGTACATATTGCAATTTGCTTGAACTATTCTTGCTTTCTGATTTCCAGCTTCCCATGGTCTCAAGAAGTGGCTACATAAACCGATTGGTATTTGAAAGGAAAGGAAAAGCACAAAGCGAGAAGTCCACGCCTATAAACTTAGACAACGTTCCTGGCGGAGTGAAAACTTTTGAGTTGGTAGTGAGATTCTGTTACGGTCTGAAGCTTGATCTAACGGCATCGAATATTGCCCCTCTGTACTCTGCTGCACATTTCTTGGAAATGAGTGATGATTATCACGAATCCAACCTCATTCCCCAGACCGAGGCCTTTTTAAGTTATGTGATGTTCTCATCTTGGAAGGACTTATTCCAGTTGCTTAAAAGTTGCGAGGCCATATCTCCTTGGGCCAAGAAGTTGAAAATTTTGAACCGGTGCTCAGAGGCCATAGCGTGGAAAGCCTGCACCGATCATAATGCATTCAGCTTCAGTACCTGCGACGCAGCCCTCTTTGGTAATCGAGGGAATAGGTCGACATACTCAGAAGTCGAAGTTTCCCTTGATCAATGGTGGTTTGAGGAGGTCTCGCTGCTGCGGATAGACCATTTCTTAGAAGTGGTAGATGCGTGCAAAAGGAAAGGGATGCTACCTGACCTTATCGGTGAATCTATAGCCGCATGGACCAAAAAATGGCTTTCGAGAGTGACATTGCTTGACAATCTGACGGCCCAGAAGCTAACTTACCAGTTGCAACGAGTAACAATCGAGAGCTTGATACGGGTACTTCCCTTAGAGGAAAATTCTGTCTCTTGCAATTTTCTGCTTAACCTTCTCAAAGTGAGTCTACTAATGGAGAGCGACTCTGATCTGGTAAAGAGGCTGGAGAGAAGAATAGCCATCATGTTGGAGAAATGCAGCGTGCGCGATCTCTTGGTGAAGAATCGCATAGATGGTGATACTACGTACGATGTCGGAGTCATTATCAGAGTGGTGCAATGCTATGTTTCTGTTGTCTGGATAAATCATCCGCCAAAACTATTCGCTGTAGGAAGACTGGTCGATGGGTACCTCGCATTTGTGGCGAGGGAGGAGAGACTCTCGGCCAGGGACTTCCAGTCCCTTGCAGAGGCATTGCCAACAGATGCTCGGTTTTGCGACGACAGCCTCTATAGGGCTATTGACATGTACATCAAGGTACAGAATGTTTCTGCTGCTTTTTAGTTGCTACAATTCGATCATGTAGTTGCACTAGATTCTTAATAATGTCGCTGGAAGTTCTACCGTGAGTTAAAGAGTATTTTTGGCGATAGAGATTTTTTGGCGATCTACTAGCTCGGGAGCTGACTTGCACAGAAAGCTCATGCTGGTCAGAAAGAAAGTGTTTTTAAGTCGAATCTAACATATTTGTATCGAATTGTCATCAAGGCACATCCTAACATAACAGAGGCTGAGAGGATGGGAATTTGCAAGGCAATGGACTACCACAGACTGTCGAAAGAAGCGCAAGAGCACGCGTTGAAGAATGACCGGTTGCCCCTGGACATGATGGCAAGATTCATCCTCATGGAGCAAGTGAACATGATGAGGTCGGCAACCAACTCCCGATCAGTTTATAGAAGAACTGCCACACAGGCGGTCCTGAGAACCAGTACCGGCTCGAGCCATGGCTCGAGCCACAGCTGGTTGAGTTCACAGAAGGAGGTGAGGATGATGAAGAAAGAGGTGGATGTGATGCAGGCCCAGATAAGGCAGTTGCAGCAGTGTAGGTTGAAGCTTCGGACCCAAATGAGGGGAGCCAAATAGAGAGAAGAGAGAGTTTTCATGCTAATCCATGCTCCATGCGACATGCTAGTGGGTTGTGCTCGTGGCTTAGATGCTAGTCTCTCTTCTCTGTTTGGCTTTGCTTGGATCTCGATTAAGTGATGTATGGTCAGCAACTTTGAGAATGGTGTAGCGCCGGAAAATTCCCTTTCCTTTCAACCCTTAGAATTTTGATGGGATAATAAATGGGTGTCGAATTTTTTTCGATATTCAATGTGATGAATCTGCTTTATTTTTGTTCGATCTTGTCTAGTCTTTCAATTTGCAAAAATCCACCAAATGTGGTCCTTCTATTAAAAACTCTAACATTGGAGCTGGCACCCCAATATTGACCTTGGACTTGTCAAGTTAGGGTCCACATGACTTACATGCAACTTCCTTATCAAATCTCTCTCATTATTTTAGCCCAAAAAGAAAGGAAATATTATTTTCCAACTTGAGAAAATGAATAATTTGACCCACTAAACAAATATAGGAAAATTCACGTAACATGGCGATACATTTAATGAAAGGCCTAAATGGGCGAATTTTTGAAAATTCATTTATTAGATTGAACAAATTAAAAGTTTGGAAATCATATTAAATATTGAAAAAAAAAGTTTAAGGATCACTTGTATCATTTGGGTTGAAAGCTGTAATTGGAATTTCGCATGAAAGTGAAATTAAAAAATAAAGAATGGATGAAAATACATTTGATGAAATTATATAATTGGCATAATTCTAATAGGAATAATGATATGAATAATTCATAAATTTTGACGCACTGTGCCATATGGTTCGTGAATATTCAATTTATTCTATATAACCCTTAAACTTTTGATAAATTTTCAATTTGTTCCTTAAATTGTATGAAAAAGTGTAGAAATCAGATTGAATAAATCAAATATTTAGGAATTATATTACATATTGGATCAAAATTCATTAACTATATTAAACAATTTCAAAATTCAGGGCGACATTACACATTAGATTAAAATTTTAGGATTATTTGTATTATTTATCCTTTCTAATTCTACCACGGGAGGCAAAAAGTGACTAGCCCCCATCAATTATTCTTTAAAGTGAAAGCCATCATATAACGTCTTTCAATTACATGAGCTTGAGCTTGCGAAACAATGGAAGAGCAACGAAACTGTATGGGCAAGAGCCAGGAGCAGCAGGCCGAAACCGAGAGCTCTCCTTCTTCTTCTTCATCTTCTAGCTCTCACCCATGTCCAATCTGTCTCTCCCCCACTCCGCAGCTCCAAGAATCCTACTTAGATCGCTGTTTCCGTACGTCTCTCTCTCTCTCTCTCTCTCTCTCTCTCTCTCTCTTTGTGATTTCTTTTTTTCTTCCATCGATGGCAAATGGGTAAGTCTCTAGTCCCTCAATCCGACCGAAAAGCTGCGAAATTTGCAGAAAAACAGTTTGCCCTTTATCTGTTTTTCGCTTTGGTGTACGCCAGATGAGAGGAGTCCATACCCCCTGTCATTCTGCTGTCAGAATCGCATGAGTCTTGGAATCTCGACTTGGCTGAATCGCTGTCTGAATTTATTCGGGAGATGATTGGATTCTCCGAGTCTTGTTCTTCTGCGACTGTTTGTTATCTGAGATTAATGATTTTTTTTTGTGATCTGTTGGATGAATCCTGGTGGGTTTCTTAGTAGATTGATGGCCCTGTTCTTGTTTGAAACGTTTTTTTAGTTATCAGAAGGGGGCTTAGGGGACGCAAAGGTCCAGTAGTTAAAGGAAAGTTCGCAATTTCGCAACGGTTAGGAGAAAGTGATTAGCAATTAATGGCACGAGGCATCAAGCGCGATGTTGTCCCTGTTGCCGAACTATGTTGCTTCATATATGTAAGACTGACCCAAGTGAATGACAACAGTGATGGATGAGTCGGCATCCTCATGGTCCCCAAGTGTCGACATCTACATGGGTCGTGTTGTTTTAGACGGTGCCGGAGCTCGTGTACTGTCTCTGTGTGTTATTTTAGTGCACGACCTATCTTGCATACAGACACTGAATGTGCTGCCAGATTATGTGCACATGGGGGTGTCTTTTGAAATTGCTTGGAATAGAAGGGAGATAACCAGCATAGCCTGTTGAAAAGTTTCTCCTTGGTAGTGTAATAGAAAATGAGAGTTGCACAAGCTAACATAAGCGAATCTTCTTATCAAGCGAATTCTTTCTTCTGGGATACCCTTCGGTTATGCCATTGTCGTAGAGTGTGACATGTTACAAATTCCAGTGCTCAGGAAAGTACTTCTAACGAAAAATGATGTAATGCTGCAGATAAATTCTGCTACAAATGCATTGTGCAGTGGACTAAAGTGGTTGCTAGCAAGTACTCTGAAGCTCCAAGTTCTTTGAAGTGTCCATTTTGTAAGGTTGTCAACCATTTCTTGCACTCATCCATTTTGAGAGAACTCCACAGATGGTCTTTTGTTTTCAATTCATTTTCTGTTCACTTGATTTTATAGTGTTGAAACTTAAGCTGTTGACACTAGCTCCTTATTCTGAAACATTGAGAATTTTAACATCTTGCAATGCTTAGTCATATTTACTGATTGAATGGAATGAATTTGTTCATGCAGACTGAAAACTTTTCAATTATTCATGGTTATGATGGAAGTTCTTTTGAACGGCATTATGTTAGTCAGATATTTTCTGATAGGTAAATATTATGTCAAATATTTCTTGTCTACGCTTTTCAGAATGTTGACTTATGCCCTCACTAATCTTACTGTTATTTGCAGTGTTTTCTTCACAGAAGCGCATAGATATAGGCTACAGTGCTATTATGCTGAACCAGGTATTTCATATGCTTGTAATCAGGTTCTTTAACCTGACTTACGATGCTATCTAGCTGCTATATTTGTTTCCTGACAAAACCTGTTAGCTTTTTCAGTAAAAAGTGTGTTCAATCAGGTTTCTTAAGTGATGCATTCGATATAAAGCGGTTTTGGAAGTCTCGAAAATATCTTCAGTCAAAGCCATGGCTTTATAGTTGGTTGAAGAGGGAAATTCAAGCTCTAATGCAGGTTGGTATTCGATACCAGTTATTCAGTTTGGGTGATATACTTTCATGGTGACATGTACATAATGCAAAATGGGAAAAAAAAAAAAAAAAAAAAGATTCTCTCTCTGAGAAGTCTCTCTGTGGTTGGAAACTCATATAAGTTAATGCATTCATTCCGCTGATGGATTTGGATCCATATTATGTTGTTGGATTACCTCTTTTATCGTTGTGCTGTTTTAGTGTTTAAGAAGCACATAACTAATAAGCTATATCCAAAACGCTCCCCTGTTTCATTTTCGCAATGATTAGAAAAATTGATGCTTAAAGGAAGAGCTCCCGCCATATGCTAGATATTATTGCTAAAAAAATTGGAGGAAATGAGGATTACATTCAACCTGATCAAAGCTCTCTTCTTTTTTTGTTGGACGGAGACTTCAATTTAAGATTATTTCATGAATATTTTAGTGACTACTCAGCCCATTGCTGGCCTAGCAGTTAAGGCAAGGATGCGTTTTCCTTACTATCTGATTCTTCTTCCTTGCCTCCATTGAATAATCCGTGCTTCAATCCTGCTGTAGTTGACCTGTGCTCACTGCCTCTAACTTTAACCTGCTTTGATTAACTAATGGCATGATCTAGTCATAACTCAGATAGAATGTTAGACGCCGAGAACCACCAAAACTCAGGCATATGGGTAGTTACTTCAATGTCACTCTCGGTATGGCACTGGTCGAATGATGGCAATAAGTTTTAGGTGAATGATTGACATCGTGCTCTGTTTCCATACGTGAAACTAAAGCCTTTGGTTATGTCCAGGAAGAAGATGTCGATGTAGTGGTGCACCATATGCTCGGAACAATTGAGTCATCGTTGAGAAGGTAGTCCACCGTGAACCTCACGATACCCATTGCTTGATTTGGTTAACTTCTATCGGTCACCCATTTTACCCGTTCTCCGACCTGCCCTCGCAGGGATGACCAAAGGAAGCTGAAGGCACCCGAAGAGAGACAAAGGGAGTTCAAAACGCTCTTACGTGATGCTGCGAGGCCTTTCCTAACGGGACGAACGGACAGATTCGTGGATGAGGCAGAACTGTTTCTTGGATCTGGGTTGAACCTGGAAGCTTACGATGACGTTTGTATGCGACGCCTTGGTTTGAAAGACGCCAGAGTCGATTTTCCGGAGGAACCGACCAACGATGGCACGGTCGTTCTTCAGTCCTTGTTCGTTTCCGACGAGGACCCAGATGGAGCAGAGTGAATCTTCTCTTGCCTAGGTGAAGTTTCTCATTTGCACAGCCAGATTTGCTGTCCCCATGGTAGCATTGGCTATATCAGGATCCTTGAGAGTACTCGATTCCCACCTGTCTTTTTGTCTTTATCTTCTGTCGAGACAATGACCAAATGCAAGTATAAATACTAGGTTCGGTCTACAGAGTATTAAGCTTCGTTCAAGTTTTGGACTTGGTTGCAGCTTCCCACTTTTGATATTTTAGGCTCAATCATCGAGTTTGTCAGTTTGAGCTTGGATGGTCCGACCTAAATAGATATGTGATCCAACTTATACAAGGTCCGACCTAAATAGATGTAGTTAATCCAACTTATCCAAGCTCTGACCTAAATAGATGTATTTAATCCGTTTGACTCATTATTGACCTAAATAGATGTATTTAATCCACGATGAGATCTTATACTCAATTCGATCCATATGGTTAAAACAATTCCATGTTTAATTAAATCTATAAAAATTCGTACCCAAAACTCTTTATTATACTCAATTCGATCCATATGGTTAAACATTTCTATATTTAATTAAGTCCACCAAAATTCGTTCCCAAATATTCGTACCCAAACTAACTAAGAGTGCAGTGCGGAGTGAACGAGTGAGAGGATGAAAAATAACGAAAAAAAATTATAAAGACGAACTAGATCTAAATAAAATGCAAGGCCAATTATCATCCACTTATGATAGGGTTGAGGTGAATTAAATCTAAATAAATTGTAAATTCATTTATAATCCATTTATTATCCGTTTAATTCTTTTACCACTCTCAGTCAATCATTTGGACGGGTCTAGTTTGCTACTTTGATGATGTCATCCAATTTTTTGGGAAAAGAAAAGGAAGAATCTCGTCATCCTCTTGCTCCTAATATCCTCATGAAAATGCCATTTTTCGAATTGATCAGTCTTCCACCTTGCTTTTTGCGTTCTCTATCAAAAAACCACGCCACAACACAAGCGAAAAACCTGAACTGGCGCAACAAAAGTACTAGATAACATATTGGAGGTCTGAACAGCAAAAAGGTTCCCATTTCTACAGAAAGGACTCCCAGGTTCCATGCAACATCCCTGGAGACTACATATCCCCACCATACCGGTCCATGAAACCATGGCATTATTTGCACACAAAACAGACCCACCAGGGAAAAGTGCAAAACATGCAGCCTAGCCTTGCCATCGCCGATCCTCATCCATTCACGATCATTCCACCTGCAAGAGGCCGAAATGCAACGCGGCACACAATCATGCTTCAATCTCACTTGAAAAGGAAAAGGACAGCATGTTCAGGATTGAGAAACTGTGCACTCACCGTTAGGATGGAGGACTTGGCCGGTGATGTAGGATGAGCAATGGTTGCACGCAAGGAACACAAAGGACGGGGCCACTTCGATGGGCTGGCCAGCCCTCTTCATGGGCACCTGTTTCCCAAAGTTCTTGGTCTCCTCCTCGGTGAAGGATGCCGGGATCAGCGGGGTCCAGATTGGGCCCGGCGCAACCCCATTGACCCTTATGCCTCTGTCCACGAGCTGGAGCGCGAGGCCCCTCGTGAAGGCCACGATCGCGCCTTTGGTGGATGTGTAGTCGAGCAGCTTGGCGTTGCCCTTGTAGGCATTCACCGACGTGGTGTTGATGATCGAGCCGCCTTCCTTCATGTGCTTCAGCGCGTGCCTGCGCAGACAATGCCATACATGCCAAGAGGTGATCTACAAACTGATAATTGCTAGACTGATGACAACACCTAATGACAGTCTAAATTTGTGATCACTTCCTTAAATGATTATGCCCTTATTACCTTTACTGGTGATGATAAAGTAATGGAATCCTTACCTAACCGTGAAAAAGTAAGAGAAGATGTTGGTCCTGAACACCCTCTCGAGCCTACCCTCGTCGATCTCCTCGACCGTGCTGCATTCATGCTGCTCGGCCGCGTTGTTCACCAGGATGTCGATCCGGCCGTAGGCGTTCACGACCTCATTGACCACCCTCCTGCAGTTCTCGTCGAACCCAAGGTCGGCCGCCACGGCCATCGGGTCCTTGGCGTCAGGGGCCTTCGCCTGCTTCAGCATCTGGAGCGCGTCCTGCGCGTCCTTGTCCTCCCGCCCCTTCACGTACGTGAAGGCGACCGTGGCCCCTTCCCGCGCGAAGCAGTGGCACACGGCCCGCCCGATCCCGGAGTCGCCTCCGGTCACGAGCGCCACCCGCCCCTGGAGCTTGTTGGAAGGCTTGTAGTCGGTGCTGCTGAACTGAGGGGTAGGATCCATGGCGTGCTCCTTCCCGGGCTGCCGCTCCTGCCTCTGCGGCGGAAACTGGTCTCCTCCTGAAGCCATCGATCGCCACGGAACCCGACGGCTCGCCGGAAGCAACGCTGTTGGGAGCTTAGTCGTCCGGTGATGATGGTAGCGACGGCATCAGAGTTTAGTCGCCGATGACAGCCTGCATGAGAAAGAGTTAGAAGTGCAAGCGAGAGAGCATTCGGTGCGAGTTAAAAGGGCGACGGACGAGATCGAATCGGCGAGGCCGCCTTTGTATATCCTTCGTTCGGGATTGCTGCCACGTCACGCTGAGTGGCGGTGGGAATGGGGACCACGTGGAGGATTGCACGCGTTCGGCGGACACGTACGAAGAATCGGACGTCGGAAGGAGGAAAGAAAGGGAATTTCGGCGTTAGAAAAAATTAGAGGAAAAAAACATAACATGTCATCACATTTATGTCGATTTTCTTAATGAGAGAATAGTAATAAACTTTTTTCTAAGAACATGTATAGAAATGAAAAGAAATTTTGTGAGTAGAATGATCCGATTGTCTCATTTTTTGCGAATGCCGATATGATTCAAGATATTGTCATTATCATATAAATTTTTAACACAAACTCTTTACAAACATCAAAACAAAATTAGCTTTGAATTTACCTCATCATCGTCCATTAACTTGGGATAGGAAATAATTTCAGAAGCACTAATTTACCCTTACATAACATTACAAAAACTTATTTTACTACATAAAAATATAATATCACTGCAAAAATTAATTGCAACATTCAGTCAAAATTCGAGGGTCATTTCAATATTTTTGTATAATTCAGTGATTAAATCGAATATATATTAAAAATTTAAAAATCGCACTAAATAAATTAAAAATTTACGGCATTATATATTTGTTTAAGTTGTGGACTTCATTCAACAAATTCAGAAATCAATCCAACCTAAAAATAAAAAATTGCTTGGCCCCAGGTCCAGGTCAGCGTGGGCACAAGCACGGGCAGCGCACTCGCGAGCCATCCCATAAGCCACGCGCGCACTCAAAACCGTCGAGAAGACGCCGTAATCGCCCCCCACCGCGAGCGATCGCTCGCGAGCTTCCAAGCCCCCTCCGTCCTCCCTCTCCGTCCTTCGCCTCCGTCCATGGCGGCCGGCATCCGCGTCGGCGACGACGCCGACGACGACGGCTTCGGAGACTTCGCCTTCGCCTCCGCCTCCAGCTCCACGGCCGCCGCCGCCGCCGCCTCCGTCACCGGCAACGGCGACGGCGGAGCACCCGCCTCCGCCTCCGTCTCTCCGAACGACGACGACTGGTCCGATTTCGTCAGCTTCGGCCGGATCTCGCCTTCCAAATCCGTCGCCGGTCCTCCGAGCAACTCGAACTCGTCGGCGGTACCTGATTTATTCGCGGATCGCGTGGTGGAACCGCAGGTCGCCGCTGCTCCGGCGCCGAGCATCTCGAATTCACTGGAAGCCCAGTGGCGGAAGCCGAAGGGAGCTATACCGTTGTCGATATTCGGGGAAGAGGAGGAAGAGGAGGAACAACCTGCCGCAGTCGATCCTTCAGTGGCCGGTGGTAGTCACGCGTTTAAGCTTCCGAATGGTCATTCGGTGAAGAGCAGTTCCGATGTGAACGTCGGCGTCGGATTGAACGACTTGATTTCTAATTTGTATAATCGGAGTCCGAAAGTCGGTAATCAAAATGGAACGGATACGGATCATGACGCGAACTCGGTGGTACACGGTCAGGATCTGAACGTTGAAGCTCAAACTGGGTCGAATCTGAAGTTGAGCTCGAACGGGATAGACTCCCCCGTGCTTAACGGAAACGGTGAGTTAGATGATGATGAAGAGTGGGAATTTAAGTTTGTGGATGCGGAGAGAGTGTCCAACGACCAGAATATTGAGGTAAAGGCTTGACATATTCGTTTGTTTTGATTTTTCATTCTAAATTTGTAGTCTGGAAGGAGTTGACGAGTCATTAGAAGTCATAGAATTTGAAAGATCATTAAGAAAAACGAAATGATCGTAAATTTGTTCAAGTGTGCTCACAGAGAAAACGCAAGTTGTCTCCTTTTGGTTGAGATTGTATATAGGATATCTGTATTAAACAGTTCTGGGGGATCCACAACTGTCCACAACTGGCCATGTGATGTTTGAAATCATATATTCTGTCTATTTAGAGTGAGGAATCATTGCAGGCTGATGGTGCATTGTTGTGCTTCACAAATTTGGAGATGAAGAACGTGTGCACCTTTTGGGGCCACCACTACACTGATGAGTGTGTCAAATTGAAGCTTCAATTGCAAAGGACTGTTAATATCTAGAAGATGTTGCATTTTATTATCTGGGCCTTCCTATTGCAATCACTGTAGAACCTCTATGCATCTTTATTATACACTTGCTCTATGTGCCCCTGTTCCTCTTGTTCTTCCCTTGAGAATTCTAGTTTTTGGCAATGCATAATCATATTGGCAAAGTAGATTACATTTTTCCTCCTTTTGTCTTCTGGATGCAAACACACCCACGTCTCTGCCATCATTTTAACCAGGAAAAGCAGAATAAAGTTGAGATTGATGCAGCTGAGAATGTGAACGTGTCCATTTCAAGTGGCAGTGGTTGGAATTTTGATGTGCATGTTCCCACTCCAAGCTTCGACACACTGAAGTCAGGCATTAATGGGCTTGTTATTGATTCTGTTAGAAAAGAGGAGGATACAGGCAAAGATTTTGGTTGGGAATTCAAAGGTGCAGAAATTGAAACTCAATTCAATCACGAGAACCATAAGGTAACTCTAAAAGTTCCTGTTATCTCGTGTATTAGTGTATATGATGTTTATTTTTATGTTATCTGAAGAAAGTAATCCAGCCAATATTCCCCTTAACATGGCCGATTTGTATCTTGATACATTATAATTGAGACATTTGAAGAAAAGTCAGAAAGATCATCTTTTCACACTGACTGTCTTAAAATTTGGCATTAGCCATAGGTATTCTTTTTGTGGATGTAATTTGATTTGGTTTCTATATAAATAAGCAGATCATGAAGTTTGAGTCATCAATGAACGTCAGTCAAGTGGAACTTAATATGGAATTGTAAACTAAAATCTCTACCAGAGTAGTAAGATTCTGGAGCCACAAATTTTCCATAGAAACATGATAATATCTACTGAAATCTCGCAATTTCTTTTGCCAAAGGGTAATGGGGCAACATTCAGAAGTTCACCAACGACTGAAGCCACTTTTGATTTTAGCAATGGTGCACATGGACAATCCGATCTGTTTGCCTCATCAAAGTGGATTGCTGATAAATTTGTGATGTCAAATTCTGTGTATGACTTGAACCCAAAACCCAAGATTGACCTGAAAGGCTCCAATCATGAAGCTAATTTCAATCAAGCTGATGGAGTTGCTGAAATTGAGGAAAACGATTGGGACTTTAGGTGTGCGTCTTCAGAAACTGGTTCAAGTGCTCAGGTACTGCATCGCTTGTATGAGTCGAATGATTGTGGAATTCATGAAATCTTTGGTGGCTTTCTTTATTGATTCCACTTGCCATGCATGTTTGAAAATCAAAATTATTTACGAATAGGTGTATTTTTCATTAGATTCAGTTGAATCTGAGTCAGAATTAATTACAACTTTATTTAATGTTGATATCATGGTTTTCTACGAAAGAAAAACGATCCCATGACAATTAACAATTCTAGGGATTAGAATTTACTAAATTAAACCAAGTGCTAAACTTTGTCTAGAATTTGTGGAAATCTAAGGTTGTGGTGTGAATGAAATCACATTGGCAAGTAAGTTCACATATTGCTTGTTCAGAGGCTAAAATCTCTGTTTTCTGAATTTTTTATGCCAGGATGATCTGAAGCTTGCTGATAATGGTGCAAAGACAAGTACAACGGAGAGGAGTGCTGACTTTGGCGAAAATCTTTGGGAATTTAAAGATGCTTTATCAGAAGCTGCATCAAAGCATGAGGTATGAGTCTTTTGCTGATTTCAACAAGTTTTCCCAGGTATGCCACCTGCATAAAGTTGGTAGGATAGCAGGGAATGCACAATTTTTCCCATGACATCATTTGATAGAAACGTGCGGATGATGAAATTGCCTAGTGTGATTTTCATTATTTAGCACTTAATCATGCATTTTGAGGAACTATATTGATTTATTGAAGCATGAGCTGTCACCAAAGTCGTATTATATTTTTTTTTTTTACGCTTTTTTTTTGGGCATTTCAGATTTTGCCCTGTCAATGGTGTGTTATCAGTGACTCGAAGAATCATGTCTCAAGATATTTGCTTACATTTAATAAATGCCTATAAGGAGAATAAAAGTCTGTTGAATTTATTAACTGGTTTTCCCTATTGTACATATTTCTATTGTGGTCCTTATAATGTATGTCTATCTCGTTGTTCCAATCTAAATGCTCAACAGTTGACCTTTCTCTAACACTTCCAGCTGACAGTGAAGTCCTAGGTTCTGCAGTAGATATCATGCTTTAGTTATTCCTCTCGTTTTTTGTCTGAGATTAGAAGCTACGATCTATTATACAGCACCAAGCTAAAAATTGAAATGTACACATAAACTAAATGGCCAGCAATTTCTTGCGAATTTTTGCTTTGGTGGAAATAATGCACTTCAATGGATGTTAAATCCTTCATTTTGGTATTAGTTGTCACTAGGGAATATTGTTTTGCAGATTTAAATTTAGATTCTTTCATATGATACTTCTGTTGGTTGACTTTTCATTATTTACTTTCTAGAGAAATGAGAAACATCAAGGGAATGGGAAAAAGGAAGCCCTGCCATTGTCTCTTTTTGGTGGTGAAGATTTAGGGAAAGAAGATACAATAGTTCAAGGTGACAGTTTTATCAAAGAACCTACACCTGATACAAGAGATAGAACTAAACTAACTTCAGGAACATCCATTACTGATCTCATATCAAGTCTGTACAGTGAATCCATGCCGAGTACTCCTGCAGCTGACATTAAGAAGCTGAGTGAGGGTGCACTGAATACCACCTGGACAAATTCGGAACCACATTCAGCAATCAAAGAGGATGACTTTGATGAATGGGACTTTCAGGGTGCCTATACACCAAGAGGAGATGAACCTCAGAGCTTTGGTACAAGTACTCCATGGCTCGGAGTTGATGGGTCGAATTCAAGCCACACTGTGCCAATGTCCAGAGTAGGAAATAACCTAAACGTCTTAGAGGATATTTCTTGGGAGCATAAGGATGTCTACCCTGGGACCAAATCTGCAGAAGTCTCTATAACCAGTCCTGTGGATTTGCCTCAAAGTTTTGGCATTGAATTAAAACTTGATGATCTTGTTCAATTCTATTGCAATTTGAAGGATGAGTTGTGCCTTGTTGCTTGCCGGCATCTTAATCAGGTGAAGATCTGTTCATGCGATGAATTGCTTGTTTTGTTATGAAGTTGCTCAAACCCTGAATGTTGATAATATGCTATTTGTCAGAAGGCACATGATCCTGTTGATCTTGCCTGTGAAACTGCAAAGGCAAAAGCTCATGATGAGGAAATTCAGGTTTATGTTTACTAAATTGATTGTTTTAGTTACTTCCTTTACTATTACATCAATTATTTTCTCATTTCAACATCTAAGATTTTTTCAGCTATTTCGTTATGATTGCTTCAATGTGTATGGAGTAACTCTGAGTCAACCTTCTTGTTGTAGGAGCTTTACAATGAGCTGCATTCAAGCAAGTCAATCTTGCAACCGCCCTCAAATAATCTATCTGAGAGAGATATCAGCATCAGTACATTTCTTGAAGTCTTATCTGGAGAAAAGTTCCGCATAATTGAGGCAGAATATAACTTGTCAAGCAGATTGTCATCGGTATGAATTTCTCGTCTGTGCTTAATGGAAGATCACATGGATTGGCAAATTGTTATCAAGTGAAATCATTGAGATATATTTGCAACTGAGATACTTGTAGGATGGTGGTTATTGCACACTCTATTATCTATCTTTCCTTTGGATCAGTCCTGCCTGAACATTTTGTTGCCTTGCAAGTAATCCAAGATAGAGTCCCTGGTATGAGATTTGTGGACAAGGCTGCTAATGCAATTGTTCTGGGAATGTAGTGGTCAAAAATGGATAAACTTCTCCCTTTTTCTTTGTTTATTTGTCTGTCTGAACAGTCTGCTTAATTTTAGAGTCAAAAATCGATATATCTTAAGTTGGTTCTGATATGAAAAGTTGACGTCCAACTGGGCTGTTGTTTGGCTCTTGAACTTAACTGTAGCAGTTCCTTGCTTGTCTACAGGTAGAGAGAGATTCAAAGTCATTGGTTGAACTCTTGAGACACATAGCCTTGGTACTGAAAATTTTAAAATTAGGATCAGCTGAGGCACAATCTAATTATGTTTCCACATGGTCCAAAATGATCTCTGCTTGTGCTCAAGAGCTAAAGCATGGAGCCTCAATATGGAAGCAATCTCTAGAGAAGAATGTTTCCAGTCAAATATTATCTGAAAAAGAAGGTATGTTATAGCTACCAAGAACGATAAAAATAGTGATGACTAGAGTTTTTTTGGGCCTCGAATTTAATGTGCTGTTGTTTTCACATCATTTAGGCAAGCAGTATGTACTTGCCCTGGGAGAAGTTTACAGAGCAGTTGGAGTTCTTGGGGCTTCAGCCATGTTATACAAACCATGGATTCTTCTTAATTATAGAGATTTCTCTGCCGCATCTGCTCTTTTAGATGAATGTACTACTCTATGGTCCAGTTCAGGCCTTCAAGAAGCTCTTCAAAACATATCTGATCTGCTAGAGTTCCAATATGAGGACATCGTCAAGGCTTTATTGGAGTCTATCAAGCATGTTTACACTCTCAATGCAGGTGTACTCCAGAAGGCTATTTTTTCTTGTGAAGAACCTGTTTGCCGTTTCTCTCTGTTGAATCCAGGAACTGTGCCAGGTATGTAAATACTAAATATCAATCTGTTTTTTATCCAGCAGGCGGTTCATTCTGGTACAAGATCACCGTTATCACAGAGTTGTCACTTTAGTCATGCAAGTACTCAATCTGCTAAGTTTATCTATTGCATCTGAAGGCTGTTTTAAAAATAAAAGTTCTCGAATGGGATTCCCGAGTATTTTCCCTAGTCTTAGGTTCTCTTTTTATTCTCTTATGTGGCAGCATGGCATCTTTGGCTGGCTATATACGTTGAATCTTTTGCTTGGAACCTTAATTTTGCTTTTAAAATGCTGTTTGCTGTTGTTGAGCCAGGTATGAAGATGATTTTCTGGGACGAGGAGCAGTATTTTCTCAAACTTGCTAATCTATGGGCAAATTTGATCAGCCATCATCCTCCTGAATTGCCATCTATCAAGATTCATGGATCATGACGCGATGATTACCAGCCGGACTGACTGGTTCCCCCCAAAAATGGAAGCATTGACTGTGAAAACCATAAAAGCTCCAAGGAAAGTACGTACAATACACCGTCTTAGTGTGGCCGAAATTCATTCCCATTCTTTTCTCTCTTAGGCCCATGATTAGGGTGGAGGAGAGTCTTTCTCCAACGTAATTCTTTTTGGTAAGAAGTGTAGTAGCATAGTCGTCTTGAATATAGAGATAAAGCGTCGCCAAATTCTCTGTATAACAATAAAAGTTCTTTTGAGTGAAAAATGAGATGGGGATTGCACCACTTTCCAGTGCATTGTGTATTTCCCTTATGTTAAGACATCTGATGATCATGATCTCCTCTGTATAGTTCTTTATAATGCGGGTCTGCTTTTTTCATGAAAAATTCATGTTTAGGAAAACATTTTCTTAAAATTAATCATTTGTCTCACAAAAATGTGTGTATGAAAAATATCTTCATCATTCACGAAAATGTTGGGTATAAATTATTGTCGGTAATGAAAATATTTTCTATTAGCTAATTATTTTGAGTGATATGACTACTTGTTTTGATAAAAGCATCTGTCAATCTATTTATTTTTTGCAAAACAAATGGATTATTACTCTTCAAGCTCCGTTGCCGCAGCATTGGATTCCAAAGAACTTACTCCAGAAAGCGAAGACCATTAATAAAGGATGGCATCTCCTTTTTGCTGGAGAATAATATGATTTCACCCAAAAAAAAAAAAAAATTGAAGTGCCAATCAGATTGGGCGAAGTTAATTACCATTCGTGGAGTCTTCATTTACCATATCTACACTTACTCGTAAGAGCATATATGTGGAAAACAAAATCAGATCGAATCAATTCCATTGGTTTGACTTAACAATCAATTGTCATTAGAGTTTATAATCACTTTTTCACGTCATTTATGGAAATTTATAGAAAAGAGAGTAAAAAAGCCAATTTTACCAAAGGCTTCTTTCCATTACCTCTTAAAGAATTTTTATTAGGTAACCACGTTAAATTTTTGTATTCGGCTTTAGCTCTTCTTCATTCCCGGGAAAAAAAAAAATCGAAAGTGGATTCTATATAACGGGAATTAGCTTGTAGAAATGGTAGACTAGATGGATGGTTAAATCCCTCTCTCTTTTCCGACCAAAAAAAAAAAAAAAAAAAAAAAGAAATCCCTCTCTCTCTCTTCGTAAACAATTGCTCGCGCGAGTGTGGGGCCAGAGGTTGGGCGATTGTTTGGACGCGCCCGTTCCCAATCCCACTCCAGGTATAGCATAAGCTCATTGTTTCTAGGCACAAAATCTCATTCGAGAAAAGACCAACGAAAATCTCAAATTTTGCCCAAAGTGACAAATTGATCTGAAAAACCTAAAACTTTGTAAACTGTGACACATTTACCCCATTAAAGATATTTTTATATTTTTCTTTTTCTTTTTTCTTCTTCTCTTTCCCCTTTGTCAGCCATGGCAAAGTCGACAGAGGGAAGCCGATGTTTGGCAAGGGCTGCCCTTGTCGGTGTTGAGCTGTTGGTCGCCCTAGGCTCTAGGGCCGCCCTTGCCGGCGAGCGGCGAGCGAGGGGAGGGCCCTCCTTGCTAGATCAAGGGAGGGCCTTCCTCGCTAGATTAGGCGAGGGGTGCCCTTACCAGATCTAGCGAGGGAGGCCCACACTCAACGCCAATGAGGGCCGCCCTCGCTTGCATTGGGCGAGAGCCTGGCAAGGGATGCCCTCACCAAACTTGGGCGAGGGAGGCCCTCACTCAATCTAGCCAAAGGCTGCCCTCGCCCAACGCCAATGAGGGAGGCCCTAGCTAGCCTAGGCGAGGGTGACTCTCGCCTGATGCCAGCTTCCCTCTATCATGATCGGTGAAGGAATGAAAGAAAAAGAAGAAAAAAGGTAAATAAAAGTTTTTAAAAGTAAAAAAACTCCTATGATTTAGAATAAATGTGTCACACAAATGAAAGTAGAGGATTTTTTATTTTTTCATGTCAAAAAAAGATTTTTATAATATGTCACGATTAGCAAATTTCAAAATTTTTCATGTTACCAAAAAAAAGGTTTAGGTAAATTTATCATTATGGGCAAAGTTAGAGATTTTTGGAGGTTTTTCCCATCTTATTCCCACATCCCCCTTCTCCCTCCTCCGCATCATAAGCGTAGCCTCCACGTAGGGTTTTAGAGAGCGCATAAGCCTTTTCTGCTCTTCGTCTCCTCCTTCCTCTTCCTCCATCCCTCTAGAGAGAGAGAGAGAGAGAGAGAGGATGCTGGACATCAATCTGTTCCGGGAAGAGAAGGGGAACAACCCCGAGATCATCCGGGAGTCCCAGCGCCGCCGCTTCGCCAACGTCGACATCGTCGACGAGATCATCAACCTCGACAAGGAGTGGCGCCAGCGTAAGAATCACTTCGCCCCCCGCGTCTCTCGATTCGGCGCGCGCCCGCGTGATTCGCCCGCTGGTCTCTTTCTCACCCCGGGTTTCGTGATTTCGCGATTTCAGGTCAGTTCGAGCTCGAGAATCTGCGCAAGGAGTTCAACAAGATCAACAAGCGCGTCGCCCAGCTCAAAATCGTGAGTTCTCTTATGCTCCTGATGAGGCCTGGGAATTCGGGACCTTATTTAGCGCCCGCGGAACCTGAATAAGAAACGAATCTTGTAAAAAAAAAAAAGATAAAAAAAAGAGTCTTTGACCGTTTTGACTGCTCCCGTGCCCGTGTTTATTACGATAGATCTGAAAAGTTTCAGTCTTTCTTATGGATGCAATCGCGCTCGCAGTTTACTCGATTACCCATGTGCGAAAAGAAGTTCTCCCTGTGTGTTCAAATTTTGACTGTTTTGAGACTGGGCTTGGTTTGGTTATGGCGAGATCCGCATTGCCTGTACATAGATAGAGGAATGTTTTCTCTGTTGAACTCAATTGGTAATCGTGCCGTGCTTGCCATTTTTAGTCCGGCGAGGATGCGTCCGAGATGATAGCAAACACCAATGAGAATAAGAAGTCGACGGCCGAGAAAGAAGTCGAAGTCCGTGAAGCTTGGATGGCCTTAAAATCGAGGCTGGAAATAGTCGGGAACCTTGTGCATGATTCCGTGCCTGTGAACAATGATGAGGTAATTGGCCTGTTTATTTGGAAAATGATGTTCCGATACTTTGTGCGAATTTAGAGCGATTATTTACTTCAAGCATTTATAGGCAAATAATGCAGTTGTTAGGACATGGGGAGACAAAAGGGTGGAGACCAAGCTAAAGAACCATGTAGAGCTTGTGGATCTTCTTGAAATTGCAGACTTGAAGAAAGGTATCAGAAGTACCCTTAGGGTTGTGTACTGCAATTTGATAATATTGTTGTGCTTGAAAGTCACAAGTTCTGAGGTTCCACTAGTTTCCTAATTATTTTCCACTTTTTAATGCTACTTTCCAAAGTTATTCTTGCAAATATTTTGTGTTGTTAATTTCAGTATGCTTGGATTTATATAGGTGCTGACGTGGCTGGGGCTAGGGGGTTCTACTTGAAGGGGGACGGTGTCCGTCTTAATCAAGCTCTGATTTGTTTTGGACTGGATTTCTTGGAGAAAAGGGGGTACACAGCCCTACAAACACCTTTCTTCATGAAGCAAGATATCATGGCAAAATGTGCTCAACTAGCACAATTTGATGAAGAACTCTACAAGGTAACAGATGAGCGATACTGTCACAATTTCTTCCCTCTTTTTGTTGCTATGCAAGATTTGAGGAGTTATCATTACTGAAGTTTCAATGAAACTATAAGTTGTACTGCTTCTTGAACGTATCTGTCAGGACTGATTAGTGATGTCCAATTAGGTAACTGGAGAGGGAGATGACAAATATCTCATTGCTACTGCCGAGCAGCCACTCTGTGCTTATCATCTTGATGATTGGATCCATCCATCGCAGCTACCAATAAGGTCCAGTAGTGATGTTGATTATTAGTTGTTATTATGTGTGGACATCATTCTGATCTGATTCAGCTTGTATTGGAAATTTGACCAGGTATGCTGGATATTCGTCTTGCTTCCGCAAAGAGGCTGGTTCCCACGGTCGTGATACTCTAGGAATTTTCAGAGTTCATCAGTTTGAGAAAGTGGAGCAATTTTGCATCACCACTCCAAATGGCAACGAGTCTTGGGACATGCACGAGGAAATGATTAAAAATTCTGAGGAGTTTTACCAGGCGGTATTACTTTTCACCTTATGAACCCCTGAATTAATTTCATGTTGTGGCACTATGTTTAAGATTGAAAGAGTGCTGTCCTCATGAATAGGTTGTGTTCTTGTATGTCAGATTCACTTATTGGTGTCTCTTTGTTATTGCAGCTTAAGATCCCATATCATGTCATAGCAATTGTTTCTGGTGCTCTGAATGATGCTGCCGCAAAGAAGTATGATCTTGAGGGCTGGTTTCCTGCATCACAGACTTACAGAGAACTTGTGTCCTGTTCGAATTGTACTGATTATCAGGCAAGGAGACTGGAAATACGATATGGTCAAAAGAAGGTGACTCTTTTTAAGCTAGTACTTGAGCATTTTTTGCATGCATGGAAATGATTATTTGTGACAACTAGCTAGGAAAGTTTCATTGGGTTAGAATAATGGTTGATGAAACTATGCTTTTCTGCCTGAATATGATCTTAAAGGAGGAGGATATTTGAGGAGTATCCAGTATGTCCTTTCAATTTCTCTGTCCAAGTTTATTCATGTTATCCTATGTGCAAAATCTAGTCTGATGGATCTACTAGTGATTTCTGGTTAATGGTTTTGGCTGACTGGAAGCCAGTGATTGTTCTGCTAGTGATGTTAATATTTCTCTACTTTATTTTGACAACATCCTGTTATGCATAAAAAAATTCCTCCTTTCAGCTGACATACTTGATTTTCTTCCTTTTCCTTTTGCAATCTGTCAGAGCAATGAGCAAGTGAAGCAATATGTTCACTTACTAAATTCTACACTGACTGCCACTGAGAGGACGATTTGCTGCATACTTGAGAACTACCAGAGAGAAGATGGAGTTGAGGTTCCAGAAGTTTTAAGAGGATACATGGGTGGGAAGACATTCTTGCCTTTCAAGGCCAAACCTGCAACAGAAACTAAAGGGAAGAAGACTAAAGCATAGCTTTCATATTTTGGAGAATGTTGACAAGAATTTCACGAGCCATATATACTTGGAATTCATGACTGAAATATCTGTGTGGCCCCAGTTCCTGGGGATCGCCAAGGAAGCTGAACTTGGAAATTAAATCGTGCTTAAATCTTTCAATTTTCTTGTTTACTGTCCATAAACTGGCTTCAGTTCTGGGTAGTAGTATCACTAAATTCGATAGTCATTTCATGCCAGATGTAGATTCTGGTTAGTCTCTTGATTGAAGTGAATGTTCTCTCCAGTGATTGGTCATGTGGTTAATGTCCAAGCCGAAATGCTTCATGCTGGGTAGTTTATAGTGCCTTGTTCTGGCTTTAGTACGCACGTAGTCATTTTGTGGCATTCTTTTTAACCTTATTTGGTTTTAGTGCCTTGTTTGGCTCGTGTACGCCTTCAAGTTCCTGCATAGCCCATGTCAGTTCTTGGTCCAAACCAGCAATAACTATACTGAATACTGATGCCGAACTTGTTTAGACAGTGTGATCCGACCACTTCTAAAAACTCAAGATTCAAAGAGTAAGTGCCTTAGCTCCGGATTGAAACCGGAGTAAGCTGCTTTTTTCAAGAATCGGGAGTGTGGACCTGCTTCAGCAAACTCAAATGTAAATGTAATAACGTTCTTGGGCTTGTTTAGACGTCAACTGTAGTTTCTGGAGAAGTGTTCAATTATGATGCCTTGCATGGTGTCGATGGGAATAGGCTGCTGAGCATTTGGTCCGTGGCAGCATAAGATAGGTTGGCTTAAATCGAAAGGTACCTTTTCGAAGTGTGCCAAAGAGGCTCGAGGGAATTGCCAATGATATAAGGATCGATGATAATCTGATTATCGTGGTAAACTGAAAGTTCTTGCAACCTCAGACCAATTTGATTCATTTGCTACTTTCTGGAGGATTTTTCGTCAACAACTGTCTTAGATCGTAACGAGCAAAGATGGCCCTGGTTTCATGTTTTGAAGCAAAAGAAGGTGCTTGGTCGTACCATCGTAGATCGGCTCGGGCTTGAATATTTATCTGGGCAATTTGATGGCACAAATTTGCAAAATATATTTGATTTTCTGCCTCTTCAAACTCATTCGTTGAACCTGCTATAGTTAATTAAGATATATATATATAGGTGAAACACACTGGCATGGCAATATCTTCTGCTGATTCTATTTTTGTGCATTGCCTTTCAGCAACTATAATCCCTGGTTCCAAGGATCCATTGATACCACGTATGCGTCTGTGGAGGAGGGAGGGAGAGAGAGAGAGAGAGAGAGAGAGAGAGAGTTCTCAATAATCAACTAGTCCGACCAATCTCTGTTCTTCAAAAAATCATGAAAGGCATTCATCTTCACATCTTGCTTAATACTTTGCAACAAATTCTGTATTCACATTAGAAACTTTTCTTGTCGCGTGAAATTCGGAACCTGAAGTGGCAATTAAATTGCTTTATTGAAAAATATATGGCCAACCATTCATTCAAGCAAGGCCAGAAAAAGAACAAAAAGCTCTTCTACACGGTGGGTACCTTGTCTCCACCTTTGCAAGGTATAGCTTTATGCGAGATCTCTAAAAGGCATCGTTGACGCCAATCTGCTAATTGTGCAGAGGATCAGGTGACGAGGGTACTTTTCTCTCTTCAACAGAAAGAAATTCATCTCCAACTTGTGTCGTTGCAGTAGCAGTGGTTGTCGTTGTTGTTGTCGTCATCTTCCTTGCTTGAACGGTGTCTTTGCCTCTCATGCTCCCCTTCACATGCCGAGCCCCAGAAACAAATTCGGTGCTCAAAGCCGATGTGGTTAAGAAAATCAACAGCAGGCAGCACACTTGGAACTTCAAATCGTCAGGCATGGTGATTCTGAATGCGCTGTGTGTTTATGCCTCAGAAGCAAAATGAGAAGAGTGTCAGGGTGATGACAAACGTTTGATTACAGAGGCCTAGGGTCTTATATTAGTTGTGAAAGCATGAAGTTTTCTAAGGGAGGACAAGCAAGAATTGTCAACAACTCCTGTAGCATTGTCTGGTGGAATTAAATTTCCTTAATAGAATAATGACATCCATTGCTGCTTCATTAGTTGACAATTCAATTCACCAGCGCTTGCTTTTTCCCCCCAATTCACTCATAATGTCTGGTCATGTTCCATGTCAAAACAAACGTGTCTGTGATGTCTACTAAACAGGTCCAGCCAAAAAGTGGTCAATCTCATCATCCAAAAGCTAAACCAAACAATACCTAAACAAATTGGTCATAGAAGGGACCTCAATTTCAGGTCCCAATCTTGACACTCTTCCCATTCTCTCCAATCCCTCCTCCGGCTAAAAGTCCAACATGCTGAAGTCCAGTGAGTGACGCCCCCCTTTGGGCTAAATTGTCCTTCTCTCCAATAATTTATCATCAACTGTTGACTGTGAAGAGTAAAATGAGAGAGTGTTTGGTGGCTGTTTGGCGCCGCCCTCCCGTTGGTTCTCAGACCACAGTGTTCTCATCGCAAAGAAAGGAGCAAGTAAAATGCTTCATCAGAGGCATCTTCTGTATGACATGTAATGTCTTCGCTGGGTTTATGCCCAACGTATGGTAGTTCCTACACTGCATATCTCCTTTCCAACCAAGATGTTTGATTTCTCTCTCTCTCTCTCCATCTAACCAACATAAAAGTTGGGTAGCTTTTCAGTTTGCAGTAACCCGATGGATTGAAAAAAAGGGTGTTAGCTAAACCAAACCAGCTTCCTAGATTAAGGAAATTTAAGAAAGGGGGAAAAGGGAAAGAACGGACCTAAGATCCAAAGTCTTGTTTGAAGAACGTGCAAATGATGAAATGACTTTCGAATTCAGCATGCTATGATTATCCAGTGGACAGCATCGTCAATAAACGCAATCATTAGAGTAATAGAAACAGTCTCATAAACATGACCTTTCGGACGCTAATTCCCATAACAAGATGGCACGACTTGGAGCAGAAATCATCTCAAGATCTCACTGTATAAAGCACGCAGATTATTGCCAAATCAATCTCGCCGACAATGTCATAAATCATTTCAAACCATATGTAAAACAATCATTTTATTTATGTTCCAAAATAATTTTTTTATTCTAAATTAATTTTAAAATAAAAATATGTTTGATAATACAATTTAATTTTTTTATTTTTGAAACAAACTTTTAATACATAAATAGATTTGGCATAAAAATGAAAATCTTTTTTTATTTCTTTAAAAATATAAGTAAGAAAAAAAAACTCTTTCATAACTAATCATTTCTATTAATTAGCGACCCACCTACTATCTGCCGCCACCTGCCACCATCTCTCGAGAAGGAGAAACTTTGTTGAACGTCATTAACAAACACAAACTTTTGCTCATAAACATATTTAGAAATAGAAATAAAAAAAAAAATTCATCTCTTTTAAAAAATAATTTCTGACCAAAATGATTATCATTCGCGCCCCAAGTCACCGGTGGGATGAGTGAAAATTTTCCCCCTTCACCCACCACCATTAGTGCGCGAAAAACAGAGTGGGGCTTCTTTAAGATGCCATGGAACGTAGACCACACGATCGAATAAAGGGAAAGAACCTACTCAATCTTCAAAGACTCCCGTAAGAGCCGAAAAATTAAGAGTTAACAGAAAAATTCCCAAAACGTGAATCTAACAATTAAACATGACAACTATCTAGAGGTCAAGAACTATTGAATCTTGTCTTATATTACCAAAATTGAGTCAATACAAATGTTGCAAAAAACTCATCGATTTGAACCCCTATTAAACCCAGGTCCCCCACACATCATCTAGATCACCTCTCAATTGGACAATGGTTACAGAAAGAGGCTCACAACCTTATGATGCATTAACAATGAATATGGTACCGTCACAAATGAACAAATACAGTAGCTTTCATTCATGATGTATAAATCCGCTGGCTGACAGATGTAATGTCCCATGGACAGAGATGCATCCCTATGATCTACAATTTCTTCGAGGATCCCTGTAGATTCATGCTATACCGAGACAGTGAAAAGATAAATCTTCAGGACAACGGCAAGAGCCAGCTGCAACAGGAAGATTGCGGCCACTATCAAAAACCACCTCTCCCCTGCAGACTTAATGTGGGCTCGGAGGTTAAGAGCCACAAAGGTTGCAGACATGAAACCAGCCACACCAGCCACCACCCATCTGAATATATCCAGCGGCACGATGGAGAGACACTGAATCCAGAATTTAGAGACAATTCAGATTCTAAAAAAATTTGGTAAGAAGCTATAGTACATCATAGATAAACGACCCGACCCTCATCCAAACTTTGAATTCACGGCATAATTAAATTTGCTTCTAGTTATGAATAACTAAACATGGCAGTTGACATTCCCATCACTGGAAAATACATTTTTGATAGCTATGAAGACATGACAGTGAAATCAAAAGACGAATTGATATCAAAACTGTCTCTACAAGTGACTTCTCCCTGCTCCTACACACTGACATCCTTTTCTTTGAATCAATTAAGAAGGCCAAAGAAATGATTGGGTGGGATTGACACCTAACAAAGAACAAGAGCTCATGGTTGCTGCCATATTAATCTCAGAAAAATATTAATGTAAAAGCAAATGGTAGACCATCCTCAAAGTATAACCAGCGTGAAATGTCTTAATTGGACTTGTGTTTATATGAGAAGAATGAATCACCCGTAACATCCTTGTATTTTCCGTATATGACCCAACAATTTTTTGTTGTTTATTTCGAGTATATAAGACCACCGACGCTCTCTCTCAAATAAGACAAAGAAACTTACCAATGCTGGAATGAAGACAAAAAGGGAGTAACCATATAGGCAAAGCAGCTGAACAAGACCGGACGGTGCTGAGAAGTATTTCAAGATGATGTATAATCCAAGAGGTACAATAGTAACATAGCCATAAAATAATCCAGCAGACCATGTCACAAGATTTATGTCGTAGTTCCATTGTTCTTTCTTCAGCTTGTGAGCTACATATGTGACAAAAGTCCCAATTGAAGCTGCAACAAAAATGAGGGTGGTGCATATCCAGAATGGTCCATACCTGCGCATTCAAATATAATCACCTAAAAAAAGATTGAAAACAAAAGGACAATATTAAACAAAATTTTCTGCTTAGGGCCTATCTATCTATGGCTGGAAGTGCAGATCAAATAAAACCTGAGATATAGATCAGTGCACTAAAAGGTAAAGAAAAATGCACCTTAAGAAGCTTTTAAGGAATATAAGAAGTGCTGATGTCTCACTCAACTAGTCTGAAGCTGCTTTAATTTTACATCAAGATGAAGGCACTCACATGCGATGGCAATGAAGTGCAAAGCTCATCATGCACATTTCAGTTTCAAATAAGCTGAGTGGATTTTATTTTAGGGATATTTCAAAAGAATTGCACTATGGCAGTAAACCTCCCCAGCAAAATCTCCACCATTTACTCACATGACACACATTCCCTATCAGGCTTAAATCTATGGATCAAAGCTAAATGCTTAAAGCATTGCTGATGCCAAAATCCACCATGAATTTCCATGAAATCTAGCACCTTTTAAAAGTATCATATGATACAAAAGCGAGAATTTACCAATGTGATTCCCCTAGTTGTGTCGAAGAATATTGTCATTCCACAATCGCACATTTCAGAAATAAAGTCACACCACTATTTAACAAATCCATGAAATTAATACTACTCAAATATCGCAGGTGCCAAAAGCTCAGGACAACTTACAGATCCGGGTTGCTGGAGGTTTTCCCATTAAAGCTTCCTCTAAATGGGAATAGTGAATCTTTAATCCTCTCTAGCACATCTGATGTGTCAACATCAAAATACGCTTTATAGGAGGCAACTGAGAACCAACTAAACCAACCACTTGGCTGAGAGTCGTCTGATCCGACTGTAGATTTTGAAAATGTATCTGCATCATAATCAAGAAAATGTACATAAATAGCAATATACATAATTTGCAACAGAATTTCAATCCACTTTAAGATTTAAACCTGACAATAGGATCTTCAGTAATTTTAGGTCCAGTTAAATATGAAAACAGCAAAAGCAAGAAATAATGTAATTGCAGCAGCAGAAGCTGAGATATAAATTTCCAAGCATGCACTGCCTTTTCTCTTCGAATGCTTCATCAATCAACAAGATTGTGCCTCATTAAACAGAGTTCGTTTAGATATGAACAAACACTAGGCGGATGGAATCTAACATTAAATTTGCCTCATTATGCCTTTCACAAGGATGGAAGTCAAGAGGGCAGTAGCAAAGCAATATAATATCCTAAGTCCCAAAAACACACAACATAAAGTACGATAATGTCTTGCATACCATCAGCATCTCGAGGAGGACCAGAGCCACCAGATATCTTCCCTTTTGCATCGGATGGAGGGAAAGTCTGGAGATTTGAATCTGAGAAAAAGATCATTTCTATTGAGCTCCGAATAAATAAATAAAAATGACGTCTATTACAATCATTAGAGACATCAATTGCCATGAGATAATATCTCAACAAAGGCTGAGTGGCTTTCAAATCCAGAACTGGACAAGCTGAATTGATCCTCTAATCGAACCTATGCATCAAATCATTGACTCAAACAACAGGAATTTCCTCCTGCAAGAGCTACCAACGTCGGGCTTTTCCCGACATTTTCTCCCCCCATAAAAGACGATCTAAATCTCATAAACAGCAGGAACACTACTAATAAATGGTAAATCCTACTGACAACAGACCCGAATTATCCACTATTCCTCTTCCTAATCAATGCCCGATTCATGACATGGCAGCTCACGCATGCCAAGCTCAAAAGCATAGACAGCCTCAGCCAAGACAAATCCACACTCGAACCTCGTTTTCCTCAATCAAAGCACAGAACAGAAGGCAAAACTCGAACAGATTCCTCAAATCGCAGCACATTTCACATTTCCTAATCGCAAAAAAACAACAACCGAGACTTCCACAATTTCCACACCACACGGTACCTGCGAATCTGACAGCTACGTGCCCTGGATCTGGGACGGCCTGCGAAAAGATCGAGCGAGATCAGCTGAGATCCGACGGAATACGACCGATGGATAATCCACCCACGCACGCAGCACCAGAAATCGAGAAGCGATGAAGCGCGATTGCGGTCGAGGAGCGACTCACCGGAACAGATCCCGACACCTTCTGGTTGTCGATGCTCGTGTACTTGCCGGACATCATCTTGCCGACGCCTCCTCCTTCTGCTTCTTCTTCTTCTTCTTCTTCTTCGTCTTCTTCCGCCTTCGCGACTTTGATCGTCTTCTTCGCAGAGATCTCTCGCCTCGCAGGAATGGCGTATCCGGATTTTGTTTTTTTTTTTTTTTATTCCTTTTTGCCGTCGATATTGTTTTTTTTTATTGGCGTGTTTCGCTCCACTTTCTGTTTGTCTGTTGCAGGGAAAACGGTGGGTCGGCGATGGGCTGGGCCCATTACCGGAACCCGAAAGCAGTTCGGAAATGGGCCGAGCCCATTCCTACTTTGATGGGTGTTGTTCTAACTTCGAGTTTGCTTGCGTTTCCGGGCCGTAGGATGTGCATGGTTTCAAGATAGATTCTGGAATCCAAGAGTCAAATTGGTGGAAACCAATCCTATTCCAGGTTCTAGAATATGTAGAGTAGGTTTAATCTCTAAAAATTGAGAAATTTATTTCAATGGATAAGTTAAGGTTTTGTGTTTATCTTATCCTCTGTCTTTGCTTGATTATATGATATTCTATGGCATTCAATAATGAATGTTTAATTGGAAACTACTAATTTGAGCTTTTATTTCTAACAATATCCATAATTGAGACTAGTGGATTGTAGCACATGATGGTCATTAAAGATAATGGTTCACTATTTCCATTTCCGACGATATCAAGACTTTTACTTTGCTAACATTTCATAATTCACATGTTTAAATATTAATTGTGATCAGTGAATTATAACAAATGATAATCATTAAAGGTGATGATTCACTGAAATCGTTCAATCAAGTGTATAAGTATAATGTGGATAGATCATGGAGCCAACCATTTTCAAGGTAAGTTTTAGGTTCATGAGTATGCAAAATAGGTTCCACATTCCAAAGATTATGGAACCTATTCCAATTGATAAGTTATAGGTTTCAAATGGAACCTGAAATCACTTATTTCTACCACGTTGTCATCAACTTCCATGACAAGTGATATCCAGCTGGCAGTATATAGGCTTCATCATTACCATAGGAGCCAGGTTCAATGTAAATGTCGAGAGAGGTAAGGAGCGAGTGATTGCCATATACGACATGTTATAATTGAATGCCACACATCATATCGATTGATGACATGACATATGATAATTACTAAATTTTTAACCTAATTCAGATTTTGACAAAGTTTCAAAACTCATGTCAAACAATTCTCAACTGTGATCCCAAATCCCAAACAATGAGACAGGTTTGGAGCTTGCCTACTCCACAACAGAAGCGTTGCCTGAACTCATCGAACACCATCAAAGCAAGAACAGGATCCTTAAACCACTCGAAACGCGGATAAGCTCCACATGTTTCGTCCACTTTTATCCAGGATGTTGGTATTAACATCACCCGCAAGGGAGTTGCTTAGGTATTTTTCGGCTACTTTAGGCTCTTAAGAGGCCAAAGCAGGAGGACTCCTACAAAAGACAGAGTAGCTAACACGGTTAAGTAAGAAAATCCGAGGTTGCCTCACCGCGTAATCGAGTTGCAAGCTGACCTAATTTATCTTTGTATCCCGTCGTTTTACTTGAACATACAAACATCCCACATTAGCTGCGTGCAGCGTGTTCTCCCGATTACTCCATTCCGACTCTCCCGACTCGAAAACAAAAATGTCGATCTAATATGACCATTCAAACCATTAGCATGCCGTAAATGCTAGGTGCGGTTCACAAAATGAAATCGCTATATTCTATTATTCACTCTAAGTTTGAATCCAACATTCATCAGCGAGTTGCTAGATTCACCAGAAGCCTATCGCATCACGGATCATCCAGGTGGATCACTCAGAAACTTCCTTTCGAGTACATAGCTAACCTGCTTTCAACGCCATAAGTCAGACGAATATCTCCTAAACTCCCTTCGCTGAGGAAATTCCAAATCCAACACAGACAGAAACTATTATGAACACAAGTATCTAAACAACTTCTACAAGGGCAATTAATTTGTCCTTTCAAGGGACAAAAACCACATTAAAAAATAATGATAACCTCACAAATCACAAGTTCACCATCACAATGCCAACGTTTGGCAAGGCATATGATTTATTAGCGGCAAGATCATGATCAGCATATTCTTATTCCTCGTGATTTCAGATTTCTTCAGATGAAACCGCAGTCTGCTTGTATTCTTGCCCTATATATGGAGTCTCGACTCTGGCTACTCCACAAGAAGATGATTCCATCATCATCTGTGACAGTCTCCGCAAATGCAGTTCTGAATAAGGCTTTATAGGTTCCCTGCCTACAACATTATTTTACATAGGTCCACCAGTATTCCAAGTTATTCCATTCCCTCTCAAGCACTTTTTAGTCTGCCCCTCGTGAGCAGCAGAGATCTCCTTAATGCAAGCATAAGAACCCATGTGGTTGCACTAATCTTTTCCTTAATCATTAAAAGCAAAGCAGAGCTCAACACGGTCTTCAAAATTTGAGCTCGCAATCCCTTGAAAAAACCCAGAAAGCCTTCTCTATTCCATATGGCAAGCATGATTCCAGGAATTGTTTTGCGAGATTTCTTCTGAGCTGTTTCTGTTCCGTTTTCACTAGAATCGACAGCTTGAATCATGACCTTACACCTTCATGCAACAAAATGCTAATTAGCTCTTAGTTCTGCAACAAAAGCACGCAGAATAGGTAAATTTATTGGAAAGAAAGATGCACCTTATTGCGGGATAAGTCAAAATAGTGGCGATGCTCTTCGAAAGTGCACCCAAGGCAAAAGCTGAGAATGCAGAAAGTGATTCGGGTGACGAACCCTTGTCTGTTTTATTCTGTTTTCCTTTCAAGAGTCTTAGCTTGAGCTGATCAAAGACTGTGTACTGAAGGGGGAAAAAAAAGGTCATTCTGATGAAAATTCTCACACAGGGACTTAACAACAACAATCATCACAATGCTTACACCACTCGAAAAGCAAATACCTGAATCGCAGGGTTAGAAGTCAGCAAAAGGGAGATCTCAAGACCATCAAATGCACGAGTCCAATCACCCTCAGTAAGGGTCTGCCAAAGGCCCTTGGATTTCCCAAAGGCACTAGTTTGCATCCTGGCAGAGGCTGTATCCAGGGGCTACACAACAATATACCAAATTCTCTCATGATCACAAACAAATATTACTTGCTAATTTGCATATTATTAGATAATGATTCTATATTTTCTATGTCTCATACAGACATAGCTCATTCAAATGGCACTTATAATGCTCCAAGGTACTGAGTTCTTAAGCTAGGATCAGTTTACATCTGTATGTTCATGTAAGTGAAAGGAGAAACTAACAAAGCAAAACTTTTTGAGAGAGGATTCACCTGAGTAATAATGGCAGTGCAAGCACCAGCTGCAGCAGCCAGAACCAAATTAGCTGATGTTCCAACTGACTTATAACCAGTCCTTTTTAGGTATAATCTTTTAAAGTTGCTGTATCCATAGAAGTAAACAAACTGAGCAATGAAAGATTGCAGGTTTTTGGTCCTAAGCCCTGGTATAGTGAGAGCACTTGGCCATTGGATATTGCCTCCCAGAGAACATCTGACAGATGCCTGTGCAGACAAAGAAAAACCAAATGGATTAATTACCACAAATATCCTCAGAGCAGCTTGCAAGAGAGATGATATAGGCACTCTGATCCACTGAATTCAATCAGAGATTTGCACCAGAAAGAAAAAATATTGCAAATTGCCAACAGAACAAAGATTGCGAATAGAGATGGTCTCATTATATCTAGGAAGCTCTGAGGAACAATGTTTGAATATTGTTTTATACCTCTTGAAATGTACATTTAATGCCATGTTAGCACTTCAGAAAGAGTTGACAGAATCATAATATAAAAACAGCATTGAAGCCAAAAGACTCCAGATAAAAATAAAAAATAAAAACCATATAAGCTGTGAGCACAAATTAACTTCAGATTTTTTCTCAGCAGAAAAGAGATGACAAGGAGAAATATTCAGATTCCTGAACCACCAGTGAACGCAAACTATCGCCAAAATAATCGAAAAAATCAAACTCTCAGAAAGAATACAAACTACAAGTAGTTTATACTTCATTCAACTGCAACATGCATTGACCAAGACCTATTACTCAGTTTGAGAGTATATCAATCTTGAAATTTACGACTGCCAAAAGAGATAGATGTAAGAAGAGATGGCAGAGGAAAGTTATAAGCTATAAGCTGTTATCCGAAGGAACCAAAACATGGGCAGAACATATCCGGATTTGCCGTGTTGGCAGCGACAGATGCGATGAACGAAACATGCTTGCACAAAAGGAAGCCAATGCAGAAGAGCACAATTTTTCACTTTTCTTTCAGGACCATGTTCATGGGCAATGAACCGTAGCTTCTCCTCACAGAATTTAAGTACACGTCACAGGCACAAAAGATTCCATCTTTAAGGTATACGACCCTTTTTCCGAGGCCTCATTCGAAAGGTCAATGCATATAACAGCCACCCAAACCCAACGTCGACACGTTCCTAGGAAGCCATAAGCCTCCGAAAAAATGGAGGCGCGAACAACGATGTCTCGCCGCCAAAAACACGACCCTTTCAGACAGCCAAAAAAAAAAAAAAAGAGCTAATTTCGCAATCATCGAACCCTATGCACGAAACCGAGAGATCACACTCTTCAATCCGCTAGCAGCGAATGCTACAATCTAAATCCGTCGGGAAAAAAAAAAAAAAAAGACCACGATCATACTACACAAGCAGAAGGGGGGCTGGTTTCGGGACGATCGGGGGGCCATAAGCGCGCTACGATTCAAGAGCACCGATCAGGAGAACAGAATTCGCCGCCTGAACCGACGGGATCGCGATCCCGCCGAACGACGCGAAAACGAAGAAGATCTCGAAGGACCGAACGACCGACCTGTATCTCTGTTGACCGTGGGCTTGGACCTCGGCCTGGTACTTGGTCTTGCAGGTGTCGAGCGGGTACAGGATGGTGGTGCTCAGCAGCGACCCCACCGCCCCCGACGTCGCCTCCGCCAGCGACTCCAGATCCACGCCCATGCTTCCGACGAGATCACCTCCCCGCACCAGCGCCCGCGCTCATCAACATACACAGCGACGAGAAGAAGAGAGAGAAAGTGAAAGAGATATAGAGAGAGAGAGAGAGAGAGAGAGAGACTCAATTTATAACGTGGACGGAGAAGAAGAAGGAGAAGTGGGAACGAAATTGTCGACGTTGAGAATGTGGAAAACGACGGAGACGAGACACACGCCGAACACAGAGACGATTCCGCTGGTTTGGAAATAGCGCTCTAGCAAGTATATGGGAAGGATGGATCGTTTTCTCCATTTGGGCACCGCGGGATGGCGTTTTCCTCGGGAAGCGTGAAGCCGCGGGAGTGGGGATCGGACGGTTTCCGTCTAAATTGACGGCGACGTTGACGGATCGGACCGGAAATCTCCCGACGCGGCCGCATTATTAATGCTTCGAGACGTTGACGCGGGTAGGTGCGGGCGGGGGTTCGGTTGTCGGTACTGGTTAGTGCGGGATCGATCTATCCGAGTCGGACCGGACCGCACGTGCTCCGCCCGAGTGAGCGCAGGTCGAGCTAGGATTACGGATTGGGCTGTGCTGTGCCCGTGCGGCTCGGCTGGCGTTTTAAGCTTTTTACCTGTGATTATCGAATTTAATCCTGTTTGTTTCGAGATAATGATAAGAGAGCGATGATAGGAGGCGGGGACGGTGTGACGCACAGATGACGTGGTCAGATTATCAGGGTGAACATAATAAAATTTTTACTTTTCTGTTTTTCTGTTTTTGAATTAGATTTAAAACAAAAATCCGCTTTATTAACGCACTTGACTTTTCATTTCTGGGATAAATTTATATTTCAGAAATAAATTTGAAGGATAAAAAGCTAAAATTATTAACTTCTCAATTTCTGATCAAAAATTAATTTATGTTCTATAAATTTTATCATGTGCACCCTCTCTTAGAGAGACATAAATAGTTTTTGAATTTTTATTCTATATGTAGTGTCTTAATTGAATTTTAAATTTATTTAATATGGTCTATAAATTTTTGTATATGTTTAATTTAGTGTTTAGACCGTGTGAAAAATGTTCGTTGTTACTTGTGAACTTTAATTAATGAAAACAACATTAAATATTTTTATACAGTTCATGAACTAGATTTAACACGCATCGGAAGTATATTAATCACATTGAAAAAATTAAATGTTTCAAGTATTATATTGTATATTTAGTTAAAATTCATGAACTACATCGAATAAGTTCAAAGTTCAGGCGGTAAATTCGTTGACGGTTTGCGTCATCATCCCGAGGGAGAATATGCTCTACGAGATGGAACTTTACTCCTTTTTTTTAATCATTTATTGTGTGAATGGAAGAAATTTCATTGGAGGGTCAAATTGGAAGATTCTCAATGCGAGACAAATTTAATCTTGACTTGATACATAGAATTAAAAAAACAAATGAATGGACCAAGTTGTGATTTTATGAAACAGAGTGTATGATTGAAATGCTCGAGAGGGGACACAAGTTCGGGTTTAATCTTAATTGCGATTCAAATCTATTCATTAATCGAGTTTGAATCGAATCTAGCTTGAGCTCAGCTCAAACCTTAAATCTTCGAGTCAAGTTAAGTTGACAATTAAGCTCGAGTGTTAAATCAAATCAACTTGGTCACACCTACGATTGGGGTCCGGACATGTCAAAAAAATAAGTATCAATGATAAATAAGAGTTTCCAAAGTCAAATGTAAATATTAGTTATGATTCGCGATAGATGAATAATGCCCGGTTACGTTATGCTGGTCTTGCAACTAATGCATAACATTTATTTTTCCTCCCACATGATTGATAACGCTGGCCACGATACCTACTCGTGCTACAGAAAATGCACAAGGAAAATTCGAATACACCAGACTATATCGCAACGCAGCAAAACCCAATTTGCATTTTGCTAGCTTGCCATGAATGGATGCATAAAGGATTTTTTAAAACAGACAAAAGATTAGCATAGTGATTGAGATCCAAATCTAATAATGGCAACATGTGTAGACGATATCGCAGTTAAAGATTTAACTATTGTTTGGAAATGAAATTTAGTAAAGTTAGAAATTACGGATACTCTTTTTATGAAAGAAATATATGAACCCAGGACACATGGATATTGCCTTGCTCGAGGGGACTTAGCTCACGCATCACGATGAAGTCATGCGTGTCACATTCTCGTGTCTCGTACATTGATCAAGAATCTGAAATTTATAAGGTTATCGATTTTTAGAATAAAAAATGAACTCACCCACTCTAGGATTGACTATGGAATTGGTTTGCTTTCCGTTTTTTTTTCTTTTAAGTTACACACAAACTTTCTTTTTTGTCGATCCTATTCAAATCCTATCATAATACTCACGCTCAGACGTTTACCCTACCTCATTGTAAGGTGTGGGAGTCGAAATCCACTCTTAAAATGAAATCGTCCCCACCCCCAATCTCCCCTGAGAATATGGGGATTTAAACCCCTCACCTCCCCCTTCCAAGTTGGAAGGGTGGCCATTAGGGTGAACCCCCGGTTAGTTACACACAAACTTTAAACAACATAACATCATTGTAGTAAAACATACCATATAAACAACTTGCGGGATTGTGTTTTTGGCATTGATGGGTTTCATAGACTTCTCAAGTCCAAAAAATCAGGTTTTACCTAAAAAAATCCAAAAACAAATCAATCAAGGTCTATTCCCAAATTTTTAATCCACAAACCTATCCAGTTACTGTGTGAACAATCTTGTAACCAATTGAGTAAGGTTGGTGTAGGGCAATTCCAATTTGAAGCGACCTGGTTATTTGCTCCTAATGTCCCAAACATAAAATCTTAAAAAAAGATATTTCTATTCGCGCCTCCCTCTACATATAAAAAGATGCCGTGAGAATGAATCCTTCGAGAATGTTTTTGAACAACATAGGAATGGTCGGGTGATTTCATTTTCAAAAGGGATGGTGTAGCTATGAAGGTTGGCGCCGCAACAGAGAGTCTATCATAGATCTCCATTGACATGCTTCAATCACTCGACCTTCTTTCCTTATTAAGTATGTGAACACTTTTTCATACATCATAGAAAATGGGGGTGTGGAAAATAAAGGGAAAATGTCACAAATGGTCCATATATTTATATTTAATGTGCAATTTTGTTTCATGAATTTTCGATCGATTCAATTTGTCCCTGAACTATTGATAAATGTCCAATCTAGTCTCTAAACTTTCGATCGACTCAATTTGATCCCTAAACTATTGATAAATGTCCAATCTAATACCTAAACTTTTAATCGGCTCAATTTGGTCATGAACTATTGATAAATGTCCAATCTAGTCCTTCGTTACTGTTTTTCCTTCTTCTTCTTCTTTTTTCTTCTTCTCTCTTCCCTTCGCGGTGAGGTTGCCCTTGCCGACATTAGGCGAGGGTCGCCCTCATTCACATTGGGCGAGGGCCGTCCTCGCCGGACGCAGGCGAAGGCGGCCCTTGCCAATGTCCGGCAGGGGCTCCCTCGCAAATCTGGTCGAGGGAGGACCCAAGTGTTGGGTGAGGGGCTCCCTCGCAGATCTGGCAAGAGCCCCTCGCCGGCTTCCCTCCACTGGAGCTAGTGGAGGAAAGAGAGAAGAAGCCAAAAAAAAAAGGAAAAACAATAATGAATGACTAGATCAGATATTTATCAATAGTTCATGGACTAAATTGAGTCCATCGAAAGTTTGGAAACGAAATTGCACATTAAGTAAAAGTATATGAAACCATTTGTGACATTTTCCCGGAAAATAAAATGCCCAAAAAAAGGCAACAAAATTACTTTCCCACTTTTCATTTTATTTGAAAAACTTGAATTCTTTTTTACCGCACTTCTCGCATTTTCCTCTTAAATTAGAGGGAACAATTAAAGCAATTCAAATGAATTTTATCTATTCATAAAAATTCGTTTATTTCACTGAAAATTCAATATACCCTCAAAAAATATTTTCGAGGAAAGATATATTCAAGAAAAACAACAATTGTTTGGAGTGAAAACCTGCTTTTTTGCCTGTGGATTTCGTTGTCTTGGATTCCGCTTCGGGCTGATAATTGAAGTTTACCGACGAACGTGAGCATATTTACTTCGTTGATGATTTTAGAGAAAGAGCCATGGAAAGAGTGGAGAAGTGAGTTTGCAACGCTTCTCCAAATTAGATATAGGAAGCTGTCTTGTCCAGTTTTAAGATAGTGCAACTTTAGGCGCATATATTATCAAACAAGAAACTCGCACTAAGGCGCAACACAACTAAAGTCGAGACAGGGCTATACCAAGCTAATTTGTGTATATTATATAAAAAGGCAACTTTCAATTTTAGTGTCTGGCCCCAAACTACTATACTCCCCACATTAAAACCATAGTCTATCTCCGCGAAGTCGGTTAGGAGTAATGGTGGCTTTTGTAAGTTTATGGTGCAAACCATGATTCTCAGACGACTAAAGTCGAGTTAAAATAGAAGATGTAAGGCTCTATTTGTTTCGCGAAACTAAATAAGTTGGATGATCGCTAATGTCACTTATAAAAATAAATGAATGATTTTTTTTTTCATTTTTCACGGAAAATGTTTATGTAAATTGATATTTGTCAAGGGCAAAATACACACAAAAAAAAAAAAACCTTAAATAATGTCAATTGTGATGCATTTGACCCAAACCTTTTACCTTGTCATAAAAAATCCAAAACTTGAGCATGTATAATATATTTACTATCCGTCAAAATTTTTTCAATGAAAACTGTTAAAAATAGGAATAAGTGCATTGAAAATTCTAAAACTTGTTACAAAAGTGCAATTGAGTCTGCAAATTTCAAAACAACGCAATTAAGTTATAAAACTTGTTAAATTTGTGCAATCAAGTTATTCTGTTAACTTTATCTAACTTCGCTACCGAAAAATATTAACATGAATTTTTATTTATTTATTATTTTCTCTCTTTTGCATGGTGTCATCACCATATAAAAGAGAGAAAATAATAAAAAAGTCACATTAGTATTTTCTACAAGTCAAGTTGGATGGAGTTAATGAAAGAATTTGATTAAACCAATTTGACAAATTTTATGATCTAATTGTTTTGGAAGTTTTTAGACTCAAATAAACTTTCACAACAAGTTTTATTACTTATGATGTACTTATCTCTTAAAAACATGCCTATATGGACACTAGAAATGCAAACGGTGTTGATATAATGCACATGTCACTCAATTGAAATAAAAACAACCTTGTTTTAATTTAAAAATTATTTAATGGAACCTTAACAGAGCATCAATGTGTTGCATGGGCACAAATTTTGGGTTTTTATGTCACAAGAAAAAATTTAGGGTATGTGTTAAAGTGGGCATAGTTTGGAGTTTGTTATCTTGCAAAAAATAAATAAATGATAAATGTCTCATAATTGACATATGGAGGTCTTTTTTATGGCTTTTTCCCCATTTATGATGAGAACCTAATTAGCTAATTATTTTAATTGACACAAATGACCATTGTTAAGAAAATGTTTTTTAAATCATCTATTATCTATGAAATTTTCTCTAGAAGGGAAAATGCATCGGTTGCTAAAACATATAATCAACACTAATTTAAAAGCCCGGCACGCCCACAATGCATACATGGAGATTAGTTTACGTTTAATGGAACTTCTTGCCGAAGGATAAGAAGCTAAATATCATGAACAATTTCATGCAATTTAATTACTACGTATATAGGTTTAAAAAAAAAACCAATGGCAATTAAGGTTGCGTTTAGTAATGCTCCCAAAAACAGGTTTTTTTATTCTCGGGAGCAGAAATAAAAAAAAAAACATGTTTGGTAAGTTTTTTGTTTCCTAGAACAAATTTATTTTCAGAAACAGATTTGGAACTGAAATAAGAAACCAAAAAAAAAAAATTGCTTCTTGTTTATGTGAACAAGTCCAGCAACAAGAATCAAAAAACAAAAATCAAGCTTTTTTTTTTTTTTCTTTTTCTTCCTCTCTTCTTCCCCTAGCCGGTTGTTGGCCTCCGCGCTATTTGGCAACTGGCAAGATGAGGCTTAGCGACCTTGCCGGCCATCAGCGAGGCTTGGGGTGACCTCACCGGCCCTTGTTTGGCCAATTGCTAGTCGGTGACCGGTTGGAGGAAGGAGAAGAAAAAGAAAAAAAAACAGAAAATTGTAATAAAATTATTAATAAGTTAAAAAAAATTAAGTCATAAAAAATATATGGGGTCATGCCAAACGCATTTCTCTTCCAAGAACATAAATTTTATGTAGTTACCAAACGTGCTCAAATGCTTATAAACTGTTTTTGAGAACATTAATAGAAAAAAAAAGTGTTTATGAGGAAAAATTGTTTTTCGGAACAAAAATGTTACCAAACACACCTTAATATTAAATCCTAAATGCTCAAAGATAAAGTCCTATTCGTGTTCTTTTATTTTTTTGCTTTTTACATAATTTAAATTCTGTTGATCGCATAATTTGACCCTTCTTATTCAAATTGTAAACTCCCGGAATGCTCAAGCATGGATACACAAGTCAACATACAATTTTCTTTTTCATAATTTTCTCAAATTTGAGCGGAGAAGCCAAAAGAAAAAAAAAACTTCTGATTTTGCATAAATGAAAACAAACACACCCAAAAAAATTAATCTATTTAAAAGGGGCCTAACACTTTAAAAAACCTCCAACTTTGACTTTTGTCCCAATTTTACCTTATATCTCAAAAAAGCCTCTAACATTAAGTCTAATACCAATTTTATCATAAACTCTCTTTTGTTCTACGAAAACCCTCAACTTTTGGTTCCTATCTCAATTTTATCCCAAAATTTGTACAGTCTTATAAGAATCCACAAACTTTTACATGAATTAGAAATCTACCCATATTAACCCTCTACACAAAATTTTTCATTGATAGTTGAGAGATGGAAAACTCCAAAACACGAGTTGTTAAAGCGTCTCAAACACGAGCTCTTTAACTGCAATAGATGAAATATTCCCAAGCATGAGTGATCGAAGATTGAATGCAAAATCTCTAAGGGTGATTTTGATGGAAGGTTAATGCAGCGCATAGGTTTGTGATTCAAGCAAAAGTTGATGATCTTATATGAGACAAAAAAGATTAGAAAGAAATTGAAATTAGACCTAAAGCTGGGGTATTTTTATGAGTTAAAAAAAAGTTTATGCTATAATTTGTATTAGAATTGAAGTGGGGAGTTTTTTGAGACCAAAAAAGTTTATGGTAAAACTAGGACTTGACTTATTTGGGGTAAAAAAAAAAAAAAAAAAAAGGTAGAATTGGGACATAATGTAAAATTAAAAGTTTTTAATGAGACAAAAAGTAGAATTGGAAAAAAATTAAAATTAATTTTTTTATGGTATAAAAATAGGCCGTTTAAAAGGTGAAAAGGGAGCATAATACTTCTTTTTTCCTAGGATGTGTTCAATAGTAAATTTGCCTAGATTTGTAATTTCGGGGGCGAAGGAAGTAGTAGTATAAAGTGAAAAAGTTAAAAATCGTAAGAATCATGAGGTCAGGAGGGGGTGCAATATTTTCCACTACTTGCATTGAGGAGTAGTATAAAGTAAATATTTTATGGTTTGTAAATGTGCCGCACTGTCTTTGGGGAAAATGTTTTACATAACTATAAATTTGAGATTTTTGATAAAAAATTTAAATAAATATGTTATAATTGACATAATTTAGAATTTTTTGTGAGTTTTGCTCAAAACGAAAACAAACATGTCCAAAAAATTTATCTGTTTGGAAGGTGAAAGAGGAACAGAGTACTTTTTCCCGGGATACGTGCAACAGTAAATCTGCCCAGGTTTGTAATTTCGGTGGCGAAGCAAGCAGCAGTATAAAGTGAAAAGGTCAAAAATCATAGAATCATGACGCCGGGAGGATGGGATGGGCAATATTTTTCACTATTTGCATCGAGGGGCGTCGACGTTCCCTAATTTTGTTTTTTTCCCCTAAAAAGGTGGTTTGAATTTGAATTAGAATCTCCCCGCACCTTTTCCCTCTCTCCCTCTCTCTCTCTCTCTCTCTCTCTCTATCGCCATTTTCGCCGACCGAAATGAAATGAAAATGAGAACGAAACCCCAACGTCTCTAAAACCCCCCCACCGCTCCCTCTCTCTCTCTAGCATCTCTTTCTCTCTCTATCTACCGACCGACCGACCGATCGATCGATCCGGCGACGCGACGAGCGCACCGCGATGTTCGACTCGCTCCGCCGATCGCTCGTGTTCCGCCCGCTGTCGGCCGCCGACAGCGACGACGACGAGGCGCCGGCGCCGGCGCCGGTGGCGTCCACCTCGACGGCGGCGACCGCGACGACGCCGGTGCCGACGGCGACGAGGGCGATCGTGGAGAAGATCAATTCCTGCATCCGCAAGTCCATCGCCTTCTCCAAGGTGTCCCCCTCCGGCCCCAAGGATGGGGCGCCCCCGATCCGGTGGAGGAAAGGGGAATTGATCGGCTGCGGGGCCTTCGGTAGGGTTTACATGGGGATGAACCTGGATTCCGGTGAGCTCCTGGCCGTCAAGCAGGTACTCTTTCTCGGCCTCCGAGGGTTTGGCTGTTTTCGGCGGATCCTGCTTCCACTTGCTCGAGCTTGATTCGATGACTTGGCTCTGAATATTCACCGATTCTGCTCAGTTTCAGTTCGGGAAGAGCGACTTTGCGACGTCGGTGAATAAATTTAGTGGAGCTTTGGGCTCTGAAGTTGTGCCCGATCTGTTTTATTGAAGGATCCTTGGTCCACTTCTGATTAGATTTACTCGATGGACTGAATCCGCATCTGTTTCTAGTTGATTTTGCTTAGGAGTTAAATGTCATTGCTTAAGAGTTAACTGTTGTTCTTTGCGCGTACCCTTAATCGCTTGCCTTCATTTGCTGATTTCATAAGAAGTATGAGAAGTTCATACCCGATATTTGATTCTCGCTGTTAGTAGGTCTTTCCCGGGCTAAGCTTTTGAATTTTGTTAATGGCATATTTATTTTCTTTAAATTTGGTGCTTCTTGAGGTTTTTTCTTCCATACATCTGGGGATTTATAATGGATGTCACGTCTTGTAATGGTTTGCTTTCCTCCAGGTTTTGATTGCAGCAAATAGCGCATCAAAGGAGAAAGCACAGGTTTGAGTTTTACAGAAACTTGTCTAATATTATTGCGTGTGCTGGTGTTCCATGATCTTTGGATCCTTTGTATTTTGGTTGAGTTTATGTGACTGACTTAGTCTTGTAACTAGGCTCATATTAGGGGGCTTGAGGAGGAAGTGAAGTTGCTGAAGAATCTCTCGCATCCAAACATAGTTGTAAGTGACTTTCAATTTTGTTTTCGACTATGCAAGCTTAAAATAGAAGTAAATAGTAGCATTGGTTATAATTTGATCATCTGATTGCTATCTCCTCTATCAGAGATATTTAGGGACAGTAAGGGAGGAGGATTCTTTAAATATTTTGTTGGAATTTGTTCCTGGTGGATCTATATCGTCATTGCTGGGGAAATTCGGACCATTCCCTGAACCGGTGAGACACTGTCTGCCTAAAAAGGTTTTTTCCTGGGTGTTTTGAGTTTGGTCTTATCTGCCAATATTTTGAACAGGTTATAAGAACATACACCAAGCAACTTTTATTGGGCCTTGAGTATCTACACAAGAATGGAATTATGCACAGGGACATCAAGGTGCATTGCTTTTTTTTTTTTTTTTTTTTTTTTTTTTTTTTTTTAAATAAATATATTGCTATTGGCATTTTTAATCTCTCTCTCTCTCTCTCTCTCTCTCTCTCTCAGTTTGTAATCAAGTTATGACTCCATTTACAGGGAGCAAATATTTTAGTCGATAATAAAGGGTGCATCAAACTTGCAGATTTTGGTGCCTCAAAACAAGTAGTTGAGCTGGTATACCCAATATCAGTTTTCTCAGCCAATTTTTCATGTTCTTGCTTTCCATTTGATCTATTAACTTAAAACTATCTATTTTTTTTACACAGGCTACCATTTCAGGTGCCAAATCAATGAAGGGCACTCCATATTGGATGGCTCCAGAAGTCATTCTCCAGACAGGCCATAGCTTGTAAGTATTATAGAAATTTGCCATTATCTTTGTGAATTAGTTCTTTGCTTTTGTTGTTTATCTTTAAAAATAGGATGAGATGGTTAGAGCTCATATACTTTTGTCAGTTGCAATTCTTCCCATTATGTCATACAGACAGTTCAAATATTATGGGGAGACGTCTGAACAAAAAAAAAATATTTAATTTAGTTTGGATATAAAACCACAACTCAAATATGCAATCCAGAAATGAATTTTTTTAAAGGAATGTTTTGCTTGTACTTCAATTTTGGTGCACACCAATAAAATGTTTCTCTGTCTCTTCCTTTCTGGGTTGACTTTGTTATTGTTACTAGCGCTACACTAGACATTACAATGCCCACCTGTGGAATTTGATGTTTCAAGTAAGATACTAGCTGAAAAACTTTAGCCAAAATTTTAGTTGGTGACAAGTTATTAAACTTATCAACACATATCTACTGCGAAGCTTTCCACAACTTGAGACCTTCTTCCAATTAAAGTTTCAAAGCATGAACTTCCAGAAATTATTAATTCTAGGAGCCGATCAAACTATTTTGAGTTTTCAAGGTGGATAAAGCTCTTTATCTGCTTCTTATTTTTTTGTTTTTCACTAGATGAGTAAGTTAACTTAAGGAATCTTAGGGAGGCTAAACGGCATATTGAAATTAAAGTGTGGTGTATCGCATTAGAGTTTGATGAGCCATTCTTGTTTGGGCACTTTAGCGAGAGTGGTGAGCCTTTTCTTTCAATTCTTGCCTGTTACATCTGTCATGCTCTTTTATGCTGAAAATACTTTGTTTTTTTAAGTTTCTATATCAGCAATTGATTGAGATATTTGATATGCCTCACAGCTCTGCTGATGTATGGAGTGTTGGATGCACTGTTATTGAGATGGCGACTGGAAAGCCTCCATGGAGTGAACAATACCAAGAGGTATTCTCGCTGAAATTTGAGTTTTGTGCAATTGTCAATGTCAAATTCTGTCATATTTTTCACAAAGCTTGTCCTTCAGGTTGCTGCTCTCTTCTACATAGGGACGACAAAATCTCATCCTCCGATTCCTGATCATCTCTCAGATGAGGCAAAAGATTTTCTGCTACAGTGTTTGCAGAAGTATGATCATATTACTTTCCCCACTTCTTGTTGGCCTTTCTTTCTTCTTTCGAAATTTAAATCTTGCATTCAAAGTTCTCTGGCTTTGTATTGAAAGGTAGTAAATCTGTTACGATCCGCTTGAAGAGTCTTTCCAGTCCTTCGCTTAATTGTGCAACGTGTGATTTGATTTCAGGGAACCCCATGCTAGGCGAACAGCATCCCAGCTGCTGCAGGTGATTCTAGTTATTGGTAGCATTTGAGTGGCATACAATGATTTCTTCAATATTCTGAAGTCTCTTGTCCTTTAATTATACTTCTTTCGTCTGCAGAACTACATGTTACAGTTCTCATGTCTCTATATAATATGCAGCATCACTTTGTCACGGGAGAACATGAGGATTCTCATTCTGGTTTTTCTACTTTTGGCATGGTTCGTATACTCAATAAACCAAGGAGGCATGGCCAGTTCATTCACTTCAGAAGCTTTTTCAGCTTAAATAAATTGAAATTGTTTTTCTGTTAATCAGGAGAAGTCTGACATTCCTTCAGCATCTTCCATGGCAAATGGAAAAACCATGTAAATTAATTTATGGTTATGTTCTTCAGTTTTTTTCTTTTGCCGGTTCAGTAGTGGTAATGTTTTCTGATGATGTAGCTTTCCCTTTTTGCTAGTCAAATGTCAATGAACTTGGGAGCAGATATTACTAACATGGATTCTATGAGCTGCTCAACATTCCATCGACGAGGGTCAATGGCAGAAAGTGGTTGCTGGGAGGCAAATGGAAGTGATGATGATATGTGTCTGATCGATGATGAGATTGACTCCATAGGCAGATCTCCTGATAATATTTACAAGGTTAACTGCTCAAAAATTTCTGTTTGTTACCTTTTAACAAAAAGAAAGATGGCTTACATGTTGCACATGATCAATGATATTGCTTTAGCAGAGCTTTAACCCCATAAGTGAGCCTTCTATCGATTGGACGGGCAAATTTGATGTTACTCCAATACCTCAGCAGCCTGGAATGGGCATCGACCCTGATCGAACAGTTTTTAGTCCTACTGGTCCATCTGGATCTTTGAGTGAGGGGGGAAATGATTTTTCATTTCCATCTGGACCATCAATACTTGAGGAGGATGATGAACTCACAGAGTCCAAAATCACAGCTTTTCTCCACGAAAAGGTGCAATTGGTGATTATATGTAAAAATTACAATTGAGCAGTTGCAGTGGTAAATTGATTTTTTTGACTGTCGGTTGATACATTCTTGGGGTATTTTACTCCAGGCCATGGAACTGAAGAAGCTGCAAACTCCACTTTATGAAGAGTTCCTCAACAGTTTAAATACACCTTGCTCTCTTGCTGGCAAGAACAATTATGATGAAACTGCACCAAGTTACTTGAGATTACCTCCTAAAAGCAGGTCACCTAGCCGGGCTGCGGCTGGAACTTCAACAACAGCCACAGAAGGAGTTGGTTCTGGAAGCCCTGGGAGTAATAATAGCAGACGTATATCTAATGTTGGCAATGCCAGCAATCAGTCTTCACCGGAAGCAGGTTTGCCTCAGTCCAGTGATGTGAAAGGTCTTGTGAATGGTGGTCTACAGGACTCAAGTAGCCCAAGGTTGGTTTCACTAGAGTTTATATTATCTTCGAACAAATTCATTTACATATATTTATTTGTAAGCTACTCAGCTATAGTCTTAACCGCCCTAACTCTTATCGCTATGTTAGCTTCTTTGAGAGACAAAAGTTATGGAAAGAAGAACTTGACCAAGAGCTTAAGACAAAACGAGGTAGATTTTCTTTTCCCAGTTTTACTTGTGCTGTTCCCTCTTTTCTTTTATGAATTCTTTCGTTGTTTTTCCTGGCAAATATTCTTGCGGTGCAATTGATGTTCCATCAAATATAACTTGTATAACAAAGTGGTTTCTTTCCCTACATTATGTATGAGAAACACGTGACCAGTATAATGAATGAGATTGTTGTACTGCATCTCAAATTGATACTCACGATCCTCATGTGTGAAGTAAACAAATAGCCATTCTTTGGAGAATCAAATGATTTTGGCTCTGAAATGATTTCACCGAAGCTGACAGATTGAATATTGTCCTAATTGTGTCAAGGAAGGTTTGAGCGTTCATTCAGGGACTCGTTTTTTGTTTAATACATTTTTGAAATATGGGCAGCAGAAATCGACTTTTATCAACTACAGAACTCGTCTCACTGAGAAACTTGGCCAAATTATGTGGTTTGTTTGCAGAGATGATGCGCCAAGCAGTTGTGGGAGCTAACACTCCATCCCCTAGAGATCGATCTATTACTCGACAAAGGGAGCGGACAAGGTTTGCATCACCCGGCAAATAAGTAGCCTCTACACAGGTTTTGTGCGGTTGATGGTTTTGATTTCTGCTCTTGCCCCAGCTCGTAGAGGATTGAGTTCCGGTATAAGGTTCTTATCAATATCATGCAATAGCAACCGTTTCAGAGAGCACCAAGCATTCGTGTTGTGGTCACAGACTCGGGTAATGCTCTAAAGTGGAGGGTCGGCAGCTGTAGAAGAAGCTCGCGAATTATGTACTTTAGAGAGACGTACAGAAATCTGTCGCTGAATGTTTCTTTCAGTGACAGGACGTGACTGGAGTCTTGGATACACATAGCATTTTAGACATGATGTTTAGAAAGGAAATGTCATGCCTTCTTTTTCTTTTTTTTTAAATTTTTTCCTTCCTTTTTTGGTTTCTAAAAGGCTCTTTCCTCACATGAGTTCAGTGGGGATGGGCAGCTTAATGAATACATGTTGAGTGTGTATCTTAGAACATATATGGCACGTATTTGAAGACGTGACTTATTATAGCTTGATCGCCATGGTGATTCGGCTTCTTTAACATGTTGCAAAGACCCTCAAACTAAAAAAGCAGGAATCCTTCTAAGCTTCGAAAGGCCTAAATTACATTAACGATCCCCTCCGTTTCAACCCATGAATTGCACTGGCCACATACAAAATGCGTATCTCCATCAAAGTATGTCATTCTCGGCAAGTCTCCTATTTACAAAATCTCCTCCGAAACTGTCTCCAAATTGCAAAATCGTCAGAAGGAACCTACATATTGCCTTAACTTAGTTGACGTGGGGCAACCCCTTGAAAAGGTTGATCACTCAAGCATGAAGTGATCCAGATTCCAATCATCATTAAACCTCCAGAGCACCAAATCTAATGAATCGAGAATCTGCTGTGAATTACTCTGGCATTATGTCCCAATTTCTTTTAATATACTGAATCTGATTTGATGAGATTTTGCACAGATTTATCCAAGCTACCTACGTGCGTGAAATGGAAAAGTCCCAATGTATTTCTACTTCCTGGTATCTGAATCACCGACACCTTAAAGCTGATTTTTCATGCCTGGCACAGCCATGCATCAGTTCTTCTGAATGAAAGCCTCATCGCTGTCATCACCGCAGCTGATTCTAGGACTAGCAGTATCTCAGTAAATTCACCTATGAAATCGAGAAATTCTACAAAATAATCCTTGAAACTGCGTCAGATGGATTCAACCCCACTTCATGATCAATAGAGAGTGCCCTTGGTGGATCTCTATCCACTTCGTGATATAAGTGAGTGTTACAGCAGATCAAACTTGGTGGAAATGATCATTCTGCAGAATGGAAAGCTCACACTTTCTCATTCGACAATTTTATCGATCCACATATATAAGGTGGACTTATGAACGTTCAAATATATCTACATTAAAGCTACCCCAGCAGAAACTATAGTAAGACCTGAAAATTTTTACCACTTCCTTCGCTGTCTGTCATAAATGGTTGAGTAACTCAGGTTATGTTATGGTGCTCATCAAGCGACTCACCTCAAAGTCATGCTTCCACGAGAAATTATGATAACTTCTGACATACTTTCTTCCAGTCAGCATATCTTTCTAACTCACCTAACTTTACATTCTAGTCCTATTTTTCTCTTCATCACAAGACTGAATCCAAGTGTACAGTACGCTTGCTTCTGCTCTAGTCTGTGTTCAAGTAATAGAGAATGAATCTCTTATCAGGCATATATCCTTCATCTGTCATCAAAAGAAATAGCTCCTTTAAAACTTCATAAATGATTTCACTTTGCGGATGCATCCTGTCCCGGACAACAAAGCTATGGACTTTCTTCTCAATCTCAATCGAACTAATGCCCGTTTCTTTAGCCACTCCAGCCTCTTTCATTCTTTTCATAGTCCTTGCTCTCTCTTTCCAATTACCTTCGGCAGAATATATATTGGCCAGTGAAATGTATGGCGCAGGGGTCTCAGGTGCAGCAGAAATCAGCTGTTCGGCAGCATAGCTTCCTATCTCAGAATCATTGTGCATGCCACAAGCGCCAAGCAAGGCTTGCCAAACTAGAACACCAGGTTCCGTGGGCATTCCCTCGATGAAACTCTTCGCTTCAGCAAGGCGACCAGCCCGTCCCAACATGTCGACAACACAAGCATAGTGCTCTGTCCTTGGACTAATTCCATAATCCCTTTCCATTGAATCTAAAAACTCCATTCCCTTCCTGACTAAGCCAATATGGCTACAAGTGTGAAGCAAAGAGAGAAATGTAACGTCTGTCGGCTTTACACCTTCTGATTTCATTTCTTCAAACAACCGTAGAGCTCCATAGCCATCTCCGTGACATGCAAAAGCATTAATCATGGAATTCCATGAGATCAAATTTCTTGAAGGCATCTGACTAAACACTTTGATTGATTCCATGATATCTCCACACTTCGCATACATGTTTATTAACCCATTGCTGACAAAGGGAATATGAAAAAAGCTTCTTTTGATAATCAAAGAGTGAATTTGTTTACCTAAGCCTAGAGAAGTATCAGCACCAAAAACCCCAAGAACAGCAGAAACCACATTAGAATCAATTTCCAACCCTGCCTTTACCATTTTCAGAAATACTTGTATAGCTTCTTCTTCGAACCCATTTTGTGCAAAACCTACAAGAATTACAGTCATAGAAACCTCATCTATAGTCTCTGCAGACTCGAATATATCCAATGCATCTTCCAGACTTCCACATTTTGCGTACATATCCATCAGTGCACTCTCCACCAATAAATCTGACTGAATACCCAATTTCCATGCAATGCTATGCAACTGGCGCCCCATGTTTATTGCTTGTAGACCTGAACACGCCATGATGGCGCTCAAGTACGTGAGAGTATTTGGATTGGGTGATCTGCTACATACTCATTCCGCTATGCATTCTCATAAATGACTTTAAACTATCCTCATAAAAATCATTCTGTTGAAGGCCAGAGATAACAGCCGTCCAACTAATTACATTCCTCTCGAACATTTCATTAAACACCTGCATTCCCCAATCGATGCCACCACATTTGAAATATGACGTGATCAGAGCATTCCCAATTGTAATTTCCCTTTCAAATCCACCCCTGAAGACTATGCCATGCATCAACTCAACCACATGAGAAAGCTCACCGCTCTCACAACCAGACAGAATCGTGGTTACCGTGGCTTTATCCACACCTCGAACACCCCCTTCCCACATTCTCTTGAACGTCCCAAAACCCATCTCGAACTCCCCATTTCTCAAGAACCCAGATAACAGAGTGTTCCAGGATATAATGTCTTTCACAGGCATTTCATCGAACAGCTTAACGACATCCCGCATGCCGCCGCACTTCACGTACATCGAGAGGAGAGAGTTCCAAACGACGAGACCATTTCCGAAGAGGTCCTCATTTCCAAGGTCGTGGAGCTCGGGGTTCTTGACGATGGAGGCGTGGAGAGAAGAGCCCAGATGGAGACGACCCTCTTTGCCGCAAGTGGACAGAAGGTGGCTCACGCGTACGTGGTCGAGCACGATGGCAGAAGCCGGCGACGGAGCGCCTTGAAAGGTCTGAGCTTTGAGCGGAGGAGGGAGAGGAGTCCGAGGAGAGAGGGGGGAGCTCAGTCTCCGGAACACCCATTTCGATTTCATCCATGAAACCAAAGTTCGCAGCAACACAGACGATGATAATGCCACAGAGAAGATTCTCAAACGGCTATTATAGACTACAGTAGGGATTATAGTTCATCTTTTTTTTTTTTTTTTTCTTTTATCTCGGCAAATTGACAAATTGATTTATATACCTTTAAAATTTCAAAAACTACTTAATTCAATGAAAAAGAAGAGCATAATTCAATCAATTGGATATTTAACAAGTGTCGGGTCAGACAATGTGGAGACAACGCTGAAGATCCATTTCATAAATATAAAATGTGAAGGTGTTGATGAATGCAGAAGATTTGGTTTGAATAATTTTTAGTTGCCGAATGACATGATCCGATATAGGAGAAAATTGTCGAAATTTTTTTAAACCTATTATACTTTTTTTAATTCAATTTAAACATTTTAATTTTCCTAATTCAATCTATACCTTTTAACTTATTGCCAACTAAGTCCATCCAAATAATTTTGGTGGAAATTACCGATATGGACGCTCGATCTTTTTGTGGTATTTTTTATTAATATTTTTTTATGGTTTTTTCTTGTTCTTTTTTAAAAAAATTTTGGCTTTTTTTTTTTTTTTTGGAGGTTTTGGATCTAGTTGTCAAGGATTGCTGGCCAATCCTCGTCGGCCATAGGCGAGGTTGTCACCCTCACTTGGCTAGATGTGGCGAGGGTGTTGTGACCCTTGCCCTTTTTGAGTGAGGGCTGTGGGCGCGCGACGCCCCCACCGGACGAGGGTCGATCGGCCCTCCCCTATGGCCGGTGAGGGATGGTTGGCAACCCTTGCTAGCTAGATCCGAAACTACCCCTCTAAAAAAAAGACAAAAAAGTAAAAAAGAAGAAAAAAAAAAATCATAAAAAATAAAATAGTATTAAAATATAATTTAAAAATACTATGTCGATCATCCACATTAGTAATTTCTAGTCAAAATTGGTTAAATATATTTAATTGGTAAGAAGTGAAAATTTTAGAATTAAATTGAAAAAATTGAAAAAATTGAAAAGTTTAGAATTGAATTAGCCAAAGTGTAATAGGTTTAGGACTATTTGAATAATTTTCCCTCCCGATATTGAGAGTCGATGGAGTCAAGGAAGCTTAATATTGACTTGCCCTAATTTAGTTTGTCGATGCCTTTCTGTCCCATTCCGATTTGAGCAAGAGATCGACCATAGTCTTACTCAACAAATGAGGATTTTCCATCTTTTTGTTTCTGTTTTCAACACTCACCAAATGGGTTTCGCACTTGACAACAGAAAACCAAATGCGCAAATGCCGGCAAGCCTGTGAATGTTTGCATTTTGCACGAGGGATGCAGGACAACATTAAGCAAACTTCCGTATGCTCGTGTTGTTGCAATTCTCGGAAGCAGGCGGAGGAATGCAAAGTTAACCATAGAAAAGCTATACATTTCCAATTATTCAGAGGACATTAGAGCAAAAGAATTTTTTCTTGATATTCTCTTTGGCCGTCATATTTTCCTCGTCAATTCTTGAGGAATATGGCTGCTTCAGGAAGCCATGACACTTGCGGTCGGAAGTCATGAACAAGCAACTTTTTCCGACTGAAGAACGATCAGGGAGACCCATAGGATGAACTGAAATGGATGGATTTAGAATTCTCGATCAAATTCCATTTTACTGATAATAGTACCCTTTAAAATCTCTCTCCCTCTCGGCATATCCTGATTTGAAGTGGGCCATTAAGATAAGCATCAGGATGGCACTATGCGACTTGGACTTATTTATTTATCAGGGGAACGGAAAGGTTGTTTTCCTCCCCTTTATTTTCTCACGTATCACTACAAAGATAATAAAGATTCCTGAAATGAGTGTAGCACGGAGAAAGCACATATGTTAATATATACATTCGCTTCGACAATTGACACTGTCAACAATTCAAGACAAGACCGTTTGATGTGATTAGAGTATCCAGCGGCATCCCTCAAGATACTTTGTGGGTGCGAAGAGGCGAAAATGCTGGCCTCCCTCCCCAGCGATGCCGCTTTATTTCCAGCCGGATGGTGAGAAACTGCTAATGAAGATTTAACCAAAGAAACTGATGCGCAAAATAAACGCAGCCAGGATGAGGATGTAAGGGCAGAGACATGAACAAGAAGGATTCTCATGTCTTCTCCTTCCTTGTGGTCTGCCTTCATAGCATGAACGGAGAAGTGAAGGAAGAAAGCACCTCCAACATTGGTCCCATTTATAATGGCGACGCTGGGACTATTAACTTCCTTCGAAAAGCATTTGCCTTCTCTCTGAAGTAAATCAGAATGACATTTTACCTCCTTAGCAGCTTGGTTAGAATCCAAAGAGGCCAAGTCAATGTGTCCCCCACCATGCCTTGTACTAAAAATATTCCGGTACATTAAATTTTGAGAGTCTGGCTTTTAGATGTGTTCTGCACATGCATGTCAATTTCATATGTGGAACCTGACACAAGCCCTAGAAGTGATCCTGAGAGGTACTTTGTTCTTCCTATATGCTTCCAACAGCTTGTAGTTACCACCAGACGCATGTAACCAGTAAAAGTTCCTAGACATGACACCAAAATTGGACATATGGTAGAGTTTAAGGAGGAAGTAGACAGGCTTCGGACTTTGCAACTTGGGATATATCATCTCAACAATGGAAACCTCCTTTTTAGGTGGCACTGAAAGTTTGTCAAAAACCTTGTAATATGGACATGTTCCCTCCAAATCCCACACCAATGCTTCTATCAGACTATCACTATGCCAGAGAGCTCATCTGATGTGGTATTAAACAACCTGTAGAAGCAGACCAGAAAAGGCTATTTATCAGATTCTATTTCACAGGAAAAATTACGAGTTCATATTCAGGCTATACTGAAGAACGAGTGACTGCATAACTTAATATTGTTGCTCCCCAACTAAGATGTGCATTGAGTGTATTGAAAGAATAATAACAGTCTGAGCTCTCAGTGGCTTTCTATAGTAAGATGTACCTCAATAGAATAGGCGGCTAGATTGAGTTGAACATGGATTGGCTCTGCAGCTGAACAGCAGCCGTAGAACCCTGCCATCTGATCAGGTTGTTGATCATAAATTGACCTCTAAGGCCAGTCCATGAGTCAAAAAAATAATATGTACTCACTGATTGAATAGAAGAAACAAACTAATTTGGCAAGACCCTTCACTGAGTCTTACCTTCAAACAAAAGTCATCAAGATCCTTGGGGGGTACCATAGAGTTTGATCTGATCATGAACCTTGTCTGGTTTTGAGTATGGTATGTACTTATGGTATTGCCATATAGGATTGGCAACTTCTTCAGTGTGACCATTTGAAAGTTTCTCAAAGATCGGAATTTGCCATCCTTCCAGAGGCATTTGTTGCTCTGATGCCGCAACAGGCATACCCACAGAACCCACTTCTGGATTGAATCCATAATTGTAAAAGTCATCCTTAAAGAAGCTTTCAGGATACTGGATATCGTACGGCCATTGGTCCAGCCGCCCTTGCTATTAGCGAACCCATCCCACATGGACCCTTGAACATAGATGTGTGTTCCATTGAGGTAGAGGCTGGGATTTACCTCCTCGTTATTCAAATCTTCTAAAATTTTGTCATATTCATCCGCCTTTTCAAAATAGGGATGGAGTTTGAGGTAATTTTTTAGAGCTGTGTTGAGGTCATCTGGTGGAACTTGTTCGTTTCCACCTACCCAAAGAGCCAGACTTGCATGATTCTTTAAAAGCTTGACAGTGTCTCTTGCACGCAGAAGAAATAGGTCATGATCCAGGGGGCCATCCGGATTGGATACTGGGATTCCATGTCCATCATCATCACCAGTAATCCAAAATTTTTGCCAGACCTACAAAAGCTTTATGAGCAATTGGATGGCAGGATAAATCGATTTGCTAACATACTGACAAATATGATACTAAGCATCTGAAAAGAAGTTTGGCTGAGGTGCGTTGAAGACTTGACAATAAACCATACAAGTAATATGGAGGTCATTTATGAACTCTTAATATGTTATCAGGTTATCAGGAAGCAGGTGACTGCAAGGATTTATTCGGCAGCAACTTCTCTATATCTACCAATACATACATCCGGCACACATATTATTCTGTTTCGTTAGTTTATCCATTTTCTACCTGACTTCATCCAACATAGTAAACAATGTTCTCATCAAGGAAGCAATAAAACTACAAGCTGAGGAATGCCAAACAAGCTCCATCTCAACGCATAGGTAGAGAAGAAGGGGGGGAAGAGAAGGGTGGTTGGTTTTTTTTTTTTTTTTTTTTTTTGGGGGGGGGCGATATATCACTGGAAGACTGCTAATCCACCACCCCAACAGCAGATCATGTTGAAATTTATATCAGCATGGAATTTGATATCGGTCCTGTAGGGTTTCTTTGAAAGTCGCAGTAATCCTTCTCATAAAATCCAATTACCCCCATGAATAACAATCGCCTGCCCATTAACCTTGAACAACCTAAATAGCACAAGTATATTTACTATAAAAAATACTATTCAATTTCTAATTCTTTCTGTAAGGCGACCAGCCAGCCCTAACATGTTGACAACACGAGCGTACTGCTCTGTCCTTGGATTAATTCCATAATCCCTTTCCATTGAATCAAAAAACTCCATTCCCTTCTTTACTAAGCCCATATGGCTACAAGCATGAAGCAAAGAGTGAAGTGTAACATCTGTCAGCTTTACAACTTCCATCTTCATTTCTTCATACAAACTTAAGCTCCATAAGCATCTCCGTGACACGCAAAAGCATTAACATAGAATTCTATGAGATCAAATTTCTCGAAGGCATCTGATTAAACACTTTGATCGACTCCAGGATATCTCCACACTTCGTATACATGTTCATTAATCCATTGCTGACAAAGGGAATATGAAACAAGCTTCTTTTGATAATCAAAGAATGAATTTGTTTACCTAAACCTAGAGAAGTATCACCACCAAAAACTCCAAGAACAGCACAAACCACGTTAGAATCAATCTCCAACCCTGCCTTTACCATTTTCAGAAATACTTGTATAGCTTCTTCTTCAAACCCATTTTTTGCAAAACCTAGAAGAATTACAGTCATAGAAACCTCATCTATAGTCTCTGCAGACTCGAATAAATCCAATGCATCTTCCAGACTTCCACATTTTGCATACATATCCATCAGTGCACTCTCTACCAATAAATCTGACTGAATACCCAATTTCCATGCAATGCTATGCAACTGGCGCCCCAAGTTTGTTGCTTGTAGACCTGCACACGCCATTATGGAGCTTAAGTATGTGAGAGTATTTGGATTGAGTGATCCACTACGCATGCCCATAAATAATTTTAAACTATCCTCATAAAACCCATTCTGTTGAAGGCCAGAGATAACAGCCGTCCAACTAATTACATTCCTCTTGAACATTTCATTAAAAACCTGCATTCCCCAACCATTGCCACCACATTTGAAATACGATGTGATCAGAGCATTGCCAATCGGAATTTCCCTTTCAAATCCACCCCTGAAGACTATGCCATGCATCAACTCAACTACATGAGAAAGCTCACGGTTATCACAACCGGACAGAATCGTGGTTACCGTGGCTTTATCAACACCTCGAACACCCCCTTCCCACATTCTCCTGAACATCCCAAAACCCATCTCGAACTCCCCATTTCTCAAGAACCCAGATAACAGAGTGTTCCAGGATATAATGTCATTCACAGGCATTTCATCGAACAGCTTAGCGACATCCCGCATGTCTCCGCAATTCGCGTACATCGAGAGGAGAGAGTTCCAAACGACAAGACCATTTCCGAAGAGGTCCTCATTTCCCAGGTCGTGGAGCTCCGGGTTCTTGATAATGGACGCGTGAAGAGAAGAACCCAGATGGAAACGCCCTTCTCTGCCGCAAGTGGACAGAAGGTGGCTCACGCGGACGTGGTCGAGCACAAGAGAAGAAGCTTGTGACGGGGCGCCTCGAAAGTTCTGAGCTTTGAGCGGAGGAGGGAGGGAAGTCCGAGGAGAGAGGTGGGAGCTCAGTCTCCGGAAGACCCATTTCGATTTCATCCATGAAACCAAAGTCGCCGGAACACAGACGATGGTAATACCACAAAGAAGATCACGATTGTAGACTATTGTAGACTATAGTAGACTACAGAACTTATGACCTCCATGGGCACATTTCTGCCGAGAGGTGGTAATCAAATTTTTTTTTTCTTTTTGGGTCGGTGTGGTAATCAAATTATTATGAAAGCTCATCTTTTTTATCTCCGCAAGTTGGCATATCAGACTTATATACATTTAGAATTTTACAAACTACTTAATTCAATTTTAAAAAAGAGCGTAATAATTCGATTAATTGGATATATATCACTTCTCATCTTTTGAACATTCCATAGGAAGCTTAATTTTGATTTGCTTTAATTTTGTTTAACGATACCTTTCCGTCCCTTTTGATTCGAGCAAGAGACCGACCTTAGTCTGACTCAACAAATGACCATTTTCCTCTTTCGTTTCTTTTTTTCAACACTCACCAAATGAGTTTCTTAATTGACATCAGAAAACCAAATGTGCATATGCCAGTCGCCTCTGAATATTGGCATTTGCACAAGGGATGCGAGGAAACATTAAGCAGACTTTTGGATATGCTGGTACGCATTTCTCAGAAGCAGGGGCGAGAAAGCGGAACTAACCATAGAAAAGCTATACTTCTAAATATTCAGAGGACAACAGGGCATATGACTGCTAAATGTTTTTTTGTGGATATTAATTTTGGCCATCAGATTTTCCTAGTTAATTCTTAAGGAATAGGGCCGCTTCATGAACTCACGGCGCTCGCAGTCGGAAGTCATGAACAAGCTACTTTTTCCCGATTGGTTTCTAAGATCACTTCCGGCTCTTGACCTTTTACTAATTAGTCCTGATCAAGCCCCAACCTTTTCCAACGGAACGATGATCGGGTAGGCACTAGTATGAATTGAAATGAATGGATTTAGAATTCTCAATCAAATTCCATTTTGCTGATCAATAGTGCACTTTAGAATCCCTCTCCCGACACATCCTGGTTTGAAGTGGGCCATCAACAGGTTCATTCAGATGAACATCAGGATTGCACAATGCAAAACTTACATCAGGGGAACGGACCTGTATCTTCAGGCCTTTTGAGAGGGGGAAGGATATATATTCATCCACTTGTCAATTCCAAGAAGTGGGGAAACATCCAGGAATAAAGATAAGAGGAAAGATTGTTTCCCCCCGTTTATTCTCTCACGTTTCTTTATCTGTTTCTCTATACAGATAATAAAGATTCCTGAAATGAGTATAGCACGGAGAAAGCACGCACGTTCATAAATACATTCGCTTCAACAATTGACATTGTCAACGATTCAAGGCAAGACTCATTGATGTGGTTGGAGCATCCCGCAGCATTCCCCAAGAAACTCTGAGAGTGTGAAGAGGCGAAAACACTGGACTCTCTCCCAGTGATGCTGCTTAATTTCCAGTCGGACAGTGAGAAACTGGTAATGAAGATTTAACCAAAGAAACTGATGCTCGAATTTAACACAGCCTGGACAAGGAAAGGGCGGAGACATCAATCTGAAAAGCACGTTCCCTCCATAGAATTGTAAGAACAGACAGGACTATGACCATTTCTCACCTCAGTGGACTGTATGCCCACCATGGTAATTCCAGCCATTGAGCGTGACTCGAGGAGTAACACCTGGTGGAACTTCGAAAGAGATTTTGGTGGTCATAATTTCACCTGGTACTAAAGAGAAGTAATTATCCGAGTAATGAACAGGAAGGATTCTCGTGTCCTCTCCTTCCTTGCGGTCTCTCTTCATAGCATGAACAGAGAAATGAAGGAAGAAAGCAACTCCAACGTCGGTCCCATTTATAATGGCAACGCTTGGACTCTTAGCTTCCTTTGAAAAGCACTTGGCCGCTCCCTGAAGTAAACCACAAAAGCACTTGGCTGCTCCCTGAAGTAAACCAGATTGACCTTTTACCTCCTTAGCAGCTTGGTCAGAACCCAAAGAGGCCAAGTCAATGTCTCCCACACGATGCCTTCTACTGAAAATATTCCGGTACGTTAAATTTTGAGAGTTCGGCCTTCTAGAAGTGTTCTGCACATGCATGTCAATTTCGTATGTGGAACCTCTGACATAAGCCCTAGATGTGATCCTGAGAGGTACTTTCTTCTTCCTGTATGCTTCCAAAAGCTTGTAGTTACCACCAGACACATGTAACCAGTAGAAGTTCCTAGATATGATACCAGAATCAGACATATGGTAGAGTTTAAGAAGAAGGAAGTAGACAGGCTTTGGACTTTGCGACTTGGGATAATTCATCTCCACAATGGAAACAGTCTTTTTGGGTGGCACTGAAAGTTTGTCAAAAACCTTGTAGTATGGACATGCTCCCTCCAAATCCCATACCGATGCTTCTATTGCTATGCCAGAGAGCTCATCTGATGTTGTATTAACAACCTGTGGAAGCAGACCAGAAAAGGCTATAATCAAGTTCTATTTCACAGGAAAAAATTATGAGTTCATATTCAGGCTTTACTGAAGAATGTGTGACTGCATAACTTAATATTGTTGCTCCCCAACAAAGATGTGCATCGAGTCTATTCAAAGAATAATAACGGTCTGACTCTCACTGGCTTTCTATAGCAATATGTACCTCAATAGAATAGGTGGCTAGATTAAGTTGAACATGGATTGGCTCTGCAGCTGAACGGCAGCCATAGAACCCCGCTGTCTGATCAAGTAGGTGATCGTAAAATTGACCTCTAAGCCCAGTCCAAGGATTCTGTGTCTTCCATATGAGAACCCCCGTAAATTTTCTCCACATATGAGAAGTCCAGCCTTCCAATAAAGCTCTATACTGTATGTAGTTTACGAGCTGAGCCTGATGAGTCAAAAAAATAATATGTAATCACTGATTGAATAGATGAAACAAACTAATCGCAACACCCTTCATTAAGTCTTACCTTCAAACAGAAGTCATCAAGATCTGTGGGGGTACCATAGACTTCGATTTGATCATGAACCTTGTCTGGTTTTGAGTATGGTATGTATTTATGGTATTGCCATATAGGATTTGGAACTTCTTCAGTGTAACCATTTGGAAGTTTCTTGAAGATAGGAATTTGCCATCCTTCTGGAGGCATTGTTGCTCTGATGGTAGCTGCAACAGGCACACCCACAGAACCCACTTCTGGATTGAATCCATAATTGTAAAAGTCATCTTTAAAGAAGCTTTCCGGATACTGGATCTCATAAGGGCCATCGGTCCAGCCACCCTTGCTATCAGCAAACCCATCCCACATGGACCCTTGAACATAGATGCGTGTTCCATCGAGGTAGAGGCTGGGATCTTCCTCCTCGTTATTCAAATCTTCTAAAATTTTGTCATGTTCATCCACCTTTTCAAAATAGGGATGAAGTTTAAGGTAATCCTTTAGAGCCGTGTTGATGTCAACTGGTGGAACTTGCTCATTTCCACCAACCCAAAGAGCCAGACTTGCATGATTCCTTAAAAGCTTGACAGTGTCTCTTGCACACAGAAGAAATAGGTCATGATCCAGGGGGCCATCCGGATTGGACACTGGATCTCCACGTCCATCAACATCACCAGTAATCCAAAATTCTTGCCAGACCTACAAAAGCTTTATAAGCCATTGGATAGCAGGACAAATTGATTTGCTAACATACTGACAAAAATGATACTAAGCATCTGAAAAGAAGGTTGGCTGAGTTGCGCTGAAGACTTGACAATAAACCATACAAGTAATATAGAGGCCATTTACAAACTCTTGACATGTTATCTCGAAGCAAGTAACTGTGAGGATTTATTCTGCAGCAACTTCTGTACGTCAACCAATAAATTAGTTTCAAAAAGGCTCAGTACATCCGGCACACATACTATTCTGTTTCCTTAGTTTATCCATTTTCTAACTGACTTCATCATCCAACATAGTAAACAATGTTATCATTCAGGAAGCAATAAAACTACAAACTGAGGAATGCCAAACAAGCTCCTACGACTGTGCCTGAGAGAGAGAGAGAGAGAGAGAGAGAGAGAGAGAGAGAGAGAGAGAGAGAGATACATTACCAGAAGACCATACATATCACAATAATGGTAAAATTCTGGCCTTTCTGCTAATCCACCACCCCAACAGCGGATCATGTTGAAATTCATATCAGCATGGAATTTGATATCGGTCTCGTAGCGTTTCTCTGAAAGTCGCAGTAATCCGTCTGATAAAATCCAATTACCCCCACGAATAAAGATGGGCTGCCCATTAACCTTGAACAACCTAAAGAGCACAAGTATGTTTACAATAAAAAAATACAATTCAATTTCTAATTCTTTCCGTAAATTATGACAACCTCACCTTCCACCAGTTGCACTATCAATATGGCTTTCAATTTTGCGGAATCCAAATAGATGTCTCCATGAATCAGACTCTCCAAATCCTTTCACTTCAACACTGATAGCAACATGGTAAAGTGACTGCTTTCCCATGCCATTGGGCCACCATAGATTTGGCTTATAGAAAAACAGCTGCAGGTCGATACCAAGAAACAATTAATTAGGATCATTTTGATTTTTCCTATATCTGATTTTCCACTTCAACATTTCTTTAGATGTAAATAATATTGGCCAAACTCATCAATGTTAAGATGTGGAAGAAGTAAAATCAGGAAGATTTTTCTTCTTCAAAGAAAGAACAGTTGTTCTAAAAACATTTTCCTTGTGACACTTGAGATACATCAATATGCACTGACCTCCGTAAATGTATGTTGACTCCGAGCCCCAGGCGAAATTGACAGATGCTCAGTCCGAAGATGCTCTATCGAGGTGACATTGCCTTCAAGTTCTGCAGTCACTTCGATGCTCAAAGAGCATTCAGCAACCCTTGTACTTTTATTTTCCAACTCAGCCGTACAATGCAAGTATACTCTCTTATAGTTGTCGAAAAATGACGACACCAAGTGGGGATCAATTAACTTTACAGGCTGAACCAATGATGATGTATCAGATTGGGAAAAAAAGAAGAAAAAACTGCAGTTATCTTGAATTAAATTATAATGCAGAACAGTATTACAAATAAAACCCTGTTTTAGCCCCAACAGCACTATTCAAAGCAACCGTGACTTGCTTGCTAACTCATAGTTCCAGACAATTACCAGACAAAAAGTTGCTCCAAACGCAGAGATAAAAGCTTAAGCCATAAAATGGCAGCAATATTTTGTCACGATCACCATTAGAGCCCCATGTTACTCAACACGGATTGTCCTATTTTATTAGAATGTTCAACCAAGCTATATAAATCAACTGGCACATCAACCCCAGGGAGTGAAACCATTGAATTGCAGGACTTATACAAAGAAAAAACCGTGACTGTGCACTCACCCCAGTGACGGAAACTGATACTTCATCCCATATGCCAGTATTACGATCCCTACATAAAAATAGATGTTGATCAATCATAAAGTAACATGCAGACTGACGTATTTCAAATGGATTTAAAACATGTAAATAGATAACTGAGAAACTACAGAAATTCAACCACATTCCTCCAAATAGGAAAACCACATCAGCAAATGGCAGTCGGGATTTTGCTCATTAAACAAAAAAAGCCAAAGAAATCCATAATTGACATAACCAATGTAAAATTATGGTGGAGCAAGACGTTACATCTTGCCACGAGCTGTCCTGTCCCCATCCTATCTCCACCTATCTCCTAGGATCAATAGATGCATTCACTATTCCAGCTTCTCAACCAACATAATCCGAACTGCTAGTATTATGATTACTTAATTGAGTAATCCTTTGAAACCTTTTGCTCTTTCCCATCTAACAAAGAAAATAGCTTGTCCTTCCAAATATAATTAATCACAAACAGTCAGTCTCTGAAGGACTAACTCATGTGGAAACTAAAGAGGCACATGTACGAATTGCAACTAGGCAATATATGGGAATGTAGCTGTTCACACTCTGCTTTCAACGTCGGAAGCTTTGAAATAGACACTAAATTACTAGAAGATAGCAACACTGCTTTGTCATAAAAAGGAGAACTTACGATGCATTATTTCTCCAATGAGGAGTTGATTACCTTATAGGAGCCATCCAGTCCCAACCCTGAACATATTGCGTTGCGACATCCTTTCCAATCTAATGAGATAAAGATACTATATGAATGTTCCGCAATTTTGATAGGAATCACACTACTAATACAACTAGGCTCAGACAATATTAGTATGTCCTTCCAAACTGCTATTAGATGCAGAGGAAGACAAGTTATGCAGGAGAAGGTACATACCTCATGGTCCCCACCTTGTCCTCCCTCTGGAGGTATTTTGCCAGGGTGATCTGGGGGGTGAACAAGAACTGCTAGCATGTTTTGTCCATTAGGATGGAGAACGTCAGTTACATCAAGTTGATGTCTTCTGAACATTCCTTTTGGAAGAACCTTTTTGTTCCCATTTAAGTATACTTCAGCAGAGTAGTTAATTGCTCGAAAATTCAGATCGAGGTGTTGCGCTTCAGGCTGTGAAAATTTGAAATAATATAAAGCACTAGCTCCAGAAAAAGTAACGAAAACAAAGAAATGAGGAACACTCAATAACAAGCAGAATATCATTTTGAAAAGGAGAAAAACGAGACAACAATGTGGACAATGGTAACCAGATTAATTCCATTTTGAGATAAGTAAGAAAATACAGTACCTACTGTCATTATTCAATGATGTTTAAGAGAAAGAAGAGCTGATCTTAAAGACATGAAAATGGTGCCTAGCACCAGATAACTTTTATCAAAGGCCTTTAGAAACCGGCAAAACATGCATTTTGAAATTATTTATGTCAAATATGTTATCATTTAAAAACTTGACAATTTCAAAAAACATGTCTTGATTCTTCTAGCAAGAGTGCAACTTACCAGCTTGCATTGGAAAGTCGTAAAAAACCAAAATGTGTAGTGTTCCCTTCCAGAATCAGCAATATCTATAATGGACTCGTTATTTAACCCATAAAAAGGATCTGGAACTGCCTTGTTCTTTACCAGGGTTGCTAAAACACTGCAAGTTATATCACCGTTAGCAATCGAGGCAAATATCTTAGAGAGTGAAAAAGGAACTCATACTCTGACCAGGACATGCTAGGACTCTTCAGTCAGTGAGGTGTAAACCACATTTCAGATACTTGAATAAGAACATAGACCAACATCAACTTTAATTTAGGACAGAACACCAATATCAGAGCATCTTCCAAAACTAAGAAAGTTCTATATTCTCTCTGAACAACTTCATCGACGTTTTTGCCTCGAGACTCTAACTGGACTATGTAATTCACCAGACCCACTTACATTCATACCCTGATCCATTCGATGATTCATAACCGGGAATCCCATTGCTTCTGCTTTTTAATTGAGATGCACTTAATTTCAAATTCCAACACTTGTGACCCGCCGACCAGACCCTTTACATCATATTCATCCGAAATCACAACTAGACTTGATACGCCATTCAAAACTATCAAGATCTGCAGGGTCATCTGCAGTCCATCTTTTTTGCGCTAAAAAGATCGACATTTCATCAGCTACTCAAGTCATTTCACATCGAGACCAGACTTAGCTTTCCACAAAATCACACCAGAGTCAGGTTCAAAGCAATGCACGATCAGCTCTCTCTCTCTCTCTCTCTCTCTCTCTCTCGATCGCTCCCTCCCCCCGGCGATCAATGTCCACATCCGCACCGCCCAAAAAAAGTTGCCGACTCGAATTCGGGCGCATGCAGTCGCCGCAGCGCAGGAACCGAAACAGCACGCGAGCGAAAAAAAACTCGAACGACTTACGTCCCGGGGACGACGGCCTCCATCCACGGAGGATCGGCTCCGGTCGGGGGATGCGTCGTGGTGAGCTGAGCCCCGGTGAGCTCCACCTCCGTCGATCTCGCCGCGAGCCATCCGGAGTCGAGCCTCGTCTTCCCGATCCCGGCGATCACCGGCGTCGCCGCGGCCTCCATTTCTCTCCGCAGGACACCCCCTCCCCCTCCGATTCAGGCCGGCCGGAAACCTCGTCCCCGGAGCAGCGGCGGCGGGCGGCAGACGGCGAAGGAACAACCGCCGACGACGAGGAAGACCAGCTCGCAAGTCTTCCGGCTTTGCTTGAGCAAGTGAGTCTGCTCCGAGTCCTCTGTCCCCGTGTCGTTATCTAATCTTCCGCTCTCCGCGTGGGGCTCGGGGGGTTTCCTATCCTGGTCCCGGGACCATGCAGCTCCAACTACGCGTGGGTCACGGGGAGATGGATGGACGGTGCGGATCGAGCGCGTGGGTCTCGCGCTATACATGGACGGTGTGGATTGAGTGCGAAGCGCCCAGATCCCGGCCCGCCCCCGAGCTCAGCGAAGGACAAGGTTTTCGGAAGGTGGGGGGTTGCGGTTTCAGAGAGTGGGACAGGCGGCAATAATTGGATTGCAACGTCGCGCGTCGTCGTTTCGGCGCAGTTCGGGAGAACAAAAACTTTAAAAAACGGGGAAAAAAGAGGAAGTTCGCCGTTGCCGGGGATCGAACCCGGGTCACCCGCGTGACAGGCGGGAATACTCACCACTATACTACAACGACCTAGTTGAGAATCTGGACATAATTTTAAGATTTATTATGAATATGGTGATGGCAGTATAACTTCCCGCCTAATTTCTCAAAAATTCCTAAACTTTAACTCCAATCCTAATTCTACCTTAATTTTTTTCTCATAAATAACCTAGGCATAATCCTAATTTATCCTTAACTCTTTTTATTTTGTTCTATAAAAACAACAATTTTTACTTGAGTTTCATATATGTCCTTGTTAACTATTTGTTCAAAATTATCATTAGTGATTGTATGTGGCATTTATACGTCATTGCTCTAGTTTTCCCTTGAATTTCAAATCTAAGAAGACATTTTTTGGAGATGGATTCCAAATTAGCCCAAATGATATCTTATTGGATTTGAAATTTGAGTGAAAACAAGAGTATTTGCGGTGGTTTTCTACAATTGCTCTTGCTTAAAAGAGAGTCTCCTTCTCACCTTCTTTGGGGATATTCGATTTTGCGCTCGGTTTTCAATCTCTTATGCTCGAGAATTTTCATTTCTTGCAATAGAAGAGCTGTGCTAAAAGAAGTCGGCTCGAGGTGCTTGAACAACATGTACTAGGGAGTTTTCTATCTCTTAGGCATAGGGCATATTTGAGACTTACGTAAAATTTTGTAGTTTTTTAGGAAAAAGAAAAGTTTGGGTAAACTGGAACTAGACATGAAACTGTTTTTTTTTTTTACTAGACAAAAAAATTAAGGTAAAATTAAAACCGAACATAAAGTTGGTTTTTTTTTTTTTTTTGGGTACTAAGGCTAAAAGATGTGCATCTTTCTCAACCTTTTGATTAAGAACAAATATGGTTTCTTTTTTTGTCGGTTTGATACCCACTTACATGGGCAGAGAATAAGCTGGTTTGTGACATGACAACCCGAATGATTGCTCCGCATAAGGCAGACTTTCATCTACTGCAAAAATTTACTTGCCAAATTTTTTTTATCAATTTTCCAAGGGAAGAGGTTTTTGTTCGGGTGGACCTTTCCCTCATTTAATTAAAGTCCAATTATTGGTCGTAAGATCGCATTAAGCTGTGCAATTTATGTATACAAGATCGCAATTTTCCATTCACGTTGAGTCAAAGAGAATTAACATACTTGATTTTGAGTATCTAGGTTTCAGTTAGGGGTGATCGGGTTTAGGTGGGTAGGTTTCAGACCTGAACCCTATACCCGATTATATTATAGTCGGTTCCCTTTTTTTAAACCCTATACTTGTTTCTATTTACATTGGATTTTGTATTCAAACAACCTTATTTTTCCGGTCAAATTTAAGGATTAATCTTATTTCCACTTAAACCTATTTTGCACCCACCTGATATCCTATACGGTTTCGAATTTTACATTAATATGCGAGAAAATAACATAATTCTCATAATTTGTATTAAAATATTAAGCACTTATAATCAATAAGTACACAAACTTTTTAACTAAACAAAAAATTAGGATCCACATATGATAAAGTAGCAACATTTATAATCTCCAACCGATGGCTTTTAATGATGTCTATAGCTTCCTTGTTTTGGCAATAAGGGTAATAAACAAAGAAAACAATAAAACATACGAATCATTAAGTGCGAACTTAGTTGATCTGATTTTGAGATCTTTTTACCTCATAGAGTTGGACTATTATAACATAGATACTTCTCATACCTTTAGTAACCACGTTCATTTTGAGGATTTTGACTTTTGGGGTTGGGCTTACAAAAGTGGTTCCCAAATTGGTTCGATTGATCTGATTCTCAGTGGGTGTACATTTGGAATCGGTTCCCATACTAGTTTCAACGGGGATTGGTTCTCGACCCTATTTTTCGGTGGGTTAGTTTGGTTCTCGAATATATCTGATTCGGTTGCATACTCTAGGTTCAATAACTTTTTTCAGCTTAAATTTATAATCTCGAAAATTGATAGGAGTTTAAACTATATTTAAATTTAGGCTCAAAATTAAAATTTGAAGAATTTCGCACTACTTAAAAATAAAAGAAAATATTCACATATGCATTTATAATTATGATTTGAAGTCATGGTCTTATCAAATAGAAGGATTTTGTCCGTGTCTTCAACCCATTACTTGCGCAAGTGGACAAACACCGGAATCATCCATCCATTAAAGCGTGCCACCGCATCTTCAATCCTCCCTACTCCGTCCGACCCTCCCTTTTCCCGCGAATTAATCACCACTTAATCACTAAATAAATTAAAGTAAAACCAATATGATATCGATCAATCATAATGTCTCTCTTTGACCCAAAAAAAAGGAAAAATGATCATCATGTTGACTGCATGCTGGGCGGCCTCATCGCGAGGATCAGGCTTGGGGGAATATTCCCATTTTGGTTAATTACCCCAAAAGGTTTATCATTACCCTATTTTACGTTTGGAATTGACTCCGATAAATAGAACAATTTAAGGACATTGTTCGGGTTCAATACCGGCTGCCATCATTTCCTTGTAAGGCGTCCCAACCCTAAATCATGTTGACCACATGCTGGTTGGCCTCATGAGAGGATCGGGCCTAGGGAATATTTCCATTTTGGTTAATTTTACCTTAAGAGGTTTACCATTACCAAATTTTACGTTTGGGTTAACTCCGATAAATGGAACAATTTAAGGACTTGTTTGGTCCAACCGGCCACCATCATTTCCTTGTAAGGCGTCCCGGACCCTGCATCATGTTGACTGCATGTCGGGCGGCCTCATCGTGAGGATTATGGGAAATATTCCCATTTTGATTAATTTTACTTGCAGTGATTTATCATTATCCCATTTTACGTTTGAGGTTGACTCCAATAAACGGAACACTTTAAGGACTTGTTTGGGTCCATATGTCTTTCGTCAATCATCTTCACTAATTATATAGATGATTCATAAACTTTAGATAAATATGTAATGTGTTCCATAAAATATAATCTATAGTTCATAAAGTTATATATTGAACTAATATTATCTCTGAATTTTTAATTTATTTAATGTGATCCTCAAATTTACGGAGCATGTTCAATTTATTTCCCAAACTACATAGAGATGTTTAATATTATCCTTCGTAGGGACAATTCCTTTTCTTCAAATGTCATCAATTTCTTTAGAAAAAGCAACTGTCCAATATTCATCACTATTAAGATGTTCAGTGAAGATTTTTATATAATTCACGGACTAAATTAATCATATATATCAAAAGTTCAGAAGCTATAATTTAAAATTTGAAAGATAACATTGCACGTTGAGTTCAGAAATCAAGTTTTAGAAACTATTTGTCGGGCATTTTAAATTGGACAGCTCACCATTTAAAACTGTTTAGCTTCATTCTTTTTCATTTTTTTTTAATGAGACTATTCAGCTTTCATAAAGTAAGCGTAAAGCTGAGAAACGTAAAGCAAGCTCTCTCATCATCACCTTCCGATCAGTCCTCTCCCCGGAGAATTCTCTCATGGCATCGGTTTCCCGGGAAAACCTCACGGAGCCCGCTGCTCGGCTCCGTCTCCGGGCCATTCAGAGCCACCTCCTCCCCGACGGCGGCGGTCCCGATCACGACTCCCGCGTGCAGGCCAACGCCGCCTCCGGCGTGCTCAACGGTATTCATTTCGGTCGGAGAGAGGCTGTCCGATCGGGCGTGCTCATCTCGCGGCTCTCTCTCTCTCGTCGCGCTTCTTCGCTTCCTTCGTCACTCGTTTCTACACGTTCAGCTCGCTCTTGCGAGTCACGGATGGTAGTTTCTACCGCGCGCGTTCTATTTTTGTACGCTTCTGTTACGAGTTCGATACGAAACTGCATGGGGAATCTCCGTCGCCACTTGTTCATCGGCGACGGATTCTCCGGCGATGACGAGAGAAACTGGCGATCGAGAGCTCCTTTTTGAGCTCGGAGGCCTCTGGTCTGTTCCTTCTGTGGAATGACCACGTCGCTTGAGTATTTTTCGCTTCCGATCACTTCGGAATCTTTTTGAATCGCGAAGTCATGGTCGCTGGAGAGCAGCTGAGCGAATAGAGTAGTTACGAAGGGCCTGCAGTGATGGTCCTCACGATCGCACCGCCTCATCACTTAGTGCAGATGTAGGTGTTCTCGAGCCTGGGCAAGCTATGTATTACCTCCGAATTCGTCCTTTCCAGGTCGATCACGAATATGTTTCTCTAACTGTAAGTTGAGACAATTCCTATGTGCGTTGATCAGAAACAATTTCTTGAAGTTGCCTGTGGGTGATCTGTCGTTGGAGCATTGGCAGAGGCCTAATTTGTGTCACTAGAACGTCTACAAGCTGTAATTGAAATTAGCGATTCACAAATGTTTACTCCAGTTGCGCTGAGTCATCTGCTAGGAAGGCGGTTGAGTCATTTTAAGTAGACCTGTCTGATTATGATTAAGTGTGCACGCTCAGCCTGCATTTAGTTATTCACTCTGTTTTATGCGTAGAAAGGGGTTACAGTGTAGTTCTTCCTGAGGACCTGCGTACGGGAAAATGGAATGTTTATAGGTACTTATTTTCATCACAGTGAAGTTATCTATTGTGGCGGTACCTTGGAGCTATGTGTCTATAAGCTCTCTTCTCTTGGCAGATCTGCACGCTCCTTCTTCAGGCTTGTCAGCAGATTTACTGATCACCCTGATATCGGAACGTTGCATGACAATTTCGGGTCAGGCTCTCTACTTACTTGATCATAGTTTCTTTTAACTGATTACTTGATTCAGAGCATTCTCAGAGACAGCTTTTAGTGATTAGAATATCTCTCCTTTGGTTTCCTTTATTGTGAAATTCATTGCATTCATATGCAGCAGGATCTGCATCTGTGCGTGCTTATGTTCTCTTTTGGGTGCAGACATGCCATTGAAACTTTTCGGGATTGCAAGTACTTAGGTACTGGAGTTTGTGCTGATGGGACAGTAGGAGAGTAAGTTGGTTGTAGAGCGTGCAACTTTTGCAGCTTTCATATTCAAACTGTTTACCTGATAAAATTTCCTGCGTTCTTTTGAAATCTAAGGTACAAGTGGATGACATATGGTGAAGCTGGGAGTGCTCGAGAAGCTATAGGTTCTGGACTTCGCTATCATGGGTTACCGCAAGTGAGAAGCAGAACATTTTCTGAGTAATCGCTCCTTAAGTCAATTTGAAGTTGTTAAACATATAGTATTCACAATAAGGATGGAATTATTGAGTCTCTTTGTTGCAGGGAGTTTGTGTTGGACTCTACTTTATTAACAGGCCAGAGTGGCTGATTGTGGATCATGCTTGTTCAGCATATTCTTATATCTCGGTCCCTCTATATGACACCCTTGGTGTGTAAATGCAATTACTGTTTTGTATTCTCTCCATCAAGCCTCTTCTTAGTTTAAATTTTTGTGTTTTAAAGGTCCCGATGCTGTCAAGTATGTTGTGAATCATGCAGCTTTGCAGGCTATCTTTTGTGCTCCTCAAACACTGAACAGAGTGAGTTAAGGAATCTCTTTATATTGATTCTTGTAATGGAGGAATTACATGATCTTCTGACAAAAAGTAGACCATGCATAGCTTTACATTCACAATTCTCTATTTTCAATGTTTTACATTCACTTATAGAAAAGTACAGTAATTTCTTCTTGTATTATTTATGATTATTGCCAAGGAATTCATCTGTTAGAAAGTTTCATTCTCACTGTTTCTGACCTGTAAATGGCCATGTAGCATGATAACTCTTGCTGATGGAGCTGGACTAGAACAAGTGTCAGCACCGTGTCTTCCATAAAAATTACAGTGGTCGTTAGTCTGTCTTTCAGGTCCAATAAAGTTTGGGTCTGTCTTTCTGATAAGCTATATGACAAAACACGTGTGTCTTATTTCGTATTTCATCCATTCAGATTTTCATTATTCTGACCCACCGATTATATCTCAAACTTTGTCTGCTGTTTTTGCAGTTATTGAGCTTCTTGTCTGAGATTCCATCTGTTCGTCTTATTGTGGTGCGTATGAAGATTGAAGTCGTAAGATGGGCAACTAATTGTTGATGTTTCCCTTTTGCTCACACTAGACTTGCTGCTCTGGAAAAATAGGTAGTTGGAGGAATAGATATACACTTGCCCACCCTTCCGCCAACATCAAGAGTTAAGCTGATTTCATACTTGAAACTTCTGAGTCAGGTAGGATGCATCTTCATTTGTGACTTTAGCGTGCCTTTGCTGAAACACTCAATTCCTATTGTTTGAGAAATTTTCGGAATAAAGATGGAGTTTTATAATGATCCTGTTTTAAAAAAAACAATTTCAATTTTAGGAGCTTGTCCTGCTGACTTTTTAGTCATCTTGGATTATTAGATAAAAAATCCTGGCACCAATCTCTTATACTACACAGATTTTTCCCCTTCTCATTAACTTCAAAATGAAATGAAGTGACTGGGTCTTTTTTGTGCATAAAGAGCTGTAGACGCTAATTTGTTGGCTTTAAATTGTTAAAAATTATCACTCCAGAAGAATTGCATGCTGTAGACTCTTTAATTTTGGTCAAAAATGTTTTGGGCTATAGGTGCTTGTTAGGTATAGATTGCATCAGCTGAGTACTTCTCTCCTGATACTATTGAGACTCTGAACTTATTGGCATCAAGTGCCTTCTGCGTTATTTTATTCCATAAGTTTGTGAGGGACATAATGACATGGATGTCTGTAATTAATTTATCCAAATTATCTGATCACAAATTCTCTCTAGTGTTTGGGTTTTTAGTGATTGTCAAGTTAAAGATGTTTTCCTTTAGGGCCATAGCAATATCCAGCCTTGTTGCCCCCCAAAGCCAGAAAATATTGCAACCATATGCTACACAAGTGGAACAACCGGAACACCAAAGGTAGTAGTGTGGATTTTTTCAGTATGGTTTCTTTTATTTTGCACATGTGGGTTTTATGACATATTACTGAACATGTGGAATTTTATTGGCTCCTTGTTTCACATTAAAGGGGGTTGTCTTGACTCATGGAAACTTGATTGCAAATGTTGCTGGGTATAGTGAAACGGCCAAATTTTTCTCATCAGATATGTGAGTCCTTTATCATTTGTCATTTCTTTAAATAAGTACGACCAGCCTTTCAAGGTTTTTCAATCACATAATTGGCAGCTTATTGAACTGTCATTTTCTTGATATATTTTTTTCTTGGCAGCTATCTATCCTACCTCCCTCTGGCACATATATATGAAAGAATGACTCAGATCCTTGGAGCATATTGTGGGGTTGCTGTCGGTTTTTACCAAGGGGTATGTTGCTTATCTGGAAAACTATTTGTCCAACTATGTCCCCATTTGGTTTCTTTGGCTTGTCAGTACAGATCCCTATGAAAATGAGGAGAATTATTGACATTTTCCATAAGTAAATCCTTTAAAATACTTAACCTCAACTCAAATGTATCAGCATCCTTTTCCATTTATTATAGTATTTGTCCCTATCACTTAAAAGCCACGACTCTTGTCCGAGATACATGCCTAGATGTCATTCTTCTATATTTGGGTTCAAGGGTAATGTGCCTGCATTAATGTAAGAAAATCAATTACAACATTTTATATCACTTGATTTCATGTACTAACCCTGAGGCTTTAATTCTACATCTATTACTAAGCAATAATGTCCTACTTTTCAGGACAACATGAAACTGATGGATGATTTGGCTGCTTTGAGACCGACTATTTTTTGCAGCGTTCCTCGACTGTATAACCGGATATATGCAGGGTGAAGACACCACCAACTTTTTGTCAAATCCTTTTCTTGATACGGAGAAGTGCTGATTTCTAGTTTATTTCAACTATGGCAGAATAACAAATGCTGTGAAGTCTTCAGGGATGCTAAAGGAGAGACTATTTAGAGTTGCCTTCAATTCGAAGAAGCATGCTATATTGACAGGTGTTGATGCTTGGAAGTTTCTTGCAGGATAATATGAGCCGTGCAGTTTTTGATTGGCTGTTAACTTGTAGTATTTTACCTCTGTTGACCTGAATGGTTATATCTTAGGCCGGAATCCATCACCTATGTGGGACACACTAGTGTTCAATAGAATAAAGGAAAAGCTTGGAGGGCGAGTCCATTTCATGGTATCTGGTGCTTCGCCATTATCTTCTGATGTTGCGGACTTTTTAAGGGTGTAAGTGTGCTTGTAATGCAACACTTATTTGAGCAACTGATCTCCATTCATTTATCTCTCATGAACAGGAGTCTATTTGCTGCTTTTCTTAGCTTCTATTTATACCATGCCACAGGTGCTTTGGCTGTCAAGTACTTGAAGGGTATGGTATGACTGAGACATCTTGTGTAATAAGCTGCACGGATGAGGGTGACGCCTTATCTGGTCATGTTGGATCTCCAAATCCTGCCTGCGGTGAGTTCAACATGTTATGTGTACTTTTATATACTCAAAGTGTGTGTCTCCTTTGATTTTATCAATATGATCAAATTAAGAGAGAATTGTTATTGAATAATGGCCAGTAATTAAGATGTTGAGACTTTCTCATGTCTGTCTTTATCCAACACTTGTCCAGAAATAAAGCTCGTGGACGTTCCTGAAATGAACTATACATCAGAAGATCAACCCTATCCTCGTGGAGAAATCTGTGTCAGGGGGCCCATTGTCTTCCAAGGATACTACAATGATGAAGTTCAAACGTGTTTAACCTCTTCAACTAATATTTTTGAATCTATTTGGTTTAACTGCAAATCTAAACATCATCTCAAATGAGCAGGAGAGAGGTAATTGATGATGACTCTTGGTTGCATACGGGAGACATTGGGTTGTGGTTACCAGGAGGCCGCCTTAAGATTATTGATAGGTGAGTTGAAAATTACTTTTTTGACCTCTCCTAACCATAATGGCTAGGCCACTTGTGACCTGAGGAAGGGGTCACAGGTTGAAATTTACCTTTATCATGACTGCAAGTGCTGGTTGCGAAACTTCTGAGTGTGACTTAAGCATGGAAGTTCATTTCTTCATTCATGTCTTCTCATGAGATTTATCTGATAATTTTATTTAAATCCTAAACCATGCTATGGCAGGAAGAAGAATATTTTCAAGTTGGCACAAGGTGAATATATAGCACCAGAAAAGATTGAGAACGTGTATTCCAAGTGCAAGTTCATCTCACAGTGTTTTGTGTATGGTATGGAAGGAGTTTTTACCTGCATATGATACTTTCTTCATTTTTCCTGTTGACAACAGCCTAGTGGCTGCAACAGATTTGCTCTCCTCATCGACCCCCAAGGACAGGGGTTTGATCCCTTCCAATGCGTCATTTTGAAGGCTGGTGCACTGACCTTTATGTGAAAGTTCCTACATGTCTGCTTACTGCTTGTTTGTCTCAGGCGATAGCTTGAACTCTTGCTTAGTGGCGGTTGTTGCTGTGGACCCAGAGGCGCTGAAAGAATGGGCCGCATCGCAAGGCATCGAGGTTTTCTTTAAACTTATTTCTCTCCACCAAAGTTCTAGCTCGAGCATCGAAGTTCATTCATTGGTTGTCATACTATTTCTTCACCATCAGAACACCGTAATTTGGGGAAACTATGCATCTTTATGAGTAGGCTGATTTATATATCAAGCGATCTTCTTCATTTCACTTAAGCAAGAATTCGTAACATGCATCATCTTCATCTGATTGAACTTTGTCTGCGGTCATCTACACTTTTTTTTTTGTCCGAATGCGAGTCCTACTGATTGATGGCTACTGAAGGGAAACTCTGCACACTGAAATGGGAATGACTGTGATTGTGATTAGCGTTTTATGTTGCGATTAGTTTGCATGCATTTGTTTCAAGTTCCAGAAAAACTGGAGGTGCTGCATAGATTGTTGTGATTATTTGATTATCGTGAGCCTTGCACTGTCGTTGGTCTCAGGGCATTTGCCAGGTAAAAATCCTAGTTACCTTATGTAGGTCATATCATACACTCACAATTCAGGGGTTGTCCATTTATTGGTGGGTCGATAAGTCTTGGTTCTTGCCATGCAGTACAAGGCTTTAGAACAGCTATGCAATGACCAGCGGGCACGGGAAGCTGTTCTTGCTGAAATGGATGACATTGGCAGAGAAGCGGAGGTATACCATGTCCTCTAAAGAGATCATTAATGGCCTCTACTTAGTTCCCATATTTCCGTTTCAACTTCCTCTCTCATGTTGTTTCCCTTTTTCAGTTGCAAGGCTTTGAATATGTGAAGGCCGTGGCGCTGGTGCTCGAACCATTCACAGAGGAGAACGGACTTCTCACCCCGACATTTAAGGTGATTCAATGTTTGCCTGTGCTTCTTCACCAAATAACCACTCTGCATGAAACCTTGAGAGTCGAGAGGCATCACATTTCGGACATACGTAGCAAATCACTCAAGAAAATTAACGTATAGTCTCTTTTATTTGTAGGTCAAGAGGTCTCAAGCCAAAGCCCACTTTGCTAAGGTGATATTGGACATGTACGCCGAGCTTTCTACATCTGATTCATCTCCTCAGAAGGTCTCCTGATGCGTAAGTCTGTGAATAACATGTGAAAATCTTAAGTAATCTGAGAAATTACTCGGGCTACGAGGCAGAAGCTGATCGTTGTACACGCTACTGAACGACAGGTCTCTGTAATTGGTTCTATGGTTGGGTTTGTTTAGTATTATACCTCCACAGCATTTATGTTTTTGCAACTAGCTGTTGGCTTTTAAAGCCGATTCAGCAAATCATCCTACAATTACATTTTGTAAAACGGCATTTCCGCAGAATAGAGGAGGGACGTAGTCCCAAAATTCTTAAAAATTGAAATAAGACAGAAACAATTATTACGGAAAGAAAGTTAATGGTAATCACTCAATTGGGAGCGGTCGTGTATTGTCCCAAAGCCATTGACGAGCAGAACCGTCTAGCAGCGGCGAAACCTGTGGAACGAGGACAGCAGAAAGGTTAAAAATAGATCGCTGGGGTCTTCAGTCAATCTGTTCTCTAAGGTAGAGCCTGACCTTTTCCCAGACTTGTGCATGATAATCGTTGAGCCAGTCGATCTCGGCGGACGAGAGCAAGGCCGAGTCCACCATTTTAGTCTGCACGGAGACTCGCGAAATAAGGACGAGCACCGACGGCTAAAAGCACTGAGAAACACGTATCTTGTTGAGAAAAAAGAAAGCGCCACGCACCTGAATTGGAACGAACGTGAGTTTCTCAAATCCCAGATATCCGACCCCTCCAAAGCGATTTGGCGTGTTCATCTCCACCACAGAAAGAAGGTTCTGCAAGAATAAAAGACGGTCGATCTCAAGACTCGAAAATGCCAGGGATTTATGAATTCTATAGACAAAGGACAACGAACTCCGGTTGAATCAGAATCTCATATAAGTAAATACAGCGAGGGTACAAAGCAACTGCATGAACGGAAAACCACGAATATCATCTCAAGAAGCAGCCGGCCAGAATTGTGGCAAGGTGAGACTCAATTCGAGAATTATCTATCCATTCGGTAGTAAATCACCTCTGAAACTATTTTATCCAAAGAGCTACTAAAATGTATAAAATAAGTGCCATAAAATTAAATATGCTTATGCAGGAAGTGGAACGTCCAGAAATTTATACGCCCAGCTGATTATATGGCGAAACCGCCACCCCTTTTTCCTATCCCAGGGGACCCGCTATATAGATCCGCGTAGCTAATTGTGGTCTATCACACCTTAAACTTACAGAATAGCACGAAATCTCTTTTTACCATTCCCCAAATTGGATTTGGGTGCCAATATCTCTCATAAATCTTATTAAGGAAATGAACTATTTTTACGATAACCGAAGTTGTACCTCGATACGAATGCCAAAGGCATGGTCTTCATAGTAACCAGGTTCGTTGCTCACGACCATGCCTTTCTGCAAGGAGGTGAGATTCCCGTAACGGAAACTTATACTTTGAGGTCCTTCATGAACATTTAATGCAGCTCCCACGCCATGTCCTGTCCCTATTACAAGGAAAGAAAAAGAGGCCGGGCTTGAAAGTATTCTCATAGGTATTTTGGATAACCAAGCAGCTAAGGAATGAAATGTACCATGCCGATAGTCGAGGCCGATCTTCCATAGAGATGAGCGCGCAAACGCATCAAGGACAAAGCCGGGGGTATTTTCAGGAAAAACAGCTTGATCAAGAGCCATGTGGCCCTGAAATTAAATGTTTCGTCAAGAATGGGAGACAGAATTACTAGAAACTTTAGGTCAGCCTAAAACATTAGATTAAGATGGACATTGTGAAAAAAAAAAAAAAAAAGGTGTAACAAGAAGCAATGCACTATATATGCAAAATAAGAACATTCATAGTTTTCGCTCCTCCAAAAGGAGGGAAAGAGATCATGCATAGTTGCACAATATCCTTATAACTGGAAATTCGTGTTTGTAAAACTCATGCAGAAATATATAGGGTCTTGCTAACAAGCACCCCAAGAGCCCTTGATAACAATCTAAAGATAGAAAAAACAATTTCCAATGCCCATTAATGAATGTTGAAGATTGAAAATATATTTTCTTGTTGGCATGTCATGAATAAAACTAGAAGTAACGAAGCATAATTGATACTTCTGATCAAGTGTTTCTAGGGGCACATTTTACTGAAATCCAATGTATAATTACAAGAATGCCACCAGATATTCGGGAGAAAGCTCATATTCAATGTTCTAGGAAGTAAATGTATTAATGAAGTGTGCCCGGTGAAGCATTTACAATTAAAAGAACTGAGCACCTGCAAAACTCGGGTGAAGCATTCTTTTTGCCGTGGTGTGGGTTCCCCAAAATGCACTGTTCTGGTTATATCAGTTGTGCCATCAACATATTGAGCACCACTATCTAGCAGGAACAGCTTCTCGACATCCAAAACACTGCAACTGCCTGGTTCTGGTTTGTAATGTATGACTGCACCATTGGCCCCAGAAGCTGCAAATCCAGATGGACAATGAGCCAGAATATTGGACACGCGAGAGATGAAATCTCCAGAAAAGTGACTCCTCCCAAGTGATGCACAAATATTTCTAACCCTTTTATGAAAAACTCATCACTAAAAGTCTACCTCCACTCACACCATTTTACACCAAATCCTCTCCAATTCTACTTGCAAAAGAAAAAGTGAGAAAGAGAATCCACCAAAAGGTGTTTTATAGGAATTAATAAGAATCTTCATTTTTCACGGACAACATCGGGAGATAGATAGAGATTCTTCATTTATTCCATAATGAGAATCACCACAAATGGGGTTATATAAGATTTTGAAACATAAAATGTACCACTTATTGTGTCAAAGCTTGTATCAATGAAACCGTCCTGCTTAGAACGAAACTCGAGGAGCTTATCTGCAACTTCTACTTCTGTAAGTTTAGCACCACTATTAATTTCTTCTTCCAACCAGACCCAGAAATGAGCTAGAGCAGCTGCATCCCTGCAGATTAAACATATTTCACTAAGATCACGGGATCCTCAATAAGCATTTTGATATAGATAGAGACATTTTCTCAAACAAACAAGCTTCCTGAAACAGCAGGGCTTAATATGTCAACAAGCTTCACATTTACAGATCTAAGTGTTTTCTCTATCACAGTGAAAAAATCACTCTGCACATGTTGACAGATTCAACCTATTATTGCATTTTTCCTTCCAAAACACAACTTCAAGAGAGATACTGATTTCGATCAATAAGTTCTCCTGCAGTTAAATCTACATATTCACGCACTGAAGTCTATGTAGTTTTCATCAGGAGGACAGAGTACCAATAAAAAGATTTACTAAGCATACTTCATAGATCACAATGCTCAGGTCATTTAATAACATATGATCAGGATTCTTAATTTGAAAATGCACTCTGAGGTCAATAGACAAGTAGATACCCCTCTGCCAAAAAAATTTGCATGCCTGCCTAAAAAAATGCTCCAACAAGTGCATCCCACAAACCATGATAAAATTTCAAACACATGTCTTTGAATCAACCAGCTTCTGGGAATTAAGATTGTGATATAATACTGAATGAACTGCAGTGAGGTGGGGGTGACAAAAGTGATAGAATTAGCCTAAATTATCCTGAATTGACTAACTCAAACTGCCATGCTTCTACACAAATTTGTCTACGGATAAGCTTATTTCCCAAAATAGAAAGAAGGGAGACAAAAGGCTATTCAGCGAGATGCAAGAATAGAAGATGCCAGTACATGTTGATCAAATGCTGATTCCCATGAAAACTCAAATGTTAAGCAAAATTGTGTAAGGAGACAGATCATGAAACTAATGTTGGGACTTGGGAGTACCTTAAATGAGAATTCCGCATTCCCTGTAACTCGGCATCATTTTTCACTGCCTTGGCCAAAGAGATAGGGGAAGCTCTATAAACTCCAGATGGCATGGCTGATCGACCATTATAATCGTGCACCCTTGCCTTACTCTTTTTATTCAGATACTTATCACAGGCAGACTTGTAGGTGTTGACAATAGCAGCATTTACTGATGATGTGTCTAACCAAAGATTTCTCCCTTGTTTTGCTAAACTGCAGAGATAAAATGGGTGAACAAAGGTGCAACAGACAAAAATATACTGTCAATGATGCCAAAGTACATTAAAAATCTAAAAGCACCAAGTAAAAGAACACCCCGGTGAATGAGGCCACTGTGTATGGCAAGGGTAATTTTCCAGCCTTGGTTCCACAATTCAAAGAAGCTGTTAGATGACTTGAATCCATGTATCAATCTCAACAATGAACCAAGCCTATTAGCCGAGTGCCAATAGATGTAAAGCCACTCATCTGATGGCCAGATAATAAGCCAGCAAACCACATATTTTCTCTGTCTCCTTCAAATCAGGTCAGACATATCCAGCAAACTCAAATGGAAATAGGGAAGCAGCTTTCTCACACTATAAAATGACAAAAAAGAGAGGGAAGAAGAACCTCATGGACTCACTTTTCTATTTCAGACAGAATTTTATCGTATGGTCTCAACTCTACGCCTGCATTTTTCAAATGATCCATCACTTCTGGTGTGATTTTGGAACTATCAATGAATAACTCAGCTGTCTCAGTCTTCACAAGTAAATAGGCATAAACAACTGGAGAATTTGGAACATCATTTCCTCTCTGCAATATGGAATTTCATATATCAGGGTACAGCAAACGACACAGGGTTACAAGAAAAAAGAAGATGAAAATTGAAAAAAAAAAAAAAATCCTACTAGACAACGGTAAGACCCTGAGTATAGGCATAAGATGAAAAAATTCAACTACTCTGAGAAAAGCACTTCCAAGTATCAGATGATATGACTGCTCAGTTGCATATCATTACCAGGTTTAATAGCCACGCCACCTCATCAAGCATTGATATAATGATGGCAGATGCACCAGCATCAACAAATTCGGCCCTCAGGAAAGAGAGTTTTGATGCCACATCTAAGCCAGCGAATTTTAGGTCATGAATTCTAACTGGCTTATTTGGAGGCTTTGGCCTTTCTTTCCATACTTCATCCACCAAGTTTATATTATACAGGAGAACCAGCTCAAGATTTTTCTTAGCAATAGCCTCCTTTAATTCCTCCGCAGCATCAGAAGAGAAGAGAAACTGTTCACTTCACACCATGAAAGACAGGTGGCATCAGAGAATGAGATTAAAAAGTCTAAAGCAAATGTGTCTTTGTTTGTGTATGAACCAGCAAATACAGGACAAAAAGATAAGAGACTAACAATGGTGAAAGATGTGGAAAAAAATCAAGAGTCTGAATAAGGTCAATATAAGATAAAAATTTTCATGCCAAAGCACAATAGAATTACATCAAATATAAACCCAAAAACTGAACATTACTATTACAAGAATTACAAACTATTATGGACACCCTAATATTCTTGTAGAATTTATAGCCAATACTATGAATCATAGAACTATAATGAAAGATACTATCAACTACCATTTATCAAATTAAGAACTCTTTGCAGATGAAGAGATGTCAAAAGTGGCCTTGTACATGATGTAACCCCTATGCCACATAATGGTTGCAGACCACCTACTTATAGGGAGGGACACATGAATTTGGCAAATTTCCAGATCCATTTGAAGAAAAATGTATCTGGACAAGATATGGTCCTTGGAACTATGAAAGCCATAGAAAAAATTACAGGATCAATGCCAATTCTGCATCCGGGAGCCAGAACGTCATTGAGCCATTCACTAGTTGTTGGAACTCCCAGATTACCAGCCCGCATGAGAATCCAACTGGAGTTTAGCTGATTCTCAGCCTACCAAGAAGAATGACAGATGCGATCAGTACAGCAACCAATTTAGATAGCCAAAGAGTTTCAGGCATAGGAAAGAACTACAAAAACTAAAGAGCTACTCCATTAAGACTCTTTAGGAAATTGAAATTGTAGATTTTCACCATCAGACCTGAAGAAAATAACGTCCATCTGTCCACAGAGCTGCTTTATCCTTGGTGACAACAGCAGTGCCAGCACTGCCTGTAAAACCTGATATGTAGGCCCTCCTTGTGTAACATTCAGCAATGAATTCACTCTGCAATCCAACACAATTAAATAACAAAAAATTAACACTGCAGCAATGGCAAGAAATTAATACTGGAGCAACAAGACAGAACGCATTGGCAATTCCTTAAGTGCACTCTTCCTAACCCTTTGCTGTATAATAACAGAACGATCTCCAGGTCCTAAGAATTGACAAAACTTGAAGGGGACATAATCTTATTCCTTCGAATACGTTCCACATGACAGAAGAAGCGCCTACGTCAATTTTTCAGTGGAAGATTGCAAGATAGGATAACCTTCTTTTTCTTCAAACTGAAACAATAGACTAACTGCTAAGCGAATCAAATCCAACCACATCACTATCCAGACAATATGGGAGACGCATGAGCTCAAACCGGAAGGTCGTTGTCTGCTACTCTTTCCGACATGGTAACCGCCTTCCCATCCATTTCAAGCAATGTACACTTGAAAGATAGTCCATACAAAACATCATAATCAACCATAACACGGTATAACGTCGACGTAATTCACCTAACGCATCACATCAGCTACTTCCAGAGCGGAACAACAGGCTTACGCGATCAACAAAGCACCTCAGCGATTCGAGAACGGAACAATAGTTTTACGAGATCGAACTAGCAGAAGACTGATGAAAAAACAAATCAGAGAACCGAACCTGGTGAGCGTCCTGAGAAGGAACGATGTACGCATCGATGCCGATCCCAGGCCTCGTGAAGAGCTCGCGGAGAGCCCGGAGCTTCTCGTCGGGCTCCGGCCGGCCGCCCCCGCGCCTCCCGATCTCCGACGACGGCTTCGCGGTGACGGAGCCGCAGCTCCGGACGATGCGGAACCGAGGTCCGGCGGCCGGTCTCGCGAGGCGCTCGGAAGGAGACCGCCGGGAGCTCGGGAACAGAGGGAGGGAGAGAGCGAAGAGGCGGACGCGCAGAGGGCGCGATGGATTCGAGGCCGGCGAGAGAGGGAGGGGCCGCAGCGCCGGCGACCGGAGGGAATGCATCGCCGTTGAAGAGAGAGAAAATCGCTTTTCTCTCGCAGCTCACACAGAGAGAGAGAGAGAGAGAGAGATGATAAGAAGAGAGTGTTGGGAGCGAGAAAGTGTAGCAGGGGATTTTCCAAGTTGTTTGTTTTTTTGGGAAGGGTGGCTTCATTGTAATTTTCGCGTCATTGCCATTTTTCGGAAGACGACGCAAAATGATTCAGTGAATGTTAGCTGTAATTGCAATTCGATTCGAAAACTTTTAATTTACTTAATATAATTTTTGAATTTTATTTTAGTATATAATGTGATTCTTAAAATTTTAATTTATTTATGTGATTCATAAACTTTTGATACATGTTGAATTCGATCTCTTAATTATATAAAATATTTAATGTTGTCTCAAACTTTGAATTGATGGAATAGTAATATTGAACATTTTTCATATATTCTAAAAGCTAAATTGAACGTTTACTAAAAGTCTAGAGTCTGCATTGAATAAATTAAAATTTTAGGTACTATATTGCACGATGAATAAGTATTTTTTTTTGAAAAAGTTTTTATTTTTTGCCTCGATTTAACATGGATGAATTGATTAAATATATCTCTAGACCTAGTATGTTTGACCCTCTTACAATCCATTTGTAGCTCTCAAGGATGGTGATTTTTGTCATGGTTCGGGGACATGGGAGAACACCTTGAGCATTGTATGAAGAAAGAGCTCGAACTTGACACAACATGACACAATTATTTTTACATGAGTCGATTTTAGAATGGAAATTATCTATGATATAGAAATATATGGCTTAATATATGAAATGCCTAGCGTATAGAAAAATTTTCATGATCCATCAAGGAATGAGTGTTCATGTCGTTAATTGTCACCACTTTTCGTACCTCCCATGCAAAATGTGTTTCAGAATTAGTCTTTCTTTTTTTTTTGCCAAGAGAGAGAGAGACCTAGGCTACCAGTCCTATCATTTCATATGCTTTACAAATTTTGCTAAGTTCGTGAAAATAGACAGATAAAAACTCTCCCCAGTTTCGGTAAATTCACGACTATTCATGTAATTGTCCCTTGTTATTTAAAAAAAAAAATCCGATGAGAATTTAAATTAAAAGTTTCGTTTATTCTATGAAATATAAATAACTTTAAAAATATTTTTTTGAAATTAATAATTTATATTTGAAATAAACAGTTAATGATTTTTTTTTTCATTTTCAATAATAATTCATGTCCAAATATCTTAGTGGACGATAAAATATATTTTATTTATTCATTTTTATAAATGATACGAGTGATTTTGTGAAATAAATGCACCATCTTCAAGAGTCAAACCACATTAAGATAGAGAAGTTACTCCAATACAATGCCTTTATAACTTAATCTTTTGGAGCCATTTTTTTTCTTTTTAAATTCACATGTAGTTTTCCTGAGCACTCAAAATTGGAATAATTTGAAATATTTTCGACGGAAGAGAATTTGAAACGGGCACCAATTTTCTCCTCCCCCGCTAGAGATACGAGTTGGGACACTCCATTCAAGCCAAGCCCAACAGATTTCGTATTTGGGCCAGTAAGGCCCACGGCTATAGAGCAGCTTTCCGGGCCTTTCCCCCCTTGACCGTAGCAGCGAGGTTATCACTGAGCCCTTGCGTCCATCATCTTTCCACCGTTCACGGGAAAATTAGGGCCGATCAATTTCAGGGTGGGCTGGTTCCCACCTCGGATCTTGAAATCGAAAACTGCTCATTGGTTCTTGAACTCACCTGGGAGCTAGGCCACCGGTTCGGTCCAGTTCCTAAGTGTGCTCATGGAACCGGCCATGACATTTCAAGAACTAATGCATTATTGGTTCTAAGTGACTTTTCGTCAAACATAATGTCGAGGGGGAAAAGAAGGCCTTAAGAAACTTAGTTTTAAATCCTAACTCATACAAAAACAATTTGGTACTCTAATTAGTAATTAGGGTTTTGAAACATAAAAATTTATATATATGTATGTATTATATGGTTCGGGTGGATGGTTCCACACTTGAAATTGGAAGCTGACCAATTTTTGTAGGAACAGCCTAAAAACAGCTTGTTTGGACAATTTCCGGTCTATACACATTTCCAAATCCCCCTTTGAAAGGGACTCCATCCAATCACGCCTTTGATCAGTGAATTTCCATTACTTGTAACCCATCATTCTCCAACCGAGTTTAGAGAAATGCTCGACATATACAAACCGATAAAAATTCTAGGTTCCTAGAAAGATAATAGTCTTCGTCCTCTGGTCTACGATACTTGCATGCATGCACCCATCTCTAGCAAATGTACAGCCAATCTCATGCATATATTGGATCCAGTACGATTTTTTTTTTTAAACATTTAGATATTGCACGAAGCCTTCACTTAACAGTTAGATCGGAATCTGACCTAGGGTTAAAGGACGAGAAAATATACTCGTGAGTTAAAAGAAGGATTTCCTGCTCTAATATCATAATAAACTGTGCAACAAATCAAAGTTTTAAATTGCTAGTTATAGTTTTCGTCTTGTCTTTCTTATCCACATAACGCTAGTGTGAGAGAAGAAAAGATCGAATCAAATCTATATAGAAAAAGATAAAACATCCCAATTCTGGCTAAATCTATTATAATTAAAAGAAAGAAAAACGAGCAATTATATTTAGTTTATAATTAAACGTACAAAGTCATGTCGAATTCCTCAATAAACAACACGTGCAGATGCGCGCTCATTCTTGACCACGTGATTCGTGACCCTCTCTACTAATTTAGCTCTGCACCAATCGAGCCGATTAGATAGTAGACGAAACAATAAAGAAAGGTATTCCTAGCAAACTTTCTAAATTCAATTTAAGGGCAACTAGACATTCTAACCAATCAGATCAACCCCATATGATACGAATAAACATATTTTTATACAACGACTTTGACCGACGAATGCGCGATTTCGTCGGTAATCGAGATAGATAATACGAGGTATCTCAACAACTACAGTATTATACACCAGATTTCTTTCTTTTTTTAATTTTTTGGGTGGGGCCCATTTACATACTATACATTAATTAAGTTAAATTAAACGTTTTTCAATCATTTTTATTTTAGGTACCATGAAAAATTGATGGTGGCAATAATCTAATGCTAAACCCAAGAATCGACTGCTTCCTTGGTGTCTCCCTCGAGTAGGTATTGCATCGGAGCATCTTCTTTTGTCAGGGCAGGAAGAATCGAATTGCCCGATTGAATTTGAATATATCCGATTTTCTCCGATTTTTCCGATTGCGCGCTAAATAACGTATGAGCTAACTAGCATTTTTTTTTTTTTTGGGATTCTTTAGAAGTTTTGCCAATATGTGGATTTCGTGACATGAGGCGGATCAAACTCGATACCGCATTTACATGTGTGACACTTGCTCTGGGGTGTCGGTTTCAATTTCATTAGCAAAGAAATGAAATAACTATTGACCGATCTAAAAGCTTGAACTATTAAGCATGCATGACTTATGTTTTTGAGGGACAATGGAGCTAACTAGCATTTTATTTTGCATTCTTTAGAGGTTTTGCCAAAACATGGATTTCAAGACCTCGACATGAGGCGGTTCATACTCAATACTGCATCCACATGTGGATGACTTGGTTTGGGGTGTCCATTTCAATTTCATTAGCAAAAAAATAAAATTACCATTGACTGATCTAAAAGCTTGAACTATTACATGTGCATGACATAAGCTTTTGGGGGACGTTTGAGCTAACTAGCATTTTATCTTGGATTCTTTATAGGTTTCGCCAAAACGTAGATTTTGTGACCTCGACATGAGGTGGGTCAAACTCGATATTGCATCCACACATGCGATGACTTGGTCTAGGGCGTTGATTCCAATTTCATTAGCAAAGAAATAAAATCATTGTTGACTGATTTAAAAACTTAAACTATTACATGTGCATAACCTGAGCTTTTGGGGGACGTATGAGCTAACTAGCATTTTATTTTAGATTCTTTAGAGGTTTCGCCAAAAAGTGGATTTCGTGACCTCGACATGAGGCAGGTCAAACTCAATATTGCATCCACACTTGCAACGACTTTGTCTAGGGAGTTGGTTCCAATTTCATTAGCAAACAAATAAAATCACTATCAACTATTCTAAAAGCTTAAATTATTACACGTGCATAACCTAAGCTTTTGGGGGATGTTTGAGCTAACCAGCATTTTATTTCGGATTCTTTAGAGGTTTCTCCAAAATGTGGATTTTGTGACCTCAACATGAGGTGGGTTAAACTTGATATTGCCTCCACACGTGCGACGACTTGGTTAGGGGTGTTGGTTCTAATTTCATTAGCAAAGAAATAAAATTGTTATCAACCGTTCTAAAAGCTTAAACTATTTACGTGCATGGATGCTTGAACTAACCGCATTTTATTTTGAATTCTTTAGAGGTTTTGCCAAAATGTGGATTTTGTGATCTCTACATGAGGTCGGTCAAACTCGATACTGTGTCCACACACGTGACAACTTGGTTTGGGATGTCGGTTCCAATTTCATTGGCAAAGAAATAAAATCAATGTCGATTGTTCTAAAAACTTAAACTATTGTATGCTTGTTCCGGTCTTTTTGACTAGTACTAAGGCGTGCACATATTTAATTGGAGATACAAATGAGTTCTAAAAGATTTGAACTAAGGATTTCATATTTTGACTTTATATGAGATTCTACAAGATCATTATTAACGGTTCCAAAAGCTCAAATTATTAAATAAATGTTTATCATTTAAATATTATAATACTTTTTGTTAGGGTAATTATATATTAAATTATGCCTTCATCTAAAAGCTAAAGTTTTTAGAATAGTTGGCGGTTATGCCCACTAAAATCTTACATAGTATCGAGTTGGAAGTTTTGACTTCAAATCTTTCCAAACTCCTATTTGTAAATATTAAACCATGCATTAATCTAAAAATTTAAATTTTAGGACAGTTGGTAAACTGCACCAAAATCTTGCACTTTTGAATCTCGAAATGTATTGTAGAAGAATCAAATGTATGAAGATGCTTTTAGAGTAGTCAGTAATGGCCCACCGAAGTCTTACACTTTCAAATATTGGAAATGTATTGTACAAGATTTAATGTATAAAAATACTTTTAGAGAAATTGGTAATAGTCTTACCAAAATCTCACACTTTTGAATCTCGAAAATGTAATATATAAGAATCGAATATATGGAGATGCTTTTATAGCAAATGGCAGTGGCCCATCACAGTCTCACATTTTCGAATGTCGGAAATGTATTGTACAAGAATCAAATGTATGGAGATCGCATTCAATCATGTCTATTTTTAGATTAAAAAAAATCATATCTATTTTTTCCGGCGGCTTTTGGTTCGAAATCTCTATCTTATCACGTCGCCGTCCAATAATTGATCACCCCAAAGCTCATCGGGCCCGGTCCGTCCGGACATGGATTGAGACCGCATGCTTTCAGTTGCGTCTCTATTTTTTTTTTTTTCTCGACATGTCCCCGCTTTTGCTACGCGCTCCGGACGCTGGTTGGTCCTTTCTGGGAAGGACTTTTATTCGTTGCTTGGTCTGGAGTTCTTGAATATCGGTACACTTGGCGTTATATTAGTTTCGTTGACTTGACTTTCGAAACTATAAAGCAAGTCCTTAAAAGATAATCACACCAACTATCTGAATTTTTGCTCGTTTTACAATGGAGTATCCATTTAGTTTAAAAAATAAATAAATCGAGTATCCATTTTTTTTTTTTTTTGAATTCAATTAACTACCCCAGTCTCTCAAGTTTGGGTCAACGTGAGACATCAGTCGAAATCGCAAAGAAAAGAGAAAAGAAGCAAATTGGGTATAAAGGCCTTAGACAGATTTTGATTGCATACATGATGGGACTTTTTGAAATGATGCCAGAGACATATTGGATTGCTACCGCCGTCCGAGTAACATTCTCTCTTTCTCATGAATTGACATCAAAATGGAGACAGCTTAACTTTTACCAATTAAGCGAGTCACATGGGTTAAATCACATGATATGACAATTTATTCACTAGAGATCTTATATTGAGTCAAATTTGAATAATTGAGGTACTTGATCAAATAAATAAAAAGTTTAGATATTTGATAATAAGATGGACAAAAGTTCGGATATTTGCTGAGTGAGTTATTATCCTTCTGTCAATATTTTATTTTAGATTAAAATGGGTTGGGAGGGGTGACCAAAGCAACTTCACATCTAGGCAACTTCACATCTAGGCATTAACTATAGTGGTCCCAAGAGCATGTATGCAAGAGAGATATAGCTATGTGGTTTCAAGGTTTTGTAAGGATTGAAATATAAATCCTAGCGTAAAAGCAAACAAATTGTAGACTTTGGAAAATTCTAGTCAGATTGCTATCATGACGATTGAATTGAAAAGAAACACCAATAGCATCAATCGAACAATTACGTAAACTCCGTTTGTTTTGTGAAAAATAAATAATCTGAATATATATATATATTTAAAAATAATTGCTTATTTTATGAAATAATTAGTCAATACAAAGTAATTTCTTTATCTGATAACCATTTATTTTTAAATATTTGTGTAGAAAAATAAAAATATTTTAGTCATTCAATACAAATGATATTTAAAAAAAATGTTAAACGTACCGACAATTGCACATTGATTTCCTCCAACCGAATCAATCCATTTACTTTGAGCCGATCTTCTCAACAAACGGCATGTGTCGACTTCCCTACGAAATTACTTCTTCAGTCTAATCCATTCCTCAATTTAGGACGTGATGAGGATTCTATGACAACAATAATGGAAAAGGTAGATAAATGTGGGCATGCCAAAAATCGAAGTACGCGTGAAGAAAAGTATGTGTTGGGGTTAGGATTAGAACTTTGACCATCGAGCTTTAATGCTTTAGAAAAAAATTGGTATAGTTAGAAACAAGAGATAAAAACCTAATACTTAGTATTATAGAGACTTGTGAAATGGGTGGATTAGGTTGGGTTTGGGTTGAGTGAAAAATATTTTGACCTAATTTGGCCAATTTAAGTTGATTTGACTCATTTTTATACGATACAAATTTAGTGACTCATAATGACCTGACGTGTTTTTTTATCTAACTTGATTCATATGGTTAAAGTGCTTTCATGTTTTACCCAATATAGGAAAACTCATATGCAAACTGAGGTAAGAACATGAAGTGAGTGATTGCAAGATTGGTAAGGGCGAGAGAGAGTCATAGATGTGAATTGGTTTAAGTAAACCGTGAGTTTGTTTAATATCCATATTATTTTAGACTTTACTATTTTAAACCCATTTACTAAATATAACTAACCCATGCAATAACTCAACTTATCAAATATGGGTTAAGATATAACTTTATGACTCATTTTGACATATCATTACTATATAGCAACAAGCAATGCATGTGAAAAAACAGCCTAAACAATGTAATGCAAAAGTCCTCGTCTGCAACTATCACAATCCTTTTTAACTATAGAAGGGATGTCAAGTTATTAGCAAATTAGAAACGAAAAGAAGCAAATATTAAATCAAAGTAACTATACATTGAACATGATTTCTACATTCCAACTTGATAATTGTTGTTTCTAACAAGTTTTACTTTTTTCTTTTTTTATTTCACACAAAAAAAAAAAAAAAAAAAAAGAAGGGGGCGTCTAGCGTCAGCAGACTATAGGTCACCCACAGGAGAATATTTTAGCTCAATGCTGCAAATTTCGTGTGCGCCCCCTCTCTACTAGGCAAACCCTTTATCTGTGCCCCCATCACGATGCTTATGGAAAATTCAAGATCGACGGTACGCCTAACTCCAGGTATCGTGCTCTACAGATTAATCGAGGCTAGTCACTTGATAGGCTTCTCCATGGTTTTCAATTTCCGTGTGCTTTCAATAGCCAGCTAAGAAAGTAAAAAGCAATTCCAACTTTTTCCATGCAAGTGGCCCGATTTTGATTTCCATTTCCATATATCGCAAATATACACGCAAGCGTGGCGACCCGCACATGTTCTTGATGCCATCGTCTGAACTTCAGTTTGATTTCATGGTAAGTTCAAAAGAGAGTTTAATAAACAATCCGTTGAAATTCAAGACCGACGATACGCCTAATGCCGTGCTCTACAGATTAATCAAGTTTAGTAACTTGATAGACTTCTCCATGGTTTTCGATTTCCGTGTGCTTTCAATAGCAAACTAAGAAAGTAAGAAGCAATTCCAGCTTTTTCATGCAAATGACCCAATTTCCCGTATATCGCAAAGATACATGCAAGCGCTATGCACCTGCACATTCTCTTGTTGCTATCATTTGAAATTCAGTTTGATTCCACGATAAGTTCAAAAGGGAGTTAAATAAGCAACCCGATGAAATGAGGGTTCTTCCTTAGACAAGCATTTCTGTTTGGATTATCAAAACCATGGTACAGACCAATTTAATTTTTTTGTTAGGAGTTGGTACCTGAGATCATCTCTTTGAATTTAAAACCTGAATTAATGGTCATTTTGGTGGGAACCTCAATGATGGGGGAGTGGAGACGACCTTTTCTTCCCCTTGAATAGAGGCTTCTTCTAAGGGGGCTGCTAATTGCTAAGGACCATAAAAATGACAAAAAGAAAAGGAGAAAAAGGCAAATACAACGTGGGAACCCATGAATAAATAAATGAATACCTCCCGTACGTGCATGCGGTCCTGTAGATGTCTTCGTGGTATGTTTCAATCATCATCATCATCATCATCATCATAATAATAGATATACCTAAAAAAAAGAAAAAGAAAAAGCGCTTTGATTCTTCTTCTAGAAAAGCCAAATGTGAGGTGCTGCTATGGCCACCTCGGCGGCCTATACATGAGGTGAGATCATTGACTTGTCGCCGCGCGGTTGGTGGATTTCCCGTAGGATGATAACTGGGTAATTTGTCCTTAGCCGATCGAAATCTTTCAAGATATGATGGACAGACTTTGATTTACATGTCGTCGTACAGCTCGATACAGCATGCGTATCAAACATTGACACTTCAAATGAAAAGATATGATACCGCACTTCGATTCTCCATCAACGTACATGAGATTTTTTTTTTTAAAGTCTCAAATCTATTATATAAATACAAATTCAATAAAAATTGTTCAATTTATTAATTCAATTGTAAACTTTTGAATAATTGCCGATGTAGTCAAACTTTTAAGAATTGCCGATGTAGTCATTTCGATCAATTTTGGCCAATGATTATCTATAGTCACTTCAGTGATCGTTAGCTAAAATTAGCTGAAAAAAAACTATATTGACATATTTTAATTAAATGTTATGACTACATTAATCAAATAGAAAAATTTTGAATTGAATTAATATCATACAATAAGTTTTATGACTATTTTTGGGTCATCATCCCCACTATATACATATTATCTCGATTAATAGAAAAATCACGACTCGAGGGGGGCTTTGAACGCTGATGTGTACGTGTTTTTCGCAAATTCGAATTGGTCTAAACATCTTTACGATTTAGGTAGGTTTGATTTCAACATACGAATCCTAGAAGCAGAAAACTGCACCAATCACAATCAGACGGCTCTGTCCAATACCAGTTCATCCATTGAGGGCTGTCTAATGTTTCTTTCTTTCTTTTTTTTTTTTTTTTTTTTGGAAAGGGCTGTCTAATGTTGGCGAGTAAGACTTATCCTATCCGATCTCGTATACGGAAAGATTGGTGGCCCATGAATGAATGACGGTGGTGGTAGTGGTGGTGGCGATGGTGGCGGTGACGGTGAAGTGCACCCAAAGAGGAAATAAAGACTTAGGAAAAGGAAATAAGTGAAATAACCACATAGAGAAGAGGAATCACTTGGACATGGTGATTTGTTATTCTAACTATTTCTTCTTCTTCTTCTTCTTCTTCTTTTATTATAAAAAAATTAGTTAATTATAAGAACTTTGCTATATGGGATGACATTGAAATGTGTGATAAGCTCGTCCGGTGTGCGATATTATGTCGAGCGATCATTGAATAGTCTGATTGGCTCTCGTTCAAATGGATGCATTTAGCTTGAAGATACATTGCCCATTGTCAAACTTCATCTTGTGTTTCTCGGAAGATAAGATGAGCTTTACCAAAAGCGGGTATTGTTACCATTTGTCAATGTGATCCGAGTGGTTTACAATTCATGATAAGCTTGTTTGACGTGCATATTATATCATGCATCTATTGAATTATCTAATTGACTCTAATTTGAATGGATGCATTTAGCTAGAAGGTACATCACAGCCTTCAAATTTCTTCATGAAGATAAAGATAAGCTTTACCAAAAGTGGGGCATTGGTGCCATTTGTCAAGCTTTCGAGCCTTTTTTGTGACCATCTCCCCATCAGACGGTCTTCCAAGAAACGTAGGTTCGGGTCTTCGCTTGGTCATTTCGGATAATCTCAACGTGACTCGAACGGATATAATCGACGCAAGATAAACCAAAGGATTAAGGCAAATGCCAATGCCACAAGATTTAAAGCAATCCGCGTGCTATTCACTTCATTAATCCCTTTACCTAAAGCGGGTCTCTGGTTAGGCAGTAGCCACCGTTGAATCTTGAAATCTTCAAGGTCGTGCTCTCATTTTGCGCATTTAAAGTTAAATAATAGAACTCCAAAGGCTAGGGCTCATTTATATCGTGCATGAGTCGTCGGCGCTTGGAGTGGCGCGCCATCTTTACAAAGATTAGGTCTATCTATTCAACCAAAACCAACCCAATTTCTCTCCTCATTTAATCAAGAAGAAGAAGGGGGGAAAATCTATTGAAAAGTATTATTCAATGAGTTCCCGAGATAATAATCATGCAATCAAACGAAGAAACTTAGATTTTTCAAAAAAACTAATCGACTACTTTTGCTTTACAAACCAAATTTTCCTATTAAGTGTACATCTATTCGATTGAGAGCTAATTAGACAATTCGATAATCGCATCACATACATAATACTGCGCTTAGATTAGCGTGCCATCTCTACAAGATTTTGTCTATCTAGTCAACCCCGACCAACTCAATTTCTCTCCTTATTTGAAAAAAGAAGAAGAAGGGTAAAAGCCCATCAAAAATAATTATTTAACGAGTGCACAAGATACTAATTATGCAACCGAATGAGGAAACTTAGGGTTTTCAAGATACTAAACGACTTATTTAGCTTTACCAATCAAATATTTCCTAGCAAATATACATGAAATTACGTCCTCAAGAACGTGGAGAAAAAGGAAAAAGGAAAAAGGCAAAAGGCATAAGGAAAGAGGGAAGAAATTCCAAGTCTTCCCCGTAAAGAAGGGAAGCTTCTTGGCGACGCCATAGCGTAGGACCTTTTTTCTTTATAAATATCTCCATCGCAACGCTCACCGTCCATTCTTTTTCATTGCTCATCCTTCTCTTCCTTTCATCCGATCAGCTTCGCAAGAAAAAGGTTTCGATCATTTCTCCGGAATGGACAAGGTGATTCATGGGATACTGCACGCCTTCGACGGCGGCGACGAGGCGGGCGGGTCCAAGAAGGTCAAGGGCACCGTGGTGCTGATGAAGAAGAACGTCCTGGACTTCAACGACTTCAACGCGTCGGTCCTCGACCGTGTCCATGAGCTGTTTGGACAGAAGATCTCTCTGCAACTCGTGAGCGCCGTCCATGGCGATCCTGGTGAGTCACGAACCCTCTTCTAAACACGATCTCCCTATCGTTCCTTTCGAAAAACAAGTTCTTTTGATGGCTCTTCTTGGTACTACGCTGTGCGTTTCTGTGGACGAAATACGATGAACCTTCGTCGTCATGATAACTTCCCCACAAATAGAAAACATATGATGAGTATTTCACATCGCTTACATGTCGAAGTGGGTCGCTAGCGTTTCGGCTTTCTATTATAAGAAAGAAAGCAACTTCTTGTTTTGATTTTTAAAGAAGCATCGCATGTGCATCTTTGCTTTATTTGAGGCGTGTTTTTGACGAGAGAATAGTTGTGCAATTTGTGTAAGCTTTTTGGTTCTGTGGCACGATACTCTTTCGCAGAATACGATATTTGGAAATTGACCATACATACGATTCAATGGACCCAATTCATCATATTCCATACTGAAATTATCTTCTGAAGTTTGATGTTTTCTGTGCAACTTTGGAGAAAATGTGGGATCTTGATGGACTTACAGAAGATCAGAATTTTTTTGTTTTTCTGACTTGCGGTAGGTCAAACTTTACTATAATGGCATCAATGCGTTCACATTCTGGGTTTGATTAGATTTTTTAATCAAACTTTTGTTCTCTAAACAAAACGAAACTATATTAGTTTCTGAAAATTATTAAGCCGGGAAGGAAATTAAGAACCAAACCTAAAACCTAGAACGTATCAACTAGGTTAAATATTTTGACTTAGTTTTAATGTCGACCATTTGGGGCCACGTTTCTTATTTTAGCACCCGCGGTGGGCGCTTATACTTATTCTCTTTCCTACTTTAGTTAAAAAAAAATTGGTCTTATTTTCAATCAGCACCCTATATACATACATATATACATATATATTCTATAAAAGCAACATTCGTAAACTCAAGAAAATATCTGTCCATCTCTTTTCACGTTTTGGAAGAAGTGGATGAAATTAAATCGGAATTATGAATTAGTCTTCCCTTTTTCTTTTGGACTGTCTTGAATTTTTTCCACTCACGCTTTGTTATTTATTATTTCACCTTTCGATTTACAAAGCTCAAATCGTTTTTCGGTTCTCTTTCTCTCTCTCTCTCTCTCTCTCTCTGCGGTCCATACCTCCCGGTCCCATGGCCGTAGGATAGCCTTTTTTTTTTTTTTTTTGGTGGAAGCCGTAGGGTAGCCTTTAATCGTCATCATATAATGTCGTTTTCACTTCCGAGCAAGATTGTCTAGAAAATGGCGAGACCCACCACCGACGGAAGACTCACCCTCTCTTCAATTCTAAAACAAACAGTCAACGGCAACCTCCGGTCAATGGTCCATCTCAAGTTCTCTATTTATTTATTTTTTTCCTTTTTAATTGTTTCCGACCAAACAAATTTCCCATTATTGACCAACATATTTATTGAATTTAAAGTGTTATTTTTCCTCATGCATGACTATGTTTCTTGACCACGTGTGGATTTTCCTGTGGGCACGTCTCGCCATCGGATGAACTCGGCATTCGCCCATGAAAATGGGGGAATCGGGTTTTGACCGTGGGGTTAGGTTTGCGTTGCATCACGAAGATGATCCATGAATTGAATATGATGGGCCGTCGCCGTAAATGACGGGGTGAGAGCGCTCGGATCCGGTCGTCCCTTCACTGTAGAACGAAATAGAAAAAGAGAGAGTTGGTTGAACGAATTGTGTCCTTTCTGAAGTGCGCACTGCAACAATGAAAAGACATCGTGGTAGAACACGAGGACCTCAGGCCATTGTCATGTAGCTCCACCCCCCCCCCCCCCCCCAAAAAAAAAAAAAAAAAAAAAAAAAAAAAAAAAAAAAAAACTAGTCAGCCGATGACGCACGACATTAGCAGTTCTTGCACTTGATTTCTGGTCAATTGGCTGATAACATAAGCTGTCATTTGTCACTTTTAACTGGAAATTTGTGCTTTCTAAATCACTTCAATGAGCACAAGATTGGGTCCTTGTTCTCTCCTTTTGGTTCTCAGGACAAGATCAGGTCTTGTTTGTTGAAACGGCACCATGCTTGCGACAGCAAGAAGATCATAGAACAGATTAATATCAGGGTGCATGAACTAAAAAATTGGAAACAAAATGCAAATGACTTTGCGTTGATCATTGATCAGATTCGGACCCTTTCCCATGTTAAAGATGAACGTAGTTGTTGTTCGCCAGGATGAAAAGATCAAAGGGTTCGACATCTTTTAATTCTTTTTTCGTGTTTTTTGTAGAAAAAGGTTTGCGAGGGAAATTGGGAAAGCCTGCGCATCTGGAAGATTGGATCACTACCATCACTCCCTTAACGGCAGGGGACTCGGCATTCAAGGTCACTTTCGATTGGGATGAGGAGGTGGGAGTTCCTGGGGCGATCATCGTGCAAAACAAGCATCACAGTCAGTTCTACCTCAAGACAGTCACACTCGAAGATGTGCCCGGCGAGGGCCAGGTCCACTTCGTCTGCAACTCGTGGGTCTACCCTGCAGACCGGTACAAGAAGGAACGAGTCTTCTTCTCGAACAAGGTTCGATCATATCAATGAAGCTAAGCTATAGTCGCGATTTTTGATTTGCTTCCAGTCTTAACGGGAAAAAAATAAAAGACATTGCCTTCGAGTATGAAGACTTAAAATTTTGTTTTACATATGCTAGTTCTAAAGTATTAGCTGATGCAGAAAGTTGGTCAGAAAGGAGTGACTTTTCAAACTGTCCTAGCCTCCCGAAAATAAATTTGTCTAGTAGAATCTCACTTCTAGGAATTTCCCAGGTTATCTTCTACTTTTAGCGAGTTTTAGCATCTAAAATCTTCCCAATTTCATTGATTTGCACTTTATATATTCGCTCAAGGCATTTGAGTTTCGGCCTGTATTCTTTGTTGTCTCTAATAAGGTAGCACGCTATTGCAGACGTATCTTCCTGGCCAAACTCCAGCGCCTCTAGTGCAGTACCGAGAGGAAGAGTTAGTTAACTTGAGAGGCGACGGAACGGGAGAGCTTCAGGAGTGGGACAGGGTGTACGACTACGCTTACTACAACGATTTGGGCAATCCAGACAAGGACCCGAAGTATGCCCGCCCTGTTCTAGGAGGATCTGCTGAATATCCCTACCCTCGCAGAGGAAGGACCGGCCGACCACCGACTAAGACAGGTTAGTTAATGCACTCATTTCATAAATCTCCAACTTGACATGAGATTATTATGGCTTCATTTTTTTGACTAAGATGCTTCATTTATAAGAATAATTTACTGAATTTTCATGATGTTATTGATAGATCCGAATACCGAGAGCAGGGTGCCTGTGCTCATGAGCCTAGACATATATGTTCCTAGGGATGAACGGTTTGGCCACTTAAAGATGTCCGACTTCCTCGCTTACGCTCTAAAAGCCGTGGCTCAATTATTGAAGCCCGAGCTGGAGAGTTTATATGACAGCACGCCCAATGAGTTCGACTCCTTCAAGGATGTGCTCAAGCTCTACGAAGGTGGTATCAAGCTTCCCAGCCCTTTGCTCGAGAGTCTGGAGCAGAGCATTCCCCTGGAGATGATCAAGGAACTTGTCCGGACTGACGGGGAAGGGCTTCTCGAATACCCCATGCCCCAAGTGATCAAAGGTAATGGATATATATCTATGAGGCCTTTTTTCATCTGATCAGTTTGAGGCTAAGGACTCAAGTTTTCCTAAAGTTTAGCAAATCATGCTGTGCAGAGAATATGACTGCCTGGAGGACAGATGTAGAATTCGGTAGAGAGATGCTTGCTGGAGTCAACCCTGTCTCGATTCGCCGTCTCGAGGTAAATAAAAACATCTTTTATGTTGCAGCTCAAACTATTTCAGTTAATATTAACATGAAGTGTGGAATGGAGTTCCATTGGTTGTCCAGTCGACTAAACATTTTTATTGTTTTCAGGAATTCCCTCCGGCAAGCAAGCTAGACCCTAAAATCTATGGCAACCAGAGCAGTACAATAAGGGAAGAGCTCATTCAGAAGCAATTGAATGGACTAACTGTCAAACAGGTACTGTCATTGCGTCCCACATCACTAAGAGCGTCCATGTACTCCCTTAAAAGATGATGGCAAGCTCATTTAAGTTTGAATATCCAAATTGAAACGACGTACAACAAATGCAGGCTATCAAGATGAACAAATTGTTCATATTGGATCACCATGATGCCATCATGCCGTATTTGAGGCGGATAAACACAACCAACACCAAAACGTATGCTACTCGAACACTCCTCTTCTTGAAGGATGATGGTACCCTGAAGCCGCTGGCAATAGAGCTTAGCTTGCCACATCCCGAGGGAGACGAGTTTGGTGCAATAAGCAAGGTGTACATGCCGGCCGATCAAGGCGTCGAAGGTTCCATCTGGCAGCTGGCTAAAGCTTATGCTGCAGTTAACGATTCAGGCTATCATCAACTCATCAGCCATTGGTAAAGATTTCTAAGGAGCATTCAACTATATAGAGAAGGGGAAGAATGTCTATTTATTTCCTGCAAATTGATAATTTTCTTGATTCTTACTGCAGGTTGAATACTCACGCGGCAATTGAACCATTTGTGATTGCAACAAATAGACAACTGAGCGCGCTTCACCCAATCTACAAGCTTTTGCATCCACATTTCCGTGACACGATGAACATAAACGCATTTGCCAGGCAGATTTTGATCAATGCGGGTGGAATCCTGGAGGCGACTGTTTTCCCAGCAAAGTATGCCATGGAAATGTCTTCTGCCGTCTACAAGAACTGGATTTTCCCCGAGCAAGCACTTCCGGCTGACCTCATCAAGCGGTAAATTCCCTGTTCTGTACAAATAAATCATCCTTAAGACTTCTCTTTAAAATTCCTTCAAAAAATATATATATCAAGGCCGATCGAGATTGTGCAAATGTACTTGGATTAGCTGAGGCTCGGGCCGAGATACATATCAATATAGCTATAGTTCGTTTTACTCAAATTATTCTGATAGACTCGAGTGTGACGGAAAAAATCTACCTTTTCTTGTCTTCAGGGGAGTCGCTGTAGAAGATGCAAACTCCCCGCATGGCCTCCGCCTATTGATCGAGGACTACCCCTATGCGGTAGATGGGCTCGAGATCTGGTCTGCGATCAAGACGTGGGTTGAGGACTACTGCTCCTTTTATTACAAGAGCGACGAGACGGTTCAGAAGGACGAGGAACTCCAATCCTGGTGGAAGGAACTCGTGGAGGAGGGACATGGCGACAAGAAGGACGAGCCCTGGTGGCCTAAAATGCAGACTGTGAAGGACCTAACAGAGACATGTACGATCACCATCTGGATCGCGTCTGCTCTCCATGCGGCTGTGAACTTCGGGCAATACCCTTATGCAGGGTACCTCCCGAACAGGCCCACCCTCAGCCGTCTCTATATGCCCGAGGAGGGAACTCCCGAATTCGAAGAGCTCAGGCAAAATCCTGACAAGGCTTTCCTGAAAACTATAACAGCCCAGCTTCAGACACTTCTAGGAATTTCAATCATAGAGATCCTGTCGATGCATTCTACTGACGAGGTGTATCTTGGGCAGAGAGACACTCGCGAGTGGACAGCGGACGCTGAGCCGTTGGAGGCGTTTGAGAGGTTTGGGAAGAAGCTGAGAGAAGTCGAGGAGACAATTATCAGGATGAATGGGGACGAGAGGTGGAGGAACCGGGTCGGGCCGGTCGAGATTCCTTATATGCTGCTTTACCCGACCAGCGAAGGCGGAGTGACCGCCAAGGGAATTCCCAACAGCGTCTCGATCTAAACTATAGCATGCATATGAAAGAAGATGGAGATCTGCAGATGCGAGGATTGAAGAAGGAACAGTTTTCTTTCTATTCACTTCAATAATGAATCTGTACAATACTTGTTGTAAATATAATACAATCTGTGAGTAAATAAAGGAAATAAATGATTCTTACGAATCAATCTATGCCTATATCTATTCTTAATTGATTATGTGTATAATTCTAATCTTCAAACAAATCAATAATTAAATCGGATTCTTGATTGAGCAATCCGTGATTCCGCATATCTTTTAACATTCCCCCTCAAGCTGGTGGCTTGTATATGTCTAAGACACCTAGCTTGCTCAACAGATATGCGTGCTGTCTTTGACATAGAGGCTTAGTAAAGATATCTGTTGGCTGCTCCATCGTCCCAATTCCTCGTCTCAATCACACCCTCTTGTATCTTTTCTCGAGTGAAATGACAATCGACTTCAATGTGCTTGGTTCTCTCATGTACTATAGGATTCGTTGCAAGTTTTAGGGCTGCATCGTTATCACAATAAAGCCTGGTTGGTCCTTGCACTTCTATCCCAAGATCCTTAACTAAACCTCGCATCCACACTATTTGACATGTGGTCTTAGCCATAGCTTGATACTCTGCCTCAGCTGAAGATAGACACAGTGGGTTGCTTCTTGGTCTTCCATGAAAGGAGTGATTCCCCAAATTTAATGCAATATCCTATGACTGATCTTCGACTTATAGGACATGTTGCATAATCTGCATCACAGTATGCGGTCATCTTCATGTCACATTTCTTTGACAAAAGTATCCCAAGTCCCGGACATTTCTTTAAATACTTTACAATCTTCAAAGCTGCATCGAAATGAGACTGTTTTGGGCTATGCATGAACTGGCTCAATGTCTGTATTGCATAAGAGATATCTGGCCTCGTCATTGTCAGATATATAAGTTTCCCAACAAGCCTTTGATATCTAGATAGATCTTTGAGTACGGGGTCGTCATCTTTGGATATGCCTTCATCATAAGCTGCAGAGGTCAACTTAGTGTTCTGCTCGATGGGAATTGCTGCTGGTTTACATCCTGATAGCCCTGCTTCTGATATAATCTCCAATATAAACTTTCGTTGACTGAGGGAGATTCCTAAATTGGATCGAGCAATTTCGATTCCAAGGAAATATTTAGGTGCTCCTAAGTCCTTAATATGAAAGTTAGCATGCAAATATTCCTTGAATCTTTCTATGGTAGCCTTATCATTTCCCATAAGAAGAATATCATCGACATATATCATCAAAAAAATAGATGACGTACCTCTGTTCCTTGTGAACAATGCATAGTCATGCTTTGATTGTTGGAAGCCTGCTTTTGTAAGGGCATTTGCAAATTTTGCATACCATTATCTAGATGCTTGCTTCAACCCATAAAGGGATTTGCGGAGACGACACACTTTATTCTCCCCCTGTCTCCGTAAACCCTGAGGAACATCCATGTATATCTCTTCATCTAAATCGCCATAGAGGAAGGCATTATGCACATCCATTTGATGTAGACTCCAATCATTGATAGCGGCGACGGTCAAAAAAGAGCGGACCGTGACATCCTTGGCAACTGGAGAAAAGGTCTCGTGGTAGTCAAAACCTTCTCGTTGAGTAAATCCTTTGGCTACCAAGCGTGCCTTGTAACGTTCAATTGATCCATCTGCACGGTATTTAATCTTGTAGACCCATTTGCACCCAATTGGTTTCCGATTAGGTGGCAATGAGACAAGATCCCAAGTGTGGTTGTCATTCAGTGCCTTCAACTCTGCTGCCACGGCTTGTTGCCATTTAGGATCAACAACTGCCTTATCATAACTGGATGGTTCTTGTTCTTCTGATAGGCGACTAATGCAACATCTATGTTCCTCTGATAGTTTATGAAAGGAAACATAGGAGGAGACAGGATATTGAATACCTGGAGAATTGTGAGTGGCACAAATATAGTCTTTGGTCCACGTCGGAGGTCTAGTTGCCCGTTGAGATCGTCTTGGATGACCTTCATCAGAAGTGGGAATTGTTTCCTTTGAGGTGAGTGGCGAGACATCATGGCTGATTTCTTCCTCAATATTGTGGGCAACTCCGGCTTCTTCTTCTGTCAGGTTTGCTGATGATTGGGAATTCTCCACTGGAGATTGTATCTCCCCTGGAATGATTTCAGGATTGGAGGAAAGAGTCCTTGATGGAACTAGTGGTATGTAACCATGATCTGGAGAAAATGCATCGTCATATGAGAGACGATGAGGCTTAGAGCTGATGTCGAGATTCTCATTTGGTGACTCCATGTTGGAGAAAGGGAATATGTCCTCATGGAAAGATATATCACGGCTTATAAGAAATTCCTTTGTTGATACATCCAGAACTCAATAGCCTTTCTGCAGATTAGGATACCCCATGAAAATGCATTTTCGAGCACATGGGCTCAATTTGTCTCGAGAGCCCAATGTTGTAACATAGCAAAGACAACCGAAGATTTTGAGATGTTGTAAATCTGGTTTTCTTCCATAGAGTAGCTCGAATGGTGTTCGTCCATTGAGTATCTTGGTGGGCATGCGGTTGATCAAATAAGCTGCTGTGAGGACGCAATGTCCCCAATAGTCATCTGGTACTGAAGCTTGAAACTTCAAGGCACGTGCGACTTCTAAAAGGTGCCGATGTTTGTGCTCAACTACTCCATTCTGTTGGGGTGTATAAGTGCATGAACTCTCATGCTGGATGGCATGAGATGAGAAAAGTATGGAGCAATTGTGATTGAAAAATTCTGCTCCATTGTCAGTTCGAATCCGCTGGATTGATTTTCCAAACTGATTTTTAGATAAGGCAATGAATGTCTTTAAATAAGAGTAAGCCTGATCCTTTGATCTCATCAGAAAAATCCATGTCACACGAGAATAATCATCTACTATTGTGAGAAAATAACGCGATCCATCATAATTAACCTTATGATAAGGTCCCCATATATCAACATGTATCAAGGAAAAAATTTTGCTAGCACGAGAGTTATTAGATGGGAAAGGAGAACGAGACTGCTTTGCTAATGGACAAATAGGACATTTGGGATAAGGAAAGGTAGCACCGTGGCCTAATCTCATGTGCATAATAGAATTTTTGTCATTCAAGCTCAAATTACACAGAGGATTTATTCAATGGAAAGTGGGATAATTCAAAATTACTTGGGAGTCTTGACCAAAAAAATAGTCCTTCTAAAATACTACCCCAACCCATTAGTCTGCCAGTCGAAAGGGCCTGAAATAAACAGGTATCAGCATTGAATATTACTCGACATGGATTCTCTTGGCAAACTTTTGACACGGAAATGAGATTGAACTGGAATTCTGGGACATAGAGGACATTTTTAAGAATAATTTGAGGATTGAGATTGACCGTTCCCGTCACATTAATATGACTAATATTTTCATTAGGCAATTGTACGGAAATGAGAAAATTCAGCTCCTCATTTATTCTGGAGAAAAGACTCTTGTCACATATAATATGATCAGTTGCCCCTGAATCAATAATCCATGCTTTCCTTGATATAGAGTTAATCAAGCTATGTGTGATACCTGAAAAACTGCCTCCCTTGTCAGAAACGTCCAATTTCTGAAGAGCTTGCATCAGTTGCTGGTACTGCCCATAGGTAATGGCATGATCAGAATTTGGGCCGGGAGATCCATTCAACTGGTATGCCGCTGAAATCCTTTTCCCTTTTTCCACTGGTTTCTCGTGTAGCTTCCAACAATTGTCGATTGAGTGATTAGAACGCTTGCAATATTCACAAAATAATCTACCTTTCACTTTAAAATTTTGCCCGAAATTTCTAGATGACGTGGCAAAAATCTCTCCGTCGGATCCTCTTGTCACGATTTCATCTGGGCCGTCCGATCCCTTTAAAAGATCGTTCTCCTGTGAGCCGTCGGATGCGTGCGCTCGATCAGAGCCGTTCATCCCTTCTATTTTATAAGCTCGCGACCCTTCTCCGCGGAACCCTAGTACGCCGCGTCTCTTCTCTGCTAGGGTTTTGCTGGGTCCATCTCTTCGTTCCCCGCGGATAGCAAGAGCGATACTCTTGCCGCTCTTCGCGTTCTCTGGTGATGCGGATCGCTGGCTTTCCTCTTGCACTGCAAGTTGATAAATTTGCCCGATTGATGGCATGGGATCCATAGCCAAGATCTGCAAGCGAAAGGTAAGAAAGTTGTCGTTTAAAATGAGCAAAAAATGCGTTGCTTTCTCCTTGTCTTTGATGGATCTGTACTGTCGGAGTGTGGATTCGGGGCCATCGAGTTTTTCTTTTGCTGCTTCGAGGCTGTTCCACAACGACGATAGCTTGTTGAAACAAGCCGTGACTGTCGAATTCCCCTGTTTTAAATCATTGAGTTCTTGCATGAGGGTGAATATTTTTGCTTGATCCAACCTCCCATACATCTCCTTGATGTTGTCCCACATCCTTTTCGCGTCTTCTGTCGGTGGGAGTCCGGCCGCGATCTCTGTGGAGAGACAATTGCCGATCCAAGTCTGGACCAGGCGGTTGCTCTTTCTCCAGAGCCGGGCTAGACGCTTGTCGGGGGGAATCGGGATGGTGCCGTCCAGAAATCCATCCTTGTCCTTTGTCGCTAGGGCACGTCGGAATTCTTGCGACCACTTGGGGTAAGTCTCTGGCCCGGTCAGTTGTTGACTGATTAGTCGCAGCTCTGGTCCGTCGGCTGTGGAAACAAACAGAGGATCGCCGGGTTCTAGCCGTCCAGCGAAGGCCGCCGCGGGAAACGGCAAAAAACCGGGCGTATGGTTCTGGTAGGGATTCGTCCCTTGACCCGATTCATTCGACCCGAATGAAAAATCTGCATTCAAAAACCCCGGGTAGGGATTCGTACCCATACTCGGTTCATTCGACCCGTGCATCCACTCCATTCCGTCGGTTGGGTTTGCCCTTTTTGTGGTTGGTGGACCCCCGTCAGTTTGGACATGGCTTTGGTGGCCCACGTACCCAGGCGATGAAGAGTTTGGGCTTGACTCGACATAAATTGGATATGGAATCCATTGGAAAGGCTAGCCCATCATGGGCTGCCCCATATTGAACTGAGCTTGTGTGGGCTGCCATTGCACGGGCTGAGTTGGAAATAACACTTGCTCTGTTGTTTGAGTTGTAACAGGCGAAGTCGATACCTGACGAACGGTTCCAACAGCAGGAATGGTCTCTCCAGCGGATTGGTTCCTGGTGATGGATGCTTCATCTTGCAGATTCGCCATGGTAAGTAAAAAAAAAAATTTCTGAGTGTGACACTATGCCTGAAGAAGAAAAATTCTTTGCAGGTCAGAAAGTCATAGCAAGGAGAGGAATTTTGGCGGAAGCGGAAGCTAGGTTTAGAGACTCGACAGCTTTGATACCATGAAAGAAGATGGAGATCTGCAGATGCAAGGATTGAAGAAGGAACAGTTTTCTTTCTATTCACTTCAATAATGAATCTGTACAATACTTGTTGTAAATATAATACAATCTGTATGTAAATAAAGGAAATAAATGATTCTTATGAATCAATCTATGCCTATATCTATTCTTAATTGATTATGTGTATAATTCTAATCTTCAATCAAATCAATAATTAAATCGGATCCTTGATTGAGCAATCCGTGATTCCGCATATCTTCTAACAATATATATGTTTCTTTTCTTGTTTGGTCGTTGTTAACTATTCTTTTGTTATGGGATGAAAGCTATTGTAAGCGCGAAATATGAATAACCACAAAACAAATAAAGCATAATAAGCGTTTTTCAAGTTTTGGGATTCAGTTTGCTAATTTACCTTTACAAGAATCAGACATTATCTACAATTTCGAACTTGACAGACACCAATCGACTGTTGAAGAATTAGAAAAATGTCAGTTGTGAAATTCAGCATGTCACCCCAGGTTTAACCCATCAACTTGGCCTTTTTCTCTTCCATTACAAGCACATGAACTATAAGTAAGTTCATCTTTCTTCCTTTTTCCCGATCTGCATCCATCGCATAACTTGACCATTTAGACTACTGGCTCGATCTGATGATTTGATTCTGCAGGCTCGACAATTGAGCTGATGATCGTTATACTCGTCTCTTTCTCCTAGAACCTTTAAATAGTCGAATTTGGCTACGTTTCCATTCTTCGAAACAGACCTTTAAGTTCTGGTAACATAAGTCGGATGAGGTCACAATGTCGAGAAAGCAAAGGAGATCTATGCAAATGAACTAAATTCATGCTGGTTTCATGATTGGAGGTTCCCGATTTAGGTGCGAAGGAGAAAACTGAGCGCCTCAAAGCAAGGCAATCAAGTCGCACAAAAAATTTAACATGTACAGGGCGTCTTGGTCTGGAGGCTAGATCCAAGTGACTTCACTAGTGCGAAACTCATAAGAGTCATGGAAATCACATATATATCGGATAAAAATTCACAGAGATTTATCAAACGAAACTCATCAAATTCGGAGCATGTAGAGCAAACTCCAAACATGCAATTTTTAATAGTCTCTCGGCCATTGATGGATCCACTAGCTAATGCGAAGATGACACGGAGATGGTTCAATAGCATACACGAAAGTTCGGCAAAAAGAATGAAGCTGCGAGTATTAATGCATTTTGAAGTGCCATCTCCGTGAGTTTAATGCCATAGATCGAGGTGCTACCTCGACTTTCAACTACGGCTGGCTCGGAGTACTCGGCAAGAAAATCAAATCACGACTAAATAGAGAGCTCTCCCTTAGATTGAATAGAACCGAGAGGGAGCTCTGAACAGAGTACGAGGCAGGAGTTGAAGGTGCTAGAACGAGAAAAGGAGAGAGCTTTGCTGGAGAGGGACGGTCGCCAGCAATGGAGCCGGTGGACGTGGGGTCGTGGGACTAGCGATCTCAGAGAGGAACTGAGGAAAGCAGGAGGACTAGAAGAAGATGTGGTCGTTGTGCTCGGAGAGGAACTGAGGAAGGAATTTTTTCCCAAGAACGATGTGGTCTTCTTTTGTTCACTCAAGAATTGAAAAGAAGATGTGGCCAAGCCTCACCACTTAACTCTCAATTTCTACTTTAGGGTTTTCTAGGTTTCCGGTTTGGTTCCCTCGGGAATTGGGGACCAAACCGGAAATTATAGGCTCCGACAGATATGGAACCGGGAATTGGACTGCAGCTTCCTAGAGATCCCCAAACTTTGGCTAAATATGCAATATGATTTCTTAACGTGGTCCTAAATTTTTGATAAGTATTCAATTAATCCCTCTATTTATATGAAAATATAGTTATCATTTAATTAATTCAATTTTAAAGATAACATTGAGTAGACTAAATTGAACATGTACTAAGGGACCACATTGCATATTAAGTTAAATTTCATGAATTACGTTGAATAAATTAAAAGTTCAAAAATTTTATTGTACATTTTTTTGCTAAAAAAATTCATTGATTATTTTCCCTTCTTGAAATATCAATACATGTGGGGTTAAATAAGTTTATTTCCATCGCGGGCTGTATATGACAACGATTTTCTACCAAAATTGATCAAAAGAATTATTTTAATAGTTCGTCAAAAAGTTGAGGAGTAAATCAATCAAATCAAGAAGTGTACAATAAGTGTAGGGATTTTTTTTGTAATTATCTGCAATGTATACATCCAATCTAAATCTGTAGAAGAATTACGAATGGGCTTGAGGGGGCTTTAAATGATGATGTTTATGTGTTTTCCACAAATTCGAATTGGTTGACGGGCTTTCAACGCAAGCACTAAATGTAGGAAACTGCCCTGATTAGACGGCTCTATCCTTGTGGAAACGACGACGATGACAACGGCGACAATAATGTAGCTTATTAAATTTGTATTAGTAGTACGAGAAGTGCACCCAAAGCGGAAACGAATACTTAGGAAAAGAAAATAAATGAGATAACTATGTAGATGAGATATTAGAATATTTAAATAATAAATTATGCTATTATCTAATAGTTTAAGTTTTTAGAATAATTGATAGAGTTTAAATTTATATGGTATTAGAGTTGGAGATTTTGAGTTCGAATTTTTTTAGACTCCATTTGTCTTCCCAATTATATTTCCATGCACTTAAAAAGAATAGACTAAATTTGAGGGAGAATGTTAAAATATATAAATAATAAATTATATCATCATTTAATAGTTTAAGTTTTTAGAATAGTTGATCATAATTTCACAGAAATTTACTTTAGAGGAATATGTGGAATCGATGATTTGACATTCTATCTCTTTTCCTTAAAAATTAAGTTAAGTGTAAGAATTTTGTCAATCAACATTAAAATTCATGATAAGGTCGCTTGGTTGTGATATTATGTCATGCACCATTGAATTGTTTAATCAGCTCTAATTTAAATGGATGCATTTAGTCAGAAAAGACATCACCGCCTATAAGATATCTCCTGTCTCGAGACGGGAGACAGAATGAACTTTACCAAACGCGAGCATTGGTGTGATTTGTCAAGCTTTCAAGCCTTTTTGTCATTTCGAATAATGACGCGTCTCCACCAATGCATACAATTGACGCAAGATAACCCGAGGATTAAGGCAACGCCACTAAGATTCAAAGCAAGCCGCGTGCTGATCACTCCAATAATTCCTTAGTTATCGCCAAGTCTTCGCGGGTCGTCTTCCCTGAAGGGCCCTTTGGTAGCCATCATCGAATCAACGCGTGGTAATGTGCCATCTCCATAATGATTAGGTCTCTCAATTCAACCAAAAGCAACCCAATTTCTCTCCTCATTTTCTTTTTAAAAAAAGGAGGAAGGGGAAAATCTTTTAAAAAGCATTATTTAGCCAATGCCCAAGATACTAATCATGCAATTAAATCGGAAAACTTAGGTTTTTAAAATTATAAGGTTACGTTTGATCGTCTAAATCCTTAACCATAATAGGATTTGATGGAATATGGTATATAATTCAAGGATTTTGTTATATTCTATCTACTGTTTAATGAACCGTAGTAATAAAATCAGATATTTTCATTTCTTATTATATTCATTGTTTGATATGAACAATAGACCAATGTAAATGAATTTGAAAATGTGCAAATGGAAATAGTAAGAATTTCTCATGATTCATTGTTAAAGAAATCACAAATGTACAAATTGAGAGAACATTTATCATACAATTCATAATTATTGTATGATCTATATCTTAAATAGGGAAAGAGCTCATTGCAACGTTTTAAAGCCATATGTTTGATAATGACAAGAAATGTAAACGGACTATAGCAATATCAACTAAGTAGATTAGCTAGCAAAAGTCAAGTCTAGTAAAAGAGAGAAAACATAATTATTCATCTTCGTGATTTGGAAAAGTATAATATTTTGATTTTCTTGCCACTTTTGTGAAATTTCAACATGAATTATAGATATATATTTATATAGAGTATACATATATATTATAGAATAGAAAGAAATTCAAATATATATATATATATATATATATATATATATATATATATAAAATTGTCCATTATTTTTTATTTTGATTTTTCCTTTTTAAATGTTATTTTGATTTTAATTTTTAATTTAAGAAGTTTGTTATTAAAAAATAATTTCTTTTACGCTATATATATAAGAAATTCTATCCACGTTTATCACACTTATTCCATATGATATTTTTATCCCGACTAAAGTCTTGTTATAGTTGAATTTATCTTATCTTGAGTAAGAATCGAACATGGGATTGGATATATTCTATCCCACTTACTAAACGTATCTTAACTTCTTTCGCTTTACAAATCAAATACTTCCTGTTGAGTATTCATGAAACCACTTCTGTGGGAAAAGGAGAAAGAGGAAAAAGGAAAGAGGAAAGAAATTTCAAGTCTCCCATGAAGAAGGGTAGCTTCTTTGTGATGCAATAGCGTCGGAATATTCCTTCTAAGTACCACCATCGCGACGCACACCCTTCTTCATTCTTTTCAATACCCAACCTACTCTTCCTTTCGTCCCATCACCTTCGCAAAAAGGTTCCATACATTCTCTGGAATGGATAAGCTGTTTCATGGGATGCTGCAGGTCTTCGACTGCGGCAGCAAGGCAGGCCGCCAGCGCAAGGCGGCCGGGTCCAAGAAGGTCATCGGGACGGTGGTGCTGATGAAGAAGTACGTCTTGGACTTCAACGACTTCAACGCGTCGGTCCTCGACACCATCCACGAGCTGTTGGGCGAGAAGGTCTCTCTGCGACTCGTGAGCGCCGTCCACAGTGATCCCGGTGAGTCATGACCCTCTTCCACACGATATTCTCGTCGTTCATTTCTGGAACAACTTCTTTCGACGGCTTTTCTTGGTACTCGACTGTGCTGTACATTTCTGTTGACAAGATCTGATGAATGGCAACAAATTTAGCGGTTCGTCGTCGTGACAAGCGATCTTCTTCCCCAAAAAGAAAACGCAATAATGACGAGTATTTCCCATAATCTGCATACGTCGAAATGCATCGCTCGCGTTTCGACGTCCTATTATAAAAAAGAAAGCATCTTCTTACTTAGATTTCAAGAAAGCCTAACACGTGCTTCTTCCTTACAAAGAAAATAATGATAAGTATTTCACATAACTCACATATATCGAAGTGGATCGCTTGCGTTTCGAAGATCTGTTATGAGAAAGAAAACTACTTTTTGCTTATATTTCAAGAAAGGCATCTTCGCTTTACTTGCCGCATGTTATTGACAAGAGTAAAGTTGTGCGATTTGTGTTTTAAGCTTTTTGGTTCTGTGGCACGATACTCTTGCGCGTTCAATACAAGATTCGGCAATTGGCCATGCATCCGATACAATCAACCTAATCTGTCACATTCCCTACAGAATTTATCTTCTGAAGTTTGATCTTTTATGTGCAACTTTAGAGAACATGTGTAATCTTGATGGACTTAGAAAAAAAATAGAATTTTTTTTTACTGAAATATGACAGGTCAAACTTAGTTACCGCATGTTTGTTGATAGGATGACTCCACTATGCGCACATTTATAGGCATAGATAAACAGTATGTGCCCACATATTTTTCGAAAATTCTTGATATTTTAATAGATGGACCATGGTAGATTAAGAGTAATCATTAAATCTTGCAGTTTCATGTGACAGAAAATTTGGGTACATTTAGGTGTTTGCACTATGGGTAGGATTCTCTTCTTATAATATAAACGAAAAAATTATGTTAATTCCGAAAATCTCAAGCCAAGGGAAAAAAAAAGCCAATTGAAAAACGTAAACGTTCAAACTAGGTTAAGTATTTTGACTTGATTTTAATGTTGACCATCTGGGCACAAGTTAATTAGGTCTTATTTTAGCAACCGCTTCAGGCGCTTTTACTTTTTCTCTCGACATACAATACATGCATATATGTATATGCGCGTGTATATATATGTATTATATTTATGCAACATTTCTAAACTCAAGTAAATATGTGTCTCATCTTTTTTCATGTTTTTGAAGAAGTGGATGAAACTAAATCAGAATTATCAATTGTTTTCCTCTATCGAGTCCAAATGTTAAAATCGACAAAAGTACAGTGTTCCCATCTGTTTTGTACTGTTTTGAATTTTCCACTCACGCTTTATTTTTTTCTATTTAATTTTACTTTTTAATTAAGAAAAAGCTCAAATTATTTTTCGGTTCTCTCTCTCCGGTCCACATGAGGTGATTTTCCTCATGTCATGTCCTAGTACCACACCACCTAATCAACCAATGGTGCATGGCACTAGCAATTCTTGTAGTTAATTTGTGGCTATTGGCCAACATAAGCTGTCATTTGTCAATTTTAGTTGGGAATTTATGCGGGGTATCGCGAAAATGAGCTTTCTAAATCACTTCACTGAGCACAAGCTCGGGTCGTTGCTCTTTCCTTTTGGTTTTTAGCACAAGATCAGGTATTGTTTGTTCAAACGGCACCATGCTTGCGACAGCAAGAAGATTATAGATAACATAATGTCAGTGGGAATGAACTAAAAATTGGAAACAAAAAGCAAATGACCTTGCGCTGATCATTGATCAGATTCAGACCCCTTGCCATGTTAAAGATGAACGTCATTCTCATTTGCCGGGATGAAAAGATCGAAAGCTTTGAAAATTTTCATTTCTTTTTCGTGTTCTGTAGAAAACGGTTTGCAGGGGAAATTGGGAAAGCCTGCATATCTGGAAGAATGGATCACTACCATCACTCCCTTAACGGCAGGCGACTCGGCGTTCAAGGTCACTTTCGATTGGGACAAGGAGGTGGAAGTTCCGGGGGCGATCATCGTACAAAACAACCATCACAGTCAGTTTTACCTCAAGACAATCACACTCGAAGATGTGCCCGGCGAGGGCCGAGTCCACTTTGTCTGCAACTCGTGGGTCTACCCTGCCGACCGGTACAAGAAGGACCGGGTCTTCTTCTCTAACAAGGTTCGATCGCAATAATTTGATTGATGAAGCTAAGCTGTAGCTGCAATTTATGATTTGCTCCTAGAGTCTCAATAGGACAAAATAAAAGACATTGCCTCCGAGTATGAAGATTGAAATCTTGTCTTACATATAGTAGTTCTAAAGAATTAGCTGATGCAGGAAATTGGTCAGAAAGGAGTGACTTTTCAAAAGGGACCTTGCTTCCCGGAAACATATTTTGCGTAGTAGAATCTCACTTCTAGGAATTCTCTGGGTTATGCTCTACTTTTAGCCAATTTCGGCATCTTGTAAGCTTTCCAATTTCACCGAAGTGCGGCATTTCACTTAGGAATTGCACTAAATATTGGCTGAACGCATTTCAGTTTCGGACTCTGTTCTATTCTGTCACATGAAATAGCAATTTGATTGGACGGGGATCCTTAGGTTGTCTCTAATAAGATAGCACGTTATTGCAGACGTATCTTCCGAGAGAAACTCCAGCGCCTCTAGTGAAGTACCGAGAGGAAGAGTTAGTTAACTTGAGAGGAGATGGAACGGGAGAGCTTCAGGAGTGGGACAGGGTGTACGACTATGCTTACTACAACGATTTGGGCGATCCAGACAAGGGCACGAAGTATGCCCGCCCTGTTCTCGGAGGATCTGCTGAATATCCCTATCCTCGCAGAGGAAGGACCAGTCGACCGCCGAGTGAGACAGGTTAGATAATGCACTCATATCATGAATCTCCAACTTGATGTGAGATTATTATGGCTTCATTTTTTTGTGACAAAGATGCTTCATTTGTAAGTATATTTTACTGAATTTGCACGATGTTACGGACAGATCCAAATACCGAGAGCAGGCTGCCTCTGCTCATGAGCCTAAACACATATGTTCCTAGGGACGAACGGTTTGGCCATCTAAAGATGTCCGACTTCCTTGCTTATGCTGTAAAAGCCGTGGGTCAATTTCTGAAGCCTGAGCTAGAGAGTATCTGCGACAGCACGCCCAATGAGTTTGACTCCTTCCAGGATGTGCTCAATCTCTACGAGGGCGGTATTAAGCTTCCTGATGGCCCTTTGCTGGAGAGTCTGAAGGAGAACATTCCCCTCGAGATGCTTAAGGAACTCGTCCGGACTGACGGGGAAGGGCTTCTCGAGTACCCCATGCCTCAAGTGATCAAAGGTTATGGATACATATATCTTTGAGGCCTTTTAATCTGATTAGTTTGAGGATGTTTTCCTAACGTATAGCAATCATGCCGTGCAGAAGATAAGACTACCTGGAGGACCGATTTAGAATTCGGCAGAGAAATGCTCGCTGGAGTCAACCCTGTTGTGATTCGCCGTCTCGAGGTAAACAATATCTTTCATGTTACAGCTCAAACAAATTCAGTTAATATTAAAATGAAGTGCGGAATGGAGTTCCACCGGTTGTCTAGTTGATAAAACATTTTTTGTTGATTTCAGGAATTCCCTCCGGCAAGCAAGCTAGACCCTAAAATATATGGCAACCAGAGGAGTTCACTAAGGGAAGAGCTAATTCAGAAGCAATTGAATGGATTGACTGTCGAACAGGTACTATCATTGCATCTCACCTCACTAAGAGCGTCCATATACTTGCTTAAAAGATGATGGCGAGTTCATTTAAGTTCAAATATCCAAATTGAAACGATGCATAACAAATGCAGGCTATCAAGATGAACAGATTGTTCATATTGGATCACCATGACACGATCATGCCATATCTGAGGCGGATAAACATGACTGCCACAAAAATGTACGCTACTCGAACGCTCCTCTTCTTGAAGGATGACGGTACCTTGAAGCCGCTGGCAATAGAGCTTAGCATGCCACATCCTGAGGGAGACGAGTTTGGTGCGATAAGCAAGGTGTACACGCCGGCCGATCAAGGCGTGGAAGGTTCCATCTGGCAACTGGCTAAAGCTTATGTGGCAGTTAACGACGCGGGCTATCATCAACTCAGCAGCCACTGGTAAAGATCTCAGAGGAGCATTCACCTACATAAAGAAGGGAAATTTTTATTTATTTATTTCCTGCATATTGATAATTTTCTTGATTCTTACCGCAGGTTGAATACTCACGCGGCGATTGAACCATTTGTGATTGCAACAAATAGACAATTGAGTGCGCTTCACCCTATCTACAAGCTTTTGCATCCACATTTCCGTGACACGATGGAGATAAATGCAATCGCCAGGCAGATTGTGATCAATGCGGGTGGAATCCTGGAGACGACTGTATTCCCAGCAAAGTATTCCATGGAGATGTCTTCAGCCATCTACAAGAACTGGATTTTCCCCGAGCAAGCGCTCCCCACTGACCTCATCAAGCGGTAAATTCACTGTTCTATACATATAAATCATCCATAAGACTTCTATTTAAAATTGCTTCAAAAAGAAAGAAAAATCAAGGCCGATGAAGATTGGGCAAATGTACTTGGAATAGCCGAGGCCCATGGCGAGATACATATCAATATAGCTATCGTTTGTTTTACTTGAATTATTCTGATAGACTGAGTGACGAAAAAGTTCTACCTTTTCTTGTCTTCAGGGGAGTTGCTGTAGAAGATGCGAACTCCCCGCATGGCCTCCGCCTATTGATCGAGGACTACCCCTATGCGGTAGATGGGCTCGAGATCTGGTCTGCGATCAAGACGTGGGTTGAGGACTACTGCTCCTTTTATTACAAGAGCGATGAGACGGTGCAGGAGGATGAGGAACTCCAATCCTGGTGGAGGGAACTCGTGGAGAAGGGACACGGCGACAAGAAGGATGAGCCCTGGTGGCCTAAAATGCAGACTGTGAAAGACCTAACAGAGATATGTACGATCACCATCTGGATTGCGTCTGCTCTCCATGCGGCTGTGAACTTCGGGCAATACCCTTATGCAGGGTACCTCCCGAACCGGCCCACCCTCAGCCGTCGCTATATGCCCGAGGAAGGTACTCCGAATTCGAAGAGCTCAAGCAAAATCCTGACAAGGCTTTCCTGAAAACTATAACAGCCCAGCTTCAGACGCTTCTAGGAATTTCGCTTATAGAGATCCTTTCGACGCATTCTACCGATGAGGTGTATCTTGGGCAGAGAGACACTCGGGAGTGGACAGCAGATGCTGAGCCTTTGGAGGCGTTCGAGAGGTTCGGGAAGAAGTTGGGAGAAGTCGAGGAAAGGATTATGAGGATGAATGGGGACAAGAGGTGGAGGAACCGGGTCGGGCCAGTCGAGGTGCCTTATATGCTGCTTTACCCGACCAGCGAAGGCGGAGTGACTGCCAAGGGAATTCCCAACAGCGTCTCGATCTAAACTTTTGCATGCACAACTGTTCTTTTCTTGTTTGTTCGTTGTTAATTTTCCTTTTATTCTAGGATGAAAGCTATTGTAAATATGAAATATATGAAATAAGTGTTTGTCAAGTTTTGGGACTCAGTCTGCTAATTATCTACCTGCCAGGCTAACTGATTGTTCTGGAGCTTTGCTTTTACAAGAATCAGACATCATCTACAAGTTTCAAACTTTACAGACAAAATCGATTGTTGAAGTATTGAAAAAATGCCCGGTTGTGAAAGTCAGCCTGAAACCCCAGGTTTAACCCATCAACTTGGCCTTTTTCTTCTTCCATTGCAAGTTCATGAACTACAAGTAAGTTTAATTTTTAATTTTTATTTTTCCTGATATGCGTCAATCACATAACTCAACCATCTAGGCTTCCTGCTCGATCTAATGATTTGATTATGCAGGCTCAATGATTAAGCTGATGATCGTTATACTCGTCTCTTTCTCCGAATTTGGCTTATGTTTCCATTCTTCGAAGGAGACCTTTAAGTTTCGGTACATTAAGATGAAAGAAAAGCCTTCCATGCTGGTGTGTAATATGAGTATTGACCTTGACGGGGCCTAGTAAGTTTTGCGGCATCTCAAATTCTAGATGATGTAATTTTAATGAAAGGATAAGGTTCCGTTTATCTCGCGTAAAAGGAATGATTTGAATGTTTTCTTTTTAAATGATCGTTTCTATTACTTGAACTAATTAGTCAATGACATATATTTTAATTATCGACAATTATCCTTGTTTAAATATATTCGTGAACGATGAAAATATTTCTCATTTTTTTAAAAATTAATCACGTGTATTGCTTGAAATAATTAGTCGATGATAGATTTTTCATTATCGACAACTATCTATGTCTAGACATTTTCATACACAATGAAAATATTTCATATTGTTCATTTGGTAAGTAATATAAATGATCATTTTAGGAAAATGTTTTATATTTTATTCATTTTTCGTGAAATCAATCCTAAGTGAAGATTGGTGCTGATGACTACTGCAATTTAACCATTGAATTTTAACAAGCAAAGATTCGAATTATAACGACTTGTGTTAACCCTTGGTTAAGAATAAATCAATTTCTACGCTATGGGTTATAAAGAAAGCCATCCTTTCTGTTATTGATTTCCTCCATTAAAAAAAATTAAAAATTCATTTGTTTGGCGGAAATTTTCTATCGATATATATATATATATATATATATATATATATATATATATTTATTTATATGTTCATTTTTTGTCTTTTGATGCTGAAGATAAAGAGTCTAACGAAAAGTCATGACCAACCAAAACCTATGCTTAAATTTGAAAAAAATTATTTTGTCATTCAAAAATCAGAAATTAAATTTCAAAATACATTTAAACCTTGACACATGTGCCCAAATCCTTTGTGGCTTGGTCCAAGAAGCTGAGCTCTAGTCCTTTGAGGTTGGACTTGGGACTCTAGTGCCCATGCTTGGGTTATCGACAGCCATGTCTGGGGACCTGGGTTCCACGGTCAAGTCACTGGCATCTGGGCCTAGGTCCATCAAGATTGGAGTTGGGTCCATAGAGGCTAGAGCCAAGTTTTCTGAGGCCAAACTTGAGATCCCGGTGCTCATACTTGGGTCTAGGAGGCGATGCCCAAGTATGATTTATCAAAAGTGAACAATGGTATGATTTGTCATGCTCCCCATCCCCCCATCTCTCTCGATCCAATGCTCAACTCCCCATCGGACGGTCTTCAAAGCAACGTAGGTTCGGGTCTCGCTTGGTCATTTCAGATAATCTCAACGCGTCTCGAATGAATATAATTGACGCGAGATAAACCAAGGATTAAGGCAAATGCCACTAAATTCAAAGCCGCGTGCTAATCACTTCATCAATTCCTTAACCATCAACAAGTCTTCGTGGCTTTCCCTAAATGGGTCTTCGGTAGCCATCATTGAATCAGCGCGTGGAAGAACGTGCCACCTCCCCCGGGATTAGGTCTATAAATTCAACCAAAGCCAACCAGATGTATCCTCATTTTAAAAAAGAAGAAGAAGGGGAAAAATCTATTAAAAAGTATTATTTAACGAGTGCCGTAGATACTAATCAAGCATTCAAATGAGAAAACTTAGGTTTTCAAGATTATAAGATTACGTTTGGTTGTCTAGATTTCTAATCAAGATATAATTTAATGAAATAAAATATGTAATTTATGGATTTTATTATATTCTATCATTGTTTAGTGAATAGTAGTAATAAAATCGGATACTTTTATATCTTATAAAATCCCTTGTTTGATATGAACAAAATATGAAAATGTACAAATGGAATCATGATATATTGCTAAAGAAATTACAAATGCACAAATGAAGATAACCTTTGTCAATCAATTCATAATTATTGTACAATCTACATCTTAAACAAGAACAAAGCTCATTGCAGCACTCTAGAGCCACATGTTCAACAATGACAAGAAATGTAAATGGACTATGGCAACATCAAGTAGGTAGATTGGCCAGCAAAAGTCAAATCTAATAAAAGAGAGAAAAGATGATTATTTATCTTCACGATTTGGAAAAGTATAGTGCATTGGCTATCTTGTCACTTTCTTGAAATTTCAACATGAATCAAAGAATAGCGAGAAAGAGGAGTTTCGACTCTTTTGCTTCTTTTGTGAACTTTTGACATGAACTAGAAAGTTTTGGAGCAAAAGAGTTTCAACTCTTTCATCATTTTCGTGGAACTTTAATGTGAATTAAAAACTACGGAGAAGTAGTAAAGTTTCAACATGAATTAGAAATACGAAGAAGGAGGCAAAGTGAATTGGAAAGATCCGTCTCAACTTTGAATTTATTCATTTAAAATCGAGGTTCTTTACTTCGTTTTTATTTATTTATTTATTTGTTAATGAATTTTCCCTCTTTTTTTCTATTTCATGTTTATTCCCTTCAATCATTCCTTAATATAAATTTTCTTAAATAATAAGAACTACTAATATTACCTAAAATGTGTAATGAATATAAATACTTACTAAACATACATACTCACACATATATAATATTATAGTTTGGAAAAAAAATTCAAATATATATAGGAATAAATAAAAAAGAAAATTGTCAATTACTTTTTTTTTTTGACTTTTCTTTTTTATATTAGAATCCGAATATTTTATATTTTAATCAATATATGTATTTTAAATTTAAGAAGTTTGTTAGTCGAGAAATATACCTCTTACGCCATGGATATAATAAATTCTATCTACCTTTATCACATCTCCCTCATACAATGTTTTTATCCAGGTTATATTCTCCTTATATCTGAATTTATTTTATTCTGAATAAGAATCAAACTCAAGATACGATAAGATAACGTAACCTAACTTCTTTTGTAAAATACATCCTATTGAGTATATATGAAAATACGTCCTTAAGACTACGGAAAGAGGACAAAGGAAGAAATTCCAAGTCTCCCGTAAACAACTGGAGCTTCTTGGCGATACCGTAGCGTCGAACTTTCCCTTATAAATGCCTTCCATCGCAACGCTTACCCTTCTTCATTCATTTCAATACCCATCCTTCTCTTCCTTTCATTCCATCGACTTCGCAAAAAGGTTCCACACATTCTCCGGAATGGATAAGCTGTTTCATGGGATGCTGCACGCCTTCAACTGCGGCGACAAGGCATGCCGCCGGTGCGAGGCGGGCGGGTCAAAAAAGGTCAAGGGGACTGTGGTACTGATGAAGAAGTACGTCTTGGACTTCAATGACTTCAACGCGTCGGTCCTCGACGACATCCACGAGCTGCTGGGTAAGAAGGTCTCTCTGCGGCTCGTGAGCGCCGTCCACGGTGATCCCGGTGAGTCATGACCCTCTTCCTCGCTATCTTCTTGTCGTTCATTTCTGGAACAAGTTCTTTCAATGGCTTTTCTTGGTTCTACACTGTGCTGGACATTTCTGTTGGCGAAATGATGAATGGCAACGAATTAAACTATTCGTCATCATGACCAGCGATCTTCTTCCCCACGAAGAAAAGACAATAATGATAAGTATTTCACCGCATGTCGAAGTGGACCGCTGGAGTTTCGACGCTCTATAATTAAAAAGCAAGCGATTTCTTGCTTAGATTTCGAGAAAGCGTAACATGGACTTCTTCCCCACGAAGAAAAGATAATAATTATAAGTATTTCATGTGACTTGCATATGTCGAAGTGGATCTCTCGCGTTTCGATGTTCCATTATGAGAAAGCAAACTACTTCTTGCTCAGATTTCAAGAAAGTATAACATGTGCATCTTCGCTTTAATTCAGCGTGTTATTGACGAGAGTACAGTTGTGCAATTTGTGTTTTAAGTTTTTTGGTTCTGTGGCACGATACTCTTGCGTTGCATACAAGATTCGGGAATTGGCCATGCATGCGATTCAGTCGACCTAATCTGTCACATTCCCTGCTGAATTTAGCTTCTGAAGTTTGATCTTTGCTGTGCAACTTCAGAGAACATGTGTAATCTTGATGGACTTAGAAAAAAGTTAGATTTTCTTTTTTTCGAATTATGATTGACCAAACTTAGTTACCGCATTTTTGTTGATAGGATGACTCCACCTTGCACACATTTATAGACATAGATAAACAGAATATACCCAAATATTTTTTGACAATTTCTCATATTTAAATAGATAGACCATGGTAGATTTAAATAATCATTAAATCATTAAATATTGCAGTTTCGTGTGACAGAAAATTTGGGTACATTTAGGTGTTTGCACTATGGGTAGGATTCTCTTATATATGAGAGACTTTCTAAACCAACTTATAATTTAAAGGAAAAAATTATGTTAATTCTGAAACCTCAAGCCGAGGCCAAAAAAAAGAAAGAAGAAAAGCCAATTGAAAAGCTCAAACGTTCAAACTAGGTTAAGTATTTTGACTTGATTTTAATGTTGACCATTTGGGCTAAAGTTAGTTAGGTCATATTTTAGCACCCGCGTCAGGCGCTTTCACTTTTTTCTCTCCTTTAGATACAATACATGCATATATGTGTGTGCGCGTGTATGTATGTATGCATGTATGTATGTATGTATGTATGTATGTATGTATGTATTATGCAACATTTGTAAACTCGAGTAAACATGTGTCCCATCTTTTTTCATGTTTTGGAAGAAGTGGATGAAACTAAATCAGAATTATGAATTGTTTTCCTCAATCGAGTCCAAATTTTAAAATCGACAAATATTTATGCAATATTTGTTTTGGACTGTTTATAATTTTCCACTCACGCTTTATTTAATTCTATTTAATTTTAATTTTTAATTATGAAAAAGCTCAAATCATTTTTCGGGTTCTCACTCCAGTCCACATCCTGTCCTATAGACATGGATTTAGTTTTATCGTCTATGCTCTTTTTGCTTCTCGGATATTTTTTTTTCAAAAAAATTATTTTCTCCATTTTTTGATTTTTGATTTGCTTAAGAAAATGAATTAATGGAAAATATTTTTCTGATTATTGAAAAATCTATGCTAAAATTCAGAAAAAATGATTTCCTCTTTAAAAAATAAAAGATGATTTTCCAAAATATAATTTTGGTGCTTGGACTCAAAACTTTACGCTAAGCCATGAACCCTAATGCTAGCTCCTGAGTCCTTGGCATCGAGGACTAGGTCTTCGGTGCTCGGGCTCGGATACCGAGGTCGGGCTTGTGTCTTGTGCCCATGCCTATGCTCGGGACCTTGGTACCCATGCCTAGATCCCCGATGCTTGCTCTTGAGTTCATTGAGGTTGAGCCCAAAGCTCAAACTCTCGAGCTTGGTCCTTGACAATTGAGCCTAGGTCCTTGGTGCCTGAGCTAGGGTCTATCAAGATCAAGACTCAAGACCCTATTATTAGTGCCAAGGTCTATCGAGGCCGGGCTCGAAATCCTGATGCTTGTGCTAGGGTCTATTGAGGCTAGGCCTGGGTAATAGGGGTGAGCATGATCTACATGGATGATGCTCACCCTAGAATCAAGAATTGCCTAGTAAGGGTTGGTTCCAAAAAATTGGAATCCACTAGGGAATTAAACCATTGGTTTGGTAAGTTTCTGGGTTGGTCCATGGAATTGGCCAAGGGAGGTGGAGAAGGGGAAGGGAGGGGTGGAGGAGTAAGGGAAGGGCAGGCATAGGTTGTAGGTGGAGTGGAGTAGAGATGGGAGAGGGCAAGACGGGGGTGATGATGAGGTTGAGTGGGAGAGTAGGGGAGCAAGAGGTGGGTTGAGGGAGTGAAGGTGGTGGAGAGAAGATCTACATCTCTCTATAGAGAGAATGGATACAAACAATGAAAGATAATGGATATTAGTTTAAGGTGACTCGATCCAACAAGGTTGTGAAAATAATGGAGTACATAGATCAAGACTAGAGTACAAAGAGTAATGACATACCTTTTCTTTGAAGGTTCTTGAAACCCAACTCAGCGAGAGTGAAGAAACTACCATGAACGTAGCTCACTCTAGAGATGTTGATCATGCAAGGGACGTGGAAGAAATAGGAGAGATTGTGTAGTATTATTTGAAGAGAGAGAATGCAGGAGTTGGAATGAGGAGAGAGAGAAAAGTGGGGAGTTGGTGATTGATACAAGGTTTTTTTTTTTTTTTTTTTGAAAGGCATAAAGGAGAGAGAGAGTTGTGCTAATTGAAGATAGAGAAAATAGAGAGATGAAATTTAATATACACACACTAGTCCGGTCCGAGTGGGCAATTTGGAACCGGGAACATGACTAGTACTCATAACAATTGTCGATTTTGGCCTGGTTATGGGTGGTCGGGGTGATTTCTGATTATTTTACACACCCTTTCTTATGGGCTCAAGACCAAGGTACTTGATTGAGGCTAGATTGGGACTCTAGTGCCCATACTTGGTTCTCCAACTATCTACAGGCAAGTTACTGGGGCCCATGCCCAAATAATGTCTATATATTTAAGAAAATCAAATTAAAAAATTTTTTTTCATTTGTTGGAAAATATTTTCAGCTCATTTTCACATTTCAGCTAAATATAAAAAATATTGTCATTTTTCATGAAAATGATTTTTGAAAAATATTTTTTAGAAAAGTTATATTTTTCGCAAAGTAAACGGACCATTATAAACAAACAGTCAAAGATATCCTCCGGCCAATAGCCCAATGTCAAGTTCTCTATATTCTTTTTTCTTTTTAATCGTTTCTGACCAAACGAATTTCCCATTTTTGACCGAACATATTTCTTGAATTTAAAGTTTCTTTTCTGCATGACTATGTTTCTTGACTACGAATGGATTTTCCTCTACGCATGCCGGCAACAGAGCTAAGATCTCACCGTGGGTAAAGTCGGCGTTCATCTATGAATGGTTGAATCGGGTTTTGATTAACAGGTTAAGGTTTGCATTGACATCATGAAGATGATGCATGAATTGAATATGATGGACCATCGCCATGAAGGACGATGCAAGAGTGCTCAGATCTTACCGTCTTTTCACTCTAAAATAATACATAAGAGAATTGGCTGAAGGAGTTGTCTCTTTCCGATCGTCCATGTTATCCATAGAATGGCTCTTTGCCTTGTGTGCACTAGAGATGTGCAATTAAATTGGTTCTACCGACAATTAGATCGGACCGCCCCAAAAATCTGGTGTAGGAATAGGTTCCCAACCAATCCTGAACCAATCTTAGAAAAGGTTTTGAGTGAATACCTACGTAGGAACTAGTTTATAAGTTAAAAACCCAAAACTCTAATTTCTTTTTCCTCTAAATTTAAACCTCAACACTCTTTCATCATTTGTCTTACCTCTGAACTTCTTGCCAATTTTCCTCTTCTCTTAAATTTTTTATAGACAAGTGGGGAATGTAGTTTTATAATTTATGTTTTATGTTATGTGTTTGAACTTTTTATTATTTATAATTGTACATGACTATATATTCATCTTATTAATTGTTGTTTTTAGTAAATTATAGATTTCTGTTTTTTATTTTACTTTGAAACTTTTTGCTACTCATAACCTCATATGATTTTGCTATAAAAAAACCAAAAAATAGAAACAAAAAAAAAAAAGAAAAAAAGGTTCTTGGGTAGACCCTGGAATTGTACCAGAAAAACATGAAAGGTTCTAGATGTTTTCAACAAAATAGAATAGGTTTCAGTGTCCAAAAACTAGAAATTGATTATAACAGGGTAGGTTCAAGGTTCCAGTTCTGGAATTTGCCCATTTTAAAACTGATTACCCATGGTGTGCACTGCAACAAGAAAAGACTTTATCATAAAACATGTGGTGATTTTCCTCATGTGACGTCCTAGTGCCACAACACCTAATCAACCAATGGTGCATGTCATTAGCAATTATTGTAGTTAATTTTCGGGTTATTGGTCAATAATATAATTATATAAGCTTTCATTTGTCACTTTTGATTGGAAATTTGTGCCGCGTACTGCAAGGATGTGCTTTCTAAATCATTTCATGGAGCACAAGCTCGGTTCCTTGTCTGTTGAAACGGCACCATGCTTGCGACGGCAAGAAGATTATAGATAACATAATATCCGTGGGAATGAACTGAAAATTGGAAACAAAATGCGAATGACTTTGCGCGAATCATTGAACAGATTCAGACCCTTTGCCATGTTAAAGATGAACGTCATTCTCTTTCAGCAAGGCGAAAAGATCAAAAGCTTTGAAACATTTTATTTCTTTTTCGCGCTTTGCAGAAAACGGTTTGCAGGGGAAATTGGGAAAGCCTGCTTATCTTGAAAATGGATCACTACCATCACTCCCTTAACGGCAGGGGACTCGGCGTTCGAGGTCACTTTCAATTGGGACAAGAAGGTGGGAGTTCCGGGGGCAATCATCGTACAAAACAACCATCACAGTCAGTTTTACCTCAAGACGATCACACTCGAAGATGTGCCTGGCGAGGGCCGAGTCCACTTCATCTGCAACTCGTGGGTCTACCCTGCCGACCGGTACAAGAAGGACCGGGTCTTCTTCTCTAACAAGGTTCGATCACAATACTTTGATGAAGCTAAGCTATAGCCGCAATTTATGATTTGCTTCAAGAGTCTCAAATCAATAGGAACAAATAAAAGACATAGCCTCCGAGTATGAAGACTTAAATCTTATTTTGCATATAATAGTTCTAAAAAAATAAGCTGATGCGGAAAATTGGTCAGAAAGGAGTGACTTTTCAAACGGTCTTAGCTTCCCGAAAACCTAATTTGCGTATTAGAATCTCACTTCTAGGAATTCTCTGGGCATACCCTACTTTTAGCCAGTTTCAGCATCTTCTAAGCTTTCCGATTTCATTGAAGTGGGGCATTTCGCTTAGGAATTGCACTTTATATTGGCTTAAGGCATTTCAGTTTCGGACTCTATTCTATTCTGTCAGATGAAATTGCAATATGATTGGACAGGGTTCCTTAGGTTGTCTCTAATAAGATAGCACGTTATTGCAGACGTATCTTCCGAGCCAAACTCCAGCGCCTCTAGTGAAGTACCGAGAGGAAGAGTTAGTTAACTTGAGAGGAGACGGAACGGGAGAGCTTCTGGAGTGGGACAGGGTGTACGACTATGCTTGCTACAATGATTTGGGCGATCCAGACAAGGGCTCGAAGTATGCCCGCCCTGTTCTAGGAGGATCTTCTGAATATCCCTATCCTCGCAGAGGAAGGACCGGTCGACCTCCGACTGAGACAGGTTAGATAATGCACTCATATCATGAATCTCCAATTTGATGTGAGATTATTATGGCTTCTCTTTTTTTTTGACAGTGATGCTTCATTTGTAAGTATATTCTACTGAATTTTCACGATGTTATCGACAGATCCGAATACTGAGAGCAGGCTTCCTCTGCTCATGAGCCTAAACACATACGTTCCAAGGGACGAACGGTTTGGCCACTTAAAGATGTCCGACTTCCTTGCTTATGGTCTAAAAGCCCTGGGTCAATTTCTGAAGCCCGAGCTAGAGAGTATATTCGACAGCACGCCCAATGAGTTTGACTCCTTCCAGGATGTGCTCAATCTCTATGAGGGCGGTATTAAGCTTCCCGATGGCGCTTTGCTGGAGATTCTGAAGAAGAACATTCCCCTCGAGATGCTTAAGATACTCTTTCGGACAGACGGGGAAGGGCTTCTCGAGTACCCCATGCCTCAGGTGATCAAAGGTAATGGATACATATGTCTGTGGGACCTTTTTCATCTGATTAGTTCGAGGCTATTTTCCTAACGTTTAGCAATCATCCTGTGCAGAGGATAAGACTGCCTGGAGGACCGATGTAGAATTCGGTAGAGAAATGCTCGCTGGAGTCAACCCTGTCATGATTCGCTGTCTTCAGGTAAATAACAATATATTTCATGTTACAGCTCAAACAAATTCAGTTAATATTAAATTGAGGTGCGGAATGGAGTTCCACTGGTTGTCTAGTTGATTGAACATTTTTTGCTGATTTCAGGAATTCCCTCCGGCAAGCAAGCTAGACCCTAATATATATGGCGACCAGAGCAGTTCAATAAGGGAAGAGCTCATTCAGGAGCAACTGAATGGATTAACTGTCGAACAGGTACCTTCATTGCATCTCACGTCACTAAGAGCGTCCATATACTTGCTTAAAAGATGTTGGCGAGCTCATTGAAGTTATAATATCCAAATTGAAACGATGCATAACAAATGCAGGCTACCAAGATGAACAAATTGTTCATATTGGATCACCATGATTCGATCATGCCATATCTAAGCCGGATAAACACAACCACCACTAAAACGTATGCTACGCGAACACTCCTCTTCTTGAAGGATGACGGTACCCTGAAGCCGTTGGCAATAGAACTTAGCTTGCCGCATCCCGAGGGAGACGAGTTTGGTGCAATAAGCAAGGTGTACACACCAGCCGATCAAGGCGTCAAAGGTTCCATTTGGCAGCTGGCTAAAGCTTATGTGGCAGTTAACGACTCAGGCTATCATCAACTCATCAGCCACTGGTAAAGATTTCTGAGGAGCATTCAACTATATACAGAAGGAGAAGAAAGTCTATTTATTTCCTGCATATTGATAATTTTCTTGATTCTTACTGCAGGTTGAATACTCACGCGGTGATTGAACCATTTGTGATTGCAACAAATAGACAACTGAGTGTGCTTCACCCGATCCACAAGCTTTTGCATCCCCATTTCCGCGACACGATGGAGATAAATGCAATCGGCAGGCAGATTGTGATCAATGCGGGTGGAATTCTGGAGACGACTGTATTCCCGGCAAAGTATTCCATGGAGATGTCTTCCGCCATCTACAAGAACTGGATTTTCCCCGAGCAAGCGCTTCCTGCTGACCTCATCAAGCGGTAAATTTTCTGTTCTGTACAAATAAATCATCCATAAGACTTTTTCTTTAAAATTCCTTCAAAAAGCAAGACAAATAAAGGCCGATGAAGACTGCGCAAATGTACTTGGAATAGCTGAGGCTCATGCCGAGATACATATCAATATAGCTCTTGTTTGTTTTACTTGAATTATTCTGATAGACTGAGTGTGACGAAAATATTCTACCTTTTCTTGTCTTCAGGGGAGTCGCTGTAGAAGATGCAAACTCCCCGCATGGCCTCCGCCTATTGATTGAGGACTACCCCTACGCGGTAGATGGGCTCGAGATCTGGTCCGCGATCAAGATGTGGGTTGAGGACTACTGCTCCTTTTATTACAAGAGCGACCAGACCGTACAGAATGACGAGGAGCTCCAATCCTAGTGGAAGGAACTCGTGGAGGAGGGACACGGCGACAAGAAGAACAAGCCCTGGTGGCCTAAAATGCAGACTGTGAAGGACCTAACAGAGACATGTACGATCACCATCTGGATCGCGTCTGCTCTCCATGCGGCTGTGAACTTCGGGCAATACCCTTATGCAGGGTACCTCCCGAACCGGCCCACCCTCAGCCGTCGCTATATGCCTGAGGAAGGTACTCCGGAATTTGAAGAGCTCAAGCAAAATCCTGACAAGGCTTTCCTGAAAACCATAACAGCCCAGCTTCAGACACTTCTAGGAATTTCGCTTATAGAGATCCTGTCAATGCATTCTACCGACGAGGTATATCTCGGCAAGAGAGACTCTCCTGAGTGGACGGCAGATGCTGAGCCACTGAAGGCGTTCGAGAGGTTTGGAAAGAAGCTGGAAGAAGTCGAGGAAAGGATTATGAGCATGAATGGGGACAAGAGGTGGAGGAACCGGGTCGGGCCAGTCGAGGTGCCCTATATGCTGCTTTACCCTACCAGCGAAGGCGGAGTGACTGCCAAGGGAATTCCCAACAGCGTCACGATCTGAACTTGTGCACGCATGCCTGTTCTTTTCTTGTTTATTCGTTGTTAATTGTTCCTCTGTTCTGGTATGAAAGCTAGTGTACGTGTGAAATATGAATAACGACAAAACAAATATAGCATAAAGTGTTTGTCGAGTTATGTAAGAGTTTCAAACTTTACATGTACAATCGATTGTTTTATGGATTGGAAAAATGTCAGGTCGTAAAATTCAGTATGGAACCCCAGGTTCAACCTTCAACATGTTCCTTTTCTACTTCAATTGCAAGATCATCAGCTATAAAAGAGTTTTATCTTCTTTTTTCTTCTGATCTATATCTATTATAACTTAACCATCTGGGCTATCTGCTCAATCTGATGGTTTTTGCAGGCACAACAATTTAAGTGATGATCATTATAGTCATCTCGCTCTCCTAGAACCCTTAAATCGTCGACTTTGGCCTTTGTTTCCAATCTTTGAAGCAAACCTTCAAAAATTGGAACATTATGGTGAATGAAAAGCCTTTTGTGCTGTATGTAATACGGGGAAAATTACAAAAAAACTCATAAATTTATTGCACTTTGATTAATTTTTTTTTTTTTTTGGTCAGTCTTACTCTATTCCTACTCTACACTCACTCGCAGATTTGTGCCCTGCCTCTTGCAGGGCGTGGGAGTCGCAACCCACTCTCGAAACTTACACGTCCCTATCCCCATCCCCCTTGAGAAGGTGGGGATTTGAACCCCTCACCTCCCTCTTCCATGTTGGAAGGGTGGCCACTGGGGCGAACCTTTTAATTGAGTCATAAACATTTTAATTGTGTCAATTAAGTGCTAAACCTTTTAATATTTTGCCAATTGAGTCCATCCGATCAATTTTGATTAGAATATGTTGAAGTGGACTCAATTGGCATAATTAAAATATTTAAGACTAAATTGCCATCGGTAATTTCCCATGTAATGTGAGTTTTGGCTCAGTGAGGCCAAATAGGTTATGCAACATCTCAAATCCTTGACCATGTAACTTTAAGCAAAAATAAGGCTACATTGGTTTTGCGGAAATGATTGACTTGTAAATATTTTTCTAAAAACAATTGCTTTTACCTGTATTATTTAAATAATTAATTGATGACATATGTTTTCATCATCAATAACTCTTTGTGTCTAACTATTTTTGTGAAAGATGAGATTATTTCTCAATATTCCCAAAAATTATGTTGCTTGAAATAATTAGTCAATGACGACAACTATATATATCTAAACATTTTTATAAACAATGAAAATATTTCTTGTTCATTCATTTTTATAAATGATACACACTATCATTTTAAGAAAATATTTTTCAAATCATTCGGGAAATAAAAACACCCTAAGTGAAGAAATTAACAAGCAACGATTTGAATTTTAATGCCTTGTGTTAACTCCTGATTACGGAAAAAACAACTTTTACACTATGGGTAAAAAAGAAAGACATCCCTTCTATTCCTGTTTTTCTTCATTAAAAGCCACCAAAGCTTTTAGAAAATGGTACATATCCATTTATTTCCAGAAAAATCTACTAACGAAATTTTTTTTCCTCATTTTTTGACTTTGGATGCCCAAGAAAAAAGTCTAACAGAAAGTCTTTGACTAAATTCTATACTAAATTCAAAAAAATAATTTTATGTTTTAAAAATCAGAAATTATTTTTTGAGATATAATTAGACCTTGGCGCTTGAGAGCAGGGACCAACGCCTATGCCCACATCCTTAAGGGCTTGGCATAGGTTCATTGAGCTTGAGCTTGAGTTCCTTGTGGTTGGACTTGCGACCCTAGTCCATGCCTAGGTTATAGCCGGCTATGCTTAGGTACCTAGCTTTCATAGTCAAGTCATTGGCATTTGGGCACAAGCCCATCAAGGCTCGAGTTGTGTCGATAGAGGCAAGGCCTCGGTTCCTTGAGGTCCAGCTCGAGATCCCTACGGTCATATTCGGATCTCTGGAGGCCATGCTTGAGTACATGGCTTTTAGGTGAGAGTGTTTGGCAGGATTTTTTTTACTTGCCTTTGGGAAAGGCAAGCCTTCCCAAGGCTGAAAGCCCAAGGCAGGTTGGCCTCCCACGTCAAAGTCACTGGTGACCACCCTCGGGTTTTTAGTTGTTAGGCTTGAGAAACCCCAACTCCGACAATCAGAGAGAATTGAATTACTAAATTCAATTGTTATTGTTATATTATTTTGGTGCTCCACAGAGGGACTTATGGAGAGTTGACAGGTGGATATTTTATGGTTAATCACCTCGCTTCCCTTTGCTTTAATTTTTTTTTCCATCTTCCTCCTTATGTCCAAGATATAACTTTTTATCAATAATAGAAACACTATAAATAATACAAGCATCTTGACATCACCAAAATGATCACCATGCAATCAAATTCTCAAGACAACAACACATGAATATATATTTTATTTTTAATATTTGATATTTAAGTATAAACGAAAAAAAAAAGAGACATTCAGAATAATTGTAGCCAGGCACTTGTTGGTCGTTTAGTGAAGGACTTTGTTCTTCTTTGCTTGGTTTGGAGTTCTTGGAATACTCAATAAACGTGGCGTTAAATTAGTTTCATTGACTTGACTTTCGAAGTTCAGACGAGCTTCGTCGAGGCAGGATCTCACCGGCCCGCGATTACCAGACTCCCAAATCCATGCGTAGTCTTTAATGTCTGATTTTGATCAATTATGTTTCATTGGCGTAGGATCGATTTTAATGATGACCCGTTGAACCCGTAAAGATACAAAAACCTATAAGCTACTACCAAACTTTGAATACATATATCAATGAACCATTGCGGTGACAAATAAATCAAACTTTTTGGAGAAGTTTGCTAATGTTACTCTGACTAGTATCTCCAATTAATGCATTTGCGAAAGTAATGGTGTGATCACCTATATGTATATGTAATCTCAAAGTTACAATCTGTTATTACTTAGGATAAATATATATGTTGATGCAAATTAAAGACGTTAGTACAGAAGGCATTGTAAAAACCAAAAACCTTACTTCGTGGGATGTGGAATTTGTGTCCTTTATCACTATTATTAGTATTATTTTGTCAAGAGGCAATAATACCACAAGCATCTTAACTTTGGCTTGTTTTATAATCGAGTATCCCGATCTTCTTTTTTGTTCGGTTGAGTACCTCAAGTTCTCAAATGTGGATCAATGTGAAACCATAGTTAAAATTGTAGAGAAAAAAAAATGCAAAAATGTAAACTAACACCGATAAAGCCTTTAACTCCCACATTGGCGTCCGATATGATCTCTTCGCGTGATGTCATGTTAATAGTCATATCGAACGGGCAAAATTAAAATCGTACAAATCAACATTCTCTCTCTCTCTCACACGCGTGCACACACATCACCTACACCTAAATGGTGATCGTTAGCCAAAATTGGCTGAAAGGACTACATTAGCAAGTCTTTAAAAAGTTTAGCACAAAAGTAGCAAATTGAAAAATTTTTATTGAATTGGCATCCGAATATAAGGTTTGAGAACTTAAAAAAAATAAAAAAATTGTCCTGTACATTGGCGGAGAATCCGAGGGTGATATCATATCTGTTCGTTTGAAGTGTCAAAATTTGATGCACGTGCCGTATCAAGCTGGGTAACGACATAGAAATCAAAGTCTGTGCATCTTATCTCGAAAGATTTCGATGGGCTAACGACAAATTCCCCCGTTACCATCCCGCAAGGTAAATGAACCAACCGCACGGCGGCGGCAAGTCGATGATCTCACCTCAAGGAACGGCCGCCGAGGTGGCCATAGCAGCACCTCACATTTGGCTTTTGTAGGAAGAAGAATCAAAGCACTTTTTATTCGGTATACCTATTCTCTCCATTATAATAATAATCTAATTTTCACCCACTTAGTATAATATGCACGCATACACGAAGACGTCGACAGGACCGCATGCACATACGTAAGATCTTCATTTATTTATTCATGGGTTCCCCCGTTGTCTTTTCCTTTTTCCTTTCCTTTTTTCCATTTTTGTAGACCTTGGCAATTAGCAGCCCCTTCTGAAGAAGCCCTCTATTCAAGGGGAAGAAAAGGTCGTCTCGACTCCCCCCAATCACTGAGGTTCCCACCAAAATGTCCATGAATTCAGGTTTTAAATTCAAAGAGATGATCTCAGGTTCCAGCTCCTAACAAAAAATTGACTTGGTCCATACCATGGTTTTGATAATTTAAACACGAAAATTGGAAGAATCGTCATTTTGATGGGTAGCTTATTAACTCTTTTTTGAACTTATACCGTGGGATCAGACTGATTTTCATATAATGGCAACAAGAGCATGTGCGAGTGCGAGTGCGTGATGCCCGGGTGTATCTTGGCCATTTAGGGGAATGGAAGTCAAAATTAGGTCACTTGCATGAAAAAGCTGGAGTTGCTTCTATAGTTGGCTAGTGAAAGCACACACAATCGAAAACCATGGAAAAGTCTATCAAGTAATTGACCTTTATTAGTCTGTAGAGCACGGCAATTGGAGTTAGACGTATCGTCGGTCTTTAATTTTCCACATGCATCGTGATGGGGCACGGATAAGGAGCTAAATTCACAGCATTAAACTAAAACATTCTTCTGTGGGTCATTTGAAGTTTGCTGATGCTAGACGCCCTTCTTTTTTTTTTTTTTTTTGTGTGAAATAAAAAATAAATAAAACTTATTAGAAACAATGATTATCAAGTTGGAATGTAAAAAACATGTTCAATGTTTTGTAACTGTGATTTAATATTTACTTCTTTTCGTTTCTAATTTACTAATAACTTGGCATCTCTTCTTTCGTTAAAAAGGATTGTGATAGTTACGGATGGTGAATTTTGCATTACATAGATTTTTTTTTGTTTTTCTCACATGCAACCTTTGTGTCTATGTAGTATTAGACTTGTCAAAATGGTTCATAAACTCATTTTTTGTAACTCATATTTGATGGGTTCAGTAGTTGTATTGGGTTAGTTATTTCAATAAATGAGTTAAAAATGGTACAACCCAAAATAATATGGATGTTAAATGGGTTCATAAATTACTTAGACCAACCCACATTTATGGCTCTATCTTCACTTTCTTTGATCTCTACTTAATCTTGCACTCGGTCACTCCATGTTCTCACCTCAATTTAATTATGAGTTCTACTGAATTTTTAACAATATGGATCGGGTCATGTATGGGGACCGATCAGGTTGGATATGTGTTGCTAGATTTGCATTGTATATAAAAAGGGTCAATTTGGGTTGAACTATTTTTGAATTGATCCAAACCTGACCTAATCCACTGCTTGGTAAAAGTCCATCACATGATCTTGAGAGATTCATTATTCCTCACCCAGTCGCCTTTGGCATTCATCAGCATGGTAATACGGTTCCTATTTCTCTGTTTTATAGTGGTGGCGTGAAAAAACTTTGTATTCCTGTCTCCCCATTTGAACCACTTAATTCTCGATTCCCCAAAACATTTATTCTTGTTGCCATAGGGATTCGATTTCTTTGTGGATATTCTGAATCCTGTAATGATCATACTGCAAGGTGGGGTTGTTCATCCGAAACTGAAGCTCATTTTTCAGCCCTTTGATTTTCTTATATGAGTTGGGGAATCATTTTTTACTCCACGCCGCTAGTTGAGTAGCCACAGTTTTAAATTTTTCAACCAAAATTTTCAGATAGGTATCCTCCCATGTTTGCTTGACTATTCTCCTACAATCTTCGTCTTCCGCCCAAAATGGCTCATATTTGAACTCTTGGCGTTTATGTGTTGTAGTGGATATAGTTGACAAGATGAGCGGACTATGATCAGAGCCAATAGTTGGTAAAGCTATAACTTCAGCATTTGGATAATCTATTCTCCGTTCCATGGCTTCGGCGGACTTTGGACGGCAAGAAAAGAAGACCTGCAAATATTTCCTTTTTATACGTGTGCCCTAAAGGTCGAATTTGACCGGTGGCCCACCTCAAATTAGCTTCACGTTGGAGAGAGATGCCGCTTCTTTCTGCGACGTGGAGTGTGTGCGCGCGCGCCCAGAGTCAACACTTTGACTCTGGTCCCCACGATCAGATTCCTTTTTAAACTCTACGTGCAGGCTCCTTCTTTCCTTTATTATATATATATAAAGTGTGCACAAAGTCTTGTTTGCACATCCGAAATAGAGAAGGAAATTGTTTTTTCCTTTTTCATCTGATTTATAATCCGCTTGGAAAAAACTTTATCGACAAATTCGGTTAAACAAAATGTTATTTAAATTCAAACTCGAGACATTAATTTAACACACCCCAGACCAAGTTGTTGAACGTGTTGATGTAGTCTTGAGTTCGACCCGCTTTGTGTTGAGGTTACAGAATCCACGTTTTGGCGAAACCTCTAAAGAATTTGAAAAAAACGCTAGTTAGCTCAAATGTCCCCCAAAAGCTTAGGTCATGCGTGTGATCCGCGAGATTGCTATCCTTTTTTTTTTTTTTTTTGCGGGGCGAATCGGATGTATTCATATTCAATCTGGTAGTTCGATTTTCTTGCACTGACAAAAGAAGATGCTTTGGTGCAATGCCTACTCGTGGGAGACGACAAGGAAGCAATCGATTCCGGGGCTCAGCATTATTGCCACCATCAATTTTTCATGGTACCTAAAGTAAAAAAAAAAACAAAAAAAAAACAAAAGTCAAATTGATTGAAAAAATATTTGATTTAACTTAATCTATGTATAGTACATAAATGGCCCCCACCCAAAAAAAAAAAATCTATTGTACAGTTCTGTAGCTGTCCTAATGAGATACCTTGCACTTGGTATTATCTATTTTGATTACCGCTAAATTGCGCCTTCGTTGGTCAAAGTTGTTATATAAAATATGTTAATTCAAATCATATGGGGCTAATTCGATTGGTTAGAATGTTTTGTTGCCCGAAAATTAAATTAGAATGTTTGCAAGGAATTCCTTTCTTTATTGTTTCGTGTACGCTATAATAATTGATTTGATTGGTGAGCGAACTAAATTAGTAGAGGGTCACGAATCACGTGGTCAACAAATAGCATGCACGTGTGCTTCGTTTATTGATCCTTATTTGTGGAGAAATTCGACATGACTTGTCTAACTTATGTACGTTACGTTTAATCATAAACTAAACATAATTCATTGTTTTTATTTTTTTGTCATTGTGACTCTAGAAAAAAAGTACCCACCCTTAAATTTTATAATAGATTTAGCTGTGATGTTTTATCTTTCTTTTATAGATTTGATTCGATTTTTTTTCTCATACATATACATATATACTTGTGTATGTGGATAAGAAAGACAAGACGAGAGATATAACTCTTGCATTGAAACTTAGAAACATTTCAAAAAAAGACCTGAAGTGCCATTATTTTTTCAAATAAGAACTCGAAGTTAACATTATTTCACATAATGACTTGGAGTGACATTGGTTGTTTCAAATAAGAGCTTCATCTCGTCGGTCGCCAACCAACTAAATTTTCTGAACGGTGAAAGGTAATTTCATCATTTTTCATTTTCTTTTTTTTTTCTTCTAGTTCTTCTTCTTCTTCTTCTTCTTCTTCTTCTTCTTCTTCCTCTTCACTAGCAGTCAGCTAGCCATCGGTGATGCCCACAAAGGGTTGGGCGAATGTCGCCCTCGTTGGCAAAGGCCATCCACGACGGTCACAGGCAAGGGACGGCTTTGCTTGGGCGAGGCGATCCTCACCCTAGGGCCATCTACAAGGTCGGCCCTTGGCGGCCCCAAGCGAGACCAAATCTCGCTAGATCTGCGAGGGTGGCCTCACCTGTGGTCAGCAAGGGTTGGGCGACTTCGCTAGCCGGTGGTAAGGGCTAACGAGGACCTGCAAGCTTTCACCTAGGGTAGGTGAGGCTAATCCTCTCTAGACCAGCGGTTGACAAGGACCTACAAGCCCTTGTTGGTGGCGGGCGAAGCCATCCTCACGAGATCTTGTGAGGGTTGACCTCGCTTGCCTTAGGCGAGGGCACGACCACCCTCGCTAGTGGGCGACGACCGATGAGGTCGCCTAGCCTTCGCTTGGCCTAGGCGAGGTCGCCCAACCCTCACCTATTGCGGGCAAGGCCACCTTCGCCAGATCCGGAGAGGGTTGGCCTCACTTGGGGATACCAAGGGCTGACCTCGCAAATGGCCCTAGGGTGAGGGTTGCCTTGCCCAAGGGAGGCCGTCCCTTGCTTGTAGCCGGTGTGGGTTGTCCTTGCCGGTGAGTATGACCCTTGCCCAACCCTCTGTGGGCATCGCTAGTGGGTGGCCGATCGGCCAGTGGCAAGGGGCTGAAGAAGAACAAAAATTAAAAAGGAAAGAAAAAAAGGAAAATAGCAAATAACGAAAATGCTCCTCATCGCCGAAAATTCAAGTCCTTATTTGAAATGGACATAGCTACTTCATGCCCTCATTTAAAATTGACATAATCATTTTAGGTCCTCATTTGATACAAGATCCACTCTAGGCACTTATTTAAGAAAGTGATGACACTTCATGTCCTTATTTGAAATAAGGTCCATTTCGGGCACTTATTTAAGAAAATGAGAACACCTGGAGTCCATTTTTGAGATTTTCCCTTAAAACTTTGATTTGTTGAAAAGTTCATTATGATATTATATAATGAAATCTTTCTTTACCTTACAATTATATTTTCTCGCCCTTCAACCCCGGTCAGATCCCAATCTAACCATTTGATCAAGGCATCGTATAATATCTAAATCTTACCCCCAAAAAAAAAAAAAAAAGAAGACAAAAAGGAATCATAATGGATCCATTAAATACATGAGATTGGCTGTGCATGTGCTAGAGATTGTGTGCATGCATGTATTTAGGAAAAGAAAAAAAAATGAAATAATTACATAGATGAGAGGAACACATGGAATAGATGTTTTGGCATTCTATCCCTCTTCCTAAAAAAGTAAGTTAAATGTAAGAATTTTGCGAGAGGTCGCTCGATGTATGATATCACGGTATGTGATCAACGAATTGTCTAATCGGCTATCGTTCAAATGGATGCATCTGGACAGAAGAGACAACTCGAGACGGAAGATAAGATGACCTTTACCAAAAGTGAACACTGGTATCATTTGTCAAGCTTTCAAGCCTTTTGTCATATCGGATAATCTCGACGTGTCAAGAACGAGAATAATTGAGGCAAGATAGCCCGAGGATTAAGGCAACGCCACTAGATTCAAAGCAACCCGCGTGCAAATCACTTCATTAATCCCTTAATCATCACCAAATCTTCGCGGGTCGTCTTCCCTAAATGGGTCTTGGGTAACCATCGTTGAATCAGCGCGTAAATGAACGCGCCACCTCCACAAGATTTGGTCTATCAATTCAAACAAAACCAACTCAATTTCTCTCCTCATTTAAGAAAAGAAGAAGGGAAAAAATCTATAAAAAAAAAGTATTATTTAACGAGTGCCTAAGATACTAATCATTCAATTAGATGAGAAAACTTAGGTTTTCAAAATTATAAGGCTACGTTTGGTCGTCTGATAATTTTATCAAGATAGGACTTGATAGAATACAATATAATTTAGGGATTTTGGTATATTTTATCTACCGTTTAGTGAGTTGCAATAATAAATCCAGATATTTTTATATCCTATTTTGTCCATTGTTTGATATGAGCAACATATCGATATAAATGAATTTGAAAAATGTACAAATGAAAATAGTAAGAATTTCTCATGAGTCACTACTAAAGAAATCACAAGTGCAAAAACGGAGATGACCTTTATCAATGAATTCATAATTACTGTATCATCTACATTACGATCTACATCTTAAACAAAGAAAAGAGCTCATTGCAGCATTCTAGAGCCACATGTTTGACAGTGACAAGAAATGTAAATGGACTACAACAACATCGAGAATGCAAGTTTTTAGGTGCCGAGAAGTACTTTTTGTATAGTTCCGTTGGTTAAAAGTCAATATACATCTTATCTTACCAAAAAAAAAAAAAAAAAACTAAACACGGGATATGATATATCCTATCCCAACTACCAAATGTTGGCTAACTTCTTTTGCTCTACGGATCAAATATTTCCTGTCGAGTATACATGACAATACGTCCTTGAGATGGAGGGAAAGGGGAAAAAGGAGAAAGGAAAGAAATTCCTGGTCTCCCATAAAGAAGAGAAGCTTCTCGGTGATGCCGTAGCGTCGGACTTTTCCTTATAAATACCCTCCATCGCAACGCATACGCTTCTTAATTCTTTTCACATACCCATCCTTCTTTTCCTTTCATCCGATCAGCTTCGCAACAAAGGTTTCAATCAATTCTCCGGAATGGATAAGCTGTTTCATGGGATGCTGCACGCCTTCGACCGTGGTGACAAGGCAGGCCACCGGCGCAAGGCGGGCAGGTCCAAGAAGGTCAAGGGGACCGTGGTGCTGATGAAGAAGTACGTCTTGGACTTCAACGACTTCACCGCGTCCGTCCTTGACAACGTCGACGAGCTGTTGGGTAAGAAGGTCTCCCTGCGACTCGTGAGCGCCGTCCACGGTGATCCCGGTGAGTCATGACCCTCCTCCACGCTATCTTCTTGTCGTTCATTTCTGGAACAAGTTCTTTCAATGGATTTTCTTGGTACTAGACTGTGCTGTACATTTCTGTTGACAAAATCTGATGAATGGCAACAAATTAAACTGTTTGTCATCATGACAAGCGATCTTCTTCCCCACAAAGAATAGGAAATAATAAGTATTTCACACAACTTGCATATCTCAACTTTTTGCTTAGATTTTCAAGAAAGTGTAGCATATGCCTCTTCGCTTTACTTGCAGCGTGTTATTGACAAGAGTATGGTTGTGCAATTTGTGTTTTAAGCTTTTTGGTTCTGTTGCACGGTACTCTTGCGTTGGATTCAAGATTAGGAAATTGGCCATGCATGCGATACAGTCAACCTGATCTATCGCATTCCCTACTGAATTTATCTTCTGAAGTTTGATCTTTTCTGTGCAACTTTAGAGAACATGTGTAATCTTGATGGACTTAGATAGGTCCAACTTAGTTACCGCATGTTTGTTGATAGGACGACTCTATTATGCACACGTTTATAGACATAGATAAACAGTATGTACCCACATATTTTTCGACAATTTTTCAAATTTAAATAGATGGATCATAGTAAGTTTAGAGTAATCATTAAATCTTGCAGTTTCACGTGACAGAAATTTGAGTACATTTCGGTGTTTGCACTATAATTAGGATTCTCTTATAAATGAGAGACTTTCTAAACCAAACTTATAATTTAAATGAAAAAATTATGTTAATTCTGAAAATCTCAAGCCGAAAGCCAATTGAAAAACTTAAACGTTTAAACTCGATTAATATTTTGACCTACTTTTAAAGTTGACCATTTGGGCCCAAGTCTACTAGGTCATATTTTAGCACCCGCGTCGGACGCTTTTACTTTTTCTCTCTTAATATTACACTCCACACACATATAATTATATATATAGCAGCATTTGTAAGCTCGAGTAAATATGTATTTTTTTTTTCATGTTTTGGTAGAAGCGAATGAAATTAAGGTTTCGTTTATTTCGCAGAAATGATTATATTTTTCAGTGTTTGGTTGAAACTTGAAAATGTGCTAGAAAATATTTTCTACTGTTTGGTATGGATTACACTCTTTTTAATGATATTTTCTTTCTCTTTGTTTTTTTCTTTTCTTTTGTGAAAAATAAAATTTTAATTATTTTAATTTTATTATTTTTCCTTCTTCTTTGGCCGATTGCCGGCCACGGCAATTGGCCTTAGTCGAACTCAAGCCTTGCCACATTCCGATGAGTTCAAGTCTTGCTAGATCGACAAGGATTGAGATTGGCCTTGCTATATTGCTCGTGGCCCTCCAGCAAGCTTGGTACTCCCTTGTGATCGGTTGCTGGCCATTGTCATGGCTAGCTGAGGAAGAGGCAATAAGAAAAGGAAAGAAAAGAACAAAGAAATAAAAAGTCAAAATTTTTAAAAATAAAAAAATTAGATATTCAAAATTTTAAAAATTAAAATAATTTAAAATTCGATTATAGAAAAAAAAATATTTTTATAAGAATGAATGTTTCATTAATGAAGAACCCAAGCTTGAATGCCAACAACTAACGCACGGCCTTTGTGGAGCCAAGCTTGAGTGGTAGGGGCTAGAGCTCAAGTGTCAAGGGCCGAGAATGATCATTATGGATGTAGGGTCAGGTGCCGGGGAACAAGGGGTTTGGGCTTGAGTGCTAGGGGCCTGGGCCTAGGAACGAGGTCTTGAGCCTAGCTTCAATGGACATTGGTCCGGTCTCAATGGACTCGTGCTCAAGCATTAGAGACCTAATCCTTGCCTTCATGGACACAGGCTCGGCTTTGATGGACCTAGCCCGGGTATTGGAGACTTGGGAACTAGAAATGCTATATATTTTTTGCGAAACAGATAGGGTCTTTTAAACAATCAATCAAAGGTTTCCCCTAGTCAATAGCCCAATCTCAAGTTCTTTCCAAGTTTTTTTTTTTGAAAGAAAATTATATTTATTACTCAAAATGATATAGAAGTACATAGCTTTCATGATAAAGTAAAGTGAAAGATAGCACAAAGCCAAATCTAGAAAAATAAGGAGGATCAACGAAGCACCAACAAAAATCAAGCACAAACTTGTTCCACAAAAACGGATTTGTCAAACAAAATTGGTGTAGCAAATTTCTTCTCCATTAATTACGATGTTGCTAATTGGAGGTGTGCACCTAAGTTTTGCTTCCTCTACACCATCATCATATGGAAACAACTAGAATAGGTTAAACAAACACAGGTATAATACGTGGAGGAGCAAATTTTTGTAATTCAACGAGACACGAAAACTCTTGCGTTCATCATTAAGGTTGGAGACAAAGAACCTATACAAGAATGCAACAGAGGGACATATGATCCCCGAAGGCATATTTATTAAGCTCCTAGACCTAGATCGGGAGAGGATATCATCCAAAGCTCAAGTTCTCTACCTTCTTTTTTCTTTTTAATCGTTTCTGACTAAATAAATTTCCTATTATTGACCGAATACATTTCTTGAATTTAAAGTGTTTTTTTTTCCTACATGACTATGTTTCTTGACTACGTAACAGATAGGGGTGTGCATGGTCTGGGCAGGCAGTTCCTAACCTAGAACTCGGAACCGCCCGCTAGTTGCATGGATCCATCCGGGAATCGGACCGTCAATCTGGTCCGGTTTCCGAGTGGATCCATAGAACTAGTCAAACCTCCATGCCTTCCTCTTTTCATCCTCCCCACATCTGCTTATTCTAGCTCTCTTGACCATGGTAGCTTTATTTTCCTCAAGTACTAGCGTTGCGGTATTGTTCACGACAGTGGTGGTCGTGACCTTCGGTGGTCGTGACCTTCGCTCCGCTTCTGTCCCGGCCTCCACCACCATCTTTGCCACCGCCTCCGCCGTCTTTAACTCCTCCTTCGAGACCGACAATGAGGAGGATAATAGGGATGATGAGCTGTTCTTAGACCTAGAGTTCGCCTGTCCCCGAAGATGAGGATGATGGGGAGAAACCTAAGGAGGGGGAGGAGGAAGAGGGGAGGTAGAAGTGGGACAAGCCCAACAATGAAGAGGACGATAGTGACAGTGAATGCGGAGGTAGCAATGATGTGGAGAGAAAGAGTTCAAGTTCAAGGGAGGAAAAGAGAATCAACTCACTATTTCGCTGAGTTTAGACTAGGACTTGAAGGGAGATGAAAAGATCCAGAGGTGAATTGGAGAGAAAGAGGGAGTTCGGGGAGATTTTGAACTAAGAGAGATGATATGGAGTAGGAGAGTAGTAAATTGAGACAAGATAGTGATTGGAGCCCTAAATTTTAGATTTGTTAATTTCCAATTTTTTTAATATTGAAACTTAATATATTATTATAATAATATAACTGGTCCGGATGGGCGGGTGGACGGATCCGCCCATGGAACCAAGAACCGGACTGGTACTCACCGGTTCCCATAAATTGGAACCGGGAACCGGACCGGTTCCCTTAAGAACCACCTGTTCTGGGTAGTTCCGGTCTGGTTCTAAGCGATCTAGGCGGGTCCCGGTTCTTTTGCACATCCCAAGTAATGGAGCTACAACCTCGCTGTGGGTAAATTTGGCATTCGTTTATGGATGGTTGAATAAGGGTTTTGATCGAGAGGTGAGGTTTGCATTGCCTCAAGCATGAATTGAATATGATGGACCATTGCCATCAAGGACGATGCAAGAGTGCTCAGATACTGTTAATACGGAAAAGAGAATTAGTTGAAAGAGTTCTCTTTCAGATCGTCCATGCGATCCATAGAATGGCTCTTCGCCTAGCGTGCACTGCAACGAGAAAAGACATCATCGTAAAACACGAGGTGATTTTCCTCACGTCATGTCCTAGGACCACACGACCCAATTAACCAATGGTGCATGGCATTAGCAATTATTGTAGTTAATTTCTGGTTTTGGCCAATAAAAGCTATCATTTGTCACTTATGATTGGAAATTTGTGCCGCATTCCGCAAGGATGTGCTTTCTAAATCACTTCATTGAGCACAAGTTCGGGTCCTAGTCCTTTCCCTTTGGTTTTCAGCACAAGATCAGGTTCTTGTTTGTTGAAACGGATCCATTCTTGCGACATCAAAAAGATTATGGATAACATAATATCAGTGGGAATGAACTAAAAATTGGAAACAAAATGCAAATGACTTTGCGCGGATCATTGATCAGATCGAGACCCTTTGCCATGTTAAAGATGAACGTCATTCTCATTCGCTGGGACACAAAGTTCGAAAGCTTTGAAACCTTTAATTTCTTTTTCGTGCTTTGCAGAAAACTATTTGCGGGGGAAATTGGGAAAGCCTGCACATCTGGAAGGATGGATCACTACCATCACTCCCTTAACGGCAGGGGACTCGGCGTTCAAGGTCACTTTCAATTGGGACAAGGAGGTGGGAGTTCCTGGGGCGATCATCGTACAAAACAACCATCACAGTCAGTTTTACCTCAAGACGATCACACTCGAAGATGTGCCCGGTGAGGGCCGAGTCCACTTCGTCTGCAACTCGTGGGTCTACCCTGCCAACCAGTACAAGAAGGACCGGGTCTTCTTCTCTAACAAGGTTCGATCACAATAATTTTATTGATGAAACTAAGCTATAGCCGCAATGTATGATTTGCTTCCAGAGTCTCAATAGGACAAAATAAAAGACATTGCCTCCGATATGAAGACTTAAATCTTGTTTTACATAGAGTTGTCCGAAAGGATTAGCCGATTGGTCAGAAAGGAGTGACTTTTCAAGCGGTCCTAGCTTCCCGAAAACATAATTTGGGTAGTAGAATCTCACTCCTAGGAATTTTCCAGGTTAAGCTCTACTTTTAGCCAGTTTAAGCATCTTGTAAGCTTTCCAATTTCGCCAAAGTGCAGCATTTCACTTAGGAATTGCACTTAATATTGGCTGAACGCATTTCAGTTTCGGACTCTGTTCTATTCTGTCACATGAAATAGCAATTTGATTGGACGGGGATACTTAGGTTGTCTCTAATAAGATAGCACGTTATTGCAGACGTATCTTCCAAGCCAAACTCCAGCGCCTCTAGTGAAGTACCGAGAGGAAGAGTTAGCTAACTTGAGAGGAGACGGAACGGGAGAGCTTCAGGAGTGGGACAGGGTGTACGACTATGCTTACTACAATGATTTGGGCGATCCAGACAAGGGCTCGAAGTATGCCCGCCCTGTTCTAGGAGGATCTTCTGAATATCCCTATCCTCGCAGAGGAAGGACTGGTCGACCTCCGACTGAGACAGGTTAGATAATGCACTCATATCATGAATCTCCAATTGGATGTGAGATTATTATGGCTTCTTTTTTTTTTTTTTTGACAGTGATGCTTCATTTGTAAGTATATTTTACTGAATTTTCACGATGTTATCGACAGATCCGAATACTGAGAGCAGGCTGCCTCTGCTCATGAGCCTAAACACATACGTTCCAAGGGACGAACGGTTTGGCCACTTAAAGATGTCTGACTTCCTTGCTTATGCTCTAAAAGCCGTGGGTCAATTTCTGAAGCCCGAGCTAGAGAGTATATTTGACAGCACGCCCAGTGAGTTTGACTCCTTCCAGGATGTGCTCAATCTCTATGAGGGCGGTATTAAGCTTCCCAATTGCCCTTTGCTGGAGAGTCTGAAGGAGAACATTCCCCTCGAGATGCTTAAGATGCTCTTTCGGACGGACGGGGAAGGGCTTCTCAAGTACCCCATGCCTCAGGTGATCAAAGGTAATGGATACATATATCTATGGGACCTCTTTGATCTGATTAGTTCGAGGCTGTTTTCCTAATGTTTAGCAATCATCCTGTGCAGAGGATAAGACTGCCTGGAGGACAGATGTAGAATTCGGTAGAGAAATGCTCGCTGGAGTCAACCCTGTCGTGATTCGCTGTCTCCAGGTAAATAACAATATCTTTCACGTTACAGCTCGAACAAATTCAGTTATTATTAAAATGAGGTGCTGAATGGAGTTCCACCGGTTGTCTAGTTGATTGAACATTTTTTGTTGATTTCAGGAATTCCCTCCGGCAAGCAAGCTAGACCCTAATATATATGGCAACCAGAGCAGTTCAATAAGGGAAGAGCTCATTCAGGAGCAACTGAATGGATTAACTGTCGAACAGGTACCTTCATTGCATCTCACATCACTAAGAGCGTCCATATACTTGCTTATAAGATGATGGCGAGCTCATTTAAGTTATAATATCCAAATTGAAACGATGCATAACAAATGCAGGCTATCAAGATGAACAAATTGTTCATATTGGACCACCATGATTCGATCATGCCATATCTGAGGCGGATAAACACAACTACCACGAAAATGTATGCCACTCGAACACTCCTCTTCTTGAAGGATGACGGTACCTTGAAGCCACTGGCAATAGAGCTTAGCATGCCGCATCCTGAGGGAGATGAGTTTGGTGCGATAAGCAAGGTGTACACGCCGGCCGATCAAGGTGTTGAAGGTTCCATCTGGCAACTGGCTAAAGCTTATGTGGCAGTTAACGACGCAGGCTATCACCAACTCATCAGCCACTGGTAAAGATCTCAGAGGAGCATTCACCTATATAAAGAAGGGAAATTTTTATTTATTTATTTCCTGCATATTGATAATTTTCTTTATTCTTACCGCAGGTTGAATACTCACGCGGCGATTGAACCATTTGTGATTGCAACAAATAGACAATTGAGTGTGCTTCACCCCATCTACAAGCTTTTGCATCCCCATTTCCGCGACACGATGGAGATAAATGCAATGGCCAGGCAGATTGTGATCAATGCGGGTGGAATCCTGGAGACGACTGTATTCCCAGCAAAGTATTCCATGGAGATGTCTTCAGCCATCTACAAGAACTGGATTTTCCCCGAGCAAGCGCTTCCTGCTGACCTCATCAAGCGGTAAATTCACTGTTCTATACATATAAATCATCCATAAGACTTTCTATTTAAAATTGCTTCAAAAAGAAAGAAAAAGCAAGGCCGATGAAGATTGCGCAAATGTACTTGGAATAGCTGAGGCCTGTGCCGAGATACATATCAATATAGCTATCGTTTGTTTCACTTGAACTATTCTGATAGACTGAGTGACGAAAAAATTCTACCTTTTCTTGTCTTCAGGGGAGTCGCTGTAGAAGATGCGAACTCCCCGCATGGCCTCCGCCTATTGATCGAGGACTACCCCTATGCGGTAGATGGGCTCGAGATCTGGTCCGCGATCAGGACGTGGGTTGAGGACTACTGCTCCTTTTATTACAAGAGCGATGAGACGGTACAGGAGGATGAGGAACTCCAATCCTGGTGGAGGGAACTCGTGGAGGAGGGACACGGCGACAAGAAGGGTGAGCCCTGGTGGCCTAAAATGCAGACTGTGAAAGACCTAACAGAGACATGTACGATCACCATCTGGATCGCGTCTGCTCTCCATGCGGCTGTGAACTTCGGGCAATACCCTTATGCAGGGTACCTCCCGAACCGGCCCACCCTAAGCCGTCGCTATATGCCTGAGGAAGGTACTCCCGAATTTGAAGAGCTCAAGCAAAATCCTGACAAGGCTTTCCTGAAAACTATAACAGCCCAGCTTCAGACACTTCTAGGAATTTCGCTTATAGAGATCCTTTCGACGCATTCTACCGATGAGGTGTATCTTGGGCAGAGAGACACTCCGGAGTGGACAGCAGATGCTGAGCCTTTGGAGGCGTTCGAGAGGTTCGGGAAGAAGTTGGGAGAAGTCGAGGAAAGGATTATGAGGATGAATGGGGACAAGAGGTGGAGGAACCGGGTTGGGCCAGTCGAGGTGCCTTATATGCTACTTTACCCGACCAGCGAAGGCGGAGTGACTGCCAAGGGAATTCCCAACAGCGTCTCGATCTGAACTTGTGCACGCATGCCTGTTCTTTTCTAGTTTTTTCGTTGTTAACTGTTCCTCTGTTCTAATATGAAAGCTAGTGTACGTGTGAAATATGAATAACCACAATGCAAATATAGCATAATAAAGTGTCTGTCGAGATATGTACGAGATATGTAGGAGTTTCAAACTTTACCTGTACAATCGATTGTTTTAAGGATTGGACAAATGTCAGGTTGCAAAATTCACTGGATAAGTACACTAAAAGTGTCAAAAGTTGTGTATAACGCTCACTTTGATACCAAAAGTTTATTTTGAATCACGTAAGTACCAAAAAGTTTGAAAAATGATCGTTTTAATGCTAATGCCGGTCTGATTGATTATAAATCTGACGTGACACTTATTTATTTATTTTTAAAGCTGATATGGCTCGCCGGACAGTATAGTCAGCATCTAAACAACAAAATGATGCTGTTTGGCGTCTTTCCCCTAAGTTAGAACCCTAAATCCCCAAATTGAGAGAGAGAGAGAGAGAGAGAGAGAGAGAGAGAGAGAGAGAGAGAGAGAGAGAGAGAGAGAGAGATGGAATGGGCTTCCTCATCGTCTTCTTCCCCGAAGAACATAACCAGCACCGGCACTAGCAGTAACACCAGCAGCGGCACTGGCACCAGCACCAGCACAACTCCGCCTCCAGTTTGTTCGACATTGTCGACAAGCCCAAGCTCTTGTCCGCCTCGGTTTCTTGAGGTCAGGCTTGACATCCCTACGATCATACTCGGGTCTCCGGAGGCTGTGCTCGAGTAAACGGCTCCCCTCCCACGCCGAAGTCACCAGCTACCACCCTCGGGTTTTTAGATATTAGGCTTGAGAAACCCCGACTCCGACGATAAGAGAGGATTGAATTACTGAATTCAACTGTTATTGTTATATTATTTCGGCGCTCCATTGAGGGAATTATGGAGAGTTGACATGTGGATATTTTTATGGTTAATCACCTCGCTTCCCTTTGCTTTAATTTTTTTTTTTAACCCATCTTCATGTTCATGTCCAAGATATAACTTAGTTTTCAACAATAGAAATACTCTATAAATAATATAAGTATCTTGACATCACCGAAATGATCGCCACGCAATCAAATTCTCAAGACAACAACACATGAATATACTATTCATTTTACTTTTAATATTTGATATTAAAATATAAACCAAAAAAAAAAGAAAAGAAACATTCAGGATAATTGTAGCCAGGCACCTGTTGGTCGTTTAGTGAAGGACTTTGTTCTTCTTTGCTTGGTTTGGAGTTCTTGGAATATCAATACGTGCGGCGTTAAATTAGTTTCATTGACTTGACTTTCGAAGTTCAGACGAGCTTCGTCGAGGCAGGATCTCACCGGCCCACGATCACCAGACTCCCAAATTCGCGCATAGTGTCCACAGTCTGATTTTGATCAATTATGCTTCATTAGCCTAGGATCGATTTTAATGACGCTAGCTCGAGGTGACCCGTGAAACCCATAAAAATACATAAACCTATAAGCTACTACCAAACTTTGAATACACATATCAATAAACCATCTCGGTGAAAAATAAATCAAACTTTTTGGAGAAGTTTACTAATGTTGTTTTGACTAGTATCTCCAAATTATGCATTTGCGAAAGTGATGGTGTGATCACCTATATGTATATGTAATCTAAAAGTTACGATCTGTTATTACTTAGGATAAATATATATGTTGATGCAAATTAAAGACGTTAGTACAGAGGGCATTGTAAAAACCAAAAACCTTACTTCGTGGGATGTGGAATTTGCGTCCTTTATCACTATTATTAGTATTATTTTGTGAAGAGGCAATAACACCACAAGCATCTTAACTTTAGCTTGTTTTATAATCGAGTATCCAAATCTTCTTTTTTGTTCGGTTGGGTACCTCAAGTTCTCAAATGTGGATCAATGTGAACCATAGTTAAAATTGTAGACAAAAAATGCAAAAATGCAAAAATGCAAAAATGGATAATCACACCAATAAAGCCTTTAACTCCCACATTGGCATCCGATATGATCTCTTTACATGATGTCACGTTAATAGAGTCATATTGAATGGGCAAAATCAAAATGGTACAAATTAGCATTCTCTCTCTCTCTCTCTCTCTCTCTTGCACGGGCACGTGGGTGCACACACACATCACCTACACTGGTGGTCGTTAGTCAAAATTGGTTGGAAGGATTACATTGGTAAATTTTCAAAAGGTTTAGAACTGAAATAGTAAATTGAAATTTTTTTGATTGAAGTGGTATTCGAATAAGGCTTTTTTTTTATAAAAAAAAAGAAAAAGATTTCTCTTGTACATTGGCGGAGAATCCGAGTGTGATATCATATCTTTTCATTTGAAGTGTCAAAAATTGGTACACATGCTGTATCAAGCTAGGTAACGACATGGAATTCAAAGTTTGTGCATCATATCTCAAAAGATTTCGATCGGCTAACAACAAATTCCCCCGTTACCATTCCACAAGGGAAATCAACCAACCGCACGGCGGCAGCAAGTCGATGATCTCACCTCAAGGAACGGCCGCCGAGGTGGCCATATTTACGGCTCTATCTTTACTTTCTTTGACCTCTACTTAATCTTGCACTCGCTCACTCCATATTCTTACCTCAGTTTAAGAATGAGTTCTGCTAAATTTTTAACAATATGGATCGGGTCATGTATGTGGACTGATCGGGTTGGATATGTGTTACTGGATTTGTATTGTATAGAAAAAGGGTCAATTTGGGTCGAACTATTTTCGAATTGATCCAAACCCAACCTAACCCACTTGCTTAATGGATTTATAGTATAGAGTACTAGATTTTTATCTTTGGTTTCCAACCGTGTAAATTTATTAAAATATCAAGCTGGAGGGCGAGAGTTCAAATCCTAACACTAACACATACTTTTCTTCAAGTTATATCCGATTATTTGTCATGCCCACATTTGTCTACCTTTTGCATCTTTGTTGTCATAGAATCCTCATAATTTCCCAAATTGACAAATGAATAAGTCTAAAGAGGTAATTTTGTAGGGAACTCGACGCATTCTATTTGTTGAGAAGATGGCCTTAAAGTGGAAGGATTGAGAGTGTGTTTGATTCAGCATTTTGAAAGCCCATTAGAGAAATGCAAAGTAATTTAGTCTAAAGGGTTTTGAGCAAATGCAAAGGCCGTTTGGTACAAAACACATTTGAAAAGTCCTTTGGGTGACTAATATTAGTTTTTTGAATTTTAGTTGTTTAAATTTGAAAAAAAATAATGCATGCAACTTTTTAAATATAAGTTTTGACAATAATGTTAGCAAAATCAAATATATATATATTAGAAAAAGACCAAACCCTTCCTTGGTTTGGTGAAGGGCTACGGTTGCCAGTGGCCGTCGATCAAGATTGCTGAGGTTGGACGACCTCTGGTGAGGGTCATTGCGACCCTCGGCGAGGGCCACCGAAGGTCGCTTGAGCAAGGGTCGCATGACCTAGGTGACACGCGACCTAGGCGACCACCACTTAGGTCTTGCAATCCTTGCCTAGGTCTTGTGAGGGTCACGTGACTAACGGTTGCCTAGGTCGCTTGAGGTCATGTGACCTTCGACGGCCCTCACTAGAGTCGCGTGACCCTCGCTAGAGGTTGCCCCACCTTAGGCGACCTCGACTGACAGTTGTCGGTTGCCAGCACTAGATCTAGCTTGTTGGCAACCATAGCCCTTTGCCAGACCAGTGAAGGGTTAGGGCTTTTTTAATTAAAAAAATAATGAGGGACAAGATTAGAAATTTGAAGAATTGGTGAGGGTAGTTTTGGAAGAAAAAAATAAGTTTCGGCATTTGGTAAAATGCTGAAAGCTCAATGTTACTTTCTACTAGCATTGGGCTTTCAGCCTTCTTAATGCTAATTTTCATTTGAAATCAAAATGGTTACCAAATAATTCAGTATTTCTTTAGGCGGCTTTTAGTCCCAAGAGGCCTTGGAGGTTGAAAGCTTCTTAGGAATGCTGAATCAAATGCATCCTGAGTCGCTCAGGAGAAATTGATGCGTAATTGCTAGTGCCTTGTTTCACGAAAAAGAATGATTTGAAAAATATACATATTTTTAAATAATCACTTATATTGCATACAAAAATAAATGAATGAAAAGAAATACATTTTCATCGTCCACGCAAATATGAATATAAAATATTGTTGATAATAAAAATAATTTTTTTAACTAATTATTTTGAGCAATCAATTTTAGGATTTTTTTAAAATCATTCATTTTAATTTTCTACGAAATAAACAAAGCTTGTGTAAGTGCTCGACTGCTGTTTCTTTCCAGTTTAATCGCCCTCGTGATCATGGGATAGCAATCTGACTAGACTTCTTCAAAGTCCACGATACATTTGCCCTTACGCTAGGATTCATATTTCCTGAAAAGATTTTGGAACCACATGGCTATATCTGTCTCTTCCATACATGCCCTTGGGACCTCTATAGTAATGTCCACAGGGGAAGCTGCTTTGGTCGCCTTTCCGGACCCTTTCTACTCTAAAAAAAAAAAAATCGATAAAAGGGATAATGACTCAACCAATATCCGAATTTTTGTCCATCTTACCATCAAGTATCTAAACTTTTTCTTTGTTTAATCAAGTACCTTAATTATTCAAATTTGGCTCAATATAAAGTCTCTAGCAAAAAAAAAAAAAATTGTCATGCCGTGTGATTTAGCTCACGTAACTCGCTTACTTAATCAAAGTTTTGTCATCTCCATTTAGATGTGAGTTGACGAGGAAAGAGAGATAGAGAATGTTACTTGAACGAATTTAGCTGTCCAATATATCTCTGTTGACGTGACATCATTTCACAAAGTCATGTCATGTATGTTGTTAAAGCCAGTCTACTGGCATTATATTCAATTTGCTTCTTTTTTCTTCTTTTTGCGATTTTAACTGATGTCTCCCATTGACCCAAACTCGAGAGGTTGAGGCACTTGATTGAACCAAAAAAGAAAGAAAAAATTGATACTCAATTGTAAAACAAGCAAAAATTCAGATGCTTTGGTACCATTACCTCTAAAAAGAATAATTCTAATAATAGTACTTAATTATGCAAATTCCACATTCTAGGAAATAAGGTTCTCACTTTCTCTTCTTCCAAAAATTTGGTAAAGATTCATCACCGTCGTGGTACATAGAAATGTGTATACTTCGATGGAAGCATGTAGGTTGTGTTTTTCATCGGTTTAAAAAGTTACGGAACATAATTGATTAAAATCTAATGGCGGAGACTACACTAGGATGGGAGAGAAGAGGAGGGGGTCACGGTAAGATCTTGCCTCAACAAAGCCAGTCTAGTAACCCTTACTTTCACAGTAGCCTTTGCAGTTTGTCCGTTTGATTTACAAGAATGACAGACTTCAAGAATATATTTCTTATTTTAACGTGTTGGTATCCATATGTCCTGTGTCCCTAATTAGTATAATATGTTTTTCTTTCTCAATATTCAGCAATATCCTCTAAATGTATTACATCTAGGTGACCTTGAAATCTAGATGAGAACTCAAATGAAACTTTTTAAGGGCTTGTCTAGATTCATAACTTCGAAAGTCAAGTCAACGAAACTAATTTAACGCCAAGTGTACCGATATTCCAAGAGCTCCAGACCAAGCAACGAATAAAAAGTCCTTCACAAAAAGGACCAGCCAGCGTCCGGAGGATGTAGCAAAAGCGTGGTCATGCCGAGAAAATCAGAGAGACTCGACAGACGCGGTCTCAATCCATGCCCGGACCCGATGAGCTTGGGGAGATCAATTATTGGACGGTCGCGTGATAAGATAGAGATTTCGAACCAAAAGCCACCCGAAAAAATAGACGTGATTTCAAAAAATACGTTTTATTCTTATACAATACATTTTTATAGACGGTCTCCATCCATCTCCATACATTTTATTCTTATACAATATGTTTTTGAGATTCAAAAAATTTGATATTTTTGTGAAATTGCCAACTGTTTTAAAAATTTAAACTTTTAGATGAATACGTGATTTAATTTTATAAATAGTAATTTGGAAAGATTAAAATCAGGACTTCCTACTCTATTACTATGTGAGATTTAGTGAGATCACTACTAACTATTTTAAAAGCTTAAATTTTTAGATGAAGGTATAGTTTAATATTTCATTCCACTAATAGAAAGTATTAGAATATTTAAATGATAAACAACGCATTTATCTAATAGTTTGAGCTTTTAGAATAATTGTCAATGATCTCACAAAATAAGTGGTCATGAGTTCAAATCTTTTTATGCCTCTTTCCCCCAATTAAATATGTGCACTACATTAATACTAATTAAAAATACAAGATTAAGCGTGAGGGGAAGCGATAGAATATTTTTAAAATATTTGGTAGTGATTTTATTTCTTTTGCTAATGAAATTTGAATTGACACCTCGGACCAAGTTGTTGCATGGGTGGATGTAGTCTTGAGTTCGACCTGCCTCGTGTCAAGGTCACAAAATCCACCTTTTGGCGAAACCTCTAAAGAATCTAAAATAAAATGTTAATTAGCTGAAACAATAGAATATTTTTAAAATAGTTGGTAGTGATTTTATTTCTTTTACTAATGAAATTAGAATTGACAACCTAGACCAAGTCGTCGCACGTGTTGATGCAGTCTCGAGTTCGACCCACTTTGTGTCGAGGTCATGAAATCCACGTTTTGGTGAAACCTCTAAAGAATTTGAAATAAAATGCTAGTTAGCTCAAAAGTCCCCCAAAAGCTTAGGTCATGCGTGTGATCCGCGACTATCTTTTTATTATTATTATTATTATTATTATTATTATTATTATTATTATTATTATTATTATTATTATTATTATTATTATTATTATTGTTATTGCAGGGTGAATCGGATGTATTCATAGTCAATCCGGTAGTTCGATTTTCCTGCACTGACAAAAGAAGATGCTTCGGTGCAATGCCTACTCGTGGGAGTCGCCTAGGAAGAAATCGATCCTGGGGCTTAGCATTAGATTATTGCCGCCATCAATTTTTCACGGTACCTAAAGTCCAAATGATTATTTTTTTTTAATTTAACTTAATTTAGGTATAGTACATAAATGGCCCCACCCAAAAAAATAAAATCAAATCTATTGTACAGTTCTGTAGCTGTCCTAATGAGATACCTCGTAGTTAGCATTCTCTATTTCGATTACCGACTAAATTGCGCTTCGTTGGTCAAAGTTGTTATATAAAATATGTTTATTCGAATGATATGGGGCTAATTCGATTGGTTAGAATGTTTTGTTGCCCGAAAACTTAATCAGAATGTTTGCTAGGAATTCCTTTCTTTATTGTTTCGTGTACGTATGTTAATTGATTTGATTGCTGTGCGAACTAAATTAGTAGAGGGTCACGAATCACGTGGTCAACGAAGAGCACGCTGTTTATTGATGCCTATTTTTGGAGAAATTTGACATGACTTGTCTAACTTATGTACGTTTAATCATAAACTAAACATAATTTATTGTTTTTTTTTGTCATTGTGACCTCTAGGAAAAAAAATACCTACCCTTAAATTTTATAATAGATTTAGCTGGGATGTTTTATCTTTCTTTCATAGATTTGATTCGATTTTTTTCCTCATATGTATACATATATACTTGTGTATGTGGGTAAGAAAGACAAGACGAAAGATATAACTCTTTCATTGAAACTTTGATTTGTTGAAAAGTTCATTATGATATTAGAGCATGAAATCTTTCTTTACCTTACAATTATATTTTTTCGCCCTTCAACCCCGGTCAGATCCCAATCTAACCATCTGATTAAGGCATCGTATAATATTTAAATGTTACAAAAGAAAAAAAGAAAGGAATCATAATGGATCCATTACGTACATGAGATTGGCTGTGCATGTGCTAGAGATTGTATGCATGCATGTATTTAGGAAAAGAAAAAAGAAAGAAATAAATACATAGATGAGAGGAACACATGGAATCGATGATTTGGCATTCTATCCCTTTTCCTAAAGAAGTAAGTTAAATGTAAGAATTTCGCGAGATTGACGTGGGACGACATCAAAATTCATGATGAGGTCGCTCGATGTATGATATCATGTTATGTAATCAACGAATTGTCTAATCGGCTTTCGTTCAAATGGATACATTTGGACAGAAGGGACAACTCGAGACGGAAGATAAGACGAGCTTTACCAAAAGTGAACATTGGCATGATTTGTCAAGCTTTCAAGCCTTTTGTCATTTCGGATAATCTCAACGTGTCAAGAACGAATATAATTGACGCAAAATAACCCGAGGATTAAGGCAACGCCACTAAGATTCAAAGCAAACCGCGTGCTAATCACTTCATTAATCCCTTAATCATCACCAAATCTTCGCGGGTCGTCTTCCCTAAATGGGTCTTTGGTAGCCATCATTGAATCAGCGCCTGGATGAACGCGCCGTCTTTACAAGATTTGGTTTATCAATTCAACCAAAACCAACTCAATTTCTCTCCTCATTTAAGAAAAGAAGAAGGAAAAAATCTATAAAAAAAATATATATATATATATATATATATATATATAAATATATATTTATATATACATTATTTAACGAATGCCTGAGATACTAATCATTCAATTAAATGAGAAAACTTAGGTTTTCAAGATTATAAGACTGCATTTGGTTGTCTGAGAATCTTATCAGGATAGGACTTGATAGAATACAATATAATTTAGGGATTTTGCTATATTTTATCTACCGTTTGGTGAACTACAATAATAAATCTAGATATTTTGTATACTATTTTATCCATTGTTTGATATGAGCAACATATCAATATAAATGAATTTGAAAATGTATAAACGAAAATAATAAGAATTTCTCATGAGTCAATGCTAAAGAAATCACAAGTGTGAAAATGGAGATGACCTTTATCAATCAATTCATAATTACTATATCGTCTACATTACGATCTACATCTTAAACAAAGAAAGAGCTCATTGTAGAATTGTAGAGCCACATGTTCAACAATGACAAGAAATGTAAATGGACTACAACAACATGGACTAGGTAGATCAACTAGAAAAGTCAAATCTAATAAAGGAGAGAAAACATCGTGATTCGGAAAAGTATAGTATTTTGATTCTCTTGCCACTTTTGTGAAATTCCAACATGAATTATAAATATATATATATATATATATTATAGAAATAAAGAAATTTAAATAAATAAATAAATATATATAGGAATAAAAAAATTGTCCATTATTTTCTTATTTTGATTTTTCTTTTTTATATTAGAATCCAAATATTATTTATATTTAAATTATTTTAAATTAAAAAAATTTATTCGACAAAAATAACTTTTATACCATGGATATAAGAAATTCTATCTACATTTATCACATTTATTCTATAGGTAACTTTCTCAAGGCTATATCTACCTTATATGTGATTTTATCTTATCTTGGGTAAGAACTAAACACGGGATATGATATATTCTATCCCAACTACCAAATGTAGGCTAACTTCTTTTGCTTTAAAGATCAAATATTTCCTGTTGAGTATACATGACAATACGTTCTTGAGATCGAGAGAAAGGGAAAAGAGGAGAAAGGAAAGAAATTCCAGGTCTCCCATAAAGAAGGGAAGCTTCTCGGTGATGCCGTAGCGTCGGACTTTTCCTTATAAATACCCTCCATCACAACGCATACGCTTCTTCATTCTTTTCACATACCCATCCTTCTTTTCCTTTCACCCGATCAGCTTCGCAACAAAGGTTTCAATCAATTCTCCAGAATGGATAAGCTGTTTCATGGGATGTTGCATGCCTTCGACTGTGGTGACAAAGCGGGCCGCCGGCGCAAGGCGGGCAGGTCCAAGAAGGTCAAGGGGACCGTAGTGCTGATGAAGAAGTACGTCTTGGACTTCAACGACTTCAACGCGTCGGTCCTTGACAACGTCGACGAGCTGTTGGGTAAAAAGGTCTCTCTGCGACTCGTGAGCGCCGTCCACGGTGATCCCGGTGAGTCATGACCCTCCTCCCCGCTATCTTCTTCTCGTTCATTTCTGGAACAAGTTCTTTCAATGGCTTTTCTTGGTACTAGACTGTGCTGTACATTTCTGTTGACAAAATCTGATGAATGGCAACAAATTAAACTGGTAGTCATCATGACAAGCGATCTTCTTCCCCCACAAAGAGTAGGAAATAGTAAGTATTTCACATAACTTGCATATCTCAACTTTTTGCTTGTATTTCAAGAAAGTGTAACTTATGGAACGAGGTCTCAAGCCTAGCCTCAATGGACCTTGGTCCGGTCTCAATGGACTCATGCTCAAGCATTAGAGACCTGGTCCTAGTCTCAATGGACATAAGCTCAGCTTTGATGGACCTAGCCTAGGTATTGGAGACTTGGGAACTAGCATTGGAGTTTCCATGTTTAAATGTAAAGTTTTGGGTTCAAGCGCCAATACCTAATCATATTTTGGAAAATACTTTTCCAACTTTTTCTAAAAGGAAATTATTTTTTTGAAATTTAAGCCTAGTTTTTCATTGATCAGAAGAACATTTTTTGCCGACCCATTTTCTTAAGCAAACTATATGCGGCAAAATGAGGAAAATGTTTTCTTGAAAAATATTTTCTAGAAAATGATCAAAGCCTAATGCTCAGCTCATTTTGTGGAAAATAATTTCCAGAAAAATGTTTTCCGGATTTTCGGTGTTCGCTTCACGGAAAATGAATTTCTTGGGGAAAATGTTTTCTATGAAAGGAAAAAAGTCTTATAAATTAGGGGAAAATATTTTCCACTTTTCAAAGTGGAAAACATTTTCTTCACTTGATATCTTTTATTTCATACCTCTACAAATCCTCACTTCCTCCTCCCCTTTCTTTTTATTCTTTTCTTTTTTCGTTGGAATTATTTTTTAATTTTCTTTTTCTTTTTTAATTCGAATTATTTTTAATTTCCTTTTTCTTTTCTATTTCTTTTTTTTTCTCCTTTTTTTTAATTTTGTTTTTGTTTCCCATCTTCTTCTTTCTTGGCTAGTCATCGACGGTTGCTAGGCGAACCTCAAGCTCGTCGATCTCAAGCTTGTGCCCTGCACTCTTGCTTATCCTTTTCTTTATTTATTCTGCCTTGCAGTTGTATATTGCTCAAGCAAATTGCTCTACATGCTTTGCTTCTTTTTTTCTTTTGTTTATTAGAATACAAAAGACACAGGGAGAGAACATGCCACCCAACTAAAAGATTCTCATGAGAGCTATAGATGCTCTGCTTATTTTCTCTTTTGCTTCTTTTTAAAATCTATATGAACATTTTTTAGATAGATGAGCATTTGGCGACAATGAGGGAACAAAGATATAAAGTAAGTTTGCCTGGATTTAGAGGTAAGTTCATATTTGATGGATTTATATGTTGATAAATGATGCATGCCTAAGTGGTGAAGTCTTAGAAAATATTTTCCTTACCGAACACCGGAAAATATTTTCCAAAACATTTTCAAGTTTTAGCTGAACACTAGAAAATATTGTTTAGGCTCTAAGTTTCAACTTTGGGAAAAATATTTTCCGGAAATGGCCAATTTTCTGTAAAACGAATAGACCCTAAATCAGAATCATGAATTGTTTTCCTCAATTCAGTCCAAATTTTAAAATAGACAAAAGTAAAGTCTTCCTATTTGTTTTTGGAATGTTTTGAATTTTCTACTCACGCTTTATTTTATTCTATTTAAATTTACTTTTTAATTAAGAAAAAGCTCAATCAATTTCCGATTTTCTTCCGCCAGTCGATATCTCATCCCATAGCCATATATTTAGCTTTTATTGTTTAGGCTCCTTTTATTTAGCAATTTTTTTAGGAATATATTTTCCTCTTTTTTCAGCTTTTGGTTTACTTCAGAAAATGAGTTAACGAAAATTGTTTTCCTGATTAATTGAAAACTTATGCTAAAATTCAAGAAAATGATTTTATTTTCAAAAATCAAAAATCATTTTCCAAATATATGACTAGGTTTTGGCGTTTGGACCTGAAACTTTGTGTTAGAGCATGAAACCCCAATGCTCATTCTTAGGTCCATGGCATCTGGGACTAGGTTTCCAGTGCTTGGGCCTAGTTTTATTGAGGTTGGGCTCCAAGACCTTGGTGCTCGTGCCTAGGTCCATTGAGGCTAGAATTGGTATGCGAGTGCTTGCATCTCGATCCTTCAAGTTTGGGCCCAAGACCAAGGTGCTCTTGCCTATGCCTTGATCCTTGGCGCTTGGGTCGAGGTCCATTTAGGCTAGACCAGGACTCTGTTGCCTGTACTTGGTTCCTTATCTATCCACAAACAAGTTACCGGTGCTCGAATAATATATATTTATTTAGGAAAATCAAATCAAAATTTTTATACCAAATCAAGGAAAATATTTTTCAGCTCATTTTAAGATTTTAGTCAAATATTAAAAATATATTGTCATTTTTCAAGAAAATGATTTCTTGGAAAATATTTTTTTGAAATGTTACATTTTTCTCGAAACAAATGGGGTTTTTTTAAATAATCAACAGTTTCCTCTAGTCAATAGCCCGATCTCAAGTTCTTTCTCTATTTTTTTTTTTTTGGTCAAAAGAAAATTGTATTTATTACTCAAAATGATACATAAGTACATAGCTTTCATGATAAAGTAAAGCAAAACATAGCTGAATACTAAAAACAAAGCCAAATCCAGAAAAACAAGCAGGACCAACGAAACACTAGCAAAAGTCAAGCACAAACTTGTTTCACCAAAATGGATTTGTCAAACAAATTGATAGCCAATCAACAGATCTTGTGTTTATATCACTAAGGAGCACATGCTACAAATTTATTCTTCATTAATTATTACGATGTTGCTAATTAGAGGTGTGCATCTAGGTTCAGCTTCCTCTACACCATCATCGTACGGAAACAACTAGAATAGGTTAAACAAACACAGGTATAACATGTGAAGGAGCAAATCTTCGTAATTCAATGAGAAAGGAAAACTTCTGTGTACATCATTAAGGCTGAAGGCAAAGAACTTGTACACAAACAAAGCAGAGGAACATTTGATCCCCAAATGCATATTTATTAAACTCGTAGATCTAGATTGGGCGAGGATGTCATCCAAATCTCAAGTTCTCTATCTTCTTTTTCTTTGTAATCATTTTCGACCAAACGGATTTCCCATTATTGACCGAACACATTTCTTGAATTTAAAGTGTTTTTTTTTTCCTTGCCTGACTATGTTTCCTGACTACGTAACTGAGCTACAACCTCGCCGTGGGTAAAGCTGGCATTCACTTATGGATGGTTGAATGAGGGTTTTGATCGAGAGGTGAGGTTTGCATTGCATCAAGCATTAATTGAATATGATGGGCCATTGCCATCAAGGACGACGCACGAGTGCTCAGATACTGTTAATACAGAAAAGAGAATTAGTTGAAAGAGTTCTCTTTCAGATCGTCCATGTAATCCACAGAATGGCTCTTCGCCTAGCGTGCACCGCAACAGGAAAAGACATCATCGTAAAACACGAGGTGATTTTCCTCACGTCATGTCCTGGGACCACACCACCCAATTAACCAATGGTGCACGGCATTGGCAACTACTGTAGTTAATTTCTGGTTATTGGCCAATATTATAATTATATAAGCTGTCATTTGTCACTTTTGATTGGAAATTTGTGCCGCATACCGCAAGGTTGTGCTTTCTAAATCACTTCATTGAGCACGAGTTCGGGTCCTAGTTCTTTCCTTTTGGTTTTCAGCACAAGATCAGGTCTTGTTTGTCCAAACGGATCCATTCTTGCGACAGAGAGAAGATTATGGACAACATAATATTAGTGGGAATGAATTAAAAATTGGAAACAAAATGCAAATGATTTTGCGCGGATCATTGATCAGATTCAGACCCTTTGCCATGTTAATGATGAACGTCATTCTCAGTCGCTGGGACAAAAAGTTCGAAAGCTTTGAAACTTTCTATTTCTTTTTCGTGCTTTGCAGAAAAAGGTTTGCGGGGGAAATTGGGAATGCCTGCATATCTGGAAGAATGGATCACTACCACCACTCCCTTAACGGCAGGGGACTCCGCGTTCAAGGTCACTTTCAATTGGGACAAGGAGGTGGGAGTTCCTGGGGCGATCATTGTACAAAACAACCATCACAGTCAGTTTTACCTCAAGACGATCACACTCGAAGATGTGCCCGGTGAGGGTCGAGTCCACTTCGTCTGCAACTCGTGGGTCTACCCTGCCAACCAGTACAAGAAGGACCGGGTCTTCTTCTCTAACAAGGTTCGATCACAATAATTTGATTGATGAAGCTAAGCTATAGCCGCAATTTATGATTTGCTTCCAGAGTCTCAATAGGACAAAATAAAAGACATTGCCTCCGATATGAAGACCTAAATCTTGTTTTACATAGAGTAGGTCTAAAGAATTAGCTGATTGGTCAGAAAAGGAGTGGCTTTTCGAACGGCCCTAGCTTCCCGAAAACATAATTTGTGTAGTAGAATCTCGCTTCTAGGAATTCTCCAGGTTGCACTCTACTTTTAGCCAGTTTCAGCATTTTGTAAGCTTTCCGATGTCATCGAAGTGGGGCATTTCGCTTGGGAATTGCACTTTATATTGGCTGAAGGCATTTTAGTTTCGGACTCTGTTCTATTCTGTCACATGAAATAACAATATGAATGGACCGGGTTCCTTAGGTTGTCTCTAATAAGATAGCACGTTATTGCAGACGTATCTTCCAAGCCAAACTCCAGCGCCTCTAGTGAAGTACCGAGAGGAAGAGTTAGTTAACTTGAGAGGAGACGGTACGGGAGAGCTTCAAGAGTGGGACAGGGCGTACGACTATGCTTACTACAACGATTTGGGCGATCCAGACAAGGACCCGAAGTATGCCCGCCCTGTTCTAGGAGTATCTGCTGAATATCCCTATCCTCGCAGAGGAAGGACCAGTCGACCGCCGACTGAGACAGGTTAAATGCACTCATATCATGAATCTCCAACTCGAAGTGAGATTATCATGGCTTCATTTCTTTGACAAAGATGCTTCATTTGTAAGTATATTTTAATGAATTTTCACGATGTTTTTGATAGATCCGACTACCGAGAGCAGGCTGCCTCTGCTCATGAGCCTAAACGTACACGTTCCAAAGGATGAACGGCTCGGCCACTTGAAGATGTCTGACTTCGTCGCTTACACTCTAAAAGCCGTGGGTCAATTTCTGAAGCCCGAGCTAGAGAGTATATTCGACAGCACGCCCAATGAGTTTGACTCCTTCCAGGATGTGCTCAATCTCTACGAGGGTGGTATTAAGCTTCCTGACGGCCCTTTGCTGGAGAGTCTGAAGGAAAACATTCCCCTGGAGATGCTTAAGATACTCGTCCGGACTGATGGGGAAGGGCTTCTCGAGTACCCCATGCCTCAAGTGATCAAAGGTAATGGATACATAGATCTATGGGACCTTTTTTATCTGATTAGTTTGAGGCTGTTTTCCTAACGTTTAGCAATCATCCTGTGCAGAGGATAAGACTGCCTGGAGGACAGATGTAGAATTCGGTAGAGAAATGCTCGCTGGAGTCAACCCTGTCGTGATTCGCTGTCTCCAGGTAAATAACATCTTTCATGTTACAGCTCAAACAAATTCAGTTAATATTAAAATGAATTGTGGAATGGAGTTCCACCGGTTTTCTAGTAGATTAAACATTTTTTTGTTGATTTCAGGAATTCCCTCCGGCAAGCAAGCTAGACCCTAATATATATGGCAACCAGAGCAGTTCAATAAAGGAAGAGCTCATTCAGGAGCAACTGAATGGATTAACTGTTGAACAGGTACCTTCATTGCATCTCACATCACTAAGAGCGTCCATATACTTGCTTATAAGATGATGGCGAGCTCATTTAAGTTATAACATCCAAATTGAAACGATGCATAACAAATGCAGGCTATCAAGATGAACAAATTGTTCATATTGGATCACCATGATGCGATCATGCCATATCTGAGGCGGATAAACACAACTACCACTAAAACGTATGCTACTCGAACACTCCTCTTCGTGAAGGACGATGGTACCCTGAAGCCGCTGGCAATAGAGCTTAGCTTGCCGCATCCCGAGGGAGACGAGTTTGGCACAATAAGCAAGGTGTACACACCAGCCGATCAAGGCGTCGAAGGTTCCATTTGGCAGCTGGCTAAAGCTTATGTGGCAGTTAACGACTCAGGCTATCATCAACTCATCAGCCACTGGTAAAGAATTCTGAGGAGCATTCAACTATATACAGAAGGGGAAGAAAGTCTATTTATTTCCTGCATATTGATAATTTTCTTGATTCTTACTGCAGGTTGAATACTCACGCGGTGATTGAACCATTTGTGATTGCAACAAATAGACAACTGAGTGTGCTTCACCCGATCTACAAGCTTTTGCATCCCCATTTCCGTGACACGATGAATGTAAATGCAATTGCCAGGCAGATTGTGATCAATGCGGGTGGAATCCTGGAGACGACTGTATTCCCAGCAAAGTATTCCATGGAGATGTCTTCTGCCGTCTACAAGAACTGGATTTTCCCCGAGCAAGCACTTCCTGCTGACCTCATCAAGCGGTAAATTCACTGTTCTATACATATAAATCATCCATAAGACTCCTATTTAAAATTGCTTCAAAAAGAAAGAAAAATCAAGGCCGAGGAAGATTGCGCAAATGTAATTGGAATAGCTGAGGCTCATGCCGAGATACATATCAATATAGCTGTCGTTCATTTTACTCGAATTATTCTGATAGAATGAGCGTGACTAAAATATTCTACCTTCTTCTGTCTTCAGGGGAGTCGCTGTGGAAGATGCAAACTCCCCGCATGGCCTCCGCCTATTGATTGAGGACTACCCCTATGCGGTAGATGGGCTCGAGATCTGGTTCGCAATCAAGACGTGGGTTGAGGACTACTGCTCCTTTTATTACAAGAGTGACGAAACGGTTCAAAAGGACAAGGAACTCCAATCCTGGTGGAAGGAACTCGTGGAGGAGGGACATGGCGACAAGAAGGACGAGCCCTGGTGGCCTAAAATGCAGACTGTGAAGGATCTAACGGAGACATGTACGATCACCATTTGGGTGGCATCTGCTCTCCATGCGGCTGTGAACTTCGGGCAATACCCTTATGCAGGGTATGTCCCGAACCGGCCCACCCTCAGCCGTCGCTATATGCCTGAGGAAGGTACTCCTGAATTTGAAGAGCTCAAGAAAAATCCTGACAAGGCCTTCCTGAAGACTATAACAGCCCAGCTTCAGACACTTTTAGGAATTTCGCTTATAGAGATCCTGTCGATGCATTCTACCGATGAGGTGTATCTTGGGCAGAGAGACACTCCGGAGTGGACAGCAGATGCTGAGCCTCTGGAGGCGTTCGAGATGTTTGGGAAGAAGCTGGGAGAAGTCGAGGAAAGGATTATGAGGATGAATGAGGACAAGAGGTGGAGGAACCGGCTCGGGCCAGTTGAGGTGCCTTATATGCTGCTTTACCCGACCAGCGAAGGCGGAGCGACTGCCAAGGGAATTCCCAACAGCATCTCGATCTAAACTTGTGCACTAATACCTGTACTTTTCTTGTTTGTTCGTTAACCGTTCTTCTGTTCTAGTATGAAAGCTAGTGTAAGTGTGAAATATGAATGACCACAAAACAAATACAGCAGAAAGCGTCTGTTAAGTTATGTACAAGTTTCAAACTCTACATGTAAAATTGATTGTTTAAGGATTGGAAAAATGTCTGGTTGTAAAATTCAGTATGAAAGCCCAGGTTCAGCCTTCAACATGTTCCTTTTCTTCTTCCATTGCAAGTTCATGAGCTATAAATAAGTTTTTTCTTCTTTATCTGATGATTTGATTCTACAGGCGCAACACTTTAGGTGATGATCGTGATACTCATCTCACACACATCACTTACACCTAAATGGAGATGACATAACTTTTGTTTAGTAAGTGAGCCATTTAAACAATTTGGCTTAACATGTTTTTTTAGACGCTAAAATGCGCAATTCAAGGATCTTCACAGCTAGAACAAGAACAAGTATAATCGAGTAGAAAAATTAACTCACATGTTTTGGAATCCATCGTTCTTAATGCGGAAGCGGAAAATCGAAGTTTCAAGCACAAGTTCTTTTTCTCTATTGCTCTCCGTATCATTGGTTTACTGTGACAACCCCTCACCCCGTAATGCTAGGTAAATGCTCATCCGTGAGGATAATTGTGAGAGTTATAGTTAGAGGAGAGACTTGAGCACTATTTATAGAGTTTCTAGGTAGGCTTTCTCATTATGGGCTGGGCTCAACTCGGCCCATACTAACTAGCTCCATATTAAATTAATTAAGAAATTTTCAACTTACCTTAGATCAACCCGTAAAATGGTAAATTATAATATCAATTAATTTAGCCTTTATTAGGAAAACTCTTACATTCTTTCATTTGGGCTATATTAATTGAAATTGTACTATATGTGCACACATTGGTTTAGGGATAATTCTTAATAGTCAATCTTATCTCATAAAGTCAGTCTCAAACACCATATCATGGTGGTAACTGTATGTATACACACAGAACCTTCAATGGTATCAAAGCCATAGTTTTGTTTGTAATTATATTCGTTCCATGCACTCAGTAGGTGAATTCAGTACTAAGAAGATCTCTTTACATTATGATAGATCCACAAATATTAGAAGCACCTGTTTCTCTTGCTGCATCTCCATCTTCTTCAACCTCTTCAGATTTTCGTGTTTCGAATACTTCTAAGATAGATTATCTCTATCGGGTCTCTTCTAGTGATGAAACCAAGATCTCTGAAACTCAACTTCCCTTGATGAACTCTTATTCTACTTTTGCTAAACCCACCTCACCATTTTCCCCCATTCGTTCCATTTGTCAACTCATTCGCCAAACCCCCAAGGAAGTGAAGGAGTACGTCCAGTCCTTCAAGTTTGATCAACATCCTATTCTTGCCATTGAAAAAGAATACTTTATTACTCTTCAGATTCCTCCATAATTTTCCAAATAGTGGATTTAGCAATGATATTCTCATGTCAATTACGGAGCTATTCGTCTTGCTCTTACTTTTCATGGTCGTAAATGTTTGTCAATTGTGGCAAGAATTGCGTTGTTGGATACTAGATTCCTAGAATACTAACATGCTTGCATTTGAATTGTCCAAACCATTTTGAATGCCGAAACAGTCTTTATGACTCTGTATCCAAACTTCAATATCACTCTTTCAAACCCCCAACTACTCTCTTTTTTAAAGGTTCAAGTTTAGGTCACTGAAGCTCCTCAAACTGATGATTCTGTAGTAGCAACATTGCACTACAAGACGGTTTATTGAGTACAGAACCATGCTCTTGATTTGAATTTTCACAATGGAAATGAATATGCTTTATTCCTTTCCATGCAAAATGATCAAGCATCCTGCAATCATGTTCCCAGATAAATTCCTAAGGAAAAGTTGGCCAAGCTTCTTCCAGAGATATGGTTCACCAACTATGAAAAGCTGCACCAGAACAACAAGCTTTTCCAGTCCTTAGACTCCGAATTCGTCAAGGAAAAAAAAAGATGGAATTGTTTCCATTAAATTTGGCAAGGAAAAGGAAGAAAGCCCTTCTATCCTCTAGACCCTTTTCATGATTGAACCATGTGTTCCTGAGTTAATTTCCGAGCCAAATCAAAAAAAGCTTGTTAAATACTCAAAAGTGGACATCCTATCCATTACTATAAGGACTAATATGGTCGCTATTTCTGGGATCCTTTTTGTCAATATTCTTATTGTACAAATTCTCCTGACGAGGTAGATCCATTTGCAAAACCTCCACCTCGATGAAAACAAAAGAAGCCAAAGGATACCATGTACAAAAGGTACTTGAATGGAGATCCCTCCGTTGATACTATTAGTGAGTGTGATAAATTCCAGTTTATGGTTTCCTATGCATTAACTCTACCGCCAGAGTTCACTGCTCCTCCTTAGTCTCACCAACTCCACCACCATCACCTCCTCAGAAAAAACCAACTCTTTTCTCATTTTATAAGCCAATCCTAAAGTGGACGAAGAAGCATTCCTACTCACTTGAGGCTCCAACAGAAGCACCACCAAGTTCTTCCATCACTATGTTCCATGAAACGGACTTCCCCCCTCTTGTTCGAGAAAGTTCGAAACTCTCGTTTCCTGCTCCAGAAGAATCTATTGATCCACAAGGCAAATATCAACATGCTCCTAAGATACCTACCCCCACTAATGTGGATGAACATGGAAGACAGAAAAGGACTTCTATTGCTGAAGTTGTATTAAATTGGCAATCGAAAACTCTTTTAGCACATAATAATGCGTTCAAAGCCATTGATTCCAAGATTGTTAATGTGCAACAAGATCTTCAAAGATATGATGAAATCACTAAGAAAATGCTTTCAAATTTCCAAAAGAGGTTTCATGCCTTGGAATCTGGATAGCATTTAGGGTATCATCATCTTGAAAGTCCTAAGGTGGAAATAGAGAAGCTCAAAAGGCAAATACAGATCCTTGAAGAAGGAAGACTCAATCCATTTCTGACTACTTTGCGAACAAAGCATCCCCCTCTTCCACCACCTCAAACGTCTATCTTTGCTGCTCTCACTGATGTTCCCATCAGACAAGATAAGATAGATGTAGCTGAGATGCGAAATCGTCTCAAAGAACTGGATCGACTAAGGAAAGAAAAGGGAAAGGAGAAGAAGTTTGAAGAATTCTTGCTTGTTATAAGAGAAAAAGCTAGACCAAATGATGCTGTCGAATCCATTATAATTTTTCTTAAGAGATTTGGGTAATCAGGAACCACAGCTTGATCCTATTACTCCACAGCCCCCATAACATAATCTTGTCATTTCGACAGATCAAATCCTATTTCCAGCAGAACCAGCTTTTCCAAACATTTTTTATACTGAATCAGACTTGGTATCCCTCTCGTCCTCGTCATCCTTCTCAATCCCTACCATTGATTCATTTCCTATTGTACCAGTAACTTCGTCAATATTCATGGCCGATCCACCAGATCATGATATGAAATCAGACCCCTCCGAACTAGAGGTTGTTCGGTCAAATAATTCCTTTAGCCAATGTCTATTACAACAAAATTTTTTTTTTTTTTTTTTTATCATTGATGATATTCCTTATCACAAATGCCCAAAAAGACTTGAGGAATTTCATAATTGGTTAAATGCCCAAGCTCTTACCAATCAAGACAAGTATGATGTCATTTTTAGTTTTGTCACAAGGTTTACAGGTAGCCTCAAACATTGGTGGCCATTTGTGACAGAACAAAACCAGCTTCACTTTTTACTTTCACTTGATTTTGGTCATGCCATTACCCTTCTATATCATTTTTTTGTAGGAAAACCTTCTGACCTTCAAGAGCTTAAAAGAAGAGAATTTTTTTTTCGAAAGAAGATGTTGCTCTCTTCAGAAGAGACATCTTGATAAACATTATCGAGAAATGCTTAAACTCTTCTATTAAATTGGAGCTGATCCAAATCTGAAACATGTCTTCTTGACTTCCATCCCCAAAGAACTATCCCAACAGGTAGAAAGAACTTTTTTCACCAAACAAAGAAGGATTCAAGATATTCCATTGGGAGAAATCTAACAAGAAATCCATTTGTGCCCTGAAGAATTTTGCATCAAATGCCAAATGATTCAGACTTATGTAAACGACAATAGAGAACTTGACGCAGCTTGTTCTCGCCAAAAACTAAAGATCAGATGTTTCAAACGAGATTATGATGATTCTTGTGGAAAATCTTCCATAAAAAAGAAGCATTTCAAGAAGCTCTAGATGAAAAATTCAGGCATGTGTCACGGGCTGAGAGTTTCCTTGGCCTCGGAAACGACCCGCGGGCGCCTAGCGAGCGGAATTCGCCAGGCCAGCCCTTTCTTTAGTTGTTCCATGAACGATACGGTGAATGATTCTTCGTGCGAGATCCTACCACGCCCAGCTTCACTCGGTGTCCGGTCCATCGAGTAAGGCAGCTTCTCTTTAGGCACAACAACCGGTTTCGGCCGCCATGGCCTCATCGGGAGAGCGGCATCGCTCCCGACCGCTTTGTGCACGGGAGGCCTACCCCGTCTTCGAGCTCCTAAGTGATATAATCCTTCTATCCTAGAACTCCTAGCACCAACCGTCCTGACGCCACTCCCACGAACCAGTTGTGTTCTACCCTTCTGCCTCACACTCTTCACCAGATAATCCTAAGCGCCACTCACAAGTGTCACGAGTATGGGAGGATTCACGGACCGTGACATTCTCCCCCACTCAATTCGCAACGCCCTCGTTGCGATCTCTGCTCTGTCGCTTCCTCGCGCAATTTAACCATTGATGTGCCACTTTTGGGAATTCACATCGAACGGTCACGCTCGCCCAACAAAACAGGTTTTGCTCCATTGGTGGCCTCTTTTGATCTCAGCCGCTCGGCCCCTTTAGTCACCTGCGCTTTTGGCAGGTGTGGCATTTTTCGCCAACCGCATCTTTTGGCAGCACCATTCCAGCCTAACCAGCATCTTGACCTCAGCAGACCAATGGAGGTTCTTTTCTTGTTGAAAACGCGGCAGTAGACCTCTTCTTCGTATTCACCGATCGATCCAGGAACGTTATCCCCATTCAGCAAGGGTTCGGTTCTTCTCTAACTCGCATTCCGCTCGACGAGAAGCCGACTCGCCCTAGCACCCATCCACCAGGACTTATTTGCTTGACCCGCACTTGAGCGAGGAGTCCGATTCTCCGACTTGCTCACTCGCTTACTGGAGGGATTCCTGCTCTGATACCACTTGTCACGGGCCGAGAGTTTCCTTGGCCTCGGAAACGACCCGCGGGCGCCTAGCGAGCGGAATTCGCCAGGCCAGCCCTTTCTTTAGTTGTTCCATGAACGATACGGTGAATGATTCTTCGTGCGAGATCCTACCACGCCCAGCTTCACTCGGGCGTCTGGTCCATCGAGTAAGGCAGCAGTTCTCTTTAGGCACAACAACTGGTTTCGGCCTGCCATGGCCTCATCAGGAGAGCGGCATCAGCTCCCGACCAGTTTGTGCACGGGAGGCCTACCCTGTCTTCAGAGCTCCTAAGTGATATAATCTTTCTATCCTAGAACTCCTAGCACCAACCGTCCTGACGCCACTCCCACGAACCAGTTGTGTTCTACCTTTCTGCCTCACACTCTTCACCAGATAATCCCAAGCGCCACTCACAAGTGTCACGAGTACGGGAGGATTCACGGACCGTGACACATGGCTCTAAGCACTTCCAGAGAAAGAAGAAATGGCGATACCTATGCAAAAGGAAAGATCATTCAGGCCACAAGAAGTCAAATCGATGCTTCATATGCAATCAGAAAGGACATTTTACCAAAAATTGTTCGCAATAAAAAAAAAGGTCAAAATCATCTGATACATCATATATAGAATAAAACTGGTATTTCTCTTGAAAATGATGATATCGAATCTGTGACATCCTGAAATTTCGTAAAAAGAAATTATTGGATGAAAAATTGGAGATTGGAAGAAAAAGAAAAAAAAAACGATAACAATGTTACTATTATTATTTTTCTTCCCTCTCTCTCCTCTTTCTCCTCTACCTTATGCTCCCTCCTCCTTCGGCCAAAAGTCTTCTTCCTCCCCTTTCTATTCTCTTTTTTCTCCCTCTCTCTCCCACTTTTCCACCCCCTCACTTACATAACTTCTTTTGCTCTCTTTTCTTCTCTCTTTCTTCTTTTTCTCTCTCTTTTTTCCACTTTTCCACCCCCTCACGTACGCCAACTTCTTATGCTGCAATTTCCCCTCAACTTTCTCTTATTACTTTATTGTTTCTCTTTCCCCTTCCCCTCTTCCTCCTTACAACAACCTCCTCCCTTCTTCCTCTTCTAATCCTTTCTTTAGTTTCTTTTTTGTTTTGCTCCTAAAAATAGCACCGTGTGCTACTGTCTTGTCCCAAACTAGCCACCATCTTGCGCCATGGCCATGGGCCATCACTGTCCGCAAACCGCCATCCACCGCCAAAGAGTCGCACCACCCATCCACGAGCCGTTCGCCCGCCATTCGTGCCAAATTAGAAACCACCACCAAGACCCATTTTTGCTGAGCACTTCCGTGACATTTTGGACGTAACTGTGAGTAGCCCTCACCACCACCATCGCACTCATGTCGTTGGAATTGTCGTCAGGTGAGTTTAGCTCATAATAATTTGATTAGTGCCTAAACTTGCTTAAAAGGTTGATTTGTCCTTAAGGGTTGTTTAGATTAGCTTAAGAATGGATTAGTGTTAATCTAATTAGTGAGATTAACACATTTGAGGTGAATTAGTCTAAATTAGTGGATTTCCTGCAATTCGAACTTCTAGATGCTTATGGTTTACTAATTTTGTAGACTGAGATGTGTTATGATTTTGAAATGATTTCATTATGAAGAAATGTTTTAGACACCTTTAATCATAACATATATTTTTCTCAGGATTTTTGGAAATTAAAAAGAAGATGATTGTAGTTCCATTATCTTTAAACAGAAAGTCGGACTATATTAGAAATCCCGACCTATTAGGATTCTAGGGGTATTTACTAACCTTTAGGGTTCGAATTCCCAAATGGTTTATTCATAAAAAAATGTTTTTTTACATCTTTTAGTTTAACATACTTAAATTTCAAATGAAACAGGCCTGTTTCGGACTTCGAACTAAGCTGATTTTGGAAAACATACTATCTAGAAATGGACCCGGTTTTGGTGCTAGATTGAGTGAGTTACTGGGCCTAATCCATAAGGATATGGATCTCGGTATCTTCATAAAAAAATGTTTGTTTACATCTCCTTTGTCACATATTCAAATTTAGGAATTTTCCGAGCTCGATTGGTTAGGTTTCTAGATTTAAACTTGGAAACGCGCAAAGGCCCAGTTTCTGCCAATTAAGATCGATTTTAGTTGGGAGATCAATTTTAATTACTTGTGGATTTAATTTATTAATTATTTGATTCTAAAATTTTACTGTTCATGACACATTGTTTACGAGTTACTGTTTATGTGCACTATTCACCCGAGAATGAAAAGTGGTCTAATTTCATGTGTATTGATTTTATGAATTGAATAAATGTGTTAATGCATAGGTATTCGCATGAATTGGGTGATGTTTTGTGCAATTATATGATGATAAAAATTATTGGTATTTAATTAGAAAATACCGGGTGTGAGATTTTAAAAGAAATGACACAAATTTCTGGTTCGATTTGATCATGTGTCCACACACGATTATTTTACCATGTATTTCTAATATGAAGAAAATAAGTCGGATCACCATTTTAATTGAGGTATTTGAGTACAATACACTGGGCGAAGGGAAGGAATTCGAATTCCAGAGGCGTCGCATTCGCACAACTCACCCGCGGCTGGGTATGTGGTGGTCGCTCAGTCCGCCCCAGGTTTACGCCGCCAACTGCCAACTGTACGGTGGTTCTCGAGTAAAAAAAAAAAAAAAATACACAGTGTCCTGGGCCAAAATTGAATGAACGCGTGGATGATATGAGATGCCGTCACGAGCCTTTGGGGTCGGACGTTGCTGCTTCGAGAATGCCCCGAGTTAATGGATGCCAGTCATAGTGGAGGCTAGGCCGATGCTCTTATATGGAATGCCATCTAGATGTAGATGTTGCCGTGCTTAATGGTGCGAGATGATGCCCAGCTGCGTCGGAAGACCGCTGACTGATAAGTTGGCCGTGGTTGGTGGGTCAAAATGAATTGGAATACATGAGTATTGAGATAATTGGGCCTTATTATGAAATAAAATTGTGTGGCATGGAATGAGACGTGTCACATCGATTTTACCTTATAATCGGAACCCATGTGATTGATCAATATGTACTGTGTGGCACACTAATGTACAAAAACACATGAGAATCATGACATCTTTGGTTCTAGTCATCCATGAGTTGAGCACACTGTTTATGGAATGCACGCATGAATCGATAACACATTTCACACATGCTTCCATTGTGTTGAGAACAAAACCTTGAGGGGTGGCCTGATTGGGATGGCAGTTCGTTTGCGCCAATGCGGGGCCCAAAGAGGACAATATTGGGCTGGGATGAGGGATGGCGGTGCGTTTGCGCCTCTACCCCAGACAACGCGTTCATGTGGTAATGGCCAGGTGAGATTGCTTGTAACATGATTCGTATGTGATTGATGAACTGTATAATCTAATGGCCATGTACATTGCGTGTATTGTGCTGAGTTATGACGTGTAGGGTATGGCATACCAAATAAGGATATATGTGAATCGACTATTGATTGTTGTGGGATGATTCTGAACAGATACCCCGAGTTGAGTTAGTGTACTAATCGGGGGACTAAGGGAAGAACTCGCTAAGAACATCTCACTGGTTATTGAATAACCATTTTTAGGTCTCTAGTGTGAAGAACCCAGAGCTTGAAGCGAAATGGTCAAGAGCATAGGTGGCTCAGTAGTCCTTTATGAGATAGACCTTCTGTATAAGCTTGAGGTGTTTATGGAAGTGTATTCAATTTGAAACTGATTGTCCTATTTTTCTATCCCATGTTTGTTGTTATTAGGGGATTAGATTATTTGCTTCCGCATGTGCAGTAAAATGAAAAGGGTCAGTGACGAGTTCTAGGAATGTCGCAAAATTCTATTGACCACTAAGGGATGTGTGCGCGCTCGACGTTCAGGGTGTGACAGAATCTCTATTATCTGCGGATGAGGAACCATCGGAACAAACTCTCTCTATCATTCCTTGTTACCAAACTTCTAGTGAGATCGATTCAGACTCAAACTCTGAAGATATTTTTCATATATCTCTTATTTCTTTGGAACAAGATCCTAATATATTTTCTAGTTAAATTCATTGTTCCCATTTTTGTATAAAAATCTTCATTTCAAAGTTTGAAAAGCCTATCACTATCATTGCTCTCATAGACACTAGAGCAAGCTCTTTAATCTTGAACATTAAGGTTCTTCTTGAAGAATATTGGACTTCTTGTGTTCGATATTTCAACTCTGCTTCGGGAGATACTTTTTCTATAAATGGGAGAACCACTCTGATAACTGTTCAGTTTTTCTCACAGTGTTCCATAACTACAAAAATCTTTGGTTCCAGTCTTCCCAACAAAGATTTGATCATTTGTTGGGATATAATGACTCAAATTTCTCAACTTCACATCATTCTTGGAAAATGTCTTAAGTATAAAGATCAATTCTCAGAATTCGTCAATATTCAAAGACTTTTCTCTATCTAAATAAGTCTGTTAGATCAAATCATGCAAAAGTTGTTGGAATATTATTCAAAATCTCATTCTGAATTTGCTCAGAAGTGTTCTCATCATTTATGGAAAAATCTGGAATTCTTTATTCGTCTTCCTTTTAAGAAAAATGAAGACATCAATCCAACTAAGGCGAGTCTCATGACAATGAACCCAGAGCATCTGTTTACTGCCTAGAAGGAATGCTCGGAACTATTACAACAATGCCTTATTGAAATCTTCAATTCTCAATGAACTTGTGAAACTTTCCACGTCAATAAGCGTAACAAGCAAAATAGAGGAACAATGAGATTGGTAATTAATTATCAGCATTTTAACCTTTTTCTTCAAGATGACAAATTCCCTTTACTCTCCGGTAACTCCATTTTTGCTGGACTATCTAAGGCCCGCATCTACTCCAAATTCGATCTCAAAGTCAGATTTTGGCAATTGGGCATCTATCCTAAAGACAGACCCAAGACAGGGTTCTGTATCCTAAACAAACATTTCCAATGGAAAGTTCTTCCTTTTGGTCTAAAGGTGGCACTATCCTTATTCCAAAAGGCAATGTGTTGAATTTTCCAACAAATCCTATTAAGTGGAGCAGTACACATCGATGATATTCTGCTCTACAGTCCTAATGAGTAGTCATACCACCAACTTCTTGAACAATTCACAGAAATTGTGAAAAGGCATGGGATCATGCTTTCCTAAAGAAAGATGAACATTGCCCAGACATAAATTAAATTTCTTAGTATACACCTTAACAAAGGAACGTATTATCCAGGGCCACACATTGCTCAGGAATTGTTGAAATTTCCTGAAGAGAATTTTACGACAAAGCAAGTTTAGTAATTTATTGGGATAATTAATTATCTTAGAGACTTTGTTCTAAATCTTGCAAAGCTGCCAATTCCACTGCAATCAATGCTGAAGAAAAATCCCCCATCTTGGGGAAAATCTTAGACTAAAGTAGTTGCTGAACTCAAGGAGATTATGCAGACTCTTCAACCATTATAAATTCCATCAACAGGGAAGAGAATTCTCCAGATTGATGCTAGTGATGAATACTAGGCTGCCATTCTATTAGAAGAAATTGATGGTAAGAGATATCTGTGTACCTACAAAAGTGATAAATTTTCCCAAGCTGAAATATATTATCATTCTATTTCCAAAAAAATCTTGGTGTTCAAAAATGGTTCGAGTTCCATCTCATTGGCCATCACTTCCTAGTAGAATTGGATATAGCATATTTCCTTCAAATGACGAAATTCAAACAAAAGCAAGTTCCAAATTTTCAATTGCTTTGATAGGTAGAATGGTTTTCAAAATACTCTTTTGAGACCAAACATATTGCTGGGAAGAATAATGTGCTTGCTGATTTCTTGTCAAGACCAAAAGCACCAGTAGAAATCAACATGTACATCATGAGGTGTGCCTTCCATACTTTTCATCATAATGAAAAGTATAAGATTGAAAGGATACGAGATTGGCCAAGCTGGCGATATCCTAGGAGATTGTGGAACAAATCCAGAATGATAGTCTCACTGAAAATTTGAAAAAACTCATGTAGCAATGTTATACAGACCTGTTCAAACTTAATGGAGGTTCGATTTTTTATCCTTTTGGATTAAATTCGAACTATCCGTTCATACATCATTTTAATTTGGAAGGAAGATAATTTCCCTAATAAACTTCGATGGTTATTATGGTACTTAGCTAATAAGTACTTAATAGCTATTGAAATTCCAACTCGAATATTCATTGCCAACCTCACTAGGATATTTGGACTCAGCAGAGGAAACATTGAAAAAGAGAGCGATAGAAATCTCTTAGTTTTCCTTAACTGGTTTTATCTTCCCACTTACTGGAAATATCTCTTGCAAAAGGAATTGAGAACGACACAATCAAACCCTGAAATCCATACTATTTTGTTTTTTAAATGATCATGGGCTTTTGTCACAAATAAAGGCAGCATCATCAATTCCTCCTAAGTATAGGCTATGTAGCATCGACACGCGACACAACACGTGACACGTCGTTTCTAAAAAAGTAGAGAATTTCGACACGTTCCGACACGTTAAATATTAAATAAATATTTTTATATATAAATTCATAAATAAGTAAATAATAATAATAAAAAAAAAGTCTAGAATTAGTCTATACTAAAAACATTAATCATACATTTGTTAATATCATTCATTCTTTTAATTTGAGAAATTCAACTATATTTCATTGTAATAAACCATAAAACTTGAAGGAAAAAACAAGTAATCCATGTTCCACTATTAAATTTAAAATTTAACAATAAGCAAATAAAAAATCAACATTTCATCAAGTAATATAACAAAAAGTCATTCATCCACATTATCCACTTCTTCTGCAAAAAACAGACTCCATCTCCGGCTCATCAAGTGAAAGATTTGCAACTTCAAGCACCCCTACATCTTCAAACGAGTCAAATGCATCTCCACCAATATCCCACATCTTAGTCTCTTCTTCCGCATATTGTGGGATTTTTCTTGATAGAAGACGGAGATTGTTATGAATAAAAACCAAATCTTTTACACGTTTTGGGGTCATCTTATTTCTTCTTGCCGAGTGCACAAATGAGTAAGTACTCCAATTTCTCTCAGCACATGATGAAGAAGAAGGTTGTGCAAGAAGCTTTAAGGCTATACTTTGAAGCATCGGTGCACATGCACCATGATTGACCCACCAAGTCTTAGGATCCATTGAATATCGATTTTGAATGGAATCCAATTCTCTAAAATCTCCATTTTTACTTGCAAAATCTACGTATTCTAAATTCACCTTGTTGCGCTCATCCAAGTTAGGAAAGTATTTCTTGAAGCATTTCGGTCTTTCTTGGTTGATCTTTGTTGGAGAAATCTTTCCAGAATATTTTGAAGCTGACAAAATATTTCTATCAGTCTAGTCTGGATATTTGAAGACCGACAGTTTAAAGTCTGAAGACTTTGTAATCGCAAGACTCAAGACTCAAGACTCAAGACTCAAGACTATTCTCACTGACAGTCTTTCTAATCCAGTGACGAAGGAAATCCAAAGCCGAAGTATATGGTTGAGGATTCGATCCTATCCTCTGGAAAAGATCCCTTGGTTGGATAAATATTTCGGATTCTTTTATTGTTATCCAGATCGATTGAAGATCCGATGGTCGACGAAATATTCTTGGAATGTTCTATTCTTGGAAACCAAGATCCTGATTGTATGGGCGAACAGGATTGATGGGCTATCATCAGGTTCCTTAAATAACTCGGATGATCTTCTTAATTGATTCCGTCCAACGGGTAGATTGGAGGAATTCCTTTGGTAAGTGCCAATGGCTATGATGGCATAAAGGAGTATAAAAGGAAGACGTTCTAGTTGTTTTATGAATGTGATCGATAGAAAAATTCCAGAGTCTGAAGAACCTTGATTACTAGTCGATACAGTTCGAGCGAAATTGTATACACAGAGAGTGTTTATACTTGATGACACCTTGAGCGAGTGTGGTAGATCATCTACACCTAGAAATCAAGGAAGATCAACACTGTAACATCTCTTTGTTCATAGTGGAATCCAGCCAATTGGCTGTCAGTGCAGAAGAGTGGACATAGGCTTGAATCAAGCTGAACCACTATAAACCGCGTGTTCAATTCTCTCTTTCCTTTACTTAGTCTTACGATTGATTTTTAATTATTGCAAATCCTTCAACTGTCTAAGTATTGTGCAATCTTCAAGAAAATTTTTATATACCTATTCACCCCCTATAGGTACTCGTACTAGCTATATCAATTGGTATCAGAGCAAGTGTTCTTACTTTATTTGAAGTGTTTTACTTCAGAGTAAAAGATCCATGACTAGTATGCTAGCACCAGGGCCGGTGGAAGGGCAAAGCAATACCAGACCACCCTACTTTGATGGAAAGGATTACAACATCTGGAAAAACAAGATGAAAGCTTTTCTACGGTCAAAGGATCCTCTCGGAATGGGACGTTGTGGAAAGAGGAATTACTCCTACCGCCGCATCGCATCCGAAAGAGGGAAAGAAACTGTTGATACCAGCGGAATGTCTCAAGAAGAGATAAACAAGAGACAAGCACTCGATGCAAAAGCAATTTACTCTTTATATTGTGCTTTGTCACCAACTGAATATAACAGAATATCTTCTTGTGTTACAGCAAAAGAAGTCTGGGACAGATTACATATCACTTATGAAGGGACAGACCAAGTGAAGGAGACCAGAATTAACATTCTCCTTGGTCAATATGAAGCCTTCAAAATGATACCAGGAGAATTTATAACTGACATGTTTAGCCGTTTTACAGATATTGTCAATGGTCTTGAGAATCAAGGACAGAAAATTTCTGATCCTATGAAGGTGAACAAGCTACTGCGTGGACTCTCTAAGGATTGGAATCATATAAAGACTTCAATAAGAGAGACGCAAAGAATTATGCCATTATCTGTAGATGAGCTGATTGGAACTCTTCAGTCTTACGAAGTGGAACGAATTAATGAAGACGAAGATCCAAGAGGTAAGAAATCCATTGCATTAAAATCTAATGATGATTCTGATGATACAGATTCTGAAGAAGATCTGGACGATGAGGAGCTTGCTCTAATGATTAGAAGGTTCAGAAAGCTGAATAGAAAAGGAAGAAGGTTGAACTCAAGGAAACAAAGTTTTCAGAAACAGCAAACCAAGTTTGTTGATAATGAGGAACCAAATAAAGATGTAGTTTGCTTTGAATGTAAGAAAAAGGGACACATCAGACCAAATTGTCCTCTCCTGAAGAAGAAGATAGGAAAAGCTGAAAAGTCTCGAAAAGCTTTCAAAGCCGAAACCTGGAGCGATACAGAGTGTGAAGAAAGTGACGAGGAATATGCCAACCTGTGTCTGATGGCACAATCAGACTCAGACTTTGGATCAGACTCAGACAGTGAATTTGAGGTAAGTGATTATAAAATCCCTATCAAAGTCTCTAAATACATTGATGAACTATGTTTTAGTCTTAAGACTTCTCTCAAAAAGATTTCCGAACTTAAAAAGGAAAACTCAGTTTTAAAACAAAAGGAAAATATTTTAGAAGAAAAAGTGAAAAGTTTAGACTTGAATGTTTCTACTCTTAAAGAGAATGAAGATAAACTTTCAAAAGAAAATGCTTTCTTAAAAACTGACTTATCAAATATTTCAAAGAAATTTTCAATAGGGTCTGAAAGACTTGAAAAAGTTCTTTCAGTCCAAAGACCTTACTTCAATAAGTCTGGTCTAGGTATGACAACAGAAACGATCCCCTTGATTGATTTTCCGAAAGTAAAAGAAAGAATTAAGAAAAGACCGTCGAGAGAGGCTTACAAAAATCATTTCAAGAAAGTTTTTGTAAAGTCTCGTAGGTCGAAATGTTCTAAGGTGTTCAAAGTGTAACAATCCAGATCATTTTGAAAAAGAGTGTCCTATGGTTTGGAAGCCTGTTAAGAAAGTATGGCCTAATAATGCTCATTCTACTAATGCCAAAGGACCCAAGAAAATTTGGGTACCAAAAAAGCTTGAGACTCTCTTTTGAATGCAGGTCTCGTCAAAAAGAAAGTAAAGTGGTATCTTGACAAATGGATGCTCAAGACATATGACAGAGACTCAAATTGCTTCATAAAGCTTATTCAAGTAAATGGTGGAAAAGTTTCATTTGGAGGAAACAGCAAAAGGAAGCATTGTGGGATTTGGAATTGTGAAAATTGGAAATCTCACAATAAGCAATGTCTCTCTAGTGGAAGGACTCAACTACAATCTTCTCGCATTAGCCAATTGTGTGATACCGATTTCAAGATCTCCTTTCAAGAAGGCATATGTTCTGAATTAGTAAAGACTCAACTCGTCTTTCATGGGTCGAAGGCATGGAAATATCTACCTCCTTGATGTAAAACCAAATGAAGCACAATGCCTAATCTCAATTCAAGATGAAGCAGTCTTATGGCACAGAAAGCTTAGCCATGTCAACATGAAGCAATTAACCAAAATCTCATCAAAGAAGCTTGTTCGAGGTCTACCTAAATTGCCATACAAAAAGTCTGATTCATGCACTCCATGTATTCTGGGAAAGCAGGTAAGAAATTCATTCAAGCCAATAAATCATGTCTCTACTAATCATGTACTACAGTTGCTGCATATGGATCTCTTCGGACCAACAAGAACCCAGAGCATTGGAGGTAAGAAATATTGTCTAGTAATTGTGGACGATTACTCTCTCTTTACCTGGGTATATTTTCTTGCAAGTAAGTCAGAAACCTTTTCGTACTTTGAGAAGTTTGCTAAAAAGGTTCAAAATGAAAAATGATGTGCAATCTCAAGTATAAGAACAGATCATGGAAGTGAATTTGAAAATCAAGATTTTACGAAATTTTGTGATAAATCTAGTTTTAATCATATGTTTTCCTCTCCATATACTCCAGAGCAAAATGGAGTTGTGGAAAGAAAGAATAGATCTCTTCAAGAAATGGCTAGAACGCTTTTAATTGAAAGTAAAATTTCTTCACGATTTTGGGCTGAAGCTGTTTCAACAACATGCTATATTATAAATAGAGTCTTTCTAAGACCTATTCTAGAGAAAACCCCTATGAATTATTCAAAGGTAAGAAGCCTATTGTTTCATACTTTCATGTGTTTGGTTGCAAATGCTTTATTTTGAAAAATGCAAATGATCGAGTTGGTAAGTTTGAAGAAAGATCAGATGAAGGCATCTTCCTTGGATATTCTACATCAAGCAAAGCCTACAGAGTCTATAACAAGAAAAGCCAGTCTGTGGAGGAATCAATGAATGTCAAATTCCAAGACTTAACGCAAGATGAATCCAGCCAGACTTAGTATGAAGAGTCTGAACCCGCTCTAGACCTTCCAATGTCTACAACTCAAGAAGCATCTCAGACTCTGGAAGTCCAACATCAAGATGCTCATGAAGATTCAAATAAAGAAAGAGATCATCAACCAGGCAAATCAACTAGTAACTGGAAGCATAAATCCAGTCATCCCAAAGATCTCATTATTGGCGAAATCAATGAAGGAATCCGCACTAGATCAAAAAGGCGTGAAGATTCTAGTGCTGTGGCTCTCATTTCTGAAATTGAACCAAAAAGCATAGAAGAAGCTTTATCTGATGAAAGTTGGATCGAAGCTATGCAAGAAGAACTCAGACAGTTCAACATCAATGATGTTTGGGAATTGACATCTAAACCAAAAGGTAAAACTGTTATTGGAGCCAAATGGGTATTCAGGAACAAGATGAATGAAGAAGGAAAAGTCGTACGAAACAAAGCAAGATTCGTGGCCAAAGGATATACGCAAGAAGAAGGAATAGACTATGACGAGACTTACGCACCAGTAGCAAGGTTAGAAGCTATTCGACTATTACTTGCGTTTGCTTGTTATAAAAATTTCAGGTTATTCCAAATGGACGTCAAAAGTGCGTTCCTAAATGGATTTATCCATGAGGAAGTTTATGTGGAACAACCACCAGGGTTTGAAGACCCAAAGAAGCCAGATTCAGTCTTCAGATTGAAAAAGGCCTTGTATGGTTTAAAGCAAGCACCTCGAGCTTGGTACGACGGACTAAGTAAGTTTTTATTACGTAAATGGTTTTGTCAAAGGTAAAGTAGATACTACTTTGTTTATCAAAAAGGAAAACAAAAGCTTTTTACTTGTTCAAATATATGTGGACGATATTATTTTTGGATCAACTAATGAAAGTTTATGCAAGAAATTTTCTAAGTCTATGCAGGATGAGTTTGAAATGAGTATGATGGGAGAGTTAACATTCTTTCTTAGACTCCAAGTGAAACAAATGAAGGAAGGAACTTTTATTCATCAAGAAAAATATGCAAATGATCTTGTCAAAAGGTTTGGATTGGAAAAGTGCAAAAAGACTGACATACCAATGTCATGTTCTCAGAAGATAGACAAGGATGAAGAAGGGAAGAAAGTAGATCAAAAGTTGTACAGGAACATGATCGGTTCACTTCTTTATCTTACCGCTTCCAGACCTGATATTTTGTTGAGTGTTTGCATCTATGCTAGGTTTCAATCAGATCCTAGAGAATCCCATCTTAGTGCTGCAAAACGTGTTATCAAATACGTTGCCTCATCTTCAAGCATCGGTCTCTGGTATCCCAAGAAGGGAGACTTTAATCTTCTAGGATACTCAGATGCAGATCTGGCCGGTTGCAGAGTCGATAGAAAGAGCACTTCTGGAACTTGTCAACTGCTTGGAAACAGGACAGTGTCTTGGTTTTCGAGGAAGCAAAGCACTATAGCTCTCTCAACGACAAAAGCAGAGTATGTAGCTCTTGGAAGCTGCTGTTCGCAAATTCTATGGATAAAACAACAGCTACAAGACTTTGGGATTGAAGACTCATGCACAGAAATCAGATGTGACAACACCAATGCGATCAATCTCACCAAAAATCCAATCCTTCATTCAAGAGCAAAGCATATTAAGATTCGACATCACTTCATTAGAGATCATATTCAAAATGGAGAAATCTCGATTCAATTTGTTGATTCAAAGAGTCAACTAGCGGATATATTCACAAAGCCTTTGGAGAAAAATCAATTGGACTTTATCCGTTCAAGACTCAATATTTTGAAGCTTAAAGAAGTTAAAGTCTAGAGACTCACCAACTCTAAGACTCTAATCTCTCAGACTTTAAATCCTCAGACTCAGACATTCATGGCTATAGACTGTAAGTTGCTATTTTATCTAAAAGGTACGAATTTTCGTTTAGTTATTTTATCTAAACTCGAAAAGGTATGATCTTTCGTTCGGTTATTCTATAATCCGTGTGAAATCCGAAAACTTGTCTTTTTTAAAAAAGGATTAATTTTGGCAGTTATTGATTTTGAAAAGAAGTGTTCGTACACTTTCCTTGTGCCGATTGAACTTCCCTTTTCAAAACTAAGTTATATATATACAGTTTTTCTTTGCCCAATCTTCAAAACCCTAAAAGGCACTCTCCTCCCGATCCTGTTTCTATTTCTTGTTCATCTTCGAGAAAGTGGTCATCTTTTCTTGGGAAAGCAAGTGAAGGAACCTTCCAAACGACAAAGAAAGATGTCTTCTTCAAGGAAATCATCAAGAATCGCAAGCAGGGGACCACAAAGAATGGAGAAGGGACCGACTCACTTCGATCTCACTGAGGAAGAAGACTTATCAAGTCAGCGACAAAGTCCGATTCGCTCTCATCCACGTCATTCAACGCCTCCTGCCCCACAAGGTGCAAGTCAACATCTGAAAAAAGAGATAATCGAGAATGCCGACCTAGTAAGAGTCCAAAAACCCTCATTTATCTATAAGCTTTATCGTACATTGAAAAGCATCGGTACTCCATTAAAATATATAGATGACTTCCTTAAGGACAAAAATTATGGGAATGAGTATCTTTTTCTGCAGAAAATGGAGGAATTGGGAGTTGCTCCGAAAGGAAAAGCAGAGGACGCACTTGGAAACATTCCAAGTGATCCTCGTATGCCAGGACAAAATTTAATTGAAGGGAACGATGATGACAAAATGTTCCTTGAATTCCAACTGAGAATGGGAGTGGCAGCAAAGGTGAAAGGAAATCGGATGGATTTGTTCAAATCCAAGGATCAGGAAAATGTGTATTTCAAGCTGTTGAAAAGAGGGGTGATAAACCCTAGAAGTGTCGGTTTTGACTTCCTAGACGCCATCAACATGAACTTAAGAGAGAAGTTGAATTTGCTTCAACTTGAGAATTTTTGCTCTGACTCTACGAACGGGTATGCTCAACTAACCGCTTATTTCTATTCAAATCTTAGCTTTTTGGATGCGAATAGAATTTCATTCAGTGTACGAGACCAAGTCTACGTGGTAGATGTGAATATGTTGGCGGGCGTAGTTGGAGTTGTACGAGGACGTTATCTACCAATCAAAGTCTCACCTGCTCGTACTACTCTGGAACTTGTCAAAGATAGGGACACAGAGAAGAAAATTACCTATTCCAGGATGAATGCCATCAACATTGTGCTTCATAAGATTGTGATCAACTGTCTCAGACCGAAGTCTACGTCAAAGACTTCCGTGTCTCTTTCTGAAGCAAAGTTGATGTACGCGATCAACTCAGGACGGAAGTTCTCTCTCCCGCACACCATTCTCTTCCATATGTACAGAGTAATGTCGAAAGACAAAGGACAATTGCCTTATCCTGGTCCGGTGACCAAGATCTTCGACACATGAATATTGAACCGCCACAAACACTTTGTGTTCGACCGTGTGATAAGATGGTGGTAGGTTTGAAGATGTTAACGAAGATGCGTCTGCAAGAACTTTCCAAGGCAATGGAGAAATTCAGAGTGAAATCTCCAGTTCAGTCTGCTTCAAAGAGAAAAGGAAAGGAGGCCATTGGTGCCCCATCGAAAAAGAAGAAAAGAACTCTCATCCTAGAGGATGAAGATGAAGAGGATGAAGATCCCACTATCCATGCACTGACAAGAACCAGACGCTCTGTGCCCCAACCGACGGAACTTCAGAAGAAACAGAGAGAAGATGAGGAGCAAGCGAAGAACAGAGAAGAAGAAGAGCAGAGAGAGAAGGAGAAAGAAGCTGAAGAAGAAAGAGAATGAGAGAAAGAAAAGTTTGCTGCTGAATCTGGAGAGAAGGGAAATCAAGATACAGAAGAGCATGATCATCACTCTTCCCCTTTGGATGTCCTAGAGACAGGGGGAGTTGGCGAGCAAGAAAGGTCCACACCTCATGTTGCCGATAGTGAAGGTCTAAGACAATCTCCAGCAGATCCAGAAAAAGTTCAGGTGTCTCAATTGCCTGAAGAAGGTCATGATACGTCGACTCCAAATCTGCAGGATTATACAGAAGCTTCATCGTCTGCATTTACTCCATCTGAGAAAGCTCATGCCAGTACACAGACGGACAACTCAGCAGATTTTCGTCGTATTCTTGATATTCTTATGGAAATGCGGGGACAAATATATGCTTTGGACTGTGAGGTTCAAACCATCAAGAATGCTGGACAAGCGTCTTCGGTTACCCTGGAGGACAAAATGAAAGACCTCGCTCTGCAACTTCAAGCTAATGCCAAAGGAGAGGAGGTAGCTCAACTAAGGGAAGACTTGAAGAGGCTAGAAGGCATAGTCCAGTCAATGGGAGATTTCCAGATCGTGCGCATTCCCAAGCAGACATGACTCCTTTCTCACTCTTTTTAATAATGACAAAAAGGGGGAGAACCAATTTGAACCAACAACTTTCAACATCTTTTAAAACTTTGACTTTTGTGGTTATGTTTATTTTTTAGTATGACTTGAGAACTTGGGTGTGAATTTAAATTTGACTGAATTGGCTGTGGATTTTGATGCTTGACTAGTTGCATTTATATCAAGTGTTGTTATATGGTATTACTCATGAAAGACTAACCAATTTTCTGGGATGCGTAGTCTGGTTGTTTTATTAATCTTTATGAGTTAGCCATATTGCTTGAGAAATGTTTTTGCAGGTCAAAGTTGTTCAAATCTACAAGAAAGTTTTGTCATCATCAAAAAGGGGGAGATTGTTGGAGAAATCTTTCCAGAATATTTTGAAGCTGACAAAACATTTCTATCAGTCTAGTCTGGATATTTGAAGACCGAAAATTTAAAGTCTGAAGACTTTGTAATCGCAAGACTCAAGACTCAAGACTCAAGACTCAAGACTATTCTCACTGACAGTCTTTCTAATCCAGTGACGAAGGAAATCCAAAGCCGAAGTATATGGTTGAGGATTCGATCCTATCCTCTGGAAAAGATCCCTTGGTTGGATAAATATTTCGGATTCTTTTATTGTTATCCAGATCGATTGAAGATCCGATGGTCGACGAAATATTCTTGGAATGTTCTATTCTTGGAAACCAAGATCCTGATTGTATGGGCGAATAGGATTGATGGGCTATCATCAGGTTCCTTAAATAGCTCGGATGATCTTCTTAATTGATTCCGTCCAACGGGTAGATTGGAGGAATTCCTTTGGTAAGTGTCAATGGCTATGATGGCATAAAGGAGTATAAAAGGAAGACGTTCTAGTTGTTTTATGAATGTGATCGATAGAAAAATTCCAGAGTCTGAAGAACCTTGATTACTAGTCGATACAGTTCGAGCGAAATTGTATACATAGAGAGTGTTTATACTTGGTGACACCTTGAGCGAGTGTGGTAGATCATCTACACCTAGAAATCAAGGAAGATCAACACTGTAACATCTCTTTGTTCATAGTGGAATCCAGTCAATTGGCTGTCAATGCAGAAGAGTGGACGTAGGCATGAATCAAGCTGAACCACTATAAACCGCGTGTTCAATTCTCTCTTTCCTTTACTTAGTCTTACGATTGATTTTTAATTATTGCAAATCCTTCAACTGTCTAAGCATTGTGCAATCTTCAAGAAAATTTTTATATACCTATTCACCCCCCTCTAGGTACTCGTACTAGCTATATCAATCTCCTTATTCTTGTACTGAGAAATTCGAGTAGAATCTTCATCAAGCCATTGATCACTATAGTACCTATTATTTAATAAAATGAAATAAAATTAGAAAACAATAATAAATGAGAGGAGTATTATATTATCATGTTAAAGAAAGAATAACTACTAAAGTAATAATCTCATACAATTTTAGAACTTACCTAGGATTTAAGGCATGTGCCAAGTAATGAAGTGGAGTATTGTTCTTTGTCCAACGATCTACAAGAATTGTGTGAATCACCTCATAAAATGTGGACTTCTCATCTAGCCTCTTCACTTCATGTGAATATATAACTTTCTTCACTTTTTCGATCATCGAACCCCACATATCATAAACTAAGTGAAGACAAGGCTTATCGGTGTCACAAACTCTAAGCATATCATAAATAGGAGCCGTGAAGGAAAGTATATAATCAATCAAATCCCACCAAAAATCATCCAACACCTTCTCCTTGACAAGCTTAGCTTTCTCTTGATTAACATCCCGATAGATATTCTATTTGTCACAAATCACCATGTTTTGAAGACCACTTTTTATTAACTTGAATCTCTTGAGCATCATAATCATCGAAGCAAAACGTGTATCCGCTACATAAAGCAACTTCAAGCTAACAAACTCATTGTATATTGCTAATCTCATAGAATGGTTCATGATGAAATGTTTGATTTACATAACTTCCTTAACAATATCTGAAATCCAACTACATTCATCATAAACTATTTGATTGCTCTCCATATTTTTTGCAGCACAAACATTCTTCAAAGCTAGATTAAGGGTGTGCACCACATAAGGTGTCCACATAATGGATGGAAATTCTTGTTCAATGAGTTGTCCCGCACCCTTACAATTTGAAGCATTATCCGTAATTACTTGGACCACATTCTCATGCCCAATTTCATTGATAACTCCTTTCAACAAGTTAAAAATGAAATGCATATCTTTTGTTTCTCCCGAGCAATCAACCGATTTTATAAACATTGGTTCTCCATCCAATACCGCCATGAAATTAATAAGCGGTCTTCTATGTGAGTCGCTCCATCCATCACTCACAATACTTACACCCTTCTCCTTCCACATGATTTTGATAGGTGTACACAACCTATCAATATCTACCTTCTCCCTTTGCAACAAAGTGGTCCTCAACAAATTATATTTCGGTGGTACATAACCCGCAATATTATGATTAGCAGCATAAGTGAAAGCGGATTGAAAATAAGGATTCCTTGCTAGGTTAAACAGCAAGCCCGCCGAATAAAACATCCTAGCAATCTCACAATCTAGACGATCCGTTGAGTCATATTAAATGCATTTTCAAGTGATTTTTCACTCCCACTTTCGCCTTTCCTTTTTTTGGAGTTCAATGATAAATCCATTCCGTCACCACCACCATCACCACTAAGTGAATAACTAGCAGGAGGTAAAGGTACATTTCTAGGTGCAATACTCATTAATTTAGTATTGACCTCTTCATCTAATCTTTCCATCTCCAAAAGATCTTTTTTTTCTACTTTTGTGCACTTTCCAATTCCTTTTCCACTTATCATCATCAAATGGCACCTCACTCTTGTATATGAACTCTTAAAATCTTTTTCACAAAAGTTGCATCTCCAAGACAAATTTCCCCCCGCATTAGTATGATTAACTAACTTAGTAACATACCTCCATAATGGTTGTTTTACAACTTTATTGCTAGAGGTAGCTTGTGTGCTTGAAGCACTACTAGCCATATTTGAACTTGAAGACATTCTGCAAAAAAGAAGAAAAAATAAACATGTTATTATCAATTGCTATAAGGTTTCAAGTCGGAAACAAGTGAACCAACATCAATGCTAGTCAAACGCCCAAGAAGAAAGAAAACAGAATAGAGCACAATCCATATCATCTTAAAAACCACTAAACCTGTAGTTTCTCATTGTCTACCTCATGTAGCCCCCTTTTCTAAACCAACATTCAGAACCTAGATCATAGATTGCACTAATTGTATGAATGGTAATGCTTTAATATCAATTACAAATCAGTAAATCACCCAAAAAATAAAAGAACTCTGTAAAGGGGAGAAACACATTCGAATCCTATAGAAACAAAAGAACGAAATTCGAAACTATCCCCGCATGCGTTAGCAGCAAAAGCAGGCCAATCAACCACAAAAGTTTTAAGTCCGGCGAAGTATTCTTTGCTTTGCACAGAGAGAGAGAGAGAGAGAGAGAGAGAGAGAGAGAGAGATTCTGACTCCAAATGCAACCCTAAAACTGAAACACAAGCGCAAAAGACGAGTACCCACCTCGGAATCAATACTTCAAATTCGAAAGGCAGCTCGGAATTACGGCAACGATCGCAATGGTAAAGAGAGTTTCCAAGCAGCAATCGACAAAAAAGATAATTCACGGAAAATCTCACAATCGTGAACAAACGGAATGGATAGAGCACCAAAATTTGAAAAAAGAAAGAGAACGCGAAGCATCAGTCAACGAGCAATCCACCAAACAAAAACAACAACAACCCAGGGAGCGAGACCAGCAAAAGAACGGCATAAGAGCGCTAGAGACAGAGAGACGGAAAGAGGGTCCGAAAAATACCCTTTTCCCCGAACTAGGTATTGCCAAAAAATCCCAAATCGCAAGATGCTAACCTGAGGCGCGGGGGCTACGGCGAGTCGACGACTGGTGGGGTGGGCCGCGCGGCCGGCAAAGCAACACCGGCGAAAGAACGGCGAAAGAAGAGAACCAAAGTAGTTTGCTCACTGCTCAGGCTCGTTCGCTGCGACTGGAGAAGACAGAGAAGACTGAATAGAAGATTGAAGTGAAGAACCCGTGCGTGCGACTGAACAAACGTGAAGAACTCGTGCGTGCGACTGAATTGAAGTGAAGAACTCGTGCGTGCGACTGAATTGAAGTGAAGAACTCGTGCGTGCGACTGAATTGAAGTGAAGAACCTGTGCACTCACAATCGTGAACAAACGGAACGGACAGAGCACCAAAATATGAAAAAAGAAAGAGAACGCGAAGTATCAGTCAATGAGCAGTCCACTAAACAAAAACAGCAACAACCTAGGGAGCAAAATCGGCAAAAGAACGGCACAAGAGCGCTGGAGAAAGAGGGTCCGAAAAATCCCCCTTTCCCCGAACTAGGGTTTGCCAAAAAAATCCCAAATTGCAAGATGCTAACCTGAGGCGCAGGGGCTACGGCGAGTCGGCGATTGGTGGGGTAGGCTGCGCGGTCGGCAAAGCAACACCGGTGAAAGAACGGCAAAAGAAGAGAACCGCTCACTGCTCAGGCTGGTTCGCTGCGACTGGAGAAGACAAAGAGAAGGCCAAAGAGAAGATTGAAGTGAAGAACCGTGCGTGCGAGTGCAACTACATTTTAACTTTTATTTTTTTGTTTTTTTATTTTTTTTCATATATTTATATTTAGAGCCCGAAGTTTTCAAAATTTATAAAAATAACCCTGTGCGTGTCGGAGTCACGTGTCAGAATTTCCGACTCGCGTGTTGGAGCGTGTCGGAAATAGTTGACCGCATGTCGACTTTCCCGACACGCTTTGACCGCATGTCGGAGCGTGTCGGACACGTGTCGGAGTGTCAGACATGACACGAAGGGTCCTGGAGAGTGTCCGTGCTTCATAGAGTATAGGTACCACATCCTATAAATCTCAACAGCACAATGCAGAAGCTCGAATTCACAAGTCCTATTTAGGACCTGTTGGTTGTTGTGAGCACCAGTACTGGAACTTCAAAGGGTTTTATGCCAAGAAAATAAAACCATTCCTAAAGATGCATGTAATTATAATGTACCAATTGCATAGGATCATTGAAGCACTCGAGGAATTTAGATAAGCTGCATTATCATAGAAGCATGAAATGACAAACACAGATGACAATACATAGCCCTCTCAAGACCCCTACGCCAAATGGGGAGGTTTTCTTTCCCAAGACCCCTATGATCAAGGACCTTTGTCCTTATCTCAAAGCTTAGACACATTCTACTATGCTCAGCCATTCAATTGGCCTCAGCTAAGCATTCTTGCCAACACTACAGGCTCTTCCCTGAATCAAGAGGAAGCATTATTGTCAAACCAGATTCTCTCACCAGATTCACTTGAAGCACTCGAGCAAAAATATGAAAAAAAAAAAAAAACCTTTTGGCAATACACAGCTCAGATGACTCAGACTATGATTACAATGCTCGCGATGAACGGGATCGTTAACTAAACAAGACCATTGTCCGTACAAGATCACATAACAAGTTACTGTTCACTTTTACCGTAATAGTAGGCTATGGATATCACTGTTCATTATCAGTGTTCATACCGTGCAAATAATTCTCTACCGAAAGTTTCGGGCGCCTCTATTTGTTTTGGACCCATGAGCTTGGTCATTGTTTGTGTGTGACCTCTTATTGTCTATAAAAGGTAAGGAGGATGTAATGTATTGGGTAGAGTCCCTTGAAGTAAAGTGAGTGTTTTGTAAAAACTCTCCATGGTTTTCTAAATCTCTCTTCTTCTCCAGCCTGGTAGGATCCTCTAAGAAATATAGCTCGAATAGTTAGAAATGTTACAATCCTAGTTCTATTTGAGTGTCTTTAGGCTTTGAACTAAAGTACAGAGTAGTTTTCTACTAAAAAGCTGTCCCTGAAGGGCTTGAACGGGAGGTTCGCCTACTATGAGAAGGCATACCTGCAGAAAACTAACTCTGTATTCCCTGATTCTAAGTCTAGATCCCCTCAACGGTAGTGTCTTAAATGGATAACACTTCTCATAAAAAGATTACATTTGTTAGTCACTATTCTCTTACTTCAAGTGTCATAAAAACCTATGCTACTAAAGAATATCTTTACTGTTCTAGTAAACGCACATATGTCATATCCTTATGGTTAACATTTCTTTATATGTAATAAGATATATACTCAACACTAATAACTAGATGCTCCTAGCCTTCACTTAAGATTTGTATAATATCTTGAGACTTTTATCAATATGTATTCAACATGATAATAATATATTCATAAATATTCTTATTGAATATAAAAGTTAATACATATTAAAACATTACTAAATGTAACAAACACATATATAAACTTTATTAGAGAAAAAAAAACAGCTCCCACTAAATAACATGCTAAGATGCTCCTAAATGCATGTTAATGACATGTCACTTAAACACATAAAGATGTAAATCTTTAGTTAGCAGATCTACAATGATATTATTTATAGAAATATGATCTATTGTAATGTCACAATTTTGTGCTAATTTCTTTATGGAAAAAAACTTGACTGCCATGTGCTTAAACCCCTTGAGACCTCTGTTATTGTTAATAAAAAAAAAGACACTGTAGAATTATTGTTCCAAAGCCAAATAGCTTGAGTAGCAGCTAAAAAGCATGTTGCAAACTCCACTTGCATGGTATTGCACCTTTCATAATATTGCAACTCTTGCTAACATAAATATATATCTTGTTGTTGATTTCATGTCATCCTAACAGTCAGCAAAGTCTGAATTTGAATACTCTACTAGTTGTAAGTCCGAAACATGTTTATAAATTAACATATAGTCTCATGTTCTTTTTAAGTACCTTAAAATCTTCTTCGCAGCAACCCAATGATTATATCTTGGATTTGACTAATATCTACCTAAATGTCCTATTGCAAAATTGATATATAGTCTAGTGCAAACTTGAGCATACATGATATTTTCAAGCACATTAGCATAAGGTACATCTTTCATTTGAGCTTTCTTAAAATCTAAATTAGGGTATTGTAAGAGATTGAATTTATCACCCTTAATAATATGAGCAATTCCTGGCTCACAATGTTGCATATTAAATCTTTCTAAAATATGATCAACATATATCCTCTGAGGCAAACCCAATAACGTATCTCAATGTAAAGAACAAAAGACGTTAATGCCAAGAACAAAAGACGCTTCACCAAGGTCTTTCATGTCAAAATTTTTCGATAACATCTGTTTTGTTTCATGCAGTAATCCAATGTCAATACTCGCAAGTAAGATATCATCTACATAAAGTATGAGAAAAATATATTTCCTCTCATTGATCTTGCAGTACATACATTGATCTACTTTGTTCTCAATAAATTTGAATGAAGTGACAACACAAACTTTAAGTACCACTGTCTAGAAGCTTGCTTGAAGCCATAAATAGATTTTTTCAATCTATATACAAGCTTACTTGAATAATCTGTAGCAAATTTTTCAAGTTGCATTATATAGACCTCCTCATTAAGGTCTCCATTTAGAAAAATAATATTAATATCCATCTAGTGTAACTCTATATAATGAGCTACCAATACCAAAATTACTCTAAAAGAATCTTTAGAATAAACTGAAGAAAATGTTATTTTATAATCTATTCATTTTCTTTGAGTGAAAACCTTAGTTATCAATCTGGCTGTAAAACTTCTTAATCTTTCCTGTGGAATCAGTTTTAGTCTTGTATATCCATATATAGCCGATGGGCTTATAACCTTTAAGCAATTCAACAAACTCCTAAACACCATTGTATTTTATGGATTACATCTCGTCTTTCATTGTATCTAATCACAAATCTGATTGATGACAAGAAACAACATATGTATAATTTTATGGATTAACAACACAATCAATATCATAATCACGCTCTCCCAGATACTAATATGGTGGTATAGCAAAACGTCTTTTCCTAATCGATCTTCTAAGTGGAGCTACTGCAACCTCATTTTGAACATGCGGGGTTTGAATAATTTCATTAGGAATTGCCTCAACAACATGATCTTGGGCCACAATAGGCTTAGTTTGTAGTGTATGAGGATTTATAATCGTCTGCACAAGAAGAGATAGGGATCCAGTAATTCCCCCATATTATCATCTTCAATAGTTTGTGAGTAGTTACCATTTTTAGTTACATCAAATTTCAGAAATTTTGCTATCTATGATTCCACAATTCTTGTACCTCCATTAGGGTTAAAAAATCAATGCCCCTTTAAATTATCTATGTACGATATGAGGTAACACTAAGTAGTTTTGGAATCAAACTTACTCAATGTTGAATTATTTAACTTCATTTCTGCATGACACTCCTAAACTTTAAGATGATTCAAGCTAGGTTTACGTCCAGCCCACAACTTCAAAGGAGTCGATGGAGCTGCTTTGGTAGGAACACGATTTAGAATGTAAAGTGTTATTTTCCAAACTTCACCCCACAAAAAATTAGATAAATTTGTTCTACTAATCATACTTCTAATCATATCTATAAGAGGGCGAGTGTGTCTTTCAGCCACACCATTTTGTTCAGGACTCCTAAGTATAGTAAATTGAGCTAGTATCGCAAAATACTCTAAGTATATAACAAACGGCTCTTTAAATTGTCCAGCATTGTCATGTTTGCCAAAATACTCACAACCACGATTAGATCTAACAATCTTTATGACTTCTCCCAATTATTTCTCTACTTCAGTTCAAAAAATCTTGAATTTGTTAAGAGATTCAGACTTTTCTTTAATCAAGTATAGGTATCTATATCATGAATAGTCATCAATAAATGTGATGAAGTAAAAATTTCTGCACAGAGTTGCCGTGTATGGTTCACTAATATTAGTGTGAATAACCTCCAACAGGTTAGAATTTCAAATTGCGGTTTTCTTTTTTATTTTAATCATTTTATCTCTATAATAGTCTATGCAAGTCTCTAGATTACTTTTAAGAGTAAGCCAGTTGTTGGCCTTTATCGACCTTTTTACTTTCTTTAGAAATGTGACTAAGACATTTATGCCACAAAGCATAAGATTGTTTCTTATGTAGAGGCATTTTGAAAACAACATTTTCAACTGAATAAGCGACATATATATCATTGGGAGATAAACACAATCGATATAATCCATTGGACAAATTGTAGCAACTCACTTTATTTGAATTAAGAAAATATAAATACTATTGTTTTTTATTTCAAAAGAGTATCCACACATGTCCAAACAAAACACATAAACTAAGTTTCGTCTAAAGAAATGGAGTTTGGGACAGCTAGAGTGCCATAACTTGGCACGGGGGGACACTTAAGTGCCATAATTTTGAAAATGTACACTTGAGTGCTAGTTTCGAAGTTAAATGGAACACTGAGGTGCCACTTTGGCGAAAATCCGGCCAAATGGTTGACGTGACAATTTTCCGGCGAGTTTGGTCTAAAAACGGCATCGTTTTGCACGTTGACGTGGCAAGAAAATGCAAAAATGACAGTTTTTCGTGTATGATGTGTAAATAATAATATAAAAATTACTTAAATTAAATTAAAACTTAATTTTATTTAAAATATTCTAAAAACTAAAAAACTAAAAAAAAAAAAAAAAAAGAGGAGGCTGAAGGGGGTGGTTGAGGGCTGAGCCCTCGCCGCTATCGCCTCCCTACTGTCGCCAGGAAAGGCCAGCGACGGAGGGGGAAGGGTCGGCCAAGGTTACCGGCCCCCAGCTGACCGACGGCGAGGGCCAGATCGCGGCGAGGGCCTGTGAGCCCTCGCCCAAATCTAGGGCGAGGGTTGTGGCCTTCGCCCAGATCCGGTGAGGGTTGCGAGCCCTCGTCAACTCCCCGCCATCGCTGGGAAGGGCCAGCCACGGAGGGGGGAGGGTTAGCCGGGTGGGCGAGGGTCGTGGCCCTCCCCACGATCCAGCAAGGGCTCACGACCCTCACTGCCGGTTGGCCAAGGGCCAACGGCCCCGGCCGACCCTCCCCCCTCCGTCACCGGCCCTTCCCCGCGACGACGGGGAGGCGGCGGCAGCGAGGGCTCAGCCCTTAGCCGCCCCCTTTGGCCTCCCTTTTTTTAATTTTTTTTTAATTTTTAGAATATTTTAAATAAAATTAAGTTTAAACAAAATTTAATTAATTTTATATTATTATTTATACATCAAACACGAAATGATGTTGTTTTTGCATTTTCTCGTCACGTCAGCATGCAAAATGATGCCGTTTTGGACCAAACTCATCGGAAAATTGCCACGTCAACCATTTGGTTGGATTTCACCGGAGTGGCACCTAAGTGTTCCATTTAACTTCGAAACTGGCACTTAAGTGTACCTTTTCAAATTTATGACACTTAAGTATCCTCGCGTGCCAAGTTATGACACTTAAATTGTTTTTCTACCAAAGAAATGTATGTAAAAAGTGTTTCTTAATATCATCCTAAAACCAGAATTTAGAATTAAAATAACATCTCCAATTAACTCGACGTCGACTTTAATGATGTTTTCCACAGTGAGCTTAGATTCATCTTGACTTGATGTCCTTCAGTTTATATTTATTGTAGCATTTGTTTATATGTCCCATCTCCCTACAAAAGTAGCAAAAAACATCATCCTTCTTGAAATGTGCTATCTTAGTACCCAGACTGTAAAAAGACTAGCAACTTCAGAATTTCCTTTATTGTTGAAAGGACTAGTGGCTTCAAGATTTCCTTTACGAGTATAAGTTTTGAACCTCTTACCATCGTCACTACCAGAACTAGAAACATAAAGGGCAATGTGCCCTTCATCTTTCTTCAATTTCTCTTCCTTTGCCACCACCTTGCAATAAGGTCATTAATTGACCAAGTCTCATTTTAAGAATTATAATCGGTTTTGATAATCCCAAAATCAAGAGGAAGAGTATTTAAAACTTGATGCACAATGCAAGTAGTATGAATAGCAATATTAAGAGCCTGAAATTTCATTTGCAAATCTATCATCTTTAAAACATAATCCCTAACTCCACAAGAACCATTATACTTCATATTAAAAAGTGTTCTTTGCATTTATTACGTTTCTTTCTCCACAAGTATTGGAATAGTCTTATTACTCAAAAGAACCATATTACCATTTTTTCAAAAGGTAATCCAAGATTATTCTTGTTCCTATTGTGTGTCCCTATCTCAGCATTAGGCAAGACATCATTTCCAACCACTAAAGTTTCCATCATCTATATAGCAGTGCAATCTGCAAGCAAATCACTTTTCAAGTGTTCTTGAATGGAACATTTCAGAGACGGTAAGTAAATTCGATTGCTTTTTTCCCAAATAGCAAATTGTGCTTTCTGAACTTCTGTACTCTCGACAGTAAGATATGTTGGTTTAATGGTAGTAAATGCCATATGAATATTTGTCATCTCCATACCAAACAAGAAATCTCATCTCAATCTCTTAAAATTTGAATAAGCAAAAACCTTAATAGTGATGGAGTTACCATTTATAGAAAATGTAATTGAAAACTATAATTAGCATCATGTGAGTATTGTATAACTTGAAGACGTACAAGTACACATCTAGAGAGCTATATGCATAATCATTGGTAGAATACATGATATGTAATTGTATACTCCCCACATGACAATGTTCATAAGGATATATTCCAACTTTCATGATATCATCATCTTTGGGTGAATGAACCACTATAATTAGTTACTCTTCTATCATACTATCATGTATCCCTCCATGAGCTAATACACAATCACATCTTTTAGGAGTATGACCATGCATTTGAATATGAGACATCTCATCATTATACGAGATCGATATTTCTCAAATTCAATCAAGTGTGTCATTTTAGCAGTCACAACTCAATTGAATATTTGAAACTCTCTCATACCGGGAATATAAACTTTATTACTCATATATACCATATACATGTTATTTAAACTTTAGAGACACGGTCAATTTATCACCAAAATCACATATCATGCTAATTACATTATTTTATTCATTAATACAAGTTAAACTTTATATATATCAACTCCACACAATATCTATGTGATGACATACTTGTAAACCAACACTTTCCAAAATCATAGAAAATACAAACAAATTAGTGAAAATACACTAAAAAATACTTGTATTCAAAGTTCCATATGTATTTTAACATCCATAAAATTATCAGATATGCAAAATAAAAACACCACAAGGTAAAGCATCACTGCACGAGCATGTAGCTGCCAACCACGCGCCCATCAAAGGCTCCACATGCTCGCCCGCACCACCTGAGTACACATCACATGGAGCACACGCGTAGGTGGCCTCAAGCTTGCAATCCGATCCAATCGATAGTGGTCCGATTGGTTCCCGATTTGCTAAATGGTCCGACTAGTTGACCGATCCGATCAACGGTAACCTAGTTCATGCGGGTCAACGGATCGAACCTTGGGTCAAGCATTGGGTTAATGGATTGGGTTGGGTCTCGCAGTTCGTCAGGCTACTGACATCGGATGAAGTCAGCCTTAGCGTGTGTAGTGCATGTGCAATCTATGCTTGTGCGTGAGTGCACGTGAAGGCGCATGATGGTGCGTGGGGCACATACTTGACACCCTAGTGGCACGTGGCTGTGCGTGGGGGCATGTGTGGCCTGCCGCGGCGGTGCACCACCCACGGTCTTGCTTGTCTCGTTAAGTTCCTTTTGTTTATGTATTAAAAAATGATTTTTGTTGCACAAAAAATCATGAAAAAAGGGCAAAAAACTGCACGTCCGTGTTCTAATTGATGGAGGCTCTAATACTCATGTTAGACACTAAAATGCGCAATTCCACAATCTTCGTAGATAGAACAATAATACGTATAATCGAGTGGAAAGATTAACTCACCTATTTTGAAATCCATTGTTCTTAATGCAAAAGCAAAAAATCGACGTTCCAAGCGCAAGTCATTTTTGTTTAAAACCCTCTATATCACTGGCTCAATGAGACGGCCCCTTACCCTATAGCGGTAGATAAACGCTCCTTTTTTAGGATAATTGTAAGAGTTAGAGTTAGAGGAAGACTTGAACATTATTTATAGAGTTTCTAGCTAGGTCATTTTATTACGGACGGGGCTCAACTTGACCTATACTAGCTAGTCCTATATTAGACTAATTAATAAATCTTCTATCTCACCTTAGACCAATTTCGTAAAACGGTAAATTACAATATCAATTAACGTAGCCCATATTAGGAAAATTCTTATAGTTTTAAGTAAGCAAGTCATATTAGCTAAATCACATGACTCATGACAATTTATACAATGGCAACCTCATATTGAACCAAATTTGAATAGTCGATTCACTTGATTGAAAAAAAAAAAATTACTTCATTGTAAAATGTAGGAAAGTCATCCCTCTTGTTAATGTTTTATTATAAGTAAAAGAGAGGAGAAGGGCAACCAAGGGCTGCCCCTGTAGGCATTGGACATTGGTCAGTTGGGGAAATCATGAAGATTATACGATAGTAAAAATTGAAAAGGTGGACAAATGTGGGCATAACTATATTAAGCAAATAACCGAAGCAACATGAAGAAAAATCCTTGTTAGTGTTAGTGTTAGTGTTAGGATTTAAATTATCGCTTTCGAGCTTTGATAGCGAGGCTAGACAGTTTTTCTTTTTTAAAAGATTTAAGCCGTAGGAAACAAGAGATAAAAACCTAGTAGTAGTACCTATTAGGCTATTACCATATAGGCACAAACAATGCATGTGAAAAAGAGGACAAAACTATGTAACGAAAAGTCACCATCCGCAACCGTCACAAATCTTTTTTACGATAGAAGAGATATCATGTCATTGGGAAATTAGAAACAAATAAGTGTAACTATTAAATTACATAAAAAAAAAAAAACATTATACACGTTTCCTACATTCTAATTTGTTAAACACTCGTTTATAACAGGTTCACTCTCTACGCCATAAAAGGGTGACTAACGTTGGCAAACTACGGATCACCCATAAGATAATGTTTAATTTAAGGTCGTAGACTTTGCCGGCACACTCTTGTCCAATGGGTGAGCCCGTCATCTCTGTCCCACCGCAATGTGAGTGGGAATTCAAGACCAACAATAAATATAAGTCCAGGTCCCGCCCTGTACAGACTAATCTAGGTTACTTAATGGATTTTTTTCATGGTTTTCGTTTTGGTGTGCTTTCAATAGCCAACCGAGAAGCAACGTAACCATGTCAAGATGACCCAAGCTTTTTCATCCAAACGATGCGGTTTCGATTTCCATATATTGCAAAAAGAAATGCGTGGGCTACGCACCCGCACATGCTCTTGTTGCCATCATACTCAAAAGCGATCGTGAATAGAAAATCTGTGGCCTAAAATCAGTCGATTGCACAAGATGAGTTCAAAAGATAGTTCGATAAGCGACCCATCAAATGACGAGTCTCCCATAACAGGAACTGCTTTAAAATTTAAAACATAATAAATGATGGTGGTAAGCATTTCAATTTTTTGTGAGGAGTTGAATCTCAAGCTCGAATTTATGGCCATTTTGGTTGAACCTCGATGATGAGGAGGAGTCAACACGCCCCTTCTTCTTTAGAAACGCTGTCCATAGCACATTACTAAACTGCCAATTGATTTATATGCAACAGCATGTCCAACGAGTTCAAATCCTTCCAGGAAGTGCTCGAGCTCTACGAAGACGGTATCAAGCTTCCTGACAACCCTTTGCTCGAGAGTCTGAAGGAGAACATTCCCCTGGAGATGCTCAAGGCAATTGTCCGGACCAATGGGGAAGGGCTTCTCGAGTACCCCATGCCTCAAGTGATCAAAGGTAATGGATATATCTCTATAAAGCCTTCTTTCTGTCTGATTAGTTCTCAGGCAAAACACTTAATAGTTTTCCTAACTTTGAGCAATCATCTTGTGCAGAGGATAAGTCTGCCCGGGGGACAGATGGTGAATTCTGTAGAGAAATGCTTGCCAGAGTCAACCCTTTCTTGATTCACCATCTCAAGGTGAACAAAAATATCATTCATGTTTCACCTCATACTATTTCACTTAATATTAACACGAAGCAGAACAGAAATCCACTGGCAAGCAAACTAGACCCTAAAATATATGGCAACCAAAGCAGTTCAATAAGGAAAGAGCTCATTCAAAAGCAATTAAATCGATTGACTGTCAAACAGGTACCGTCATCGCATCTCTCATTGTGGCATTCCACATCTCTAAGAGTGTCCATATGCTCAAACTTGTCTAAAAAATGATGAGAAGTTCATTTAAGTTCATATCTCTGAATTAAAACGACAATGACCAAATGCAGGCTATCGAGATGAACAAACTGTACGTACACGTGCTCTGGCCTCTTCTGAGGCGCATAAATATGACTACCAGAAAAATGTATGGGTTACAAACACTCCTCTTCTTGAAGGATGACAATACCCTGAAGCCGCTGGCAATAAAACTTAGCTTGCAACCTCCTGAGGGAGATGAGTTCGGCACAATATGCAAGGTGTACACACCGGCTAATCAAGGTGCCGAAGGTTCCCTCTGGTAGCTGGCTAAAGCTCATGTGGCAGTTAACGACTCAGGCCATCATCAACTCATCAGCCACTGTGATCGAACCATCTGTGATCGTGACAAATAGACAACTGAGCTTGCTTCACCCAATCTACAAGCTTTTGTATCCTCATTTGCGCAACACGATGAACATAAACGCCTTGGCTAAGCAGATTCTGATCAATGCCGGTGAAATCTTCGACTCAAATGTTTACCGGCAAAGTATTGCATGGAATTGTCTTCTGCCTTCTATACACAGTGGGCTTTCCCCTCGCCAGCGCTTCCCGCTGACCTCATCGCACGGTAAATACGTAATACTCTAAAATATAAGACTTCTATTAAAAATTCCTCCAAAAAGTGAGAAAAATGAAGGCTGACCGCAGGCTGCAAAAATGTACTTGGAATAGCCAAGGCTCGGGCTGCGGCGTGTATCGATATGGCTACAGTTTGTTTTGCTTGAATCATTTTGATAGCTGACTCTAGAGTGGAAAATACACCTTTTCTTGTCTCCAGGGGAGTCACTGTGGAAGACGCAAATTCCCCGCATGGCCTCCGCCTATTGAGGACAACCCCTAGGCGGTAGACGGGCTCGAGATGTGGTCTGCGATCAGGACGCGCGATCAGGACTACCGCTACTTCTATTACGAGAGTGACGAGATGGTTCAGAAGTAATGGATTATGTTCTTATGGGTTGGACCGCCCATGTTGGGCTAGCCCAACCCAGCCCAGCCCAGCCCAGCCCAGCCCAGCCCAGCCCATGACCCGTGACACAGTTACTTGTGGATAAAAATTAACTGCTCTTACCGTTATTTGAAATATAGAGAGATATATAATAGTGTGTTACCTTTAAGAAAAGAGATAGAGAAAAACGGCGTTATTCTCTTTATTAAATATCCAGTGAGGAACAACGCTCCTTCTTCCTGAACACTCCGTCTTTAACACACGATTCATTATGGAACTCTCAAGCCTACAATCAGAGCATTAAATTTGTGAAAAATTAAAGTACGTTCCAAAGCGTAATACAACCATTTGATTCGTGATTCAGGTTTTTCTTGAACATGTCTCTCGTGTATTAATATATGGAATCCGTTTCCTTGATTGCTCGTGTAAATAGTTTGACATTTGATAAGTTAGGAATAAGTTTCCTTCCAGAAGCAAAGGAACTCCAATCCTGGTGGAAGGAACTTGTGGAGAATGGACGCAGTGACGAGAAGGGCGAGCCCTGGTGGCCTAAAATGCAGACTCTTAAGGACCTGACATATACTTGAACGGACACCATTACGCAGGAAGGTACTTCTGAATATGAAGAGCTCAAGCAAAATCCCCATATGGCTTTCCTGAAACTATGAATGCCCTGCTTTAGACACTTACAGGAATTTCAATTATGGAGATCCCGTCGAAGCATTCTAGCGGCGAGGGTGGACGGCTGACGCTGAGCCGCTGGAGGCATTCAAGAGGTTCAGGAAGAAGCCGGAAGAAGTCGAGGGAAGGATTATTATGAGGATGAATGTGGACAAGAGGTGAAGGAACCCGGTCAGGCAGGTCGAGGCGTCTCGCTCTGAACTTTCGCACGCATACCTGTTCTTTCTTTTTCTTGTGAACTATCTTTTGTTCGCAAGGATGAAAGTTAGTGTTAAGTACGAAATACGAGTATCCACAAAACAAGTGAAGCATGACAAATGTTTGTCAAATTCTGGTACTCAAGTCTACCAATTGCCAGGCTAACTGCTTGTACAAGAAGACGACATTATCTACCAGTTTCAACCTTCACATGCACAATTGATTGTTTAGGGACTTGGAAAAGTGTGGTTCATACTCCCATAGACAGTGTTGGAACTCTAGTTATGAGATTTAGCTAGAAAGTTAGGTTTATATTAGCAGAAGTCCGATACATTTTTTTGGAGAGATCACTAAAAGGGAGCTTAAATACGAGCCCATCAATATATGTAATTGAACCCATCTTCACTCAAAAGTTTAAGTCAATGAGTTATGGCTCAACTAAGATATATTAACTACTCTATACCACAATGATTCTCTGATGTGGAATTAATATAATATAACTCACTTATACGTGTACCCTAACAGACAAGATGGCACTAGGCACCTAGATGAGGGGGGGGCGGTTCTAAGGGCCTTTTATAATTCAAATTCATATTTTATTAGTAATTTAAAATTTAGCCTATGAATAACTACTGAATATATATATATATATATATATATATATATATATATTATCTTTCTCTTATAATTGATGGATGTATAAAATATGTATGAGGTACTAATTATAATGGAATCATATTGGACATATCCCTAATTTAAAAGTAAATCAGGATAAAACATTGTATTTCAAATTCTCTTTTTCGCTTTTATTCTCTGTTTTTTTTTTTTTTTGGAAATTGTGCTGCGAATCCTAATAGTTTAATCGTCAACATGATTTTTTTTTTTCTTCCGCAAGTTTGTGAACTGTAAACCATTTTATATTTAATTTTCTGTTCCGTGTCTATCGCATAACCTACCCATCCAGACATTATCTACTCAATCTGATGCTTTGATTCTGCAGGATCAACGATCAAGGCGGCCATCATTATACTTGTCATCTAATTTCCCTTCTTCTTCTTTTTCTATTCTTCAAAGCAAACCTTTCGGTGGGTAACATAAGCATTAGCCTTGACGAGGCCGAGTAACTTTTATGACATCTCAAATCCTCCACTTTAAGCTAACATAAGTGAAAGAAATTAACAAGCAAGGGTTCGGATTGCAACGCCTCGTGTTAACCCTGGTGAAGGAAAAAAAATAAAAAAGAACACCAGGAAAAAAAAAAAAAAAGAAGAAAAGAAACAACTTCTACATTATGGGTGAAAAAGGAGAGCCACTGTTCATAAAGCGGCTCTCTTGCTAGCTGTCTTTCATTATCTCGGTTGTCCAATTCCTTCTGTGCTTGTTTCCCATCATTAAAAGCCACCTAAAATTCCCAAAAAAAAAAAAAAAATTAAATATCCTATGTTTTGGCCAATGAGAGAAGTGACAGACCCTTGAATGGATTGACCCATCTCATCCAGATCCCCTCCGAATTTGTAATAAGCTAAAACCAATTGATTAAAACATTAATATAACAAAAAAATTAAATTAATACATTTATAATAAATTTAAATCAAATTAATTTTTTAATAAAAAAAAGTCAAGACGAATACATTTGTAATAAATTTATTATGAACAATCATAAACCGGTACTTATGATAAATGATAAATAAAACTTCAAATTCAATTGTCATATATCATCAAACTCAATAATTTTATGGTAAAATTTAATGAAACTAAATGAGAGTAAATTTGTTACATTTATATTAATTTGGAATTTTTGTAACATTAATCTTTATTAAAGAATGGCTATAGACAAGTGCCATAAACAGCAAAATCAATCATTTACCGTCAGCACTTCCTGACAAGCGGAAGGTGCATTAAAAGTTTGGTAAAACTCATGATCCAAGGTTGACTTCCCGTCGAACGAGACAACCGCTAATCAAGAATCCCACATACAAATATATACATATATATATATATATATATATATCAAAAAAAAAAAAGAAAAAGAAAATAGGAACAATTATTACCTCCTCCTCCTCCTCCTTTTTTATTTTTTTATTTTTTTCAAATTTCTGACTGAGTCAATAAATTCGAGTCGAAGCTCGTGACCCTTGACTCAGCGACTTCAAGGGCAAGTGGCTTGAGTGCTATAGTGGGAAACATGAAGAATGTCTTTATCACCATTATCAATGTGAAAAGGAAAAGACGCACTCCGTCTTTTCCCATTCCTATGCACTCCATACTTTCCCCATTCTCACCTCGTACTTTGACCGCGTTAATTAATGATGCTTTTATATTTTGCCTACACAGAGGAACGATTCTCCCGCATTAATTAATTGTCCGGATACTTTCTGACGCCCCCGCTTCAGAATTTGTGCTCCACTGCCTTTATTGCCCTGTAAAAAGTAAAATTCGCGATTCGATGAGTGATGATATCGTGTCATCACACCATGTCCAACTCACCGATAAGCATCGATCCTTGATCGGCATTCTCGCAAGCTCGAAAGAAATGGGTAATGCACAATGCAACGTAGGCAAGATACTATATTTGCTCTTTATTCCCCCATAAAAAAAAAATGTCAAATTTATTGATTAACCCTTGACTAAAGAATATATAGTTCAGGGCCAAATCGTACCTGAGGCAGATTTGGTTGTAATTATATTTGAATTATCTAGCGTGCTTACATTATTTCTGTGTACCAACCATCGCTTTCCTCCCACTATAAAAATGTGACGTCGAGTTGCAAAATATATATAATTCCAGGGGGGCCGCGCAGCCACTCAATGATGAACAAAAATAAATAAAGCACAGAAAAGTCAACAGTTAATTTTACGAGTCTTCTTCCATATCTATGAAATAGCGGTGCAGCTTCCTCAGAAGACCCGGTAAGCTTTGCAGTAGAGGAGACCCATATGGCCATGGGTCACTGGTAGTTTGATTTGATTCCTCCGCCTATAAAGCCACCTTCTCCCCGCTCGCTCCCTCCCTCAGACCCATCACCAGCCATCGACAGGCCTTTCTTGCTTTTTCTTGGGTCTGTCACTCCTCCGTTCTTCATCTCGAGAGAGAGAAAGAGAGAGAGAGAGAGAGAGAGAGAGAACTGCCGGCCATCGACAGGCTTTTCTTGTTTTTCTTGCTTTTCTTGGCTCCTTCACGCCTCGGTTCTTGATCTTGAGAGAGAGAGAGAGAGAGAATGGCCGATGCGACCACGACCAAGAGCGTGGCGAGCAACGAGAATGGGAACAAGAAGATGAGGTGCGAGACGGGGGAGCTCGAGGGTGGGCGGATCAGAGGGCAGGTGGTGCTGAGGAAGAAGAAGGCCACGGACTTCACGAGCTTCGCGTCGACGGTCGCGGAGGTGGGCCGCGGCCTGGTGGACAAGGTGACAGGTCATGAGTTGGGGGGGAAGGACGTGTCCTTGCAGTTCATCAGCGCGGTCAACGAAGATCATGGTGGGTTTCTCTTGTTATCATTTTCTTCTTCCAAGTTTCTGCGAAATCCTGTGAAGTGGGTTTGTTTTCAGAAATTGAGAGAACAGCTGAGAACTGGTTCTTGTTTTTCTTTTTCTTTTCTTTTTTTCGGGTTTTTTCTTCGTTAATTAGTATTGTGGGGTTAGCAGATGGTTTTCCAGTTGCAGAGATGGTTTCAGCGAGGGTAGAGGTGAAACCATGGAAGCCCACAGAATTTTAGTCCGAATAGGGTCTGGGTAAACCGTGAGAGTGAAGTCTCAACTACGAGTCAATGACAGAAAAATTCCAGGTCAATGACAAAAAGTCCAAGTCAACGGTTGGTTGGTGCAATGTTTTTGATTCATTGATCTGGAATTATGATCCCCAAAAGAAAAGATCTCGAGCAGACACGTGAGTGTAGTTTAGATTCAGCGCACGGTGCATGCTCGATTCCACAATTCATGGAGTGTAAATAATTCCATGTTTCGGCCACCTATCCATCTGGATTCAAGTTGGCCTATTCATATGAGGAAACGTTATCTTGTTACTTTCATTTCTAAGTGTTTGATAATATGCAGAACATATGCACTTGGAAAGGGTTGTCAGATAAATGGCAAACTCATCAAATTAGAGTCTGGAAGATATGCAAGGTTCCTTTCTCTTCTGGGCAAAAACCTCTCGAAGGTCTTGGGGATCCACCTAATGTATGGATGTCGATGCTCAGTTGAAAATCAAAGCGTTAATCAGTTTTTGACTTACCTTGTGGCCAGGTTGTCGGGGGCACTTAGATTGATAACATGGGTTATGTTTGATTTCCTTGAACAAATCAAGTTGTCTTCAGGGCTTTTGGAATTCTTCTCCCAGGATTGTAGCGTCCTGCTATCAACTTATAGTGTTAATTCAGACTGAGCCCAGTTCAAGCATGTAGTGAAAGTCAACATCTTCCAGTAAATTCTCAATAGCCAAATCTTCCTGGAATGCTTAAATTCCATAGGATGAGGATAAAGAGAGAATATACACTTTATTAGGATCCTCTGTGTTTGGCTGTTGACAATTGTCGTTTGCCTATAATATATCCTGCAAAAAGAATGTTGAAAATCATTTCCAGTGAAACAAACAAAGCCTATAAGTAAGTTTGGTCCATCTGGCTTCGGATAATCTAATGTCTGTGAATCGTATCATCCTTCAACTCGGGCTGCATTCGCAAAAATAGCATCCTCAATTGCTGAATTTCATTGGAAAGTTTCTCCTGTGTAGGGAATGAGTTGCAAGGCAAACTTGGAAATCCAGTGCACCTGGAGGATCCGGTGAAAACCAGCGCCTGTTCGACAACGGGTGAATTGGCATTCAGTTTGACACATCATTTGGACCGGGAGATAGGAGTTCCTGGAGCATTCCTGATAAGAAATAATCATCACAGTGAGTTCTTCCTCAAGACAGTCACTCTTGAAGATGTCCCTGGTCATGGTCAGATCCACTTTGTTTGCAACTCCTGGGTTTATCCTGCTCACTGCTATGCAAAGGACAGGATCTTTTTTGCCAATAAGGTATGCATACTAAGAGGAAGTAGATAATGATGAGTAAGGCATAATGTAAGGCAATGACTTCTCAAATGTTGTCTCAAAAATGCATGTTTGGTCGGGCAAAGTGGACCTTCTGGACTTTTAACCCTTAAATGTTCTCGTGCACTTCATTATCTCGCTGATTTGCCTGCAGATATAGTACCGCGAGTATATACTGAACAAACATATAAAATAGAGATCTGAAAAGGCACTGTGATTTCCTTTCCTGATGAAGTTATTTCATCATTGCAGACATATCTTCCAAGCGAAACACCCGCACCACTACGCAAGTACAGAGAAGAAGAATTGGAGAACCTGAGAGGAGATGGAACAGGCGAGCGCAAAGAATGGGAGAGGGTCTATGACTATGCCTGCTACAATGATTTGTCTGAACCCCAGAAGGGTCCAAAATATGTCCGTCCAATTCTTGGAGGGTCTACTGACCATCCTTATCCCCGCAGGGGAAGAACAGGCCGACCACCAAATAAGGAAGGTCAGATTTGCATATTTTCTGGTTGTGTTTGATAAAATAAATGCATCTTATTCGCAATGCTTAAATAGTATCAGAGCTGATATTGTTGGGAAACCCTAGATGATCCACTAAGGAACTGTGAGGATAGAGCCTGCACACGTGAATTGCGAGTATTATAATTTACTAGTAATCTTGGCAGTTGTTGACAGCCTTGTGGTTTTTGTGAATTGTCATCCAGATCCAAATGTTGAAAGCAGGTTACCAATCCTACAGAGCTTGAGCATCTATGTCCCAAGGGATGAGCGATTCAGCCACATAAAGTTTTCGGACTTGCTGGCTTTTGCTGTGAAATCTGTTGCCCATTTCCTTATACCCGCGGCTGAAGGACTATTTGATAGAACCCCGCGTGAATTTGATAACTTCCAAGAAATTCTAAAGATTTATGAAGGAGGTATCAAGCTGCAGAAGAACCAGTTCATTGAAAGAATCATGGAAGAAGTCCCTTCAGAGATGCTCAGGGAACTTCTTCGTACAGACAGCGACGGTTTCCTCAAATTTCCGATGCCCCAAGTCATTAAGGGTAAATTTATTATCAGCCTTATGATGACAGCAACGGACTGCAAGTTTTCGTTCATCACCATGAAATTTTGCTTTTCTTACTGTACTGTTCATTGGTCAAGCAGAAGATAAATCAGCGTGGAGTACAGATGAGGAATTTGCGAGAGAGATGCTGGCTGGGGTGGACCCCGTTCTCATCTGCTGTCTCCAGGTTTGCCCACACTTCTGTGCCTTGCTTTGTCAAGTACCCCCATAATTGGCTGCCATGCTGCGATGTCCAAACAAAATGTGGCATTTCACGTTTTTTGCATTAACATCATTATTCTTAGCTACTGGTGTTAAAATGATTGTGTGATAAATCAGTGCAGGATTTTGGTAGATGCCGGCATAAAGCAGAAAATAACTTTACAATTTTGTCCCTCATACCTTCTTGATTCATTGCAGGAATTTCCTTGTAAAAGTAAGCTCAACCCTGAAAATAATCCAGACATGAGAGTATATATAGAGGATAACTTGGGTGGGCGCACCCTGGATGAGGTAATTCTTCTTTATTCAATTTTTTGACGAAGTCTTCAGTGGAATATCTCCGATCTGTTGGATTTATTGTACTGAACATGATGGTGTGTCATAGACATGAATCCTATTTTCTGCTTCACCAGGCTATCGAGGAGAAGAAATTGTTCATTTTAGATCATTACGATACTCTGATGCCATTCCTTCGGGGAATTAACGCAACTTCGACAAAGACCTATGCCACGAGGACACTTCTATGCTTGAAAGAAGACGGAACTTTGAAGCCATTGGCAATTGAACTGATCCTGCCCCATCCTGATGGGGATGAATTTGGTGAAATAAGCGAGGTTTACAAACCAGCCAAGGATGGTATTGAGGGTACACTTTGGGACCTTGCCAAAGCCTATGTTTCTGTCAATGACTCAGGCTATCATCAACTCATCAGCCACTGGTAGAAGTCATGATAGCATCTCAATTGACGAGTTAGAAAGCCATTTCCCCCCCTCCTTTTTGGACGTGTACTGAACATTTATGCTCACTTGCAGGTTGAAGACTCATGCTATCATTGAGCCATTCATAATTGCCACCAATCGGCAGCTTAGTGTTCTTCATCCGATTCATAAACTTCTGCATCCTCATTTTCGCGACACCATGAGTATCAATGGGTTTGCAAGGCAGATCCTGATCAGTGCAGGTGGAGCGCTCGAGATGACGGTTTTCCCTGCAAAGTTTTCATTGGAAATGTCATGTGCTGCTTACAAGGATTGGGTCTTTCCCGAACAAGCACTCCCTGCTGATCTAATCAAGAGGTAAATCTACTTCTTTCAAATACTATTTTTATTGGAGCTAGAGTCGATTCTGCTGGTTTAAGTTGGAAAGAGTGTCTCCATAGGATTGGGGATGTGATACAACGAGCAATCGAGCAGCCTCATTAGATAGATTTTGGTGATGCATTTGATGAGTTTGCATATTGTGATTACTGAAAGTGACGAGGGGCCAAATTTTTTGCTTCATTAGAGGCATGGCAGTAGAGGATGCTAATTCAAGACACGGGCTGCGCCTAGTTATAGAGGACTACCCATTTGCCGTTGATGGGCTTGAGATATGGTCCGCCATTGAAACGTGGGTCCGGGACTACTGCAGCTTCTACTACAAGAATGATGAGATGGTGCAAGAGGACACCGAACTTCAGTCCTGGTGGAAAGAACTCAGAGAAGTAGGTCACGGTGACCTTAAAGACAAACCTTGGTGGCCTAAAATGCAGTCCCTGGACGAACTGATCCAAACTTGCACTATAATCATCTGGGTCGCTTCAGCTCTCCATGCAGCCATCAATTTTGGGCAATACCCCTTCGGAGGGTATCCTCCAAACCGGCCCGCGATGAGCCGGAGATTAATTCCTAAAGAAGGAACTCCCGAGTACGAAGAGCTCAAGACGAACCGCGAGAAGGCTCTCCTGAAAACAATAACTCCCCAGATTCTATCCTTGTTAGGGATTTCCCTGGTGGAGATTCTGTCGAAGCACTCTCCCGATGAGGTTTACCTCGGGCAGAGAGATACGACCGAGTGGACCAGCGATGAAGCTCCGCTTCAAGCATTCGAGAAATTCGGAAAGAGGTTGGAAGAGATCGAGCAGAGGATCACGGACATGAACAGCGATGGGAAATTGAGGAACAGGGCCGGGCTGGTAAAAATGCCTTACACTCTGCTGTATCCCAGCAGTGAGGTTGGACTTACTGGCAAAGGGATCCCAAATAGCATATCCATATGAAGCTGCTTCCTATATGTAATGTCTTAAGCTACAGCAGAGAAGTTTTCGTTTCGTTGGCAGTTCCTACTTCCTAGTTATCTAGCAGAAGGATACTCTAGAGCTCTTGTATTTTGTAATGCAGGGGCGTAAATAAATTTCCACGAAGTTTCTTATTCTTTTTCCTTTTCCTTTTTTTGCTTCACTTTATGTTTTAGTGATCATCTTCGTCTCCAATTCGAATTATAAGCATCTCCTCTGTTGTCTTACATGGTTTTTGAACAAGTCGTTACTTTGAATCCTGACTTTGACTCTTGCAGCCATGATTTTTTTTGCAAGGAATGCAAGTTGTATTTGCAAATGGGTCATAGATCCATTTTTTAACCAATATTTGATGGGCTGTATTATTATGAGTTAATTATATTTAGTAAATGAGTTATAAATGAGTTTAAACATAATTCTATGAATCATGAATGGATATGATATGAATGTTAACTTAACTCACATTTATGACCCTCTTTTCACTCTCTCTCATCTTTACTCGCGTTGCTCATTTGGTGCTCTCACTAAGTTTAAATATGAGCTTTTCTAAATTGAGTTAAATGTGAAAGTGTTTTAGCAATTTGGGCCGGATTTGGATATGAGTTAGGTCGAATATGAGTTACGAGATTTATATTACAAGAAAGTTGATCTAAATAAGTTAAATGGATCAATTTGGACGGACCATTTTCAACCTAGCCCCAACTCGACCTAATCCACTCATTTGACGGATCTAATTACAGGTGATGACTCTAATTTATTGATAAAGAGTTTGAGGCTATATTTTATAAAAAAAATGAAAAAATTTACTACATTAAATTCCGTTGGTCTCATAGAAAATGACTTTTGAGAAAACTTTTTCTAGCATTCCGTTCATAGAAAATGAATTAATTAGGAAAAACATTTTCTATCATTGGAAAACAAATTCTAAATTATTGAAAAATATTTTCAACTTCTCGAGTAGAGAAAAACATATTGCATATCTTCTTTTACCCCCACTTTCTTTCACCAAGCACCTTGTCCTTTTTCTTTTAATTTTCTTTTTTAATCGAGTTTTTAATTATTTGTTACTTTTTTCTTTTTTTTTTCCTTTTTTTTTCTGGCAAGGCCTAAGCTCACTTGATGACCTCACGCAAGCTTGGGCCTTGCCTAATCCGATAGGCTCGAGCTTGCCTATGGTCAATTGTCGATTGTCGCCATGATTGATGACCAATTAAGGAAGAAGAAGAAGAAAAGAAAGAAAGTGAAAGGAAAATAATAATAATAATAATAATAATAATAATTAAAAATCAATTTAAAAAAATTATTGAAAAAGTGTGCATGGGAGAAAAGATTTTTCTAATCGAATGGCAGAAATTTTTTTTTAGTTTAAAATATTGTCATTTTCCTAAAAATGGCTTTTTGCAAAATATTTTCCAAAAAGGTCAGATGTTTTGTGAAAACAAATGAAATCTTAGTTTTTGAAATTGTTCCTTCAAATAAGAAAATAAATCTTGAAATCACAAGGTTCATTTTTCTTGTTGATGAATGTGGTACGATGTACCATAAATTATAGTGTTATTGATAATAAATTAGGGGTCTTCGGTTCCCAGTCTGGTCCAATGAAACCAATCACTAGGATATCTTATTGTCAAAATATGACTAGAAACAAATTCAAAGCTCGAAACAAACTATTTGCTTCAATCTAGATATCTAATTGTCCAATCATAGGCTCCTATTTCCTCAAAAATAAAGAATTAAATCCACCAACTTTTAAAAAGAAATACAAATAATAATAAAAAGCATAAATAGTCAGTTTGGTCTGATTTCCCATTAGAATCGAAAACCAAATTGTACGAATATTAGTTCTTTTTAGGAATTAAGAAATCAACCGGCACTCCTAGGAATCAGACCTAATTGGCTAGTTTGGTCCAATACGAGCAATCTTGATATGGACAGTCCCATTTGCACACCCCCATAATAAATGTCCTTTACCCTAACATATAATAAATTATTCACGCGGTAAATCACTCCAATTAATACCGAGGCTTCCGAAGAAATTGCAAAAATACAGACCATCTCCAATAAAAACCAAAGCTTGCAGTTTTTGACCGGTGGAGACATTAACGCTCAGCGATGGCCAGCTTCGTCTCCATTGGCTTCTTTTCGACGCCTCTCTATGCTCCGACAGCTTCGACCCAGGTGATGATGGCTTTTCAATTCGCTGTCCCTGACGAGAAAGTATTCTTTTTACCTTCAAAAAGGGCGTCTTTTTTGTTGCTTCAAAAATGGTTGCTTTGGGCTCATAAGCTCGTCGCAGTACGGTGTTTTTAGTCGTTGATGGTGGTGATCTAGAGCTCGGATCTCGTTTCGTTTCTTGTCGATGGTGCTTTTGATGTGGTCGCTGAAGAGCGAAATGCTGTGACAGAGAAGGGACGCGTAGAAACAGCTCGGCGTTTTGGAAGTGTCTCTCTGCGCCATTCCATCGAACAGCTTCTGTGCAATTAAGACTGGAGACGTAGAAAATGGTGTTGCGACTCAGCTGAGTGATTCAGCGTTGCAAATGACACTTATTTTGATCCGTTCGCGGGATTAGTTGCAATACCCACTTGTGCCTTTTCTCTGTTTAGCTAATGATATTTTTTGTCCATCCCAAAAAGCCTGGAAAGCGATTTTGTTCGAGCTAAGCTTCATTCACTCTTGCTTATTCTGTCGTTGGTGAATTTGACTGGCATCCACCTCCCCCTTCTGCAAGGAGCTTCTTTCTCATGATATGTTGACGTGTGCTAAAGTGAACCACATTTTTGTCTCAAAGGGATTGTGCATGGTTTTCTGCCTGAGGATTGAATGTTGCTTAGCTCACTACATTCTTATTTAGTTGCAAAATTTGAGGGAGCTCTTCTGATAATTTTTTGTTTGATAATTTTCTATAGGAGATGTGCAGCACATCAAATACAGGGAGACTTTCAAGTCATGCTACTTTTCCAAAAGGTTTATCTTTGCAATTCTTATGTGCTGTAGTTGTATTGGTATTACTCCTTAACAAGATTTCGAATCATTGGCTCTATAACAAAAGCATACGGAGATTTTCAGTGTCGCAGATTGGTCTGTGCTTTAGTGAATCTAGGTATGAATGACCCTTGCAGTTTGATTTGATCATGCTAAGTTGGGTTGAGACTGACATCAGATGACCAATAATAGAACACCCTCTTATGAATCAACTAGGTTTTCAGAAGTGCAGTCAATGTTACTGAGGGCACAGAGTCTACAGCTCTTGTTTCATGAGGTGTCAACTGGGTTGGACAGCACCAGCAAAATGTTATTCACCAAAACTGGATTAGTTCTTACAAGTTCTCTCTGTGTCTCAAACTTTACCCATGAAGTACCCTATTGAAAATATGGGGCTACTTAGAATACATGATTAGTTCCCTCGGTTATACGTCAATCACCTGTACCTGAGCAGTTACCAGCTAGACCACCATCTAGCTGGTGTTATGGATGGCACCAAGGTGATCAACCCCATTATTGAAGTTTCAAACTCAGAGCTTCTGCATCGGAAGGATCTTCTCAAACTAACACTAGAGTTATTAGAAGTTGCATTTGCTAATGAGAAAAAGTGATGGTTCACTTGGATGGACATCATTGAAAGGTCATTTGATGATTAATTGATAGACAAATATGCTTGGTGTGTACCCTATGATCCTTATTTTTATCCTGAATATGGTAGATGGATTTTAGCATGATAGACTTTGGTGCTAAATTGACAAGATAGTCCCTTTACTGTGTTACAAGATTTCCTCTTATGTGGTTACCTGATAATGCTGTGAATAACCTTGCAGTGCCGGAGCTTCTAATGTCTCGCAGCTCAAGAGGCGTGCCTTCTGTTAATCACTGGCATAGAGATCATTCAGCTATACCATCAAGAAATCTTGGTGACGCCATTTGCTGTTGCTTTGGTGTTGATTCTTGTACTGATAGGGTGATAGCTGGTTTTTGGGTGGGTCCTGATGTCGATGATGGTTGGGGATATGTGGAAGCTTTTATCACTCAAACATTGTGATAGTGGTTCAATTATGGTTCTCTTTGTTTTTCATCGTTCGATTTCACTGCCTTATTCAACAATGATGTTGATAACTCTATCATTTGCATCTATACTAATTCAGCAGCAGGTTAATAAGGTCCTCTGGTGATGAAAGGAGCATGTACAGTATAAAGGTGCTGAAAATAGTTGATTTATTTTGCGACATGGCTTGAAAAACAATATGCTGGTCCAAACATAAAACATGTAATGTAAATGCTTTGGTCTGAACACAATACATGTAATGTAAATGCTTTGGTCGGAACACAATACATGTAATGTAAATGCTTTGTTTTATGTGAGAGAAAAAAAATGTACTAACTATTCGAATTATATTTTGAATGGGGGAACATGTATGTATAAGGTAAATCTAAACCCATATCTAAGTGATGTGCAAACTGTTCGCAAGGTTAATTTGCGAACGCTATGTTACAAGATAATGAGACTTTTGCTGAGGGGAAAGCTACTCTTCTCATTTGTTTCCCCATCTTGTTCAAAAATGTTACCCGCCTGTGCGGGTGAGAATGGCTTAGCCTCATGAGAAAACATTGCGGAAAGGTTGACTTTTGTAATGTGACAATCAGAATTTCTTGGAGTTCTTCTTTCCTCAATTCTTCAATTTGAATAGAATGAATTCTTTCGCTTTCAAAAACTGATTCCATATAAGAGCTTTACAGAAACTATCTGATGTAATTTGGTGAAGGCGGAAATGACGTGCCCCATTTTTCTTTCAAGGGGAAAAGGCATTTGCTCTGTACCGTCTTCATGCAGCGGTCAACTCTTCAGGAGGCGTGTACCTTACTTATTGTGTTTTAGCGTGCCTGTGCGTGCGTGCGCGCGCGAGAGAGAGAGAGAGAGAGAGCTCATCTTAACATCTTGCTAAGTAGATACAACTAGCTAGCAACAGTATGAAAACTACTTAAAATTCCAAAGCCAATTGTAGGATTATCTGCATCGAAATAGCATAAAAATATAATCTTTTTTATCTGCAAAATACTAATGAGTCTACTTCAAACTTCAGTGAGATGTACATGGTTTTTTTTTTTTTAACTTAATTATCACTAATGAAGACTAATGCAAGAGAGAAGAAATGGAGGTACTTCCTTATTAGCCCAGCTAGCTTGCTAGATGAAACAGCTAGGGATGCAACCAAAGTAGTTTTTGTTATCTATTCCAAATGGTTGCCACATTAATAAAGATTAAAAGCTGAAAATAAATCAAGTTAAATTCCTCCCAGAAACTAGATTATATATGTGGTCAATTGTTCCTTTGCTCCATTAATTACGTATTATCTACTGCAAAAGCAGTCTATATAAAAGTATCTGCTGATAAATAACATATAAAGAAAATGATAATTGTATAAACTATGTGGTATTCTTCCAAAATAATTTGCCGAAGCTTATGCCAGTTATTCTATGTGAACTTATCCATAAATGTTTGATTTGCATTTCCATATCATCTACTGGCATATGACATTACACACCTGCTGATAACAAGAATAGTTATGCACTCCAAATGCGCATTCATTGTTTACAATTAACCGAAGCTGAGTATGGACTCAGGATGGCTACACAATCTCAGAAAAATGTCATTGGTGAAGCTGTGAAGTGTGAAGATAGCTAGAAGAAGAATCATTTGCATCTGTTGAAATGTGCTTAAAGGTAATGTGGTATTTGCGACTTCCACTAACGTGATGACGATAAGGAGCTTCCCTTTTTCCTAGAAAATAACCAAGGCGCCAAAAATCTGGTGCAACTTGTCGTTACTTTAACTGATTTTAGGTTAAATCACTTTCAAAGTGCCGCACATGGCAACCTCGTCAAACAACACTTGATGTTCAATCAGTTACGCAAAGCTCGATGCCGGAATTTGATGGTCGGTGCTCACAGGAACAGTATTATGCGAAATCATTCTATCAAATACAGGAAGATAATCGTACACGACAACCTGGTTTCTGGATCTCAGCTTTGTGAGTTACGGACTCACATGGTACAATGTACATTCAATAATAGGATAATTAATCTGTGCACACTTCAGTTTCTCTTACCCTCAGGTTAATCAAGAATTAATGGAGTACGCTCCTTTGAATTGAGCGCATTTCAGAGCTACTTTTTACTGTTCTTGCTACCCTTCTTTTTGGTAGGAAGAAGTGGTCCCAAACCATAAAGCTTATGGAACCCTGGGTTACATATAGAAACCGTAACTCTGACACAAGTTCTCCAATACAACTATATTATCAGAGTGTTTTTAGCCGTCTCTTTAAGCAAAGAGGTCCTTCATAATCCAATTTGCTCATAGTAAAATAAGAGCATGCCTCAGATTTGATTGGATCTTCACGGTAATTCATGGTGTATGTAAAGCCACAAAAGATTTGTGGTCCCTTGTCCTAGGTTTGAGGAAAACCCTAAACCTAACACATCAATGTATGCATTCTTTAGCAATTTTTAACTGTTTCTTATTGGGTAATCAGATATAGTTGGGTTGCACAATCTTCCAATAGCATTATTCATTCCAAGTGAAAAAGGGGTATGGACCAGATAAAAGGAGAAAAAAGAAAGAACTGAATAGGGATTGGATCTTTCACCGCTTTCTCCTTTTAATTTTAGATTGCTGATATTGTGTTAGTTCCACAAGGTGATTTTGACTCCCACCCTTCGGTGGTTCTTACCCCTAATTCTTTCTTGAGGTTTTGCTCAGGTTCACAACTTGATAGAGTTTAAAGCCCAAAGTCCATGTGCTATTTGACAAATCTTGGTGCTTTGTTTCTCTATTGTGAGGATTGATGAACCATATATAATTAGGGATATTAAAATTTTGTAGATGTTTCAATTGTATAGGAATATAAATCGACAGTAGAAATTAATAAAACTGATAGGATCATGGGAGTAACATGAGTGTTTAACAGAAGATGAGAATTGGTGGATAAATGGTAAAGTAAATGAAAACAGTAGGGCAAATATGTGGAAACCAGACGAACTTAGTCTTTATTAGAAGTAAGAGAAGGCAACTTGTATATGTTGGATTCACTCATTAAGAGTCAACAATGCATATGGTGCGAAACTGACTAATATCCCAGTATTTTTGTAAGTTAAACCAATCCCGGCAATATATCCTTTTAGAAGTTTTGGAGGGCCTAATGATGCAAGAAATTAGAGACAATTGTAATTAGGCGAGCTGAATTGTCAATCAGAAGATTTGCCAAGCCAACCATGCTATTTAGAGCTTGTTAGTGATTTTATAATTTCTCTTCCTATTATTTCACTAGTCCCCGTGGTTGTGCTTGCAGAGTTTTAACATGTTGATAACCATCTTGATGTGGAAAAGAAGATACAATATGGATCTCAATGTATAATAAGAGGGGAAAGATCCTTCAAAAAATTGAGGGAGATCAAGATTATATGGCCTGGTTATTATGTCAGGCTATAATCATGTCCATGATACGATCAAGTTTCCCAAGAAAAACTTATTAATCACCATTCCATCTGATATATCTCAAGTAAAAACCAAAGGCTAAGAACAAGCGACAGCCTTTTCTTCACCTCATACACATTTTCTGGTGGAGATGATGAGTAGGAAATGGAGAGAGAGAGAGAGAGAGAGAGAGAGAGAGAGAGAGAGAGAGAGAGATCATCAGTTTAAGAAGCAAGAGATACAAGCTGGTTATTACCCTTGGAGCACACCAAGTTCAGACAGTATGCAACATAAACAGCTGATCATTTACATGTGAATACACAACGCACTTATCGATTCATTCTCAATCCACTTCATCGCATCGTCCCCAAAATAAAGAAATGAGATGTGAGATCTTACACACATGATGCTTTTTCCCTTTAGGAAACATTGATTGATTAAGATGGAGAGGTCTCATTCCTGTCAATGATTCTGAACTCTAACGGAGCAGGATGCCTGTGACAAGTTGAAGTAATACCCTTTCCTCTTTGACTATCTGTATGGCACGATCCTTCATCATCATCATCATCATCGTCACCTTCTACTTTGTCTTCATGATCATGCCGACCAGTAACATTTCTGGCTTTACTAGTTTGCTGCTTACAGTTGGCTCTCTCACTTTCATGCTCCCTGTACCTGTGCAAGTACCTAACAATTGCCTCAGCATAGTCATCAAACCCTAAAGAACTCAGAGCCCAACAGATGTCGTCCCCATTCACGGTCTTGCGGTTCTCCTTGTGACACTTGTCGGACGCCTCACCTGTCACAAAGCTTATGAACTCACTGGCACACTCTTGGATGGTTTGTTTGGCTTCCTTGGAGATCTTTGCACTTGGTGGAAGGATTAGCTTCATGATCCGACCCACGTTTGCGATTGGAAGCAACTTCTCTTGCTCATCAACCATATCTCTCTCTCTCTCTCTCTCTCTCTCTCTCTCTCTCTCTCTCTCTCCTTCCTTTGCCCAAAGTAATAGAGAAATGAATGATCAATCTCACAAAATGCATATCTCATCGCTCTTACTTAAATGGGTAAACCCCGCTTCTGGTCCGTACATATGTATGTGTGCATATAAACGCACTAATTCATGTGCACAATGTGCATGGCACATGAGAGGTGACCTTATTTGGATGTGCCATAATCATTATGGACGGCACCAGTAGCATCGTGAACAGTGCGCGATCCACTATGATTTTGACTAAGAATTTAAGATGTGAAAAAAAAAATCACTTATACATATTTACAGTTTATTTATCAAACACATGTTACCATAATATTATAATCGTTTGAGGACTTTAACAATGTGCTTTACCAAACAAGTCGTCATATCAAGCTCATCATCCATAATGTCAAGGATCATTCAGAGGCCGCTATTTGAAAGCTTTTTCTATGGGGGGCTCAATATGCATTTAAGTAGCTTTAGCTTTCGATTGCAGTTCTTTGACAATAACTTCACTTGCGTGGACATCATAAGTTTCAATCTTTTACTTTTATGTGTTATCCATTTATTAATTAACAAAACTATAGGATAAAAATATACTCATTAAAGGTGATATTCACATATTTCTTTATTTGGCCCACTCAAAATCCAAAAATTGAGAAAGCTTACTCCTTCCTACTGAATTTTACATATTGACTTTTGAGTGACTCTCATTAATGAATTAAGCCAAAAGCTAGAAAATAAAAGTGAGAGAAAAGGCCTTCTTAAAGCATTTTCTTCATACAAAACCCTAATTCATGCCCCAACCCTCCCAATGCTTATGATTTAAGCACACGATTAAGTTCCTGTATGATCGATGATGAGATAATCGACAAGACAAAAATCAATCATGCCCTTTTGTCTGAACATAAGGTCATGTCCTTCACATGCAACATGGCCCAAATTCTGAAGCAATGTCCTTGGCTCCAAGCCGGATCTCGTGTTGAGATGAAAAGCTAATTATAGTGGTTCTAGATTAATAGGTTTTGTATCGTAGCAAACTCAACATGAAATTAATATAATTGCGACTTACTCTCGCGTCAAATCTCTGATATCAGAGAAAATGTCCTTTTCTTGATGAAAATGACGACAAGAAAGGTAAAGTTGAGATACTGTCCAAACAGGTTTCGCAGCCCGCACCCCAAACCCAATCACTTCTTTTGTCTTCTCTTTTTCCATTAGGGTTAGCACCTACACAGATAATGCTCATGATAGCCCTTCATTAAGTCAATAAACTATATGTTATGCCCCTTATCATTTGAGCTAGCTTGTGGCCAACATTTGTGCACGTAATGGAAAGAAACTAAACAAGAATTTCTTCATAGGAACAAGTTGTGGATGTGCTAGGGTTGTGTACTCACAAGCCTGGGTTTGCAAAAGCTTTTGTCACTTAATAGGGCAACAAAGAATCTCCTTTATGAGTTTTTTTTTTGGTCGGAATCCTTTATGAGTTAATTATAGTAGGAGTTTGGTCAAATTCCTGCGGAACATGTGTACTTTTGAAATGGTACTTGCCAATGAATTAAAGCTACATATCAAACCAACTTGAAAGCCATTTAAAACTTGAAGAAGAAAAGCCCTTATCGTGCACAAACCGAATTTGGCAACTAAGAATTCGATGTCGGCTCGACCTATGATTGTTGCATCCATTGAGAAAAGTGGTAACAAGTACAATTCATTGAATGGCCAAACTAGAGAATAAGATACTCATTGATTGTGATTTAACCAAATAAATTAATAAGAGGCCGGTTAAGGAATTGATTATGTTCTTTGAACTGTAGTTTATGGGACAACACTTTCTTAATGCGATTACTTTATACAAATTAATGCATATTCCTGCCTTTCTTCATTAGCTTTTTGAATTATGTTCTTCTGACGTACATAGGTCCGTCCTTGATATAGAAAGAATGTTTCCACTAAGCTTTATTTGCATTATAAACTAAAGATGTCCCTGCAACTTTTGCAATGCATCTACTCATGTCTCGTTGTAAACGAGGCTAATGAGAGCGGACGCGTCCCTTTCTTTTTGTCTTAACACCTGTGCTGCCTTTCCAGGTTTGACTAGTTGGAAGCTTCACGAATTTTGAATGCTTCATTCTCCCTCTTTTTGAAGAGCGAGTGTGAATGGCGAACGCTCGATCCCATCCTCCCCCTCCCCCAAAAAAAAAAAAAAAAAAAATTAATAATAAAAATTTCTCACTATATTATCAATAATTAGTAAAATATTACCTAATTCATGGAAATAGCATCAGGTTCTTTCACATTATTGCTAATTATACATCAAACTCTTTGTACTATATTGAAGATGGTGAAATAACTCCTGATCATGTGAACCACTTTGAATGGAGAGGATCTCGCTTATTTAACAGACTAATTAGAAACATCATTTAGCAAAGTAAATCTAGTAAATGTCCTTCAAAACCATGGCTTTGCTTTCTTGATAAGTGCTTCTTTCCTCTCCAGACAAGTTGGTTCAGCGCTCAATCTTAGTCTCAGTATATATGTCTATTAATCAGATGTAGCATCGAAGAACTCTTTTATCTCTCCAAATTGTGCCTAAAGGAAATTGCTGTAAAGCAACAGTCATGGAGATGTGCGGAAAGCGATAACTGAAAACATGGTCCGAGGTCGCTACAAACGTGGTGGACGGGCATGTGATTGTCACGAGAAGAAAATGAAGATTTGTGCTATTTTGTGTTGTAAAGTGTGATCTTGTGTTAGTTTATTAGAACGCAACCAATCGCGATACGGCTTCGCTAATGAACCTTTATTGTAGGTGAGTCGTCTTTTGAGCATTGACACTGATTTTTCTTCTGCTTGGTCTGAAAAAGCCCTTTGAAGAGTCCTGCTAACACATTGAATGCGTGACAAAATTACCTCTCAGACCTATTGCGTTTGTGTCCATTTAGTCCTAAACCTTTTAATTTGGTCAATTTAGTCCTAAAACTTTTGTTAATTTACTAATTAGATATTCCGACTAGTTTTGGCAGAAAATCGCCGATATGAATGCTAACAGTTTCACATAAAACAGCTAGCAAAGATGTAGATAATTTTTATAATTTTTTAAATTTTTTTGAAGTTTTTGAGTTTTTTAATTAAATTATTGTTTTATTTTTCTTTCTTTCTTTTCCTTTTATTTTCTACAAAGTCTAACAAGAGTCACCGGCCCTAGAGTGAGGGCAGTGAAGCCCTTGTTGGTCATGGGCAAGATTGGCATCCTTTGCCTAGACAGCACTGGGCTTACTTGTAGGCAACATGGGTAAGGGCCACAAGCCTCTCAGGTTTAGAAAGAAAAGAAAAAAACGAAAAAAAAGAGTAGAAAGAAAGAAATTCATCGGAAGACAAATCGTCAAAGGATTAAATTAGTCAAATTAAAAAGTTTAGAATTAATCTGGCATGATTGTTGTTGAAATATAATACGCGGAAACGACATGATCTTGTAATTTACATCAATGCAAAATCACTAGAGAAATAAACGAAAAATAATAAAGACATTAGAAATTTAGGTGGTTCAATCCAAATATCGGTATCTACGTCCACGAAAAGAGACAGTAGCAAATAATTCACTATAATCGGATAATCATAATTTACAATCACTCATAAGTTCGAGTGTTTCCCACACCTAAATTTAACTTCAAATCCAAAGTGTTTATCTCATTTAGACATAAACTCATGGTACAAAATCATCGCGTGTTCAAACTTTAAACAAAACGCTCTACGTAAACCCAAAATCAAGAGCTCCAGTGTTTGTCTTTTAGTTCGCGTACGTATAAATTCACGTTCTTCTTTGCTTGATCGTGCGGCGCTCTTCTGGACTCTCAAACTGTGCAGCTCTTTCTTCTACGTAGGGCTTCACTGGCTCTTTCTTCTTTTTTTAGAGCTTCAGCGGCACTTTCGGAAAGAAAAAGAAGACCTTATTATGCGTGTGTGCCTAGAGTCAACAACTTTGACTCTGGCCCCACGGTCTGATTCCCTTTTCATTTTATTCTCCCTTAAAAATAAATAGATAATAAAATATAGAATATGCCCCCCCCCTTTTTTTTGTCTTCGAGTGATAAAACATAACTTCTTTTATTGTAAACCTTCGAGGAATTCAACAAAACTTCTTCATCCAATTTGAAATCCACTTGAAAAATCTTTATCAACAAATTTAATTTTTATCCAAATTCAAATTCCAAAAATTAATTTAACAATTGTAATAGTCTTAGGAGTTTTTTGGTAATTTCCCCTCATATGTATTGAATCCAGGAGCCATTAGTCGTTATTTTTGTGAAACGATTAATAATACCCGAGATCAGGACTTGGTCAAACTTTATTTCTGAGCATTACTCGGGCATGAACCCTAGCCTCCTTCAATCCATTTGCTTATATGAAAGAGAAATGATTAGATGACAATTTTTATATTAACGTGAGAACAACAATATATTCAAAATCATAATAAATAAAATAACAAATAATTAAAAATTATTGTAAGGCTCATTCATTTAAAAATTTATAACTCACAATTATTCTTACAGCAACTCAAATATTGTCAAACTTTGTTTACTTTCTTATTCGAGAAGCTAAACTCATCACAAAATAGGGTTTCCCTAATGATGTCTCTATGTATTTCGAACCTTATGGAGAAAGCACATTTCTTTTCATAGATGTAAGACATTTTAGAGTTCCTTTCATTCATCGTACCATACTAAGTAGGTTTCCACCTTAGTGAATTTAAGAACTAAATGTAAAAAAGAAAAAAAAAAGGGGGGGGGGTATGGGCACCAAAATATATAAAATATCACCAAATTAAAAGAAAACGTTCCGAAGGATTAGTCTGACAACATCGTACCTACTGCAATTTTCTGTTGCTTAACTTTGTTTCTAATGATTTAACAAAGGCTCGTAGGAAAGCGAGAAGTGGGACAGCAACGTGGAGGACATCTTTCTGGCTTTCCTACCTAAAAAAGCTCGAAAGGGGTAACCCTGGATTTAATTATAGCAACCATCTCAGCATATGTAGGGATGTCAGGAACCGAACCGAAAATCGAACCGAATCAAAAACTGAACCGAATCGAACCCAAACCGAAAAATTCGGTTCGGTTCGGTTCAGTTTTCGGTTCGATTATCATTAAAAACCGATATATTTTGATTAGTTCAGTTTTTATCGGTTAACCGAACCGAACCGAACCACGAACCGATAAAATTAAAATTCTCTCCCAAATCCCATCTCCTCTGGCTCTCTCTCTCCCGCGAGGCTTTAGGCCAGCTCCAATTCTTAGCTTTCATTGCTCGAACAGGCAGGCTTCCTTCTTCGACCCTCTCTCTTCTTCCCCCACCAACTCTCTCTCTCTCTCTCTTTCTCTCTCTCTCTCTCTCTCTCTCTCCACCAGCTGCTCAAATCATTACTTTGCTTTAGATCTGCCTGGGTTCTTGCTCTTCGAGTCACGGACCCCTGTTGTTGTTGTTACTTCAGTTGATCGGAATTCGGACCATTCGATTTGAGGCAGGGGAGGTTTTTGGGGGCAATGGAATTGAATGTGGAAGATGCGACGTGTGTGTGCGCACTTGTTGCAAAGTTTCTTGAGACTGGTCAACCCAAAGAAGTGAAACGAAAGAGAGGAACCAGACATCAATCAACGGGAGCCCAATGCTCGCGCTGCGATTCCATCGAGGATGGCCACAGCGAAGGCGACACGATCGCGGGGGACGCCGGTGAAGGAGAACGGCGCGAAGCTGGAGGAAGGGCTCATCGTCTTCAATTCTGATAAGTTCGACGCCAAAAAAACCAAAAACCAAAAACCAAAATCTAAAAACCGAAAACTGAAAAACCGAACTGAACCGAACCGAACCGAAATTTCGGTTCGGTTCGTATTTGGTTCGGGTTTTATTCGGTTCAGTTTGGAAGTTTTTTTTAACGGTTTGGTTTGGTTCGGTTTTTAAAAAAACCGAACCAAACCGAACCGTTGACACCCCTAAGCATATGTATGAACACCTACCATATTCGTCACGTAGTTCGTCATCCTAGTCCATTAGTGGTCCTTAACTCACGATCAAGCCGGTGACGTGCCTATTGTAGTCCAAGACTCACTCCACGTCACATGCAACTACATATGTAACATATGGTAATATCGTGTTGAGTAAGTGAAAAATAATTCTATGCATGAACTTTTAAAACAACATCACTATTTGTCCCATCACTCTTTTGTAAAGTGCTTGTGGATGCATGAAGTATGCATCTATGTTATGTGTTTGGACTTGAAAGACAATGCATAATTACGCTCTACGCCTTCGAAATTCCAAGATCCTATGCTTTGTATACATGAAGCATTTGAACTATACATAACTTCACACAAAATTGCGCATGTTCTATGACTTTTGTAACATCCTTGTCATAAGGTACGTTTATTTTATTGAAAACTTCATGATAAAAAATAAATATTATTCATGTTAAATCATTTGTATGGAAAAAAATTAGTTTTCATCTATTTGGCAATTTAGGGAAAATGATGTTCTTGTTGCCAAAAAGGAAAACATTTTCATCCAATCTAAATTATTTTTCTGTCGTCCAAGTAATCGAAAGAAAAAAATAATTTTCTAAAAATAGTTTTCCTTCAAATAATAAAACTGTTTTTTTTTTTTAATTCCGGAGTGAGAAATGGAAATAATGAGTTATTTGGGAATGTTGAGTATAAAATGTAGGGTTTTGAAATCAGATCGTAAAATTTGAGAATTAGTTCTTGAACTCTTTCCGCCGAAGTGCACGAGATGATTTATACCCAAAGTACACGCCAGCTAATGGATGAGACCTTTGTTTTCCATGAATAATTTACCAAAAGAAGAGCATAAGTTTTACAAGAAGTCAAAATCAAGGGGCCAATTCTTATTGAGAGCGAAAAATATTTTCCTTTTGAGCCATTTATCAACGTTTTTGCAATTATTTACCAACTTTTGTAAGTAACCGACTCTAATTTCAGTAAATCGACATTAATCGAGTTACTTAGGCCATGTTTGGTAAAAAGTGTTTATGTTCCCCGAAACAAAATTTTTTGTTCGTTTATTCCAAGAATCAAAAAAAGAACAGAAACGTGTTTGGTAAAACTTTTGTTCCCGGTAACAAAAAAAAAAATTGTTCTTAGAAACAGATTTAGAATAGAAACAAGAAGTAAAAAAAAAAAAAAAGAGTAATTTCTTGTTTCCAAGAACAATTTTTAGAAACAATTTTTCTCTCTCCTCTTTTTTTTCTTCTCTTTCTTTTCTTCTTCTTCTTTTTCCTTTTGGCCGGTCGCCGGCCTTGGCCTTGGCCGGCACCAACGACCTCACTGAAGCATCACTAGGGCTGGGCGAGGTCGACCTCACCCAGATTTGGCAAGGCTTGGCCTCGCCAATGGTTGGGCAAGCTCAGCCTTGCCAGATCTGGGCGAGCTCGAGCTTGCCTAGCTTAGTCGAGGCCGAGCCTAACCAACTGGCGGCCGATGACCAGCCACAAAAAGGAAGAATGAGAGGAAAAAAAAAAAAAAAAAAAAAAAAAAGGAAACTATAGTAAAAATATTAAAAAATTAAAAGAAACGACAAAATTATACAATTTTACTAAATGCATTTCATTCTTGGGAATAGAAATTTTGAACAGTTACTAAGAGCGTTTTTATACTCAAAAATTGTTCGCGGAACAAAAACAAGAACAAAAAACTATCTTTATTCAAAAATTGTTCTTGAAAATAGAAGCATTATCAAGCGTGCCCTTAGGCAACCTAAAACTAGGGGTAACTTCATCGAGAAAAAGTTAATGAGTAATTTAAGTAAAATTGATGATTTGTTGTAAGAGTTCAATGGGTGGTTTTCACAAGAGTTGGTAACTTTGGAAAAAAAATTGGCAATTAACTCAAATAGAGTTTTTGATTTGATATAAAAATTGGCAACTTATTATAAAAATTGGTGTCTCAAAATGGATATCTGTAAATGTTTGTAGGCGGCTTATATAAAAGTAGGTAACCTAATTGAAAAGGAGTTGGTAATTAGTTCATATTTAAATTGGTAATTTCACATAAGAGATCTTAACTCCAACATGTTGATATATCATACGCATAAGAGTTAGTAATTTACTAGAGTTGTTGGTAATTTCTAAGCAATAAGATGGTAATTTAGTACGAGAGTTCAAGACTTACCCACAATTTACCGGACAAAGCAATTCGTGGGTTGAACTTTTTTTTTTTCTTTGTTGCTGCAAACAACATTTGAAACTTACCATGTTTCTCAAAATGAAACCACGACCAATAGTCCCCGCTGATCCAATTAAAAAATGGTAGATGCGGACATGAAGAGGTAATGGAATAAATCTCCTTCCATTTCAAGTCCACCCCGTTTTGCAATTCCACTGGGATCATGCATTTATAATTAGAAGAAATAGATAAAGATTAGGGTAAAACTTAAAAGTGACAAAAGCGATATCGATACCAAGTACGGCCCACATATGGAAGATTGGGCTTCTTTACTGCCCAAGATCTCATGATATATCTAAAACAAATGTGCTGATAATCTATCTGACTGGGCTTGGCCCATATATGGAATATAGGGCTTTTTTACGCAAGCCTGAAGCCCAGGACCCCTATTACTCTTAAGACAATATGTCAGTTTTTTTTTTTTTCCACAAAACATATTTTTAATTTTTTCTTGGCCACAAAACAATATTTTCCTTAAACATAAGCTGAGTACCCATTTGCCAAATACTAACTTTTTTGACCGAATCTCAGTGGTTTACAGCAAACTTAACAGTAGAAAGGCCCGAAAAAAGAAATTGACGAAAAAAAGCCCAAATTAACAAGAAAATAAGATCTTTCTAAATTTCTTTTTGTGATTTTGCAACCAATATTTTTCATTTTCTTTGTGAATTTCATCACGATATGAACAATTTCATAAATATTTTTATAATTATCCTTTTCCCAATCTTATAAATTCCCATTCCATCGTCTGTTACACTTCATAAATTTCTAATCAAAATTTAATCATTTTCATTCTTTGAAATATGTTTATGAACTACTAACAAAAAATGTATGTAATAAACGCGATTTCAAAAAAGAATTTTTTTTTTATTGAGTAGCCGCCGGTACAAAATATGAGCTATTCAGTCCTCATTGAAACGTCGACATTGAAAGAGATCGGTTTAAAAATAGTTACAACAGCGAACATATGGGGACTTTTTTTTCTAACGGACAGGATGATAATCTATTAAAATGGAAATAAAAAAAGAAGAAATTAATAAAAAAACAAAAAGATAAAAAAACAAGGCCAGGAAATGAAGATGAAAATGAAAAATGGAACTCTCGAAACCCACGTATATAACAATCACTACACAGTCGCCCCTGCGCATTTCTCCTCATTTCCAGCACGCCTCGCCTTCCTCTTCTCGGCCTCGCTCTGCGTCGTCGTCGCCGCGTGGCGGCTCGTCTCCGTTTAATCGCCGGGATTTCCGTTCCTCGGCCGTATCCCCGCCGTCGCCGGAGGAATCGGCGCCGGCCGCCGCCGCCGCCGCGAGCTCGCGGAAGGTACGGTTTTTTTTTTTTTATTCTTTCCGTCGGGGACGTTCCGGAGCCGGAGCTCCATTTTCGGGCGTGAGGAATTTCGGGGTGTCGGGCCTGGGAGCTGTTCCGATGATATCCGCAGCGAATGAGGACGGTTCGGGTGCCAAATCGGACGGGTCGGAGGAGAATCGAGGGGAGGCAGGTAGGGTTTCTGAGGATGTCGGCGAGGCGCCTCGGGAAGAGGAGGACGCGGGTTCGGGGATTGTGGCGGACGACGGTGCGGGTGGTTCGGCAGGTGCCGATTCGGTGGCCTTAGGGGGCGAATTTAGGGCTTCGGCTAGCGGCGTAGGTTCGGGGAATGGGAGATCTGAAGAGGATGGAGTTAGGGTTTGCTCCTCAGCCGATGGGGGGAGTCCCAGTGGGGCGGATGAGGAAGTGAAACCTGGAGGTTTCGAGTTTAAAAGCGAGAAGTCCGGTGAGTATTGGCTCGACGATGTGAAAGGTGGGATTCGAGCGGAAGATGACCTGTCTGATGCCTGTGATCGTGAAATTGGTTCACAAGGTCGCCTGGAGGTCGATGGGGATGGCTCAGAGTTGAGAAACTCTGGCGGCATGGCTGAGAGGAAATCTTTGGAACGGCAGTATGATTCTTTGTTGTCTGAGTTTGATGAATATGTAGCGAATGAGAAAAATAGCTCCAGTGAAAGCGGCATGTCGAGGGCTTTGAGTTACGGATTTGAAGTGGGGGATATGGTGTGGGGCAAGGTGAAATCGCATCCCTGGTGGCCAGGGCAAATCTTTAATGAAGTTTTTGCGTCTTCTTCGGTGCGTCGCTCAAGGAGGGATGGTTATGTGCTGGTAGCTTTCTTTGGTGATAGTAGTTATGGGTGGTTTGACCCGGCAGAGCTTATTCCTTTTGAGGAGAATTTCATTGAAAAATCGAGCCAGACGATTTCAAGGAACTTCGCTAAGGCAGTTGAGGAGGCCATGGATGAAGCAAGTAGGAGAAGTGGTCTTGCTTTGGCTTGCAGGTGTAGAAATGCTTTCAGTTTTAGAAAGACAGATGTTCAAGGGTACTTTTCAGTTGATGTGCCTGATTATGAGCAAGGAGGGCTGTATTCGACTATTCAGATAAGCAAAGCACGAGACAGTTTCCAGCCTCGGGAAACTCTTGCATTTATAGAACAGCTTGCATTAATGCCACGAGGAAGTGATGAGAAGAGCCTCGAGTTTGTCAAGAATAAGGCTATTGTTTTTGCTTATCGCAAGGCAGTATTTGAGGAGTATGATGAGACCTATGCTCAGGCATTCGGGGTGCAGGCAATGCGCCCTTCTCATGATCCAGTTGATCCAACAGCTCAGCCAGTGAAAGTGCCACCTCGAGGTACTTATTGGATGGTGTATTTTAAGCTTTGGATATTTTTGCTGTGGTGGTTCCTTTTTTTTTTTTTTCTTTTTTTTTTTTTTTTTTGGGGGGGGGGAGGATTATATTTATATTGGCAGGTTGCTGCCTTTGTTTGCATGACTTATGCTTATGTTGGTTCACTTTCCATGAGTTGAAAGTTTTACCTATTCGTGTTTTAACTCTCAGATGTTCGGTAGACATGGTTAAGTAGTTTCAAACTCGCGGCCCCTTTCTTTCTGTAATCATGTATGGAGCTATCAAAGAGAAGTGCAAACACATTCTTTAAAGAAAGGGGTTCTGAAAAATTCATATCTTTGCACAGTATTTCTCTTCGATGTTGGTCCTGCTTTTTTTTGTCATGCAATACATTAATCAAGTGGATAGTGAAGTACACCTAACTGCTCTAAGGAAAAGGCGATAGTTCATCTTGAGCAGCTTGGTTTCATAGCATTTTTCTCAGAAAAAGAAACGATCAACATGACATCCCTTGCGCTTATTCAACTTGCATGGTAAGGAAACATACTGTCAACTTTTTGCTTCCATGCTAATTGTCAGGATCAAATTTGTCCTGGCTAATAGTCAGGATAAAATGCAATGGTAAGGGGATAGCAAAGAAAATCCAAGATTTATGTGAAGGAGCTGGTAAAATGAAATTTTTCCAGCTCCTTATCATTGATGTGGAGTGCATGCTCTCATTTTCTCTTTTGATTGTATTTCTTTATGGTTCACTCACAAAAAACATATGAGCTCTGTCTGAAGTTGAAATTTTTTCCTTTTTTCTGCAGTCCATCTTGCTCTTATGGTAGCCTACACTTGCTAATTAGGTGCTTTCTGGTATTATTACTGGACATGGACATGCCTTTCATAGTTTATCATTAAAGGTGTTCTGGCTATAAGATATGTTGGTTAATAGTTGGTACCTTCCTTCTGATCTCTTATGCTTGTTATCTTCTTCAGCTCTTTTGAGTGGTCCACTGGTGATTGCCGAGGCTCTTGGCAGCAAAAGGGCCTCCACTAAACCCATGAAAGTGAAGGATCCCTCCAAAAAGGACAAATATCTTTTTAAGCGACGGGATGATTCTGGTGCACAGCAAACTAGCCCAGTACAGGCCAATTCTTCGGTTCCTGCTGCTTATGTTGATGGTTCACTTGTAGCAGCAGGAGGAGGTTATATCTTGCAGAAGAGAGCTTCATCTATTCCTGTCAACTCTCAGATTCCAGTGAAACTTGAGCAGACCCAAGTAACTGCAGATGCAATTTCAAGTCAGGGTGGTCCTGGGATTTCAGCCCTGCATCAAGTTCCAGAAAGTAGCTCTGCAATCAAAATTCAGAGTCCATCTGGTTTAGGTGGCCCCAATGTGATTGGGAAAGACGAGGATGCAAAAATTATCAGTTCTCAAGATGGTTCACAGCAAAGAGGCCAGGAATCTAATACAGTACAGGATAGTGGTTATGTTTCTCCTCTATCAACTGATGTTGTTAGTGCCGATGGAGCTATGAGGAAGAAGAAGAAAAAGGTTCTTGGACATCCTGCGGGGGAGCCAAGCTCGCAGAATGTTGTTATGAGAGAGAAGAAAAAGAAGAAAAGGAAAGAAATTGGCCTCGAGACAGGTTCTGATCATCCCCGAAAGCGGCTGCTAACTAGCAAAGTTGGAGTATCAGTGGCAAAAGTTGCTGGTAAACTTAATCAAGTTGATTCAGCCTCAAGAGAGGAATCCTATGCAGACAAACAGAAGAAAGGTGAAGCAAGCAGGACACATCCTGATGACGTTGGGATGGTGCCTACTTGGTCTGGAAGCGCTGAGCTTGATTTGCGACAACTCTTGAATGGTTTGCAAGCCCTTGCACTTGATCCTTTTTATGGCATTGAAAGGAGCAATCCTGCAGTTACAAAGCAGGCTTTTCTTCGTTTTCGATCCCTTGTGTATCAGAAGAGCTTGATTCTGGCTCCACCATCTGAGACCGATACTGTTGAAATTCGCCCTGCGAAATCTCCTGCTGGTGTTGGAGCTGCTGATCAACCTACTGGTGAAAGTGTAAGAAAACTATCATCTTCGAAATCAACAAAATCGACTGGAAGATTTGATGACCCAGCAAAGAGTGGCCGCAAACGTCCTCCATCTGACCGTCAGGAAGAAATCGAAGCAAAGAGGTTGAAGAAAATCAACAATATCAAATCATTGGCTGCTGAAAAGAGGGCAATTCAGAAGACCCGGGATACACCACGGGGAGAGGGAAGAGAAACTGTTTCTGCAACCCCAAAACAAGCAAAACCATTTCCCGTCAAGAAAGTGGAGTCTCATCCGGCAAGAGCCTCGGACCCCACCATATTAGTCATGAAGTTTCCTCCTGGAACGTCGCTACCATCTATCACCGAGCTCAAGGCAAGGTTTGCTCGATTTGGGCCATTGGATTACTCAGGCATCCGTGTCTTCTGGAAGTCATCAACATGCCGGGTTGTCTTCCACCGCAAACTTGACGCGGAGGCGGCTTACAAATATGCTGCTGGGAACAACAACTTATTTGGCAATGCTGGCGTGAGATATTCTCTCCGGGATGCAGAAGTTCCTGCATCTGAGGCTGCGGAGTCTGGAAAAGGCAGGGGCAATGATTCTGTACATGACACTCCACGCCTCAAGGATCCTTCGACTGAAAGATCAGGACCTACATCCACGGTCCAGCTCAAATCATGCTTGAAGAAATCGTCTGGAGATGATCCCGGTGTAGGGCCCACAACAGGTAACGGAGGTCGGGCAGCAGCCCGTGTAAAATTTTTGTTGGGTGGGGAAGAAACTAGTAGGCAAGAGCAAAAGACGGTTGATAATGCAAACAACTTCAACGACAAGAACAACAATGGTAGTTTTGCAGATGGTGGCGCATCATCTTCTTCTTCTTCCTCTCTTGCAATGGTTTATAATAGTAAGAACTTTCAAAGGGCTGCTGTCTCTTCCTCTCCCCTTCCGCCCCTTCTTCCACTTCCTCCACTTGCAAAGCCACAACTGCTAAACAACAATGCATCACTGCCCCCCGAAATATCACCCCCTCCAAGAAGTGCACCCAATTTTAACGTTACCGTGGACATCTCACACCAGATGATAACCCTCTTGACTCGGTGCAATGATGTAGTGAACAACTTGTCGGGCTTGCTAGGTTATGTCCCCTACCATCCTCTTTGACGACGGGGAATTAAGTGAGAAGCCCGACCCAAACGAGCGATTAATCTCCTATGGACCATGAAGATGGACACAGTTTGATCTCCAGTAGTCGCATGGAGTTGCATGGGAGCACGGCGATGCACCAATTCAAAAAGCCCAAATCGCGGTGGACTTCTGGAAGGGAATGGATTTCTCCTTCGGGCTGGGGAGAGTTACTGGAAAAGGGGCCTCAACTGAAGCGGTTGAGCTAGTGACTTAGACCAAAATCATGTTCGTCATGTGCAGTCAATAGTGCAATCTTATTGCTCCTTTTTCTTTCACAGTTTTTTTTTTTTTTCTTTTTTTATTTAATTTTATTATTGTATGAAACATCGTCTTTTTTTTTTTTCCTGCTTTAGCTTTTGTACTATGCTTGATAGACGGGGACACTTTTTCGTAAGGGCAATGTGACTTGGATAGAGTAAGATGGATTGTCCACGCTGTTTTTAGAGAGGCTGATGAACGGAGAGAGCGTGTAAATACGAGCGAAGTAAAAGAGAACAGGGATGAGGACCGGCTTTTATTCATGCTGAACAAATGAAGCCATAGGGAAATGGTTATGTTGGTGGGAGCAATGTTAGAGGAGACATGATCATGGGTCCATGTTCAAGTCCTAAACGATATATATAAGTTTAATCTATTTTGTGAAAAATAAATGATTTGTAGAGTATCATCTTTAAAATGATCACTTATATTACTTATAAAAATGAATGAAATATAAATATTTTCATGATTCATAAAAATGTTTAAATATAAATTGTTATTGATAAAGAAAGAAGTTTTATTTGGCTAAATATTTTTAAAAATACGAGTAATCATTTTTAGAAGTTTGCTTTGGGAGAGATTGGCCATAGAACCAAAAGAGAGGAATGACTACTTTAGGAGTGCAATGTTGGAACCTATATAGGCCCCGTTTGATTTAGCATTTGCAATGGGCCTTGGCACTCTAAAGTCCTTTGGCCAAATGCAAATGTGTTTTATTCATGTTAAATTACATCTTCAAATGGCTCTAAGGCTCTGTTTGGTTTGACTTTTCTAAAGGCCCAAGCCCAAAATCCCTTTGGGGGAAAATATTAAGCATTTGGCAAGCATTTTAAAAAGCTCATTGGCCAAATGTCAACATGGGAATGCAAAAAGCCCAATGTAGATCTGAACCTGTTTTGAGCTTTTTGGACCTATTTTGAGCTTTTAGTATTTTGAAAATGTAAGTCCATTGTTCACCTTCTTCTCCATTCATCATGACTATTTGTCTTCCCAAATTTGCCACCTAAGAGTCGACTTCTCCAACAACCGCCACGTCGCCTAAGGGTCATACGTCCCCGGCGACCACCACCTAGGGTGGCGTGACCCACGATTCAAGTGTTGATGTCACCTAAGGTTTGCACGACCTCAAGTAGCTAGATTTGGCTATCCAGCAACTAGATTTAGTTGTCTGGCATCGACTAGGTTTGTGCGACCTTAGGCCACCAAATCTAGCCATCTAGCAACTAGATTTGGCCAGCCACTAAATGCAGTTGTCTAGCAATTGCTCGACGGCCAACCTACATTGGATTTAATTTTTAGACAAAAAAATAAAAATAGCAAAGGTCCCTTATAAATGTGGGTTTTACTAAACGACATTTATGTTAAGGCTATATTGCAATGTTACTTGAAGTTAACAATTTACCAAACGATATAGTATTTCAAAAAATCCCTTTATCTCAAAGATATTTATATTTTCTCAAAGCCATTTTCTCAAAACTAAACCAAATGGGCCTTAAGAGCCTCTAGCCCAAAACAAGTCTGGAGGTCCTTTAGGAAATTGCATTCTTGGAATGTAAGTTTTGGCCATCGATTACTATTCATCTTCTCCAAACCACCACACGGAAAAGTCGATCGGAGGTTGATGACCGTCAGCCAAGGGATTGTGCATGTCAACAACTGTCACCTGGTGGTCGCCTGATCCCGGTGACCACTACCAAACCTTAGCTGATGCTTGGGTCGTGCCACCCAAGTGATTGTTGGCTTGAATTACACGACCAAGGCGATGGTCGCTTGAGGTCAAGCGACTCGATCATGCGACCTAGGCATTAATGGTTGGGTCACAGCGACACTTGAGGTCACACGACCTCAGGTTGCTTCGCCAGATATGGGTGACCTCAAGTGAGGCCATCTAGCAGCCAGATCCAGCTGCCGATGGCTGTACTCCCAAAAAAAAAAAAAAAAGAAGAAGCAAAAATCTAGTTTTCATTTAGTGAAATTTTTTTACAAATGCAATTTTTATCAAATGAAATTTAAGCTAAAGTTGTTTCCCAATACACTTTAAAATTATAATTCACCAAATATTATTTGCATTTCAAAAAATCCATTTAGCCCAAAATTACTTGCATTTTTTCAAAGACGTTCTTCCAAAGTTGAACCAAATGGGGCCATAGTCCATTAGTGTTCCATACGAATGGACAATATGGCATGTGGAGATAGGTTAGAATAGGAAGCCCATACCTCATGGCTAGGTGATGCATCGGTTGCATATTAAAGATCTATACCAAACCTGATTTTAAAGCTGTTTGCTTTGGGAGTGGCTGGCCAGAGAACAGAAAAGAGAAGGGTGACTGCTTTAGGAGTGCTGCAATGTTGGAACCCATATGGCATGTGGAGATAGGTTAGAATAAAGAGTGCGAGAGCGCATGCCTCAGAGCTGGGTGATGCATTAGTTGCGTTCCAAAGATCTATACCAAACGCAATTTTAAAGTTGTTTGCTTTTGGAGAGATTGGCTTGAGAACAGAACAGAAGAGTGACTCCTTTAAGAAAGCAATGTTAGAACCCTTATGGTCCATTAGTCTTCCGTACAAACGGACATTATGGCAGTGGAGATGGGTTAGAATAATAATTGCATGCCTCGTAGCCGGGTGATGCTCAGTTGCGTCCTAATGATCTATACCAAACGTGATTTTAAAGTTGTTTACTTTGGGAGTGATTGGCGAAAGAACTAAAAAGAGAAGTGTGACTGCTTTACGAGTGCATTGTCGGAACCCATCCATTAGTCTTCCATGCCGACAGACTTCATGGTATGTGGAGATAGGTTTAGAATAAGAAGCGCACGCCTCATAGCTGGCGATGCATTAATTGCGTTCCAAAATTCTATACCAAACGCGATGAATTAAAAAAAAAAAAAAAACGAATAAATCTACATCCATGCGAACGCGTTTCCATTTAGGAAGCCCCTTTTTAATCTTTTTTTGGATAAATCACCCGTTGGATTCTTGCCCCGACAAAGGCCAGATATTCTCGAATGGAAAAAAAAAAAAAAAAAAAAAGAAGCTTGCACTCATGGGTCAAAGCTACGTAGACGTTTCAATTTGCTAAGTTTTTTTTTTTTCTTTCTTTAACAAACAATTTGCTAAGTTAGAAAAGCCCAAAAAGCACAAACTAGCTTAAGGGTGCACATAGCAACCCTTCTTGGCTGAAGAACATATTTTTTTTTTCAGAAATAGTTATATTTTATTTCTACTCCGAGAAACAATTTCGAGTAAAATAAGGCATTTTGTAACTATACAAAATTTCTATTTTTGAAATAGAAAAAAATAAAAATGTGTTTGGTATGATTTCTTTTATTTTTTGTATTTATTTATTTTATATTCTTGCTCACGGATTGTCGTCCGTTGCTGCAAGACCGCTGACCACCGTCGCACGAGCCGCCCACAGCCCACCAGCTGCCGCTAACCGCTAGCGGCTAGCTGCCGAAGGCAGATGAGCAACTGCGAGAGGCAATGGCTGGTGGGCTATGGGCAACCGTGCAGTCGACGAGCTACAGGCAGTGGGCGGCAACAGCAGTCAGTGGCAATCATCAAAGGTATGGGGAACAGCGACAACAGTCAGGGGTGGACGGTGGGCTATGGGCAACAGCGACAACAATCATTGTCGTCGCCGATGGGGCGACGATGGCCATGGCTGGTGGGGTGATGGTCCGCCAATGGTGGCCGCGGCCGGCCAAAGGTGGCCAGCGATTGGCAAACAGCCACCCAAGCCCGCAACAAGCAAGAGAAACAAAAGAGAAAATTAGCTTATCTTTAGAAATTGTTCTGAAACAAGAAGCTAATTTTTTTTTATTTCTTATTTTTGTTCCAAATATGTTTCCAGAAACAAAAGTTTTACCAAACGGATTTCTATGAACAAAAGAACAAAAATTGAAACAAACAAAAACATTACCATGCAAGCTCTAAGTCGCCCCACATTGTATTTCCCTTCCAGCAAATGGGCATTGGCTTTCATACTTGCCATTCCACGCCCAACTTCCCCCCCCCCAAAAAAAAAATGAAAAAAAAAAATGAAAAAAGGTGTGGCTCTAGGTCACTCACTCTTTGTCATAGCAAAAGCGTCATCAAAGATGCATATATAATACTCTCTTTTAGCTCCCTGAATCTGGTCCAGAATAAGACCAAGAGTTTGGCATTGCCCGAATTATCATCCCAAAGCTTGCCTTATAGGACCAAGAAACTCCATAGGAGTTCAAAATGTCAAACTTCAGAGTGGGAACACACTCAAAATTAGGGCTCCAAGACCCACCTACAAGTTTACAAGGAGTAGCCCGATTTCTTCAGACCAATAGAAACTTTAGCCTGCTCTACCCTGGAATCTCAGTTGAAGTTGCTCAGTAACTACAAGATCGAACTTTCTTTGGCCCAGCAACATCTGAAATGCATGTTGAACCACAGCAACGTGCCCTTTGCTAGCTGCCATCTACGAGTAGCTTCGCTGATTTCTGTTCAGGAAATTACCGGATTGACCAAAACAAGAATGTTGTTTGGTTGTTCAAAGATAAGAGAATCTTGAATTTATGCAGGACTCTTCCAAAATTTACTTCTATCTGGCGGTCATACTGTTTCTTTTTCTGTTGATGTGTGAGACCATCCGGTCCCTTCTTTAACTTCAATATAGAGAAGAATCAAGTAAACCATACATTGTTCAATGCATATCAATTGAAGTTTCTGAAAGGAGTATCACTGTCTTCCTTCAGATATCTAGGTTGGTCTCCTCCGGAACTACAGTCAAAGTGACACGACTGTCCTTTGCTCTTCTTACAACAACCTTAATTGGGATCCCAATTTTGTCCCCCATGATTTCAATAATCTGCCATGAATAAATCAGTCAACAAATCTGGTCATCACAACTCAACAGTCAGCCATAACTTAGTAACAAAATACTAAGGAAGTGAGTTCATGCCTGACAGCCTACCCAGTGAATTTTCGTGCAATCTCTAATTTCTAGTTCAAATATAGCAAAATGCAACAGCATAATACAGAAAAATAATCCATTTAATCTATGTAGTGTAGGTGATGGTGCTGTTGGTAGCTGTCACTATTGTTGTTATCATCGCTTTTCTAACTGCAAGTTGCAACAAGAGGGACGAATTTCCTTCTATTTTTCCGAAAAGCAGACACTTCACTGAACCACAAGAGTGATACTATACTGATTTATAAAAAAGGAAAACAAAACAAAACCAGGGGGGAGAGAAGAAAAGGCGGGGTTAACCTCAGTGATTCTGCCAACAGGCTTCCCATCAAACTCGATGACTACGTCACCTGGTTGGAAGCCAGCACGATCAGCTGGGGATCCAGGAGTTACCTGGTGAAGAAAATTGAGAATGATAACAAAGATGAGGAACATGCAACTCTACAGCTCCTCTGACATTAACTTCTTCTGCTGAAAGCAAATTGTATAGTAGTGTCCACCTTGAGACAGAGAAACTCATACCCATAGTATTAACAAAGATTCTTTTTTTTTTAAAAAAAATTCATATTTATGCAAGATCTGGAGGTCACAGTTTGGAATACCTCTTGGTCTATTACACGCACATGCAAAGCACATTTACATAGAACTAAGTGGTAAGGAAGAAGAAAGGTAAGTGGGTAAGTGCTTTGTCCTTTAAAGAAAATTTCATCAGATTCCCAGCATCTCTTGTGCTTAAATGCACTAGAAAGTAGAAAGTAATGAAACCAATAGGTAATTCCACTCCTCATGAGTCTGATACCATGGATGGTGAACATGACAGGACATATATAAGAGGAACATGTGGCAATTACTAAAGAAAATGGCACGAGGTGTAAATGAAGTATTGTGAACATTAATCCCATCAAGCTCAAACATATTACAGTCAACAAACAGGAAGTCCTATTGAGATGCATTATCATCAGTACATCAAAACAGTTTCAGTTTCCTCCCTAAAGTTTTAAGCACAGAAATATTCAAGGTACAAGCTTGAACAAAACAAGTTCTACAAAGTTTTTCACTCTTCATATGGTGCAAGTATCGTCACATTTCACCAAATCAGTTGCACTGGCACATTAACAAAGCTAATACAATAAAGTATTAAGAACAAGGTGAAACCCACATCACTTGTATCACACAATAACTAACGGACATTATTTACTTAGAAGAACACACCGTCGGTACAAGAACACCTCTCTTGACATCGGGGAATGCAGGATCTCTTTCCTTGAGCTGAGCGATGATCATCTCATTGAGATCAACCATTTTCAATCCCAACCAAGGTCGAATAACTCTCCTGGAGTTATAAAATCAATCAAAGGGACTTCCACAATGAATGCTTCTATTAGCCACAAAAACGACACTGCCATATCAACCCATCAATTCAAGGGAAACAGAAGTAGGAACAGCTCTATGAAAGTAGAAGAAAGCCACTATATCTTAGTAAAGAATACCAAGAGGTTAGAATGCTTCTATACACAAAAAACATTTAAAATATGTATTCAATATCATCAAAATAGACAGGTTTTCACTGACCATGAATATAATCAAAAACAAAATTTACAGGGTTTCTGACACCACTGGGTACTCGGCCCAGTGGCCGTGGGAAGGGGAGGGGTGGGGGCATTGAGTGGGAGGGCAGGAGTTTTTTTTTTTTTTTTTTTTTTTTTGGGTGACCCGGGAACCACCGTACAGCCGGCAGCCGACGGCATAAACCCAGGGCGACCCGAGGGGACCCACCTCCCCCGGACCACGGGTGAGTCGCACAAGCGACAGCGGGGATTCGAACTCGCTCCCTTCCGAAAGAAGGATTGAGCGCAAAACATGTGACCACCAATGGGGTGGGAGGGCAGGAGTTCAATCCTGCAAATTGCAAAACTAGAGGGAAGAGTGCTAATTACTAACAAGACCCAAAAAAAAGTTAAGTCTCTCACAGAGAACTTAAATAAGGAACCTATAAAGTCAATAACTACATCTACTGTAAATTGACATATTTTGATCTAGAATAGTAAGATCAGATTACTATCATGACAGTTAATGTGACACCAAAAAATCAGTTCTACAAATCCTATATGTTATCAACTGATGAAAACAAAGCAAAAATGCAGCCTTGGCTAGGAATCCATATAGCAGGTTCTAAATGTTTGGGGCACTTCAAATATAGATTCCTCATGGGAGAGGTGAAAATATAGGATAAATAATAGAAGCAAATCCAGTACTCATATGCAGCCTAGATGGCTTAGAAGAGAGACTACTGCAACCGGAAGAATATTGCATCTCAAAACTTCAGATATTGGTGAAATAACCATATGAGAGATGGGAGAGATCAAGGCATATTTAAGATGTACAAGAACATACCCACTTTTCTTGAAGTGTTCTATTATTTTTGAAACCGAATCGATTGGTACAGCAAAGCTCAATCCGTCCGCACCTAATACTTTCATTATATTAACACCAACAACTTCTCCATCAATATTAACAAGAGGACCTCCAGAATTTCCCTGTACATTAATTGAATTTTTCATTACAAAGCACATCAATGTCTCATGTCACAGAAAATTATGATATTAGTGGGTCATGTACATGAAATCAACACAAGCATCAGAACCGTAATAGCAAGCATAAGTCTGAAAAGCCAAAAAGAGGAAGACAGGTCATATAAATAAACAGATTTTTCACATTTTTTCAACCATTTACATTGATGGACTACTAGCCGAAAATTCTAAACGCAGATGCACTATTTTAGGGTACATTTGATAAAAATCACTTCCCACAATATGGACACTAACAAGCTAACCACAAAACTTTATTAGACTAATTTCACTATTTCTGGTATTATGGAGAAACACAAAAATATGTGATGATAGATATTACTGTTATATATGAAGTCCTCAAACAAAGTGCATAACCAGCACCATTTGCGGGCCCTTGTTTACCAAACATCCCACAAGCTCTCTCCCACTCATGCATGCTATGCAGGAAAAGTAAATGGACCATCTTACGGCATTGATTGCGCAATCAGTCTGTAAATACTCTCTTCGCATTCCTCCAAGACCCAGATCACTGCTTTTGCGGTCTACGCAACTAGATGCAGGTGAAAAAAATGCAAAAACAAATAGCAGTAAGTATGCTATAAATCATTGACTCCCATATACAAAAAGAAGAAAGGAAAATATAAGATCTCCTGGTTTCAGGGATTATCGGGTAAACAAGAATTCTATACTTAAATTTCACAACCAAAAAAAAAAAAAAAAAAAAAGAGAGAAAACAAAAGATAGAAGTACCTGACAATGCCAGCAGTAACAGTATTTTGAAGGGAAAGAGGACAGCCCATTGCTACCACCCAGTCTCCAGGTCGAAGTTTGCCCGAAGAGCCAAGTTTTGCTGTTGGAAGAGGAGCCTTCGAATTGATTTTTACGATGGCGATGTCAGAATGCATATCCGCATTGACAACAGTACCCTCAAATGTTCGACCATCTTGCAAAGTTACTGCAACCTGTGAGTTATCACAAACATCAACCTAAGGGAACGATATCACAATTTCTATAAGCTCTCGTATGAAAACATAGTCTCTGACAAACTCCAAATTATTCAGAGGCTAGATAATTGATCATGAAAATCAACCTCTTATATAGCTAAAGGTTGTGATAACTCACACATTGGTACTCCAGTGTATAGCCTTGGAGAATAATGGGGAAAAAGATTAAAAATAGGAGTCAAGACATGCTAGCAGTCATATTAACACTACTTTTAAGTGACGTGTAAGAAAACCACCTCTTGCAGAGCACTTTTCTCTTCACTTAATATGGTTTAGCAAGTTCCATGAGAGGTTTACTAATATAATTAAGCATTTGAGATCAACTAGCTGCAGAAATTACAATATCAAAATTCTAACTTCAGAAGCACCAGTAATAAAGTACATTTACACGGTCAGCAAAGCAATGGCGATTCAACAGAGAAGTTATGAGTAATGGAAGACATATTTGCTAAAACTTCCAATGCAATGTAGTACAAAAACAAGACGTAATGAGTATCAACAGAGCCATAAATGAGATGAATAGTATTTTGCTGCTGGAAACTAAAATATTATGGAAAGACAGGCTAAATGAGAAGAAACGAACCTTGCCTTTAGATGAAGAGTGAAGACCTTGGAAATCAACCACAACATGAGCACATGTTAAAATCATGCCGTCCTTGTTGATAATAGTTCCAGATCCTATACTCTTTCCAGTGGTAATGCCATGGAATCCTAACAAATAGGGAAATGCAGAAAGTAATAGAGTACACATCATGATGGTGAACGACAAGGCAAGTAACGAAAAATTTACAGGAGAGAGCATACCCTGCGGAACAGATAAATTTACAACTGCAGGACCAACCCTAGCAGCTGCATTTGCAATGGTGTCCCTCCCCAAACAATAAGGACATGGTTTCGGACTTTCACTGGCATCAGCAGGCAATTCTTTCTTTGCGTCATCAGGGGAGGCAGGAATGGCTCTAAATGAGAATGTCGGAAGAATACCTACAATTTTTCAAATGAAGACGAAAAGAGTGCGAAAGAGTACATTCAATACAAAACGTTGTCAAGAAGAAAACCAATCAGTCAAGTCGATTGAACAACAGACCAGGAACTGACCGGATTGAAATTGATCCCAGGACAGAAAAGCCGGTCGAGAGTCTGTTATCTGGCCAATGTGCCACGGTCGCTCCAGTTGTTTATGCAAAGGTGCGGAAATCCCAATCGATAACTCCGGCTCTAGATGTAAATTCCAATCGTAAGCCTTTGACATTCACTAATATGGACCAGACCAGGAAAAGGACGAGATACAGAGATTTCGCAGGGACATAGTTCGAGCAAAAGAAAATTGGCATGGCAATACGGTAATAAGACCAAGTTAGCGAGCCCGACATTGTGAAGCCGTGCGATCCGAGACTTTCCTAAACGACAGTTTTCAGCTGAAAACAGAAACTACCACATGCTTCACCTCCAATTCCACAACAATAAAGCACGACAAGGGACTTATAGAAAAAAAAAAAAAAAAAAAAAAAAAAAAGACAACAAGCGGATAACGAACGGCAGACTCACTGGTGTCGGCATTGGCGTTCGCAAATGCAACCCCAGAACCAGCGACAGCGACGGCAGCGATCCGGAGCAGAGAAATTCTCTTGGAATCGTGCAGGATGTTCCTCTGAAAACAGAGGAGAAAATGCAAGAACCAGGTCAGACGAATCGAAGCGACAAGGAAAGAACACGACAAGAAAGCCATCGATTGCAGTTTGTATAAATGCAAGAGCAACACGCGACGATTAGGCGAAAAGGGTGAATTGGGATCTGCGAAATGAATTACCAGCGCGAGTCTCATGAGCTTACGATCTCGTCCCAGTTCGCGATTCGGAAAATCACGAGCCCGGGTCACCTGCAGCTGTGCAGCTCGCGAAGGTGGAGTTGCGGAGCTCTCTGGTATTTTGAAAAGCCCTCCTTTGACCCCTCTCTCTCTCTCTCTCTATGCAAAGGGCCAGGAAGATAGCCGGCGTATATATAAAAGGCGGTGCGAATTGATTAACCTTAAAAACCATAGCCTTTCTTAGTTTTGCGATGTTCTAGATAATTTCCGAAGGAAAATACCATTGACCCATAATTTCCTCAACCTTAAAATCCCAGATTCGCGAATAATGTAATGCAAGATGTGGGCATCGAAATTCCACAGAACACCGAAATTTTGTGAAGCCAAAAAGCCCATTTCAGCCCGAAGTCATTTCATTAGTGATGGAATGCTTAATTTGGCATAAATATATACAGAGACAACACTAATTTTCTCCAGTTTAGAGATTAGATTCTAGTTTTAAGACCCATACAAGCTATCCGCATTAAATTCATCGGATGATGGGGCATTACATCATCCGAAAAAGACCAACCAAACGCCCAAAAGAAAAAAGGGCCTAATCCATGGGCACATGAACGATCTGATACCCAAAATGCCCACCCAAAAAACTGGCCATTTACAAAAAAAAAGCCCCCCTCGCCGGAACCCCCTAGCAAAGACTTTTGTCTCAGGCCTTGGCCGGCGACTTGGGCTGGGACGCCTTGGGGGCCTCGGAGGAGGCCTTCTTGGGCAGCAAGACGGGGTTGATGTTGGGCAGCACGCCGCCGCTGGCGATGGTCACCCCCTGCAGCAGCTTCCCCAGCTCCTCGTCGTTCCTCACCGCCAGCAGCACGTGCCGCGGATTGATCCTGTTCTTCTTGTTGTCCCGCGCCGCATTCCCCGCCAGCTCCAGCACCTGCGGGTAACGAACGTAATCGCGTCACGTCTCGTCACCGTCGCCACCGAATGCCGAAAGAACACTAAAAGCAGGAAAATTTACCTCGGCGGCCAAGTACTCGAGGACGGCGGCGAGGTATACCGGAGCTCCGGTGCCGGTGCGACGGGCGTAGCGGCCCTTCTTGAGGAACCGGGCGACGCGGCCGACGGGGAACTGGAGGCCGGCCTTGACGGACTTGGACACCGACTTCTTCCTCTCTCCCCTCCTCCCTCCGGCGCCTCTGGCTTCCATTTCCGGGTTCCGACGACAGGCGGTGCAATCCGACGACGAAGCTGCTTTTCCGAGTTTCGGGTTCCGACACCGTGTGAAAGCGATGGCGACGATGAGGACGACCGGAGTATTTATAGGAGTGGCGGATCGGATGGTGACGTTTCGGTAGATGGCGATCCGTGGTGGTGATTTGGTTTTTGGAATTGGGGCGTTGATCGAAGGGTTAGAAATGCGCCACGCTGGCGATCCGGGAGACTCGATCATCCCAGATTTGACCGGGAATTTAATCGGTTTGCCATTAATTTTAAGCATCATCTGACGGGAAAGCCGAAAAGAAAAACCATAAAAAGCCATCAATAGCCTAGGACAAACCGACCAAAAAAAAAGCCTAGGACAAAAATGACATAAATAATTCTCAAAAGTTTCACTCAATCTATAATATCATCCTTAAAATATTAGTTTATTCTATATAATCTTATATTTTAGATTCTATCCATGAACGTTTCATTTGTTTAATGTGACCCCTAAATTTTTTTATAAATATTTAATTCAATCCCCAAACATTTTATCAATTCAAGTTCATGAACAATATTAAAAATTTTTATATAGTTGACGGATTAAATTGAACATAAATTCAAATTTTAAGAATCACATTGAATAAATCAAAAGTGTGTAAATAATATTGCGCATTGAATTATAGTTTATGGATCATTTATATCATTTTCCTTTAAATTATAGATGTTCAATTAGGTTAGCAAAATCCTTTTTCACTAATCCAACCCTAAATTATAGCTTCTTTTTTTTTTTTAAATTCATATTGATCCTTGAGATAAAAATACGCATATTATTTTGATTTGGTCTGCCTCATCAATGTTTATTATATTGACCATATTGCTATAAAAATAAAAATTATCTGAAAAACCAAAAATCATAGAAGAGGGCACCAAGAAAAACACCCCTTCGAGGAGAACAACCACTTATCTAGTCTGCATTAAGATAGTAAATGATATCTCACTAACTTAAAATTTTGGAACAAGTGTTCTAAATGTTCTAAAGTATAATTGTGTTATAAAACTTTCAAAAAATACAATCAAGCCCCTAAATTTGTTACGAAAGTGCAATCGAATCCTAAAATTTAAAAAATAATAATAATTAATCATAAAACTTGTCAAGAAAATGCAATCAAGTTCTAAAATTTTCAAAAAATGTAATTAATTAAATAACTTAATTGAACCAATTTGACAAGTGCTAGAACTTTATTTTATTTTTTGAAAATTTTAAAACTCAATTGTACTTCGTGATTAATTTTAGGATTTTTACACTTTTTGAAAGTTTTAGAACTTAATTATACTTTCATAACGAGTTTTTAGGATTTCCAATGAACTTATCCCTTTAATTTTTAGAAAAGCCCTTTCGTACCTTTTGAGAAATCAAAAGGTTTTGCGTAATTCCTAATTATTTTTATGAAAATTATATGATTTGTTATGCATTAATCCATAGTCACATGTTCTCGGAATCCTTTATAACAACGAGACAAATGGCTTCACTCGATGGTCCTCAATGACATACTAGAAGTCATGCTCGATTCAATCCTGTACGACCAATGCCGCTCTCAATATCATCAACAATTATGATTCTGATTAATCTATGGTCCAGCTCTAAACAAGAAATTCCGTCCATATCTATGCAATTGCATGTAGTTGCAGACCAATTTCCTGCTTTGAAAGAGATCTATCAGATTCTTTTGGGTATCCCATTCGGCCATCTTCATTGAGCTTAGAGTATCGATGAATACAAGGAAGACCTCACCATTCTCGGGCCAAACAGTGCATACTCATTCACAGAACTCTGAAGCAGAAGACTGGAAACAGAGGGCATAGAATTACGGAAAAGAACAAGCATTAAGCTTTGTTATTACAAAACTACGTCACATTCTTATTTGGCCAGTGGATATGATTCCATGGCTTTGAAATCATCATCTCCTAACCATGAGAACCCAGAAATAAGACGAGGCAATTCGGTTTATGCCACAGATGCAGATAAGGTGAATCACATTTTGGATCTCGGAAGATTCGAAATTCTTGGAGCGTGATGATTTTTTGGATCGGGATCTACGCGGGTGGCAGCACCTTCTTGTCCCTTTAGAGTAACGGAGATCATTTGCCCGTACTTTTCCTTCAAAACGTGCATGATCTGTTACAGGCTCACCAGTCAGCACACAGTTTTGATATTCGATGGAGAACAATTACGTCAAAAGCCTGTAGTTGTCATCTTCCGACCAAAGCAACAAGATTGATATATCTATTTAAAGTTGAGAGTATGCGGCCACCTTCTCTACAAGCTTAAACTTTTAGAAAACAGTGCCGAATAGAGTTATGTCCTTTTTTCCAGTGAATGAAATACGAATCAAAATACAAATTACTAAATTGGTCTAATTGTAGCTCAAGTTTTGAGATTCCAGTGTCCATTCAACAACGTGCTATTTTAAATAAATTAAAGTGATAATATGAGTTGATTTGACCTCTCGAATGTCTCCATGGATCGGTCTGCCATTGAACTTTAGAATCAAATCACCTTGTTTGATACCAGCACGTTCAGCTGAGGAGCCTCCTCTCACCTGTAAAAGAAAGGGAATAACAATGTGGCTTAATGAATTTCTCTCGAGTCTTACAGCCCTGGCAGGGTCACTAAAAATCTTTCCACATGCCCAGGCTCACGCCAACATTCAAGCTTAATCAGCTACAGCTTCGCTTTAGTAATGGATGATTCCGTCCAGTGGGCAATTTGGATATCCATCGATAATATTACCTAAAAGTTTTGGGGACCAGTCGGGGAAATATGAAACGGGAAAGGGACAAAGCTGACAAAGCTTCTGCGCTAAAGTCCGAAAAATGAGTCTTCTGCTATCATTTTACATCCTCAGTTGATGAGTCAATACTGTAGCCATCTCTTTCTCGAGGGTTGATGTGGCTTCCTCTCATACACGTTAACTAAGGGTGTGTTTGGTAATATTTTTATTTTGAAAAAGAATTTCTTTTCATAAATGGTCTTTTTCTATTTTCTATTCCCTAAAACAATTTTTAAGTAAAAGAAAGTCTTTAGTAACTATATAATATTTCCATTTGCGGAATAGAAAAAGAATAATAATGTATTTGATACGACTCACAACTTTTTTTTGTTTCTTTTAATTTTTGAATAATTTTTGTAGATTTTTTTTTGCCACAGGCAGGTGGCCAGCGATGGTGGAGGGTGGGGGTGAGGGGTGGCAAGAAATAAGAAGAAAAGAAAAAAGAAAAAAACTTATTTCTAGAAATTGTTTTCGGAAATAGAAAACTACTTTTTTCTACTTATTATTTCTGTTCCAAATCTATTCACCGGCTACTTTTTTTGTTCCAAGAATAGAAAAATTAGTTGGCGTTATTAAACGGATTTCTGGTTTTTTTTTTATATATTCCGGGAACAAAAGAATAGAAAAACAAAGTAATTGGAACAAAAACAAACAGACCCTAAGACGCCTTTCAAGCCCTCAAGCGAAGGGAACATCCTCGGAGAGAATTCCTTGTTTGCTCAGTGTACATATCCAAACTTTAATACATACCTTGAGTACACGAACTCCTTGTTGACCAGGAAATGAAGGGTCTTTCTGGTTAATCATCATCCCATAGAAGTCATATATAATCCATCCACTTTCAGGTTGAACAGCATTCCTGCCACATAATACTATCACAGATGAACACGCTGAAAAAAATCCTTAATCTCTACCGAAATAATTAAGCAACTACGGTTATTTGTGTTTATACACTACATAATCCACTGAAATTTACTATCTCAAAATTATTTCCCAATTAGAAGATTGTCCAAATCTTGTTTAGTAGGCCCACCTATGTCATTGTTTTACTGAAACATCAGGCGGCATTTGAATAGAAAATCTTTTTTCCTTTTCGAAGGGACTAGGAGATTGAATCTAGCTATAAGAAGAATGAAGAATGCTTGGCCCATTACAGAGTTAGAGACAACAAGCACGCTGCTCCTGTCTTACTTAGACTTGTGGGTTTCAAACCATAATATTAGTTTATCTTCTTTGAATAATTCTCTTTCCTATTACTCCCGTCTAGATAATAAGTTTTATGAACTTGCCAATCTTTATAGAATGTCTCTTGATAGTTGAATTCACTATCAGGGCTTGCTATTGTTACAGGCTACAAGGGGTTCCCTTAACCAAGTCACTACCTATGAGTCATTGGCTCATCCTTTAATAGGCAGGTCAAAGCCTCAGTAGTCTCCTCCCACTACTTGGGAGCTTACAGGTTTCATGTTCTAGGTTAAAACTGTTTCGGTGCGAACCACGAGAGAGGTACCAAATCAAGGCATATTCTAAATATTACATGTAACCTCCAAAGAAAGTCAAGGTTGCAAGCGAGACAATGAAGGATAAGCTTCATCAACAAGAGGAAACAGCTTCGGTCACACTCTAAGACCCCTAAATAAACGCTCAATGATGAAGGAGGTAGGGATATAGAGACAATTTGCTTAGATAGGGCCACACTTGAAAGAGTGCATTTGAAAGAGTGCATTATAGCTCAATGATCAAGTGCTCTTGCGCCAACAATTTCATGGGTTACAGATACTCTATGGAAAATGTACATTCAGTTAAGCTTTTCTCTTCTCTTTCAGAAAATAAAGCTCTTGCACAGGCAAATGAGCTCAGAAAAAATGTGTCTAAGTAGTGAAACAGGAGCGGGCCAAGTCTCCACGCTCAAGCTAATACATGATGAACTCAGTATGGACTACGAAAAACTGTTTGCCATGCAACACTATCAGGGAAAGCTACGTCATTACTTTTGAAGTGAATTGGGCATAATATTTACCGTTCGAGCATTGGGCCCAGGAGTGCAAAGATGTTATCGATTGGTATAGCGAAGCCCATCCCAGGTGCAGTTTTTGAACAGGAAACAGTAATTCCAACAAGTTCTCTGTCAATGTTGAAAAGAGGACCCCCTGAATTTCCCTTTACCAGAAAATAGAAACAAGTTATTGTTGGAAATACTTTCGTACTAAAGAAGTGCTATTATCAGGTCAAAGAGCAAACTGATACTGCAGAAAGATGTGCATATAAATAAAACCAACTAAATCAGAAACTAAGCTCTCTTTCTTTAAATTCACATTGCAGCCTTAATCAAGGAAGGAAATTCTGTTCACAAAGCATGCCAAGTCAATGTTAGCCTTTGCCTCACTGGCGGGTCACCTTTCCCTAGATAGGCCCAGGACAGACAGGAACCTTCGTCCCCCATTTAGGCGTAGTGGCGCATCCCTAAGTGTCCTCTTGAGCCTGCCTACTTTACTAGGACAAGATCTGAGGTTCACTTTCCAGTCTGTCAGATAAGTTCTTTTCTTTCACACAAGACATTCTTGGTCCTTCTGATTTTAGAACAAAATTGGCAAGCTCTTCTTCCAGGAAAATCTTTGGTTGCAGCCAATACATATTACATATAGACCCAAGGCACATCATCCATTGGATCATGTGGACCCTTAGGAATCACATGCATTGGACCTAATGCTACCGATGCAGACAATGACGTCTCCTTCTTCAAGGCCTGGTCGTAATTTTTGGAGTGGGTCCTACCTCATTTCCACGATCAGTAGATAGGTCAAATTTAGCTCTATCAAGAAGAGAGCAGGACATGTCTTCGTCCCAGTCCTTATGGCTGGTTTTCAAACTTAGCTAGAGTCAATATTGCTTATCCTATATGCATATACAACTGCCAATGTAGAACTGAAAGTATGAAAGCAAACGCATGTTTGGGCACTTTTTCCACTGGTGGAGGCTCATCTTACTTGAGCGATTAAACAATCCATCTGCATAAAATCTCTTTCCACTCCTTTTTCGAGCAACTTGCTGCTTGGGCGCCACTCAGAGCTGGATCAAGCACAAAAAAAGGCATGAGTATCACTCACAATTAGTATTTAGCAAGACAGTGGTAGAGGGGGAAAAGGAGAGGGAAGATATTTCATTCCAATACCAGTACAATAAGTAATCAAGATAAATCTTTTTTTCTCTGGTATTCACTGACAGACATGTGTACGGCCTTAACAGATCCTAAACCTATACCAGTTCTTAAGTACCTTATGATACCCATAGTAACAGAATATGTTAGGGAAAGCGGGCAGCCAATGGCAATCACCAAGTGCCCAGGGAGAAGCTTGCTTGCGGAGCCAATTTTTGCCTTCGGAAATTTGTTCTTAGTCGGAGAAATAATCTTCAAAAGGGCAATGTCAAGATCCAAATAAGCAACAACCAATCTGCTCTTGTATCGTTTGCCATCCCGTAAATGTACAAAAATCTGTGACATTTCACATTATGTAAGCCAAGAGCCCCAAGTCCTGAAAGTATCCAGTGTTTAGACTCAATCAAGAGCATGATGATTGCTCAACTTAATTCATCTCATCAACATTGAATTCCTGTATTACATATTTCAACTACATGCTTTTTGCGATAACACTGGCAAAGAACTACAACATACAATATAAACACAACATTTTTACATTTTATTTGTTCAATGAAGTGTTGTTTATATTCTGCATGGCAACTCCAAATATAAATAGCTAAAAAAGACAAGACTGATGGAGGGATATTCTGAACACGTCTTACGTAAATGCTTTGAGCAGTAAGAAAATGCGTTTATCAAGATGCAGCATAACTATGATAGAATGGCGATCTCATATATGCCAACATTTGTTTACCATCCACACTGAATAATTGTATATGTGCATACATCCAGCAGCATTTTTAAGTTCATAGAAAGTTAAAGGCCGTCGCCCAAATAAATAAACTGGACAAGAAAGCAAATCCCAAAACTTCCCATCAGGTAAACTTACCTGGCCACCTTGAGAGATTTCATGAGCACATGTTAAAATGAGGCCATCCTCCTGAATAATGATACCAGAACACATTCCCTCTGACCCTGTAAGTAGGGAAACATAGTCGGTGAACAACCAAGCAAAGTCATTTACAGTAAAAAAAGCAGCTACAAAGCATGCTATACCCTGGTCAGAAACATATATGGTAACAACTGCAGAAGCAGCCCTTTTAGCAACATTGGCAATGGTGTCTCTGCCAAGACCCTCGTGATAAACTTTTGAGCTTTCTTGTGTTTCATAACATGGATTAGCCGAGAGAGTAGGCAGATGAAGCTTCCCTGCCATTTGTTAACCTCAAAGTGAACACATAATTGTGAAAAATCAAAACCCTTGGAAGCCTTCAACAAAAAATGTCTAATCAGAACAAGGAACAAACCGCATTTCTGATTGTCTGAGGAAAGCACTGCTGGAAAGGACAGTGTATTTTGCATATGCACTCGCAGAAGATTTGAGACTGGTCCTGTAATTTCTGCCATTGGAGTCGCCAAAATGTACAAGGAAAGGAAAAATTTGGTTGATAGACTATTCAACTGCACAAGTTATGTGACACTGAAATTCTGCAAGAGACCTGCCTGCCACTTATATAGAAATGGTTGTGTCTAGACAAGGAGCTAAAGTCAATATTTTTCCCTTGCTGTTATTTTTATATTTTCCTCATCACCGCACTATAAGGATGATCCAATCTGCAAGGAACATGACGGGGGACTTTTCTGATCTAACAAATAAAGAAGAAAGTCAAATTAAGTGGGACAATCATGCAGTCCGAAACAAAAGGACTTCTCTTAAATGGAAAATGCAATGACACCAATGATCAAGCCAATCCCACATGCCTCCTGTCTCTCAGTGACCAAACATAATGTAGGGTGATGGTAGAAGATCGTCAGCAAATAACAAAGCAGGGTCAGTGTTCGCACCTAACAAACAAGAACCATAAAATGGAAACGAATCACAATTCAGTCATCACCAATGCAAACAATCCCGATGGTAAGAACTTTAGCCACTACAACACGTTTGAATTTAGCTCCGCATAAGTCAGATGGAAAGGAAATCACTCCCCGTGCAGTCGTGTGCGGACGGATCATCCCCGATTGGACTTGTGAATTGGGCTCAATTTATTATTTAAAGGTTAGTTCAACATCTTGCCCAAAAGCCATCAGGAAAACAAAAGTTCCTAAAGACAGACTAAACCCACTTGCCAAAAACTTCTAAGCAAACAAGCATTAGTATTTAAGCTACAGATAATCATGCTTTGGAAATATAATTAGGTGGCTTACTCATGTTTAGTTTTCTTCTAATGTGGTGATTATCACCCATCATTCAACTTCAGTTTCTTTTGAAGATATGAAATTTCTTACTTATATCAGTTATTCTCAATAAACAAAGACCCAAGTCGTCTCGTAGTTCTTTCTCTTTCTTTACCACGTGTTCAGAAGGTCGCTGGGAACCTAGCACACGATCCATAAGCAAAGGGTCAACGACTCGGACCACACTCCAGCATGACTAAAAACCGTACCATTGAAGCTTTTTCAATGGCCATGCCAGCTTGCCATCTATTGACTTTCGAAGTCGATTAGTAAAAGCTGGGTTAGTATGTCACTCGGCAGGTTCGATCACCCGGACAAATGAAGAAAGCGAGGGAAGAAACAGAAAAGAACTGCAGATGCACTCATCTTCCTCCTTGATCCCTGCCGCGCGAACCGCCGTGGAAGCTTCTTCGTCGCTGAGTAATCTAGTGGCCTCGCTTCCTCACGTCCCGTCGTTGCCATTGGTGGGTAAGCTGGCGTTCGCTGCAATGGAGTCGGTGCCTGTGGACTATGCGAGCGTTGGACAGGGCATATAATAAAACTAAAATTAGGTGAAGGATAATATATAGAAGTAGAAGACATTGGAGTGTAATGAAAATCTTTAAACTAATCACGATAATGCAAATGAATTCTAAAACTTTAAAAAATACAATTAAGTTTTAAAAATTTTGTAAAAGTGCAATTAAGTCCTAAAATATTAAAAAAATGCAATTAACAAAAAGACTTTAAGACTTAGTTGCATATTTTGAAAGTTTTAAAATTTAATTATGCTTTTCTGATCAATTTTAGGGCTTTTGATGCTGTAGAACTCCTTTTCTTTTCTATGTTTTTAAAGAAGTGAAAATTATTTAAGGTGTATTTTTTTTAGAAAAAAATTTAATGACAGAGGAAAATAGTTTTATGAAAATTATTTTCCTAACTTTAAGAATATATATTTCTTTTGACTGTAAGTACCTTTCTCATTAGTTGATCATTATTAGCAAAGCAAACATATGAAAGTTCAAAAAATTAATTCGCAAAAAATTATTTCAAGTAAAAGCATCTTCATTATCAAATTTTTATGTCAACATTTCAAGAATGCTCATTTTGGGGATACATAAATTACGATAACGACAAGATGATAGGTAAGGAACGAAATCATAACTAAGTCTAGCGAAGGAAATGAATTACTTGTGACACGCTAAAAAATACTAGGAAATGCAAACTCTTCTTCCATACAAACGTACGATTTTAAGATTTATTGTGTTTGTGTCAAGGATAACAAAATGATAAAGGGAAATACATTTTGGGATATCATTTTTTTAGGAAAAGGTCCCCTTTTAAGGTTGAAGAATTCATTTCCCTAATTTTAAGCATATGATTTTCCGTTGACCAATCATCTTCAACAGACTAAACGCGTGAAAATCTACCAAATTGATTTGTGGAAAATTCTTTCATTCAAACAAACACCCATATTATGTGGATTTTATGGTTGAGTTCAGTTAGGATTTTCATTTTTGGTGCTATCTCGAATGATTTTGCACTCATTTGGTAAGGCCTACTTAGGAAGAGTAAATGAGTTTGCAAATCACCTTGGGATTCAAGTTGACAATTATTAGAATGCGCTTCGCTCATTATGCCGGCTGGAAAAAGAAAATCAATTTATATGTTATGTAGCTTACCCTTTAAACCTTGGATTGTCAAAGTTCCAACACAATGACACAATACCAAAACATTTGCAGCAATAGAACGAATCACATTTTATTCCACTCGCGAGATCGATGTTCTTTCATGACATGATACACATCACATTACTATCCGATCATGAAAAATCAAGGATCCGAGGTAACATATCACTTGCACTTTTATTGTACTGCAAATAACTACCATTCGATCAAAGTCAAGGCCTCGGAGTGGCGACGTCTCTCTACTCGAAAGTTATGGTCAGAGGAACCTTACGATCCTCGCCAAACTCGACTCTCCTCACAATTACATTGACGGTTGCCCCCGATTTCGTCCCCATAACCTCCAACATCTGCAACAAATTGGTGAATTAAGCTCTTCAGTTATCTTTTTCAATGGCGATAATGAATCGAATAAGTCAGGAAGCTGAAGTTGAGCTGCCATCACAAACTGTAGACACTTAGTTTATGGTGAAATACTTTGTTCGTTCGTTCTGCATCCATCGGTAATCTGTAATGCATCTTCTCTTTCTATCATTTTACATTCCACCCAAAATTCCTCATCTCGAAACTACTGTTGATCACAGTTCATGTAGAGAGTCACAGGCCTTTGAAGCCTTTCTTATTTCCCATCAAGGATAGACCAACATCAAGAGCAAATCATTCCGATACATGAATTGCGTCATACACTTTTTGAGATCTTTGATTAGTATTCTAGTGTTCCATTTATTATTTGCTCAATGCGCCAAGCAAACAGCTTCTGAATCAAAATTGATGCCTGTTAGATCAAGAAAACTCTTACCTCAATCATGTTTCGGACGTATTTTTTTTATTAAAATTCACAACGACATCACCAGCTTGAACACCAGCGCGATCAGCAGGGGATCCTTTTATTACCTGACGAAGATATGAATACATAAGGAACCAGCAGTGTTGACAAAAAAGGAGAATGCATCATCTAAAAAGGCTAGCTTGAGCACCGTTACGAGAATACAATGACATTAGATTACGGATTTCCATGAATACACAAGATTTTAAGTTCATTGTGTAGAATATTTGTTCTCATGAACAATTAATCAATTAAGAACAAACGAATCCATATATGATTATAAAACACCGATCAATAAATACAGTGGAATTAAAGTGTACCTGTTTGAGCCATTACTTCACTTGAAAAAAAGCATATCACTCTGATAATCAGGGATTTATCGGAATACCAGATCTTCCTTTCTATGACATATTTCTGTATAGTAGCTTTCAATGGGATTAAAGCAACTAATAGGTATAACATATCTTTTTATAGGCTAGAGAGGAGACTTAGCAAACCCTAATCAACAGCGTGTCAACTAGGCCTTTCCCATTACAGGTTTCAATTAAACACAATTGCCTACACTTTGCTACTCAACTAGACCCATTATCAATAGATGCTAATACCAAATTCAATCAGATCTTCAACAAATATTGAAATATCTATTAACCTAATTATTTAAAATAGAAAATTAATTAATTAATGTAAGCCCATATTATGATAAATTTTCAACATTCTCCTAGTTGCGCTACATTAATCAACTTATCTTATTTTGAAAAATATTTTATATTAAAAACGACACTATTAGGTTAATAACTAAAAATTTTGTTTTATGTTGTCACAATTTTAAAAAAAAATATTCCAATAACGGCATCTCAAACCAATCCAATCCTACATAATCTCAGTATATGATTATGGAGATTAATGTGTTAACAAAATATCACAACACAAGACCTTCCATAATCACATATAACAAATATTATATTTTCATGGATCATGAGCTTAGTAGTGTAGTAAGAGATAATGCCAACATGTGATCAAAATATATACTATTTCTTATCGGTTCTCAATGCAATTTCTCAATGACATGAAACTGCATTAACGCAATTTCTAAACAATATGAAATTGCACAACTATATCGCAATCCAACATGAGATCTCATAACTAGTCACATCAAATCACCTTTAAACTAACTTTTTTTTAAAGATACTGTTTTATATTTCCATTTCTCAGTCAATAGGAGAAAGGATAACAATAGAATCAATAACAACAATTATCAAAATAAATGCTTTAATAAACATCATAAAAGTATTATCGGTCTGCATATAACTATAATATCCAAAAATACAAATTATGTAGCTCCCACTAACAAAAGAAATCAAAAGAATCTAAGACACTCATATTCTTTACTTGTTCTTTAAACAAAATGGGTCATAAACCTTTTGTTAAAGGATTAGCTAACATTGACTTGGTTCTAATATTATCAATTATAATATCTCACTTTTTGACCAAATCCTTAATTGTATAATATTTGATCTCCATGTGTTTGGACACATTGATAATCTTGTCATTTTAAAATAAAACGCAGCTGTAGTGTTGTCACATATAATGCAATAATATTAATTATGGGCAATGAGCAATTCAACAAAATAATTAGCACATCACAAACTCTCCTTTGGGCGGAGTATATAATGTACAATTATTTTCCACAACATGAAAATTGTGAAATGATAATAAGGAGAATTACACATAATTGTCAATGATCCATCCCCTTTGGGCAGACAAATTATTTAAATTATACATCTCAATGATATCAATATATAGAGACGATAAAAGAAAAATTACATATAATCTTCAAGGATCAATCCCCTTTGGGCAGACAAATCCTTTAAATTATACATATCTCCATTATCCCAACATAGAGGGGAATTACACATAACTCTAAAAAATTTATCCCCTTTAGGCAGATAAACCTTTTGAGTCACACATCCCCATCATTCATCTCTAATATATCAATGTAGAGGGGAATTACATATAACTTTAAAAAATTTATCCCCTAGATAAATCTTTTTGAGTCATACATCCCCATCTTTTAATTTTGGAATTTATCTTCATGCAATTTTCAAATTAATATACACAATAACTCCCTTTGGGTGAGTAATTGTATATACTAATTTTTATCAATACGAAACTCCAAAAAATATATGCCCAAAATTCATCCAACAATATGCAGCACTTTACAACATGTGCTTCCCAAGATCATATTGCACATATTAAACAACAATTTTTGCCACAATTTCATTTATTTATTTATTTATTAATATGCAGCATCCAATCTAAGCTTACACCTAAAATTTACCACAATTCCAACTATTCCTTAATATATCATTAACCTATCACACACAAGAAAGACTCATACTTTTCCGAGCCATGAATTCTAGAAATAAATCTGAGTCAACTAGAGCAACTTGATGACAATCAGGAAAGAAAGGCAGCCCAAAAAAAAAAAAAATATCGTGATGAAAACATGGTGGCATTGAGGATAAGTCCAACATACTGCGTAAGATTGGACGAGAATAACAGAAGCTTGGAATGTAAAAATTACAACATCATAACGAGCAAAGGGCTAACATAGGAAATTCAGAACTCAAGGAGAATGTATAATGCAAGTGATAAGAATAATTGTCCAAGTCATAGTACTCTTTAAGTACATTGGACTCCTCATTCAAGTTAAGCATGCCAACACAACAACTCATGCATCAGCAGTTTCCAGTGTAGTGGCATAAGACTAAATTATCACTCATCAAAAACACATTTCTTGGGCATCCATGAATGCATGATAGCACTTTGGTAAGCCTAGAAAGGCCAATAAAATAATATCAGTCTATCAACACATTATCATCAACTCACCTATTGAAGACCAGCAAAGATCAGTCAAGACCCCAAAAACATGAAAGTTCGTAAATTTATTGAAATTGCGGCACTTTGCAATCCATCTGACATTATGTTCATAACAACGAATATCAAATCAATCTCCAACATGCAAAAAGACATGTAACGCCCTAGTGAAACTAGCCCAAAAGGAAAAAAATACGTGATCAACATTGTTCAACGTCCTAGAAGTTTAATCACAATACAATGCCAGAGAAGTTGCTTAAAACATCAACGACCAACAAGAGCTCGTGTACTGAAAACAACGAATTGAAACTACGCTAAATGAAGCAACAATGCGGAACCTAGTTTTAGAATTTAGGAAATATTACGTGGGAAACTTAAAGAAACCTGATCCTCCTTCTTTTTTATTTTATTTTATTTTATTGTATAAACCCTAGAATTTCAAATTTCAAATTCTCAATCAATTCTCAACGAAACCATACAAATTATATATGATTGGAAAGATCTCGACATGTAGAACAAAAGCGGTTTCGAGATCAATTGAGCAAAAAAAAAAAAATCCACACGATAAAATAAAGCCCATATTCAGCTCAAAGAGGAGGATTTTGAATTTGTCCATAAAATTTTTTTTGGTAACTACAATCATATATAATCGGCTTTGATACCACATGTAGAATATTATTCACATGAACAATTAATCAATCAAGAACAAACGGATCCATATATGATTGCAAAACATCGATCAATAAATACAACGGAATTAAAGCGTACCTGTTTGAGCCATTACTTCACTTGAAGAAAAGTAGATCACTCTGATAATCAGGGATTTATCAGAATACTAGATCTTCTTCTCTATGACCTATTTCTGTATAGTAGCTTGGGATTAAAGCAACTGATAGGTATAACCTATCCTTTTATAAGCTAGAGAGGGGACCTAGCAAACCCTAATCAACAGCGTGTCAACTGGGCCCTTCCCATTATGGGCTTCAGTTAAACACAATTGCCTACACTTTGCTGCTCAACTAGGCCCGTTATCAATAGATGCCAATACCCAATTCAATCAGATCTTCAATAAATATTGAAATACCTATTAACCCAATTATTTAAAATAGAAAATTAATTAATTAATGTAAGCCCATATTATAGGAAATTTCCAACACATTGTCCAAAGTACTGTGGGTCGACACTTTACTAGTCCAATGATACTTAAAAAAGCATGCAGCATAAGTCGTCCCCTGAAGAGAGAGCTTTCTTTAGGGTACTTTCACAGAGAAATGGCAGCACCAGCATGGTTTCAACACCGCATATACAATATAATTTTTATCATAGCACAGTTAACAAGTTATGTTGGTTTATCTGATGGAACATTTTCTCCATATGAGGTTTTTCCATGAATTATTTCAAATAGCATGTTTCACAAGAAAATAGAGAGGACAAAAGAAAAAGCAAAAAGATGAGCTAAACAAAGTTAAGAGGGACCTTAGCAATATAGTATCCAACAGTAGCAAATTTTGGCCATGCACCATACAGCAGCCCCTCCCAAAACCACAAATTCGTGCATAGAATTGGGGGCACTTTTCTTGCAAACTGATGACATTTCTGAAAAGGGAAGAGAATGAGAACATTTCCAGATTTGCCGAAGAAGGCATTAAGAAAGACATACCTTCTGTACAAAGACACCTTCTACAATAGCATTAGGAAATGTGGGGTAATGTTGCTTCAGTGTTTTGAAGTTCTCCTTACTGGCATTCCGCATAACCCACCCGAAATATGGTTGTGCAGGCATCCTGTGACAAGTTACTATTTGTTACCTAGGGGAAGATGATATGCTTGAAATATCATAATTTGTACTGGAGAAGTTTGGAGAATGAATGCTGGAGAAGACTTTGACAAGGCCATTATAGTAATTGATCAATGATGAAAGGAATTGTTTAAGTTTAAACTACAGAGGTCATCGAACTTATTTCTTTCCACTCAACACCTGGATTTCTCGCAGAGAAATGCAATAGAAACAACCTGACTGCTCAAGAATAACAGGCACATCGGAACATCAATGAAACACTTGCTTTAAGATCAATCACCTCTTTGATTATATAAAGGAGGATAGGAGATGATTGATCATTATACCAATAGAAAAGTTCCCGACAATAGTTTCAACATTGACACCAACTAATTCTCCATCAATATTGCAAAGAGGACCACCAGAATTTCCCTTCAAAACAACAAAAAAGTCGGAAACTTATTGTCAAGGAGCTTACCACAGTTATGTCAAAAGACCTATATTAAGTTGGACAGAAAGTGCAGGCATGTGAATTTATCACGAATGTCTTGACTGAGTTCTATTGATTAGCCCGTGTTATTTACGGTCTACAATTCTGATTTAAAACATCTAGGAGATGAAAGATGGTGGCCAACATTTCACAGATAGATGGCCCACGTAATGGCGAGATACAGATTCTCCCTTTTTCATTTCTCACGCTTCTTAAGAGTCTCAAGTAGCATCGCACCTCTCTATTTTTTAGACTTACTTTCACCAGAACTGGTATCCTGATGCAGGACCCAATGCACAAAGACTCGTCTAGTATTTCTAATGTTGAATATGTGAATCCAACAGCAAAAGGAAACACAAACCAATCACAGGCAGGCAGGCAGGCAGGCAAACACAAGCATCGTTACATCTTACTGGATTGATTGCACAATCTGTCTGTAGATACTCCATGGCCATTCCTCCACGTTTCAACTCATTGCTCTTGCGATTAACACAGCTATATTAAGCAAGAAGAGGGAAGGAACTGTCACTTCAACTAATATTTATACATCCACGCTTTTGTGCTGATACAATCAACTAAGGAAAACAAAGACTCAGACAAAAATCAAGTGCTTGGTCAAATTGTAAGTACGAGCTAAATGACCTGATAATCCCGAGCGTAACTGTGTGTTGAAGGAAAAGTGGACAGCCTATGGCTATTGCCTAGTCTCCAGGACGAAGCTTACTACTTGAGCCAACTTTTGCTGTTGAAAGGGCAGAACTTGGGGTATCAATCTTTACAATGGCAATGTCAAGATCAACATAAGCATCAACAACATGGCCTCTCTCCACGTCTTGTTTATGTACAGTAACCTGCAACTTTCTTTCTGTAAGCCAAGAGCCCAGGACCATCCATGCTTAAATCAATGAGTTTTGTTCAGACATTGGAAGCATCCACAATCTTTAGTACTGAATCAAGTGTAATAATGCTTTGTCTGAGCCTCTTATACCAGCAGTCACCCTCCATCTTTTAACTTAAACTTCTGGGTTTTGGACTTTCTAGCACAACTATTTGTTTTTTCTGCTCGGTTACATTCAGGAACAAAACACAATATGACCCAGGTCCCAGAAAGGGCCTTGAAAATTAGTGCTGGTAAAAGAAAATGAAAAAAATGGCACTTCAGCGTTCCATTCTTGTCAATATTGGGTTGAGGTAGCAACACGTGCACAAATCATGCAGACACTGGCAGAGCAAAGTATTTTGTGCCCCCCAGTCTCATGCTTATGTGCAGAGAAACGGAAATGGAATGACAATTTGTTGAGCAGAGTCGAAGGCTAACTAATCTGACAAATTGGTATTCTTTTCCATTCTTTACTGCATATGCAGTTTACATGTCTACGTAAGTTCAAGATATTATAATTAGTTCCAATTTCAAGTGGTAGAGAAGAAAACAAAGTGAGAAACTAGATGTTGAGCCACTAAATTTGGACAGGAAAGTACATCCTCAAACACCAACCTTCCCATCAGCTGCATATGTCACGTCGGTTTTGTCAAAGAAAAGATGAGAACATGTTGTTAGGGAAATCCCTTATGATGTTTTGAAGATGACAAAATAAATCAAAGGCTACTAACATGTTTAATGGTTAAGTAATAGACCATACAGATGATAGAACATGTAAAGGATATTGTCAAAGTGTGAAGACGACCAGAAGACTGAACGTAACATATGTCCAGAGTATATTCTGAAGATTTCCAGACTTCTGTGTCAAAGTCTGAAGACTGCCAGACTCAAGACTCAAAGTCTGAAGATTGCCAGACTCAAGACTCAAAGTTTGAAGACTGCCAGACTTTAGTGTCAAAGTCTGTTCTACATCAGAAGTCTGTCAACTCTGACTAATTCCAAGACTGAACGTGAATGATGAACCAGAAGACAGACTTAGATTGTAAAGTCTACAGACCCAGATTGTAAAGTCTCAAGACTCATATTGTAAAGTCTACAGACTCAGACTTTACATCCAGATTCGATGAATCGTAACTCAAGCCCAATCATATAACGGCTAGTGATCTGGTTTGGATTCCACATCAAGATTGATTTGATTGAAGACAAGAACTTTATATACGAAGAAGCTTTACTTATGGAAACCAAGATTTCGTTTGTATAGGCGATCGGAATCAATTTGGGATTCTACCTTTGTCACTCAACGGCTACTAAATCTTCTAGATACGAGCTGTCCAATGGGTATATTGGAAGACGATTCTCCGGGATGCTGTCCAACGGCTAGTTTGGAAGTGGAGGAGTATTTAAGGAGATGAAGGACCGATGAGCAAGTAAGAGACGGAGCGTAAAATTTATAATTCCAAAGTCTGAGCGACCTTCAATCATACACTTGTCTTTGGAGAGCTTAAACGTTTGTAATCATGAGAGAAATACCAAAAGAGTGACTTAGTGAGATAGTGTGATCTACTACTAAGTGTTTGCACTCAAAGTTGTAATCTCTTGTTGATTGCATAGTGGAATCCAGCCAAGAAGGCTGTTAGCGTGGGGGAGTGGACGTAGGCTTGGATTAAGCCGAACCACTATAATTTCTGTGTTCTTATTCTCTTCCCTAACTCCTTTGTTTTATTTGAAGTTTATTTTATTCCGCATACTAGCTATATCACATGTTAAAATGTAGCCATCCTCATGAATGACAGCTCCAGACCCTTCTTCCTCTGATCAGCAAGTTAAGGAGAGATATTTCAGATTAACGCAAAAAGAAGAAAAATAAGTAACAGTAGATTTCGGGTTAGGACGACTCCCCAAGGGATGGATCACATGGCATACCTCTCCCTCCTTTTTGAGCATATAGATTAGCAACTGCGGGAGAAATCCTAGCTGCCGCATCAGCAATTGTATCTCTGGAAAAATATCCCTTATTTGGTTTTGCATTTTCTTCAGATTCAGCAGAAGCTGTCTTATTTGTATCAAAACATCTAATCAAACTAGTTTGAAGAGACTTGGAGGGAAGTACTTCTGCTGGTTGCAAAAATGAAAAATGAACATAGGATGAGATGACAAAGGAACAGAGTGGTATTAAACATTGCTTCTGATAAAATTAAAAAGAGACAAACCGTGTCGCTGCTGATTTGAGGAAATAAATGAAGGCAGAGGTGGCGTGAATTCTTTATGGAATCAGGCAGGAATCGAGACTGATAGCCTTGATTCTGGCATTCAAATCAAAGAAGGTAGTTAATTAAAAAGGCTCTTAAATGCAACTACGCAAGAACTTTAAATTGACTAGCGGATCTGCTAACCACTCCATATCCTTAGTACACATCCAACATATGCGAAACAATACGATTCGACCCTTAGATATAACGGGTCACTCATGAGATTCACCTCGCCCTAGGATCTGGAATTATGAGCCTACATTCACCAGATGCCCGCAATAACTTTAACATCTCTACTTAAAAAGGAGTGGTTGTCGCACGGGTGTCGCCAGGTATGGCTTAAAACACTCTAAAGTGCACCATATCCGACGAACTCTTGTGCTTATACTTAATGCAAAAATACGCAAAATGAGAACTTTATCCTGGAAATGTGCACTACATGCACATCGTGTTTGGGGCAAACGGACCAAATTGCAACATATTAAACATAGATGCACCAACATATAACAGAAGCATTTGCATGACGTAGTCCACAGTACTTACTGCTAGCATATGCATGAAATAGACAAGAACCAGCAATAGCAATTCCCGCCATCTGTAGCATAAAATTCACGTGGGCAAAAAAAAACAACAAAAAGAATGAAAATTTGCTCTGCCAATGAAACATAGTTTATTTTATAAACTGAATATTGCCTGACTTACCCTAGGAAATCACATACCAGATGCCTCTATGATGATCATATTGGATTGGTCAATACTAAATTAAAGAAAAAGGATCATGTTAGATTAGTTGCTTTTAAATATATTATTTGTTACCAAGTCAGTCATCTATTCCTCAAATAACAAAGACTCAAGTCGTGCTGTAGGTCTTTCTTTATCGCGTACCCAAAGAAAGAAAAGTCGTGGGAAGGGAGGACAGGATCCAAAAGCAAAGGGTCAAAGGCTCAAACCACACTCCAATATGCTAAAACCGTGCCATCGAAGCTTCAATGGCAATGCCAGCTGACTTTCAAAGTCGATCAATGAAAATGAGTTCAACATTTCAATCGGCTGGTTCAATCACCCGGGCAATGGAAATAAAAGAGCGAGGGAAGAAACAGAAAGAACTGCAGATTCACTCATCTTCTTCCTTGATCTCTGCCACGTGAACCGCCATGGAACCCTCTTCGTCGCTGCTGCCTAATCTAGTGTCCTTGCTTCCTCACGCCCCTCATTGCCATTGGTAGGTACGCAGGCGTGTGCTGCAATGGAGTTGGTGTCTGGACTCTGGAGTGTTGGACGAGGCATATAACAAAACTGAAAATGGGTGAAAAGGAAAATGTAAAAAATGAGTGAAATTCTTTCTCTTGTCATGGACTGGACAAAGTAAGTGAAACGTTGAGCAAAAGATAAATTTTCAAGTCAAGTTCGAAGCAATAGCTGATAAGCCAGCTCAGGTTTTTACGGACCATGATCTGTTTATAATATCGAAGTTCCAAGTCAACATTTCATAGATGCCGATTTTAGTTATGACAATCAAATGGTATTATGTAAGGAACGAAATCAAAACCCAGTCATATGAAGGTAAATGAATTAGAAATGACGTGCTAAAACCTCCTTAAACACACAAGGTAGAATTGGCAGGAAATGCAAACTCGCCTTCCTACAAACTTAGGATCTTAGATTTTGGAAATGACTCGTTTTGCGAATCTTGTGGCTAAGTTAGGATTACTTTTTCCTTGGTGCTATCTCGAGTGATATCAGGCTCATTTGGCAAGACTGATGTAAAAAACGAGTTTTCAAATCATCATGGGTTTCAAGTTCATGTTTTAAAATATGGTTTGAACATGTTTGAAGTAGCTGTACGAGATTCATGCCGAGTGAAGGTCAGTTCCATTTTCAGTACATAGTAGCTGAGGCTTGAATTGTAAAGTTCCAACACATTGACATAGTACTGAATCACTTGCAAACAAAATATTCACATTTTACCCAAGAGGTCGAGGTTCTTTCATGCATGATATATACCCATTATTTTATTTTTTGGTAAAGGATATATACCCATTATTGTCCTCTCATGAAATAAAGGATCCAATGTAGCAGATCACTTGGACATTTAATGCACTGCAATTAACTGTGCTTTGATCAAAGTCGAGGCTTCAGATTTCCTACACATCTTAGCGACGTCTTTCTCCTCGAAAGTTATGGCCAATCCCTGGCTCTCTTCACATTTAGTATGACAGGTTCCCCTTATCTCTCCCTTCTAGCATCCATCATCTGCAACAAATTGGTGAATCAAGCGCTTTAGTTCTCGTTTTCAATAAGGATAACTGCATAAGTCAGAGAGCAGAAGTTGAACCGCCATCGCAAACTGTAAAAGCTTGAGTTTATAGTGAACAGCTTTGTTTGTTTGTTCTGCATTTATAGGTAATCTCTAATTTATCTTCTTTTCTTTCATTATATACCATCCAAAATTCCTCATCTTGGAACTATTGTTGATCACAGTTCATGCAGAGAGTGACAGGCCTTTGAAGCGATTCATTCCAACGAATGCGCTATACACTTCCTAAGATCTTTGACAAAAATTTTTGCTGGCACGCTTGGGAAGACAGCTATGTGCTGACAGGAAAAGCAGAAGCAAAATTACCTGTAGGAAGCTCCAGAGCAGAGATCAAGTGATGCCCAGATTCTGTTGGCGTCTCCATCTAATGATTTCACACCTAAATACAGCTTCTTATCCTACCGAAAAAAAAAAAAAAAACCTTAATTGACTTCTAAGTCCAAGTTCTTGATTAAATGCTAGTTATTTTGACTACTAAGTCCAAGTCCTTGATTAAATGCTAGTTATTTGTGGGGGTTTTCGTATGTAAATAAAGAAAATGACTCCCAGGTTTCGTTTGCAAATGAATTTCGCGTTCCCAATCAAATTGCCCGGCTGCCACCCAATTGTCCTAAAAAAATCGACACTTGGTGGTTAATTAGTGACAGAGCCAACGTACAAGGTCTTGGGGAGTCTTGGATTTTCATGCATAAACTACAAAAAAGAGATAGTTTCCATGAAGCGTGTGATTCACCATTTCTTAGGAAAGAAGTAGCATTTATGCAGCAATGTGACGATGCAAACTGGTTAAATAGTGACAGAGCGAGCACGTGCACGTTATATTCTTTCCCTACCAATGATAAGAATCACACGTGACCGTCAGGAATCAGATAACTATTTCTGAGCAAGAGCAGGACAGCAGATCAATAGGTCCCTTTGAGAGTATGTTTCGCTTTTTGGTGTTTCCTACAAGATACTAATCTTTTAAAAAAATATCCAAATGTAAGGATTTTACTGACATAGTAGTTTTTAAACTATTATAAGGATAACATCTTATTACGAATCACAAATTCTTATAAAAGTGAATTCCATAATAATTCATAATTATTTGTTATTTGATTTTTATGATGCAAAATAAATTGTTATTCTCACAATAAATTAAAGACAATCCATTACATTTCATGAAGACAAGAGAGGGAGGGAGGGAGATAGCAAGAGGGTACTATGATGCCATTGCACCAGACCAGATGCAATTTCATGTTGTTTGGCAACTTATGTTTTTTGGAATTTCATAGCTACCACTCTAATACCACGTGTACAGAAGCAAATGATTGCCCATATTAATAATATTATAGAAGCAAGTAAACTCTCTACACCGACTTCGCGATATTTTATTTATGACTCTTCTCACCACTCACACTCTAACACTCACTGACACTTACTACGCTCGCAAGCCACCCACTGCAACACTCTATGCTTTTGTTTTTTGAGCGTATACACAAGCGGAGGAGGCTAGGCTAGTTCCAACCTTTATCCACTATCTAACAAATGATCTCTGGCACAAGTGGGATTTTTGCTTCTATTTTTCATGATGGCACAAATCTATAGCCACAAAGTTTTAGCAGGAATTGCTAGAAAAATCTAGAAAATGTGTGGGAAAGAAGAGAGAAAGGCGGTGCTCTTCAACAGTTCTTGTTGATGGTTTTGCGCGCATAGTTAGAGTCTCCTCCGTGCTTCAGGCGGAAGCACAGGTGGTGCTACAAACCCTAAAGTTTCTTGAAGGAAGAGAAGAAAAGCAGATGGAGTTGGAGTCAGATAATCTTGAACTAGTGAAAGCGTTAGTCGAAAGTACACCGTAAAGCAACTGGGAAGTAGATGCGATAATATGTGAAGTGAAAGCATGTGTCTTTTGGACTTGTTATGTTCTGAAGCTAGTGCTTCTATTGTCCAAACTTTGCTCGAATGAATGCAAAAAAATTTCCTTTCGACCAAAAAAAAAAAAAAAACAGTTCTTGTCTATTTTTCATTTATTTTTCTGGTTTAAACCAGAAAATCACATATCACAAGCCTCTATGATAATCACATTGGATTAGCCACCACTAAACAACAAAAAAAGGGATGATTAGTTGGCTTTTAAATATATTAGTTGTTACCAAGTCATCATCTATTCCTCAATATTATAGTTCTTTCTCTGTCACGTGCTTGAAGAAAGACTCAAGATCCGACAGGATCCATTAGCAAAGGGCGAAAGGCTCAAACCGCTCTGGAAAAGGCTAAAACCGTGCCATTGAAGCTTCAATCGCAATGCCAGCTTGCCTTCTATATGACTTTCAAAGTCGATTAATGAACGTGAATGAAATTCTTTCTTTTTTTCATGGACTGGATAATGGTCATAAAGTGAGTGAAATGTTGAACAAAAGATTCAGTTTCAAGTCAAGCTCGAAGCAAGAGTTGATATGTCAGTTCAGGTTTTTACGAACTACAATCTCTATGTACTTTCAAAATCCAACGTCAGCATTTAAAATATGTCGATTTTAAATATGATAATCACATGATAATATGTAAGGAGCATAATCATAAAGTCATATGAAGGAGCAAGCGGTTGATGTGATTAGCTTGCAAAATAGTTACTGAATGATGTAGCTTATGCAACAGCATTGAAAGAAAGCCATCTTTGTAAAAAATAATGATGCGGAAGATAATGATACCGAGTTGAAAAAGATAATGATGTAGAAGTTAGAATTAAAGAATGTTTGTATATATCAATATACATTGATAAATAGTATATGAAACTATTTATAGGCTTATTTAATAATTATTTTTTTGGTCGAATATTTAATAATTATTTAGGGAAATAATATAAACATAATATCAAAAATAATCAATCAAGAAGATTTACCTTCAAATGAGATATATGAATAAGAGAAATGATTAGATGACACTCTTTAACGTCTTGGTGAGAATAACAGTTTATTCTGAAATACAAAAAATTAAATAACAAATAGTTATAAATTATAGTGGGATTCATTTCTTTAAGAATTTGTGACTTACAATAGATAATGACTGTTATACTAGCAAAGCCCATATGCATAATTAAGTAAATATCCTAATATTTTTAACAGCGACATGCTAAAGCCCCCTTAAAACACTCAGATAGAAATGGCTGGAAATGAAAACTCGCCTTCCCCACGAACTGAGAATTTAAGATTTAGGAAATAACTCGGTATGCCAATCTTGGGGTTGAGTTGGGATTTTCATTTCCTCAGTGTTATCTCGAGTAATTTCAGGCTCATATGGCAAGGCCGATGTATAAAACGAGTATTTGAATCACCTTGGGTTTCAATCTAATGTTATCAGAATGTGCTTCGCGCATTACACCAGCCAAACATGTTCGAAGTAGCTGTACGAGGTTCTCGTCCAGCGAATTTTGGTTCTATTTTCGGTGCATGGTAACTAGATTGAATTTTTTATTTCGATTTCCGACACATTGACGTGGTACTGATTTTCTTTTTTCTTTTTTTTTGGTCTGAACATGGTACTGAATCACTTGCAGCCAAAATAGTCACCCATTTTTTTCTCCTCACCAGGTCAATGTTCTTTCATGACATGATACATGCCACTTTATTGCCCTCTCATGAAATCAAGGATCCAAGGTAACAGATCGCTTGGACTTTTATTGTACTGCAAATAACAATTCATCTAGCAAAGTCGATATCAAAGTCGAGGCCTCCGATTTCCTACAATCTCGCGACAGGTTTCTCCTGGAAAGTAATGGTCAGACGAACTGAAGCATCCCTGCCATCTCTGGTTCTCTTCACAAGTACCTCAACAGGTTTTCCAGATCTTTCCCCCATAGCATCCATCATCTGCAACAAGTTGGTGAATCAAGCACTTTAGTTCTCGTTTTCAATAATTATAAGTCAGAAAGCTGAAGGTGAGCTGCCATCGCAAACTGTAAGTGAACAACTTTGTTTGTTTGTTCTGCATCCATCCCTAATCTGTAATTTATCTTCTCTTCTTCCATTTTATGCACCATCCAATACTCCTCATCTAGAAAGTATTGTTGAGCACGGTTCATGTAGACAGTGACAAGCCTTTAAAGCCTTTCTCATTTCCCGTCAAGAATGGGCCGGCGTCAAGTAAAGCAAGTGTAATTCATTCCAACGAATGGGTCATGTAGTTCCATGATAACTTTGATAATGATTCCTGGGTTCCATTTATTGTTTGCTCAATGCACCAAAGTAAACAACTTCTGAACCAACACTGACGCTTTGCTAGATCAAGAAAGCTTTTACCTCTGTTATGTCTCGAACTCTTTTTCCATTAAATTCCACGATGACATCGCGGTCTTGAATGCCAGCACATTTAGCGGGGGATCCTTCTATTACCTGATGAAGATGAGAATACCGGCAATATTAACAAACAAGAAGCATGCGAGTGTCTCAAAGACAAGCTTGAACAGCATTATGAGAATAAAATGACATTACATTGCAAATTTCCTTTGGTACACATAATGCAAGTTCATCGTCATAATAAGCGTGGATCGAGACTTTCACTAGTCAAATGATACTTCAAAGCATGCAGCATAAGTTGTCTCCTGAAGAGAGCTTTCTTTAGGGTGCATGGCGCTAACGTTGTTTATTCAGCATGATTCTTATTATAGCACGGTCGACAAGTGATGCTGGTATATTAGATGGAACTTTTGTCCAAATGATTTCATGAATAATTTAAAGGGATAAGTGCACTGGTAGTCTTAAAAATTGTCACGGAAGTGCAATTAAGTCTTAAAGGTTTTAAGAAAGTGCAGTCTAGTCCTAAAATTTCTCATAAAAGTGTAATTAAATCATAAATTTTTCAAATTGTGCAATCAAATCTTAAAACTTGTCAAATTGATACAATCTAATCTTAAAACCTGTCAAGTTGATGCAATCAAACCCCAAAACTTATCAACATTTTCTATTTGTCAAATTGGACGGAGTTAATGAAAGAACTTGATTGCACTAGCTTGATAAGTTTCAGAACTTGATTAAGTTTTTTGAAAATTTTATAACTCGATTGCACTTTCATGACAAGTTTAAGATATTGATTTCGCTATTTGAAAGTTTTAGAACTTCATTATAATTTCACAAGAAGTTCCAGGACTTTTGATATCCTTATCCCTAATTTAAAATAGCATGTTTCATAAGGAAATAGATAGGATGGAAGAGAAGCAAGATGAAATAAGACGCACGCTTTGTACGAAGACACCTTCATCTGCATAACGAGATATGGGGTAATGTTTTTCAAGTCCTTCGGAGTTCTTCTTGCTGACGTTTCGCACAACCCATCCGAAATCTGGTCGCTGAGGGCTCCTGCCACAAGTTACTATCTGTTACATAGGTTAAGATCATATGCTCGAAATATCCTAAACTCTCTCACCAATAATTTACCTAAATGATTCATATTAGGAAATCAGTTTGGAAAATCAATATTGGAGAAGACTTTTGACAAGACCATTTTAGTTACTGATTAATGACAGAGAAATTGTTACAAGTTTAAACTACAGACGTCATCGAACTATTTCTTTTCCACCCAATATCTCAAATTATCGCAGAGAAATGCAACAGAAAGGAGCCAATTGCTCAAGAACACCATGCACATCAGAATATCAATGAAACAATTTCAAAATCGATCACCTGTTTCATTATATAGAAGAGGATAGAAGCCACTTGATTGTCATACCAATATGAGGGTTCATAACAATAGTTTACATATCAAGCAGGTTTGAGGCACCAAAATAGAACTTACTGAAAATTCTGGAAGGGCTTTATGATTGCTGAAATAAAATCAATCGGTACAGCAAAGCTCACTCCAGATGCTTTTTGAAGATCCATTGTCTCTAGACTGACACCAACTACTTCTCCATCAACATTGCAAAGAGGACCCCCAGAATTTCCCTTCACAAACAAAGAAAAGACAGCAACTAATTGTCAACTTAAGGAGCATACCACAGTTATGCCAAAAGAGCCAGCTCAAGTTGGACAGAGAAGTGCATGCACGTGAATTTACCACCAATGCAGTCCGTGACATCTATACCCTTGAACCATATTAGGTACAATCTACAATTCTGCATCATAAACATCTATGGGATAATAGGTCGCGGACAACATTTCACAGATAGGTGGCACACTAATGACGAGATACACAATCCCTCTATTTCCTTTTCTCACGCTTCTAGAGTCTCAAGTAGCATCGCACCTCTCCGTTAGCTAGACTTACTTTCCCTATAAAACTAATTGGCATTATAATTCCTATTCTTCCCACATTAATGTAACACATATCTAGGAGTATGAGCGGAACTTGTATCCTGATATAGCAGCTAATGCACAGAGACTCATCTAATATTACTATCATCGAATATGTGAATGCAACAGCAAAGGAAACACAAACCAATCGCAGGCAGGCAAATGCAGAAATTGTTGCATCTTACTGGATTGATTGCACAATCTGTCTGTAGATACTCTTTCTGCATTCCTCTATCATTCATGTCTTTGCTCGTTCGACAAACATGGCTATATTATGCAAAAGAAGAGGGAAGTGTCACTTCGTGTAATAATTATACATCCACACTTTGTGCTAGTACAATCAACTAAGGAAAGCAATGACTAGGGACAAAAATTAATTGCTTGATCAATTGGTAGTTCGAGCTGAATGACCTGAAAATTCCGAGTGTAACAGTGTTTGGAAGGGAAAGTGGACTGCCCATGGCTATTGCCCATTCTCCAGGACGAAGCTTACTGGATGAACCAACTTTTGCTGTTGAAAGAGAAGAACTTGGGGGATCGATCTTTATGATGGCAATGTCAAGATCCACATAAGCATCAACAACTTGGCCTTTAATAACTTTATCGGCTTCTTGCAAACGTACGAGAACCTGCGACATTCCTTCTGTAAGCCAAGAGCCCAGGACTATCGATGATTAAATCTGTGAGTTTTGTCTAGAAAATGGGACCATCCACAATCTTCATCTGAACCTTAAATACAAGGAGTCACCATCCATGTAATAGTTTAAGCTTATGGTTTTGGACTTTCTAACAACTATTTTTTTTTTTTTTTTTTTTTTTTTGTCCCTTCATTTTTCAGCAGAGTTACGTTCAAGAACAAAACAGAGTATAACCTGAGTCACGGAAACTCGAAAGGGCCTAAGAAATAATACTGGAAAAAGAAGATGAAAATTATGGTACTTCAGAGTTACATTCTCGTCGTCATTGGGTCAAGGAAGCAATATGGGCATGCAAAACTCCACCAATCACGCAGATACTGGCAGAGGCAATGTTTTTTTATGCCTCCAGTTACATGTTTATGTGCAGAGAATAGAATGACAAAACATTGAGCAAAGTCGAAGGCTAACTAATCTGACAAAGTGGTGCTCTTTCCAATTCTTAGCTACATGTGAACTTTACATGTCTACGTCAGTTCAAGATAATGTCATTAGTTCCAAGATAACGTGGTCGAGAAGAAAACAAAGTGAGAAACTTGAACTTAAGCCACTAAATTTGGACAGCAAGGGACATCCTTAAGCACCAACCTCCCCATTGGATGAATGTGTCTTGTTGGTTTTGTCGAAGAAAAGATGAGCACATGTCAAAATGTAGCCATGCTTATGAATTACAGTGCCAGAACCGATAATCCCATCTACCTCTGATCACCAGGATAAAGAGAGACTGTTCAGATTAGCGCAAAAAAACAAGCAACAGAAGATTTTCACTCAAAAAGACTCGATAAGAGAACGATCACATGGCATACCTTTTCCTTGTGGAACATATAGATGAACAACTGCAGGAGTGATCCTAGCAGCGGCATCAGCAATTATACTGCCAAAATATCCCTTGTTTGGTGTTGCGTTTTCTTCAGATTTAGCAGAAGCTGTCTTATTTGTATCATAACACCTAATCAAACTAGTTTGAAGAGACTTGGAGGGAAGTACTTCTGCAGGTTGCAAAATAAAAAAGGGACAGGATGACAAAGGAAGAGTGGTGTTGAACATTGCTTCTGATGAAATTCAAAAGGAGACAAACCGAGTCGCTGCCGATTCAAGGAAAAAAATGCCGGGAGAGCTGGTGCGAATTCTTTATGCAATTGGGCAGGAGCCAAGACTGATGGCTTTGGTTCTGGACTCAAATCAAACATAGTAGCTTATCAAGTCACTGTCAACTACAAATACAAAAGAACTACAGTTTGACTTGGGGATGTGCTACCCACTCCAAAATCCTTAATACAAATCCAACTCATGCAAGACAATACATTTCGACCTTAGATCTAATGGGTTGCTTGTGAGATTCACCTAGCCCTAGGATCTGGAATCATCGAACCTGCATTGATCAGTTGGACGCAATCACATTAACATCTCCATTTAAAAGGAGTGACGATCACACAGGCTCTGCCCGGTTTGGCCTAGGACATTCTAAAGTGCACCATATCCAACGAACTCTTGTGCTTCTACTTAACACAAAAATACGCAAAAAGATGTCCTTACTGCAAAAATGAGAACTTTAAGCTGGAAATGTGCTCTGCATATACATCGTGTTTCTAGGCAAACAGACCAAATCGCAACATATTAAACATAGATGCACCAACAGAAGCATCTGCATGAAGTAGACCAAGGTACTTACTGCTAGCATATCCATGGAACAGCCAGGTACCAGCAACAGCAATTCTCGCCATCTGCAGCATCAAGATTCAAGGGGCCAAAAAGAGAAAAAAGAGGTTGAAAATTTTCTCTGCTAACGATATTCAAGAGCCAAAATTTACTCTAGACATCCCTCCAGAAGTAAAAATTTTCGCAGGCACGCATTGGAACAGAGCAACGCGCTGAGAGGAGAAGCAGAAGGAAACTCACCCGTAAGAAGCTCCTGAGCAGAGATTAAGTGATAACCCAGATTTAGTCGATGTCTTCGCCGAATGATCGGATCCTGCAAAGAAACGATCTTAAGCTGTTGCCTCCAAAGTCAGAGTCCTTGAGTAATGCAGCTTCTAGTTTGGTGAGGTTATCGGTTAGATATAAAAGATAATGACTCGCAGATGCGAATTAAATATGCACCGCCACGATCCAATTGTCCTAAAAGAAGTTGACGCTGTATAGAATGGGATTCATCCATCTGTAGCATCAAAGTTTACACAAGCCATAAAAAAAGAACGGAAATTTTCTCTGCTAATGGTACTCGAAAGCCAAAATTGCTCTAAACTTCCCTCCAGCAATATATATTTTTGCAGGCCCGCACTGGAACAGGGCAATGGGCTGAAAGGAGAAGCAGAAGGAAAAATTACCTGTAGGAAGCTCCTGGGAAGAGATCAAGTGATACCACAGATTCAGTCGATGTCTCCAGCGAATGATTCCACGCCTAAATACAACTTCGGATCCTGCAAAGAGACGACCATAAGTCGTTTACTCTGAAGTCAATATCCTTGATTAATACCGCCTTTATTTTGGTGGGGTTCGACATCTTGTACAAAAGCTGGTATAGCTTCCGTATTTCGTTTTCAATATCTTGCAACGATTATGTAGCAATAGCAATGAAATGACTCGTATTGGTGATATAGTGACAGAACGAGCACGTGCATGTTATATTCCTTCCCTTGCAACTACAAGACAAACATGCGGCAGTTAGGAAGTGGATGGTTAATTCTGAGAAAGAAAACCGATTGATCTTTTTCTCTCGTATTATTTTAGGGAGACAAAGTCAATGTTAGTCCCTTTTTGAGAGTTTGTTTGGCTTTTTTGGCGTTCCTACAAAGTGCTAATCTTTTAAATACATGTTTAAGGGTAGAAGAACACTACAAGTACTCAAATTTGCGTAAGTCGCTTATTTTAATGCCAATTTTTTTTGTCGAATCACTTTAAGTATCAAATCGGAGAAATACTATAACTTAAGTGCTAACAGTGATAATTTTTATATAAAAGCTTGTACAGCTTTTGTCTTTCGTTTTCAATATCTTGAAGCATCTATTTAGCAATGAAATGACTCACACCGGTTATATAGTGACAGAACGAGCACGTGCATGTTGTATTCCTTCCCTTGCAACTACAAGACAAACATGCGGCAGTTAGGAAGTGGATAGCTAATTCTGAGAAAGAAAGCCGATTGATCTTTTTCTCATATTATTTTAGGGAGATAAAATCAATGTTAGTCCCTTTGAGAGTTTGTTCGGTTTTTTAGCGTTCCTACAAAGTGCTAATCTTTTAAATACATGTTTAAAGGTAGAAGAACACTACAAGTACTAAAAGTTGTGTAAGGTGTTTATTTTAGTGTCAAAATTTTTTGCCAGATTTCTTAAGTGTCAAATCGGAGAAAATATTATCACTTCAGTACCAATAGCAAGAAATTTTTATACAAAAGCTTATACAGCTTCTCTCTTTCGTTTTCAATATCTTGCAGCATTTATTTAGCAATGAAATGACTCGCACTGGTTATATAGTGACAGAACGTGCATGTGCATGTTATATTGCTTCCCTTGCAACTACAAGACAACCATGCGGCAGTTAGGAAGGGGATAGCTAATTCTGAGGTAGAAAGCGATTGATCTTTTTTCTCATATTATTTTAGGGAGACAAAGTCAATGCGGTCCCATTGAGAGTTTGTTTGGTTTTTCAGTGTTCCTACTAAGTGCTAATTTTTTTAAATATGTGTTTAAGGGCAGAAGAACACTAAAATTTTTTTAAATATATTTAGTACCAAAAGTTTTCACAGTATCACTTAAGTGCTAAATCAAAGAAAAAAATCACTTAAGTACCAATGACAACAAATTTTGGCAAAAAATAATACTTGGCTTTTACAATGAAAATTTTTATATGACTTAGCATATTATTTAAAAGATCAAGTCCACGTGGCATGCTTGGCATGAAGTGATTGCTTTTTAACAACTATGACACTGAATTAATCCCCTTAAACAAAATTTAGCACACCAAGGATCACTATTTACAATTTTTAGAAGAGGCAAAAGATCTCTTCAAGTGCCATAACTTGGCACAAATAGACACTTAAGTGCCATAACTTACAAAAGGTACACTTAAGTACCACATTTTAAGAAAAATGGGACACTTGAGTACCACCTCTGGCGAAACCGGCCGGAAATCATACGTGGCAATTAAATATTAATATTTCTTGCCGAGGTGGCTCATCGGAGAGCTGACTCAGCTCTAATTCACCCAAAACGACGTCATTTTGGCATAATTTGAATTTTAATATAATATAAAAATTAATTAAATTTAATTTAAAACAAAATAATAATATTATGTATATTTATTTTTAAAAATTAAAAAAAATAAATAAAACATAAGAGAAGGAGGAAGGTAGCCAGTGGCTGAGGGCTGAGCCCTCGCCAACACCGCCTCCCCGTCATCGCTAGAAGGTGGGGGAGGATCAGCCGGGGCCACCGAGCCTGGGTCGAGGGTTGGCGGCCCTAGCTGACCGGCGATGAGCGCTTGCGTGTCCTCGCCCCAGATTTGGGCGAGGGTCGTGGCCCTCACCCAGATCTAACAAGGATTGTCGGTTGGGTAAGGGTCGACGACCCTCGCCTAGATCTAGGGGGAGGGCACATAGGCCCTTGCTGCCGGCCCTCGGCCAGGGCTCAACGGCCCCAGCCTCACCGCCAACTGCCTCCCTCCTCCTCCTTCCCCCCCCCCCCCTTTTTCCTCCTCCTCCTTCCTCCTCCTTAGCCGCCGGCTATCTCCCCTTCTCCTCTTTCTCCCCTCGCCGGATTTGGGCGAGGGTCAACCCCCAACAAACAACGGCCCTTAGCCTGGCCGGGCGAGGGCCACAACCCTCACCCCAAATCGGGGTAAGGGCTCGCGGGTTCTCGACGCCGGTCGGTCGGGGTCACCAACCCCTGGCTAGGGCTCGGCGACCCCAGCCGACCCTCCCCCCTTTGTCGCTGGCCCTTGCCGAGGCCGGTGGGAAGGCGGCAGTGGCTAAGGGCTCAGCTCTCGGCCACATCCCTTTTTTTTTTCTTTTTTTTTTAAATTTATTTTTTATAAATTTTTTAAATTAAATTTAATTAATTTTTACATTAATTTTTTACCACGTCGCATCAAAATGACATCGTTTTGCACTTGCTTCGAAAATTGACACGTTAGTGTTTTGGTTGGATTGGCATTCAAATGATCAATTTTGCTCCGATTTTGGTACTTAAGTATACCTTTCGTAAGTTATGGCACTTAAGTGTCCATTTCTACCAAGTTATGGCACTCCAGGGGTTTGCGTCTCTTTTAGATGGTGTCGTTTCGAGGTTATATACTGATTGGGCACACACCCTTCCCTTGCAACTACAAGTTAAACATGCGGCAGTTAGGAAGTGGATAGCATTTTATTTTTAAAAAAATCCTATCCTTGTGACATTTCCATGTGGCATGCATGGTACTGAAGTGATCACTTTTTAACAATGATTGGTGCCAAAGTGACCACTTAAAATAAAATCTAACACTCAAATAATCACTATTTACAACCTTTAGATGGCATCGTTTTGGAGTTATATACTACTGGGCATGTGTCCTTCCCTTGCAACTACAAGACAAACATGCTGCGGTTAGGAAGTGGATAGCTAATTTTGAGGATGAAAGCCGATTGATCTTTTTCTCATATTATTTTAGGGAGACAAAGTCAATGTGGTCCATTTGAGAGTTTGTTTGGCTTTTTAGTGTCCTACAAAGTGCTAATCTCTTATATATATATGAGCAGAAGTGTCAAAAGTTGTGTAAGATGTTTATTTTAGTGTCAAAAATTTTCACTGGATTCCTTAAATGCCAAATCGGAGAAAAAATAATCACTTAAGTGCCAACGGCGAGAAATTTTTGTACAAACTTGTACAGCTCCCGTCTTTCATTTTCAATATCTTGTAATGTTTATGTAGCAATGAATGACTCACACTGACTATATAGTGATAGAACGCGTACATGCATGTTATATTCCTTCCCTTGCAACTACAAGACAATCATGTAGCAGTCAAGAAGTGGATAGCTAATTCTGAGGAAGAAGGCTATTGATATTTTTCTCGTACTATTCTAGGGACCCAAAGTCAATGCGGTCCCTTTGAGAGTTTGTTTGGCTTTTTAGTGTTCATACTAAGTACTAATTTTTTTTTTTTTAAATATATGTTTAAGGGTAGAAGAACATTAAAAGTGCTAAAAGTTGTGTAAGGTTCCCATTTTAGTGTCAAAAGTTTTCACCAGATCACTTAAGTGCCAAATCAAGGAAAAGACAATCACTTAAATGCCAACAAAAAGGATATATTGTTTTGGGTAAAGTTCATCGAAGTAAAGTGTGTGCTTATGCAAATCTTCTCAATGTCTCTCTAAACACTTTTTCTTCTCCAGTCTAGCAGGATTTTCTAAGAAATACAGCTCTACTAAGTTAGAGATGTTACTATCCTAGCATTTCGAGTGTCTCTATGCTCTGATCCAAATTTCCAAGTACATAGTTTAAAGGCAATCCCTTGAAGGCTTGAATAGAGAGGTTCACCTGTTAGGAGAGAGCATACCTGTTGTGGCTGACTTTGTCCAATCTGAAATTCCAATAAGGCCTTGCTATAGCTTTGAGCACTCCTTTTGAGCAATAGCAGGATGTTCTGAGTTCATTCCAATGTGACTCACCTTGGTGGAGTTTATGTCCTCATTTCTTCTTAAAAGGAAGGCGAACTAAAAACTCTAGATATTTCTATAAAGGATAAGGGCATTTCTAAGAGAATTTAGAATGAGATTCTGAGCAGAAACTTAACAACTTTTACATGATTGGATCTAAAAAACTCATTTGGATAGAGAAGAGCCTTTAAATATTAACAAATTCAGAGAAGTGGTCTTTATACTTAAAGCCTTTTGTAGGAATGATTCGGGGGCAAAAACTAATACGTGGCTTTTACCATGAAAAAATTTATATGACTTGGTATATTATCTAAAAAATCCTGTCCACGCGATATTTTTATGTAGTGTGTTTGGTATTGAAGTAATCACTTTTTAATAACGATTGGTACTGAAGTGATCATTGGCACTCAGATAACTAGTTATAACTTTTAGATGACGTCTTTTTGGGGGTTATATCTTGATTGAGCATGCTGGCAAGCCACATCGGACTAAGAAATCAATAAAATATGGCCATGTTGGATTTTTGGCGACCCAGATTGTGAGAGTGCTAGTATGAACACCTAGAGGGGGGTGAATAGATGTTTAAAATAAATCTTGGCAAGTATATGCGGAATAAAATAAACTTCAAACAAAGGAGTTAGGGAAGAGAATAAGAACACAAGATTTATAGTAGTTCGGCTTAATCCAAGCCTATGTCCACTCTCCCACGCTAACAGCTTTCTTGGCTGGATTTCACTATGCAATCAACAAGAGATTACAACTTCGAGTGCAAACACTTAGTAGATCACATTATCTTACTAAGTCACTTTTTTGGTATTTCTCTCACGATCACAAACGTTTAAGCTCTCAAGAGACAAGTATATGATCGAAGGTCGCTCAGACTTTGGAATTATAAATTCTACGCTCTATCTCTTACTTGCTCATCGGTCCATGATCTCCTTAAATACTCATCCACTTCCAAACTAGCCGTTGGACAGTATCCCAGAGAATTGTCTTCCAATATACCCATTGGACAGCTCTGTATCTAGAAGACTTGGTAGCTGTTGAGTGACAAAGATAGAATCCCAAATTGATTCTGATTGCCCATACAAACGAAATCTTGGTTTTCATAAGTAAAGCTTCTTCGTATAGAAAGTTCTTGTCTTCAAGATTCAATCGTCAATCAAATAGATTGAGTCAATCAAATCAATCTTGATGTGGAATCCAAACCAGATCACTAGCCGTTATATGATTGGGCTTGAGTTACGTTCTGTCGAATCTGGATGTAAAGTCTGAGAGCCATAGACTTTATAATCTGAGTCTGAGTGCGATAGACTTTGCAATCTGATTCTGAACATATTATGCTTCTGAACAGATTTAGCTTTAAGGTCTGAACACCGTCTAAATAAGTTCAGCTTCAATATAGAATCTGTCTTCTGGTTCAGTTTCAACATATAGTATGTCTTCTGGTTCTTCCTTCACGTTCAATCTGGAATTTGTCAAAGTGAACAGACTTCTAATGTAGAATAGACTTTGACACTAAAGTCTAGCAGTCTTCAGACTTTGACACAGAAGTCTGGAAATCTTCAGAATATACTTTGGGCATATGTTACGTTCAGTCTTCTGGCCGTCTTCAGACTTTGACAATATCTTTTACATGTTCTATTATTTGCTTGGTCTATTACTTAACCATTAAACATGTTAGTAGCCTTTGATTTATTTTGTCATCTTCAAAACATCATAAGGGATTTCCCTAACAGATTAGAGTTGGCAATCTTTTTTTTTTTCTTTTTAAGTAGCATTTAAGTAATCTGAAAAAAAAAACTTTTGGCATTAAAATAAGCGCCGCACACAATTTTTGACACTTCTAGTATCATTCTCCCTATGTTTAAGTGAATTGCTGAAAGAACTGCAGATTCACTTATCTTCTTCCTTGATCTCATGGAACCATCCTCCTCACCTCTTAAGCTAGTGACCTCGCTTCCAGGTGTGAGCTGCAATGGAGTTGGTGTTTGGACTTTTGGAGTGTTGGACAAGGCATATGACAAAACTGAAATTGGGTGAAAGAAAACATAAAAAATGAGTGAAATTCTTCTTTTTTTTCGTGGACTGGGACTGAATGTAGTAGATAATGGTTATAAGATGAGTGAAATGTGTTTAAGTGAATTGCTGAAAGAACTGCAGATTCACTTATCTTCTTCCTTGATCTCATGGAACCGTCCTCCTCACCTCTTAAGCTAGTGTCCTCGCTTGTGAGTTGCAATGGAGTTGGTGTCTGGACTTTTGGAGTGTTGGACAAGGCATATGACAAAACTGAAATTGGGTGAAAGAAAACATAAAAAATGAGTGAAATTCTTCTCTTTTTTTTCGTGGACTGGGACTGAATGTAGTAGATAAATGGTTATAAGATGAGTGAAATGTTGATCTCTGTTTAATATATCGAAGTTCCAAGTCAACATTTATGTACACATATTGTCCGCTTTGGACACTAAATTTTCACGGTTTGTTTCTCTCAGGGTAGCCCATACTACCTAAAGAAAATGCGTATATATAATTAGAGGGCCCATTACTTTATAAACTAGCCCATGACTCCCTTCCTAGGCGATGTGGGACAAGAGAGGGACCCCTTTCTTGTGCACATCCGAGGACCGAGGCGCGGATGCACCACCATCCCTCCTCCCCGTGGGTCGTCACACTCTCCTCGCTCACATACTGCCAAGGCAATCTTAGTCCGTCCCTCCATACTGCCTCGGGTCTGGGTCGTCATAATTTCACAAATGGCGATTTTAGTTATAATAATCACATGATAATATGTAAGGAACAAAATCATGAACAGGTCATATGAAGGAAAATTAATTATTAACGACATGCTAAAACCTCCTTAAAAGACAAAGTAGAATTGGCGGGAGATGCAAACATACGGGATCTAAGATTTTGGAAATGACTCGTTTTGTGAATGTTGCGGTTAAGTCAGGATTTCTTTTCCTCAGTGCTACCTCGAGTGATTTCAGTCTCATTTGGTAAGACCGATGCAAAAAAACGAGTTTTCGAATCATCTTGGGTTTCATGTTGATGTGTTTCGAATGCGGTTCGAACCTGTTTGAAGTAGCTGCACGAGATTCTTGTCGAGTGAATGTTGGTTCCATATTCAGCACATTGTAGCTGAGGCTTGAATTGAAAAGCTACAACACATTGACATAGTGCTGGATCACTTGCAAACAAAATATTCACATTTTACTCTACCAGGAGATCGAGGTTGTTCATGACATGATATATACACTTTACGGTCCTCTCGTGAAATAAAGGATCCAAGGTAACAGATCACTTGGACTTTTATTGTACTGCAAACAACTGTGCTTTGATCAAAGTGGAGGCCTCGGATTTCCCACACATCTAAGCGACATCTTTCTCCTTGAAAGTTATGGCCAGAGGAACCGGAGCATCCCTGGCTCTCTTCACATTTACTATGACAGGTTCCCCATATCTCTCCCCTCTAGCATCCATCATCTGCAACAAATTAGTGAATCAAGCGCTTTAGTTCTCGTTTTCAATGAGGATAACTAACTGCATAAGTCAGAGAGCTGAAGTTGAACTGCCATTGCAAACTGTAAAAGCTTGAGTTTGTAGTGAACAGCTTTGTTTGTTTGTTCTGCATTTATAGATAATCTGTAATTTATCTTCTTTTCTTTCATTATATACCGTCCAAAATTCCTCATCTTGGAACTATTATTGACCCCAGTTCATGCAGAGAGTGACAGGCCTTCAAAGCAATTCATCCCAACAAATGCGCTATGCGCTTCTTAAGATCTTTGATAAAAATTCCAGAGTTCCGTTTATTATTTGCTGATTTTCGCTTAGTAAACAACTTCGAAATCAAAATTGATGCTTGTTAGATCAAGAAAACTTTTACCTCTTTGATGTTCTGGACTTGTTTTCCGTTAAATCCCACAATAACATCACCGGTTTGAATGCCCGCATGATCAGCAGGGGATCCTTTAAATACCTGATGAAAATAAGAATATGTAAGGAACCGGCAATTTTGACAAATAAGGAGAATGCATCGTCTAAAAAGGCTAGCTTGAACAGCATTATGAGAATACAGTGACATTAGATTTCAGATTTCCAAGTGTACACAAAATACAAGTTCATTGTCACAAAAGGTGCGGATCAATAATTTTGGACGACACTTTACTAGTGCAATGATTCTTGAAAGCATGCAACATAAGTACAGAAAGCTTTCTTTGGGGTACTTTCACAAGGAACTGATGGCACCGGCGTGGCATTAATGTCGCATATACCATATGATACTTATCATGGCACAGTCGACAAGTGCTGTTGGTTTATCAGATGGAACTTTATCTCCACACAAGGTTTTTCCATGTATAAGTTCAAATAGCACGTTTCATGAGAAAATAGAGAGGACAAAAGAGTAAGGATGACGAGCTAAACAAGCAAAAGAGTGACCTTAGCTATGTATAAAAGGGAAGAGAAGGATAACATTTCCAGATTTGCCGGAGGAATAAACCAAATGCACCTTTTGTACAAAGACGCCATCTTTAGCATTAGGAAATGTGGGGTAACTTTGTTTAAGTGCTTCGAAGTTCTCCCCACTGATGTTCCGCACAATCCATCCGAAATCGGGCCGTACAAGCCTCCTGCCACAAGTTACTATCTGTTACCCGGGTAGAGATTATATGCTTGAAATATCACAAATTCTTTGCACACATACTCAAATAATTCATATAAGGAAATAAGTTTGGAGAAACAATAATGTAGAAGACTTTGACATGACCATTTTAGTTACTGATCAATGATAAGAAAGTACTTGTGTAAGCTTACACTAGCTCAGACTATTTCTTTTCCACCCAACACCAGGAGTTATCGCAAAGAAAGCAATAGAATAATCTGATTGCTCAAGAACAGCAGGCACATTAGAATATAATGAAACACTGGCTTTAAAATAAATCACCTGTTTTATTAAAAAAAGAGGATAGGAGACAATTGATTCTTATACCAATAGAAAAGTTCATTACAATAGTTTACATATCAAGCAGGTTTGAGGCAGCAAAGTAGAACTTACTGAAAATTCTGGAAGGGCTTTATGATAGCTGAAATAAAATCAACCGGTACAGCAAAGCTCATTCCAGTTGCTATGTCCGGCTTCACATTCTCAACATTGACACCAATTACTTCTCCATCAACATTGCAAAGAGGACCCCCAGAGTTTCCCTTCACGAATGAAGAAACGATGGCAACTAGTGTCAAGTTAAGGAGCATACCGTGGTTATGCCAAAAGAGCTAGCTTAAGTTGGAGAGAGAAATGCATGCACGTTAATTTACCATCAATGCCGTCACAGACCTCTATTTGATTAGACTGTGTTATGTCTGGTCTACAATTCTGTATCGTAAGTATGGGTGGCCCACTAATGACGAGATATCCAATCCCCCCTTTTCGTTTCTCACGCTTCCAGAAAATCTCAAGTGGCATCGCACCTCTCCGTCAGCTAGACTTTACCCATATAACTAGTTACCTTTATAGTTTCTGCTCTTCCCACATTGATGTAACACAGCTCTAGGAGATCGACCAATACTGGTATCTCAGTATAGTAGTTAATGCACAGAGTCTGGTCTAGTATCATTAATGCTGAATATGCGAATGCAACAGCAAAAGGAAACACAAACCAATCTCAGACAGGCGGGAAAACACAGGCATTGTTCCATCTTACTGGATTGATTGCACAATCTGTTTGTAGATACTCCATCATTCCGTCAAGTCTCAACTCCTTGCCCGCGCGATGAACACAGCTATATCAAGCAAAAGAAGAGGGAAGGAACTGTCACTTTGTACTTATACATCCACGCTGTTGTGCAAATACAATCAACGAAGGAAAACAAAGATTTCGACAAAAATTAATTGCTTGGTCACATCATAAGTACAAGTTGAATGACCTGATAATCCCAAGCGTTACAGTGTGTTGAAGGGAAAGTGGACAGCCCATGGCTATTGCCCAGTCTCCAGGACGAAGCTTACTAGATGAGCCAACTTTTGCTGTTGAAAGGGGAGAAGTTGGTTTTTCAGTCTTTACAATGGCAATGTCAAGATCCACGTAAGCATCAACAACTTGGCCTACAACATCTTCCTTGGCTTCTTGCAAACGTACGAAAACCTGCGACATTCTTTCTGTAAGCCAAGAGCCCATGACTATATGATTAAATCCATGAGTTTTGTCTAGAAAACAGAAGCATTCACAATCTTTGTCGGAGCCTTATATGCAAGTAGTCACTGTCCATTTAATAGTTTAAGCCTCTGGTTTTGGACTTTCTAGCACAAATAATTTTTTTATTTTTCAGCATGTTATGTTCGAGAAAAAACAGAATATAACCCAAGTCACAGGAAGGGGTCTGAGAAATAATACTGGTAAAAGAAAATGAAAATTATGGCACTTCAGAGTTACATTCGAGGAAGCAATATGGGCATGCAAATCTCCACCGATCATGCAGATACTGGCAGAGCAATATGTTCCATGCCTCCAGTTACATGCTTGTGTGCAGAGAAATAGAATGACAATATAGTAAGCACAATCGAAGGCTAACTAATCTGACAAAATTCTTTCCTATCCTTAACCATATGTGCAGGTTAGACGTCTACATCAAGTTCAAGATGATATCATTATATTAAGATCATGTGGTAGAAATAAAAACAAAGTGAAAAGCTTGAACTTAGACCACTGAGTTTGGACAGAAAAGTACACCCTCAAACACCAACCTGCCCATCGGCTGAATATACCACGTTCGTTTTGTCGAAGACAACATGAGCACATGTTAAAATGTAGCCATCCTTATGAATTGCAGTTCCAGAACCTATCTCCCCGTCAACATCTGATCAGCAAGATCACGAAAGACTTCTCAGACTAGTGCCAAACAAAAAAAAAAAAAGTAACAAAAGATTTTCAGCCAGGACGACTCAATAAGAGAAGGATCACATGGCATACTTTGCCCTCGATTTGGAGCACATAGACGAGCGACAGCAGGAGCGGTCTTAGCAGCAGCATGGGCAATTGTATCTCTGCCAAAATACGCCAGTTTTGCATTTTCTTCAGATTTAGCAGAAGCTGCCTTACTTGTATCATAACACCTAATCCAACTAGTTTGAAGAGACTGGGACGGAAGTACTTCTGCAGGTTGCAAAAATAATAAAAGAACATATGATGACAGAGGAAAATAGTGGTGTTACACATTGGTTTTGATAAAATTAGAAAGGAGACAAACCGTGTCGCCGCCGATTCAAGGAAATAAATGCCGGGGGAGGTGGCGTGAATTCTTTACGCAATTGGGGAGTATTTGCCGCCAATGGCTTTGATTCTGTTATTCAAATCAAACAAGGTAGTTCAATTAGAAAGGGTCTCAACTACAACTATATTAAAAATTAAAATTTACTGGGGCTTGATTCCTTAACCCAACTTTAGGTCGAACCCCAATTTTCTCCCAAAATTCTTTTTATCTGAAAAAAAATTACAAAATTTCACTCTAGTCTCAAATCTGCCCCATGTCCAAAAATTCCATAAGTTTCTTTAAAATTATCAGCATCAAGGCTAGTTCAAGGCTCATTATCAAAATATATGTTTTCACCAACAACCTTATTTTCGTATGGAACAACAGCAGTCTCCTAATACTGATAATTTCGAAAATATTCGTGGCGATTTTTTGACGTGGAGCAGATTTGGAATTAGAGTGAAAGTTTGTGATATTATTTTAGATAAAGAAAAAAGTTTATGATAGAATTGGAACAAGACCTAAAGTTTGAATTTATTTTAGGAAATCAGCTCAATTGATTAGCAATCTGCTACCTACCCCAAAATCCTTACTACGAATCCAATGTAAGCAAGAAAATACGTTTCGGCCATTAGACATAACGGGTGTCTTGTGAGATTCACCTAGCCTTAGGATATGGAACTATTCAACCTATGTTCACCAGAACCAGATGCATGTAGTAACACTAACATCTCTAGTGCAGTCACCTCAGGTTTCGTCGGCTCTGGCCTACAAGCACTCTAAAGGGCACACCATATCCGACGAACTCTTGAGCTTGTCCTTAATGCAACTATACGCAAAAGACGCTGTAAACCGCAAAAATTAGAACTTCAACCCTAAAAGGTGCACCACATATACTTCCTGTTTCTAGGCAAACAAGCCGAATTGCATCATATTAAGCATGGATTCACCAACATATGACAGAAGCACTGGCATGAAATAGACCAAGGTACTTACTGCTAGCATTTGCATGAAACATACCAGAGCGAGCAACAGCGATTCCCGCCATCTGTAGCATCAAAATTTACGCAGTCAAAAAGAAGAAAGAACGGAAAATTGTCTCTGCTATTGATACTTGAAATCCAAAATTGCTCTAAGCTTCCCCTCAGCAGTAAAAAATTTTGCTGGCACGCTTGGGAAGAGAGCTATGTGCTGACAGGAGAAGCAGAAGCAAAATTACCTATAGTAAGCTCCAGAGCAGAGATCAGGTGATACCCAGATTCTGTTGGCGTCTCCATCGAATGATTTCACACCTAAATACAGCTTCTGATCCTACCAAAAAAAAAAACCTTAATTGACTACTAAGTCCAAGTCCTTGATTAAATGCTAGTTATTTGTGGGGGTTTTCGTATGTAAATAAAGAAAATGACTCCCAAGTTTCGTTTGCAAATGAATTTCGCTTTCCCGAATCAAATTTCCCGGCTGCCATCCACTTGTCCGAAAAAAATTGATGCTTGGTGGTTAATTAGGGACAGAGCCAACGTACAAGGTCTTGCAACGTTTGGGAGTCTTGGATTTTCATGCATAAACTACAAAAAAGAGATGGTTTCCAATGAAGCGTGTGATTCACCATTTCTTAGGAAAGAAGTAGCATTCATTTATGCAGCAATGAGACGATGCACACTGGTTAAATAGTGACAGAGTGAGCACGTGCACGTTATATTCTTTCCCTACCAATGATAAGAAGCACACGTGACCGTCAGGAATCAGATAACTATTTCTAGCAAGAGCAGGACAGCAGATCAATTCCCTTCTCGGAATTTAAGAAGACTAGGTCAATAGGTCCCTTTGAGAGTATGTTTCGCTTTTTGGTGTTTCCTACAGGATACTAATCTTTTAAAAATATATTTAAATTACTGATATAGTAATTTTTAAGTTATTATAAGGATAACATCTTATTACGAATTACAAATTCTTATAAAAGTAAATTTCATAATAATTCATAATTATTTATTATTTAATTTTTTGTGATGCAAAATAGATTGTTATTCTCAACTGTCATCCATTACACTTAGACAAGAGGAGGGAGGGAGGCAGCGAGAGGGTACTATGATGCCGTCGCACCGCACCAGATGCAATTTCATGTTGTTTGGCAACTTGTGCTTTTTGGAATTTCATAGTTACCACTCTAATACCACGTGTAGAGAAGCAAATGATTGCCCAAGTGAAACAGACACTTCTTTATTAATAATATTATAGAAGCAAGTAAACTCTTCACACCTACTTCGCAATATTTTATTTGTAACTCTTCTCACTACTCACACTCTAACACTCACTGACACTTGCTACGCTCGCAAGCCACCCACTGCAACACTCTATGCTTTTGTTTTTTGGGCGTATACACAAGCGGAGGAGGCTAGGCTATTTCTAACCTTTATCCACCGATTATCTAACATATGATCTCTGGCACAAGTGGGATTTTTGCTTCTATTTTTCATGTTGGGACAAATCTATAGCCACAAAGTTCTAGCTATCACAAACTGCCTAAAGTCTTGCAGCAATTGCTAGAAAAATCTAGAAAATGTGTGGGAAAGAGGAGAGAAAGATCGTGCTCTTCAACAGTTCTCGTCTATTTTTCATTTTTTTTTCTGGTTTAAACCAGAAAATCACATATCACAAGCCTCTATGATAATCACATTGGATTAGCCACCACTAAACAAAAAAAAAAAAAAGGATGATTAGTTGGCTTTTAAATATATTAGTTGTTACCAAGTCGTCATCTATTCCTCAAAATATTATAGCTTTTTCTCTGTCACGTGCTTGAAGAAAGACTCAAGATCCGACAGGATCCATTAGCAAAGGGCGAAAGACTCAAACCACTCTCCAAAAGGCTAAAACCGTGCCGTTGAAGCTTCAATCGCAATGCCAGCTTGCCTTCTATGTGACTTTCGAAGTCGATTAATGAACATGAATGAAATTCTTTCTTTTTTTCATGGACTGGATAATGGTTATAAAGTGAGTGAAATGTTGAACAGAAGAGTCAAGTTTCAAGTAAGTTGGAAGCAAGAGTTGATATGCCAGCTCAGGTTTTTCACAAACTACAATCTTTATAATCCTACGTCAGCATTTCAAAGATGTTGATTTTAAATATGATAATCACTTGGTAATATGTAAGGAGCATAATCATAACCAAGTCATATGAAGGAGCAAGCGGTCGATGCGACTGGCTTGCAAAATAGTAATTGAACGACATGACCTCAATGGCCGGCGTTGAAGTATCGAGCGGCCTATATAGCATGCTTGGGAAAGAGTTACTGAATGATGTAGCTTGTGCAACCGGAATTGAAAGAAAGCCATCTTTGTGAAAAATAATGACGCGGAAGATAATGATACCAAGTCAAAAAAGATAATGATGCAGAAGATAAGAATTAAGGAATTTTTGTATATATCAATATACATTGATAAATAGTATGTGAAACTATTTATAGGCTTATTTAATAACTATTTAGGGAAATAATATAAACATAATATCATATATAATCAATCAAGAAGATGTGCCATCGAATGAGATATATGTATAAGAGAAATGATTGGATAATACTTTTTAATGTACTGCGAAAATAACAATCTATTTTGGAACACAAAAAATAAATAACAAATAATTTTAAATTATTGTGGGACCCATTTCTTCAAGAATTTGTTGCTCACAATAGATTGTTATTATCATAGTACCCAAGGACTATCATGTTAGCAAAGCCCATATGCATAATTAAGTAAATATCATAATCTTGTTAACAATCCTTAAAACACTCAAGATATAAATGGCTGGAAATGCAAACTCGCCTTCCCTACAAACTGAGAATTAAAGATTTAGGAAATAACTCGGTAAGCCAATCTTGGGGTTGAGTTGGGATTTTCATTTCCTCGGTGCTATCTTGAGTAATTTCAGGCTCATTTAGCAAGGCCAATGTATAAAACAAGTATTTGAATCACCTCGGGTTTCAATCTAACGTTATCAGAATGTGATTCGCGCATTACACCAGCCAAACATGTTGAAAGGAGCTGTACGAGGTTCTCATCCAGCGAATTTCGATTCTATTGTCGGTACATCGTAGGTAGATTGAATTTTCGATTTCCGACACATTGACATGGTACTGAATCACTTGCAACCAAAATAGTCACCCATTTTATTCTCCTCACCAGGTCAATGTTCTTTCGTGACATGATATATGCCACGTTATTGCCCTCTCATGAAATCAAGGATCCAAGGTAACAGATCGCTTGGACTTTTATTGTACTGCAAATAACAATTCATCTAGCAAAGTCGACATTAAAGTCGAGGCCTCCGAATTCCTACAATCTCGAGACAGGTTTCTCCTGGAAAGTAATGGTCAAACGAACTGAAGCATCCCTGCCATCCCTGGCTCTGTTCACAAGTACCTCAACAGGTTTTCCAGATCTTTCCCCCATAGCATCCATCATCTGCATCAAGTTAGTGAATCAAGCACTTTAGTTCTCGTTTTCAATAATCATAAGTCAGAGAGCTGAAGTTGAGCTGCCATCGCAAACTGTAAGTGAACAACTTTGTTTGTCTGTTCTGCATCCATCCCTAATCTGTAATTTATCTTCTTTTCTTCCATTTTATATACCATCCAATACTCCTCATCTTGAAACTATTGTTGAGCAAAGTTCATGTAGAGAGTGACAAGCCTTTCTCATTTCCCGTCAAGAATAGGCCAGCGTCAAGTAAAGCAAGTGCAATTCATTCCAACGAATGCGTCATGTACTTCTATGATAACTTTGATAATGATTCCTGGGTTCCATTTATTGTTTGCTCAATGCACCAAAGTAAACAACTTCTGAACCAACACTGATGCTTTGCTAGATCAAGAAAGCTTTTACCTCTGTTATGTCTCGAACTCTTTTTCCATTAAATTCCACAATGACATCGCGGTCTTGAATGCCAGCACGATTAGCAGGGGATCCTTTTATTACCTGATGAAGATGAGAATACCGGCAATATTAACAAATAAGAAGCATGCGATTGTCTCAAAGACAAGCTTGAACAGCATTATGAGAATAAAATGACATTACATTGCAAATTTCCTTTGGTACACATGATGCAAGTTCATTGTCATGGAAGCGTGAATCGAGACTTTCACTAGTCAAATGATTACTTCAAAGCATGCAACATAAGTTGTCTCCTAAAGAGAGCTTTCTTTTGGGTGCTTCAACAAAGAAATGGCAGCACCAGAATGGCGTTAATGTTGTTTATGTGGTATGATTCTTATCGTAGCATGGTCAACAAGTGATGTTGGCTTATTAGATGGAACAATTTCTCCAAACAATTTCATGAATGATTTAATGGGATAAGTATTACCGAAGTCCTAAAACTAATCATGAAAGTGAAGCTGAGTATTAAAACTTTCAAAAAGTACAATCAAATCATAAAATTTCTCACAAAGGTGCAATTGAGTCTTAAAATTTTCAAAAAGTACAATTAAATCCTAAAATTTATTAAATTAGTGTAATTAAGTCCTAACACTTGTCGAGTTAGGGCAATCAAGTCCTAAAACTAGTTAATTTTCTATAAGTTAATGAAAGAACCTGATTGCATCAGCTTAACAAGTTTTATAATTTGATTGCAGTTTTTGAAAATTTTAAAACTCAATTTCACTTTCATAACAAGTTTTATAATTTTTAGTACAGTTATCTTTAATTTAAAATAATATGTTTCATGAGGAAATAGAGAGGATAGAACATAAGCAAGATGAAAAAAAGACACACCCTTTGTACGAAGACACCTTCACTTGCATAGCGAAATTTGCGGTAATATTTTTCAAGTGCTTCGGAGTTCTTACTGAAGTTCCGCACAACCCATCCGAAATCGGGTCGTAAAGGACTCCTGCCACAAGTTATTATCTGTTACATAGGTAAAGATCATATGCTCCAAAAATCCTAAACTCTCTCAGCAAAACGTTACTCAAATGATTCATATTAGGAGGACATCAGTTCGGAAAATCAATATTTGAAAAGACTTTGACAAGACCATCTTAGTTACTGATCAATGACGAGAAATTGTTACAAGTTTAAACTACAAATGTCATCGAACTGTTTCTTTTCCACCCAACATCTGGAGTTATGCAGAGAAATGCAACAGAAAGGAGCCGATTGGTCAAGAACAACATGCACATCAGAATATCAATGAAACAACTGCTTTAAAATCAATCGCCCGTTATATTACATAAAACAGGATAGGAAACAATTGATTGTCATACCGACATAACAATAGTTTGCATATCAAGCAGGTTTGAGGCATCAAAATAGAACTTACTGAAAATTCTGGAAGGGCTTTATGATTGCTGAAATAAAATCAACCGGTACAGCAAAGCTCACTCCAGATGCTTTTTGAAGTTCCTCTATATTGACACCAACTACTTCTCCATCAACATTGCAAAGAGGACCCCCAGAATTTCCCTTCACAAACAAAGAAAAGACAGCAACTAATTGTCAAGTTAAGAAGCATAACACAGTTATGCCAAAAGAGCTAGCTTAAGTTGGACAGAGAAGTGCATGCACTTGAATTTACCACCAATGCAGTCCGTGACGTCTATACACTTAGACTGTATTAGGTACAATCTACAATCTTCATCATAAACATTTATGGGATAATAGGTCGCAGCCAACATTTCACAGATAGGTGGCACACTAATGACGAGATACACAATCCCTCTATCTCCTTTTCTCACGCTTCTAGAGAGTCTCAAGCAGCATTGCACCTCTCTGTTAGCTAGACTTACTTTCCCCATAAAATTAATTGGCATTATAATTCCTATTCTTCCCACATTAATGTAACACATAACTAGGAGTTTGAGCAGAACTTGTATCCTGATATAGCAGCTAATGCACAGAGACTCGTCTAATATTACTGTCATCGAATATGTGAATGCAACAGCAAAAGGAATCACAAACCAATCACAAGCAGGCAGGCAAATGCAGGAATTGTTGCATCTTACTGGATTGATTGCACAATCTGTCTGCAGATACTCTACGTGCATTCCTCCATCATCGATGTCTTTGCTCGTCCGACAAACATGGCTATATTATGCAAAAGAATAGTGAAGGAAGTGTCACTTTATGTAATAATTATACATCCACACTTTGTGCTAATACAATTAACTAAGGAAAGCAATGACTAGGACAAAAGTTAATGGCTTGATCAGTTGGTAGTACGAGGTGAATGACCTGAAAATCCCGAGTGTAATAGTGTTTGGAAGGCAAAGTGGACTGCCCATGGCTATTGCCCAGTCTCCAGGACGAAGCTCACTAGATGAACCAACTTTTGCTGTTGAAAGAGAAGAACTTGGGGCATCGATCTTTATGATGGCAATGTCAAGATCAACGTAAGCATCAACAACTTGGCCTACAACATCTTTCTTGGATTCTTGGCCTACAACATCTTCCTTGGGTTTTTGCAAACGTACGAGAACCTGCGACATTCTTTCTGTAAGCCAAGAGCCCAGGACCATCCATGATTAAACCTGTGAGTTTTGTCTAGAAAACAGGAGCATCCACATTCTTATCTGAACCTTAAATACGAGTCACCATCCATGTAATGGTTTTAGCTTCTGGTCTTGGACTTTCCAACACAACTAGGTTTCTTTCTTTTTCTTTTTCTTTTTTCTTTTTTCTTTTTCAATTTGTCAGCAGAGTTACGTTCAAGAACAAAAGAGAATATAACCCGAGTCATGGAAGGGGCCTGAGAAACAATACTGGTAAAAGAAAATGAAAATTATGGCACTTCAGAGTGGCATTCTCATCAACATCGGGTCAAGGAAGCAATTTGGGCATGCAAAAACTCCACCAATCATCCAGATACTGGCAGAGGCAATGTTTTTTATGCCTTTAGTTACATGCTTGTATGCAGAGAATAGAATGACAATATATCGAGCAAAGTCGAAGGCTAAGTATCTGACAAAGTGGTGCTCTTTCCAATTCTTAGCTACATGTGAAGTTTACATGTCTACATCAAGTTCAAGAAAAAGTCGTTAGTTCCAAGATATTGTGGTCGAGAAGAAAAAAAAGTGAGAAACTTGAACTTAAGCCACTAAATTTGGACAGCAAGGGACATCTTCAAGCACCAACCTCCCCATTAGATGAACGTATCATGTTGGTTTTGTCAAAGAAAATATGAGAGCATGTCAAAATGTAGCCATCCTCATGAATTACAGCTCCAGAACCAAATTTCTCATCTGGAGGTAAAGAGAGACTGTTCAGCTTAGCGTAAAAAAACAAGGAACAGAAGATTTGCAGCCAAAAAGTCTCGATAAGAGAACGGTCACATGGCATACCTTGCCCTTGTTGAGCATATAAATGAACAACTGCAGGAGTGATCCCAACAGCGGCTTCAGCAATTATACTGTGAAAATATCCCTTATTTGGTGTTGCATTTTCTTCAGATTTAGCAGAAGCTGCCTTGTTTGTATCATAACACCTAATCAAACTAGTTTGAAGAGACTTGGAGGGAAGTACTTCTGCAAGTTGCAAAATGAAAAATGGACAGAGGATGACAAAGGAAGAGTGGCGTTGAACATTGCTTCTGATGAAATTCAAAAGGAGACAAACCGAGTCGCTGCCGATTCAAGGAAAAAAATGCTGGGAGAGCTGGCGTGAATTCTTTATGCAATTGGGCAGGAGTCGAGACTGATGGCTTTGGTTCTGGACTCAAATCAAACATGGTAGCTTATCAAGTCACTGTCAACTACAAATACTAAAGAACTACAATTTGACTTGGGGATGTGCTACCCACTCCAAAATCCTTAATACAAATCCAACTCATGCAAGACAATACATTTCGACCTTTAGATCTAATGGGTTGCTCGTGAGATTCACCTACCCCTAGGATCTGGAATTATCAAACCTACATCGATCAGTTGGACGCAATCACATTAACATCTCTATTTAAAAGGAGTGTCAGTCACACGGGCTCTGCCAGGTACGGCCTAGAACATTCTAAAGTGCACCGTATCCAACGAACTCTTGTGCTTCTACTTAATACAAAGATACGCAAAAAGATGTCCTTAACTGCAAAAATGAGAGATTTAACCTGGAAAAGTGCTCTGCTTATACATCGTGTTTCTAGGCAAACAGACCAAATCGCAACATATTAAACATAGATGCACCAACAGAAGCATCTGCATGAAGTAGACCAAGGTACGTACTGCTAGCATATCCATGAAATAGCCGAGTACCAGCAACAGCAATTCCCGCCATCTGCAGCATCAAGATTCAAGGGGCCAAAAAGAGAAAAAAGAGATTGAAAATTTTCTCTGCTAACGATACTCAAAACCAAAATTTGCTCTAGACATCCCTCCAGAAGTAAAGATTTTCGCAGGCACGCATTGGAACAGAGCAACGTGCTGAGAGGAGAAGCAGAAGGAAACTCACCCGTAGGAAGCTTCTGAGCAGAGATCAAGTGATAACCCAGATTCAGTGGATGTCTCCAGCGAATGATCGGATCCTGCAAAGAAACGATCTTAAGCTGTTGCCTCCGAAGTCAGAGTCCTTGACTTAATGCAGCTTCTAGTTTGGTGAGGTTATCGTTTAGATATAAAAGGAAATGATCGCAGGTGTCATCTGCGGGTTTCATCTGCGAATACAATATGCACCGCCGCGGTTCCATTGTCCTAAAAAAAATTGACACTTGCTGTATAGAATGGGATTTATCCATTTTCTTAGAAAAGAAGCAGCATTGATGGAGCAATGGCACACGGTTCATACTGGTCAAATGGCGACAGGAAGAGAACGTGCATGTTATATTACTTCCCTAACAACTGCAAGAAGCAACATGTGACTGTTAGGAAGCAGACAACTATTTGTGAATTAGACAGCTCATTAATTTTCTTCTCAGAATTTAGGTCTAGAGTATATTTCACTTTATAGTGTTTCCTACAATGTGCCTAAATTTTTAAAATATTTAGGGACAAGTGCAAAGTCTTAAAACTTATCACGATAATATAATTGAGTTGTAAAACTTTTGAGAATTACAATCAAGTCTTAAAATTTATCAAATTAGTGCAGTTAAGTTCTTTTATTGATTCCATCTAACTTGACTAACAAAAAATGTTGATATTGCCTTTTATTTTATTTTTTTTCTCTCCTAAGTGACATAACCAATCATTTTTTTGTAAAATATCTTTCAAATCTTAAGTTTTCCATTAGACAAATGCACCTATATATGTAAAAGCAGGACCTCACTCTCAATTTCTCCATCTCTTCAGAATAGGTTAAGGTATTTCTGCCTAAAAAATAACTTTTAGCCCCCTTGAAATTTCTCAAAAGAGGAAAATCACAAGTCAGTAGTATATATATAAACTCAGCTTGCCCCCCATAAACAGATAAAGCTGAACAAACAGTTCTGGAACCATGAACATGCAGTTGCTATAGGCAAACGAAGCCTACAAATTGCTATCCTATAAATGTGATTACACTATACGAATTGCCAAGGTACTCATGTTTGACCAAATGTTGCCCCCATTAAAAAAAAAAAAAAATTCTAGATCCACCCCCGTTTGAAAAATCTTCCGTTTTGCCCTCAGACATTGGAGACGACCTCTCTCCAGAGAGCAGACTGAAAATTTTACTTCGAAATCATTTGGAAGAAGCTACACCTTCAACCAAAAGGACAAACAGGGGAGAGAGAGAGCCCTAAACGACAAAAATAAGAAGCAGCCAATCTAGAAACCGTGCGCATCCGGGGAATCGAACCCCGGTCAGTACCGTGGGAGGGTACTATGATACCACTACACTAGATGCGCTTTGATGTTGTGGGATGCATATACAACAATCTCAATTTGATGTCGCATTCTATAACTATCATATCGTATCAGTGGCCAGCGAGCAAAAATAATGATCATATTAGATTAGTTGCTTTCAACTATGTACACGGATCATGGGTCTTCCAATAGGAAGCAAAAATCTGCAGTGTGTTTATATGGTAGTATCTCTTACTTTTAGTACAACCAATTGAAATCATGACAATCCAAAAATCCATCCAATCATAAGGCAAAATCGATAAAGTGATTAAATGAGGTCATTTCTTTTATTTATTTTTTTGCCCTTTTTCTTGACTGCAAACCTCTATGCTCACAAGATAACGACAATTGTCTTTCTTTCTTTCTTTCCCCCTTTTTATTGACTGCAAACCTCTATGCTCACAAGATAATGACGGCCAACGACGAGCTTTGAGCGAGGGAGGAAACCCACTGCTTTATTGGGGAGTCGAAGGTGAAGCAGAATCGAATCCTACAGTTTACTTTTCGAAGTTTTCTTAAAGGCGACGAGTTACTTTAACAAAATACGTAATCCGTTATTTGCTCCTGGACGACAGGATTCCATATTTGGCAACGCGTTAAGACTCAAGAAGGTGATCGATGCATCGACACGAAATGCATTTCACTGCAACAAACCAGCTCAAAAAATGACCAATGAGACACGACTCCCAGCATCCAGCACAACATTTACGTTCCATCGTGTAATTATCTGCGATGAAAGTAGTTTCTAATCTAAAAAGATCTATTTGAAGCTGAAGCATATGCATTCAAAAGCTGTTTCGCGAAAAATATACATTTCAATGAATTTATGTATGTCAGTGCCTAATTCAGTAATTATAGATAAAACCAAACACTTGGGCAAGTTCCTGCCCAAAACAACCGCCTCACTTTGATTTTAGTTTTAATAATTTAGCTAGCCTTCCTCGAACAGTTTTCTGACTTGCCTTAAAACCTTTTGATTTCCTTTCTCTTGGCTTCCTGTTTGATCGCCTCCTCTCCAACCGCTGGCGACGTATCTCAGGATCGGCCCAGCCCTTACCCCATTCAGAAAAAGTGGAAAATGATCTCTGTTTTCTCCCCGAGAGAAGCATATCAGCTTCAGGAAATATGTACAAGCTTTCCTCTCTTTGTGATTGCACAAAATCCCATCCTCGTTCTGTTAGCTCAGGGTATTTCATCTGAACATGAGCCTGCAAAAAGGAAGTCCTGAATTACTAAGGAGCCCATGATGATGCAGATATGTACCTTCAATCGAATGTGCATTCTGAATGTGTGCAAAAGCAATGGAACTAGACGACCATGCGAGTGTTTCCTTAGATAAACTGAAAGCTTTGAACTGACGATAAGTGTACTGAGAGATTATGTAGGGCCATCCCTAAAAATAATGTCCTGATGTCCGTGTTATCCACTTATCAGATGTGTCTGTATATTTTCCAACAAAATGTCTAGTTTAATTCACTATAAGAGTGCATACCTTCTCATCACCCTCTTTGATGTATCCTTTACTTTCCATAACTCGAGCAAGACCTTGCCACCATAACAGGTCAGTTGCCATGTACTTAGGAGACTGCAGAGGGGAATATCAGCACATCAGGTAACAGCTGGCATAAAGGAAATACATGGATCTATGCGACAAACATCAGAGAAAAGCGACTAATCATTGAACATATTTGTACACCGTTCTTTTTCACCTTTTTTTTTTTTTTTTGGTTTGAACCTTTTTACCATTTCAAGTCACATTTTAGCACTGGCAGCAGCAAGCTAACAAAGAGAACCTGACAAGCAGTGAAGCATTTGTCCACCATATCTGAGAATATGCTCTCCCTTTCGATACCAGGAGGAGAAAGGAGAATGAACAGACGAATTGCCAGGAAGAAGACGCTATATTTGAACTGCCCCTCCCTCAAGGAGGCAGCTACTTGTAATGGGGTGTGTGTGTGGATGGGTGTGGGTGTGGGTGTGGGTGTGTGTGTGTGAGAGAGAGAGAGAGAGAGAGAGAGAGTACCTGCTCCCTGATTTTACTGACCAAGAGCTTGAGATATAGCTTCTCAACATACTGTCTTGGTTTGACGTCATGATGTGTTATATCATCATCATATGAGTCAGCAATGTATCCACTGTTTCCCCAAGACAAAGCATATTGTTTCTGCATCACAGGGACTTAGAGATTACCTATCACCATCCATCACTGTACGATACATCCCTTGCTAATTTGCATGTAAAGCCATAAAAAAACAATGAAGATTCTTAGCAGCAACTGCATTTACTAATGCCAATTCCATCTATAATGGACAACTTCACTCATTCAAAATAAGACTAAAAAACCTCTTGCTCTTCCTTTATCATTATGTAATGGTCTGAGAATACCAAATAAAACTATCTTTCGCCCTTTCATCTTTCCTCCAAACGAATTAAAAATGCCCATCTCTCTAAACAATCTAAAGCATATCTTTCAAGTTCTAAATGACAGAAAGGACCTTCTATCCTCCACTATGATGTTTGTGGAACATCTCATACAGTGAGAAGAAATAATATGGTGCCATTACATTTCATCTACAATGAGAAGAAATAGTCTGGCGCTGATATTGTCATATCTCCAACAAAGTATAGGACTGGAGCCCTTGAACACAAAACATTGTGAAGATTAACCAGATATGAACTCCTTATATCTCACGGTTCTATGAACTAACCTTGTGAGCAGCGAGAACCTGCATGAAAATATCAGCCTGTTCCCTCACATCCAGCTTCTCAGGAGGTCCTTTAATGCACACATCGCACCTACAATGATAGATACTCCATAATCTTGAAAAGTAATCATTTGATATCATAGAAGGGAGCTCAAAGAATTAACTATCTTCTCTGAATCCTATGTGACGTACCAAAATGAGCAAAGGCAGGATTTCATGAAATGGAATGATAAGTCATATTTTATCAGGTTGATCTGGCTAAGGAGCTAAAACTACCATCAACCTAAATTTCAGCATGATGTAGCTGCTCAATAGACCATAATTCATGAGAGCATATTTTACAAATAAAGCAGAAAAGGATGAGCAATGTACAGGTAGCACTTCTCGTGACTGAAGTGCTCCCCAAAATACTCAACGAGTGATCTAGCTCGACAGTTTGCAGTGTTCATTCCATATCTGCAGCAGAAAGAAAAAGGCTGGCAATAAAATATTAAGACATGTCCAACTAATGGAATGAAGGAGAATAAGTAAACATACCTGTGACAATCAGACAGCATTTTGTACGCTACTTTCAACTGATTTTCACTTCTTCGACTAGGCAACAAAGTTGGTGTTCTTGCTAAATTAGCAAAGAGTACTGATTGGGGAGGAGAGAAGACATATATAAGGATACACACAATACATATTGTAGCTTACAAAATACGGAATAAATGAAGAAAGACACTGCATAGTGCATCATTACTGCCAGGATCACTCACCAAAAAAAGTACAAAGTTATCCTAAGTCTAATAAATAATGTGAAACAGGACTAAAACAATTCAGCCAGGTGAAAAAAATTTCTCCAACCAGAGAGCCGATAAACAAGAAACGAAGGGTCAATAACACTATAAAGTGGAAATCTATATGTTGCGAATATATTTCCATGCTCTTCTGAGGTTTAAAATAGCATAGAACTCTCCCTCCCTGCCCACCTGGGCTTCCCTTATTAAGTAGAGAATTCGATAGTTCTTTCTATGGATATACAAAACTAACGGCCTCAAACCACAATGTACAGTTTAAAGAACTTACTGCAATCTGCTAATTTTCCATCTCTTCCAGCACGCCCTGCTTCTTGATAGTATGCTTCTAAACTCTGCAAGTGAATTCAACCCGGAATCTCAAACTCATGTGTAAGAAGTGCCACTTAAGCATTCTTAGCAAGGAAAAGAAGGATGACCGAGGAAAAAATAAAAAACAAAGAAAGGAATGGGGTAAAAGGAAAATCAGTGCAGTATAAAAGACATTGAGATGCTGACCTGTGGCAAACCATAATGGATGATTCTTCTGACATTTAACTTGTCGATCCCCATTCCAAAAGCCATAGTCGCAACAACAACCTGGATGTCAGGTAACAAAGCAGGTCTCAAATAGCAGTATTATGAAGGAGATGCTCAATGAACTATTCCTATTGCATGCTGTGATATGGAGGAGATACTTCACAAAGGATCAAATGCAGATCATGCCACTTAACACATTTTATCTTATGCACTATATTTGCAGAGGACAATAATCCAATATACAATCATGGTTACCTCTATGTTGTCCTCATGAAATTCCTTGTGGACTTGCCTAAGATATGATTTTGACAACTGTAAAGAAATAAACAATTTATCAGCTACAATGGAATAAATATTTTGTAAGTAAAATGTCGAGATAAACAGAGTTAAAGGATATCTTATATCTGTCTAACTTGTAATTTCTATCATTTATGATGTACATGACATCACATTCATACCAGGTAAATGGTCATTGAGCGCTTGAACTGCTCATGTATTATCTCTACTTCTACAGATACAAGTCATATATCTCTGACAGCATTGCAGAAATCAAGACGTGAAATCTCTGGAGATATTTATCCACGTGATTCAAATCTTTTGGTGAAAATTCTAGTGAAAAACCCGGTAATTAATATAAAAGGAATGTGGAGTAGTTTGAAGCAAGAATGATACCAAAATCAAACCATCAAATTGAGAATACATCAATTAAAAAGGGTCTATATTATGCAGAATGAAACCTTGGCATTATAAGCTGCTGCTTTGATGCCGGAGTCACACAAGAATTTGGCAATTGTCACAGTTTCCTTCCTCGTAGGGACATAAATAATAGTAGGTCCATGATCTAATGGCTCTTGCTGAAGCTTCAGCCTTTCCTCCAGTTCAATTGGTGAATCAGACATCTCAAAAGAACTGCATACCTCCTGGCTTAAATCAGGAGATTCTCCATGGAATTCTCCACAGGGAACTGCAAGGGCCAATTGAATAGCACATCAAATTACAGGATGAAAAAGTTCTAGCACAGTTTTCGGACAATTTCCATTTTATGAGTAAGTTTTCATAAAGTCCCTTGCTCCACATCCTACAAGCATATATAAACAGCAATGGTGGAAACATCATGCCATAATCAGAATTCCGAAGATATGCCTCTTTAATAAGAAGTTATACCATCCCAATCATCCACACCCTGGAAGGTGTCCGTTTCATCTTCTAAGTATTCAACTGACAATCCTCTCTCCCTCGAAGAGGTGTTATCATTTTTCACCAAATTCGTTTCATCATCTTCATATCTGTCACAGTAATCGTCCTCTGAACATACTGATGTATTATCGGAATCTTCAGCACAGTCGAGATACTGGTTGTCACCGATCTTTCTTCTCAAACCATATGATTTTATCAAAACATGGAAATCCTTTTTGTAAGTCCGTGAAGAAGTTCTGCTATGCTTAACCTGTTAACAGCAGGTCCATATTAGGAGCAAATCTACCAAAAATCATGCTGGTGCATATTTCTGTTTTCAAGCACTTAAATATCCCTATGAACACAAAAAAAAAAAAAAAACCTAATCCAATCCTTAGAACAAAACAAAACAACAAACTCACGGAAAAACGTAGATTGGAGCGGTAGAATGATGTAAGCACAATCTTTGTCTCCTTTGACATGCAAAGGCACCGAATAACATCTTCTCGAACACGGTTAGTAGCAGTAGCAGTCAAAGCCATCAGTGGGATGTCAAATTTCAAGAACTTCATCTTGGAAGTGCTGAAGTTCTCTCTTAACACAGATAGTTTCCTGAAACGTGAAAAAACTTCAGTCAGGAAAGAATCCTTACCATAATCTTTAATCATCATAATTGTCCCCTCTATCAACCAGGATCATTAACATGGAAAGCTGAACCAATGGTCAAAGTCATGGTAAATAACCGAGCAACAGGTAAGAAAAAGAGAGAAGAAATGAATGATCGGAAGAAATGACTGTAATGAAAATCAAATTGTATTACAGAAATGAAAGATAGAAATATATGAGGTAAAAGGACAGGTTTACCATCATGTCTATGATTAACGTATGTGACACTTTTAGCAAGTCAGGTCTAAGATGGTTAATCACCTGCCAGACAAATTAGGTAGTGCACAGAGAAAGATCGGATCAGAAGAAAAGGGTTAACCTGTAGTCAGGCCGAAAATCATGGCCCCATTTCGAAACACAGTGGACTTCATCAATTGCAAATAATGCGATTCCTCGGCCTGCTGCAAGACTTTGTAGTGGCTTTATCAGCCTGTAGTAAGATCCATATCACTTGGTAAAAAAATGACAAAAGAGATAACACCACTGCACATGACATGTCAAACTCTTACCTTAAAACCGTCTCTGGGCAAACATATATCAAACCATATTTTCCCTCCATCGCTTTCTTTTCCACACTATTGTCGGGTTGCCCAGATCCAAGAAAGCAGGCAGAGACACCATGTTTTGCGAGCTTTAGACACTGGTCATGCATTAAACTTATCAATGGCGAGATCACAACAACCACCTTCCCAGTCAGTAGGGCTGGAATCTGGAAACACAGTGATTTACCTGCAAAACAGAGATCATTCCTGAATATGGAACCAGCTCCAGGTCTGAAAGTATTTTGGTCAATCACAAGCAAATAAAAATCACCAGATCCTGTTGCAGCGAGAACAAGGCAATCTTGGTTAGATAGCCAAGCAGCCAAAGCTTCTCTCTGGAAACTCTTCAAGGATGCATGACCAAAGTGCTTCCGTAAGAGACTACTAACTTGCTGCTCCCAGTCTGCTCCCAAACGCAACTCTACTGGGCAATCAACAGCAATAATTTCTGATGTGATCTTGGTGTCTCGATGCATATCAGGATGGACGTTCCCGTTTCCTTCCATGACAGGTGAGACTTTTGACCCCACATTCAAAGCATCTTTTGCCACATTAAATTTACTTCTTTTGGTTTGCATTTTTGTACCAAAATGATCCAGAATGTTAGATTGCTGCATTTTCCCTGAGGGTTGTGACAGGGACAAAGCTCTTTTGCCTGAAGCTTTTACACAAACTTTGGAACAGTTAGAACTTGTTGATGCACCCAAATTGGTTCTCGAAGGGCCATTCAGGATGTAGTCAACCGCATCATTTATTGAAGCACCAACCACTTTCACAGCCTCTACTGCTGAAGAATATTCAAATCCCATTTCAACAAGTTTTGCAACGACAGCATCACCATCGACAGCTTCACCATTCATGATATAGATTCTGAATCTTTAGGATGGACTGGAGACTACAATAAAAGAAAGGAATAAAGAATGTCACATGATGGTGTAAGAATAAATGGAATCCCTTTGTATGTCATCAGTATAACAAGATATCGGTCCCACATGCACATGTTGCAAAAGAATTTTACGTTCAAGAAAGCCTGCAAGTCCTCCAAGTCGTAAAACGGAGATCATGTAAGTAAGCTGGACTCACAGAAATAACAGGTGTACACAGGATAGAAGAATCATGCCTTATCAGCAACAACGGGAGAATTAATTTCTATTTGCCTGCTGAACAGTGACGGGACCCAAAAGAAAGGAACAGACAGTCATTCGATTCTTAAAATTAGGAATTATATGATGGCGAGGGACTCGATCATCTCAGCTTTCGCATAAAAAACCGTCGAAATCCGCAACCAGGCAAGTCCCGATTCCAACAAAAGTGAAACGAACAAGAAAAGAAATAACAAATGGCAGCCCTATGCTTTTGGCATTTGGGCTGCGTTCCTCTCTCCCATGAAAATTTACACTAAAAACACATTAAACAGAACTGACTCAACCACACAGCAATGCCCCGATTATAGAAGCCCATCCAACCAGCAAAATTCTTATCTTCCTTCCTCCTAAAGAACAAAAACCCCTCTCTAAAACACCAACATAACGCGCATACTGCCTCCTCATAATTGGGCGTTCTTCGCTGATTCTTCCACGAGAAGGAAAAACGCAAGAGAGGACTCTACGTTCGATCGAGCCACGCGCGCCCCAACGGAATCGTTCGTTTCCTTCTACTACGACAGTCAAACCAGGAACGCCCGTCTCAACTACGAACCAGCCAACTAAAAGACCAGCATCTTCATCGAGCGACAGAGTAAAGCTCGGACGATCCGTTCGGTTCGCTCCGCGAGCGCATTTACCTCGTTCCTGCGGAGCCGACCGGAGGAAACGCGAAGTGCGATCGGTGGACGGAGGGAGGGAGAGAAGGTGTTTGTGGAAATGCTCGCGAGATTTGATTCGGCCTTCCTCTTCGCAGGCGCGCGTAGGTTGAGCTCGAGCGCCAGCCCCGTTCGATTTCTCTTTCTTTTTTTTTTTTTTTTGGAGGGAGGGAGGGAGGGAGGGATTTGCAGAGACTGACTTGCGGTGTGATGTTGCTGCAGCGTCGTATTTGCTGCTCCGCCCAAAGCGGTGCGTTTTGGGCGCTTTTTGCAAGGGCGTTGGATGCGAATTACGAAACGACGCTGCGGAATGGGCTCGGAGAAGAGAGACCGTTGCATCTCGTGCGATTGGATCCTCGACCTTCTCTTTATGCAATCAAAATGCCAACTTGCTCGATGACATCCTTTCGCATTACCGTATGCTCTGTCAATTTAATCGTTGAAGCGGTATGATATGGCTTGCTAACGTGGCATAGGCATGAAATGATCTTTTGGTGATGTAGACCGTTGACTCGGCAACAAGGAACCGATACCACATCACCGCCGTGAGAAATTAAACTCCATGGACGACAGAGGAACCGTTATTTAACAGTACTCATGTATCCAAGTAGATAATCTCATCCTGCTTAGGAAGTGAATCGAACAACATTGCAAGTTCTCTCTAGAAGCCCAATGCAGAGCTTCAGTCCATAGTTCAAGAAACACCGGTTTTTCGACATTCCCACGAAAGCAAAAGTACCCGTTTCTATACATATCTAAGCGCACGATCTCATGTTGGAAGATCCTTTAAATAGATTATAGAGAGGGTTACAGTTTGGAACTGAATGAATGCTCCAAAAGAATACTTTCACCAATAAGAAGACACTTGGATTTAGCCAAAAGAAACAAAAGATCGAAGTGCGTATTCCTCGACAAATATGCAGAACTCTCCAAAGTATAATATCCACAGTAAGCGTTATCCAAAATGATGAGCACGATTATAACTCTGTACCATGAAGAGTTGGGGACCTGGACATCCTCACAGCAAAATGAGAAAAATACTAGGATCACGCACCCCAAGCAGGCCTACCTTCCCTAATTTCAAATTGAAACATTGATTGTACAAATACAGAACTTCGATCTAAAACATCACTTTCTCAGGCTAAACATGACTCTCTCAGAGAGCAGCAAGGATTGGGGAGATAAGCACACCATGCTCCATCTTACTACCTCGCAGCAGCTCGTGCACTCATTGATGAATGGTAGTTCGTGCTTCTTTGCTTCCTGTAAGAAGTATAAACATCATCGTATTGACTCACTTCATTGGGATTGGCCGTTGCCCCTAGTCCCAATCTACCTGAGCCACTTTTCCGATCAACACTTCCATCAGCATAAGCACCTGTCTCTGGGTCAACCTGCAGATTGGGAGGTGGGGGTATGCATGCTCCTCCCTTGCGAACAGGAAGCTCTCTTGCATAATCCTCATCATCTTCTCTAGAATCTGATTCCATGGGTCCTTCAGAAGGGTTGACCTCTCCAATTTCTTTGAAGAATTTCGACACCCTCTCGAGAATTTCTGATGGAGGCACAGTAGATGGGGGTATTACGTTTGGAATGTCCAAAGGGCTCATGGGAGAGTAAGGCACACCACTGCCAATCTGCATCTTTCTAACCATTCCTGGTATAAGACCAGGTGGGAATAAAGGATATGGGGGCAATTTTTCGCCAACATTAGCATTTGATGCTGGTAAAGGCTGAACAGCTGAGGGCATGGGAATGGACCCTGGGAAAGCACCGCCAGGTACCGCATTAGGAAGAAATTGCTGAGGTACTAAAGAGGATTGCAAGGCTGGGTCTTTATCCGGTAGACCTGAAACAGAGCTTTGCCTTTCTTGCTGCCAGCGAGGGAGATTTGGCGTTTGTTGTGGCAACCCTGCACAAGATAACAAGCTAAGCAATTTTCAAACATGAAACTACTAATCTCATATGAACTACAAAAATAACAATCTCGGTGCCATTTTCATCAGAGCTTTAAACATCTAGCTCTTTCCCAGGAAGTAAGAAGCCAGAATATTTGATGATTGATCACTTTGATCTAATTCTTCACGACAGTAAGCTGGAACAAATAAGAAAATTGCAAGGAAAGGGAGCAACAAGAACTAGACCTTGTTCTAGGATGATTGAACAATTTGATCTTGTCTAAGTAATGTTTTTTTATTCCCTATGTAGCCGATGCATTTCAAGCAAATTGCATAGTTTAATTAGCCATTCAAAGAAATCTAATTTAGGTGATAGAATACCTGAGGCAGAGTCTTTGGAAGACATGGATAGTTCTTTTGAAGGCCCAGGAAAAGAAACACTAGGTACCCCACCAATCATATCACCCTCTAGACCATAAATTGTATCCTGATCAAAAACTTCCTTAGAAGCCCAAAATTGTAATATTTTCTGTAGACGTGATTGATTTTCTTCCTTGTTTTGAGGACTGTGGTAAATCCTTGCAAGCATGGAACCTAAAACAGGTTTAAACGCGAGGGCCTCATTATCAAGCTCATGAGGGTTAACCCTTCGTTGCAAGCTGCAACAAATAAGAGATAATGTTACAACGCCGCTGACAGAATGCAAACTAGAAAATCACAGCAGAACTGTCTAACATTCAGTGACAGACACATTACAAATTGAAAGGATCTATGGGGAAAAAGAAACAAGACTTGCATCTCCTGATTATGGAGAATATAAGCTACAATGTAAGGCCACAAGAAGGAAAAATCACCAATTCTAGTAAACAGGCACAGTCATATAGATACAAGGTTCAGTGGGACAGGAAATTATACTTATGAGTCAATCCCAATCTCCATACTAATAATGGAAAGCCTTTTTATTTTATGGTGTAACATATCATATGGAGAGCCAACCATGTTGCTACTGATGGCAGACCTACCAATCCATACATTATCCACAATGAGAAAAAAGAGGGGAAAGAAGGAAAGGAAAGGCAGGTCAACAGACAGAAGACTCGTAACACATGCCACATGTAAGCCCTACAAGAACAAGGATCAACATGTTCCCAATATGCATCGGGGCGCGGGACCAACAAATAGGATTTGTAGAATAAAGCAATTAAGTAAGGCAAAACCCATAGAACGCATGACCATCTCATCCTAAACAAGTCCTTCCTTTCTTACCATGTTTGTCAAAATACCCAACACCACCAACAAGGGACACACAAGTCCCCAACCATGTGAACAAACCAGCAAGACCCAAGAGTAAAGATGCAAGCTCATGCATTGAGCCGAGTTATATATTTAAAAGAAAAAAAAAGGTTGTTCAAATTCGGTTCTCAATTTTACAGTGCAAAATTTCATATTTCCATTTTAACTTTTCCATCTAAAGCTCTAATAATTGATTGTTCCACTAAATCATATCACACTTGTGTGTATAGTTCCCTATCCACAATTCCTGCAATTTACTTTACTGAAATCATTTTACTGGAATACAAGAGAAGGAGAAATCCCCATAGGGTAGAAAGACTAAGCCATCTCGCGCAAAATGTAATTGGGGGGCTAATTACAAGAGAGTATTCTTGAACAGTATTCACTACCCGAGCCACAAAAGATGCTTTTTAACCAATAGCTACATAAACACATCTTACAATTTGACCTTGTTGATTGTGAACAGTGTCACATTAAGCATATGAAACTCCTAGTTGAACCAACTGGGAAATAAACTCACGAGACTTCTTCCGCATTTTAAGCACATAAAAATTTACTACAGTGCTGTACCTCTCTTCAAGATACCTATAAATATACTTACAAGAAGTAACAATCATTAATTCTAACTAACTTGGAGAAATGCTCCAGTGTAAAACCAATATTTCTGGTCCAATTGCCTGAGTTATCACTTATTTGGGTTTGGTTTGACTTAGTCATACATAAAAAATAAAATAAAATAAAATAAAGGAGAGAAGGAGCAGGAGGAGGGGTGTTTAACAATGTAACAATACTCCAGAAGGACCATTGAACATCCATTATTTTAGAAAAAGACTGAAAGTAGAACTAGCGTAAGCTATCACTATGAGGGGAATAGTATGAAGTAGTAAAAGAATCTACAAATCAACCTTAGATTGCAAGCATAATAAGATTTTCCTGAACAGATAGAAGTCAGATTCCTCAATAGGACAAGAAATGGCACATGATAAGAATCTCACCTGTCAAAAAGAATGTCATTAGCAAGGTAAATGATGTGCAGCTGTCTCTCAGAGTCATCCATTGCATAGACCCTGTCCCTAAGAGCCTCTGCAAGAGCTGGAGCAAATGGAGATCTCTGCATGAACCAAATTTTGGCTCCTTTAATTGAATCCTTTGTACCAGTGAGATTACTTAGTACGTCACTAAGCTCTGCAGCAACATCAGCAGGAAGTGGGCCAGATAGTCCTTTGAAGGACTCAGATGACTTATCATACTCTGGCCGACCATGAACCATAAAGGGTGGGAGATGTTGATGGGGCTGCTGCTCATAGAATGGAGGAAAAGGCTGTTGATGCATTTGAGCAGCACCTAACATAGAGGCTGAAGACCCTGGAGCAGCACCGGCAGCATTTAGTGGTGTGTTCAGCGAAGATGCATTCAACATTGGATTGGGAGGTTGGTGCATAATAGGCATTGAAGACGGTGAAAAAGGAGGAAAGTGACTGCCTGGAAAACGCGTGGACATCCAAAGTTTGTGACGATAGTAACCATGCCCCTCACCCCCAAATAAAAAACTATATGCAGGATTATCTTGCTGTTTTTCGCGAATCATGGCTTCAAATTCAGGTCCGTTTTTAGCAGCATACTCCACAAGTTTGTCAATGCGTTTATGAAGCTCAGGATCGGCAGGAGGAGGAACTGGAGGAGGAGCAGAGTCATATGGACCAAGGAAAGGTGAAGGAACAAGTGGTGGAGCCATGTGTGGAGGGAAAGCAGATGGTGGCTGCTGTTGCTGCTGAAGATGAAGAAGGTGAGGAAGTGGAGGAGCATGGGAAGAAAGCTGAGGCTGTTGCTGCATAGGGTGATGATAAGGGAATTGCTGGAGAGAAGGATGCGGAGGTAGGAACGGAGGACCCTGCACAGGAGGGAACTGCTGATGCTGCGGGTGAAATCCATACTGTTGCTGCTGCTGCTGCATATTTGCTGCTTGCCGCTGTTGTTGAGCATATGCCATAGCAGGATCCATCAGCAAAGTTACTGATGGAATGGACTATCGACCCAACCACAAAATCTTCCTGCAACATTATATATGACGTTTAAGAAGAATTGCAGTAGATAAATCAACTCAGCATATTCAAAGCAGAATCACATAAAGAAAGTTGATTTCTGTTGGTAGCTGCATAGAAAATTGAAAGATCTGCGCTAGTCTTAAAAAAAAAAAGGCATAAAGAATCACAGTCCATCTTAATATATTGCTTACTCTTACCAAAAAAAAAAGAATCACTGTCCATCTCTGAACAGGTACAAAAATTGCCGATGTACTTTAGCATTACCAAATGCTCCCAAAAGTATTTGATAGAAAACTATGGAGAAACATCATTTCGGAAATAAATCGGTCAACTGTCTCACCACCGCATAAGAAAAAAATCCCCTTCCATCAACCTTACTTTGCTTAACATTAAAGCAGTCTGTCTCAAACCAGGATGGAGAAAATTTTACCGATACTGAGAAAACTATAGATTTTATACTTGCCAGATTTCAACGACAGCATTGGTATGCCAGGTGTACAATTAAACACTTCTGTTCTGCTATTTCCTCGCCATTCGAACCTACAACTACTACCGTGCAACACCAAATTCAAACATCGGAAGGATCTTAATGCAAAACAAGTTAAGTTTGGCCAAAGCCTAGCAGCAGTCGAGACAAGACCAGATATAAAACTAGAGTCAACACAATGAGATGCGCCAAAAAATATCGCTACCTCTTTAAACAGAGGTCAGTCAGGTAATTGCAAACAGCAAATGATGCCATACATGATTGGATAAGAAGATAAATTTCTAATGCAGTTGAGCCGAAGCTAAAACCAGTTCTCTTTCTGACAAAGAAATCAACTTCACCGAAACTTTCAGCAAAAGGTTCACAATTTCGGGGCATTTAGCTAGACGAGCAACAGCCAAAAATAGTAGAGCAGTCTTAAAGGGCCGCACGAATCAGAAATTATAGGATTTCGGGTGAAATGTGTAAAACCTACTTTCGCTCAGTATCAGCGCGAATCATACGACGTAAGGCATTCAGCCAAGCAGAAGAGCTCGCCAAAATGGAAAAACAGGAAAGGGACAAAGCGATCAAAAAACTGCCATGCCATTCACCTACGAGTTTCCTAACTATCCGACACATCCGGAAAAGTAGAGCAGAACCATTCGAACCTACAAGTAACGAAAATCCAATTCAGTTCTGCGATGGAGGATCTCTCTATTGGCCACAGGCAATCGTAATCGAGTGTTTCCGGTGATCTTCCATAGTCAGAGAGAAAAAGCCCTAACTCGAATGGTCAAGCATCCATGAGCAAGCGAAAGAAACACAGAGAGAGACAGAGAGAGACAGAGAGATGACCTATCTATATCTGCAAAAAGCAGAACGAGAAGTGGAGCTGCCGGCGACCAGAGCTACGGCGGCGAGCGGCGGCGCCCCGGTGACGATGGTGGCGGAGGAGTCTGGTGGAGGACCGGATGGAAGGGGAGGGCCTTGAGATTCTGTAACATCCCAGGTCTCCGAATTGTAATTAGATAACCAACCCGAGGGCATTTGTGGATATCACAGGAGTGTGAAATCACCCGGAGGATCCAACACCCCGAGCAAATTTCTTTAATTCTTTTTTTAGTTGCCAAAATAAAAGACTCAAATTTGTTCAGCGAAAATAAAAAAAAAAAAAATCGTTCGCTTCACTAATTGTGACAAACATTACCACATCTTCATTGCTTTTTTTAAGAATCATGTCTCGTAATATAAGTAGCGTCGAAAATTATGATAGTCTTGAATTCTACATGATCGCCAACAGAATATATTACATTTTTCAAATTTTCGAAATTGAAAAATACATGATAAGTTTCAAGAAATAGAGTTGTATCTCATTGCGCCTTGCGTCATGATGGGAATTAAGGCTGCATGATGGACTGTTTGGTTCAACTTTGAAGCTAGCTTTCAGCTTTCAACTTGCCTTCAAAATGCTGAAAGCCCAAAGCTAGTAGAGACTAGCTTTGGGCTTTCAGCATTCCGTTGAATGCTGCAATTATTTACCAAACACAATTGCATTTTTCCAAGTAGCTTTGGGTTTTCAGCATTTGCATTAGACTCAAAGCCCCTTGCAAATACTGAACCAAACGCAGCCTAAGACATCCATGTGAGGTCATTATGAAGAAAGTTAATTTAAGTGCATAAAAGCATATTTTTTAACACGACGGTTGCTAAAATTACGCCGAGATCGATGTTGGTTACATGGTACAAGGAGTTGGCATGACCCAAAAGGTTTCTATATAAAGGACCGTGACCAATTTGTGAATGAGCAACCCTCAATTATCTTTTGACATTCTAGGATTTTTTCGAGTATTCCAAAATATTCTTGGAGCGTAATCAATACAATAATTATACACCTATATAATAAATGCAAATAATTGGGAAAATGGGGGAGATAATATACATCGTCAAATCTAGAGTAAATTTACTTTTACTATTAGCCTTCTCATCCCCCTATTTGTATTCATTTACAAGTGAAATACAAATCTAGAGCTTATCCCTCTCTAAGATCATTATCATGCACTTGCTACGAGATTTTCACTAGCTTACACGAAAATCACAGTGCGACTCATCTATGAAATTGTGAATTTTAAAAGCCTAAATTGAATCGATTCAACTCGCTCACAAGAACTTGTTAGAAAACGTTCCAGAACATGTTCCGAACATGTTCCGCGACTTTTGGTTGCAATGGTTCTATGCACACGAAACAAGTGGTTGAGAATATAGGTAAAAATCAATTCAGACAAACCCATGATATTGCATATTACCCAATCACAATAAGAGTTCAAATAATAAATAAATTGGAGACTTATTTGCGAACTCAGAGACTCGGCAAATCCAAACGGGGCAAAAAGTGCGACGAGCATGGAAGCAGACAATGCTAAGCTAAGGCATATAACTTTCATTCTTACATCTAAATCGAACGCTATAATGAGGACAAGAGGTGGAGAAACCGGGTTGGACCGGTCGAGGTGCTTTAGACGCTGTTTTCCCCCTTAATATTGTGTGTTCGCAAGGCTGAGAGTTAGTGAAATTCTGAAATATGAATAACCACAAAACAAATAAAGCATAATGAAGTGTTTGCCAAGTTTTGGGAGTCAGTCTGCTAATTGCTAGGCTAACTGATTGTTCTGGGGCTTCGCTTAGACAAGAATGAGACAACTTTCTACGAGTTTCAAACTTTACGTACACAATCGACCGTTCAAGGATTTGGAAAAATGCCGCGTGGTGAAATTCAGCAAGAAAACCTAGGTTTAACCATCAGCATCCTCTTTTTCTTCTCATGAACTAAGATTATCTGCTTTTATAATTTATGTCCATCGCACAACTTAACTATCTCGACTACTTATTCCATTTGATGATTTGATTTCATAGGCTCGATGAGATCTAAAGAGTTTCGTGACACTTCAAATCTTTGATGATGTAACTTCAAGAAAAAATAAGTGAAGACATTAAGAAGCAGCGATTCGAATATTAACGCCTCCTTGTGTACTGTTAACCCCTAGTCAAGTTAAAAACAACTTCTACATGACGGCTGAAAAAGGAGAGCCCACTGTTCATAAAGCTGGTTGTTTTGTTAGCTTTCTTTCATTTTATCAGCAGCCCCAAGGGGCCAACCCTTATCGGGCTCAGCCTCGCCTTGGCTTAGGCAAGGCTGGCTCGCCCAACCGATAGCCGCTAAAGGAAGAAGAAAGGAACGACAGAAAAAAAAGGAAAAAATAATAAATTAAAATATTATTAAAAATTATCAACATCCACACCTTAACAAAATTTGGTCAAAATTAACAAGAAGAATTGAATTGATACCAAATGAAGAGTTTTATGGCTAAATTAACATTAATTTGAGAAGTTTATAACTAAATTAATATTATTAAAAGTTTAGAACTATATCAAATGAAAATTTTTATAACTAATACTATTACAAATACAATAGATTTATGACTTTTTTAACACTTTTATGCATACTTTAAAATAGTTAGAACTGGTTGACGCACCCAAAATGGCTCTCCAAGGGCCATTCAAGGTACGCTCAGCCGCATCAATTATTAAAGCGCCCCCGACTTTTAATATTAATTTTATCTCTTTTCTTATTTTCTCCTTCTTCTCCTGATGTTCTGAGTGAGGCCAGGCTCGCCGGACGGCTGGGCAACGCAGCCTCAACCACCATTGGCAAGGCTGGCCTCGCCTCCTTCTGCGACTGCCTCGCCCAGTGGCTAGTGAGCAGTTCGTCTGTGAGGACTCTCCGATCGTTCAGAGTCAATTCCCGGCTCCGCTTCGGTTTCAATTGGAATACAAGCAAAGCCATTAGCGACAATTCGCGAAAACAACCTGCGAACTGTCGTATTTCGAGCAAACATTGACAACCCAAGAAGCGCAACTTTGAAAGATATCGAATGATCAAATCTTCATTAACAACAACAACGATCCAAAAATGATAATTGCTACGGCTACTGTCATCTCCATCGAATTGATGTTTAGAAAAAAGAGAGAGAACCGAACAAAATGTCGAAAGAACTCCTGGTTCTTCACAACTCATCATAAGCTTCATCATCTTCAGAGCTTGCCGATGATGAACCGCCGCTCTTCTCGTAGACCTGCTTGATGACCGGCGTACACACCGCCTCGACCTCCTTCAACTTCTCGTCGAAGTCCTCCTTCTCCGCCGTGTTCTGGTTCTCGTCCAGCCACTCGAGCGCCTCCTTGAGGGCGCTGTCTATCTTCTCCTTGTCGTCCGCGTCGATCTTGTCCGCGAGCTTGTCCTTGTCGCCGATGGTGGCCCTCATGCTGTACACGTAGCTCTCCAGCTTGTTCCGCGCGTCCACCTTCTCTTTGACCTTCTGGTCCTCTTCTCTGAACCGCTCGGCCTCTTCCACCATCCTCTCGATCTCTTCCTGGCTGAGCCGCCCCTTGTCGTTCGTGATGGTGATGGACTCCGCCTTCTTTGCAGCCTTGTCCTCGGCTTTCACGTTTACGATGCCATTCGCGTCGACTTCGAATGTGACCTCAATCTGGGGCACTCCCCTGCAACAGACAGCTTAGTACTTAGTCGAATGCCGCTGCCATGTCATGAACTTGCGATGAATGAATTAGATCAGGTTCAAGCTCATATTCTTCGAAAATTTAGAATCTTTATGGAGCTGAGATGGCTCAACTATCGGACTGCATTGATCAATAGGGAATGACAGATTACCTGGGAGCAGGTGGAATGCCGGAGAGGTCGAACCTTCCAAGCTCGCGGCAATCTTTAGTCAAGCTTCTTTCGCCTTCAAAGACCTGTTGGTTTTACACGGACATTAGATAATGAGTCACTGCTCAAGAAAAGGCAAGTATGATTTCATGAGCACCGCGTGAATATGCAGGCAATACCTTGATCGACACTGTGGTCTGTTGATCTTGATATGTAGTGAAGACCTGAGACTTCTTGGTTGGAATGACAGTGTTTCTCGGGATCAACTTGGTCATGACGCCGCCGGCTGTCTCAATGCCCAGACTAAGTGGAATCACATCAAGCAAGAGGATATCTGCACAAATTAGACATTATCAATCTCTCCATCAAGCCATCCCACATCACTGACCAGCAACAAAGCAAACTCTCTAGTGCAGTAGATCATATCTTTACCTTTGGTTTCCTCGCCGCCTTCTCCACTAAGGATTCCACCCTGAACAGCCGCACCATAGGCGACAGCCTCATCAGGATTCACACCCTTATTCGGCTCTTTTCCATCGAAGAAGTCCTTCAAAAGTTGCTGCACCTTTGGGATTCTGGTGCTTCCTCCGACGAGAACGATTTCGTGGATATCGGTTTTCTTAAGACCCGCGTCTTCCAGGGCCTTCTTAACCGGCCCCATCGTCTTCTTGAACAGGTCCATGTTCAACTCTTCAAACCTCGCCCTCGTCAATGGCTCCGAGAAATCAACCCCATCGAAGAGAGACTCGATCTCGACCCGGACTTGGTGCTGGCTACTCAGCGCCCTCTTAGCCCTCTCGCATTCCTTTCGGAGCTTCCCAAGGGCCTTGTTGTCCTTGCTGATGTCCTTGTTGTACTTCTTCTTGATCAACTTGATGAAGTAGTCCATGACTCTGTGGTCGAAGTCCTCTCCTCCGAGGTGGGTGTTGCCGCTGGTCGCCAAGACCTCAAACACGCCGTTGTCAATGGTCAGGATACTCACGTCGAATGTACCGCCGCCAAGATCAAAAACCAAGATGTTCTTCTCTCCTCCTTTCTTGTCCAGGCCATAGGCTATAGCAGCCGCGGTAGGCTCGTTTATGATCCTTGCCACATTCAAGCCAGCAATGACGCCAGCATCCTTCGTGGCCTGCCTCTGAGCGTCATTGAAATAAGCTACACAGACAAGCACACAATCAAGACTCGATTGCCGAGTACTTGGCGACAACGCCAGGTACTGAGATAATAAATTTCAGCAGATAAGTGATACCTGGGACAGTGACGACTGCATCCTTGATTTTCTTTCCGAGGTAAGCTTCGGCCGTCTCTTTCATCTTCCCCAATATCATCGCGCTGATCTCCTCCGGGCTAAACACCTTCGTTTCGCCTTTCACCTTCACCTGGATGTAAGGCTTTCCATCCTTGTTTACGACCTTATAAGGCAAGTACTTGATATCTCGCTGAACCTCCGCATCATCGAACCTTCAAGCAAACAGGTCGAAATGCGAATAAGTAAACTCAGTCACAAGGCACGAACAATCACCGAAAAGCAAAACATCCGAAAGGCATGTATAGATCTACTTACTTTCTCCCTATTAGGCGCTTCACATCGAAGATAGTGCGTTCCGCGTTCATGGCCGCTTGATTCTTCGCGGCTTCTCCAATGAGTCGTTCGGTGTCCGTGAACGCGACCCACGAAGGGGTGATTCTGTTTCCTTGATCGTTGGCTATAATTTCCACGTGGCCATTCTTGTACACGCCGACACAAGAGTACGTAGTCCCGAGATCGATCCCAATGACCGTCCCGACCTTCGGCGAATCATCAGCAGCAGCAGCCGCCAACCCCAGACAGAATTCTACAGAGGACAGCAATCAACACAAGCAGAGCATACATATCAGGAAACTCCATTCACTTAAAAAACTCCAATTTCTCCGTGAAAGCTCTCACTACAAACTGCTCATATAATCCACAAACTTCTATTCTATCTTCTTTTTCAGAAGTAAATGAAATTTCAAACAGAGAACACACCCTCTGGCTTTTGCCACTACTTCTCCATCAAGCAAACAGAGCCACCGCGCCGACATTCTCCGACGACTCAACTTTTTATGCTAGGATTAATCGGTGCCTATACATAGACATTGCATCGTATTCTAACGCCTAAACTTCCTCAATGATCGGCTCAAATTCGAACATCCAGCGAAACTTCACTAGAACATAAATCGATCAAGTCCCGCCATCGCCGACGGCCGAGTCCATAAAAAGCAACACAGAGCAATCACTCGCATCGTCAAGATCACGACTTAAAACCGAAGAACTCATTCCTACTTCCTGTTCAGACCATGAATTTCCCTACGAAAGAGCAGACCGACATCGTAAACAAAACACAACGAAACTCAACGTAAGGACTCACCTAAAGCAAGCAGAAGCAGGAACGCCAGCGCCCTGCTCTCGATCCTCCTCGCCGCCATCTCTCTCTCTCTCTCTCTCTCTCTGTCTCTCTTGCTTGTGACTCGGAAAATCGCCGGCGATTCGGACGGAACTGCTCTCGCTGAGAAATTGAGTTAGATGATGTTGCCTAAAGCGCGCCAGAGATTTATAGCGTTCGGGTGTAGCGCGATCGGCGGGGCGCTAGAGTGTTCCATCGTCATGGCGGGCCGAAAGATTCGGCCGGGACACGACACGTTGAAGGGCCAATGGGACGCGGACACGTCGGATGCTACCAAGTGTCCGAGTCTTGTCGGGAACGTTCTTGTAGTTCCTGGAGGGAGGGAGCTCCAGGTAGTCGACAGCAGGACAGGTGTACACCTGTCATTGGTCGGATGATAGCACCGGGGTCGTGACGAGTTTTTGCCGAGTGAATTTCGGAGCTCATCGGAAGTTGCTTGTCTCATGCTTTGAAAACGTTTGGAGACGAACAAAATGTTTTTTAAATTGTAAAATGTAAATCTTAACATATTTGAGGTATTTCCCTTCCAACAAAAGTCTAATTGCATATGCCACAAAATTTGCATAAAAAAATTGAAATTCTTACAAAATAGACACTAGAGAGACATGACTACATTCATTAAAATTAATCGAGTTAAAAAGATCCATATTTCGCCTTACAGATATATAAAATACATAAGTTAGATTAGTCAACTGATCTTTTCACATTCATGTATGATTCAGTTCACAAATTAAAACTAGAACACTTTTCCAAAGATTCATATTGCCTGGGCGATAAATTTGTTCGCCAAGCATAACAAGAAGCATAACTTATCTTCGAAGCATCTTTTAATCTCTCTACTAAGCTAAAAATGGTAAGTAAAATAAGAAAAGTTATCAAAAATGTCTTAAACTTATTGCAATTAATTTCTAATTTTTTTCAATTAATTTGGTTAATTTAGTTCTAAATATTTTAATAATATGTCAATTTAATCATACTGTCAATTTTTGATAGAAATCACTAATATAGATATCACCCATGCCACATAAGAAGGTCGATATTAACGTGAATAATTTTATAATTTATAAAAATAATTTGGTTGAGATTGATCGATAAGTTGATATGATTACATGACTCCTAATGACATAATATCAATGCATCGATATGAACATGACACGAAATATCTTTAAATGTTCTAAAATCTATTTCAAAATTGGAGTAACCATCTGTAAAAGAATTCTTTTAGCTCACGTAGTTCTGCAGAACGGGTGTACACCTGTCATTGGTCTGATGATAGCACCGTGACGTGTTTTTGCGGAGTGAGAATAGGACCTCATCGGAAGCTGCTGTCTCATGCTTTCTTTTTTCTTGTTTATTTTTTTTATAAACATTTGGGGACGAACAATATGTTTTTTAAATTGTAAGAAGTACTATCTTAACATATTTGGGGTATTTCCCTGCTAATGAAAGTCTAATTGCATAAGCCATAAAATTTGCATAATAATAAACAAATTTTAGAGATCGACATGACTACATTTATTGAGATTAATCGAGTCAAAAAGATCCATATTTCGTGTTATAAAAAATACAATAAATAAGTTAGAAAAGAAAGATACTAGAAATGTCAAAAATTATGTACGATGTTCACTTTAATACAAAATTTCTTTGTCGATTCACTTAAGTGCCAAATCTTAGAAAAAAAAAATATCACTTAAGCACCTCCTACAAGAAATTCCAACCATAGATATTACATAGCTTTTATAATTAAAATTCTTATCTAAGGTGACATTTTGTTTTTATAATGAATTGATCATTTTTTAACCTGTACCACGACATCATTTATGAGTTATATGTCAACTGAACACACGGCAAACCATGTAAGATTGAAAAATTAAATAAATATAGTCACGTTAGATTTCTTGCAAGCTGGATCAAAATTGGCACTTACGTGATCATTTTTCTTTTAAAGTAGCACTTAAGTTATTTGAAAAAAAAAATTGACACTAAAGTGAGCGCCACACTTCATGTGTCCTTTTCCTCGTAAGTTAGATTAGTCAAGTGATTTTTTAACCTAGACAAAAAAAAAAAATTGCATTCGTGCATGACTCAATTAACAAATTAAAATTAGGACACTTTTCAAAAAATTCATATTGCTTGGGTGATAGATTGCTTGCGTAGCGTAACAAGAAATATAACTTATCTTCGAAACAGCTTTTAATCTTTGTATTAAGCTAAAAATTGTAAGTAAAAAGAAGGAATATTATCAAAAATATCTTAAATCTATTGTTTGCATGCTGACTAAATCATAAACCTTTCAGTTTGGTTAATTTAATCCTAAACTTTCGACAATGTGCCAATTTAGTTATTCTGGTAAGTTTTTATCATAAATCACTAATGTGGACATCAAGTGTGCCACGTAGGACAGTTGGTGCTGACGTGCATAATTTTATAATTTGTAAAAAATAAATATCCGTCGAGACTAATTAGTAAGTTTATATGATTACATAACTTGTCATGACATAAAATAAACCTGTTAACATAAACCTAATGTGAAATATCCTTAATGTTATAAAATCTATTTGCAAAGTGCAATAACCGTCAATAAAAGAAAGTTCTTGTAATTGATTTTGTCTGATTGGGCCACATATAGGATATGTCCATATAAACCCATTAAATTATATGGCTTTTCCGGGCTAATTCCGTATCCGGCGATTAGACACGAACACAATATGATTATTAATCGTGTCTTGCAGTTGACATGAAATTGACCTAAACACAATATTGGAACCTGTCAAATTCGTATTGTGTTATTAGGTCATACTAGCAATAGTCATCCCTATTTGCCGTTCCACTTAGAGTTGTTAAACAAGTGGGTCGGGTCGGGTCATTAATGATTTGACCCAAATTGACCTATTAACCCATTTATGACTCATTTATACCTAATGTAAATGTTTCGACCCATACCCAACCCATACCCGATCCAATCTATATTAATAAAATATTTTCATATTTAACCAAATTTAGAAAAACTTATTTCTATGTTTTTTTTAAAGATTATATTACTAAAATAATTTTTTAAAAAATGGTATTGCTAAAATAGTTTTATACAACACAAATTTAATGGATAATTTTTATAATCTCTAAAATAATTATTTAAAAAACGAATTTTAATTATTTTTTAAAATAAAATTTTTAATTATTTTTATTTTATTTTTAAAATATAATTTTCTTTTTCCTTTTTTGTTCTTCTTCTTCTTTGGCCTGCAGCTGGCCATGATGACGGCGAAGCTCGAGGCTCGCCCGATCGGCGAGGCTTGAGCCTCACTTGACGCCAGCAAGCTCGAGCCTCGCCTGACGCCGGTGAGCTTAAGTCTCGCTAGACTAGCGAGGCTCGAGCTTCACCAGATATGGCAAGGCTTGCTTCGCCAGATCTAGCAAGGCTTGCTGGCGTCAAGCGAGCTTGAGCTCACCCCTTGCCGAGCGTCGGTGAGGCCTCCGCCTCGCCAAATTCGGTGAGCTCGAGCTCGAGGCTCGCTTGGTCGATTGCCGGCCATCGTCGTGCCGGCCAATGAAGGAAGAAGAAAGGAAAAAAAGGAAAGGAAAAAAGAAAAATAATTATAATAAAAAATAATTATAATTTCAGTTTTTATAATTTTTTTATAAAGTTAAAGAGGGGAGAGAGAGATTGTGAGGTTTTGGTTGAAAATGGATTCTAAATTCAACCCATTTAAGACCTACTTAAGACTCACTATCAAAATCTTTAATTATTAAACATATTTAACTACTTTTTATCAAAAACAAGTGACCCATATATGATCAATTTATGATTTAAATGGGTCATATATGGGTCTAAGACCCATTTTAACACCTCTAGCCATAGCCCGATCAAATTTACGCGGCAGACGAGCATGGCTTCCTTGAGCATATGGGTTTTCGTTCTTATCACTTATCAGAGGGGGATTCAAATAACTTGAGAAGCCACCGCACCGGTAATTGAATTGTTCGTTTGGTATATTTTATTATTTGCTTTACATCCTACCTTAGATTTTGACGTGCACTTCGTTTTGAATCCTTAGAGCACTCGAACTCGAGGCGAATTTCTTGATTCATCGAGTTTTGGACGAGAAACAGTTGCTCTTAACTTCTGGCCTATTCCGAAACGACTTCAAATTAGATATCGAATCCTTAGAGCACTCGAGCTCGAGACGAGCTCGAATAGTGCTAAATCACGCCGACTCGGCTCTGCTCGATTGCATGTGATGAGACTTCAGCCTCTCGAGGTTGCAAAATAGCCAGTCGCTCTAAGAAGAACTAGAGGTAACTAGGACGTGTTAGCTTAAGTCCAAAGAGGGCCAGCCCGCCAGAGTTTCCAACTCGGAGGCTAGCATACATGCTTGAAATGGAACCCACATCAATGGCTTCCTACCATTTAGTTTTTGCCCATCATTTGTTGAATCAATAGCGTCGCACGTCCGCGGCAATTGGAACAAGGCCAAAGTCGAGGTGAGTCTTCTATTGCTTTTCTTCACATGTGCAGCACGACATGACAAATCGGGGTGATTACATGTCGTGCAATTGGGCTCATTTAACCGAGTGGAATGTAGCATATATAATCGTCGACATCATTCAATCGTCTATAGTTTGGAGAACAGTATAAAAAAAAGTCTTAAACGTATTATATTAGTATTAATTCAATCTTAAACACCCTTCAATTGTACTCATTTAATCCTAAAACTTTTCATATTGGTACCCCCTTGCTAGATCTGGCAAGGCCGATCCTCACCCGGGCTAGGGTGGCCTCGTCAGGCCTTGCTTGGGCGAGGGCGAGTCCCACCATCATCGGCACTTTTCCTATGTTTACATTAGTAATTTTCGGCTTAAATTAGCTAAATGTACTGAATTGGTATCAATATGAAAATGTTTAAAACTAAATTAACTAAATTGAAAGGTTAACGGCCGAATTGGTGCCAATGCAACATGTTTAAAAAGTTTTTGATACTTTTCTCGTGAATGAAATAGTAATTAATAGTACATGCACGAGAGAGAAAAAAAAATTATCGCTAAGCGACAAGTTATTCCTCCTTTGGATTGCTCGTGATAATCGTTAAGCAACAAGTCGTTCCTCGTCAAAAAGTCTTTTGAAATCATTTGATTCCACCTAAGATGTTAATGATTATTTCGAGTGGTGTTGACTTGAGCATCCGCTATTGTGCTTGTGCGGTCGTCCGTCGGGATTCGACCAAAGCCTGGATAAGTTTTGGGGTAAGCAGGCCATCAACGTTAATGTACACAGTTGATCCCTAAAAGTCTACGTCGTCACCTTCTTTGCAAATGATTAGTCCGTAGAAAATTTATTCACATAAACAACTAATCAATCAATAAGAAACGGATTCATATATGACTATAAAACACACCTAGATCAATAAATACAGCGGAATTAAAGCATACATGTTTGAGTCATTACTTCACTTAATGAAAAGTAGACCAATCTAATAATCAGTAATTTATCGGAATGCTAGATCTTCCATGACCTATTTCGATATAACAGCTACTGATAGGTATAATCTACCATTTTATAGGCTAGAGATAGGACCTAACAAACCCTAATCAACAACGTGTCAACTGCGCCCTTCCCATTATGGGCTTCAGTTAAACATAATTACCTATACTTCGCTGCTCAACTAGGTCCGTTATTAATAGATGACAATACCCATTCAATCATATCACTGTAGGGTTCAACAAATATTGGAATATCTATTAACCCGATTATTTAAAATAGAAAATTAATTAATTGATTAATGTAAGCTCATATTATAGAAAATTTCCAACATAGTTTTCTTATACGCAAGTTCTTCGGCCTTTTTCTTTCTTTCCGGTTTGCTATATGAAGTTTTTTGAGCACCGGCTCGACTTGCGAGACACGAGCACACATGCGCAGAATGAAAGGAGTAATTTATAAGTATACTCGTCTCGAGATCGATCGTTTCAAGTTCCAAGCGATGGGGTGTCCAATCGATTGTTCTACTGGACTCGAATTACAAACTTTGTATGTAGGAACTGTCAAACCGGGTGATTACGTATCTAGATATGCTCACTAACTATTCTTATTAGCATGCTAATTGATACATCATCATTATAATCGATGATTATAATATTAGAACCTACCCATGATAAATCGGAGCCGAGCAATTCACAAGTCACGACTGACGACTATATTACCGCTGCTTCTTCTTCTTCTTTTGTTTTGGGTGATGCCTTTGTCCTTTTGATAAAGTCATGGGACGCGTAAATGCGCAAGCGGTCAGACAAGACAAGCACATTGTCGTGGAAATTCCTAATCTAATTACGAAAAGAGGGTATAAATTTATAATATATCACAAGGTCAGTCCTCGCAAAACGGGATCACGAAAGGTTGTCTGAAACCGTGTGAAGACTATAGTAACAAGTATGTTAAAATAAGAAACGGCGACTCGTGCATGCAACTCGGTGGAATGGATATGGGGAGGCTTGACTATAGATTATAAGAATTTTAACTTAAACAAATGACATGGCTTTGCTTCGCGGCCCATGTGCCATCACGGACTTTAGGCGAGGCTAGCCGACACCAGACTAGCTTACCGATAGCCAGCTTTGACCTCACCAGCCCCTTGTCAGCGGCCTACACTCTTACATGAGATACGGACAATTTTAGAATTATGAAAGTTTAATGAGGGCAAAATTGAGAAACAATGTATTTACATTCCAAAAATTCTCAAAGTATTTCCGCATTTGCATTGAGCTGAAGCCATTTAGAGGTTTTAGAAATGCAACCATATTTGCATTTAGCGGCCTTTCAAAAAGTGGTTCTCAAACCGGCGTATGTCATCCAAGTTCTCCCTCTTTTGATGTGTTCTTTGTTCCGCTTTTCAGGTGACCGCATGAGAAAAGGTAAAGATTAATGAATTGATTTCTAATGACAAATTCGTGAGGGTCTATATGTATTTTGATGGGCCGTGTTCGAGCACTCATGTTGATGCCCTTAATTTGTATTTTTGACATTATTATCGATTGCGATCATTGAAGAGAATAGTCCCGATCTCCTAAATCCATTCATCCTCCTCATTAGGGCCATTCGATTATAATTTAGAATGTATATTAGTTAGAAATCGCTAATGTGACAATTTTTATAATTTTCAGTTTTTTTAAAATCTATCATGTGGAAGCCTTGCCCTCATTTGTTTAGGTGAGGATGAACCTTACCCGAGGCCGATGAGGTTGAGCCTCACCCTATGGACGGTTGTTGGCCATCATCGAGACCTAGTGACTTGCAAGAAAGAACGAAGGAAAAAGAAAAGATTAAAAAATTATACGAAATTATCTACGTAAATAACGATCGTGCTAAATAAGACGATCAACGTCCACGTCAGCAATTTTCGACCGAAATTAGTTAGAAATATTCCATTGATAAATCGTCAAACTATTTAGAATCAAATTGATCAAATTAAAAGATTTAGGATAATAGGTTTAAGATTTAATTTATTAATTTTCACTTTGGATATAGTTTATTATATATTGAAAACATGCCATAAAGTATTGATTGACAAAGAATCATTTATTCTCCAAATTATGTGCGGCACTCACTTTAGTACAAAAGTTTTCGCTAGCTTATTTAAGTACCAAATCCCAGAAAAAAAAAATATCACTTAAGTGTCTTTAGCGAAAAATTCCGACTAAAGAAATTACATGGCTATTATAACTAAAATTTCCATCTAAAGTGACATTTTTTTGATATTGAAGTGATCATTTTTTGACTTGCTACACGACGTCATTTAGGGGTTATATGCTTACGGGGCACACTAGCAAGTTATGTAGGATTGAAAAGTTAATAAAATATGGCAACGTTGGATTTCTTGCAATCCAAATTGAAGTTAGACTTACGTGATATTTTTTTTTTAAGTGACACTTAAGTGATCAAAAAAGAAAATGGCATTAAAGTGATCGCTATACAAAACTTTTGACACTTCGAGTGTCCTTTACCCGATAAGTTAGATTACTCAAGTGATTTTTAACTTAGACCTGGAAAAAAGTGATTTTTTCACATTTGTGCATGACTCATTTAACAAATTAAAATTAGGACACTTTTCCAAAAATTAATATTGCTTGGGTGATAGATTGCTCGTGGAGCGCAACTAGAAATATAACTTATCTTCGAAGCATCTTTTGATCTTTGTATCAAGCTAAGAATAGTAAGTAAAAAGAAGGAAACTTAAACCTATTATACACATGCAGACTCAATCATAAACCTTTAATTTTAGCCAATTTAGTCCTAAACATTTGGACACTGTACCAATTTAGTTATTTTGGTCATTTTTTTATCGAAAATTAATAATGTGGATATCAACTGTGCCACATAGAACAATTGGTGTTGACATGGATAATTTTATAATTTATAAAAATAAATATTTTATAAAATCCATTTGCAAAATGCAATAACCGTCAATGAAAGAAAGTTCTTGTAATTGGTTGTGTCTAATTGGGTCACAGGTCGTGTCCATATTAACCCATTAAATTAAATGGCTTTTACGGCTAATTCCGTATTTGGCAATTAGACACGAACACAATACGATTATTAATCGTGTCTTGCAGTTGACATGAAATTGACCTAAACACGATTTAACTTCAATCAGAACCTGTTAATTTCGCATGGTGTTATTAGGTCGTATCAGCAATTGTCATCCCTATCCGCCGTTCCACCATGTGCTAGCGGAAGTAAAGCCGGGGGTGATCCCAAGCCATAGCCCGATCAAATTTATGCGGCAGGCGAGCATGGCTTCCTGGAGCAAAGTGGTTTTCGAACTTATCACTTATCAGAGGGGAATTCAAAACCACTTGAGAAACCATGGCAATGGTAATTGAATCGTTCATTTGGTAAATTTTATTATTTGCTTCACATCCTACGTTAGATTTTGAGGTGCACTTCGTTTTGAGCAATGCTAGTCCTGCTAAGGTGACAATCTATAACTCATTCATCTGCACGAAGGAGTAATTTTCTCCGTAACTATCGAGGAGAATTTCTTGATTCTTCGAGTTTTGGACGAGGAACGGTTGCCCTTAACTTCTAGTCCATTCCAAATCGACCTCGAATTGGGTATCAAATCTTTAGAGCACTCGAGCTCGAGACGAGATACGATAGTGCTAAATCATGCCGACTCGCCTCCGCTCGATTACATGTAACGAGACTTCAGCCTCTCGTGCTCGCAAAAGAGCCGATCGCTCTACGTAGACCTAGAGGTAACTAGGGCGTGTTAGCTTAAGTCCAAAGAGGGCCAACCCACCAGAGTTTCAACTCGGAGGCTAACATACATGCTTGAAAAGTGAATCGACCCCGGCTTCCTACCATTTACTTTTTGCCCATCATTCGTTGAATCAATAGCGTCGCACGTTCACGGCAATTAGAACACGGCCAAAGCCGAGGTCGGTCTTCTTTTGCTTTTCTTCACATATGCAACACGACATGACGAATCGGGTGATTAAATGTCCTGCAATCGGGCCCATCTAGCCGAATCGGATACAGCACATATATAATTGTCAACGTCATTCAATAGTCTACAGTTTGGGAAAAAAATGTCATAAATATATTACATTAATATTAATTTATTTATAAACCTTTTAATTTGGTCAATTTAATTATAAACATTTTCACATTGATATCTTGCTACATTGGGCAAGGTTGCTTACCCAAGCTAGGACGACCTCATTGAGTCTCGCTTGCGAGGCCCACCGTTGCTCGTACTTGTCTGACATTTACATTAGTAATTTTTTGCATAAATTGGTTGAATAAACTAAATTGGTATAAATGTGGAAAATTTTAAGATTAAACTGACCTAATTGAAATGTTTAGAATTGAATTAGTACATATATAATAAGTTTAAGAATTTTTGGTATTTTTCCTGTGATTGAAATAGTAATTATTAGTGCATGCACGAGGGTGAAAAAAGAAACAATCGCTAAGCAGCAAGTTGTTCCTCCCTTGGAATACTCGTGATAATCGTTAAGCAACAAGTTGTTCCTCGTTAAAAGGTCTTTTGAAGTCATCCGATTCCACCTAAGATGATGATTATTTCAAGTGGAGTTGACTTGAGCATCCGCTATTAGTCTACTAGCCCCCATCGTACTAATAGCGGATAAGTTTTGGGGGCTAAGCAAGAAAGCAACTAATCAATGTTAACCTACCCAATTGATCCCTAAAAGTCCTCATCGTCACCTTCTTCGCGAATGATTAGTCTTCTTACCTACAAGCTCTTTTGCCTCCTTCTTTCTTTCCAGCTTGCTAGATGATTTTATCTAGTATGGCGCAACTCCTGAGATATGAGTACACATGCGTAGAACCAAAGGAGTCATTTATAAATATAACCATCTCTAAATCAACCGCTTGAAGTTTCTAGTGGTGGTGTGTCCAATTGATTGTTCTAATAGACCCGAATTACAATCTTTGTATATCGGAACTGCCAGACCGGGTGATTAGGTATGTAGATGTGCTCAGTCACAATTCTTATTAGCATGCTACATGATACATCATCATTATAACTGATGATTATAATATTAGAACCTACCCATGATAAATCGGAGCCGAGCAATTCACAAGTCACGACTTACGACTATTCTGCCGCTGCTGCTTCTTCTTCTTCTTTTGTTTTGGGCAACGCCTTTATCCTTTTAATAAGGTCATCGGACGCGTGAATGCGCAAGCGGTCAGACAAGACAAGCACATTGTCGTGGAAATTCCTAGTCTAGGTAAGAAACGACGGTATAAATTTATAACATATATGACAAGGTCAGACGTCGCAAAACGTGGTTCCGTGAGGTTTTCTTAAAACCATGGGAAGAGTACAGTTACAAGAATCTTGGGATAAGATACGGCGACTCGGGCATGCAACTCGGTGGAACGGATGTGGGGTGGCTTGACTAGATTATGAGAACTTTAACTCAAACAAATGACATGGCCTTGCTTCGCAGCCCATGCGCCACTGCGGACCTTAGGCAAGGCTGGCCGGCACCAGACTAGCTTATCGGTAGCCAGCTCTGGCCTCACTAGCCCCTTGCCCGTGGCCTACACTCTCACGTGAGGTGAGGACATTTTCAAAATTATGAAAGTTTAACGAGGGCAAAATTGGAAAAAAATGTATTCACATTTTAAAAAACGCGCAAAGTATCTCTGAATTTGCACTAAGTTGAAGGCCTTTAGAGGCTTTAAAATTGGGGGTGAACATATCAGACCGCTCGGACAGGACCGGTTGGTTTGGTCCGATTTCTAGGGGCATCAATCCGGTTCCCAGTTCCTTGAAAATGAAACTGGTAATTTTTCTGTATGGTTCTTGGTTCCGAGGGGGGAATCGGACCCAATCAAATCGATTGGTCCAATCCGGTTCCCAATCCCCAAAAATGGAAACTAGTCCTCCCAATCTGATTTCCGATTCCAAGTGAAATCGGACTAGACCGAGAACCGATCATTGGCAACTATATCTTCCAAGATCTCCAAAAAAAAAAAAAAATTGTCAAACAGTTCTTGTTTTTGCCCAAAGGCCTTTCAAAAAATGGTTCTCAATCAGGCATATGTCATCCCCGTTCTTCTCTCTTTTGATGTGTTCTTTGTTCCGCTTTTCAGGTGATAGCATGAGAAAAGGTAACGATTAATGAATTGATTTATGATGTCGAATTCGTGAGGGTCTCTATATATATAGATGGGAGATGTTCGAGCACTCATGTTGATGCGCTTAATTTGTATTTTCGACAGTGTTATTGATCGCAATTATTGAAGAGAACAGTCTCGATCTCCTACGTCCATCTCATTCTCCTCGATAGGGTCATTCAATTACAATTTAGAATATATGTTGGTTAAAAATCGCTAAAGTGACAATTTTTGTAATTTTTATTTTATTTAAAAAAATTATTGTATGTAAGTCTCGCCCTCATTTGATCTGGTAAGGACGAACCTTACCTGAGGCCGGTGATTTTGACCCTCGCCCTGTGGTTGTCGGCCATCATTGAGACCTAGCAAATTGCGAAGGAAGAAGGAAGGAAAAAGAAAAGATTAAAAATTATAAAAAATTATCTACGTCAATAATGACCGTGCCACACAAAAAAACCAATGTTAACGTCACTAATTTCCAATGAAAATTAACCAAAAGTATTCCATTGATAAATTGTCAAAATATTTAGATTTAAATTGACCAAATTAAAAAATTTATGACTGAATTTACATTCATATAATAGATTTAAGATTTAATTTGTTAATTGTTGCTTTGGATATAGTTTATTATATATTGAAAACATGCCATAAAGTATCGATTGGCGAAGAATCAGTTCTTCTGGAAATCTGAACAAAGCTGGCAGATTAACGTCGATGTTGACCTTTTTGACAAGTGGAGGTTGGACAAGTTTTTGAGTTGGTTGGTGCTGAGTTTGAACGTTGAAGAAGTGCCTCCAAACATAAATAAACTGTCTCCAACCAAAGCTCAAAAACCAAGGGACTCTAGCCCCTGGTTTCTTCATTTTTTTAATCCTTTTCTTTCATCTGCACTACCTAAACCTCCTAGCCACCTCTGCTTACATATATACAAACCCTTCTCTCTACTTGCCTAGGATAACGCAAACCTCCATCACATACTCAAAACATTCTCTTTAACTTCTCCATTTTTGTCCCGAATCCAAGTGCACATTATCTCCCAACTCACTCTTGTTCTCCTCCGAAGGAAAAACCTTTCCTGGTAAGGTTTCAACCAGAGCTTTTGGTCTTCGATTTCGCATCTTGCATCGAGATTTTTGCTAGTTGGCCTCTTCTCTATTACATTATCATTTGTTTCCGGTATGTTGTTTGAGAAATTAAATGAGCTGGCACATGGGAAGTTGTCAAAGTTAAAATGTCCCATCTCATGCAATTGAATTACTATTGCATTTTATGTGGGCTCCATATGTAAATGTCACAAGTAGATCAACCTAACTCTTCCTAACCCATCCAGCCTTAAGAATTTCTTTTAGGAATTTCTTTTCAAGTCAGCCTTACTAAGTCAGCCTATCTTAAAGAGAAAAACTCTAGAAAGAAGCTCCAAAATATATTTTGCTTGTAAATGAGATATAAATAAAGGAAACAAGTCTCTATATTATAGCTGTAAATATCATCTTGATCTAATGGTGGAAATTAAATTTCTCCACTTACCAACTACCTGCATTTATTACAATTCTATACAATTATCGTATCGTCCGCCCATTGAGTATTTTAGAATACTTGAGAGAACTTCGGAAGGAACTTCGGAAGAAAGACTAAGGTTTGCTTGTTCATGAATCGCTCACGACCTTCATTTAAAAAACCTCTAGATCACGTCGATTCATCAGGCCAAAAGACACTACGCTCACTAGACGATAGTGTTTACATTTACGAAGTCCAGATTTCTTTCTGCCTCTAGCCTTGCCTTCCGTTGGAATTCAGAGCTCAATTGGTTAATTTTTCTCTAGCTCTAGCAAGAGACAAAAGGACATGTGATATTCTGAGAATAGACAAAACAAGGCATTGGAAAGCAAAAACAGACGTATCAAACCTGGTTGTCATGCATTTGCTACAAAATTTTCCCTGGTCTTCCAGAAAAAAATCAGAGTGTGACTCCAAGAAACAGACCAACTTGTATAACTTCTCTCTATATAAACCCCACTACATCTCTTCTAGATCCATAATTTTTGCCCATTAATTGCAGTGGTCTTTATCAAGTGCTCGCAGGAGCTGTGTGCAAAAGAGAAGAGAGACGCACAGACGATCGGTTTTAAATTTGGAACGATGGAGATCCAAGATCATCACCAGCATGCTCAGTGGTCTGACACAGATAGCAATTGTAGCTCCAGAATTGGTTATAGTGGCCCTTTGAGTAGCATGAGCACCAATATCAGAAGCAATGCAAGATTCAGGGACGACCAAGATGAGGAATGCTACGTCGAGATCACGCTAGATGTCGGCGAGGATAGCGTCTCAGTTCATGACATCAAGGGAGGAGGAGATCCTGAGACCGCATTGCTCACGAGTCGCTTGGGGCTGCGGCCCTCGTCGCTCGGTGCACAGCTGTCGTTCAGGCTCAGACAAGTCTCACAAGAGCTTAGGCGAATCACCTCGACGAAAGGGCGTAATAATCAGATCGATAGGACTAGATCCGGTGCTGCACGGGCATTGCGAGGGCTCCAGTTTATGACCAAGAATGTCGAGATCGATCAAGGTTGGTCTGACGTCGAAGCAAGGTTCGATGAATTGGCTCTTAATGGAGTTCTTCCGAAATCACTCTTCGGCCAGTGCATAGGTATGTCATCTGATTTTGCTAAAAAGAAATGCTAGAATCGAATACTTAATTTATATAAACAATGTTAATTGTTTCAAACGGAAAGATCTGCATTTATTACATTGTTCCATCTCAAGAATATTCTGTCAACTCATTTAGTCCTTCGATACATTTCTTAGATATTAGTGAACTTGCATTAAATTAGAGTAGCGGACTGACAAGGATCGTTGCATCTGTTCAGGGATGAATGAATCCAGTGAGTTTGCCAGCGAGCTATTTGACGCGCTGGCACGACGGAGAGGCATAACATCGTCTGCGGTAAGCAAGCCTGAGCTACGGGAATTCTGGGAACAGATAGCAGATCAAAGCTTCGATGCGAGGTTGCAAACCTTCTTCGATATGTAAGTTCACATGCCCATTTCACTATAATAGCTTTCACATTGAATCAACTAAAAATCGGGTTTACTTGGGACTTATTCAGACAGAACCATTGAGAAGTAATTTAATGATGCAGGGTAGACAAAAATGCAGATGGTCGGATCACCGAGGAAGAGGTGAAAGAGGTAAGAGATGATCAAGAAAAGAATATGATGATGATGATGAGAAATGATTCAATGTGAGAGAATAATTAATAAGTTACTAATTGTGATCATATCATTGTTAACATCAGATAATTGCGCTAAGTGCTTCGGCGAATAAGCTGTCAAAGATTCAAGAACGAGCAGAGGAATATGCAGCCTTGATCATGGAAGAGTTGGATCCTAGTAATCTGGGATACATTGAGGTACGTGTTCAGATCCAAACCTTCGACTTTTTTAAGTGATTGTTGACCACATGACCCATGTACCGTGCTTACTAATATTCAATTACTTATCTAAGATATTGCCTTGATTTAAAAGTCTAAATTAAGTCAAGTACCTGAGAAGAGCATCTGCTGAACTCCTGTTTTAGCTACACAACCTGGAGACACTCCTCTTGCAAGCCCCAATCCAATCAAGCTCGGCCCACGCCGGGTCCGAGAGCCGGGTCCTGAGCCAGATGCTGAGCCAGAAGCTGGTCCCAACCAGAGAGCACAACCCCATCAAGAGATACTACAAGGCACTGGCCTACTTCATTGAGGACAATTGGAAGAGGATTTGGGTCATGGGCCTATGGATCTCAATCTGTGCAGGCCTGTTCACTTGGAAGTTCATCCAGTACAAGCACAGAGCTGTGTTTGATGTGATGGGCTACTGTGTGACCACAGCTAAGGGTGGAGCTGAGACTACCAAGTTCAACATGGCCCTGATTTTGCTTCCAGTTTGCAGAAACACAGTCACTTGGCTGAGGAGTAGAACCAGGTTGGGTGTGATTGTTCCATTCAATGACAACATCAATTTCCACAAGGTATGAATATGTTATGCCACGATAAATTTAGTTGAAAAGTGTATTTGGATATGCTTTGAAGGAAAAATCAAAAGAGAACATAATTTACTTCATTAAGCACTTAATCTACTTATAAGCGTTAAATGTATGTGGCCTAAATAGGTGATAGCTTGGGGCATTGCGGTTGGGGTTGGTCTACATGCCGGAGCCCATCTGACCTGCGACTTCCCTAGGCTGCTCCATGCCACCGATGCTGAATACGAGCCAATGAAGCAGTTCTTCGGTGAGAAGCGCCCCAATAACTACTGGTGGTTCGTGAAAGGGACTGAGGGCTGGACCGGTGTGTCCATGCTGGTGCTGATGACCATAGCATACACCTTAGCCCAGCCCTGGTTCCGCCGCAACCGGCTGGACCTCCCCAAGGCCCTCAAAAAGCTCACGGGGTTCAATGCTTTTTGGTACTCGCACCACCTCTTTCTGATCGTCTACGTGCTCTTCGTGATACATGGCTACTTCTTGTATTTAGCCAAGAAGTGGTACAAGAGGACAGTGAGTGATAATCTACATCATATTGCTTGGAAATTAATGAGATTTTTACAGTTTGTCCGATATCGCACTCCTAACTATGTCTATGAACTCGTTTTCGCAGACTTGGATGTATCTTGCAGTACCAGTCGCATTGTATGCATCCGAGCGCTTGCTCCGTGCGCTCAGGTCCGGGTACAAGACCGTGCGGATCTTCAAGGTGAGGCTCGGATTCGATTAAGAATTGTTCTGTTTTGGAAACACAGCAGAATAGTTGTCCAGATTGATGTTTTAAACACGAGGCATTCACAATCACAATAACTGAGTTGGAGTCATATACTGGTGCTTTTCAGGTTGCAGTTTATCCAGGAAATGTCATGGCTCTACACATGTCTAAGCCTCAAGGCTTCAGATACACAAGCGGTCAATACATTTTTGTGAACTGTGCAGCTGTTTCTCCATTCCAATGGTAACTTTTATTTTTTAACAAAAAAGACAGAAAAATGATTACTTCTGTACATTACTTGTGTTAGTCATTGAAAAGGAACTTGGCTAACTGGTCAATTGAACATTATCAGGCATCCATTTTCGATCACCTCAGCACCCGGTGACGATTACTTAAGCCTTCATATACGCACCGTGGGCGACTGGACATCTCAGCTTAAATCTGTATTCTCGAAGGTGATTTGTTCGAGTTTATTTCTAAGTAACTTTGCGACGTACTTGGTCCTGCCTATTGGCAACCCATTGTGAGAAATCTTCTGAACTTTAAGTAAGGTCCGCATCAGTCCAATTACGACATGCTGTCGTACGGATGTATATGCTCTTTAAAAACATGACGAAAAGTCACATTGTGAATGTGTGTAGGCATGTCAACCTCCATCAATTGATCAAAGTGGACTTCTAAGAGCAGATATCGCAACAGGAGAAAATGTGCCCAGGTAATTGGACTTGTTCGCGCAACTCATGGTCTGCTCGGCTTGCTAGGCTTGAAGTCTAGAGGAGTAGATTCAGGCAACACGAGCATAGCGTATACAGTTTTTCGTAGAATGGGCAAGCTAATTGGATATCATTTTCAACTAGGATTCCTAGGCTCTTGATCGATGGTCCATACGGTGCTCCAGCACAAGACTACAAGAATTACGACGTGCTTCTCCTAGTCGGGCTTGGCATCGGTGCGACACCATTGATCAGCATCGTCAAGGACGTCCTCAACAACATCAAGCAGCAGAAAGAGATGGAAAAGGGCATCGTAGAGAGCGGCGCGAAGAGCAACAAGCGAAAGCCGTTCCTGACCCGGCGGGCCTACTTCTACTGGGTCACCCGCGAGCAGGGCTCGTTCGAGTGGTTCAGAGGAGTGATGAACGAGGTCGCCGAGAACGACAGGGACGGCGTGATCGAGCTCCACAACTACTGCACCAGCGTGTACGAGGAGGGCGACGCCCGGTCGGCCCTGATCGCGATGCTCCAGTCCCTGAACCACGCCAAGAACGGGGTCGACATCGTGTCGGGCACCCGGGTACGGACGCACTTCGCGAGGCCCAACTGGCGCAACGTCTTCAAGCACGTCGCGGTCAACCACCCCGACGAAAGAGTTGGTGAGCATCCTAAGCACGTCTAGCACATATTTTCCAGGAAGCATAGACATAATTCACTCCAATAATGATTAATTATCACATTTTCAGCATCTAATCGTGAGTCGACTAATGTCAAGACGTTTCCTTTCTTCTACAGGAGTGTTTTATTGTGGCGTACAAGGGGTGGTTGGGGAGATGAGGAGGTTGGCTCAGGACTTCTCCCACAAGACCACCACCAAGTTCTATTTCCACAAAGAGAACTTTTAGCTTTTTAGGTTTATATACTTTATGAATATGTCATATATGTGATATTAATACAGATTCTTATGTATGCCAAATGTATCAATTACAATCTCACACCGTCCAAAAGGGTCGGTCCAGCACCTGCCTTTTTTGTTACCTTTAGATCTTATTAGTGCATGTATAAATGAATATGTGAAAAAGAGTTTAGGATAACATTACATAATAAATTAAAGTTTATGGATCATAACAGTCAATTTTCCCTTTAAAAGACGACCATCTTTATTTCTAGTGCCTACTCAGATATAACAACCTTTTTTTGGCATGTGCTAGGAGTTCGAGTTGAACTACTGAATATGCTATGGACTTGTAAATCTCCTGATGTTAGTTCATGATGGCTCTTAAGGGCTTAATAAAGAGTCCAGTCATGATATGAACAATGAGTAGAGTCGATACTTTGACTTTTTTCATGTTATGTGTATCGAAAATTGTAATAACCTTAATTGGATTGTTAACAAGAGCCTTTGAGATACTTTTCGATAAAATCATATTGGATGTACTTATTAAATCTCTCGAGGCACTCGTTAATATAACACCTGTTCCAAATGTTCTGGTCATCTTGATTCTCATTTAGCATTTTGTTTTGTCTTAGGTTCGTGCTGGTTAGGGGTGATGTCTTCGGGCATATCAAATGTCAGTTGAAAAAAGAAAAAACTTACTAAAGCACTTTTGTCCACTGATTGAAGGTTGAAATAAGCAAAGGGGACCGAGTAGATGCCCACTGCCAAGTCCACTTCAATTAAGGGCTATTACTATATCTAAATTTATGAATCTGACTTGCAATTCGGGAGGGTTCAGATGAAGCATATAATCACACTTGAAAAAGCGACTCACTTGTTGAGTCAAGATTCGCGCTTATTATTTTAACGGAATGACCAACTCAAATGAAAATATATAGTCAAGCAATTTAATTGGATTGCACAAATGTAAAGGTTCATAAACCCTTTATCCCATAAAGTAAAAGAGAATAAGAGGAATGTCAACTTAGATTTCGATAATTCAAGTTGCCCTCTGTCAAGATTGACGAATCCAATCCATTGCACCCCCCCAATCTGGTCAACGAGAATATGAAAATATCTCGAGACCATCAAAACCACATTTTCGAATCGACTTCATGGAAAAGAAAAAAAAAATAAAAGTTTCATTAAAAATTCAAAAGTAAAAAATAGAGTACTATTCTGTTTCATTGATTATCTAACGGACAAACAATCTCTTCATGACTCGGTCAACGTTATCATAAAAGTTCTAACTCCCGTATTTTTATGCATATTTATTGAGTTTGATTTTTTTTGTTATCTAAGAAAACTGCCAACTAGAGTTTCTAAACCCACTAGAAAATGAATGTGTATGGAGATGATATAGTATTACTAGAAAAAAGTATGTAAATGCCATTTCGAATATTACAAATAAGATATCATGTCATTAATTTGGAAGCACGAGCATACAATACTTTGACCTAAGAAAGGTTATGGAGAAAAATTAAGTGATAAGTATACTAGCTTATTTTATGATGCAAAAATTTGCCGTAAAATAAGCATTTACATAAAGTGATAAATAAGTGTTTTCCTCTCCCAACCCCTTCTTTCTCCTGCTCCCCCTTCCTCTTTCGTCTCTTCTACTTTTGGAAGGGAGGGGAATCCCCTCCCAATTGCTTTTCCTTTATTTCCTTTTGTTTCTTTCCTTACTCTCTTAATATAGTATTACATTTGGGAGTTTTGCTCTCCCAATCTTATATTTGGAAACTTTTCTTCCCAATATAATTCTAGACTTTGAATTTTAAACAAGTATTCCGCTTGCAATTTCAATAATGTTCACAACAATTTCAGTATCAAATTTATGCTGCGTTCAAAGTGTTTTAGTTCGAACTTTTGGCACTTCACATTGACTACAAGCCTTACTCTCGCAAGTGTCAGATGTAAGCTTCCTTAACATGTTTATGTTGATTATGTTGATTATGTACAGTGATGGTGTAGAGATGCTAAACCTCTACACATTGCAAAAAAGTAAAGCCATAACTACAAATGAAGATTATGTGTATGTGCTTATCACTCATGATATTGTGTGATTCGGCGGGGAATGTAATCATAGATTTGTTTTTGAAGGACGAGCATATGATTATTTCTACCAATCATACTCTACTGATATGCCTTGATTTTTAGTTTTGGTTTGTTTTGGAGTTTTATGGGCTTACTTTGTTATCGTGACTTTTGAGATTTCTTTTCTTATATTATTTTACCAATGAATGGAAATTTCTTTCAACAAAAAAAAAAGTGATAAATATGGAATTTTGAAAAAGAGTATCTCACATTACTCTATATGTGCTTTGTAGTCGAGCTTTTGTACAATTAGCATGACAAGACACAATTTATAACTTCAACTTATAACTATTCCTCTGAACTTTTTTAAGTTAGTGAAACAATTTCCTAAATTAGTTATGGCAACAAATATTTTATAGTTTTATGTGTAAACGTTTCTATGTTTAATAAATTTGCAAATATTTTTATATATAGCAAAGAAGTAAAAAAAAAAAAAATGGAAGTCAAATTTTAAGATAACATGGAGAGAATTTTACCTGAAGACAGTCAATATTAAGGAGATTCTATGGTTAGGTGACGTCACCGCTCAGTAAGGTCATCCACTTCAATTATCAGGTCAAAGCTTTTGTGCAGTAACTAGTATGCCGCAACGGTCAAAAGTAAAGCGGCATCAATATTTTATTAAAACTTCATTTTTCAAAAGGAAAACGAAAGTTCTTGTGTAGTAAGTATAGTCATTACTCCCTATGTCAAATACCACCAAAAAAAAAATCTAAATTATGCCTATCGTGATATAAATACCTCAATTTTTTGTACCTCAAAAGACCTTTAATTTATCCATTGTGACACAAATACTCCCAACTCTATTATTGTGTTTGTGTCATGAAAAAAACCAAATATATGTCATTTATTATGGTTTCATTCAAGATATTTAATTACAATTGACAAATTTAGGGTTTTTAGTGATAAGAAAATTTTGGAATAATTATGTCACAGTGGTCATGATTTAAGGATTTTTTGGTATAAATCCTAGTTATTGTAAGTAGTTTGATCTAATTCACAGTATTTCACCTTCGTCAAGGTAAATTTTCTCATTTTTAGAAAGTAAATTCAAATGAGAAAATGCCGTCGGCAATCAATCTTTTTCCCCATATCAAACCTTTTTTGTTATCAATAAAATTTTTCTTTCTAATTAATTTGCTCTAATGATCTTTATAAAATTAATATGATATTATTTTATGTAGAGAGAAAGAGAGAGGTGGCTAATGATCGATAGCCACTGCTCATCACCATCAACTAGACCCCTTGTCGATGAATAGAAAAGGCCATGATTCCCTTCCCAACATGATAGGAGTTGCTCGATCATGTCACTGGTTGGACTAGATTGATTGCCTAGAAGAGGTGAATAGGTGATAAAATGGAATTTAAACAAGTTAAAATGGTATCGCAATAGAAAAACATCTAATGAGAAGCCGTGCTATGTTCAGATCTTACTAAAATGCGATAAATTATCACAAAAACAAAGATAGAAGTTTAGGGATAGAGAAAATTGCACACAAAAAAATTATATTGGTTTGGTTTTGATGAGCCTACGTCCACTCTCCTGCGTTGGTAGTCTATCGACTATATTTCATTAGTACAAATCAATTAGAGGTTACAAGTACTAAGTAAGTGCTACTCAAGTTCATATGAAAATTTTGCTACTCTCACACTTGTTATCTCTAACAAATTACAATATTCAACTTAAGTAAGATGAAAATATTTGGGATAGGACTTTGTGAACTTTGGAAATTAGAAATACTCTCTTGCATCCTCCAGCAATACGACTCCTTTTTATACTCCTAAGCTGTCCAAGTTGATTGTTGGATCTTCTTTGAGGATCATTTATCCAATCAACTCGTTGGACTTGAATCTTTAGGAACATCTAATTGCTTTTGGATTACTGAGAAAGAAGTTCCCCATAAGATTTACCGCCCATACTATAGATTGAGTTTCCATAAGTTGGGTCTTTCTTGTGGAGAACTTTCCATCTTCAATATGATTTTTCCATTGGTAGATTGAACATTCCATATGCACTAAGATTGATTTAGATAAGTACCTTTTGAACAATCAATATATACTCAATAGGAAATTTACGCCAATTTTCTAGCTGTTAGCACAACGTTCGAATACTATCCTTATTCTGTCAAGATTGAATGTAAGGGATAGGATCTTTATTACATCCCCGAATCTGATGAGTAACAGTTGATGATACTCATCAAAGTTTCCATTTGGAAAATTTTACCATCAAAATCAAAGAACGATTAAAGGAAGTTTTGTGAATCATCAAAACTAATGAGGAAACTTTTCTTAACGGGCACTACTCCAATCACCTTTTCTTTTCCAATTCTAAAAGTTATTCTTTTCTCACTTCCTTTTAAAGATTTACTATTTTTTATTTTATTTATCTTATTTCTTTTGGCTTTTGTAGTGTGCCCATTAACCCTTATTTAGATTGACTAATAATTAAAAGATTTTGTCAATATTACATGAAAAAGGAGACATTAGTAGAAACATTATGTTTTTACAATGACCTTGTGTTTTTACTACACACGAAATAATTTACCACACATGAGAATCACTTATCTATGCTGACTATGTATAATATAAGCAACAGGTTAAAAATGAATGGCCAATATCGACTACAATCTTATTTTATATGGCGACAAGAGCATTTTATCATCTGATCACTTAACTATAGAGAACCCCCCGGTTGGAAGTTGCTTTTAAAGAGAGATACGATGTGTTCTTCATTTTTGGTAAAGTGGGTGTACCGCTAATCGATTTTTACCCAAAAAGAGAGAGGGCAGCATAAATGCTTGACAGGTGGACAGGCGTCCCTTCTCTCTAAATTCCTGCCTCACTCCATCGGCAATTTGCAGGTTACCATTTGCCACCCCCAATCTCGACACCCCTCTTTAATTAGACCCCGTTTCACACGCTCTCGCTCTCGCTCGCTCTTTATGGCTCCTTAAAGTTCTCGCACGCACGCTCCTCTCCTCCGTGCGGCCTTTCTCTCGGAGCGAACTGTCCGCTCTTCCCTTCCCTGCGTCGTTCTTTTTCATGGCTAACCCGGAGTGCAAGCACGAAATAAGAGACGTGGAAGGATTTGCAGAGCCCCTTCTCCCGTACAAGGTTTGTTCTCGCGTCTCCGTGTCTGTTCCTGCTTCTGTTCTGTTGTGCAGTTTTTCTTGTTTCTGTTTCTGGCGAGTTTACGTGAAATGCTGTTCTCTTGTTTTGTTCAGACATTGGTCTTGAGGGTTTCCGTCCACTGCGAAGGCTGCAAGAGAAAAGTCAAGAAGGTCCTTCAGTGCATTGAAGGTGACCGCTCTTCTAGAAACCCTCAAGGGTTCTTTAGATGAGTTCGTAACTTTCCGTTCACCCTTCGAAGTTGCGGTTTTTTGGTTCTCGTGTTTTCAAATTTTGGGCTTGTGCTAGTTTCGGCAAAAGGGTAATGGTGGAGTTGCGCTTATTTTTCTGATTTGGGGCTTGCTGCTTTCTTTTGAGATCGTTACTCCAGTTCTCACTTCTCTTGGCTTTTCAATTTTCAGTTCTCTCACCTGAAAAATCCATCCTTTTCCTAGTTCTCTGACTCTTGGTATCTTCACTTTCCTCCTATCTCTCTTCTACTTTGTTCTCTCTTTTTCTCTTAATTTGCATCACTTCCTCATCCTCGCGCAGTTTCGTTTCGTTTTCTGTTACAAAATCCTTCCTTTAATGCTGTCTTTCCCATCTTCCCACTGGTTTTTTCAGGCGTTTACCATACAGAAGTCGACCTGAAGCAACACAAAGTGACCGTGATCGGCAACGTCGATGCAGACACCTTGATCAAGAAACTAGAAAAGGCGGGCAAGCATGCAGAGTTGTGGTCTTCAAAAGGCAAAAGGCACGGCAAGTCAAAAAACAAAGAGAAACCGAGCGATCCGGAAAGCATCGAAGAAGCTGAACACGATGGTTATGGTTGCGGCGGTGGAGTTGAAGTAAGAGAAGGCCACTTGACAAAGGGCCCAGAAAATGTTGGTGGAATCTGCAAGATCAGTGAAGGCGGTGGCGCTGGCCACGGTGGGGGGGCACCGTTTAAGAATAGCGTCACCGTCCAAGTGCAGGAGATGATGCCTGAGAGGAGGCATGCGGTGGTGAACTTTCCAACCACTAACCAGTCACAGACAGCGGCGGCCGAGAATCCAGCTCTCGCACACGAGGTTGTTGCGGCGGCGGCAACCCGCGCGGGCGGCGGGGGCGGCGGGGGCGGCGGCGGCGGCGGCGGTAGCGGTAAGAAGAAGAAGAAAAAGAAAGGGAATAAAGGCCACAGTAATAACCCCATTGCCGATGGGGGTGGCCAACATCCTGGCGGTGCGGCCGCAGGCACCGGATCGCCCAAGCACGGCCAAGTTCAAGGTCACATGGTTCAAGGTCACATGGTTCAAGGTCAAATGGGTCATGGTCAACCGGGTCATGGGCAACCGGGTCATGGGCAACCGGGTCATGATCAACCGTGTCATGGGCAACCGGGTCATGGTCAACCGTGTCATGGGCAACCGGGTCATGGTCAAATGGGTCCAGGTCCCATGTTCCATCTGGGAAATCACAGCCCTCCACAGCATCACGGCTACCAATACCCGCAGCAATACTACACCCCTACCGTGCACGCCGTGAGTTACCACACGGCGTATCCGACGACCGCCAGCTGCGAGGCGGCGTACTATGCCCAGCAGCAGCCATCGTACGCCTACGAGTATGTGCACGATCCAGGGCTGGAGGTCGAGCGGGCGCCGGCCGAACTCAACCCATGCTCCTCCCGGCGTCGGTGCGATACCTTCGAGCTGTTCAGCGACGAGAATCCCAATGCCTGCTCCGTCATGTGATCACCATAATCTAGTGAAAAGTGGAATCATTTGAAAGGTATCTATATATATATATGATGTGGTGATGGGTAATCTGGACAAGCAAGAACTTATGCTGCTATGTAAAAGTTTATGGAGTGTTGCTTTTGCAATGCATGTAGCCATGTAGGCACGGGAGGAAGGACCATGTAAGTGGGGTTGAAAGTAGAAGTGGACTCAAAACTTTTGGGGTTGAAATGAGTAAATCTTTCTTATGGTGAGAGGCCCACAGTTTAGAGTTCAGTTTCGTTTTAGTTCTTTTGGATCTTTCAAGGTTTGGTTGGTTGGATGGATTTATTAGCCCTCTTCAATGTTTAGTTATTTTTAGGCCATCCTTGTCACTGCCCCATTTCTGCTCTGTGAATAGATTGATAGATTTGGCAATTTTCTTTCCTTTTTTTCTTTGAAATTGATGTTTGGGCATTGCATGGAGTGTACTAGGAGGGTCCTAGTCATGAGATTTTTGGATGGCTGCAAATTAATGACTAAAGAGCCCTAGTCTAATAATATACCCTTTTGACCAATGCCGTGGTCGAGAAAGAACCATCTTAGATGAGATTTAGGGACCCTTTCTCTCTCACTTTTGAAGGCAACCCAATTTCTACTTTTCTGATGTGTAAAGAACCCATTTGACTGATCTCCAAATAGGGAAGTCCATGAGACATTTGGAGCACGAAAACCTGTAAAGTCCTGACTTGTCCTTGCCTCAATTCTAATGTATGAAACTGTCTTTTTGTTGATGATTCTTGGAGGCTATGATTACTCAGCAGATCATTTTAGAACCAAAGCTAAAAAGATGGTGGTCATGCTTACCAAGAAGGAAGAAAACGTGGGGGTTAATGATGAATTCATGCTTGAGCAAAGTGAAAAACTTGGGGTGATTTCTTTAATCGTGCGGAACGGGGTTCTCTCCTTTTAAGGATTTTTGCTTTTGTCCCCCCTCTTTTGTTTCTCGTCCTTCGATGTCACTTGTGGAGATGCGACACTGCATGAGATAATGCACAAAGCAGATAATTTCAGAGAATTCATTGCATTGCATTGCCTGCACGTCATCATTATTGTTACAGAATATGTTCGTACCGCCGCGCTTGGATTCGGGGTCCACCCACTTTAGATTTTCCCAAATTTCTCTTTTTCATCCGAATCGCAAGCTGTTGTTAAAATCTATTAATGTTTTTTTTTTGAACTAAAAAATCTATTAATGTTGATCACAAGCTTCATTTGATCTGATACAAGCGATCTTTGACCGGTACGGACTTGTCATTATATATTGAAGATATTTCAGATGCCATCACCAAATTTCAAAGGGTGCAGTGTAATTATGAGGTTCGTCCTTGACGAATAACTTGATCAAGAATTAGATCAGGAACTTGGATAAATGCTCATTGGTCATGGATGGCTTTGCCTTTAGCCACCCGTCTTTTCAAATTATTTAGAAAAGCCCTTTTTTTGTGGAGGCTTATTCTGAAATCCACTAGAAGAAAGGCTTGTCAATTGACATTCCGGGTGCTCCTGTTTCATATCTTAAAGGCATCTGCCTAGATTCTTGTTTTAGCATGATCTGGCCATATAAATATGTACAAACATAATCTTTTGCGAGCAATCACACATGCTGAATCTATGGCCGTAAAATTTTTCTTTTGGTCCACTCTCTCTTTCTCTCTCGTCATTGCCACTATCAAAAAGCTGACGCATAATATGTGAATATACATTGTGACATCGGCAAATTTTTATGCATTTGCAAGATTTCTAAAATTTTATTTGTTTCGCAAAAAATAATTGATTTAATATTATCTTTCTGGATATAATCACCAATGCCGCTTCAAATAATTAGCTAATTCATTTTTCTTTTGTTATCGACAACAATTTATATTTAAAAACTTTTTATGGACAATGAAAACGATTTTCGTTCTTTCATTTTTATAAGTGATACAATCATTCACTTTTTAGAAAAATATTTTATAAATCATTCAATTTTCCTGAAATATATAAATCATAAATGTAAAAAACTGAGATCTAGATGATAATTTGTGATAAGACAGCCAGTAGTTTCGAGGAGTAGCGGATATCAGGGATTGGAAACACTTCTTTACCAAAGGATGTGAAGAAGAAGATATGAGCCTAAGTTTTCTTTTCAGTGAAAGGCAATCCAAAACAATGATTTTGTGGTACGAAGTGCTTATTCCCTCTTTTTATGAATGATGGGCATCTTTCTAGAGAAAATAAGAATGATAAGCATCTGATTCCTTCCATCTTCATGGACAAGCATCGAGGGTGACACTTTTTGAGATCTTTTGAGCAGCCGTAGAAGAACAACAGAGGATAGAGGATGATATGAAGCATTGCTCAAGTCCATGCAAATACGTGCTTTTATGTAAATTTTCACAGTACCAATGGTTTTTTTTTACAGCCATTTAAAGTCTACTCAAGCGAAGGTCTAAAATCAAGAGGGGAAAATAAATTAGCACGGTTTGATTTCGAACCCTTTTACCATACTCTGTAAGTCCTAAACTAATCTTTGAACATTTGCCGTGGTTCAAGAAAAGGTCCTCATTTACATTGGAAGTCCTAAGACACATTTATCGCTTTCACGTCATCATGAGGACAGAAGATTCGATCCATGGAGATGTATGTATGTATGCAGAGCATCAACCACAATGCGAATATGCTAAGTAAGAAGGAATAAAAAAAAAAACGATAGAAGCAACTTCTGTGGTCAATAGAAAAGGCAAAATAATGTAATCGAGTTCATGGAGATGCCAAACGAGCATGATGAATATTGATTATACCATCTCTTAGTGGCAAGTCTGCTAGGCATTGTTTACAACGAGGAAGTGGATGATCATTAAAATAGCTCCAATCAGCATCTACTTACAAGCAAGATAGGTACCGACTGCAAGGAAGAAGGTTAAACACTTGAGTTCAAGTACCTCGAGTCGTGGTTCTTCCTTAAAGAAATCATTAGCAATCCAAATTGCAAAACACTTCCACGAAACTACTAACAAAGTTCATCCAACTGTAAATACGCAAAAGAAAACAGCTTAATAAGAGCAAATGTAAATTCACCTAAATTAAAGCCACTACAAAACAAATGTACTTTCAACCGCAATATTTCATGGCAAAAAGAGCCAGCCAATTCAACAACCAACTACATAATGGTTTATTGTCGAACTTCAGCCCTCTTCTTTTGCCAGAGCCTATCAATGGCACCATCAGCATCACCCTGCAAAATAGATGTGTGCACATGAGAATGAGGACAAGACCAATTAACAAGCGTAGATTTCAAAATATGGAGAAATATATTACAAGAACAAAGTGCAGTGTGGTGCACATAAAAGCCGCTCATAGAGATTGAGCAAGAATTGATCAAGAGTTAATATTATTATTAGGTACGATAGGCTCAGCTGGGATATCCACTTGGATATAAGAAACTGAAGCTCCAATTACAAAAGTGCAACAAATTTGGATTTCTACTTGTTATATCCTCTTCAAGACCAAGAAAGAGGGAAAATTATAAAACATTTTATAAAGACAAGAACCAAACAATCTCAACATTTTGATTGCAAAACCAATACGCAAGAACAATGTCAAGAAGATACAAATCAACAGCAGCATAAAAACTGTCAGTGCCTTGCTTACTGCCGGCACGAAGAAGAATTGAAAACAAATTACAGTTAACAATAACAAACAGAGAGTAGCTCTAACAGCGGATTGGCAAGACATACCTGTGCTCGGGTGAAACCGCAGAGGGCGAATGTGGTGAATTGGTTGGTGTAGACTCCATCAGGGCCCAAGTGCCCCACGTTGATCTGCACGGAGGCATGATCCTTAGATGTAATGAGCCTATTTGTGGCAGAGCTGCGATGGAGGTGTTAAAAAGGAAAGGCGTCAAAAAAGAAAAAAAATTCAACAAAACAAAAAAAGAAAAAAATAGATGGCCATTGCAAATTTAGAAAGGGACTGATGGTATACCACTTCCTGGGGATGTAAAGATCCATATTTTGACCCTCCTCGTTCTGCATCTTGAATGACTGTTTCGATACCCTTAAATCCTTTGCTCAATCACCTAATTAGACAAGTCAAAAAACTAACATCGATTGCAAACTCCATCTTGCGAAACATCGAAATATCCAAGGTAATGCTTCGAATGCCAAAATGCAAGACTAACACATACCCCATATGGAGAATTTCTAAACAAGGGTCACGCGGAGACTCAAAATACAATATTTCCAAGCCAAAACACGAATTCATCATCACCAAGAATCAAAGCAAAAATTCCTAAAAAAACAAAAAACGGGTTCAAGCTAAATCTTAATCACTGTCACCGGCAAGTCGGCAAGAACCAGGCCAATCGACTGAAGTCTTGAGCCCTGCATTTCGCCTTGATTTTTCCAAATTTTTCTCAAAGCAACGATCAATTCAGAGTTCGAGACACAGGGGATACCAATCAAAAGCAGCAATCTTTCTACAAAATCGATCGTCGAATCGGTCGCGAGCAAAAGGAAAAGCCACACAAAAGCATCGCCGATCTCGAGGTAGACTACGTACGCGGAGGGATGCAGAATTACCGGAATTCAGGCGGAGGAGGATCGAAAGCAGCGGCGGCAGCGGCAGGCGGTGAGAGAAGCGACGAGGTGGTACGCGAATTGGAGATTTTATACGGGTCAGAGCTTAAACCCTAGTCCTCGAGGCTCGCATTGTGACCCCACCCGAAAGGGATCCGATCCGCAACATTGCGGGCCGGTCCAGGCCCGAAATTGCTGCTGGACGGAACATTGAGAATTATTCAACCCATATTATAATAAATATATCAGTGGCCCAAGCTATGAAACGAATTTAATTGATTTTGCATGGATTGGGTGCCACTTAATCTCTACCGTACAGAAAATAAATCCAATGAGGATTTTAAACTTCTATAGAACACTTCATGTAAAAGCTTATATCTTTTTTCTTTTTCGAATATATCATAGTGACATAGTATGACAAGATGGTCAAATTTGGAACGCAAAAATATTTAAAATATAATGCGTTAAGTATCTTACTAACATTGAATTTGATTCTTACGATCATTTGATTTTTTTTTTATATATTAATTTTTTTTCTAATTAACTCTACTATACATTCAAAAAAAAAAAATTCCATATGCATGTGTGTACTCCTTTCATGGTAACGATTTTTTCTTTTTTTGCGTGGATTTAAAAAAACTAAGTCTTGATCAGTTTGATTCTCTAATACCATCATTTGATGTAGTAAAATGCATATCATGCACACATGGCTGTCGTTGTTCGATCATGCACCAGGCATGGGTAACTTGTGACAATATCAAGTAATGTATGAATGAAGCAATCGAGTAATTTTGGTAAACTAGTCTCAAAAGCACAACGATAGTGATTAAATTGGACCTTTGTTAATCCGGTCGATTATCTTATTGGGTGAGTGGGCATGGTGAATCAAGCTTGTACTTGTCTTGCTCGATATATGTGTATAGTTCATTTGAACAAGTTACTCAAAACTTGTGAGTTGTTCAATTAGCTACTTTAGTTTGAATTTTGTTGCATAGAGATTGTTGAGTTTGCTATAAATCATATCAATCTTGATTGCTACACTAATAAGCATAATGATAGGTGGATCGGCAATATTGGCAATATTGACTAGACCTAAATAGCCATGCCTTTTCCTGATGAGTTGAAGAAGGCCTCCACTAGGCTATTGATTAAATTTCACAGTAATTTAAGCCACATGCTTTGCTCCATTTCTTGGAATTAAAATCAACAAAGTACTTGTTAGACAACCAACCTATTATGAAGGCTCAAACAATGAGGATCAAGAATGAACACATGGATCAATTAACAAAGTAAACAAAACGTGGGACGGTGATTTCTGAATGCAACATTGAGAAGGACGAGTTCACCTGATCTATGTAGAGTACTAATTGTTTAAGACAAAATAGCGTTCGGTAATGGAACACACCCAGGGAAAATGATCAAAGATAGGAAGTTTTTGTTTAGGAAAGGAAATCAACACTTTATGATTTTAATCGCTGTCCTCCAACTCATTGAAGGAGGTGGGACTACTGAAGTGAAAAGGCGTTCGGTCTGTACTTACCTCTGCATTATTGCCATCGACCTACTGATTACTTTCTTCCTTCCTTGTCCGAAGTAAAACTTGCTGCGAGGCTGCGAGTTAGGCAAAACATATTGGTAGACCAACGCCAATTAGTCAAATAGTCCAAAGACTATCAGAAGATTCAACCTGGAAATAATCTGTTCCGACTCAGCCCGCAAATCGTCAGTGGGGACAATACTTAGACCCCTCGAAACATATTTTGTTTATTGTTTTTTGTACGTTAGGAAGCATCGTGACCCCTCTGAGCACGACGTCTATCAAAAGATTCAACTTGGAAATAAGCCATCCTAGTCATTGTTTTTATTTTTTTATTTTTTCTTTCTTCCCTTTATGGTTTTTTGGGTAGGCAAGTCTCCGTGATTAACGTGGATGCAGGAGAATCGAAGCTACTCCTTAAATGAACCAAGAAGAGTTAAGACATCGAGGGAACGTGTCCCTACCATACTGTATTTCTTCCGGGTTAATGGGATCACTGATTTCCGAACTTTCACTCGTTATTCAATTTTGTCTCGATAATTTTTGTTGTTCAATTTAATTATTGAACGATAAAAATAAAGAGAAAAATAGAATTGTTAAACTTCAAAATATTATTTAAAAGATAATTATTTATAAAATAATATAATATTACAATATCAATAACAATCAATCGGGATTTTGATCATGAGAAATATATAGAATCAAAAGAATATATCGCTCACTATTCATGACTTTCTTTTCCCTTGCCACATTTAACTACTGGATTAGCATCGAAATTGCAAGTTCTAAGCTCATGTTTAACCCTTGACTATTGTGCTGTTCTGAAACATGATGGGAAGTAATATCGGTCGGTGTAGATGAATATCGACCCCCTGCTTTCCTTTCACTGATTTAATTCATCAAGATCTACCTATCGACCAATTACCTTTAAGCCAAACCTATTTTATGCGTTTAGATACCTGGTGCATTGGTTCAATGCAGAACCCTTTGAAGGTATAGTGTCATTGCTCATCTTTTTGGTATATTTGTCAGTTTATAGTATGTCAAACGAATATTATAGTCCTCTAAGCTCGCATTAGCCTATGACCCAAAAGAGATCCGATACTTGATGTGGCGGCCCAGTTCAGCCACGAATTCCCTGTTGCATTGGAACATAGGCCCATCTCAGAGAAAATATATTTATGGCCCATGCTAGAAAAAAGGAATTTAATCGAGTTTTTCATTGAGTTAGTGCCGATTAATCTCTATTGTATAGAAAATAAGTCCAATGACATATTCATATAACGCACGTTAAAGATATTAACGTCTAAATTTCTTGAAAGTTAACATTGAATTTAAATCTTACAATCATTTAAATATATTTTGTATTTAACACTCTCCGCACATTTTTTTCCCACAAGCATGCATGTATTGTATTTATAGTAGGGAAAAGGGCTAATTTCGCCATGGATTAAGAACCTAAATAGCAATCGGCTTGGTTCTTTTGATGTAGTTATGCACACACGGTTGTCAATTTTCGGCCATGCACTAGGGATGAGTACCTTGTGACATCATCAACTAATGTATGAATGAAATTACCAAGTAATTTTGGTAAACGAGTATAAAAAACATAACATAGTGATCAATTTGGAGCTTCGATATTGGGATAGTTATCTTATCGGGGGTGATGAATCAAGCTTGTACTTGTCTGTCTTGCTCTAATCAGAACTTGAGTTACCAATTAGCTAATTTAGCTTAAATTTTGTTGGATAGAGATTGCTAAGTAAAAATGCAAGAATAGTGAATGAGGATAATGTGAGGATTCTTTCTGATATACTCTAAATTATTTCCTCTCTAGCCCCAAATTAAAGGTTGCCTTATTTCTCCAATTTCATCATTTCTCAATTTCAAATTGCACCAAGAAAGATTATAATCATCGTCATAATTTATTCTACTTTGTGATGTAAAAGGTGTTCAAGATAACAATACACCAAAGTTCATGTTCGAGCCAGAGTTAGAAGGTTACATAACAAACCAAATACATATAAAATACATATCATCATATCAAATAAACCGAAACTATCACCGTTTTTAAGTTAAAAATACACCATGAAGTTCATGTCTAAGCCAGCGGTGGAAGGTTACAAAGCAAAACCAAATTCATATAAAATACACAGTACCGTATCAGATAATTAGAGACTATTACCGTTCACTAATTATTCCTTTCATTCATGATGAATGCGAATATAATTAGTAACGGTATGACCCAGGGAAGGTCAATCAGCCAAGGTATATCATCAATCAGAATGTATATCAAAAGACTGCATGCAACACATCCAAGAGCTAGAGCAATTAGAGCGTACACAAGTTGGAACCTTGAGTGTATGTCTTGCCTTCCCATCTCAGAGAGTAATTTCTGCCGGACAATCTTGATCGCTGCACAGATAAGTATAATGGCAGGTGCACCAATAACGTTGGTTGAACCTAAAGAGCCATGCCGGTCCCTGATAAGTTGAAGCAAGGCCTCCGCTAGGGAATTAAGTTGTTGATTATATTCTGCAACAATTTGAGCCACGTGCTCTGCTCCATTTCTTGGCGTTAAAATGAGCTAATTACTTGTTAGACCAACCGGTCTAGCACAAAAGCTCAAACAATGAGGATCAAGAATAAACACATTAATCAGCTAATGAAGCAAACAAAAATGGGGCGACGGTTTCCAAATGCAACATTGAAAAGGACAATTTCACTTGATCTATGTAGGGTAGACAAAACAACATTTGAGTAATGGAACACATATAGGGGAAATGATCAGAGATAAGAAGCTCCTTTTTAGGAAAGGAAATCAAGATCGCATGATTATTACTCTTCCTTCCTTGTCCAAAGTAAAACTTGCCGTGAGGCTGCAAGTTAAACATACATATTTGTAGACCAATGGGAGGTCTTTTCTTAGGGAGAGAGTCCTCCCTCTCCTTAGGTAGGGGAGTGAAGTACTCGTCCCATCCGTTGGACCTCTTGGGCAAAAGACAATTATTTGTTTACTCGTCTTAAACTATTTGTTTAATTCTCTTGTCATCGTCAAATTTGGAGAACCAGATGCAATCATTTGTTTTATCTCTTGAACAAATGACTATTCTGTGTTTAATCCTCTTTAACTATAAGTTTAATTCTCTTGTCATCACCAAGTGCAAATTCTCTGAAAACTCATCTAAAAAAATACCAACCATCTTGTACGAAGGTTGATTCAGTCATAATCTTTTTAATTTGGCCAATTTACCCTAAATCTTTTAACAATTTCTTATATAGTCAATTTGATTAATTTTGACTAGAATCACTGATGTGGTGGTCTAGTCAATGCCTGATTTCCTATTGGGGCATATCTCTTTAATGCCTAGAAACGTTTCGTAATCCACTCTAACAACATTTGTTCATAAAACAAAACATGCAGAAAACTACTAGGTAAACCCATGCTTACCTTTGACCAGAAAAAGAAACACATGCTTACTAGCTAGAATAGAGGAAAGCTAATTGCAGGTCTTATCTTTTCTTTGGAGGAAAAGCAAATAAGACTTGCAATTAATATTTTGTTCTTAACATGAGTTTCTCTTGACAAAAGAAAGAAGTAGAGTGTATGCACAGTCGTGTCCCTTAATTGATGTGACAAAATTTTCACACCCACTAACTTTAGGAGAAGTTTCAAATTCTTTCCGACTTCGTGATCTTCAAAAAGAAATGATAATTTATTATGGCATTTCACTCGTTTTTATAATGGTGTTCACACTTGAGAGGGATTATTCCCTATTACCAATCCAACTCTATTCAATTACGAAATGAAAATCATGAAAATTTACCTATTCACACAAAAAAGGTCAATGTCTACAAGAAATAATCTCACTTTTCACCAGATTTACATCCATTGAATATACTCTGTTTTGAGTACAGCCCAATATGTTGTCTAAGAAATGCGAGTAAACATGCAGGCAAGTTAAAGACGCCCCTCTCAATTGGGCTCTTAAGTGTCCAACAACATAACTTCAGAACACGTCCGCAACTTCGCCTCGTTTATATAGAGTGCAGGTTTTTTTTTTCCTCCCTGATAAAACAACATTCAGGTGATGGAATGTACACGGTGGACATGATCAGAGATTGAAACAAGAAAGGATATAAAGATTATGGCATGATTGTAGTCACAGTCCTCTAACTCACTGACGAGTGGGCTGTAGTGGTTAAGATATGTTTAAGGTTGCCGAGACTTACCTCCGACCACCGGGATCAGCTGGATTGCCGTTTGCCATTAACCTTCCGACTCTGCCTCGCCAAGTCTCTTGCCTGAAAAGGAAACAGGATGGGGCTGTCAGAAAACTTGGCGATGTTCTGGCCATGGTGTGGTTTTTCATACTTATATATGAAAAACTCATTCTAAATGAACCATTTTCTCGCACTTGGGTCCCAAAGAACTGGTCTGTGGCCCAAAAGAAATTTTCCTCGGCATAAAGACAAAATAATTCACTCTCACTGCATGTAGTGAGTTCCATTTTCCTCGGCCAAAAGACAAAAGTCTCTCTAGTGACATCAGTTTTCCTCGGCCAAAAGCCGAAAGGACACTTTAGTGACATTTTGTCCTTTGGCCGAGGAAAATTTCTCCTGGCGACCCAAATGGAGTGAGCTCTTTTTGCCATCATTGTCTCGACTCGTGGCAAAAATATATAATCGTATGTAGTGAGTTTTTCTTATATAAAAATGCTGAAGTCATATGATCATATGGAGAGATGACCATACGGACCTCAAACTTATATGACCGTATGAAATCTCGCTCCACTTACATGGGCCTCCGATTTCAAACTAGACCTTGGAGGTCCATTCCAACCCCATTAGCCATGGCGTATTTTCGTTTTTTTTTCTTTATTCCTTTTTGCTTAGTAATTGTGTATCTTTGTAAGAAATTTTCGTTTTACTTTTTTGTCGATTAACCTTGGACCCTACCCAAAATTTATTCTTATAATCCTCAACCCACGATAACTCATATTATGATTTGCATTGCATTCGGATCATGCTTAGAATTTGACACAGTTTTTATTTATAACTGAAAATAATAAAATAGAATAAATTAAATCCTGGTAAATTAACACCATTGTATTAGTGCACCCATTCTGAAAACAGGTCAGCCCCGTCCACACATGCAATGCACGAACAAGTTATACTCCTGCAATTATGCATAGACTCTTTAGCTATAATTTACACCAGAAGCATAGTTTTTATACCACACATTAAATTTCATTTTGTATTTAAACTTGCAGTTCTGGATGTGTTCATGTGAGTACATGCAATTAGTATAATTAAGAAATACACGTGATGTTTATTGCAGATGTTATGAAATCGCACGTCGATTCCAGAAAAATAACGCTCGCAAACAATTCACCAGGCAAAATATAATAAAAAAAAACAGAATCAGAAGAACACGCCAGAAAGTTTATTAACGAAGTTCACTCAAACCTAAGTTACATCTTCGCACAGAGGCACTCTACGAATCCACTAGACTTCGAAAAAAGTTGGAATATGACGATGATATTCTCCCAAGATCAGGGCACAAAGAAATTGAGAACCCTCATAAAGAAAAAAAAAAACTCACTTTTTCCTTCTCTCTTTTTCTTGCCTCTTTATTTTCTTTTTCAGCGTCTTGACAGCCAACGTCTTGCCATCGCTAATATAAAAGCATCACTTTTAACCTAAAAGCAAATTTGATAGAAAAGACAAAAAAATCCCTAAAAAATATTTGGCTTCATCTATAACTATCTCCTACTTAAAGACAAATATACTAAAGTACTAAGCAACTTTGCATCCATCTTCTTCAAAAAAATAGTAGTTGAAAAACTTGTGCCTCTGCGATACTTCTCATCAATCAACATGAAGTAATACCAATGGTAATAGTATAGAAAATATGCTTCTCTCTATCTACTATCTTGGTTAACATGTCAGCTGAATTCTTCGAGCCATCAATCTTCTGTAGCTTTAACTCATTATCTTTCAATGTTGACCTGATAAAGTGATAACGCTTTTTGATATGTCTAGTCCTTGAGTGATAAGTTGCATTCTTTGCTAAGTGCATTGCACTTTGACTATCACTCCACAGTGTACTGACTGGTTGTTTTTGATGTAACTCTTCCATGTAATCTGGTAACCATATGATTTCCTTGGAGACTTCTGTGATCGCCACGTATTCTGCCTTTGTTCTCGATAAAACCACTACTTTTTGTAGTTGAGACACCCAACTCACTATTGTACCTGCAATTGTAAAGATATATCCAGTGGTACTTTTACCACTATCTCGATTATCTGAATGATCTACATCTACATAACCCTGCAACTCTAAAGATGTACCACTATAACATAGTGAGTAATTGGAAGTACCTGCTAGATATCTCAATATCCATTTTATTGCATTCCAATGCTTTCTGCCTGGATTTTGCACATATCAACTCACAACTCCCATTGCCTGTGTAATGTTTAGTCTCGTGCTCACCATGACATACATCAAACTCCCCACTGCTAATGCATATGGAACTACCGCCATCTCATCTTTCAAAGCCTAAGTGCTCAAACACATATCCTTGGAAAGTTTGAAGTGACTTGCTAGAGGAGTTGCAACCGGTTTTACCTTGTCCATGTTAAATCTTTTTAACACTTTGTTCACATAGTCTTCCTACGACAACCATAATTTCTTATTTTTCATATCATTGATGATTTTCATGCCTAAAATATTCTTGACTTCTCCCAAGTCTTTCATAGCAAACTGTCATGATAACATCTTCTTTACATCTACAAGTCTTTTCATATTGGAATTAGCCACTAGCATGTCATCCACATATAAAGAGAGAAATATAATGTCACAATTATCATACTTGCGAAAATAAACACAATGATCAGATTCACAGTGTGCAAATCCTTTTTCTTTTATGAAACCATCAAATTTTAGATACCATTGCCACATAGCTTGTTTCAACCATATAAGCTTTTCTTCAAACGACATACCATGTGCTCCTTACCTTTGACTTCAAAACCTTTAGGTTGTGCCATGTATAGTTCTTCATCTAAGTCATCGTGTAAAAACGTTGTTTTTACGTCTAATGAATATCCTCCACTGCAATTATACTTAGCAGAACTCTAATTGATGTCATTTTCACTATAGGTGAAAATATTTTGGAGTAATCGATTCATTCTTTTCTAGAAAAGCCCTTGACTACAAGTCTCGCATTGTATTTAATACTACAATATGTTTCATTATTAATTATGTACACACATTTGTTTAATAAAGTTTTTTTTTTACCTATGGGCAACTTGGTTAACTCTCAAGTTTTGTTCTAAAGTAACGAGCTCATCTCGTCTTTCATAGCACACTCCCACTGCAAGTGAGATGTGTCGACCTTTGCCTCATTGTAAGTCTCTGGTTCCCTTGAATTTGTATATAAGACATGGCTCAAAACAATATTAGCTGATGGATCAAAAATTACCTTTGGCTTTCTTACACGTGTAGACCTTCTCAAGATAGGTACTTCGGGATCGTTAGTTTGCTCCAAATCACTGTGTTCCTCTTGAACTACCTCTTCACTAATAATGGCTCATCTTGAACCTCTCTTTCAAGTGCACTTTGATCTATTGGAAACATCTTCATGGGCATTATGTCTAATTCAACATATTATGGTTGTACTACCTTTTCATGCTCTGTCTAATGATCCTTGTCCATCTTTTCTTCATGGAATACAATATTCCGACTGCGGATGACTTTATTATTCTCATAATCCCAAAACCTATAGCCATACTCGTCACCACAGTATCTGATAAAGACGCACTTTTGGGACTTAGCTTCAAGCTTTTTCCTATCCTCCCTGTCAATCAAAGCATATGCAATACAACCAAACACATTTAGATGTGAATAATTAATCTTTTTACATGACCACCGTTCTTGTGGTATTTCTCAATCCAACGCACTAGATGGACTTCTGTTGATAAGATAAATAGCTGCATCAATTGTGGTAGCCCATAAGTGTAGCGGGAGACCCGCGTGTAACCTCATGCATTTCGCACATTCTAGAATAATCATGTTCATCCTTTCAGCTACATCGTTCTTTTGAGGAGTTCTAGGAACAGTCTTTAACCCGCGTATGCTTTCTCGACTTAAATATTTTGAAAATTCCTTACTTGTGTATTCACCACCATTATCAGACTTCAGAACTTTAATTTGATAACCTGTCTCTTTTTCTACCATGATTTTCTACATTTTGAACATCCCAAATACTTCTGCTTTTTCTCTAAGAGCATAGACCCACGTATTTCTTGTTGCATCATCAATCAAGGTGACAAAATATCTCTTACCACTATAAGAGAGTTCCTAAGTAGGTCCCCATACATCGGTATGAACCAACTCTAACTTTTAGCCTTTATTTTGTCACCCATTCAATTGAAAACTAACAACTTTATGTTTTCCATAAATACAACTCTCACAAAAATCTAACTCAACTTTTTACAAACTTGGAAGTAATTTCCTTGAGTGTAATTGCTTTATACCTTTTTTCACCAAGATGTCTCAAACGATAATGCCAAAGAGTAGACAAATTACCTATAACTATTGTAGTTGCAACCATATCACTAATATTGTCTCCTTGGAGAAGGTAAAGTGTACTTGTACGCTTTCCTTTTGCTACTACTCTTGCCCCTAAGGTTATCTTCTACCCTCCACATCCAAAGGTTATTACCAAACCTTTTTGGTCAAGTTTATTGATTGAAATAAGATTTTTCTTTAATTCCAGAATATGCCTAGCTTCACGCAAAACTAGACATCCTCCACCTGAGATGTTCACGGTCATAGTTCCTTTCCCAACAATGGAAAACATGTGGCCGTTTCCCACAATCACTTGTCCGAAATCTCCACTGGCATAATTATCAAATATGTCTCTTTGCGAGATGCAATGAAAAGAAGCACCCGAATCAATAAACCATTTATTTGTCGTCAAGTCAAACCCTGCAGACAAACACAAATTATCTAGCAAAGATTCATTGCTAATCACATTAGCTCATTGATTCTCATATCGCTGCTTCTTTTTGTAGGTTTCACACTGAAACCTCCGGTGTCCGGTTTTGTGACAAAACCAACACTCATCTTTTGCAACATGTCTCTTACCCCTTGATTGTGATCTGCCACGCCTATTGGATTTTCCTTTGCTTTTACTTATTCCACGGTTCTCCACTGCAAGTGCTGTTGAAGATGTAGATGCAGAAAAATTATCTCCACCCGAGACTTTCCTTCGCATCTCTTCATCCATGATACTACTCACAACATCATCAAGAGTTGAATCATCATTCATGATGCTCAAAATTCCTACACTACGGTATTATAGCTTTTTGGAAGAGAACATAAAAACAATAAAGCTTGAAGCTTCATATCTAAATTTATGCCTACGAATTCCAATTGAACCGTGACCTGCATGAAACTATTAATATGCTCTCCTCCAGAACCTCTATCAGATAACTTCATATTAACCAATTTCTTTAGCAAAAATACCTGATTTGATGTGGACGGCTTCTCATAAATATTCGTTAGAATATCCATGGCTTCTTTTGCAGTTTTTGCTTTCGCGATGTGGAACTCTGTCTTTTTCGTCAACTCTAGACGAATCGCACCTAATGCCTTTTGATCAAGAATTTTCCATTTGGCTTCTGCTGTCGGATCCACTTTCGCCATCTCAGGTTTCCAACCCTCAAGTGGTGTATAGAGATCTTTTTGATAAAGATAATCATCGATTATAGTTTCCACCATCCGAAATCCTGCCCATCGAACTTATCGATTCTGATTTTATCTTCTGACATCTTGTTTGCTTTCAATCGAATATCATTGAAAAATCCTCGATGTTCTCGAGTAGCCAATCCAGGCTCTGATACTAGTTGTTACGAAATCACACATCGATTTCAAAAAAATAACGCTTGCAAACAATTCACCAAGCATAATATAATAATAAAAAAAACAAAATTAGAAGAACACACTAAAAAATTTGTTAACGAAGTTCACCTAAACTTGGGCTGCGTCTCTGCACAGAGGCACTCTGCGAATCCACTAGACTTTACAAAAAGTTGGAATACAACGATGATTTTCTCTCAAGATTAGGGCACAAAAAGATTGAGAACCCTCGTAAATAAGGAACTCACTTTTTTCTTCTCTCTTTTTCTTGCCTCTCTATTTTCTTTTTCAGCGTTTTGACGATTAGCATCTTACCATCGCTAATATAAAAGTATCACTTTTAATCTAAAAGCAAATCAGATTGAAAAGACAAAAAAGTCCCTAAAAAAATATTTGGCTTCATCTCTAACAGTAGACTCGTATCTTGAAAACTATTTTCCACAATCCTTAAAAAGTTTGAATCCTTACACCTCATATTTCACGTGCATGGCCCGTCTTACACACAAGGGAAGTACTAAGACATACTTTGATTTTGGAAATACTTGAGAAACGTGCTTAATACACGAGCCAAGTATTAAGACATACTTCGTTCTTGGAAACACTTGAGAAATGTGTTTAATACACGAGCCATAAACAACTTTCCTAATAAATTGAGCTTTTGTGAATGTCATTGTACAACAGTTAGCTTATTGATTTTAATTCCTACGTATCGAGTAGAGGAGGGGGTTTCAAATTATGAAATGTATGACGGCATCTTTATGTCATGGAGGTGGAGAGTCTTGCTTCAAACCATTAGGGACATGTAAATGTAAACACGAAACGGTTCAACCAACGCCACTGGAGCACCCGTCATCCTTACTTACTTTGTGGTCAAAATCGTTTGGCAAAAATTAATTTTTGAGATGGGAAGACAAAAATTGGGCGTGATGTTTTGACTTTTTCGTAAAGGAAGGGAGGACTGAATGATTTACTGGCAGACCTCCAACTTATTGAAGGAGGCCGGACTACAAAAGTGAAGAGATGTCGCAGTTCACCATCATTGCTTATCTCCGACTACTGTGATTGGCTCACAGGACTGTTGTTTGCCATTAACATCTGAGTGATTACTCTCTCCTTTCCTTGTCTGAAGTAAAACTTACTGCAACGCTGCGAGTGGAAAAAACACGTAGACTAATAGGAGATCCTGTCTTCGGAAGAGAGTCCCCACTCTATTTAAAAATCTAATTTTAAAAGAAGGGAAGAGATATGGGCGGCGAAGACAACGACGTCGAATCTAAGTCCAATACCGAGTAAAAAAGGAAAGCTGTAGCGAGTCAAGTCAACAAGAACGCCCCACCGCTCTTGTCGTCGAGCGGTGTTTTCTTTATTTCGTGCAGCAGTTAACCTCCACTTCCGTATTTTCTCCCACTCGGACAGTACTCCTTGTTTTTGGTTATCCAGCAGCTACTGTTCAGCCCTGGGGATTTCCTTTACCTTAATATATTAACAAAAGCTGCTTTGAGAGTCTTGATTACGCCGCTTATATGCAACGTACGGGTTAGTTAAACTTCCTTATTAACTGCTACCGCCATCATGCAAAGAAAACGCTTAAGGCATGTTTGGCTTAATGGGAGCATTTGAGACTCTCTAGCCATCACCAAGAACGTTAAAAGAAAAAAAGTTTTTGAAAATATATCAAGTTAGTTCTATTTTTTTTTTTTGGCAATTGAGTCATAGACCTTTCATAATTGTGCCAATTTAGTCTAGCTGATCAATTTTGATTGAAAATTGCTAACATAAAATCGGTTATTTTATGTGACGTGACTAGCGTTAAAAGTCTATTATAGATTACTTTTGAGCTATATATATGGAGAGAGAGATTATCATTGAAATTTTGGTTGATAAAACATAGTGCGCCTTCGAATTAAGTCCTGATAATCATAGCTTAAGGAGGTTTAAGTTCGGATGATGAATTGTTTATTTATCAAATTTATGCAAGATGCTAGTAAAGTATGCCAGCTAAAATATCAGTGCAAAACTGGATGACAAATATGTCTTTTGACTTTTCTTTTTGGTACTAATTTATTGGTTTCAAGTGCAACACCTCTGCCGTCACAGAGGGGTGTGCAAGTGCCAACGCAAAATATAAAAATGGAGTTCACCCTCAGGGCGCTTGAAAGAACCATGTCGAGCGAACCATGTTGGGCTGGGCGTCCATGTCACAGAACCTTTCTGTAGCCAAGAATCCCATTATTGGCGGGACCTTTGCTCGCCCGATCACTTGCATCTCACGCGTCAGAAATGACCCCACTATTCCAGCTTCTCCTTCCCAAGTGAATCAATTTCTTCCACATTTCTTCTTCTTCTCTGTCTTTCTGAACCACAACTCCTGTCAAAAAGTTCGCGGTCGCCACTGAAATCCAAATCCATCATTCCTCAGCTTCATCCATCAACTTAAAGCTAAGTAGCCTTGATGAGTGATGCTTAGTTTAGATGCTATGCTGTGTTAGATATTGGCTCCTTTCGCTGGATATAGTGTCCGATTGATAAATTTGAGTCTCCTTCAACCGATTGCCGAGTTATGAAGCTTTTGGTGGTGGATTGGAGGCAAAAATTTGTTAACCAAGCTTGTCATTAGCCCTGTTGACAATGACTACAACTTGACGTGCATAAATCTGAAGTCGATAAAAAGCATTTAATACTGTTAATAGGGTAATTCAAAGTCATTACATCCAAAGACTAAGGTAATTCGCAGATTTAGCGAGCAAACCTATTAGTGCTAATTTTGTAAGATGCCGAATGGTTAAACCGTAGAGAAAAACCTATGGATATCCTTCCATGGGTGCTATCACTCAGTCTTGATAATGCTTTCCTGTTTGTCTAGTTACTTTGATGGTGTTGCATGGCCTTTTGCAATACTCAATGAGTGAAAGCACGATTACATTCGCTTGCATAACTCTTACATGACCATACTTTTTCATGAATTACTTTTGCTTCATTGCATTTAATTTCCAAACAACAACAGAAAATTCCAAGTTCTAAGGTCATGTTTGGCACTTGGCACTGTTTGTGCCGATTTGAAATTGGATTGGATATAATATTGATCAGTACACAAATATCAACTTCTTACTTATAGATATCGTATTAAGATTATAATATTCTCATAAAACCTCTGGCTTTCCTTTCATTCACTCAATTCGTCAAACTATGCCTATAGATTGATTACCTTCAAGCCATACCTCTTTAATATATTCACCGTATTTATGCACAGATTCAATGCAACCTTCTTTTGAAGGTACGATATCATTGCTTATCTTATAGGAATAATTTGACAGTTTATAGTTGTAAGCAACTGACAAAATATTATACGCATGCAGTCGGTTATGTCCTTAGAACACCTATTACAAATATCGATTATTTGAGCGTGTAATTACCAAAAAACATTCAATTGACTCTACTGTGCTTCAATGGTGAAGGCATTTCACTTGCGTGTATAGTACTTTGATTTTTTTTTTGGGGGGTCAAATAGTACTTTGAATTTATTATGTTGGAAATGATGCATTTGATGGTTAAGATTGTGAACTTGTGGGCATAGATGGAAGGGTTAGAGGATTCCTTTTTCCCTCTAAAGATAATCTCGCTCCAATTCTAAGAAGAAAACCCCAGCAGAAATGTAAGTCTTGAAATTGATGTGTTCATGGAGAGAAAAATGACGGCAAAATGCTGTGATAAGCATCGTCACGTAGCATGTGCCTGTGGAGACGAGCTTCTCCATATTCTCATCATGGAAAAGCAGCTTGAAATCTATCGAACGGAAATTGCAGTCCTCTAAGCTAACATTAGCCTACGACCTGAAAGAGATCCGCTCCTCGATGAGGCGGCCCGGTCCAGCCCCAGATTCCCTTCTGCATGGGAACATTGAGAACATTGAGGCCCATACTAGAAGAAACACATTCATGTATGGCCCATGCTAAAACAAAAAGGAGTTTAATCGGTTTATTTATTTATTTATTTAATAGAGTGAGTGCCGGTTAATCTCAACGTTATAGAAAACAAGTCCAATGAGGATTTCAATTCCCAACTTTTACAAAAAAAAATCATGTAATGCATGTCTTTCTTTCAGATCAATCATAGTGACATAATAAAACTATATGGAGAAAATAGTTATTGGAAATAGTTTAAGATATAAACGTCTAAATTTCTTACTTACCAACATTAAATTTAAAAACTTAAAACCATTTAAATATTTAACTTTCTCCACACATTTAAATATTTTTCCACATGCATGCACCTATTTTCTTTATAGTTGGGAAAAAAACAACTTTCCACATGGATTTAAGGACTTAAATATCAATTGGCTTGATTCATAATGTAGTGAAATACATAAAATGCACACATGCCGTTGAATTTTAGCCATGCACTTGGCATGAGTACCTTGCGACATCATCCAGTAATGTACAAATGAAAAGATGCCTACTTTTTTTGAAACATTTCCAATTGTTTTTGGTAGACGGAGATGGAATTGTTTGAAAACCAAGTAATTTTGGTAAACAGGTATAAAAAACGTAACGGTGGTGCACAAATTGGAGCTTCAAAAATTGACATCGATTGCAAACTCCATCTTGCGATCTCGAGTCCGAGCACGTGGGACTTGAACACCGGCGCCTGTATGTTTACTTCGATGGACGCCGATGATTCTGGAGGATGTAACTTAACATCTTTTCTAAGGGTAAGTTAGTTCCTCTTCAATCATGGGCGAGGTGTAGTAGAGAGGAACAGTGTCTATCCAACTATTCATTTACACACGTTTTTTGAAATTAGAATTCATAACATGATCATTGTTTTAGAACAGAGCAACTTGGTTCTTACTCATAACAGAGCATATTCAGTGAAATTGGTAAAATTTCATGATACTCAGCTGGTAATTGAATATAATAAGATTCATAGGAGGTTTGATCCCTCTCACATTTGAATAAAATTAAAACCGTTCAATTTGTCTAAGGAGAGTGAAACGCCATAAAACTGTCAATTTCTTTTTGGAGAAAGAATGTGAACTCTCTCCTTAAATTACTGGGTGGAAAAATTCTGTCACATTGATGAAGAGACGCGACTGTATATACACTGGTTTTTTTAGTCAATCAGGAATCATGTATCATATGGAAGTCTTATTAACTTTTCCTCCCAGAAAAAGAAAAGACTTGCAATTAGCTTCTTTGTTTCTGCCCGGCTAGCATGGGGGCTGGACTTACCTGGTAGTTTTCTGCGTCTGGGTGATATTGTTTTGTGAATAAGCATTGTTAGAGTGGGTTGGGAAAGGTTTGTAGGTGTTAAGGGATTATCCCCTTGTACTCTGATGTCACAATTTATCCAAAAGAAGAGTTTCAAATACATAACATGCCCAAGGCATAAATATCTTTTGACATTACCCAGTAATATATGAATGAAATTGACAAGTAATTTTGGTAAGCCAGTTTTGGTAAGCCAGTCTTAAAAGTACAATGATAGAGATTAAATCAGAGCTTGTCAATCTAGTTAGCTAGCTCAGCAGATCGGCTTGCAGCAGTTGATAAATCAAGCTTGTACTGGTTCAGTTTGCTCTACGTGTGTAGTCGGGTTGAAAGAGTTACGTAGAACTTTTGAGCTGTCCAATTGGCTACTTTAATTTCAATTTTGTTGTATATAGATTGCTAAGTTTTGAATATGAGGAACAAGCTATAAACTATATCAAACTCGCAATGCATGTATCCGAAAGGAAAGAATAGTGAATGAAAATTATGTAATTCTTCTGCCATGCTCTGAATTTTTTCCCATGTTTCTCTCTAGCCCAATCTAAAAAAATAAAATAAAAAATTGCCCTGTTTATCCGGTTTTTTCATTTCTCAATTTAAAATTGCAATAAAAAGGATCCAATTCATCATCATCATCACCGCCTATTCTACTACCTGATGTAATCATACGACAAGAGGTTCATGTCCAAGCCATCATTGGAAGGATACAAAGCAAATTACATTTATACAAAATACACATAACCATATCAAGAAAGCTAGAAATTATCGTGATTCACTAATTAGTCCTCTAATTTTCAATGAATGCAAAATGGATTACTAGCATTAGAACATAGGGAATGAAAATCAGCCAAAGCATTTTACTAGGCAAAACGTACATAAGTAATATGCACATGTCACATTTGAGAGCAAGAGCAATCAGAGTGCACACAAATCAGAACCTTGGATCCATATCTTACTCGGGATCGCAGTTTTTTATGTTCATGTTGAGACATTTCTACATGACCAGAGAAATAAATTGGAAAATGGAGAAGAATGGAAGATAAAACGATTATGCATGGCATATACTTCAACAATCGTCATTACATATTCTGCTTTGCGATGTCAAGGGTGTTCTAGCTAATAATACAACATGAGGTCCACCGACCCAGCAACACTCAAACCAAATTTATATAAAGTACACATCACGACATCGAAAATTGAAACTATGGCCATTTGCTAATTGAGCCTTAATTTGCGATGAACACAAATAGGATTACCAACACCAGGACGCATGGAATGAAAATCTTCCAAGGCATGTCCCCCAGCAGATTGTACAACAGCAAAGTACACTTGACCCATCCAAGAATAACAGAGATAAGAGCGTATGCTTGTAAAAATCCTGGGTCGATATTTTCCCTTCCCATCTCAAAGATTAATTTCTGCTGAATAATCTCGATCACTTCGCACATAAGCTTAATTTTGGCTGCATATCTAATGTTGGCTGGACCTATAGAGTTATGCCTAACCCTGATGAGTTGACGCAAGGCCTCCGCCAAGGAATCAGGTGGTGCAGCAATTTGATGCACATGCTCTGCTCCATTTCTTGGAATTAAGATTAACAAACTCCTTGTTAGACAATCGTCTTTCAAAAGCTCAAACGATAAGGATCAAGAATAAGCACATAGATCAATTAACTAGAATAATTAACTTGGCAATTTAGAACTACCAATTGAAGTTCAAAAGAAAATTTAATGCACCGTATGATGCTGGCTGCTAGTGCAAATCACAGCTAATGAGTCTATGCATTGCAAGAGTCTAGCCTTTGTATGCACTTCAAGAGGCTAACTCATCTATTGATCCACGGCTAATTAAGCTGATGAAAACCCTTCGTTTGGACCAAATGTAACAATAGAGGACTCGGGCATGTTTCCTTTAACACCTAGAAATGTTTCCCAATCCACTCTACCAACGCTTATTCACAAAACAAAACACGCAAAAAACCACTAGATAAACCCCATGCTTAGTTATGACCCCCCCCCCAAAAAAAAAAAAAAACCATGCTTAGCTTTGAAAAAGAAAAAAAAACCTTGGTTACCTTCGACCAAAAAAACAAAAAAGCCCCATGTTTACTGGGTAGAAACAAGGAAAGCTAAACGCAGCTCTTATCTTTTCTTTGGTGGAAAAGCAAATTAGACTTTCAATTAATATTCAGTTCGTAATATGAGTTTCTCTTGACAAAAGAAAGAAATAGAGTTTATGTACTATCGTGTCTCTTCATCGACGTGACAGAATTTTCACACCCACTAAACTTCAAGAGAAGTTTCACGTCCTTTCCAATTTTTTGATCTCCAAAAAGAAACGACAGTTTATTATGGCATTTCTCTTGTTTTTATAACGGTATGCCCACTTGAGAGAGATTATTCTCTATTACTAATCCAACTCTATTCAATTACAAATTAAAATCAGAAAAATTGACCAATTCGCACAAAAAGGTCAACGACTATAAGAAACAATCTCACTTTTCACCAGATTTACACCCAGCGAATATACTTTGTCATGAGTACAACCCAACATGCTCTCGAAGAAATGAGAGGAAAACATACAGGCAAGTGAAAGACGCCCCTCCTAACTGTGCTCAACTGTCGAGCAATATAACTTTAGAATACGTCCACAGCTTCGCCTCATTTATGTAGAATGCAGTTTTTTTTTCTCTGATAAAAGAACACTCACATAATGGCATGTATGAAATGAACATGATCAAAGACAGGAACAACGAAGGACATCAAGATTGTGGCATGATTTTACTCTCAATCCTCCCACTCACTGACAACTGGGCTATAGTTGTTATGTTAAGGTTGCCGAAACTTACCTCTGACCACTGTGATCGGCTGAATTGTTGTTTGCCATTAACCTTCCGACTCTGCCTCACCAAGTCTCTTGCTTGAAAATGGAAACTGGATGAGACTCTCAGAGACCTTGGCGAAGTTCTGGCCATGTTGAGGTTTCTCATACTCATATAGCAAACACTCCATATGGTGATATGACCTCTCGACCCATGACCTTCTACTTTTGCCACTAGTTCAACCTTGGCAAATGAGGATAGCGAGGTCTTTTTGCTATAGTTATCACATCTTTGAGAACCGGTGGCAAAAAGTTCTCAAAGATGTGAACTTGAGAACTTCAAGTTCTCAAGCTTTCAAAGATGTGACAACCAAGTGAAGTTCTCAAGTTCTCAAAGATGGGACAACCTTGGTTGTCGCATCTTTGAGAACTTTTTGCAACCGGTTCTCAAAGATGTGACAACCAAGTGAAGTTCTCAAGTTCTCAAAGATGGGACAAGAACCGTGCAACCGGTTCTCAAAGATGTGACAACCAAGTGAAGTTCTCAAGTTCTCAAAGATGGGACAAGAACCGTGCAACCGATTCTCAAAGATGTGACAACCAAGTGAAGTTCTCAAGTTCTCAAAGATGGGACAAGAACCGTGCAACCGGTTCTCAAAGATGTGACAACCAAGTGAAGTTCTCAAGTTCTCAAAGATGTGACAACCAAGTGAAGTTCTCAATTTCTCAAAGATGGGACAAGAACTGTGCAACCGGTTCTCAAAGATGTGACAACCAAGTGAAGTTCTCAAGTTCTCAAAGATGGGACAAGAACCGGCAACCGGTTCTCAAAGATGGGACAACCAAGTGAAGTTCTCAAGTTCTCAAAGATGTGATAACCTTGGTTGTCGCATCTTTGAGAACTTGCATCTTTGAGAACTTTTTGCCACCGGTTCTCAAAGATGTGATAACTATAGCAAAAAGACCTTGCTATCCTCATTTGCCAAGGTTGTCTGAACTAGTGGCAAAAGTAGAAGGCCACGACAAAACTATATTATATAAAGACCAAAGTAAAAAAGTTGAAGGTCATATCACCATATTGAGCGATGACCATACAAACCTCATACTTATACATGACCATATGAAAACTTGCTCCACCTATATGGACCTCTTTCTTCAAACCACACCTTAGAGGTCCTTGGAGTGGGTTTTTAAGATTAAATATGAAAAACAATTCCAACCCTGTTAGTTATGGTGAATTTTTGTTTTTTCTTTATCCTTTTTTGCTTAGTTATTGTGTATTTTGTAAGAATTTTTCATTTTACTTTTTTAATAGGGATATGTTCACGACAAGTTTTAAAATTATCACAAAAGTATAATTGAGTCCTAAAACTTAGTACAATCAAGTCTTAAAACTTGTCAAATTTGTGTAATTAAGTCATTCCGCTAATACTGCTTGACTAATAAAAAATGCTGACGTGGCATTTTCATATTTTTTTTTGTTAGGATATACGTGTAAGTTGTGTTAGAGAAATCATACATCGAAGAATTGATGTGATGCAGAGTAGTTAACATATTCTAATTGGCTCATAATTTATTGGTTTAAGCCTTTGAGTGAAGGTAAGTATAACTAGTTGTATTTACAAATTCGGACTTGAGCTCCCTCTTAGTGATCTCCTAAAGTGGAAGTATTGGACTTCTTTATGCACTCTCAACAAATGGTATTAGAGTCGATGGTTGATTGGTAGCCTATTCCCAGTATATTTTGGTGTTTTGTGAATATCTCAAGGAAAGAATCTGGTGACCAATGCGATTTCAGGGCAAGTCGTGGGCTAGTGGCTGTCGTGGTATAGTAATGCGGGCCCGATGATAGACTTCATGGTTCGTTCCAGAGAAAGAGACCATGGATGAAGTTGAGTGTTGGAGATTTAAGTTGAGATAAGTTGAAGTAAAAGAATACCCAAATTAAGGCAAGCTGTTGGGAATAACGGATCCCCGAAAACCGGATTCGACACTAAATCGAACCCCTAAATCAATGCGGAAGACGAAGCCCGGGAAAACACGCATCACCGATCGTAAAGCACACCACGGATTCGAGCGTACCTTGTTAGCCACAGATTAAACACCAATGCCGAAGAAGAGGAAGAAATTCTGGCCCCGTTCGATCCGATGACGACTTGAAGGGGAGAAAACAGTGCCTTGAACTTACTGTTCCTTTTTGGAGGAAGAGAGAACGCGCGGGAGAAGACGTACGTTAAATTTGTCAAGCGTTTTTGTTTTTCTCTCTCTCCTCCCTTTTATACCTCTCCCCTTCCACGGGCCCTTTTCTCGTGGGCCGGGCCTTTTTGGGCCCAACTTGAGCGGATGGGCCTTGAGCCCATCTTATAAATCCATCATCTCCCACTCGCACATGGTGGTGCAAAACCAACATGGGCGGACAGGCTTTACTCAGCCCTATCAGAGAAAAATCCATCATAGACTCTCACTTAACATGGTGGGCCGAACATAATCCTCTTTTCCTCTCTTCAACATTCATACCGGTGAATAATCCGTGCGACCAGCATACTTTGAGAGCTCGTTGCCATACATCTGTTAGGAATATATAGCAGCTCATAATGGGCATCACACTCCGAGTAGATTTAGTATGCAGTACCCTAGATCGATCGATCACATTTATATCTCTCTTGATCTCTTTTAAACAATGATATATTTATTGTATTCACAATTATGATTATCACAAAGACAGTCATAATTGGTTAACCGGTGAATACAAAACTACAATGTGATTCTCCAAAATCGATCTTCCTCTTTCCTTCAAACTCTCAATTTCAGTCTAGCTTGCTTTTCTAGAAATGCCCCATTAGATCGAATCATCTCATGACCATTGGCAACACACTAAGATAGCAAACACTAAATAGAAATCTTGAGAATAAGTAAGAGTCCTGAGGGGACTTCAAAATTGAGGAACTCTTTTCCTCAAGAGTCTCACACGTCATAAAAGTTGAGATCAAAATTTTTGCCACTCTTATTGGTCGTCTCATGCATACGTAGTATGAAATACGTATTACGGTATTAACTCCTTTCCCATGGAGCGTATGTCTATACCTTTCAATACCGTACAGATGATAGTTCAGACATACCTAATGTCTAACTTGAGTTCACGTATCTACTCATTCACAAAATTCATTAGAACTCACATCTGGCATTTTAGACAGATACAGTAAAATATGTGGGGTATTTTACTTTCAGACATAGTAAGTATTATGTCCTCATCTTAACACTCAGTTAAGGCGACATATGTGTTTTAAGCTTGAGCTCTCGATTATCACCTAGATAATAAGCTTTAAAACAGTCTCATCTCCATTTATCACACAGTAAATAGAGGCGATTACCCGTGTGAGTGGGCTAATCTCATATCTGTCCGACATACTTCTCAACTTAAAGTAATGCACTAAGCATTAAGATGCATAAATATCAAACAAGAAATTCATAGGCATTAATGATGAAAACACAAATTCATCAAATTGCGAACATTTAGGGAAAATAAAATATTCAGTACATCAGTCTCTACGCAATCCTAGATATCTCATATGGCCACAAAACACATCTCTAGGTATTGGCTTTGTCATAGGATCTGCTACCATTCCATGCGTAGTATGTACTCTAAGTTCACATCTTTTCGTGCAACCATATCCTTGACAAGATTATACTTGGTATCTATATGTTTGGTCTTGCCATGATATTTTGGATCTTTGGTGTACACTTTTGCTGCTTGGCTACCACAGTTAACTAATAATAAATCTGCAGCACTTCTACTAACACCTAAATGATCCAAAAAATCTCTTAAGCCAAACATCTTCTTATACTGCTACTGATAATACCACGAACTCAACTTACATCGTGCACAAGGCTATACTCTTCTGTTTCTTATTGCTCCAACATATGGTGCTATTAGTCGGTAAGAAAACAAACCCAGAGGTAGATTTCCTTTCATTTAAATCTCCTCTCCAATCAGTATTAGAATAGCCTTTGAGTTGCAGATCCTTTTCCTTAATAACTCATCGTATAATCAGCAGTCCCCTTTAGATACATCAGTATTCTCTTAACGGCTTTCCAATGTGCTTGACCTGGATTGGATTGGTATCTTGTCACCATTCCGACTGCAAAGCATATGTCGGGTGTTGTACACATCATAGCATACATCAAGCTCCCAACAGCACTAGCATAAGGAACATATTTTATTTGTTCCTTCTCTTGTGGAGTCCCTGGACACAGTCTATGGCTCAACCCTTCACCTTTTGTAATAAGAGTGTCTATGGGCTTACAATTTTGAAATCTTAATTCCAAGAATGTATGCAACATCACCCATGTCTTTCACCTCAAAGTTGGAAGACAACAAATTCTTCACAGTATTAACAAACTCCATATTACTTCCGACAATTAGTATATCATCAACATATAATGATATGATCACAAATTGATCATTGGATCTTTTGATATATACACAATGATCATCGTCAATCATTGTAAAATCATATGCCACTATGGCATTATGAAAATGTATATACCTTTGTCTTGATGACTGCTTAAGGCCATATATCGACCCCCAAAGTCAACATACCTTTTCTTCTTGGCCTTTCACTATGAAACCAGCAGGTAGTTCCATATATGTTCATTCCTCTAATTCTCCATTGAGGAAAGCAGTCTTTACATCCATTTGATGTAACTCAAGATCCATACTAGTCACTATTGCCAGAATAATGCGAATCAAGGTAAATCTCACTATAGGAGAAAATGTATTTTCATAATCAATCTCTTCCTGTTGATTATACCCCTTCGCCACAAGGCGAGCCTCATGCCTTTCTATTGAGCCATCAGCCTTTCGCTTTATTTAGAGAACCTACTTGTTCCAATAGCTCTGCGTCCTTTTGGAAGATCAACCAGTTCCCAGACTTGGTTTGATTTCATTGACTCCATTTCCTCTTTCATTGCATGAATCCATTTTTCCTTATTAGGGCAGTTCAGAGCCTCATTAATATTTCTTGGCTCATCCTCATCTTGTGGAGCAACCATAAAAGTTTCCCTTTCAATGTCAAAACATCGACGGGGAATACTTTGGCGACTTGTTCACCGTATGGGAGATTGTACACTTAGCACATCATTCCCCATCATGCTCCCACTTGGATTAGGTAATGATGATGTCGTCACATCAGGTGGTTGCAACTGAGAATGAGTTGAATTCAATTCATTACATCTCATATTACTCCCACTTGAACGAACTCCACTGACATCATTATCTTGATCCAAGGTTTCAAATAGGGAGTTATTTTCCCTTATTCTGCCCCTCTTAGGAAATTCATCCACTAAGAATGTGACATCTCGTGATTCAAATTCAGTTACACTCCCACTTTCCTGCTCACCTATGAACACATACCTTTTGAGTGTTCGCAGTATCTCATGTAAATACTCTTATTTTCTTTGGGACCCTATTTCCCAAAACTTGTGAGAGGACTCATGAGCATAGTCAGCACAATCCCATGGCTTAAGAAAAACTTAAGTCCGGTGTTCTAACTGTCCATAACTCATATGAAGTGGAAATAACCGATTTGGAAGGCATCCGGTTAAGTATATAGGCAGCAGTTAACAACACATCACTCCAAAAAAAATGATGGGTAAGTTTGCATGTACCATCATGGACCTAACCATTCCAGTAGGGTTCTGTTTCTTTTCTCTACAACACCATTTTGTTGAGGAGTATATAGAATAGACAACTATTCTTTCTATTCCTTTTTCATCACATAATTTTCTGAACTTATCAGATAAATATTCTTAACCTCGATCGGATTTAAATACCTTTATTTTCTTGTCTAATTGATTTTCTGCCAGATTCATAAACATTTTGAAACAACTTATGCTTCAGATTTATGAGAAATCAAATAGACATATCCGAATCAAGTAGAATCATCTATAAAAGTGATGAAACAAACAACCCATTGCCTTCCTCTCACATTCATTGAACCACAGATGTCCAAATGGATTAAATGCCGAGGAAATTCAGCTCTTTTACCTTTTCCAAATGGTCTCCTTGTCATTTTCCCTACTAGGCAATGCTCACATATGGACAAATCAACTTTTTCAATATTGCCTAACAAGCCCTTTTTGGCTAGTCTTTTCATATGTTGTTGGCCCATATGACCAAGTCTAGCATGCCATCATATTCACATCGTTATCATATAAGATAGAAGACGTGAAACAAGGGGATAACATATTGACATCATCAAGGTCAACATTTAGTACAATAAAACCATCTAGAAAGTGACCACTACCATAGTAGTTTGTATCTAAACATAAATCTACACATTTATTATGGAAGTTCATACCAAAACCAAGCTTAACCAACACTAAGACAGACACAAAATTTCGACGAATCTCCAGAGCGTATAGAACATCAAAGATGCGTCCACCTCTCATGTTCTATTGGTCGATGCAAATTCCTTTACATCAGCTCTAGAGTTGTTTCCAACATAGATCCACTTAGTTCCAGTTGGTACTCGTCGGAATTCCACGAAGGATTCTCTATCCTTCCCTTTATGGTCTATCGCTTCTGAATCTACAGTCCACAAAGGATTGGATTCAGCAATAATGCAGAACTTGACACATAAGCAAAGTTCTCAAATGTACAAGAGGTGCATTCCTTCTTTGGCTCACGACAGTCGCGAGCATAGTGACCTTCTCTTGCCACAATGGTAACACATCACTCTTGACATTTTCTTCACTTGAGGATGCTTTCCTCTCTCGTGTTGGTTAACTCTTGATTTCTTGCAATAAGGACTTGATCCTTTGCATTCCCACATATTGAACGAATCAATACGCTTGTGCTTAGAGCACAAAGCCCTTTCTGAGCTAAAACCAGCATAGCAAATGTCTATTTACGGCTCAAATACCGTTAGGCGGTCCTCTACTAGCTCAAGGTGGTGCACGACACCCTTAATATCTTCCATAATGTGGTCAAGAGCTTCTAGTGCTTCTTGCTTTTCAGGCACATATTGAATCTTCATATTCAATATTTCACAATTATTGCCGTTCATATCAGCAATTACATTCTTAGTTGCTGAACCCATCGATCTGAACACATCAGACATATGTGCACGAATAATTAATGCCTATCATTTATGCATCCCTATTTGCATAGACCCATCATATTAATATATAATTTCAAGTAAGGCTTCGAAATCAAAAGGTCACTATGTTTCCAATCATCCTCCAAAAATCCTAACTTAAAATTATTATTAATATAATTATCTTATGCAAATAAATTCTATGAAATTACAAAAACTTCTATTACTACCCACACTAATTACCTGACAACCAAAGAATAGCGAAAGCAAATAAAATCTTAACATCCAATAAAATAATAATGCTTTCACATGATACAATTAACATATCGGTTGCTACATCAACAACAATCAGGTAGTAATCATTACATAATCAATCAAAGAAATAAATAGGGAATGTCCCTTCTAATCTATCAGCCGTAATATCTGAGAAAACTGAAGGCACATTTGCCAACCATGGAAAAACTTTTGGAGAGCTTTCATGTCGCCTCCAAGGCGCATTCACTCGACGCCATGTGGCGCTTAATCTAAGGGTTGAAGTTTTGGCCAACTCAATCCTATAGTGCTCTCTTACAAAAGCTTCCACCAGCCTCTTATAACCTGGGACCACATTGACCTCCCATAGCCGATCCAACACCGCTTGCCATTCGGGTGGAAGAGTGTTCATCAAAGCCGGCACCTTCGAAAATCCGGCATAAGATAACCATTCCGAGATGATTTATTGTATCATCCGATTGACCTTGATCACATGTGATACTAAATCACCGTCATGCCACCGATAATCGGCTAACTCTAACTCATCAGCCTCTTAAGTCTTGCATTTCCTCGTCCGTTCTCGGGATTGCAAGTATTCTTGCATAACGCATCATAGTTCCTGCAACAAATGCAGAATTAAAAATGGATCACTTATAATCCATAATTAATATAAGAGAAAATACATAATTTTCCAAAATTCACGCAACAAATGCAGAATTAAAAATGGATTACTTATAACCCACATAGGCATGACTGAAAAAGAAAACAAATTCCCTTTTTTTTTTTTTTGGTCAATGGTCAAAGTCAACGGTCAACGTCCGGTCAACAGTCAACGGTCAACGGGTCAACGGTCGGTCAACGGGTCGGGTCAACGGTCCACGGATCCACGGGTCGGTCAACGGGCGCGCGGGTCGGACCGGTCGGGCCGGTCGGACCGCTCGTGCGGACCGACCGCACGTGCCTCCCGCGTGCGGGGATGACGTCACGAAGACGTCATCTGGCACGTGCGGGGCGCGTGCCTCGTTCGCGAGTCGGGTCGGGTCGCCGGTCCGGTAGGTTCGCCAGCCGGTGACCGTCCGGCGAAACGTCGTCGGTGATGACGTCATCGGTGACGTCATCGGTGACGTCATCCGAACGGTTACCGACCGTTGGATGACGTCATGCTGACGTCATCACGTGACGCCAGCACGCGTCGGTCCGCGGACCGGCACGTGCCGGTTCGCCCGCCGGCGGCGTGCACGCGCCGGTTTGTCGACCGGCGCGTGCGCCGCACGCGCTGGCGAAGCCAGCGCTTCCAGGCGCGTCGCACCCACGCGCAGCGCCTTCCGGCCGCGAGTGTGGGCGCGTGCGGCGGCTTCCGGCGGCGGTCGACACATCGCCGGACTCGTCTCGACGTCGCGCTTCTCCCAGTGCCTTCAGAATTTGATTTCGACTTACGAAATCTCAGAAAAAAGGCCGAAAAGCGCTCGGGTGTCGGGATTTTCGCCCGGTTCCGTACGGCCGAAGTGATTTCGCGAAAAATCAATCAAAAAACATCAGCATTGATCGGGAAAAACGTGAACTAGGGCTCTGATACCAATGTTGGGAATAACGGATCCCCGAAAACCGGATTCGACACTAAATCGAACCCCTAAATCAATGCGGAAGACGAAGCCCGGAAAACACGCATCACCGATCGTAAAGCACACCACGGATTCGAGCGTACCTTGTTAGCCACAGATTAAACACCAATGCCGAAGAAGAGGAAGAAATTCTGGCCCCGTTCGATCCGATGACGACTTGAAGGGGAGAAAACAGTGCCTTGAACTTACTGTTCCTTTTTGGAGGAAGAGAGAACGCGCGGGAGAAGACGTACGTTAAATTTGTCAAGCGTTTTTGTTTCTCTCTCTCTCCTCCCTTTTATACCTCTCCCCTTCCACGGGCCCTTTTCCCGTGGGCCGGGCCTTTTTGGGCCCAACTTGAGCGGATGGGCCTTGAGCCCATCTTATAAATCCATCACAAGCAAACATAAGACTAGAGCTCACACGTGAAAGAGAGATTGCTCTGATGTACTTATGAGTTATGTTAGAGAAATCTCATGTTAGAGAATTGATATGGTGCGGAGTAGTTAATATATCCCAGTAGGTCCATAACTCATTGGTTTAAGTTTTTGAATAAATGTGAATTTAACTGGATATACTTAGACTTCCTCTTGGTGATCTCCTCAAGGGAATGTATCGGACTTCTGTTGTGCACTCCCATCACTTTTATTTCCTACATGGCATTTCTTATTATTTTTATTCAATTCTTATTTATCGACACCTAAATTCTGTCTTTTTAATTAGGATTTAATCGCGCATAAAATTATGGATTAATTTTTGAACCCTAGACAAAAAATAATTTCCACTAAATTGCATCGCGTATTAGCATTAGGAATATTCGCATTACTAATGGTAATTATTAAAAACTTTCAAAAAAAAAAGAAGAGAAAAAATATTATTATTAATAAAAAGTATAATCATAAAGAAATCGAATAAGGCAGGCAGAGGCTGGGCTTGCCCGATCCTCCTTTTCCCCCTTCCTTCCTTTCTCTCCGTGCAAACCCAGCCCACCTCTTTTTCTTTCTTCTTTTCTTCTTTCTTTTCATGCAGGCCGACCCACCTCCTTTTCTCTCTTCTTCCTTCTTTTCTTCTTTTCGCACAGGTTTCCCCATCTCCCTTCATTTCGGCCCAGCCCGTGCACGGGTCTTCTTCCTCCTCATTCTGGTCATGCCTTTGCAAAAGAAGAAGAGTACAAGTCAATCCGCGAGTCGAGATCAGGCAAGTCAATAGGCTGGCAATGGCAGAAGCCATGCACACCTACCGATCACCCTTAAAAGCGAGGGGGCTCGCTCATTTGAGGGGTTCTAGTTTTGGCCCCAAGAGAGAGAGAGAGAGAGAGAGAGAGAGAGAGAGAGAGAGGAGCTCGTGAGGTTCCCTGACCGTCACTAGAGGCCCGCCATTCCTCGCAGCAGCTCTTTTTGAACCAGGTAGGCCTTACCCAAGCCTTCGTGCTCTGTTTTTTTTTTTTTTTTTTTTTTTTTTTTTTTTGAGGGGGGGGTAGTGAGCCGAAGCTCGTAGCCGATCGGTTCGCGGGAGCTTCAGTCCCGCCGGTCTTCCCTCAAAGCTTCTCCATGCTCTAACATGGGTCATTAGGGGTTTTGATCTGTGATTGAGTCCCTAGCGAGTCTAGAATCCCCTGTTCAGTAGTGTACGCCAAATGTTCATTAAAATGTCTAGGTGAGATCTAGGTTCGTATGCTTTGTCATGGCCGAGATCTACTGTAGTCGTTCATACTCACGTCAAATGTAAATGATGTGTCTCTGAGTTGGTCCAGAATACCGCTTGTATGTCGTGAGTTGATTGTAGTCTGAACCCAAGTTCTGAAACCAACCTAGCTTTCTCTGTCAGTCACTGCATCCTATTTGTTTGATGAAATGCCACAGAGAAGACTGAGGGTTAGTTCGTGTTAAACTCAAAGAGTGACGTGCCCTCGTTTCTGTGCTCATTGAGTCATGTCTGCTTTGTTTTTTCTGATGGTGTTTTGTGTGATTTTTGCAAAATAATCGATGTGACATATTTAGCCCAAAAATTTAGTGTGGTAGAAAAAATTTGGGGTTTTTGATGTTACAAAAAAAAAAAATTTAGGGTAAATGTGTCATACAATTACAAATTTAGAATTTTTTTATCACAAAAAAAAGTTTGAGATATATATCTTACAAAATTAGGATTTTTTGTGTCACAAAAAATTTTAGCGTAAATGTGTCACAATTAACAAAGTTTAGAGTCTTTGATTACGTTTTTCCTTTTTTCTTATTATCCTCAACCCACGCTTTGCATTGCATTTTAATCATGCTTAGAATTTGACACAATTTTTCACATTCCGCTCGCTTTGTATGACTAAAACTAATACAATAGAATAAATTAAATCGTGATAAATTAACACCATTATATTAATGCGCCAATCTTGGAAACGGGCCAGCTCCGTCCCTACATGTAATGCACGAATAAGTTATACTCCTGCAATTATGCATAGACTCGTTAGCTATGATTTACACAAGAAGCTTAGTTTTATACCATGCAACTAATTTCATTTTGTATTAAAATTGCAGTTTGGATGTGTATTTCTCTAATAATAGTTTTATTCGATGTGATACATTAGTCTATGAAAAATTGTTTAACGATGTGTATTTCAAAATTTATTAGAGAAAGTAGTCTCAATATCTCAAGTATTGAGATAACCTTAATTATTAGAGAAACTATTTTTCATAATACTTAACAATTTGTTAACCAAGCTTGTCATTAGCCCTGTTGATAATGACTACAACTTGACGTGCATAAATCTAAAGTCGATAAAAGCATCTAATACTGTTGATAGGGTAATTCAAAGTCATTACATCCTAAGACTAAGGTAATTCGCAGATTTAGCGAGCAAACCTATTAGTGCTAATCATGTAAGGTGCCGAATGGTTAAATCGTAGAGAAAAACCTATGGATATCCTTCTATGGGTGCTATCATTCGGTCTTGATAATGCTTTCCTGGTTTGTCTAGTTACTTTGATGGTGTTATATGGTGTTTTGCAATACTCAAATGGGTGAAAGCACAATTACATTCGCTTGCGTAACTCTTACATGACCATACTTTTTCATGACTTACTTTTGCTTTGTTGCATTTAATTTCCAAACAACAACATAAAGTTTTAAGTTCTAAAGTCATGTCTGGCACTTGGCACTGTTTGTGCTGATTTGAAATTGGATTGGATATAATATTGATTAGTACACAAGTATCAACTTCTTAATTATATATATCATATTAAGATTATGATATTCTTATAAAACCTTCGCCTTTCCTTTCATACACTCTATTCGTCAAAATATGCCTATTAATTGATTACCTTCAAGCTAGACCTCTTTAATATATTTACAATATCTAATGCATAGATTCAACGCAAGGTACCGTATCTAATGCACATATTCAATGCAACCTTCTTTTGAAGGTACAATGTCATTGCTTATCTTATAGCAAAAATTTGACGGTTTATAGTTGTAAGCAACTAACAAAATGATATGCGCATGTGGTCTGTTATGTCCTTAGAACACCTATAATAAATATTTATTATTTGAGTGTGCAATTACCAAAAAAAGTTTGATTGACTCTACTGTGCTTCATGGTGAAGGCCTTTCAGTTGCGTGTATAGTACTTTGAATTTATTATGTTGGAAATGATGCAATTGATGGTTAAGATTGCGAACTTGTGGGCATAGACGGAAGGGTTAGAGGATTCCTTTTTCCCTCTAAAGATAATCTCGCTCCAATTCTAAGAAAAAAACCCAGCAGAAATGTAAGTCTTGAAATTGACGTGTTCATTGAGAGAAAAATGACTGCAAAATGCTGTGATAAGCATCGTCACGTAGCATGTGCCTGTGGAGACGAGCTTCTCCATATTCTCATCATGGAAAAGCAGCTTGAAGTCTATCGAACGGAAATTGCAGTCCTCTAAGCTAACATTAGCCTATGACCTGAAAGAGATCCGATCCTCGATGAGGCAGCCCGGTCCAGCCCCAGATTCCCTTCTGCAAGGGAACATTGAGAACATTGAGGCCCATACTAGAAGAAATACATTTATGTATGGCCCATGCTATAAAAAAAGGAGTTTAATCGGTTTTTTTGTTTTTTAAGAGTGAGTGCCGGTTAATCTCGACGTTATAGAAAACAAGTCCAATGAGGATTTCAATTTCCAACTTTTACAAAAAAAATTCATGTAATGCATGTCTTTCTTTCAGATCAATCATAGTGACATAATAAAACTATATGGAGAAAATAGTTATTGGAAATAGTTTAAAATGTAAATGTCTAAATTTCTTACTTACCAACATTAAATTTAAAAAATTAGAATCATTTAAATATTTAACTTTCTCCACACATTTAAATATTTTTTTCCTTATGCGTGCACTTATTCTCTTTATAGTTGTGAAAAAAACAATTTTCCGCATGGATTTAAGGACATAAATATCAATTGGCTTGATTCATAATGTAGTGAATGCCATCGACTTTTAGCCATGCACTTGGCATGAGTACCTTGTGACATCATCTAGTAATGTACAAATGAAAAGATGCCTACTTTTTTTGAAACATTTCCAATTGTTTTGGTAGATGGAGACGGAATTGTTTGAAAAGCAAGTAATGTTGGTAAACAGGTAAAAAAAAAACATAATGGTGGTGCACAAATTGGAGCTTCGATAATTGAATTAGTTATCTTATCGAGCGGACGGATGGGCAATGAATCAAGCTTGTGGTTGACCCTCTTGCTCTACTTAGAACTTGTGAGCTATACAACTAGCTACTTTAGTTTAAATTTTGTTGCATAGAGATTGCTAAGTTCGTAAATGAGAACGGGCTATAAACTATATCAAACTTGTAGTATGCATATCCAAAGCAAAAGAATAGTGAATGAGGAATATGTGATTCTTTCTTGTATGCTCCGAATGTTTTTCCTACCCTGCCCTAAAGAAAAGATTGCCCCGTTCATCTTCTCTTAATATCGAAGGGCACCAGGAAGGATTGTAATCATCATCATCATAAAATTTAAAAGGTGTCCAAGGTAATAATACACATGTTTGAGCCAACATTGAAAAGTTACAAGGCAAACCAAACTCATATAAAATACACATCACCACATCCAAAAGTCGGAAATTGTCACCGTTCACTAATTAATCCTTTAATTTGCGAGGAATGCAAATATGATTACCAACACTAGGACCCAGGGAACATCAATTAGCCAAGGTATTTCATCAACAAAATGTACATCAACAAATTGCACGCAATACATCCAAGAGTTAGAGCAATTGGAGTGTAGGCAAGTTGAAACCTTGCATCCATATCTTGCCTTCCCATCTTGGAGAGTAATTTCTACCGGACAATCTTGACCATTGCATAGATAAACATAATGACAGGAGCACTAATAACATTGGTTGGACCTAAAGAGCCATACTGGTCCTTGATGAGTGGAAGCGAGACCTTACTAAGGAATCAAGTTGTTGATTATATTTTGTCACAATTTGAGCCATGTGCTCTGTTCCATTGCTTGGATTTAAAATCGGCAAACTACTTGTTAAACAACCAGCCTTTTACAAAAGCTCAAATAATGAGGACCAAGAATAAACACACATATCAATTCACAGGGCAAACAAAAATAGGGTAATGTTTTCCTATGTGGCACAACCAGTAATATGATGTTTTTGGCCAAAATTAGACTGATGAATTATATTGAAAAATTGTTAAAAGGTTTAGGACTAAATTGATCAAATCGAAAAGTATATAACTAGATTGGCCACCATATAATAAATTTACAGTTTTTTAGACAATTCTCCCATTCTCTTGAAGTATTTGCTTAATTCTCTTGCTAGGGGGACGGACCCTCTCCCTTCCGGTGTTGTGAAACGGTGGAAGCAAACAGTCATTAAAAAATGCCTAGAACTAACAGGGTGGAAATATTCTATCACATGCATGGAGTAGGCACGGCTGCATATTCATTGTCTTGTTTTCTTTTGTTCTGAGAAACTACATTTTTTTTTTTGGCCAAAGTTTTTTTATTTCTTTATTTTGTTGAGAGAAACTCTTATATTAATTGCCACTCTTATTTGAAAGTCGCAGTAGCTTTTCCTCCTAGAAAATGATGAGACTTGCAATAAAATTTATTAGTAGAATACCTTTTATCGGAAAACGAACTTCAGTTTACCTAATTAATCGTGGATCAATAGGTGATTATACTCCTACAAGTGCCTCGGAATCGCTAGTTTGGATAAAACTTCGTCCCCACTGACTTCCTTTTCTTGCTTAGTTGTGTTTTCTAGCAAGTAATTTTAGTCTATTCTTCTTGTTATTTGACTTTTGACCTCACCATTGATCTATTGATGCTCTCGTTGAACCCCGATAACTCATATTATGTTTTGTTTATATGGATCTTGCATTTGATTTATGCTTAGAATTTCACAAAATTTGGTCACAATTTCATTCACTTATTCTAGCTGAAAATAATAAAGTATAATTATTTAAATCCCGATCAATTAACATCATTATATTTATCCACCCATTCTGAAAATAGGATGGCTCCATCCCTGCGACGATGCATATAGGGGGTATACCCAAGCAACAATGCCATATTACACAAGAAGTATAATATCAAACAACACATTAAAATTCTTTTTGAATTTAAATGTTACAGTTGTTGACTTGTTTATGTGAGTATACATAGTTACTATTATCATGAAATGCGTGTGATGTTCATTTTAGACTTGCATCTTGATGACCTTAGATATTAGAAAAAACATTTTCTTTGATGTACTAAAAGAATTCAAATTCTTACATCCCATGCATTACGTGCAAGGTCTGGTTTACATACAAGGGAAGTATTAAAATATATTTCATTTTTGGAATACTTTATCAAATGTGCTCAATATATGAGCCTTAGACACTTCTCATAATTTCGGCTTTTGCCAAAGACTGCCATATAACAAGTAGTTTGTTGATTTTAATTCCTAGATACAGAGCATGGTATAGAGCTCAAATTCTTGCACATGTCATGCTTATATATTCCATGGTCAAAATCGTTTGGAAAAATTAACCTTTGAGATGAGACAAAATTTGGACCTAGGGTAACGACCTTTTTTGGTGGCTGCAATTCTTATATATTACTCACAATTATCACATCATTGTAACTAATATTTTACAAAGTAGTCTCAATATCATGAATTGAAAAGGGAATTCGTGGGTTATTATTTACTGCCACTTCGATCAAATGTATGCTAAAGTAAAAAATGGCTTGGGCTGAAAGCTTAACTTCAAGAAAGGAAAGTTTACTATCTTCAATTTGGATTAATTTTTTGAATCATAATTTTGGAAGGTCTGGGGTCGACCATTTTGAAATGCAAAAAGAGGTTCAATGAGAATTAATGTTTCCTTCTATCTATCTAGCAAACTATTTCGCAATATTTTATAAATTGGTTTAAAGTAGAATTTGAGGAAAAAGTGTCAAAAAAGTCCTAAATATGTTCAATTGGTGTTAATTTAGTCATGAGCCTTTCATTGGTACTAATTTAGTCATAAACCTTTGATTTTGTGCCAATTCAATCTCAAACCTTTTAATCTAGTACCAATTCAATCATTCCAGCTAATTTTGACAAGATTTTGCTGACATGGACGTTGATCGATTTACATGGTACAATCATTGCTGATGTAGACAAATTTTAATAATATTTTATTTTTTTTATCTATTTTCTATTTCCTTTATTTCCTTTATTTCCTTTATTCCCTTTTTTTCTTCTTTCTTTTAATTTCCCCCTTCCCTTCCTTCTTCCTTTAGCTGGTCGCTGGTCGGCTCGGCCAAAGATGAGGGTTAGTAAGGTTGACCATGACCTCGCTGGCCTTTGGTGAGCATTGTCAACCATGGGTGAGCTCGCCAAGGGCCGTGAGGGCGACCTCGTGCTGGGGTGGGGAGGCTTGCCCTCGTTAGAGGCTACTAGGTCGAAGGTCGCGACCTTGCGGCCTCTGGTGAGGCGAGCCTCACTAGTGGTGCTTGACGCCCTCACCAGAGGCCGGTGACACTCACCAAGGGCTAGCGAAGAAGGAAAGGGACAAACAAAGGAAAGAGGAAAGAAAAGAGGAATAAAAAGAGGAAATAAAGAATAAAGGAAATTAAAAATAAATAAAAATGGCAAAAAATGAAAATATTATTAAAAGTCGTATATGTCAATGCTGGCATATCACGCAAGTCAACCGGCATCCATGTCAATAAAATTCAACCAAAATTAGTCAAAATGGCTGATTTGTATCAAATTAAAAGGTTTAGGACTAAATCGGTACTATTAAAAGATTTATAACTAAATTGACACTAATGCAATATGTTTATAACTTTTTTAATACTGAATTTGATAATACTTACCAGAGAAAGAACTTCACATATTACAAAAGTACCTTGTTTTATCAAGGGGTGAGATATGATGAGACACTCATGACCCGTGAGAATGTCTTATGGGATGAAAAATCCATGTAAAAAAGGGGTCAATGACTATCAGCAACATATTTCACTTTTTTATAAATTTACACAATCACTTAATATGTCCCTACTATTATGTTTGGTCCAAGAGGTTGAGTCACTAAGAACATCGAGAATGAAAACATGGAGATATTAACAAGAAGAGAAAAAGAATAGGATACAAATTTTGGGGGTACAAATTGGTGTTCTAGCACTCTCGTGTATGAGTTTCCAGGGAGACAAGGTGCAAATAAAGTGAATTTCTTATGATTTGCTTTAGGCTTTTGATGGTCCTTGTTTGATTCTTCATCTCAAATACATATAAAGTTGAATAAAGAAAATGGGATAGTTGGCTTCACCTAAGCTCAAAACCCCTTACTCGGCTAGACAAAAATAATCATTGTTGTAGACTAGGAGTGACTTCCTTCCCCGTATCTCAATGGCCCATCTCTTAGGATATATATAAAAAGAAAATTCTTAGTCATCGTCATCAACTTTGTATATCGATTCTTACATTAAACCAAATAATATTTTTGTAAGTACTCTCAATTTTCTATTTCTTCCAAATATGCCCCAACATATAACAAGTCGTGCATCTAACTTTTCTTATGTTTCTAATGTGATTCTACTTTATTCTTAAATGGTTGTCTTTCATTTAAAATTTTGTGGCCAGTTACTTCCCTCTCTCACATGTTGCATTCATCCTTTATGTCCGGCTTGGTGCTTTTCATTTGTGACTTGAAGCACATGTCAGGATAGGGTGGAGAATATCGCCAAATTTTGATGAGCCGAGCCTCGGTGGCCTTTGGCCAGGCCTCCTCCAACTTATTGAAGGAGGCTTTGAAAGAGGCCGGACTACACTAGTGAAGAGATGTCGCAGTTCACCGTGGATGCTTACCTCCAACTACTGTGATTGGCAGGATTGTTGTTTGCCATTAATATCTGAGCGATTACTCGCTTCCTTCTTTGTCTGAATTAAAACTTGCCGCGAGGCTGCGAGTTCAGCAAAACATTTTTGTTTCCCATTGGGAGGTCCTGTCTTCGGGAGAGAGCCCCCACTCTACTTGAAAATCTAATTTTAAAAGAAGGGAAGAGATACGGGAAGTGAAGACAACGACGTCGAATCTAAATCCAAGATCGATCAAAAAAGGAAAACTGTAGCGAGTCAAGTCAACGAGCACGCCCGGTCGCTCTTTTGTCCTCGAGCGGTTTTTTTTTTTTTTTTCGTGCACTAGTTAACCTCCGCTCGGAGGATGCTCCTTGTTTTTGGTTTGGCGGCAGCCCCCCTTCATCCCCAGAGATTTCCTCTGCCTTAATATATTAACAAAAGATACCGACCAAATATATATATATATATACATATATATTAACAAGAGCTGCTTTGAGAGTCTTAATTGCGCCTCTTATATGCAACATTAGGGTTAATTAAACTTCCTTATTAGCCATGGACCTAGGAATAACTGGACTTCGAATACTACTATATGCAATAGAAGTGAGGTTGCAGAATATGAATTACATGGTTTAGATTTTCCTAGTAAAATAAAAGAAGATAGGACTTTTAATTATTCAAAACTTAATGGAATCGCATCTATTGACCTGCTCCACAATAGAGTTTAACCTTGGAGGTCAATGGTGTGAGTACTCTAACCCGTTGGCCATGATGTATGTTTGTTCTTTTTTCCTTTTTTTGCTTAGTTATTGTGTATTCTTGGTAGAAATTATAGTTTGTTTTTCTTGTTATTTGACCTGTGACCCCAATAAAAAAAAATTAATTTTTACTATCCTTGACCCATGAAAACTCATTTTATGTTTTGACTAAATTCGTTGCAATTTTATTCATTTTTTACGACTCAAAATAATAAAACGGAACTGATTAAATCCTTATCAATTAACATGATCATATCAATGCACCCATAGTTAAAACAGATCGTCCCTACCTACAATGCACATGTCGGTTATACTTTTGCAACGATGCACGGACTCATTGATCATAATTTACACAAGAAGTATGGATTTATACCACGTGTCAAATATCTTTTTGAAACTAAACTAATAGTTCTGGACGTGTTCATGTGAGTATATGGAGATATAAGATAAATGCATGATGTTCAATTTAGATTCATATCTCACTAACTTTAACTATTGGGAAAATTGTTGTCTTTTATGATGCCTAAAGAATTCGAATCTTTACATTTCATATTTCACGTGTGAGGTTCAATTTACATATGAGCAAAGTATAAAGACATTTCTTGTGGAAGCACCTTAGAAAAGTGATACACAAGGAAGTAGCTTATTGATTTTAATTCCTAGATATGAAGCAAGTGTGAAGTTCAAACTGCTAACATGTATAGTTAGCATCTTGATTCCATGGAGGAGTCCTTGCTTTGAGCCATCAGGGACATGTACTCATACCAGCATGGCAAACATTGCCAAAGCATCCATCATGCTTATGTATACCGCAGGCCAAAACATGCGGCAAAAATTAATCTTCGAGATAGGAAGAAAAGATTTGGACTTGGGGTTTTTGACTTTCTGGTGAGGGCGGTTTTATTTTTTTTAATCAAATTTCCATGGAATGAGTGCTGTTCAATTTCTACTTCATAGAAAACGAATCCAATGAGGATTTCAACCTCAATCTTTAAGAGGACTTCATGAAATGCTTATTATGTCTTTTTTCAGATACATCGTAGTGACATGGTATAGCAAAATGGACAAAACTTTATTCTGAAAATACTTAAGATATAATCCTCTAATTATTACATTGAATTTAAATCTTACCATCATTTAGTTCTCTGCTATATTAATTTTAATTTTATAGTTACCTCTCTCCACATATTAATTTTTTTTTTTTTTTGCACTTGCATGCACGTGCTCTTTTTATAGTAGGAAAAGAAGTGACTTCCTGCGTTGATTTAAAGGCCTAAATCTGAATTGGCTTGGTTTGTGTAATTACTGTGTGATGATGTAAACCACATAACGTGTATGCATGGCCGTCGTTGTTCGGTCCTGCACTGGGCACGAGTAACTTGTTACATTAGCAAGTAATGTATGAATGAAATTACCGAGTAATTTTGGTAAACCGGCCTTCAAAAAACAGCAATAATGATATAAAATCATAGCTTTGTTAAAATCATATTGCGTGGGCAGGCGAGCGATGAATCAAGCTCATACGAGTCCAGTCTCCTCTTAAGGGTATAGCTCGGGGTCCAATTAGCTAGTTTAGTTTAAATTTTGTTATATGGTGATTTGAGTTTGTAATATGAGGAACAAGCTCTGAACTACATGAAAAAAAAACTCGCAATGCGTGCATCCAAGAACAAAATAATAGTGCATGAGGATTACGTGATTTTATTCCAATATACTTTGAATCAATTCCCATGTTTCTCTTTGGCTCAGAAAATTAGAAATTGCCCAGTTTCTCCAATTTCATCATTTCTAAATTTTAAATTGCACCTTGATGTTAAGTAAAACTACCGTCATCATTGTATTTCCTGTGTTGAATGTAATTATGAATGTTCGAGCTAGCATTGACAGAAAGTAACCAATTCTTAACCGTTGATTCATGTAAAAGAGGCATGTATTGAGAATTTAGATAATATCGAAACACTTATTATGGGATATCTCGCAGGACAAAGTACCATGTCCAAAAAAAATAAAAAAGGGGTCAATAGCTATCCGCTATAGATCTTACTTTCATAGATTTAGAGCCACTGAATACATCATTAATTATATTGTCTGCTTCAAGAGTTTGATTTAGGGAAAAATGTTAGAAAAGTTCTAAATATTTTATATTTATATCAATTTTGTCATAAATCTTTTACTTTAATACTAATTTAGCCATAAATCTTTTAATGGTGTTAATTTAATTCTAAACATTTTGAACTAGTGTCAATTTAGTTCTCAACATTTTAGTTTAAATACTAGTCATTTCGACTTATTGTAGCTGGGTTTTACCAACATGGATACCAGTCCGCTGACCTGGATTTTTTAATAATATATTAATGATATTTTATTTTTTGATTTTTTATTATTTTTCTGATTTATTTCTTTTTTCTCTCCCCTCCCTTTCTTCTTCCTCTTGGCGGAGGCCGGCTGGCCACCGGCCACGGTCAGGCGGGCTGACCTCGCCCTGGCCAGGGCGAGGCCGACCCCCGGCGAAGGGCCGGCCTCGCCGGATCTGGTCTGGGCGAGGCCGACCCACGCCTGGGCGCGGGCAGCTCCGGCGAGGCCGGCCTTGTCGCGCATCGCCTTCGCACTGGCGGCACCGGAGCTGCCCGCGCCAGGCCCGGGTCGCCCTCGCCCAGGCCAGATCCGGCGAGTCCGGCCCTCGCCCAGGCTAGGGCATCCTCGCCGGGCGTCACCTTCGCCCTGGCGGTGCCCGGCGAGGCCGCCCTGGCCTGGGCGAGGGCCGGCCTCGCCGGATTTGGCGAGGGGAGCCCTTGCCGGGGCTGCCTTCGCCCAGGCGCGGGTAGGCCTCGCTCAGGCCAAATGCGGCGGGGCCGACCCTCGCCGGTGGTCAGCCTCGCCCTGGCCAGGCGAGGCCAGCCCGCCTGGCCATGGCCGGTGGGCGGCCGTCGCCTGCCAGCCGGCCTCCACCAAGGGCAAGAAGAAAGGGGGAGAGAAAAAGGAAAGAGAAAAAAAAAATCAGAATTTTTTTTGAAAAATCTGAAAATAATAAAATTTTTAAAAATATTATTAAAATATTATTAAAAATTATCCATATTAATACCGTTGATACCGATATCCACATCAATAAAATTTGGCTAAAATTAATTAGAATAACTAAATTGACTCCATGCTATAAGATTTAAGATTAATTTAGTATTAATTTATAATTAAATTGGCACAATTCAAAAGTTTATGACTAAATTAATATAAATATAAAAAATTTAAGACTTTTTAAATATTTTTCCCGTTTGATTTACTAGGAGCACCAAGAAAAGAACTTGAATATATTAACAAAAAGAGAAAATAATTGAGAACAAAACTCCGAGGATACAAATTAATATCATGAAACTTTTCCAATAGGCATAGAAAGAGAGGATGGAGATCCTCTACCCCGAACAATATTTGCATTGGTGTCTCGATCAATTCTTAATAATGATACATGTAAATAAGGCATGTATCAACGATTGAGATACATCAACATACTTATAATAAGTGGGAGGAGTAAATAACATGAATAGTCCATAAACTATAGCTTCATATGAAATATGGTTCTTGAACTTTAAATTTTAAATTTTGTTTTTATAGATATTTGGCTTCTCTTAAGCTTAAAACTATTTCTCAGTTAAACAAAAACAATCATTGCCCAGGGCTTAAAGCAACTTCCTTCTCTTGAATCTTAATGGATCAGGCCCATCTCTTAGGAAATATGTGACTCCCTACCCTTTTTTACGTATAAAAACAAAAATTAAAAAGTTCTTAGTCATCAACATCTATCTATAATTATATTGAAGTAAAACTATTGCATCTCATTTTTCCATTTCTTCCAAATATGCCTCAACATACAAAAGGCTGCGCATATCACTTGCCTAATATGATTCTACTTTATTCTCAAATGGATAAATCTTTCATTAAAGAATTTGTGGTCGATTACTTCCCTATCACATATTGCATGCTTCCTCAATTTCAAGAATCATAGTTTCCATTTGTGACTTGAAGTACATGTCAATTGCTAAGGTTGGAAGATGTTATGAACTTTGTCAAAATCGCAATTCATGTACCGAAAAATCATTGAATAAGGATAATATCACTCTTTCTCAAATTCTTTGAATCAATTAGCTGTTTCCCCAATTTCAAGATATGGCAACAGGATCTTAATTAAGTAATATCATCATCTTTATTGTCATTGAATATCCTGCTTTGTAATATAAAAGGTGTTCAAAGTAATAATAGTACAACACGATGTTCATATCCAAGCTAGAATTGGCAGGATGCACATCAAAAGCTACTTCGTAAAAGAGCAAGCCCCGAAATCAAATTAGAAACCGCCACCATTCTCTAATTAATCCTCACGTGCAAATGCTGATGAAATTATCAACATCATGCAGGGAATAAAAATCAACCAAGGCATGTCACCAAGCAAAATGTACATTAGAAGACTGCACGAAATACATCCGAGAGCAATAGTGATGAGAGCATACGCAAATTGAAGCCTCTGGTCGATATCTTGCCTTCCCATCTCAAAGATTAGTTCCCGCCGAACGATTTTGATTGCTATATAGATTAACATGATGGTTGCTCCAGTAATGTTGGTTGGACCTGTATATCTATACACGTCCCTGATGGCTTGAAGCAATGACTCCTCTAGGGAATCAAGATGTTGGATATACATTGCAACAATTCGAGCTCCATGCTCTGCTCCATATCTTGGAATCAAAATCAGCAACTACTTGTGAGATGAGTCTTTCGCAAAAACTAAAACAATAAGGGTCAAGAATTAACACGTGGATCCATTAACAAAAGGGAAATCTGGTCCGGTTCAAATTGGTGTTCGGCTCTATTATCTAAGAAATGCAAGAAACGGCCTACTTTCTCCATCCGGCAAGTGAAAGACCTTCCCTACAAAATGGCTATTGAAGTTCTAAACCATGCATATTTTAGAAAGCAACTATGGAAAGGAAAAGTTCACCTGACCTATGCAAAATACATATTGTTTCTGAATAAAACACCATCCACGGAATGGAACTCACGCAGTAGACATGATCAGAGATAGGAAGTTCTTCTTCAGGAATGGAATTCAAGACTGCATTAACTTTTCTCGCAATCTTGTAAATTAATGAAGGAGGCTGGACTACACTAGTAAAGAGATGTTGCAGTTCGCTGTCATGCTTACCTCCGAGCACCGTGATCGGCTTGATTGTTGTTTGCCATAGCCCACGAGTTCTCGAGTGATTACTGATTAGTCTTTTCCTTTCTTGTCTGAAAAAGAAACTTGCTGCGAGGCGGCAGGTAGGAGCGACGATTTTTGTTGACCGTGGGAAGAAAGAGCGCACTACCGCAACGGGGCTGTCATTCCAAGGCAATTTTAAAATAAAAAAACTTGGCTCCCAAATCCCCGTCATTCTTTGTTTTATGACAGCCACCATTACGTTAGCGGCCCCTCAAACTGAAAATGCTGTAGGGCTCTTCTCTTCCTGTCCGGCCTTTTCTGTGTTTCGCAGAAAGTGCAGAAAGTGCAGAAATGCGACACATAATCAGCACTTTTTCCTTTCAGAAAAGCCGACGAGGCGGGTCCCTAAAATTATTTTTTCCATCTAACGTAGAAAAAGTCTTAAAACTAACAGTTAAAATACAATAAAATATTAAAAATATCAAGATATTATCAAGTCAAGAAATTTATTTAATAAACACAAATAAACACATTCGTTAGTTTTGTCCGGTATGCGTGACGAAAAATACTGGTATGTTATTTTTTATTATATTTTAAGGATACATGTGTGTGGTTGCCATATCAGGACATTGCCTGAAATAGAAAAAGAAAAAAAAAGTCAAATATTAAAGATAAAAAATTAAAGAAAAAAGGAATGGAAGAGGGAAAGAACATATTGAGAGTTACTCTCTTCCTGTCTTTTTTGGGCATAAGTTGCGATCTTGAACCAGCATGATTTCTTTTCAAGCATTTTGACATAAAACTATAATAGGTTGGTCCCTTATTTTATCAAAAAAAGAAAAAAGGAATCGCAGAATGAAAAATAGAGTATGAAGTGAATTTCGCCTAAAATTTCCAAATGATTTTATGAAGTGAAGTTCGATTTCCTGTATTTTTTAATATAAGCTCACTCATTCCCTGAGATGCTATAATGGGTGAGTTTTTTCAAATTAGCCCACCTGAACCTATTTTAAGCATGGACTGAGACTTTTATTTTTATGGGCCGTTAGGTGATCTGGGCCATGTGAGATGGGTTGGTTTAAACTACCAAAGAATCAGAATTGCTCTCTTTATTTTTATGTTTTTCCTTTGTTCATTAAATTGCCTATCATTTATCTATTTATTTTTCGGTGTCCTTTTTGTTATTATCTTGCTACACTTGAATTGACAACTGAAATTCAAGTGTCAACAACCATCCCTCTTTAAAAAAGTAGCTCAATAATTGAAATCATACCTAAGGTTTATCGACGGGTGGTTAAATGAGAATGCAAATGCAATAAACGTAAGAAAAATGATCTCGAGACATTAACCGTGAATAATCACCTTGGACCTTGATATCATTTGATGCACTTTTGAGTTGCTCACCATGATGATTAGTATTTTTTTGCTTGATTATTTTTTTTTTTGGCTTATTATTGGGAAGTGAGGTTTTTTTTTTTAATATATATGAAAAGCTCACTCCATAAACCTCCGGTGGAGATGGAGTAAGTTTTTAAAATAAATATGAAAAGCTCACTCCATTCACTCCATGGACCTCTAACGTGTAGTTTTTCATATTTATGCCATGGACCAAGGAATAATTGCACTTTGAATGCTATTATATGCTATAGAAGTGAGGTTGCAGAATATGTATTACGTGGTTTTGATTTTCCTGGTAAAATAAAAGAAGATTGGACTCTTAATTATTCAAAATGTAATCGAATCATTTTTATTGACCTTCTCCACAGTAGAATTTAACCTTGTAGTTGAATGGTGTGAGGATTCAAACCCGTCGGCCATTTGTATTTTTTTTTTTTTTTTTTTTGGCTGTTTTGCAATTTTTTGCTTAGTCATTGTGTTTTCTGGTTAGAAATTTTAGTTTTTTTTTTCTTGTTATTTGACCTTTGACCCCGCCAAAAAAATAAATTATTTTTACTATTTATGACCCATGAGAACTCATATTATGTTTTGACTAAATTCATCATGATTTATTCATTCTTTATAACTCAAAATAACAAATCAGAACTGATTAATCCTCATCAATTGACGCATTATATTAATGCACTCACAGTTAACAGGTCGTCCCTACGTATGATGCACATGTAGGTTATACTTCTGCAACGATGCGCAGACTCATTAGCCATGATTTACAGAAGAGGCATGGTATAAATCCATGCATCAGATATCTTTTTTAATTGAGCTTGCAGTTCTGAATATGTTTATGTGAGTATATGGAGATATAAGAAAAATGCATGATGTTCAATTTAGACCCATATTTCAATAAACTTAGCTATTAGGAAAACTGTTGTCTTTTATGATGCCTAAAGAGTTCGAATCCTTACGTTTCATATTTCACGTGCGAGATCTTAATTAAATACAAGAAAAGTATCAAGACATATTTCGTGTTGGAAGCACCTTAGAAATGTGCTTGATACACAAGGAAGTAGCTTATTGATTTTAATTCCTAGATAGGAAGTAGGTTCGAAGTTCAAATTGCTAAAATGTGTAATTACCATATTCCATGGAGGAGTCCTTGCTCTGAGCCATCAGGGACATGTACCCATACTGGTCCGGTAAACATTGCTGGAGCACCCGTCATGCTTATGTACACTGCAGTCAAAATTGCATGGCAAAAATTAATCTTCAAGATGAGAAGAAAGGATTTGGACTTGTGGTTCTAACTTTTTGATGGGGGCAGTTTTATTTTATATTTTTTAAAGATGTTTAGTGAGATTTATTTGAATATTTACTTATAGTTTATCACATCGCTATAATTCAAATTTAACAAAGTAGTCTTAATATCCCTAATATTATCTTTTCTTCCTTTAGCTTTCTTTTAATTGAAATAGAAAACTAGTCAGGTGACTTGCAAGTTTACTATTAATTAGACGATTAATGTTTTATATCAGAAAAAAAATGAATACTGATCTTTGAGAAAAGAGAACAATAATGTATTGAAAATATACCAGGGAAAAATTACAAAATGATCACTATTGCCGCTATTCAACTTTTGTCATCATATATTATCTTGTGACAAATTGGGTCCATGAACAAATTGGTTTCGAGTGCAAACATCTCTGCCGTCGCAGAGGGGTGTAAGGGCCAATGCATAATTGAAAAAATGGAGTTCACCCTCTGCGGAGACCTGTGGTCGCTCGATCACTTGCCTCTCGCACGTAAGAAACAACCTTGCTATTCCAGTTTCTCCTTCCCAGGTGAATCAATTTCTTCTTCTCTCCGTCTCTCTCGCCCACAACTCCGGTGAAAAAGTTCAGGTTTGCCACTGAAATCCATGTCAATCAGTCCTCAGCTTCATTTATCGACTGAAAAGCTAAGGAGTTGCTTATTCGTGCCCTGATGAGTGATGCTTAGTTTAGAGGCTATGCCGTGCTAGTTATTGGCTCGTCTTGCTCGATATAGTGTCCGCTTGAGAAATTTGAGTCTCCTTTCATCCAATTGCCAAGTCATGAGCTTTTGGTGGTGGATTGGAGACAGAAATTTGTTAACAATTTTGTGATTAGCCCTGTCAATAATGATTACAACTTGACGTGCATAAATTTGAAGTCAATGAAGGAATCTAATAATTTTGATAGGGCGATTCAAAGTCATTATATCCAAAGACTAAGGTAATTCACGGATTTAGCGAGTAGATCTATCAGTGCTAATCACGTAAAATGCCAAATGGTTAAACCATAGAGAAAAACCTATGGATAACCTTCTATGGGTGCTATCATCCAGTCTTGGTAATGCTTTCCTCGTTTGTCTAGTTACTTTGATGGTGTTGTATGGCGCTTTGCAATACTCAATGAGTGAAAGCACGACTACATTTGCTTGCATAAATCTTACATGACCATACTTTTTCATAACTTTCGCTTCGTCACATTTAATTTCCAAATAACAATAGAAAGTTTCAAGTTCTAAGGGCATGTTTGGCACTTGGCACCATTTGTGCCGATTTGAAGCTGGATTAGATATAATATTGATTTGTACACAAATACCACCTTCTTACTTATAAATATCATATTATGATTATAATATTCTTATAAAACCTTAGACTTTCCTTTGACTCACTTAATTTGTCAAAATTTGCCTATCAATTGATGACCTTCGAGTTAGACCTCTTTGATATATTTACCATATTTAACGCACAGATTCAATGCAACCTTCGTTTGAAGGTACAATGTCATTACTCATCTTACAAGAATAATTTGACGACGCGTAGTTGTAAGCAACTGACAAAATAATATGTGTATGCAGTTTGTTATGTCCTTAAAACACTTATTACAAATATCAATTATTGGAGCGTGCAATTACTAGAAAATAGTTCGATTGACTCTACTGTGCTTCAATGGTGAAGGCGTTTTAGTTGTGTGTATAGTGCTTTGAATTCATTATGTTGGAAATGATTTATTTGATGTTTAAGATTGCGAACTTGTGGGCATAAATGGAAGGGTTGGAGGATTCCTTTTTCCCTCTAAAAATAATCTCGCTTCAATTCTATGAAAAAGCTCCAGCAGAAATGAAGTCTTAAAACTGACGTGTTCATTGAAAGAAAAATGAATGCAAAATGCCGTGATAAGCATTGTCACGTAGTACGTGCCCGTGGAGATGAGCTTCTCCATAATCGCATCATGGAAAAGCAGCGTGAAATCCGTCAAACGAATATTGCAGTGCCCCAATATGACCCTCGAAGCCCATAGGTTAATAATAAAGAGATGGGAAGCTTTTATGTCAAACAGAAGTTGCAGCCCTTTAAGCTCGCATTGGCCTATGACCCGAAAGAGATGCGATCCTCAATGAGGCGGGCCGGTCCAGCCACAGGTTCCAGTACAATGAGGCCTATACAAGAGAAAATATATTTACGGCCCATGCTAGAAAAAAAAAAGAAATTTAATCGAATTTTTCATGGAGCGAGTCCCGGTCAATCTCTACGGTATAGAATACAAGTCCAACGAGTAGAGATCCCCTCTCCTCAGTTTAATTCTCTCCCCGTCTCCTTGGGAAGAGAATTAAGCTGATACATTTTGTGGCCGCAATTGCGGTCGAAAAAACTATTTGTTTAAGAGGAGGGAGACTTCCTCCCTTGGTCCTCTTGGAAAAAAGACAATTATTTGTTTGCTCCTCTTTGAACGAATGACAGTTCTATGTTTAATCCTCTTGAACTATATGTTCAATTCTCTTGTGTTACCAAAGACAAATTCTGTATAAACTCATTCAAAAAATACTAAACTTATTATACGGCAGTCAATTCAGTTATAAACTTTTAATTTGATTGATTTAATTCTAAATCTTTTCACAAATTTTCAATATTGTTCATCAAGTCAATTTTGCTTAAAATCATTGACATGATAGTTTAGTTAGCCCTCGATTTCCCATGTGGCACGTCTAGCAATATAACGTGTCTAGCAAAAATTGGACTGATGGATTATATTGAAAAATTGTCAAAAGATTTAGAATGAATTAGTTGTCATACAATAAGCTGTTGACTTTTTGGACAATTCTGTCATCAAGTTTTTGTTTAAATCTCTTGAACGATTTGTTTAATTCTCTTCCTAAGGAGAGGTCGACTCTCTCCTTGGAGGTGTTGTGAAACGGTGGAATTGAACAGTCATTAAAATTGCCAAGAAGTTATGGGGTGGAAAAATTCTATCATATTCATGAAAAAGGCACGAGTACACATTCACTCTCTTGCTTTCTTTTGATTAGAGAAACTACGTTTTTTCCCCCTAAGTTTTGCCGCTCTTTCTTTTGTTAAGAGAAATTCCTATATTAATCGTGACTTTTATTTGAAAGTATATGTGACTTTTCCTCCTCAGAAATGGTAAGACTTGCAATAAACCTTTTTATCGAAAGATGAATCTTCGTTTTACCTAATTAATCGCGGATCAGTAGGTGACTACACTCCTGCAAGTGCCTCGGAATCGCCAGTGCGGACAAAACTTTGTCCCCGCTGACTTCCTTTTCTTGCTTAGTTGTCGTGTTTTCTAGCAAGCAATTTTAGTCTATTTTTCTTGTTATTTGACCTTTGACCCCATCATTGATCTATTTATGCTATCCTTGAACCACGATAACTCATATTATTTTTTGCATATTTGGATCTTGCATTTAAATTACGCTTAGAATTTGTCACAATTTGTCACAATTTCATTCATTTATCCTAGCTGAAAATAATAAAATATAATTAATAAAATCCCAATCAATTAACATCATTATATTAATCTAGTTATTCTGAAAGCAGACTAGCTCCGTCCCTGCTACTATGCAGACACAGGATATATTCCGGCAACAATCCCATATTAGACAGTTCTTGACATGTTCGTATCACGCATTAAAATTCTTTTTTAATTTAAATGTTACAGTTCTTGACATGTTCATGTGAGTATATGTGATTAGTAGTATAATAAAATGTGTGTGATGTTCATTTTAGACTCATATCTTGATGACTTTAGATATCAGAAAAAACATTGTCTCCTGATGTACTTAAAGAATTTAAATTCTGACATCCCATGCATCACGTGCAACGTCGGGTTTACATACAAGGGAAGTACTAAAATGTATTTCATTTTTTTGGAATCCTTGATAAAATGTGCTTGAAACATGAGCCTTGGAAACTTCTAATAATTTCGGCTTTTGCGAAAGATTGCCATAAATCAAGCAGTTTGTTGATTTTACATTCTAGATATGGAGCGTAGCATAGAGCTCAAATTGCTTGCACATGCCATGCTTTTATATAAAGTGGTCAAAATCGGAAAAATTAATCTTTGAGATGGGGAAAAATTTGGACCTAAGTTTACAACTTTTTTGGTTGGCTTCAATTTTTTTTTTAATAACAGAGATATATTTATATATTACTTACAAATTGTTACATCAGTGTAACTCATATTTTACGAAGTAGTCTTAGTATCCTGAATTGAAAAGGAGTTTCGCGAGTAATAATTTACTGCAATTCCGATCAAATGTATGCTAAAGTAAAAAATGGCTTGGGCTGAAAGCTTATCTTCAAGAAAGGAAACGCGTTTACTCCTATCAATTTGGATTAATTTTTTGAATCTTAATTTTGGAAGGTCTGGTGTCGACCCTATTGAAATGCAAAAAGTGGTTTGATGAAAAGTACTGTTTACTTCCATCTATCTAGCAAACTATTTTCCAATATTTTATAGATTTGTTTAAAGCAAAATTTGATAATACTTAATAAAGAAAGAACTTCACCTATCACAAAAGTACCTTCTTTTATGAAGGGGCGGGATATGTTGAGATGCTCATGCCCTGTGAGAGTGTCTTATGAGACAAAAAATCCATGTAAAAAAATAGGTCAATGACTATGAGCAATATATCTTACTTTTCTACGGATTTACAGTCACTCAATATGTCCTCATTACATTGCCTCTTCCGTGAGTTTGAGTCACTAGGAATATCGAGAATGAAAACATGGATATATTAACGACAAGAGAAAAAGAACAGAGAACAGATCTTGGGAGTACAAATTGGTGTTCTACCACTCCCGTGTATGAGTTTATAGGGAGATGGTACAAATAAAGTGAAATTCTTAAGATTTGCTTTAGGCATTTTCGACTCTTCATCTCAGTTAAACATAAAGTTTTTTTTTTTTGACAGAAAACACATTTATATATTGATTAGAGATGAAAATTACATCCTGTAGCTAAAGCATCCGAGTACAATATATGCAGCAGGTCCAGCGGAACAGAAAGAGTGAAGCTTTGGGCCGGATGAGCTAATTGGGCTTTGGCAGCCCAGTCGGCCGCTAGGTTAGCCGTGCGACGGCAGTGTCACAAAGAGAGAAGAGGAAATTTGGATAGCCAAAATAGGGTTTCGTCCAGCACTGGCCTCTGCTCCCATGGTGGCAGACGAAGACCATTCACGATCTCAACTAGATGAAGGTAGTCTGTATGAAGATCGATGGGGGTTTCATGAAATCGGCAATGATAAAGATGTTGGAGAGACAGATTCAGCGCCTGGAGCTCCGATTCAAAAGGTGAGGTCGCAGGAAAACATCTTGAGTAAATGTCAGTAAGTTTACCGTGATCATCGCGGCAGATACTGGCCATAGATCCTTCTAACTTGCTTTGTTGATAACTCCCGTCAATATTACATTTGAGGACGCCCTTGGCCAGAGGTCGCCACAGCTGATCGGGTGGAACAGATTCAAGGCCAGAGCTGAAATTCGATCGATGGGTACCTGCGGCAAAAACCTGATATGCTGACAGTTGAGCGAAAGTCGATTCCACAACCATGGAGGGATTCGGATGCTGATTCCGAAAAATAAGATGGTTTCTTTTCTTCCAGATCTGCCAAAAAATAGTGGCAACGACCGCTAGCCCGGGAGAGGGATCAGGTAAGAGTACATTCGTAATTAGCCATTCGGTAACATTGGAAACGGAATCTGTAGAGGAGGCTAAAGAGAGCTGTGAGTGAGACCAAATAGTATTTGTCCATGAACACTGAAGAAGCATATGTTCAATTGTTTCAGGAACAGAGTTGCAGCAAATTGGGCAGAAAGGATCTTGAACAATTCGACGGTTGAAGAGATTTGCTCGGGTTGCGAGAGCATTATGGCAGACGGACCAGAGGAAGCTTCGGATTTTTGGAGGGGTCTTCATCGACCATATGTTCCGCCAGAGTCTCCGATTAGTCCAGTAAGAATTTAAACCCTGTACCTCTGAGAGTTTGCTGTCTGATTTTATCAGTGCGTAATAGTTGCTCTTAACCGTGTATGTACCGGTTGCTGTAGCTGACCAAATAAGTCTATCTTCAGAAAATAGAGGTCTGATAGGTACTGAGAGAATTTCTTTAACCACTTGTTCATCAAAAAATTTTCGAATTAGTGGCATCTTCCAGGATTGGGAATCCTGATCAATAATGTCTGCCACTCTAACTGGTTCTGATTGAGCTATAGGTCTGTAGATTGGTCCCATAAGTAACCAGCAATCACCACGAATACGAATAGAAGCCCCATTCCCAACAGACCAGCGTAGACTTGGTAGGATAGAGTCCCTCCCTTGTAGAATGCTCTGCCACCCCCAGGACGACCTATTTCCTCGGACTGCCGACAAAAAATCAGAGGATCGGAAATACAAAGCTTTGAGCAAAGTTCCCCACAGCGAGTCAGGATCAGTTAATATTTGCCAAGCCTGTTTTCCCAAAAGTGCCTTGTTCAAAGAAAGTAGATCACGAAATCCCATTCCCCCTTGAAGTTTGTGAGTTTTCAAAACATCCCATCGCTTCCAATACACCCCTCCCTTCTGCTGATTAGTGCGCCACCAGAACCTCGCGATACACTTCTCAATAGATGAACAAATAGAAATAGGCAGCTTAAAAATCATCATCGCATACTGAGGAATAGCCTGAATAACAGATTTGATTAGGATTTCCTTCCCCCCCTTAGAAATATACTTCTCCTTCCATCCCTCAAGCTTAGCGTTAACTCGGGCTATAATCCATGCGAACATTTCTTTCCTTGACCTGCCCCAATCCGATGGTAGGCCTAGGTATTTGCCAGTCCTTTGTAAGATAGGAACCCGAAGCTTTTCAGCCATATTTTGCTGTAAAGTAATAGGGCGGTTCTTGGAAAAGATAAGGCCAGACTTGTTACGATTAATTAACTGACCAGTAGCCACACAATAAAGATTCAAAAGGTTTGCTAAATTGTGACATTCAGAAGTTGTGCCAGCTAAAAAGAAGATGGCGTCGTCCGCAAAAAATAGGTGCGATAATGTAGGACACCAACAGTTCAACCGCAAGCCTTTAAGATGCCCAAAGCTGATTGCTTGATGAATTAACAGTGATAAAACGTTCGCCACAACAATAAATAGATAAGGTGAGATGGGATCACCTTGTCTCAGACCTCGAGTTGGAGAGAAATAGGGTAGGATTTCCCCATTGAGTTTCACACCGAGTGAGGAGGTAGTAACACATAACATAATCCAGTCTACCCAGCTTGGATGGAAACTGAGCTTAAGGAGGTAATCCCGTAAGAAATCCCATTCAATTCTGTCGTAGGCTTTTTTCATATCTGTCTTCAGAATAGCATTAAAAGATTTGGTAGTGTGGTGCGTGCGGAAATGATGAAGGACTTCTTGTATAATGAGAATATTGTCTTGGATCTGGCGGCCTTGGACGAAAGCTGATTGTTCTTTAGAAATTAGAATAGGCAATAAAGGTTTGAGGCGATTAGCAAGCACCTTGGATATAACTTTGTATGCAAAGTTGCACAGGCTTATGGGACGGTATTGATCCAATGTTTCAGGTTGGGACGTTTTGGGAATGAGGGTGAGGATAGTTTGGTTGAGACCTGGAGGCATTTCCTTAAATAGCATGAACTTCTAGACTAATTCAAAGAGGCTATCTTTAACTGTTTCCCAATGCTCTTGATAAAACAGGCCCGTGAAGCCATTCGGTCCCGGAGCTTTAGGGGGCGTTTGGTAACATTTCTGTTTAAAAATTGTTCCAGGGAACGGAAATAGAAAAAAGTGTTTCTGTTCCGGGGAACAATTTTTGAACAAAATAACGCGTTTGGTAAACTTGTTCCGAGAATAAAAATAAACGAAACATGTTTGGTAAATTTGGATAATTTTTTTATTTCTTTTATTTTTTCTATTTTTTTCTTATTTTTCCTTTTTTCTTTTTCATTTTTTTTTTTCTTCTTTTGGCCGGTCGCCGGCCAAGGCCTTGGCCGGCGACCGGCCGGCGAGGGTCGGCCTCGCCTTGATCCAGCGAGGCCGAGCTCGCCTAGCGGCGGGCGAGGCGCGGCCTCGCCGGGCCACCGTTAGGCGACGCCGACTCGCCCAGATCCGGCGAGGCCGAGGCTCGCCGGCTGCTGGGCGAGCTCGGCCTCGCCGGATCTGGGCGAGATCGAGCTCGCCTAGGCCGGCGCGAGGTCGGCCTCGCCGGATCTGGGCGAGATCGAGCTCGCCTAGGCCGGCGCGAGGTCGGCCTCGCCATGGCTGGGCGAGCTCGAGCTCGCCCAGATCCGGCGAGGCCGAGCTCGCCCAGCGGCGGGCGAGGCGCGGCCTCGCCGGGCCACCGCCAGGCGAGGCCGAGGCTCGCCGGCCGTTGGGCGAGCTCGGCCTCGCCGGATCTGGGCGAGATCGAGCTCGCCCAGGCCGGCGCGAGGTCGGCCTCGCCATGGCTGGGCGAGCTCGAGCTCGCCTAGATCCGGCGAGGCCGACCTCGCCCAGCGGCCGGCGAGCCTCGGCCTCGCCAGATTTGGGCGAGCTCGAGCTCGCCCAGCCATGGCGAGGCTGACCCTCGCCTAGCTACGGCGAGCCTCGGCCTCGCCGGGGGACGGCGAGCGTCGGCCTCGCCGGGGGCGGCGAGCCTCGCCGTGGCTGGGCGAGGCCGCCGGCCCTCGTCGGCCGGTCGCCGACCATGGCCAAGGCCGACGACCGGCCAAAAGAAAAAAGAACAAGAAAATAAGAGAAAAAAGAAAAAAAAAGTGTTTCTTAAAAGTGTTCCAGAAACAAGAAACACAAAATTTGTGTTTCTTGTTTCTGTTTCTTTTTTGTTCATGGGAACAAAAGAACAAAAAAGGAACAGAAACGCACGTGTTTCTATTCCTTTTTTGTTCCCAGGAACAAAAAAACAGAAAAAGTGTTTAAAAACAAAAAAAAAAGAACACAAACAAACGTAGCCTTAGTAGCTGCCATTTGGAAAGTAGCCTGGCGAACTTCCTCAAAGGTAAGAGCAGCTGTCAGCTGATGATTCATCTCCGGTGTTACAACTGTCCTGCACTGGTCAAGGAGCGGGAGGTAGTCACGATGTCCCTCTGAAGTATATAGCCTGGAAAAATAGGAGAGAGTCATCATCTGAAGTCCTGGTAAGTCGCGTATCCACTGTTGGTTTTCATCTTGTAAAATAGTGATACGGTTCCGTTGGCGGCGCTGAATAGTTGATGCATGAAAGAAACGAGTATTTGGCTTGGCCTAAGCTCAAAAGCCCTTCTCAGCTACACAACGATAATCATTGCTAAGGATTTGGAGCGACTTCCTTCTCTTGTATCTCGATGGATTAGGCTCATCTCCCAAGATATATATGAAAGGAAAATTCTGTCATCATCATCAATCTTTGTATATCTAGTCTTACATTAAACCAAATAACATATTTTTATGATTACTCTCATTTTTCTAATTCTTCCAAATATACCCCATCATACAAAAGATCATACATCTAACTTTTCTAATGTGATTCCGCTTTGATCTCAAATGGTTGCCTTTGGTTTAAGAATTTGTGGCCGGTTCCTTCTCTCTCACATATTGCATGCATCCTTTACATCAGGCTTAGTGCTTTTCATTTGTGACTCGAAGTACCTGTCAAGATGGTGTGTAGAATATTGCTGAGGTTGGGATATAAGGATTGAGTTATGAACTGCATCAAAATCACGATTCATGTGTCGAAAGATTAATGAATGAGGATAAATTGATTCTTTCTCAAATTCTCTAAATCCAATCCCCTCTTTCTCCCCGGTGAAAAGAAAATTGATATCCCTTTTTTCTCCAATTTCATTGTATTGCACCAGTATCTTAACTAAGCAGTACCATCAGCTTCATTATCATATATTGCGCTTTGTGAAGTAAAAGGTGTTCAAGGTAATACTAATACAACATAAGAGTCACGTTTAAGCCGGCATTGGCAATACACACATCAAAACAAACTTCGCAAGAGCAAAGCTGATAGACAGAAAGTTTGGACGAGCTCCAATTACTCTTCGAGTCAATCATGGCTGGTTCGGACAAGTGATTTGATGAAATATGATTTCCGCGCAGTTTCATGATTCCATTGAACACCTTCCTCGCCATCTTGATTTCAAGACTGAAGCTTAAAGCAATGTACTGATGATTGGAACCAGGGAAGAAGGATTGAGCAAGAGCCGAGCTCTTTGTGCATTTCGATTAGTAAACAGGGCGGAACAGAGGACGTTTCGTGTAGCTCGGACATGACGAGGACGGTCGTGGCGGGCAATCGGAACGGAGTGGAGTTGGTGGAGAAAGGAAAATCGGGCAAAATAATCGCTCCGAGAGATTACTTTAAGCTTCAGTCTTGAGATAGCCTCTTGAACAACTTCCTTGCCAGCACGATTTCTCCTCGGCTTGGGTAATCTCAAGACTGAACCTTAAAGTAATGTACTGATGATTGGAGCCAGTGAAGAAGGATCGAGCAAGGGCAGAGCTCTTTGTGCATTTTAATCAGTAAACAGGGCAGAGGATATTTCGCGTAGCTCGAACATGACGAAGATGGTGGTGGCGGGCAATCGGAACGGACTGGAGTTGGCCGATAAAAAGGAAAATTTGCCAAAAGAATGGCTCCGAGAGAGAGTAATCTCACTGAGCTTGGCCTGTAGAAATCGTGATCTGCTTCACCTGTAGCTGAACTTTATATGGCTGGTCGACGGACAATTGGAGGTGATGTTACGGCGGGTGGGTGGTGGTGATTGATAATCGTCGACGGTAGAGAGGAACCCTGTTACTCTATGTGAATTCGAACGCTCCATCGGAGGTGCGTTTCGATTCTCCTCTCTATTCCGTGACCGACCCAATGTGTATCTATTATGATTCCAAATTCTTTTAGAGCTCATTCAACCTCAGCGTTCTAGAGGGTTGGGCGGATTGACGCACATGACGGTGGAAAAAAAAGTGTGCCCATAATTTACGTGATTTTTAATGTAAAAGGTGTTCGAGGCAAAAATCCACCATGAAGTTCATGCCCAAGCCAGTATTGGAAGGTTACAAAGCAAATCAAACTCATATAAAATACACATCGCCACATTAGAAGGTCGGAAACTTTCACCATTCGTTAATTAATCCTTTAATTTGTGATGAACATGAAAAGGATTACCAATAGTAGGACCCAGGGAAAATCAATCAGCCAAGGTATCTCATTAAATAGAATGTACATCAACAAACTGCACGCAACACATCTGAGAGCTAGAGTGATCAGAGCGTATGCAAGTTGGAATCTTGCGTCCATATCTTGCCTTCCCATCTCGCAGATTAAGTTTTGCCGGACGATCTTGATCACTGTGCAAATAAGCATAATGATAGGTGCATCGTGAATGTTGGTTGGACCTATAGAGCTATGCACGTCCCTGATGAGTTGAAGCAAGGCCTCCACCGGGGAATTAAGTTGTTGATTATATTCTGCAACAATATGAGGTGCATGCTCTACTCCATATCTTGGAATGAACATCATCAAATTTCTTGTTAGATAACCAGTCTTTCACAAAAGCTTAGATAATGAGGATCAAAAATGAAGAAAAACTGGGCGATGGTTTCCCAATGCATCATTAGAAAGGATGAGCTCATCTGATCTATGCAGAGCACAGACTATTTCTAGACAAAACAACATTCAAGTAATGGAACACACGCGGAAATGATGGGAGATAGGAGGTTCTTGTTCAGGAAAGGAAATCAACACTACATGCTTCTACTTGCGGTAGTACAACTTATTGAAGGAGACTGGACTGTAGTAGTCAAGAAATGTTGCCGTTCGCGGTCGATACTTACCTCCGACTACCGTGATTGGTTGGGTTGTTTGGCATTCGCCTGCTGAGTTTTGAGTGATTACTCGCTTCCTTCCTCGTTGGAATTAAAACTTGCTACGAGGCTGCGAGTTGAGCAAGACATATTTGTAGACCTATGGGAGGTCCTCTCTTTGGGAGAGAGCCCCCTCTTCTTCGGAGAAGAATTAAACAAATGGCCTAGGATTAAACAATTAATTGTCTCTTTGTACCTGACGCACGAGTTTTGTGTCAAGCTCTATGTACCATGGCGCAAGTGTTTTGCAGACTAAACAATTAATTGTGTTTTTTGTGAAACTTGATGACGCAAAGATTAATTTGTTTACCAAAAAGAAAAAAAGATAAAAAAATTAATTTGTTTAATCCTTGCGTCATCAAGTTTCACCTGATTTATGTAGAGTGCAGGTTTTTTTCTCGATGAACAGCATTCGCATAAAGGAATATACACAATGGGCATGATGATAGGAACGAGAAAGTAAATCAAGATTTTCGCATGATTTACTCGCAATCCTCCCACTTACTGACGGAGACGGGGCTGAGGGTAATTAAGATAAGATCGAGGATGCCGAAGCTTACCTCCGACCACCACCGTCGTCACCTCGGGCTTCGCCTCGTTTCTTCCCTTCTGAAAATGAAAAGAGGTCGAGGTCGAGATCGAGGCCTGGAGCAAGAGTTTTGAAGGAAACAGAGTTTGGCCGACTTAGTGACGCCATTAAATATTAGAAAGGTAAAAGTTGCGAGCAGTTCACCTTTGGATGGACGTCGTTTTCTTCGATAAAAGAATTTCCACGATGATGGTTGATCATCTTTGACCTGTTCATGTTTCTCCTTCCATACTATTCATGACATGTGTAATCCCTTCTGATAAATATGCTCTCCCCCACAAACGCCCTCTCCTGATACGTGACGTGCTTAAGGCACTAATGATAACCATTCTGACCAGAAATTGATTTCTGGAAGAGAAATAGATTTTTCTATTTTTATTTTTGGACGAGTTTCTGAGCAAAAAAATCTGTTTGATAATGATACAAAATTTCTGTTTCAGAAACAGAAATTTGTTTGATAACAGTATAAAATTTCTATTTGTTAAAACAAAATTTTCCTTTTGGAGCAAGTGAGATGTCCATTCTTTCATATTTCATATGCTTATAAACCCATTGACCCAAATACAAAGTAAGAGTTTTTTTTTTTTTGGGTAAAGTCTCCCTTTTTTTTTAAAAAAAAAAAAAAATACAAAGTAAGAGTTGTTATAACAAATTTTCTAAATTTTCACACAAAATTCTTCACCATCCACCTAGATAGGCAATTACAGTCAAACAATATACTTATTAATAGTCTCCATACAATAGAAAAAAGAGATCTATATGCATTACTCTTGAGCATGATAGAAGGTTCCCAAAACTCTAGTAGAATGAAGGTGGGCAACCATGTTAGGTGCCTGAATTTTGGCTTTGAATTTTTAAAAAATAAGCACATTGGTAGACCTAAAATCACTATGTATTATAGAAGGTTGAAACTTCTCATGCAAATATTCCAATCCCCTTCATGCTAGCGTGTCACGTTGATTGCCGCCACGGTTTATGATATCGAGCAATCGTTTTAGAAAGAAACACAAAGAAGTGTATTGGGCAGTTTGCGGCAAATTTTACAAATCGGCGAATTTTACGAAGTGTAATAGAGCTTGTCACAAAGGACCATTACAAACAAAGGAAATCCTCAAGTACAACATCATATTATAAGAATTGAGATAGGAATCATCATATACAATATCAAATTACAAAAGCAAAGATTGGAAATCCCTAAATACAAAATAATATAAATACATTACAAAAATTGAAAACACAATTTCACGGAATAGGGACGGAGCAAAGTAGGAGCGGCTCAAGCATCAGTGCTCAAGATCTGCTGCAGAGGACTTCTAGCGTCAGCGTAGTGGAGCAGGGATCGAGCTTCAGATGCTGGGCGGTTTGGCGTCGTAGGGGAACAAGCGGCGGGGGTGCAGGCACAAGATTTGCTGCCAAGGGGTGCTCGGATGACAAGCGGGGACAGTGGGTCGCGGCAAGGGGGTGGATTCGCGAGCAGCTAAGTGTCGGGTCGTTGTGGATTTGCAAGCTATCCAGTGGAGGAGACGACGTCGATGAGATGAGGAGAGGCAATGTCGAGGAGATGAGGAGAGGCAGAGCTAACCAGTGGAGGAGACGACGTCGAGGAGATGAGGAGAGGGCATCGCACGGCATTGCTAATGTCAGGTCGCGGGGCGGTGGTAGCTTCTAGTAAGACGAGGCAGAGCAAGAGTGGCTCAGGTGTGGTGCTCGGGATCTGCTGTAGAGGGCTTTTGGCGTTAGCGCAGTGGAGCAGGGACCGAGCTTAAGATGTTGGGCGGTCTAGCGTCGCAGGGGAACGAGTGGCGGGGGTGGAGACGCGAGATCTATTGCCAAGGGGTGCTTGGACGACAAGCGGGGATAGTGGGTCGCGACGAGGAGGCAGATTCGCGAGCAGCTGACACCAGACGTCAATGAGATGAGGAGAGAAAGAAAAAGTCCAGTGGAGGAGACGACGTCGAGGAGATAAGGAGAGGCAGAGGAGGAGGAGGAGGAGGAGGAGGAGGAGGAGAAGGCGGAGACATGGTAGAGGAGATGAGGGAGTCATCGAAATTAGGGTTTAGAGAGTTTTGTGGGAGAAATTATTTCTGATTTCTATTCCAGAAACAGAGAAATAAAAATTTTTTACTTCTGATTTCTATTCAAAACCTATTTCTGGAACATAATTCAATTTCAGAAATAGAAAAACATAATAAGTTTATCAAATAAATTTCTATTCCGAAATAAGTCCGGAATAGAAAAATTGTTTCTGGAACAGAAATAGGTGATTATCATGCACCCCCTTAGTGACATGTCCTCCAAAGAACTGGTTTCGTGTGTTTTGCAAAAAAATAAATAATTTAATAAATATTTTCCTAAAAATAATCAATTATGTTTATTAAAATAATTAGCTAATAAAAAGTATTTTTATTATTGATAACAATTTAAATTTGGATGTTCTCGTGGATAGTGAAAATATTTATCATTTATTCATTTTTATAAGTCAATAAGTGATTATTTTTAGGAAAATACTTTCTAAATTGGTCATTCATTGCGAAAGAAACAGAGTCTTAAAATAGAGGAATACCTATAGGGCACAAATTATTGTTATTTATTTTATATAACATGAAAAAATTTGAATTTGTATTATGATAAAATTCCAAAATGAAGCTATCATGAATCAATAATATTATAAATGATTAAAGCTTGTGTATAAAAATATAACTATGTAGATTACACATTTCATAAATATATTGGAAGTAATACTTAAAATGTGCTGCTATTTCATGCTATCCGGTGATAAGTTAGAAAGCTAATATATTCACTTTGGTAAACATCAGATAATATAATCTTATCTTTGGGACAAAAAATGGTAGTTTATGTGTTATATTAATTAATGAAAATTTATGCGACATACTAGTTTAGTGTGAGTTTACTTCTTTCATTTTGGGGTCATTGGTTCAAGGATAGGTAGGTTCTAGAGCTGGAACTTGAAACTTATCCTATTATAACCGATTTTTAGTTTTTGGATCATGGATCTACCCTATTTGTTTGGAACTAGTTATGGAACCTACTCTATTTTAACAATCCGGTTCCAAGGTTTACTCAAGAACCATTTTTTTTTTGCTCCTTTGTTTGGTTTTTTTTTTTTTTTTACAGCAAAATCATATGAGGTTAGGGGCAACAAAATGGTTCAAAGTAAAAGCTAAACAACAGGAATCTCTATCCTCCTAGAATAATAATTCATAAGATGAGCACGTAGTCACTTACATTCAAACACATAACATAAAATATAAATAATAAAACTACATTTTCCTTCATCCATAAATAGGGGAAGAGGAAAGACTGCAAGGAGTTTCAAGGAAGGACAAAGGATGAAGGAGTAATGAGATTAGACTTTAGGGGAAAAAGAAATTAGGGTTTTGGTTTTCAAACTTATAAAACCAATTCCAAAAAGGGCGGTCTAGTCCAGTTCTACAGTTGGTATTCACTTAAGACCTATTCCTATACTAGTTTAAATTGATTTAAAAAATTTGGAACTTGTTCCCAGACCAATTTCAACGATAACTACTTCCTGGACTTGTTTTTTGGGCGGCTGGTTTCTGGGTAGAATCAGTCCTACTCCTAGGTAGAATTGGTCATGTTGCCCATCCCTCCTTTCAATTACCCAAAAATGAGTCGAACATTTGGCAGTTGACTTAAGAAAGAATATACTACTATTGTGCTCAAAAGGGTTAGGTTCAACTAACTCAAAAGTGTGTAATTAAGTCAACAAGCTTTGACATAAAGAAATGATAGAATCTTCCATTCCACTCGGTTTGATTTCACGTTGGCTACATATTCCTCCATGCATTTCATTTTACCATAGCAAAACTTGAGCATGTGCATCACTGTGAAATGCACGTTAAAAGTAAACCGTAACTTCTCATTTTCTAATTTGGTCGTTGAAAAATATATAGTTACTTCCACACCAAGTGGAGTATTTTAAGGCATCACTTGCTCTTTTTTGATACCACAACTATTTCTTCATTGGGCGGTTGTCCTCTTAAGTTAGGTTAATTCTAGCAGGGTCATAACCCATAGGCCCTTTTGCAGGTGAGGCAAATATTGAATTCGCAAATATGTCAGGCAACATAAGGAATTGATTTCATTAGTTTGAGGGTTATAGTGAGTAGTACATTAATAAATAAGGGGAGTTATCCAAGGTTTTGAATTTCTTAATGAAGCGACTTTTTTTTTTCCTTCCATTTTTCAAGAGAAAAGAATCAGGATGTCATTTTCATGATTTTGAGGGTATTCTTCTGTACTCATTCCGCGTTTGCCTTCCTTCTTTAGCGAGAAATATCAACGAGGAGGGAACCCGTAACTTCTCATTTTTTAATTTGGTCGGCATCACATATACTTTTCAGCCACCAAATTGTTGGCTGGCCTAGCTATCATTAACTAAAAGAATAAAAAAAAAAAGAAAATAAAAGAACAAAAAGAAGTGGAAGTGGTGGTCGTGTAGGTGTGTGCGTCCAAAAAGTGAAGAGAAGAGAAAGAAAACAAAAATTGCAGAAGCAAGGAAGAAGAGAAGAAAAGAAGAGGGCTGCAATTTTGCGGCTCCGATTCGAAGGCCAAATATTGACAAAATTAGCTCAAATTTCAGTATGTTGTTCGTGAGACCAAGGGCTACAAGTTGATGGTTTTCATTCATTGAGAACCCCCCTCTAAATTCTTCAGTTGCGGTTAAGGTTTTCTGGTTCTAAACTTATTTATCTACCTATGTGGTGAGAAAAAGATGATTGTAATGTTAATGTTGAGCCTCTAGTGTGTGCCTAGAGGAGAATACTTTGTGTATCATACTATTCTTGATGATCAGTGGATGTTTTTGGGTGGTCTATGATTTTTCCCATATCGGATTTTCCATGTTAAATCCTTGATGTTGTAATTCGCTTTGTCTACTTATTATTTTGGTATTATATTTGCAAATTTGTGAGACTATACTTTACTGGTTGTTGCTGGGGTTAAGAGAATTTCAATTGATTTAGTTTTGGGAGAGAAATTGATCCTGGATTGCATTTGGCTCATAGTGAATTATTGTACTCGGGTTCTCCCCAACACAAATAGAGAGAGAGAGAGAGAGAGAGAGAGAGAGAGAGGGAGGGAAGTGAAGTGTCCTAAAAAATGGAGTTCACCCTTAGTGGCAACGCCTCGAAGACCTTGGCTCGCTTCGTCACTTGCCTCTCCCTCGTCGGCAACGACCTCGCCATCGAAGCTTCTCCTTCCCAGGTGATTCAACTAAAATCCATGTCAAGTGAAATAGTTACAGCAGTTGCTTCTTTGTGTGCCCTACTGAGCGATGTTGAGTAGTTTAGATGCTATGATGTTGTATTAGGTATTGGCTCGTTTTGCTCAATATAGTGTTCGGTTGGGAAATTCTGAGAGTCCTTCCACCGATTGCCAAGTGCGTGGAGCTTTCGGTGGTGGATTTGAGGCAAAAGTTTGTTAACTTAGGGCGTGATTGGCCTTGTGGCTGATGGTTAGAATTGGGCGTGCGCAAATCTAAAGTCCACTAAAAGAAAATAATATTGCCGATGAACTAGAAAAGCAACTTTATGTGGCTTATCTTATCGTTTTCATTCACTCTCAACATATTTAAACACTTTTAGCTGTGATGTGGATGTTTTCTCTTTGATTTTGAATTGTTTAGGCTTTTCCCCAATATATGACGAACCTTTGCATTGTGGCTTCGACGCTCATTGTCTAGTGCTACAGTCTTGAGTCACTAGGAGGGGAATAAAAACCCAGATGAATTAACAAAAGGAAAACCAAAGGATAGAGAGCAGACGTTTACATCAAACCAGACAAAGGTGCAAGTAAATGGAATTTCTTGTAATATGCTTTTGGCATTGGAGGGTGCCTAGTTGACTCTTCATTTCTACTAAACACAAAGTTGACAAATAAAGAAAATAATGGCTGCGGACTTAGAGCAACTTTCTTTGCCTGAATATGAATGGATTAGGCCCATCTCCCAGGATATCTCTGATTCTTAACCTTTTTTCTTATGAAAAGAGACAATTATTCTTTGAAATTGACTTCTATCTCTACCTAAGTTTACTTATATCAAATCAAATTACTCTGCCTTACTTTTCTTTTTCTTCCAAACAGGCCCCGACATATAAGAGGGTGTGGACACTTGGACTCCTAGAGTGCCCAAAGTTGGCATGAAGAAATACTTAAGCGCCAAAATTTATGAAAGTGACACTTAAATGTCAAAATCAGAGTAAAATGAATGACTAAAATGCCAATCCGGCCAAAATGCTGACGTGGCGATTTTCCAGCGAAGTAAGTCCAAAACGGTGTTGTTACACACTGAAGTGGCTAGACAATGCAAAAACGACATCATTTTAGTGCCGAAATGGTAAAAATTAATATAAAAATTAATTAAATTAAATTTAAAACTAAATTTATTTAAAACATTTAAAAATACAAATACAAATATTAAAAATTTGATTTTTTTTTAAAAGGGAGAGAGTCGGTTGAGGGCTGAGCCCTCACCACCACTGCCTCTTCATCGCCACCAGGAAGGGCTGGCGACCTCTACCAAATCTGGGTGAGGGCAGCAACCCTCGCCCCAAATCTGGGCGAGGGCACGCAGGCCCTCGCTGCCGGTCGGTTGGGGTCGCTGACCCCTGGCTAAGGCTCGGTGGCCCCAGCCAACCCTCCCCCACCTTCCGGCGACGGCGGGGAGGCGGAGGCGGTGGTGAGGGTTGAGCCCTCAACCGTTGGCTACCTTTCTCTTCCTCCTCCTCCAATTTTTTTTTTTTTTAAATTAATTTTTATATTAAAATTCAAATTATACCAACATGACGTCATTTTTGTGTGTGTTTTGCTGAGTTAGCCTTTCGATGAGTCACATAAGCAAGAAAATTAATAAAAAAAAAAGCCACGTAGAATTTCCGGCTAGCTTTGCCAAATGTGGCACTCAAGTGTCTCATTTTTCATAAAAAAGTGGCACCTAAGTATCACTTTCGTAAGTTTTGGCACTTAAGCTGCGCATGACAACGTTTCTTAGTTGGGAAAGAGTTTTTTTTTTTTTTTCAAAAATAGTTCTTTTCTATTTCTATTTCGGGGAACAATTTCTAAGTGAAATAAGGTGTTTGGTAACTATACAAAATTTCTACTTCTGAAATAGAAAAAGAATATGTGTTTGGTACGAAACAGTTTCTTTGTTGTGTTTATTTGTTTTTTATTCTTGCTCATGGATTGCTGACCGTCGACCGCCGGCCGCCACTGCCCGTTGCCGCCCACCTCTCTGCTGCCACGATCATTGGCATTGCTGATCACCGCCACCGCTGATCCACCGCCCCGATGACCCATCGGCCGCCACCGAACGCTGCCACATAACCCATCAATTGATTTTTCCCTTTTCGATGAAGTCCATAAAAAAAAATCAATTGATGGGCTTTTGTACATTATTCAAGTAATTTGCATATACAAAAAAGAAATCAAAATGCAAGATTCACCTTTGTTTATTATTACTATGCCTTTTTCCATTTGTTTTTAATATGGAGAAAGGAAAGAAATATTGACCTTTATTACTTTGCATAAATGTGATATCTTTTGACCAAAAAAAAAAATCCTGTTTGGTATTTTTTTTAAATAAAAAACAGTTTGGTATTAAAAAAAGGAAAATTGGTCAATTTTCAAATAGTTAGGGACTAAATTGAACATTAGACGAAAGTTCATGGACCAAATTGAGCAAATCAAAAGTTTAGGGATGAACTTGAACATTAGATGAAAGTTCATGGACCAAATTGAGCAAATCGAAAGCTCATGAATGAAATTGAACATTAAATGAAAGTTTATTGACCATTTGTGACATTTTCCCTTGTTTAATCCCCTTAAACGATCCTCGTTGCTAGACAAGGACCTTTTGAACAAATGACCTTTTAAACAATTCGTTTAATTCTCTTCTCATCACCAAATGCAAATTCTAAAAAACTCATCCAAAAAATACTAAACCTATTATATGATTGTCAATTTAAAAATAAAATTTTTAATTCGACAAATTTAATCCGAAATGTTTAGATAATTTTCCAATATAATCCGTTCGGCCAATTTTTGATGAAATTCACTAATATGGTGGTCCAATCAGCGCTGGTTGTTTTACATGGCACGACTGACAATATGATGTATTTAACCAAAATTGGCCGAATGGACAATATTAGAAAATTATCAAAAGATTAAGGACTGAATTGACAAAATTAAAAGTTTTATGACTAAATTGACCGCCATACTATAAGTTTAGGACTCTTTGGATAATTGTCCTGTTAGTATTTATTTAATTCTCTTCCTAAAGAGAGGGAGGACTCTCCCCTAAGGTGTTGTGAAGCGGTGGAATCGAACCATCATTAAAAAATGCCAAGAAGTTTTTTTTTTTTTTTGAACATAAACCCTCATCGCATTAAGATGGATAGCACGTACAACCCGCGGCAAGAGCGTCCGCGCAAAGTAAGTTCAAGAGGGCAGGGGGGGATGATGGGCCCAATTACAAGAGAGAGAGTTAAGATTATGGGCCTTACAAGCCTAGTCAGCGACAGAGTTCGCTTGTCTTCGGCAGAACCCTAGAGTTAGATTGGGAAATAGGGTTAGGAGGAAAGCAGCTTCAGCGAAAAGGGGGCGATCCTGCCATGGCGGCTTGGAATGAGAAATCAAGGTTTCGACCATGGAGAGATTGTCAGATTCGACCTCGATCCTTGCTGTCTGAAGGCCTTGATGCAGAAGATGGCGAAGCGAGAGAGATAAAGCTTGGATCTCAACCTGAAGAGCAGAGGCTGCCGCAACTCCTACCGAAAACCCATCGGTAAGTCGGCCTTGATGGTCTCTACAAATACAAGCTATTGTTCCGGTGTTGCTACCTTGATGATAAGAGCCATCGACGTTAGCTTTCAAAATCCCGGGATCTGGAGGACGCCATAGGTGGGATCTATTGGTGACAGAGCTGTTCTGATGCAGGTTAGAGGGGGAAGAAACCCGATCTGCTTGGGCGCCAGTCAGTGCTTGGTCTACTACCTGATCTGGATTAGGAGTTGAGTTGCGGAAGACGAAGGCATTCCGAGCCCTCCAGATCTGCCACAGGAGATGAGAGAGTAAGGCCAGCCGAGGTAATCGAGGCTCTGTCTCGATCATAGAGGTGATCCATGAATCCAGACGATGGATGTGGGTGGGATCAATCGAAACACGAATGCGGGGATGCGTCCAAACTTCCTGAGTCCATGAGCAAAGTAAGAATAAGTGCTCTAAAGATTCTGGGGACCTGTTTTCACACAAAGAACAGCAAGGACTGTCTAATATGTGTCTTCTGTGCAGATTCTCTCTCGTAGCCAAGGCGTTGTTGCAGATAGACCAAAGGAAAGCGCGGATTTTAGGAGCAGCAGGCATTTGCCATATAGAACGCCATAACCAGGTGGGAATTTGATATGAGGATGATGCGGTTGAGTCTGAGGTGTGTGATTGTGATTGCGTAATTGCATGATATGCAGACTTGACTGTAAATGTGCCATGTTTGGTAGCTGTCCAGATAAGTGCATCTGTGGTGTAATTTGGTCTGAGTTGGATGCTTGTGATCTGTTGAATGATTGGCATTTCGAAAAACCTGGATAATAATTCAACTCCCCATGAACTGGTAGCAGGGTCAATAAGATCAGCTACTAGTGTAGGTTCTTCGGGAGCTTTAGGTCCAGCTAGAATACCCATGGGAAGCCATCTGTCTTGTCTTATGTTGATGCTCTTTCCATTTCCTACTAACCAACTGACATGTGTTTCAATTGAATTTCTTCCACAAAGTAAGCTCTGCCAGCCCCATGACGGGCGAGAGCCTTTGTTAGCTTGTAAAAATGTAGAAGAAGGGAAATAAAGGCCCTTGAAAAGCTTGCTCCACAAAGATAATGGCTGAGTTAGAAGGCGCCATGCTTGCTTATCGAGCATGGCATGATTAAAAGTGACTAAATTCCTGAAACCCAATCCTCCCTGATTCTTTCGTTTCTGTAGGTTTCCCCAGCTCTGCCAATGTACACCAGATCTGCTTGTATCGTTGTTCCACCAGAATTTGGCCATTCTTTTTTCAATAACTTTGCATAAAGAGATAGGTATTTTAAATACAGACATTGCATACTGAGGGATAGATTAGATAACTGCCTTTAATAGAATTTCTTTCCCTCCCTTAGAGATCATTTTCTCCTTCCAACCTTCTAGTTTCGATTGAACTCTAGTCAGCAGCCATGAAAACATATCTTTTTTTGATCTTCCCCATTCAGTAGGTATCCCAAGATATTTCCCACAACGATGTAAAACTGGTACCCGTAATTCAGCAGCTAAATTTTCCTGAAGTGCAATAGGACAAGAGGAACTAAAGAAAATTCCTGATTTGTTACGATTAATTTTTTGTCCTGATGCTAAGCAGTATTGATTTAGAATGCTAGACAGATTCTGACACTCCAATAAGGTACCATTCAGAAAGAATACAGCATCGTCGGCGAAAAACAGATGCGATAGAGTAGGACATCTTGGGTTCAGCTGGATACCTTTGATAGAGCCCATATGCATAGCGTTCCTCAGTTGAAGGGATAATAGATTTGCAATGATGATAAACAGGTAGGGGGATAATGGATCTCCCTGCCTTAGGCCACGAGTAGGGTGGAAAGTTGGTAACAATTCGCCATTCATTTTAATAGAGAAAGATGGCGTTGAGACGCACTGCATGATTAGATGGACCCAATGAGAGTGAAATCCCAAGCGGAGTAAGTAGTCGCGTAGAAAGTCCCACTCTACACAGTCATAGGCTTTTTGCATATCGACCTTGAGAATAGCCTGAAAATGCCTTTTCCGTTTCCTTGTTCTGAGTTGGTGAATGATCTCCTGTACAACTAGGACATTATCCTGAATTTGTCTACCAGCAACAAAGGCGCTTTGCTCCTCAGTAATCAGATTAGGCAATAAGGGTTTCAATCGATTAGCAAGCACTTTAGCAAAAATTTTATAGCCAAAGTTGCATAAGCTGATTGGGCGATACTGGTCCAAGCTTTCTGGGTTATGGGATTTGGGAATTAGAGTAATAGCAGTGCTGTTGAGAGAGGGAGGTAATATTCCATGCTGAAAAAATTGCTGTACAGCTCTGTGAACATCCACTTTAATGATCTCCCAATGCGCTCTATAAAACAAGCCATTCAAACCGTCGGTTCCTGGTGCCTTTGACGCACCGAGTTGGAAAGTGGCAACGCGAACTTCTTCAAGAGTGGGTTGAGCGAGGAGGTCTGCGTTCATATCTACATCCACTAGCTGAGGACACTGCTCTAATATCTGCGCATATTGTCTAGGCCCTGAAGTAGAGTAAAGCTGATAGTAGTAGGTAGAAATCATTTGTTTTATTTGGTCCGGATCCCTAACCCATTGCTGATTTTCATCTCTTAAGAGAGTGATCTGATTACGTTGACGTCTTTGCAGAGTGGTAGCATGGAAAAATTTAGTGTTTCGGTCGCCCCACTGAAGCCAGTTGATTCTAGAACGCATTGCCCAATATTGCTCTTCCCTCTGCCATGCTTGATGAAGTTCTGTTTTAATTCTCTGTTGCTGTGATAGGTTTAGAGAAGTAGGAAACTGGTTGGATAAATTGGTCAGCTCGTGTTCTAATTCCAGTGCCTTTTGTCTGTTATGCGAGAAAACCTGGCGACTCCAATTCGATAAAGCGATGGCTACTGCTCGAAGCTTGACCGAGAGAGGGGAGTCCCGTCGCAAGGCTGAGTTCCAGGAAGACTCTATCACGGATTGATAGCCAGGTTCTTGGTTCCAGAAAGCTTCAAAGGTAAAGCATTTCTTTTGACGAGCCAAGGAGGGATTTGTATGAATAACCAGTGGACTATGATCGGAACCAACTGCAGGTAGAGCTATCACTTGAGCTCTGGGGTAAGAGATACGCCATTCGGCAGTGCAAACAGCGCGATCCAAACGCTCCTTCACCAAAGCTTCAGCCTCTTTGTTATTGGACCATGTATAGGCACAGCCATGGGAGGGAAGATCCATCAAACTGCAATCATTGAGAAACTCTCTGAAAGAAGATAGCCGATAAGAGTCCGCTGGTCGAGAGCCTACTTTTTCCCATCGGTGCAAAATCTCATTAAAGTCGCCGAAGCATAACCAAGGTAAGGCATTAAGATTACTAATATGACGCACAGTTTGCCAAAAAAGCTGACGATCATGATAAACTGCGGGAGCATGAATACAAGAGATCCGCATGGATCTGGACTCTGAGATGTCAAGGCAGGTAAAGTCCAAAAGATGCGGAGAGGAGGAGAAGTCAGACAGAGAGATCCCTGCATTCCAAAAAAGAGCTAAGCCACCAGAGGAACCAACAGGGGTGACTAGTCTGTGATGCAAAAAACCAGAAGACCGTTTCAACTGGAGGAGAAGAGCATCGACATTCTTCGTCTCCATCAAAAAACACAGGTCAGGCTTTTCCTTAGCCAAGAGGGCTTTTAAAGATAGGACTGTCAGGGGATTGCCCAAACCCTGACAGTTCTAGCCTATGATCTTCATCTTTGATTTGGTGACTGTTTAGGGCCAGCCACCGTCGCCCGAAGAGTTACTTCTGACACCTCCATAATTGGCGCATCCAATAATAGGGAATCATCATAAGCCCCCGGATATCCTCCTGGTAAGTCATAGGGATTATAGCGCTTTGGTTTCTTCGCGAGACTTATCTTACTTACTGGTCGAGTACTGAGGCCTTTTCTTGCCTGGTTGGGTGAAGTTGGCAATTGCACTCCTTTCATCTTTGCTGTAGCTGGGATTAAAGCTGTTGTTAAGGTATGTGGTTTTGATATAGGTATGGTAGATGTATTAGTTAGTGTCTGTGTAGAGATGGGAGCAATAACTTGTGACTGAGAGGTTGTTACAGGGATTGGAGGTAAAAGAAGAGGAAGAGTGCGGATCTCAGATGGAGGAGTTTCGGGTACAGTTTCTTCTCTGTCCTCATCCAGCTTTGATTGGCCATAATAACACTGCCAGTAAGGACTATACTTCTGAACTTCGGCTTTTAACCAGGGATCGTAAGGGGTAGAGTCAGGTTCCGTGATCATTTTCTCCTCAAAAGGGATGGATGGACAAGAATCGATATAGTGCCCTAGTCGTCCGCAAGAATAGCAATAATGAGGTAATCTTTCGTACCGAAAATCCAGCCACAGAGTTCGATTAGTGAGTTTTATAAGTCGACCTACTTGTAATGGTGCAGATAAATCTAACTCAACACGAGCTCGACAGGCTTTCAGAGTTGAACCAGTAGCGAACTCAGATTTTACTTGCAATACAGTGCCGACCGTGCTCACAGCCTTGCGGATCATTTCAGCAGTACAACATTCCAAAGGTAACCCAATCACCTGGACCCAGAATGCACAGGTAGTAAAGTCGTAGCAATGTAGAGGGGTATTGGCTATCCATGGTTTGAAGTTGATGAGATGTCCCGAAAATTGCCAAGGTCCGGTATCAAGAATTCTCTGTTTGTCGGCTTGGGTTTTAAATTTGGCTAAATAAATTCCAGCTTCTCTCTGAATGATTTCAGCTTGATCCAACCGCCATGCACGCTTCAAGACTGACTGAAAGGCTTGGAAATTAAAGGAAGGGTTTGAGTGAACTTTACCGACCAACAGTAGCTTGCATTCCTCTAGTGCACCAGGTGAGGGTTCAACTCGCAATTCTTCGATTTCTTTTTCTGTAGATAAGCGGCCCAGTTTTTGACAAATTGCTGCAATCCGTGATGCATCAGGATCATCGTCAGTAGCCATGGACGAAAGAAATGGACGGCTTAACGGAAGAATGTCGAAGTCATCAGAATTATCGACATGCAGATGGAGAAAAAAGGAGGAAGGTTAAGGGAGGGAAGAAGAGTGGGAATGAGAGAAAAGTGGACAAAAGTAAGGCGAGGAGGGGTTACTGATCCAGATCTGTGGAAGAGGGAAGGAAGACAAAAGTGGGAAGGATTGCCATTCGCATAATCAGAAAATCGGGCGAAGAAATCAGAGGGGAAAGGAAGAAGACGAAGAAGAACTACAGAGAGGAGCTCGACAAGACGAGAGAAAACTCGACAAGACGAGAGAAAGTCATCTTATAAGTTCGCTCAGAGTTACAAGGCTCAGGCGAACCCGAAAGGGCAACCGTTGGAGGCCATGCCAAGAAGTTACGGGGTGGAAAAATTCTATGAAAGAGGCACTACTGCACTTTCACTCTCTTGCTTTTTTCTAACTACATTTTTTATTTTTTGGCTAAGTTTTTTCGTTTCTTTATTTTGTTTAGAGAGAAATTCTTACATTACTAGACTTATTATTTGAAAGCCTCAGTACCTTATACTCCTCAAAAATGATAAGACTTGCAATGTTTAATCTTATGATACATTTTTTTTTTCCAGCAGACGAGTCTTCGTTGACCTAATTGATCGGGGATCATAGGTGATTACACTCCTGCAAGTGCCTCGCAATTGTCAGTGTGGACAAAACTTTCACATCGACAGACTTCCTTCTTTCTGCTTAGAGCTTCTTTATTTTGCAAAAAACTTTTTCCTCCTTTTCCAACATTTGAATTGCTTAAAATATATTTTAAGTCAACAAGAAAACCGTCATTTCAATTCAAGAAAATAATTTTCTCTTTAAAAAATAGGATAACATTTTATAAAATATGACTAGATATTGACTTTGGACCAGAAATGATGCGCTTGGACATGGAAGTCCTAATGTTCATTCTTGAATCCCAAGTGCCTAGGCCCAAGCCCATTGAACCCAAGCCCAAGCCCCCAATGCTAGTACCTGGGTTCTTGCCACCAGTGCCTAGACCCATCAAGGCCGGGCTCAAGGCCCCGGTTGCTATGCTTGGGTCCCAAACACCCAAGCCCAAGTTCACAAAGGCGTGCTTGGATCCCCGGTGCTAAGGCTCGAGCCCCTAGATCCCCCACATGTGAGCCCAAGTTCATCAAGGTTGAGGCCCAAGACCCAGGCGCCCACATCCAGGTCCATCGAGGTCCAGCTTGAGTCCATTACGGCCGAGCTTAGGACCTTGGCACCCATACTTAGATCCACTACGCATGAGCCCGGGCCCAAGATCCCTATGCCTGTGCTTGGGTTCCCGATGCTTGAGCTTGGATCCATCGAGGCAAGTCGGTACCCTAGTGCTTGTGTCTGAATCCCTCACGCCCAAGCTCGGGTGCTCGGGTCCACTGAGACCTCGACTTAGGTTCCAGGTGCCCATGTTCGGGTCCATCGAGGCCTGGGGCCGGGTGTTGGGGATTCGAGCACGGGCATTGGGGTCTCAATCTCGGGCACGGATCCCTTGTGCCCGAGCCTAGGTCCATTGAGGTCCTGACTTCAGATCTTGAGCCCGAGCACTGGCACCAATGTGTTTAGTTCAATGGACGCCGATGATTTTAGAGAAGTAACTCAACGTCTTTTCTGAGGGTGAGTTAGTTCTTGTACAATCATGGGTGTGGTGTAGTCGAGAGGAACAGTGTCTATCCAACTATTTAATTACACACAACATATTCATGTATTGTTTGAAATAAGAATTCATAACATGGTCATTGTTTTAGAACAGAGCAACTTGGGTCTTACTCAAAACAGAGCATATTCAGTGCGATTGGTAAAATTTTATGATACTCATTTGGTAATTGAATATAATAGGATTCATAGCAGGAGTGATCCCTCTCACGTTTGAATAAAATTAAAGCCACTCAATTTGTCTAAGGAGAGTGAAACGCCTTAAAAATGTCAATTTCGTTTTGGAGAAAGAATGTGAACTTGCTCCTTAAATTACTGGGTGGGAAAATTCTGTCACGTTGATGAAGAGACGCGACCGTATATACAATGTTCTTTTGTCAATCTGGAACCATGTATTATATGGAAGTCCTGTTAACTTTTCCTCCTAACAAAAGAAAAGACCTGCAATTAGCTTTACTTTGTTTCTACCCGGGTAGAAGGGGTCCGGACTTACCTGGTAGTTTTGTGCGTCTGGGTGGTTTTGTTTTGTGAATAAGCGTTGTTAGAGTGGGTTGGGAGAGGTTTGTTGGTGTTATAGAATTATCCCCTCGTACTCTGATGTCACAATTTATTCAAAAGAAGAGTTTTAAATACATAACAAACCCCAGGCACGAGTACCTTATGACATTACCCAGTCATATATGAACGAACTTGCCAAGTAATTTTGGCAAGCCAGTCGCAAAAGTACAATGATAGCGATTAAATCAGAGCTTTGTTAATCTAGTTAGCTATCTCAACAGACCGGCTTGCAGCAGTTGATGAATCAAGCTTGTACTTGTTCAGTTTGCTCTTCGTGTGTAGTTGGATCGAACGAGTTACGTAGAACCTATGAGCTGTCCAATTGGCTACTTTAGTTTGAATTTTGTTGTATATAGATTGCTAAGTTTTGAATATGAGGAACAAGCTATAAACTATATCAAACTCACAATGCATGAATCCGAAAGGAAAGAATAGTGAAAGAAAATTTTGTAATTCTTTCTGCTATGCTCTGAATTATTTCCCATGTTTCTCTCTAGCCCAACCAAAAAAAAAAAAAAAAATTGCCCTGTTTATCCAGTTTCATCATTTCTCAATTTCAAATTGCAATAAGAAGGATCCTAATCATCATCACCACCTATTCTGCTATCCGATGCAATCATACAACATGAGGTTCATGTCCAAGCCAGCTTTGGAAGGTTACAGAGCAAACAACACTCATATAAAATACATATAACCATATCAAGAAAGCTACAAATTATTGCGATTCACTAATTAATCCTCTAATTTTCAATGAATGCAAAATGGATTACTAGCATTAGGACATAGGGAATAAAAATCAGCCAAAGCATTTAACAAGGCAAAACGTACATAAGTAATATGCACATGACACATTTGAGAGCAAGAGCAATCAAAGTGCACACAAATCAGAACCTTGGATCCATATCATACTCAAGATCGCAGTTTTTTTATGTTCATGTTGAGACATTTCTACATGACCAGAGAAATAAATTGGAAAATGGAGAGGAATGAAAGATAAAACGATTATGCATGGCATATTACTTCAACAATCGTCATTATATATTCTGCTTTGTGATGTCAAGGGTGTTCTAGCTAATAATACAACATGAGGTCCACTGACCCAGCAACACTCAAACCAAATTTATATAAAGTACACATCACGACATTGAAAATTGAAACTATGGCCATTTGCTAATTGAGCCTTTAATTTGCGATGAACACGAATAGGATTACCAACACTAGGACGCATGGAATGAAAATCACCCAAGGCTTGTCCCCCAGCAGATTGTACAACAGCAAAGTACACTTGACCCATCCAAGAATAACAGAGATAAGAGCGTACGCTTGTAAAAATCCTGGGTCGATATTTTCCCTTCCCATCTCAAAGATTAATTTCTGTTGAATAATCTCGATCACTTCGCACATAAGCTTAATTTTGGCTGCATATCTAATGTTGGCTGGACCTATAGAGTTATGCCTGACCCTAATGAGTTGACGCAAGGCCTCCGCCAAGGAATCAAGTCGTGGGTTGTAATATGCAGCAATTTGATGCACATGCTCTGCTCCATTTCTTGGAATTAAGATTAGCAAACTCCTTGTTAGACAATTGTCTTTCAAAAGCTCAAACGATAAGGATCAAGAATAAGCACATAAATCAATTAACTGGAATGATTAACTTGGCAATTTAGAACTACCAATTGAAGTTCAAAAGAAAATTTAATGCACCGTATGATGCTGGCTGCTAGTGCAAATCACAGCTAACGAGTCTATGCATTGCAAGAGTCTAGCCTTTGTATGCACTTCAAGAGGTTAACTCATCTATTGATCCACGGCTAATTAAGCTGATGAAAACCCTTCGTTTGGACCAAATGTAACAATAGAGGACTCAGGCATGTTTCCTTTAACACCTAGAAATGTTTCCCAATCCACTCTACCAACGCTTATTCACAAAACAAAACACGCAGAAAACCACTAGGTAAACCCCATGCTTAGTTATGACCCAAAAAAAAAAAAAAAAACAATGCTTAGCTTTGAAAAAAGAAAAAAAAAACCTTGGTTACCTTCGACCGAAAAAACAAAAAAGCCCCATGTTTACTGGGTAGAAACAAGGAAAGCTAAACGCAGCTCTTATCTTTTCTTTGGTGGAAAAGCAAATTAGACTTTCAATTAATATTCAGTTCGTAATATGAGTTTTTCTTGACAAAAGAAAGAAATAGAGTTTATGTACTATAGTATCTCTTCATAGACGTGACAGAATTTTCGCACTCACTAAACTTCAAGAGAAGCTTCACATCCTTTCCAATTTTTTGATCTCAAAAAAGAAACGACAGTTTATTATGGCATTTCTCTTGTTTTTATAATGGTATGCCCATTTGAGAGGGATTATTCCCCATTACTAATCCAACTCTATTCGATTGCGAAATTAAAATCAGAAAAATTGACAAATTCGCACAAACAAGGTCAACGACTATAAGAAACAATCTCACTTTTCACCGGATTTACACCCACTGAATATACTCTGTTATGAGTACAACCCAACATGCTCTCCAAGAAATGAGAGGAAAACATACAGGCAAGTGAAAGACGCCCCTCTTAACTGTGCTCAACTGTCGAACAATATAACTTTAGAATACGTCCACAACTTCGTCTCATTTATGTAGAATGCAGTTTTTTTTTTTCTCTGACAAAAGAACACTCACGTAATGGCATGTATGAGATGAACATGATCAAAGACAGGAACAAGAAAGGACATCAAGATTGTGGCACGATTTTACTCGCAATCCTCCCGCTCACTGACAACTGGGCTAGAGTTGTTATGTTAAGGTTGCCGAAACTTACCTCTGACCACGGTGATCGGCTGAATTGTTGTACGCCATTAACCTTCCGACTCTGCCTCGCTAAGTCTCTTGCCTGAAAATGAAAACAGGCTGGGACTGTCAGAAACCTTGGCGAAGTTCTGGCCATGTTAAGGTTTCTAATACTCATATATGAAACACTTTATGGTGATATGACCTTTCCACCCATGACCTTCTGCTCTTGCCACCAGTTCAGACAACCTTGGCAAATGAGACTCCAAGAGGATAGCAAGGTCTTTTCGCTATGCAGCACAAAAGTTTTCGCTCTATCCTCTTGGAGGCTAGCGAAAACTTTTGTCCTGCATAGCGAAAAGACCTTGCTATCCTCTTGGAGTCTCATTTGCCAAGGTTGTCTGTACTGGTGGCAAGAGTAGAAGGCCACGACAAAACTATATCATCAGGAGTGAGTTAAATAATTATTCAAATGATATTACAAAATGGTTCTTATATTATGGTCAAAATTTAATTTTGGTCCTCGTCCTCGTATTTTACAATAGACTTAGTCCTTAACCCAGCTTCAATATCCCGATTTCAGATATTTTCTTCCAAACGTAATTAGAAATTGCTGAGTAAGTGACAAATCAATATGGCAGTTCACATAATTTTAAGAATTTATCATGGATGATCCCCGTGCAGAGAAATTTACACATGTAATTCTAGTCAGGCTTTCCTTAGAAATCTAATAATATGCTTTGCTCGGGCACTACCGCTGTTGTCATAACTATTGCTCATTAATTGTGGAATAATCATTTTACGAGAACCAATTTAGCCTAGAGTTGTAATCCTTTCCCAAGTTCAAGGGGACCAAATTCTTGAAATTAGTACTTTAAGGGATGATCTTTCCGCGATAATTACTCTAGGTGATCGATTATAAAGACCTTAACACAACGTCAGCCAGTCAACTTTTCCCAAGAGCAAGCCACGTGTCCAACAGTGGTTGTCTGCAGCTTTTTTTTTATTATTAAAAAAAAAATTAAAAGATTACCAACCGGTAAACATAGAACAACGAAATTGTGGGGCCATATACTTTTGATATGTGTATAGACTATTGCATTTTGCACGTGTAACTAGTATATGCAATAAATCCTTGCTAAGTTTAAAGTTCGTTATATTTATTTTGCGTTGCCCGTGTTGATACTCCATCGAACCTTCGAGACATGTAAAATAGTTGCAAAAAAATCATCAAATTCCTCATTTGGCCACAATCGTGGCACTGGAAAAAGTACTAGAATAGTTCTAAACTTTTTCATATTGGTACCAATTCAATCCATTTGGCTAATTTAAGCCGAAAATTGTTGATATGGCTGCCGGCGGTCTTATGTGGCGCCACGTGGACAAATTTTATAATATATATATATATATATATATATATATACATATTTTTTTCAGATTTTTAAATTATTATTTTCTTTTTAGGGTTAATACCCTAAAAAACCCCAAACTGGTACACTTGTGACAAATTTGCCCCAAACTATTTTTTTGACCACAAAAAACCCCAAACTGGTATACCTTTGACAAATTTACCCCAAACTGGTACACTTGTGACAAATTTACCCTATGTTAGTTTTTATTAAATTTTATTCTCAAATTATTAAGTTAAATAACACGTGATGCTTAACCGGTATACCAATTTAGGATTTTACGCTCCATTTGTCACATTTTACAATTTTTATGATTTTTTTGTGGTATTAATCCAATTTAGCATAGGGTATATTTGTTACAAATTTACTAGTTTAGGGTTTTTTGCAGTCGAATAAATTAGTTTGGAGTAAATTTGTCATAAATGTACCAATTTAGGGTTTTTTATAGTCAGTCGAGGTAAATTTGTCACAAGTTTACCTGTTTGGAGTTTTTCATGGTAAAAAAAATAGTTTGGGGTAAATTTGTTACAAGTGTACCAGTTTGGGATTTTTCAGGGTATTAACCCTTTCTTTTCTTTTTTTTTCCCCTTTTTTTCTCTTTTGTTTCTTTTTTTTTTCTCCTTAGCCCTTGGTCGGCGAGGTTGCCGGTCGGCCGACCATCATCGACCACAAGTTGGTCGAGGTGAGGGGCCCCACGCCCTCACCGGCCACAAGTGAGGGTGTCGGTCCTCGCCTAGATCCAGGCGAGGGTCGAAACCCTCGCCTGTTGGCCAGTGAGGGCCTCTGTGCCCTCGTCCAGGCGAGGGCGCGGCAGCCCTCGCTTGTGGCGGGCGAGGGCAGGGCAACCCTTGCCTGGATCTGGGGGAGGGCCGCTGCACCCTCATCGGCCACAGGTGAGGGTGTGGTGGCCCTCGCTCGTGGTGAGGGCGAGGGCGCAAAGGCCCTCGCCTGGATCTGGGTGGGGGCCGACGCCCTCGCTTGTGGCTAGCGAGGGCACAGCAGCCCTCGCCAATGGCCGATGAGGGCGCAAGGCCCCTCGCCTCGACCAGCCTCTAATGACCTTGCCAACCAAGGGCTAAGGAGAAAAGAAAAGAGAAAAAAGAAAAAAATAATTTAAAAAATTTGAAAAAATATATAAATTATAAAATTTGTTCACGTTGCGCCACATAAGATCGTCGGCGGCAACATAAGCAATTTTCGGCTTAAATTAGCTGGATGAAATGAATTGGTACAAATATGAAAATGTTTATGACTAAATTGGTTCAATTAAAAAGTTTAGGATTGACTTGGTATCAATACAAAAGGTTTAAGACTGTTTTGGTACTTTTCCCCATGGCACCTCATGCTATATGATTTTTATTTCTCTTTATTATAATTTTTTTCTATCCATGTTTCTTTTCATTTATCAGAAATAACAAAAACATGTAACTTCTTGCTTTTCTTTGCTGATTAATCCTTTGAAGAGGAGGAAAAATCAACAAAGATAAAGAAGGATCCGTATGTTTGCTTTTTCATTGGTAGAGTTCGTCTTATTTTTTTTGTGAAGTTCTAGAGTTCCTGTACCTCAAATTAGATATTCTTTCATAAAAAAAGAAAAATATATATATTAATGAAGTTATTTAAAATATTAGAATTTTAAGCATGATTAATTGTAATAATTGGACGTTTAATTATCTGGACGAACCCACATAATTTATAGCATATAAACAACACAAAAGAACTTTTCTATCACATCAGAAAAATCAATATATTAAATTAAGCGGCATTAGTGCATAATCACCATTTTTTCTATTACATAAAATTCGTATAAATGTACAAACTGATAATGAATGCAGCTGTCGAGCCATGCTTAAAACTAACTATTTTTTTTTTTTTTTTAAAGTGTCAAACTACATAACAAGCTAATTTTCCGCAACATCATGCGGATGACCCACTAGTTTTGCACTATTAATCATGTACCTCACAAAAATATGAACCGTCAGCGCAGAGAGGGAAGCGAAGAACTCAAAAATGGAGTTCAACCTCCGCGGCAACGCCTTGAAGACCTTTGCTTGCCCCATCACTTGCCTCTCCTGCGTCAGCAACGTCCTCGCTATTCAAGCTTCTCCTTTCCAGGTTAATCGATTTTGCCCACATTTCTTCTTCTGGTTCTCCGTCTCTCTCACCCGTGGCTCCGGTCAAAAAGTTCGCGGGTCGCCACTGAAGTTCATGTTGATCATTCCTCAGCTTAATCTATCAATCGAAAAAGCTATGTCGTTGCTAATTCTTGCCCTGATGAGTGATGCTTAGCTTAGATGCCGTGCTGTGTTGTATTGGCGTTGTATGGAGTTTTGCAACACTCAATGAGTGAAAGCGCAACTGCGTTCGCTAGCATAACTCTTGCATGACCATAGGTTTTCATGACTTACTTTTGCTTCGTTGCATGTAATTACTGGATAACAATCGAGGTTCCAATTTCTGAGCTCATGTTTGGCACTTGGCACCATTTGCGCTGATTTTTTGTGTACAAATATCATCTTTGAACTTGTAGATATCGTTCATAAGATTATGAGATTCTTATAAAACCTCCAGCTTTCCTTTCACACGCTCAATTCATCAAGATTTGCCTACCAATTGATTATCTTCAGGCCAAACCTCTTTGATATATTTATCGTATCTAGTGCATGGATTCAATTCAATCTTCTTTTGAAGATAGGGTGTCATTACTCATCTTATCGGAAGAATTTGACAGTTTGTAGTTGTAAGCAACTAACAAAATAATTTGTGAATGCAATCTGTTATGTCCCTAGAACATCTATTACAAACATCGATTATTTTAAGTATTAAATTACTAGACATCAATGCGTCAAAACTTCAATGGACTCTGCAGTGCTTCAATGGTGAAGGCCTTTCAGTTGTTTGCATGGTGCTCTAAATTCATTATGTTGGAAATGTTGTATTTTATGGTTAAGATTGCGAACTTGTGGGCATAGATGGGAGGGTTAGAGGATTCCTTTTTCCCTCTAAAGATAATCTCGTTCCAATTCCATTAAAAAACTCCAGCAGAAATGAAGTCTTTTTCTGACGTGTTCATTGAGAGAAAAATTGACTGTAAAATGCTGTGATAAGCATCGTCACCTCATACGTGCCCCTGGAGACGAGCTTCTTCATATTCTCATCATGAAAAAGCAGCGTGAAATCTGTCAAACGGATATTGCAGCGCCCCAATATGACCCTTGAAGCCCGTAGGTTTGCAATAAAGAGATATGAAGCTTTTACGTCAAACGGATGTTGCAGACCGCTAAGCTCGCATTAGCCTGTGACCTGAAAGAGATGGGGAAAATTATCCAAAATTCTTAAACATACTACATTTTTATCAATTCAGTCTTAAAAGTTTTAATTTTACCAGTTCAATCATAAATCTTTTCATTTCTTGCCAATTGAGTCTATCCGGTCAATTTTGATCGGAAATTGCTAACATGGACAGTTGATGCAGACGTGACAATTTTTAATAATATTTTAATAAAATTTTGAATTTTTATGGTTTTTTCTCCCTTTTTTTTTTTTTTTTTTTTTTTCTCTTTCCAAAATTTTGAGCAAGGCTAGCCAAGGTTGCCAGCCAACACCGTTGCCCAAGGCTGACGAGCACCAGATTTGGTGAGGGCATCGTGGGAACGCCCTCGCTTTGGCCGGCAAGGGTCGGCCGGCCCTTGCCAGTGGCTAACGAGGGTCATTGGCCCTCGGCTATGGTCGATGATGGTCGGCCGGTCACCCTCACTGGTCAAACTCCAAACTCCCAAAAAAAATAAAAATAAAAAAATTCAAAAGTTATGAAAATATCATTAAAATATTGTTAAAACGTGCCATGTTAGCACCCGTCGTCCATATCAGCAAATTTCAGCCAAAATTAGTTGGATGAACTCAATTGGCAATAAGTGAAAATGTTTATGATTGAATTGACAAAATTGAAAGGTTTATGACTAAATCAACAAAAATGCAATAGATTTATGAATTTTTAGACAATTTTCCCAAAAAGAGATGCGATCTTCGATGAGGCAGGCTGGTCCCACCACAGATTCTAAAACAAGTAGGCCCATACTTGTTGCGACCTCCACTTTGGAAGGAAATAAATTTAGAGGTATTGCCTAAAGAACGGGCTTATGACACATGATTTAGACTAGGGTTCTCCCAAACGCATACCTCACACTACATTGGAGTGTTCAACGTTAACTCAATTTGATGCTATGAGAATTTCCTGATAAGGAGTTGCCACTAATCTATTGGGATCGATTAGAAATCAAGCGAAATATGAAAGCGTATTTCACTTCTTATACAACTAGAGAATCTAGGGTCACTACATTAATTAATCAATTAGTGCCCGTTTAATACTTAATCTTGTTCATTCAAGCAGTTTGGGTTGATTTTAAATCTATCTACTAATATATGAAGTAATCTTGCGGGTACACAGTTATTAAAATAGCAATCGGCAAGTAAGAAAAGCGTTAAATAAATTGCATGAAAGAGCAAGGATCTAACATTAACAAATTGGGGATATGCCATATCTAACTAAGCTAAAAGAAAACCATAATTAAACATATGGAAGGTGCACAATCAAGAACGTTCATCTCTAAGAACAAATGAAACCTTATGGTAGAACCTTAAGGGCTTGTTCAATTTTGAGCGCAATTTTAAATTGGTCATTTCTGACACTTTAAAAGAAAACTACCCAAAAACAATTTTTTAAGCTTTTTCTATATTTTTTAAAAAAAATTGGAACTTTTTAATTAATAATCCGAATAGAGGGACCCCGCCAGAACATGGGCTACACTTGTACTCACGGTCCTGGGCCATAGATATGAATGGGCTTATAATAAAAAAACCAATTGAATAGGAAAGCACCAAGCCCATCTATTTGCAACTAAATGCAGTAAGCCCATCTTACTAAAAAATCTCAGCCCAAGCACATCTAAGACTAAAGCCAGCCAGAATTTACTTAAATCACTTAAGCCCAACAACCCCTCTAACTCCAATCCCATTTCCCTCTGTTGTTTAGAAAAATTCCATTTTTACTGACTAAATTTCTCCTCGTTCGTCCGCCCTTCCTCCTACGCTCCTCTCCTATCCCACAACTTCAAATTTTGTTCTGCACTTCACGCCCAACCGGGAACAACTTCAACCAACGATTCATACGCTAAAGCCCCAATACATGAACGCGTACGGTTCGGTCGTTCATCATTAAGCCTCCAATTAACGAACTTCTCTGGCTATCAGATTGCCGTTGTAGGCCACAAAGCACGAAATGCAAAACAAGGTAAACGATGGCGTAAGAGAGGACTTGATCGTGGAAATAACTCGAGATTTGATTAACGTGATGTAATCCGCTTTCTGATGACAGAAGGAAATAAAATCAATTTGCATAGAGTTTTTGATTAGCATCTTGTCAAACAAGTTATGTGCGACCGACTGGGAACAAGCAAAAGCCATCTAAAAATGAGACTCATTGCCCGAATCAAACTAGGGCGTCAAACGAAGTGCAAATCAGTGAAAAGCATCTCATTAGCCAAAACGAAAAGAGCTACTTCGACTTCATCTAGAACGGGACGGAGCAAAAGGGGTTCGTGGGAATGAGCGTTTAATTGCGGAGACCCCTACCCGGCTCGGAGACGGCGGCTAGCGGGCGAGCTTGAGAGAAGTCAAGCTATGGTCTGCCCGCTGCCATGGTATCTTCGAGCCAAGATCCTCGGGCAGGGGAGGTTCGAACCAAAGAAAAAAACTCACAGGCGACGCAGAGATTCGGGAGTGAGAGATTGTGTACTTAAGGGCGTCGGCCAGGGGTCGTCAGAGAGGGTTCCGGCGTGGCCGAGCTACTGGAGAACACCTTCTCAGTCGCGCTCTCTCCCTCACTCTCCATTCTCTCTCAAACCCTCTTCCGCCGTTCGCTCTCTCTTGCTTTTCCGGTACCGAGCCTCCCCCTGAAGAACTCACAGCTTCCTCCCTGTTACTCATCAATCCATCATCTTCTTTGAGCGGCACTTTCTCATGAGTCCCTCCCTCATCAACTCCATCTGCCACCAGAGCACCGCCGGTGCTTTCCCCACCCACCAAACCTTCTACCTTTTCTGCAACATCCACTTTCTCGACTATCTCCTCAGGATTCTCAATCCTCGCCGGTGTGCCAATTGCCTCCTCGAATTTCTTAACCTCATGTCCCGCGCTAGCATTCTCATTAAAAATATCGCTGCTTGGATCAACACCCGCGACATCATCCGTATCAGGGCCCAGCTACGCCGACACCAAAAGCCGGCTTCACTCCTTCCTCTCGCGAGTTGCCGTGGGCACCCACCGCCTCCTCGAGAACCTCCTCTCCTTCATTGACCTTCGAATCGTCCCCCCGCCCAACCGACCCTCTCCTCTATTCTCTCCTGGTTGCTCACCGTCGCGCTCTCTCTTTCCCTCGTTTTTCAGCCGGAAGACCCCATATTTCTCCCTCTCACCCTCCAGCCGCGCCAGCCGTTGCTGGCCAGCCCGACCTCACAGCGTTGCGCGCGACATTCCTCGTCCTCCGTCCTTCGTACCGTCCTCTGTCCTTCCCCCCGTCATCGTCCAGCCAACGTACTGCGTTTTGTCGTTGAGCTATTGTCCAACAGCAGGGAGAGAAGGGAGAGAGAAGAAGGGGCCGGGCCGAGAAAAAAGAAAAGTAGACGTGGGCTGGGCCGGCCTAGGCAGGGAGAAAGAAAAGGGCAATGGAAAAGGGGCCGGACCAAGGCTGGCCCTTGCCCGGCCCGGCTGCGTTTTCTGCTTTTTTAAATTAATTTTTAATTTTATTATTATTTAAAAAAATTAATCTTTAATTCTAGTAATGCAAACGTCTCTAATGCCTATATGTGGTGTAATTTAATGAAAATTATTTTTTGTTGAGGAATTAGGAATTAATCGCTAATTTTCCATGCAATTAATCCCTAAATAAATAAGCGAAATTTAGGTGTTAACAATATTAGAGAAAATATAGTCATGGCCCATGCTAGAAAAGAGGAATTTAATCTATTTTTTTATGGAGTGAGTGCCGGCTAATCTCTACTACATAGAAAACAAGTCCAATGAGATATTCATGTAATGCACTTTAAAGATGTCAACGTCTAAGTTTCTTAAAAGTTGACATTGAATAAAAATCTTACTATCATTTAAATATATTTATATTCAACACCTTCTGCACATTTTTTTTTCTCCCATGATCATGCATGTATTGTATTTATAGTAGGAAAAAAAAAGGCTACTTTCCGTGTAAATTTAAGAACCTAAATAACAAGTGGCTTGGTTCGTCTGATATAATTTTACACTCATGGTTATTGATTTTTGGCCATGCACTAGGGATGAGTGCCTTGTGACATCACCAAGTAATGTATAAATGAAATTACCAAGTAATTTTGGTAACAAGTATAAAAAAACATAATGTAGTGATCAAATTGGAGATTTGATAATCAGGATAATTATCTTATCAGAGGTGATGAATCAAGCTTGTACTTGTCCATCTTGCTCTACTTAGAACTTGTGAGTTACTAACTACCTGATTAGCTTAAATTTTGTTGCATAGAGATTGCTAAGTAAAAAACGTGAGAATAGTGAATGAGGATAATGTGATTCTTTCTGGCGTACTCTAAATTATTTACTCTCTAGCGCCCCCCCCCAACAAAATTGCCTCATTTCTCCAATTTCTTCATTTCTCAATTTTGAATTGCACCAAGAAGGATTGTAATCATCATCATAATTTATTCTACTTTGTGATGTAAAAGATGTTCAAGATAACAATACAACATGAAGTCCATGTCCGAGCTAGCGTTGGAAGGTTACGGAGCAAAAACAAATTCATATAAAATACAAATCACCATATCTTATCTGAAACTATTGACATTTTCAAGATAAGAATACACCATGAAGTTCATGTCTGAGCCAATGTTGGAAGGTTACCAAGCAAAACCAGATTCATATAAAATACACATTACCATATTAGAAAATTAGAAACTATTGTCGTTCACTAATTAATCCTTTATTCCATGATGAAGGTGAATAAGATTAGTAACAGTATGACCCAAGGAAAGTCAATCAACCAAGGTATTTCATCAAGCAAAATGTGTTTCAATAGACAGCATGCAGCACATCCGAAAGCTAGAGCAATTAGAGCGTACACAAATTGGAATCTTACATCCATATCTTGCCTTCCCAATTCGGAGAGTAATTTATGTCGGATGATCTTGATTGCTATGCAAATAAGCATAATGACAGGTGCACCAGTAATGTTGGCAGGACCTGCATAGCCATGTCAGTCCCTAATGAGTCAAAGCAATTCATTTGCCAGGGAATCAAGTTGTCGATTACATTCTGCAGCAATTTGAGCCACTTGCTCTACTCCATTTCTTGGAATTAAAATTAGAAGATTACTTGTTAGAATGCTAGTCTAGCACAAAGCTTAAACAATGAGGATCAAGAATAAACACATCAATCAATTAACGAAGTAAACAAAAATGGGGCGATGGTTTCCAAATGCAACATTGACAAGGATGAGTTCACCTGATCTATGTAGAGTAGACGAAGTAGAGTTTGAGTAATGTGACACACAGGGGAAATGATCAAAGATAAGAAGTTCCTTAAGGAAACCAAGACCGCATGATCTTACTTGCAATCCTCCAACTTATTGGAGGTTGAACTTCAGTAGTGAAGAGGTGTTGCGGTTTGCTGCCGATGCTTACCTCCTTAGACCACACTGATTGATAGGATTGTTGTTTGACATTAACCTACGAGTTTTGAGCAATTTCTCTTTTCCTTCCTTGTCTGAAGTAAAACTTGCTGTGAGGCTACGTGCTGAGCAAAACATATTTGCAAACCCATGGGAGGTCCTCTCTTCGGGAGAGAGTCCTCCCTCTCCTTAGGTATTGGTGTGAAGTACTCGTCCCATCCCTCAGACCTCTTAGGCAAAAGACAATTATCTGTTTACTCGTCTTGAACTACTTGTTTAATTCTCTTGTCATCGTCAAATGTGAAGAACTAGATGCAATCATTTGTTTTATCCTCTTGAACAAATGACTATTCTATGCTTAATCCTCTTTAACTGTATGTTTAATTCTCTTGTCATCACCAAATGCAAACTCTATGAAAACTCATCTAAAAAAATACTAACCATATTGTACGAAGGTTGATTTAGTTATAAACTTTTTAATGTAGCCAGTCAATCCTAAATCCTTGGGTAGTTTTTTTAATGTAGTTCATTTGATTAATTTTGACTGAAATTACTGATGTGGTAGTCTAGTCAATACTTGATCTCTTATTGGGGCATATCTCCTTAACACCTAGAAACTTTTCCTAATCCACTCTAACAACACTTCTTCATAAAATAAAATACACAGAAAACTACTAGGTAAACCCCGTACTTACCTTTAACCAAAAAAAGAAACCCATACTTACTAGGTAGAACCTATGAAGCACGGACACATTGCCGGGGCTTCTGTATTGTGTCCAACATGTGTTGATGTGTCGGACACACCCGAACACGTTCGGACATCCGGTCAACATGTGTCAGATTTTTGGACACGTGTTTCCTCCCCTCTCCCCCCCCCCCCAATAACACAACATTCGCATGATGGAATGTACACGGTGGACATGATCAGAGATAGGAATAGGAAAGGATATCAAGATTGTGTGGCATGATTTTATTCGCAATGATCCAACTCACCAACGACTGAGCTACAGTGGTTAAGAAATGTTTAAGGTTGTCGAAACTTACCTCCCACCACCATGATCAGCTGGATTGTTGTTCGCCTCTGCCTCGTTAAGTCTCTTGCCTGAAAATGAAAACAGGATGAGGCTGTCACAGACCTCAGCGATGTTCTGGCCATGGTGTGGTTTTATATACTTACATGTGAAAAACTCACTCCAGAAGAACAATTTTCTCTCATTTGAGTCCCAAAAGAACGCTTCTTTTGGTACGGTGTTAAGCACAACGAGTGATTTCATTGCGCTTAACACTGTGCCAAAAGAAAATGACACCAAAAAATTCTTTTGGTTTCTTTTGGCAATGACACTGATGTCATTGCCCTTAACACCGTGCCAAAAGAAATTCTCTTTTGGGACTAAAATGGGAGAAAATGGTCCTTTTGGATGGAGTTCTTTTTGCCATGGTTGTCTCAACTCGGGGCAAAAGTATATCATCAGATGGCAAAACTATATCATCACCATATGGAGTGAGTTTTTCATACATAAGACCAGAGTGAAAAGGTTGAAGGCCATATGACCACATGGAGTGGGATGACCACACAGACCTCAGACTTACATGACCGCACGAAAACTCGCTCCACCTATATGGACCTCCAATTTCAAACTACACCTTGGAGGTCCGTTCTAACCCCGTTAGCCATGGTGTATTTTTGTTTTTTTCTTTATTCATTTTTGCTTAGTTATTGTGTATTTCTGTAAGAAATTTTCGCTTTACTTTTTTGTTAATTGACCTTGGACCCTACCCAAAATTTATTCTTATTATATTCAACCCACTATAACACATATTATGATTTGCATTGAACATGATGAGAATCTGACACAATTTTTCACATTCCGTTCACTTTTTATAACTGAAGACAATAAAATAGAATAAATTAAATCCTGATAAATTAACGCCATTATATTAATGCACCCATTCTAAAAACAGGCCAACTCCGTCCCTGTATGCAATGCACGAACAATTTATGCTCTTGCAATTATCCAAAGACTCATTAGCTATGATTTAGACGAGAAGCATAGTTTTTATACCAGGAATTAAATTTCACTTTGTATCTAAACTTGCAGCTCTAGATGTGTTCATGTAAGTATATGCAGTTAGTATAATTAAGAAATACACATGATGTTCATTGTAGGCTTATATCTTGATAATCTTTATTATTAAAAAAAAAGGAGTAACTGTATTGAATGTCCTAAAATTTGTTATAAAAATCCAATCAAGTTTTAAAACTTTTAAAAAGTATAATTAAGTCCTAAAATCGTCACAAAGTGAATTAAGTCCTAAAACTTTCGAAAAGTGCAATCAAATCCTAAAACTTGTCAAATTGGTGCAATCTAAGTCCTTCCATTGATTATATTTTTTTTGAAAATTTTAGGACTCGATGGCATTTTCAAGACAATTTTTAGGATTTGATTGAATTTTTTGAAAGTTTTAAGACATGATTGAACTTTCATAACAAGTTTTAGAATTTAATTGCACTTTTTTGAAGTTTTAGAACTCAATTATATTTTCATGACAAGTTTTAGGACTTCTACTACACTTATCCTTTTAGAAAAAACATTTTCTATAATTCTTAAAAAGTTTGAATTCCTTACATCTCATTTTTCACGTGCAAGACCCATTGTACACATGGGGGAAGTATTAAGACATACTTCGTTTTTGGAAATACTCGAGAAATGTGCTTAATACATGAGCCACAAACAACTTTCTTAATAAATTGAGCTTTTGTGAAGGCTGTTGTGCAACAATTAGCTTATTATTTTAATTCCTACATACTGAGTAGAGCATGGAGCTCAAATTGCTAACATACCTATCAATTGATTTATGTGACACGACGGGCGTTGAAAGCTCATTGCCAATTACTTTTGGGCTAAATATGAAAAGAAACAAATGAGAGATTATCATTGAAAATTTGGTTGATAAAACATAGTGCACCTTCAAATTAAGTGTTAAAATATGTCTCGAATTTGAGTCCGCAAATGAATTCTGGCCTGAGACATATTGTTATTTGTGGACATCCAAATTTGTGCCATGAAGTTACATATTTCCTATTTCGGTGGTAAAGCTCAAGTTGGATATTCCCTTATATCAAAGAGCAAAAATATAATCAACAACTTATTTTCGGATTGTTGAAGCCTTTGAACTAATATTGGAAATCCAACGTGTACTAGAATTGCAATTACTCAGTCAACTAGTTTCCTTGTTGACCAAGACGTGAGAAAATTGAACTTCCCTGTGGCGGGTCTTCTATTAGCGCCGTTTGTGTACCTGTGCTTGGTGGGACGAAGATTGCCAGGTCAAAGGTGCAACCTCGCGGCCTTTTGAGCCTTGCTAAAGGCCGACGACGCTCGCTACCGGCAAGATTAAGGTCAACCTCACTAGCCTTTGCCTCTGGCTAGCTGGAGGAAGAAGGAAAGGGAAAAACAAAGCAAAGAGGGAAAAAAAAAAAGAGGAACGAAAGAGTAAATGAAATAAAAAATGAATAAAATCTAAAAAATATAAATATTATTAAAAGTCATATATATGAGGGCTATGCTGACAAGCATCCACATTAGCGGAATCCGCCAAAAATGTTAGAAGGACTGATTAGCATCGAATCAAAAATTTTATGACTAAATTGGCAATATTAAAAGATTTATAACTAAATTGACACAAATATAATAGATTTAAGACTTTTTTTATACTTTTTTTTTCCAGAATTTGATAATACTTATCAAAGAAAGAACTTCACATCTTACAAAAGCAACTTGTTTTATCAAGGGGTGAGATATGATGAGACACCCATGGCCCGTGAGAATGTCTTATGGGACGAAAAATCCATGTAAAAAAGCGGTCAATGACTATCAGCAATATATTTCACTTTTTTATAAATTTACAGAGTCACTTAATATGTCCCTATTATACTGTTTGCTCTGAGAGATTGAGCCACCAGGAACATCGAGAATGAAAACATGGACATATTAACAGCAAGAGAAAAAGAATAGAGAACAAATCTTGGGAGTACATATTGGTGTTCTAGCACTCCCGTGCATGAGTTTCTAGGGAGAGATGGTTCAAATAAATTGAATTTCTTATGATTTACTTTAGGCTTTTGACTGTCCCCGTTCGATTCTTGTGAAACAAAGAAAATGGGATAGTTGGCTTCGCCTAAGCTCAAAACCCCTTCTCAGCTAGACAAAAATAATTATTGCTGTAGACTTGGAGCTTGGAGCAACTTCCCTCCCCCATATCTCGATGGATCAGACCCATCTCCCATCTCCCAAGATATATATATAAAGAAAATTCTTAGTCATCCTCATCAACCTTTGTATATGGATTCTTACATTAAACCAAATAATATTTGTATAAGTACTCTCACTTTTCTTTTTCTTCCAAATATGCCCCAACATATAAAAAGTCGTGCATCTAACTTTTGTAATATGATTCCGCTTTATTCTCAAATGGTCGACTTTCATTTAAAATTCCGTGGTCAATTACTTCCCTCTCTCACATGTTGCATGCATCCTTTATGTCGGGCGTAGTGCTTTTCATTTGTGACTCGAAGTACATGTCAAGATAGGGTGTAGAATATCGCTGACGTCAGGGCATAAGGATCGAGTTATGAACTACATAAAAATCAAGATTCGTGTGTCAATATTAATGAACCAGGATAAATTGATCTCAAATTCTCTAAATCAAATCCCCCATTTCTGTCTGGCAAAAGAAAAAAAAGATCCCTTGTTTCTCCAATTTTATTGTATTGCACTAGGATCTTAACTAAGTAGTACCGTTGGCTTCATCACCATATATTCTGTTTTGTGAAGTAAAAGGTGTTCAAAGTAATAATATTACAACATGAGGATCATGTTTGAGCCAACATTGGCTGTACACATATCAAATCCAACTTTGCAAAAGTGAACCACAACATTAGGAAAATTGAGAACTATCATTATTTCCTAATTAATCCTCAGGTTCGAATGTGGATGAGATTATCAACACTAGGATGCAGGGAACAAGAATCTGCCAAGGCATGTCACCAAGTAAAATGTAAATCAGCAGACTACACCCGACACATCCGAGAACAATGGCTATGAGAGCATATGCAAGTTGGAACCTTGTGACCATATCTTGCCTTCCCATCGCGAAGATTAATTTTTGCCGGATGATCTTGACCGCTATGTAGATAAGCATGATGGGTGCACCAGCAGTGCTGACTGAACCCGTAGAGCTATGCATGTCCCTGATAGCTTGAAGCAAGGACTCCTCCATGGAATCGAGAAGTTGGTTAATTGCAGCGATTTGAGCTCCATATCTTGGAATTAAAATCGGCAGACTACTTGTTAGAAGAAAGTCTTTCACAAAAGCTCAAGTTGATGATAGTTTCTCTAAAAGTTACCGAGCTATGAGTGTACGATAAATATCAAGCGGTCCGCAATGCTAATAACTAATATACTTGCAAAAACACATCAAGAACTACCGATTAAAGTTAAAGGAAATTTAATGCTCTGTATGATGCCAAGCTTCTAGTGCAAATCATAGCCACCGAGTGTATGCAATACAGGAGTTTAACCTATGTGTGCAGTGCAAGAGTTTAACCCATCTATTCATCCATCCCAATTAAGCTACTGAAAACTTTCTTTTGGACAAAATATAATATCAGAATACTAGGGGATACCTCCCTAACACCCACTCTGACAACACTAATACACAAAACAAAATCACCGAGACACACAAACATGCTTAACGGTAGAAACAGAGTAAAGTTTATTGCAGTTCTCATATTTTCTTAGGAGGAAAAGCTAGTAAGACTTCGTATTAACACGTTGTTCTTCATATGAGTTTCTCTTGGCAAAAGAAAGAAACAAAGCGGGCATACAGTCGTGTCTCTTCATTAATGTGACAGAATTTTCCCACCTAGTAACCTCAGGGGAAGGTTCACATTCTTTCCAACTTTGTGATTTTCAAAAAGAAATGACAGTTATATTTCACTCTTGTGAAAATCTCAACCGTTTTAACGGTAGTCATACTTGAGAGGGATTACTCCTGCTGTGACTCCAACTGTATTCAGTTACCAAAAGAAAATCCCGGGAAGGGTCAACGACTCCAAGAAACAATCTTTCTTTTCAATTATGCTCTGTAATTAGTACAAAAACCTGGATCATTTAGCAAAAGAGCAGAAGAAAAAATCTGGTTGGTACAATATAACTACCCCGATCTAGAAAATGTGAGAAAAATGCCATTTCGCATTGACTAGATATGCCCCTAAGTACATGCTTTATTCTGAGTAAGGCCCATGCTCTGTTCTGAGAATGAGTCATTATGAACGTCGAAAACAAGAACGTGGATCAACAAACAATAAGAAAAAGAAAAACAAAGGAAAATCTTGTTGAAAGACTGGAGACTCTCAGATTCTAATTGGGCTCTTACATGCTGAACACTGCAAAGTTCAGAATGCGTCAGTAAGTTCACCTGGTTTACGTAGAAGTGCAGGTTTTTTCTCGATAAACAGCATTCACGTAAAGGACCATCCACACTGGGCATGATGACAGGAACATGGGCTACAAAAATTAAGACATGATTGAGGACGCCGAAGCTTACCTCTGACCTCCACCGTCGTCAGCTGGATTGTTGTTTGCCATTAACCTCGGACTTTGCCTTTTCCCTTATGAAAATTAGAAGACGGGTAGTGGGGGACGTCGAGGTCTGTAGCAAGATTTTTGAAGGAACAGATTTTGGCCGACTTGGTGGCGTCATCAAGATAACAAAAATAAAAAAGAAAAATGCAAGACGTTCACCTTTAGATGGACGTCGTTTTCAGTTGTTTCGACATTTTCTATAGGTGGCCGTTTTCCTTAGTTCAATCCCCCACTGATGATGCTCCATCATCTTTGACCTGTTGATTTTGCTCCTCTCGTATATTCATCCATCACATGTGTAAACCCTTCCGATAAATATGCTCTGCCCCCACAATCGCTCTCCTGATACGCGACGCACTGGGTGAAAATGAAATGGCTCTACATTGATTTTCCTTGGGCCAATTGCCCTCAAAAGAACCGGCTCCATTTATTTTGTAAAAATTAATAATTTAAAAAATATGTTCCTAAAAATGATCAATTATATTTATTAAAATTATTAGTTATAAAAAAGTATTTTCATTATCGATAATAATTTAAGTCTAGATATTCTCATGGATAGTGAAAATATTAATCATTTATTCATTTTTGTAAGCCAATAAGTGATTATTTTTAAGAAAATATTTTCTAAATCGGTCATTTTGCACCACACAAACGGAGCCTTAAAATAGAAGAATACCTATAGGGTACAAATTACTGTTATTCATTTTATATAAAGTGAAAAGGTTTGAATTTATATTATGATAAAATTCCAAAATGATGCTATCATGAATCAATTATATCATAAATGATTAAAGCTTTCGTATAAAAATATAACTATGTAGATTACATATTTTATGAATATATTGTAATCAATACTTAAAAAAAATGTGTTGCTATTTCCTGCTATCAAGTAATAAATCGGAAAGCTAATATACTTACTTCCGAAATCATCGGATGATATAATAATCTTATCTTTGAGGCTGAAAATAGTAGTTAACGCGTTATATCAATTAATGAGAATATCAATTGAAATACTTTTACGCGACATACTGTTTTAGTGCGAGTCTGCCTCTTTCATTTCCCAAAAAAATGAGTCAAACATTCTGCGGTTGACTTAGATTAAAAAGAATGGACGATTACTATGCCATAAAAGGTTAGATTCAACTAACTCAAAAGCGTGTGATTTAAAATCATATATAAGTCAACAAGCTTCAACATAAATAAATTACGGAATCTTGCATTCCACTCCGTTTGATTTCCCAGTGGTTGCATACTCTTCCATACATTTCATTTTATCATAGAAAAACCTGAGCATGTGCACTGATGTGAAATGCATGTTAAAATAAACCATAACTTCTCATTTTCTAGTTTGGTCGCCGAAAAATAGACAGGTACTTCCACACCAAGTGGAGTATTTTAAGACATCACCTGCTCTTTTTTGATATCATGACTATTACTTCACTGGGCAGTTGCTATCCTAAGTTAGGTTGATTCTAAGCAGGGTTATAACCCATAGGCCTTCTTGCCGGCGAGGCAGATATTGAATTCATAGAGACGCAAGGCGACAGAAGGAGCTGTTTTCATTAGTCTAAAAGATATAGTGAGTAATACATTAATAATGAGGGGAGCTATTCGAATTTTTGAATTTCTTAATGAAGTGGCTTTTTTTTTCCTTCCATTTTCCAAGAAAGATGAGTATTGATTTTGTCCTCTTTCCCTCCACAAAGAATCCATTTAACTTATGAAATAAACTTCTCATTGATGTATTGTTTTATCGAGATCTACCCAAATCAGAATGTCATTTTCACGATGTCAAGGGTACTCTTCTATACTCATTCCGCTCTTGCCTTGGTCCTTTAGTGAGAAAAATCAACAAGGAAGGAAACCATAACTCTTCACTTTCTAAATTGGTCACCATTGCATACATTTTCCAGCGACCAAATTGTAAGAGAGCGAAGCGGAGTGTCCTCGAAAATGGAGTTCGCCCTCAGCAGCAACGCCTTGAAGACCTTCGCCTGTCTCTCCTGCGTCAGCAATGACCTCGCCATCCAAGCTTCTCCTTCCCAAGTGATTCAACTAATTTCCTTGTCGACCATTCCTCAGCTTCATCCATCGAGTGAAATAGCTAAGCAGTTGCTTATTCGTGCCTTGTCGAGTGATGCTTAATTTCAATGCTATGCTGTGTTAGTTATTGGCTCATTTCACTTAATATAGCATCCAATTGACAATTTTGAGATTCCTTCGACCTATCGCCAGTTGGCAGTGGATTGAGGCAGATATTCGTTAACAATTAGGGTGGATTGGCCCTGTGGATGATGATTAGAACTTGACGTGCACAAACCCGTAGTCACTGAAAGAATATAATACTGTTGTAGGGTGATTCAAAGTCATCATGATGTAGGACCAAGGCAATTCACTGCTATAGCCAGGACCACCATCAGTGGTACTCGTGGACGTTGTCAAATGGTGAAACCATAGGAAAAAACACCAATAAATAACCTTCTATGAGTGCTGCTATTCTGGCTTGGTGGTGATGCTTTCCTAGTCTGTCTAGTTACTTTGATGGGGTTGTATGGAGTTTTGCAACACTCAATAAGTGAAAGCATGATTGCACTCCCTATCATATCTCTAGTGTGACCATACTTTTCCATGACTTCCTTTTGCTTCATCTCATATAACTACCAAATAACCATAGAAGTGTCAAGTTCTAAACTCATGTTTGGCAAGCTTACCTCCGACCACCGTGACCAGCTGGACTGTCGTTCTCCATTAACCTTCCCCATGTCTCTCCCTTTCTTCCTGAAAATGAGGTTTCTTCAAGTGTTTGCCGATTGTTGTATCATGAACGAAGAGGTTCACAGGAATAAAAGACACAGCGTGGGCGTTTGGGGTGGTGCGTTATTCCTTTTCCATCATGTTTTCGACTGTAAATGAGATGAAGATTCAAATGGGAGCCCTGAAAAAGCCAAAACCCGATCCCTTGAAAGTCTACTCGCTTGCCCTTTTACTTGGAACATTGCGGGTCCAAGCACCTACGTGCTTCCCCATGATTTGTTCTCTATATTTCTTTTTCCTTTTCGTTAATGTATTCGTATTTTCATATACGCGGTTTCGTTATTGTATCTGGATTTTCATACGTGCAGTTTCAGTAGACGGGGACTCTTTTGAGGAGACATGCACTTAGGGGCATATTCAGTCATTGTATCCATTAAAAAAGTAAAATTTATTGTTGGGAGAAATTAAGGCTCCGTTCATTATACGGTCAGGATAATGTTTTCCAAGTTTTCCACTATTTGGTTAATGGAAAATAAACTAATCAATTAAAACTTTTTCCATCAACAAAAAATAATCTCCTAAAATAGGGGAAGATCTTTTCCTCTACGTCACTCACTCTCTCTCATCTTATTTTTTTGCAGTGCTCGTAGCCCTCTTTTCATTGTTTTTTTTTTTTTCCTTTTCCTTTTTTTTTTAAATTGATTGTTTAATTTTTTTTTTTTCCCTTCTTACTCGATCAGTCACCAAACACGACAATGGTCAGACGAGATGGAGCCTTGCCAAATTTTGATGAGCCGAGCCTTGTTGTTTACCATTAACCTTCTGACTCTGCCTCGCTAAGTCTCTTGCCTGAAAATGAAAAGAGGACGGGCTGTCACAGACCTTGGCGATGTTCTGGCCGTAGTGTGGTTTTATATACTTATATATATGAAAAACTCACTCCAAAAGAAGCATTTTTCTCCCATTTGGGTCCCAGAAGAGAATTTCTTTTGGCACGGTGTTAAGCGCAATGACACTGAGGTTGGCCCGTAGAAATCGTGCTCTGCTTCATCTGTGGCTGAGCTTGATATGGCTAGTCAACGGACGATTGGAGGTGATGTTACGGCGGGTGGGTTGTGGTGATTGATAATCGTCGACGGTAGAGAGGAACCCTGTTACTCTCTATCCTCTCTGAATTCGAACGCTCCATCCGAGGTGCGTATTGTTCTCCTCTCTATTCCGTGACCGACCCAATGTGTATCTATTATGATTCCAAATTCTGTTAGAACTCATTCCACCTCAGTGTTCTAGAGGGTTGGGCGGATTTAGGCACATAAGGGGTGGAAAAAAATGTCTGCCCATAATATGACGTGATTTTTAATGTAAAAGGTGTTCGAGGTAATAATACACCATGAAGGTCAAGCCCAAGCGAATATTGGAAGGTTACAAAGAAAACCAAACTCATATAAAATACACATCACCATATTAGAAGGTCGGAAACTTTCACCATTCGCTAATTAATCCTTTAATTGGTGATGAACATGAAAAGGATTACCAATAGTAGGACCCAGGGAAAATCAATCAGCCAAGGAATCTCATCAAACAGAATGTACATCAACAAACTCCATTTGCCTCCTGAGTTTTGAGTGATTACTCTCTTCCTTCCTTGTTTGAATTAAAAGTTGCTACGAGGCTGCGAGTTGAGCAAGACATATTTATAGACCTATGGGAGGTCCTCTCTTTGGGAGAGAGCCCCCTCTCCTTCGGAGACGCACGAGTTTTGTGTCATACTCTCTATACCATGGTGCAAGTGTTTTGCGGAGTAAACAATTAATTGTCTTTTTGTGAAACTTGACGACGCAAAGATTAAACAAATAGTCATCCAGTTTCACCTGATTTATGTAGAGTGCAGGTTTTTTTTTCTCGATGAACAGCATTCGCATAAAGGAATATACACAATGGGCTTGATGAGAGGAACGAGAAAGTTAATCAAGATTTTCGTATGATTTACTCGCAATCCTCCCACTTACTGACGGAGACGGGGCTAACGGTAATTAAGATAAGATCGAGGATACCGAAGCTTACCTCCGACCGCCACCGTCGTCACCTCGGGCTTCGCCTCGTCTCTTCCCTTCTGAAAATGAAGAGAGGTGTGGAGGTCGAGGTCGAGGCCTGGAGCAAGAGTTTTGAAGGAAACAGATTTTGGCCGACTTGGTGGCGTCATTAAATATTAAAAAGGTAAAAATTGCGAGCAGTTCACCTTTGGATGGACGTCGTTCTCTTCGATAAAAGAATTTCCACGATGATGGTTTATCATCTTTGACCTGTTCATGTATCTCCTCCCGTACTATTCATCACATGTGTAATCCCTTCTGATGGATATGCTCTCCCCCAACAAACGCCCTCTCCTAATACGCGACGCACCGAGTGACGTATGCTCCAAAGAACCCGCTACGTGTGTTTTGCAAAAAAATAAATAATTTGAAAAATATTTCCTAAAAATGATCAATTGTATTTATTAAAATAATTAACTAATAAAAAGTATTTTCATTAGCGATAACAATTTAAGTCTAGATATTCTCATGCATAGTGAAAATATTTATCATTTATTCATTTTTATAAGTCAATAAGTGATTATTTTTAGGAAAATACTTTCTAAATCGGTCATTCATCGCAAAAGAAATGGAGCCTTAAAATAGCGGAATACCTAAAGGGCACAAATTATTGTTATTTATTTTATATAACGCGAAAAAAAACTTTGAATTTGTATTATGATAAAATTCCAAAATGAAGCTATCATGAATCAATAATATTATAAATGATTAAAGCTTGTGTATAAAAATATAACTATGTAGATTACACATTTCATAAACATATTGTAAGTAATACCTAAAATGTGCTACTATTTCATGCTATCCAGTGATAAGTCGGAAAGCTAATATATTCACTTTGGTAAACATCGGATAATATAATCTTATCTTTGGGACAAAAAAATGGTAGTTAACGTGTTATATTAATTAATGAAAATTTATGTGACATTCTGGTTTAGTGCGAGTTCACTTCTTTCATTTAGGGGTCATTGGTTCAAGGATAGGTAGGTTAGAGAGCTAGAACTTGAAACTTACCTTGTTATAATCGATTTTTAGTTTTTGGACCATGAATCTCCCCTATTTGTTTGGAACCAATTATGGAACCTACTATGTTTTTAACGATCCAGATCTAGGGTTTACTCAAGAACCTTTTTTTTTTTGCTCCTTTTTTTGGTTCTTATTTACAGCAAAATCAAATGAGGTTAGGAGCAACAAAACGGTTCAAAATAAAAGCTAAACAACAAGAATCTCTATCTGCCAAAAACAATAATTCATAAGATGAATACATAGTCACCTACATTTAAACACGTAACATAAAATATAATTTATAAAACTCCATTTTCCTTCATCCATAAAAAGGGGAAGACGAAAGACTGCAAGGAGTTTCAAGGAAGGAGAAAGGACAAAGAAGTATTGAGGTTACACTTTAGGGGACAAAGAAATTAGGGCTTTGGTTTTTTAACTTGTAAAACCAATTCCAAAATAGGGCGGTCTAGTCCAGTTCTATAGTGGGTATTCATTTAAAACCTATTCCTGTACTAGTTTAAATCAATTCCAAAAATTTGGAACCTGTTTCCAGACCAGTTTCAATGGTAACTGCTTCCTAGACTTGTTTTTTGGGCGGCTTTGTCCTGTTTCTAGGTAGAATCAATCCTATTCCTAGGTAGAATTGGTCATGTTGCATGCCCCTACTTTAAATTACCCAAAAATGAGTCGAACATTTGACGGTTGACTTAAGATAAGAAAGAATATACTACTATTCCTAAGGGTTAGATTCAACTAATTCAAAAGAGTGTGATCAAGTACTATAAATAAGTCAACAAGCTTCGACATAAAGAAATTACAGAATCTTCCAATCAGTTCCATTTGATTTTATGTTGGCTGCATATTCCTCCATGCGTTTCATTTTACCATAGCAAAATCTAAGCATGTGCACCAATGTGAAATGCACGTTAAAAGTAAACCGTAACTTCTCATTTTCTAATTTAGTCGTTGAAAAATATACAGATACTTCCACACCAAGTGGAGTATTTTAAGGCACCGCCTGCTCTTTTTTATTACCACGATTATTTCTTCACTGGGTAGTTGTCCTCTTAAGTTAGGTTAATTCTAAGCAGGGTCATAACCCATAAGCCCTTTTACAGGCGAGGCAGATATTGAATTCATAGAGACTTTAGACAACGTAAGGAACTGATTTCATTAGTATGAAGGATATAGTTAGTAGTAATATTAATAAATAAGGGGAGTTATTTGAATTTTTGAATTTCTTAATGAAGCAATTTTTTTTCTCCTTCCATTTTTCAAAAAAAAGAAAAAGAATCAGGATGTCATTTTCATGATCTTGAGGGTATTCTTATGTACTCATTCCGCTCTTGCCTTCCTTCTTTAGCGAGAAAAATCAACGAGGAGGGAAGCCGTAACTTTTCATTTTTTAATTTGGTCACCATCACATATATTTTTCAGCGACCAAATCGAGAGAGAAAGAGAGAGAGGGAGGGAAGCAAAGTGTCCTCGAAAATGGAGTTCGCCCTCAGCGGCAGCGCCTTGAAGACCTTGGCTCGCTCCGTCGCCTGCCTCTTCCACGTCGGCAGCGACCTTGCCATCCAAGCTTCTCCTCCAGGTGATTCAACTGAAATCCACGTCGAGTGAATAGCAGTTGCTTATTCGTGCGCCCTGCTAAGCGATGCTTAGTAGTTTAGATGCTATGATGCCGTCTTAGGTATTGGCTTGTTTCTCTCGATACGCTGACCGATTGACAAATTCTGAGAGTCCTTCCACCGATTGCTGAGTGCGTGGAGCTTCCGGCGGTGGATTTGAGGCAGAAGTTTGTTAACTTAGGGTGTGATTGGCCCTGTGGACGATGGTTAGAACTTGGCGTGCGCAAATCTGAAATCCACTGAAAGAAAATAATACTGCTGATAGGGTGATTCAAAGTCGTTATGTTGTAAGACTAAGGCAATTCAGTGCTATAGACAGTAGAAGTATTGGGGGTACTTGCGGACAATGTCGAATGGTGAAACAATAGGAAAAAATCCCAATGGATAACCTTCTATGGGTGCTGCTATTCTGTCTTGGTATTCCTGGTCTGTCTAGTTACTTTTATGGTGTTGTATGGAGTTCTGCAACACTCAATAACTGAAAGCATGAAGTTTTGAAACCGACATTTTCACTGAAAGAAAATGACTGCAGAATGCTGTCATAAGCATTACTAAGTCATGTCGTATGAGTCCACCGGGATTAGCTTCTCTAATTTCTCATCATGCAAAAGCAATGTGAACTCTGTCTTACGGATTTTGCGATGCACCAAGACCTATAATACCAACGGATTTGGAATAAAGAGATAGGGGAAACTTATTGAATATTAGATTCCGTGTGTACGACTTTTACTTCTTTTTGTTGGCCACTCACCATTTTAAGTCTTTTGACTCAATAATGCTAACTACATATCATTCAGTATGTTTTCTAACTGCAATGGAATCGGAGGGTGGCGTTTGTCAAACCTGCATTGGTTTGATAAGAACCTGCATCATGCAGAAATACTTGTTTATCTCACCTTGCCAAATGTTTTTGTTCAGATGCAACAAGTATATTTCACGCAATCAGTGGATAACTGGTTTTATCTGAGGACAGATGGTTAGTTATCTGCTCAGAGACCTAAAACATCCCCATGCATAGCTTCATGTTGGAAATTATGATCCATTTTCTCTAAAAATATCTAGAAACTACTAATGAAGGTGAGAACCTTCTAGAATTGTTGAGAATGGAGATTGCTAGTTGAATCTAGAAGATTCACATGGGAATGCAAGCAAGCAAAAGCCAAGCATCAAAGAAAATCCTAGAACAAGCAAGAGAAGTCTAGAGAAGTCCATACTTCAAGAGAAGTCTAGAATTCTAGAATGCTTCAAGAGAAGTCTAGAATTCTCCATCTTATGTTAGTAGCTATTTGTAGAGAAGTCTAGAGACTTCCTCCACCTACTTTGGCAGCCTATATAAAGGAGCAAGTGCTCCATGTTTTTGTGAAAAGGGAGCTAACCATAAAAACCACACATAATGCTCCCTCACCAACACTTCAACTATTGTAAACTTATTTTCATAAACTAGTGAAACTATCATTATCCCATAAACCTTCTCAATTATCATATCCTTGTCCTTTGTCCATCCTCTATCAAATATAAACTATACCATGCTTCCGCGCAAATACCAACACTTCACAATCACAACAGTAAAGGCCCATGGCAATGTCAATTTTGGGCTAAATATGAAAAATCGAGAGACTATCATTGAAATTTTGGTTGAAAAACATAGTGCACCTTCAAATAGTCTGGATAATAATAGCTCGAGGAGATTTAAGTTCGGATGATAAATTATGTTTTTCATTTTTTCTTTCCTTTTAACAAAGAAAAATGCAGGTTCATGTATAAAGTGCACTTTCTTGCTGACCTATCAAGCTTACCTTTACTCACTCGGTCATGACATAAGCAACCAAATATTCGAAGAAACAAAATAATCACTAACGATACCTGACTAGAGTTCCTTAGGTACGGCATCTAATTGTGGTCAATGGAGAACTATTCACTAGGTAACTCGTCGTGCTAAGCACATATGTTAGGAACTTTGTACGTAAATTGGCATTAGACATCATTTATAGGTCATCTCTACTAATGTTCCACCAATCAACTCTACAATATATTATAGTTCATTAATACTAGTGTGGTGTCTCACTATGCCCTTCCCCTTGTTGGTATTTAATAGTTTTGAGCAAAATTTCTTACCATTGTTAATCTGGACATACTTGATCATCTTACTAGGATTAAAGCTCTCAAACACATGATCTCAACAACCTCAAACTTTTATAAAAAGATTCATGTAATGCTTATGTTTTTGAGTTTCTTTTTTTTTTTGGACAAATATATCATTGTGATGTAATGCACAAAATGGACAAAATTATAATATAAAAATAGCTAAGATGTAATCCTCTAAATATCTTACTAACATTGAATTTAAATCTTACAAATATTTAAACATTTTTCCCAAATTAATTTTTAATTATATTTAACTCTTTCCATACCTTTAAAATTCTTTTTTTTTTTCCACATGCATATGTGTAACTCTTTTTATGGTAGGAAAAAGAGAAGCAACTTTATGCGGCATATCTTATCGTTTTCATTCACCCTCTAACACATGTAAACACTTTTAGCTGTGATATGGATGTTTTCTCTTTGATTTTGAATTGTTAAGGCTTTTCCCCAGTAAGATATATGACGAACCTTTATATTATGGCTCTTGATGGTTTTATTAATTATTGTGATGGGCCTAAGTTGGCCCGTCCGCCCATGTTGGGCCTAAAAACCCGGCCCACAAGATTAGGGCCCATGGATGAAGGGATATGATGAAGGGACATGTTTCTTTTTGGAGGGGATGTATATAAGGGGAAATAAAGAGGGAGGAACGCACCTTTTGGCATAACGTACATTCCTCCTCCCTCTCTCCCTCAAAAACGCTCCAAAAAGGAAAAACAATAAGCAAAAGGCGACATCCATCTTTCCTTCAAGGCGAATTGGCGTCATCAGATCGAACAAGGCCAATTTCTCTTCCTCATATTGGCGTCGGTGTTTAATCTGTGGCTAACAAGGTACGTTCGATTCTGTGATGTGCCTCAGGATCAGTGATGCATGTGTTTTCCCCGGGCTCATCTTCCGCACAAGTTTAGGAGTTCGATTTAGTATCGAATCCGGTTTTTAGGAATCCGACAATCCCAACATTGGTATCAGAGCCATAGTTCTTGATTCCTGATCCTTTTTCATGTTTTTCCCGACCCCTTTCATGTTTATGGATGATTTCTTATTGATTTTTCGTGAAATTAATTGGTTGACACCGATTGGGGCAAAAAAATCTCGACACCCGAGCATTGTTCATCCATTTTTTCGAGTTTCTGTAAGTCGAAATCGATTTCTGATGGCATTGGATGGAAGTTCTCGTCGAGATGATTGCGATAAGTGGCGGAACGCCGCCAAAGTCCACCGGACGTGTCCCCACGCGCAGTCGGAGCGAAACGGTGCACGCGCCGATATGATGATGCAAGAGCATGTGAGGCACGCACCAGCTGACGTCACTGCGACGTCAGCTGCATGCGTGCCGCACGTGCCGGTCGGTTTGCCCGACTGGTCCAATCGGTCCAACCGGCCCGCGCGACCCGACCTGTTGACCGTTGACTGTTGACGACCGTTGACCGTTGACTTTGACCGTTGACCATTGACCAAAAAAAGGGGGAGAAAAGAATGTGTTTCTTTTTCCAAGTAAGTCGATGTGGATTAAATGTGATCCCTTATTTGTTTTGCATTTGTTGCAGGAACAATGCCTCCCCTGAAGTTGCGCACACCTATTCGCGCAATTACCGATGAACAAAAGGAAAGGCTTTCTAAGTTGATAGCTGAGCTGACTGATCATTGATGGGAGAGTGGTGACTTAATTGATCACGTTCTTGAAGTCAACAGGAAAATTCAAAATGTCATATGGAATGGTTGTCCTATGCCACAGTATGAGATGGTGCGATTTTTCATGAACATCCTTCCACCAGAATGGCAATGAGTGTTGAATTACATATGGGATGTCAATAAAGCCGCTTCATATAGGAAAATTGTGATGGATTTTATAGATGATTATTACTGGATTGTTACAAGGAAAAAGATCAAGAAATTGAACAAAAGAGGATCTTTCCTAGTTCGTGTATTGACTTGGTGTTAGATGTATTAGCTGGTCTTTGTTAAATGTGTTTTGTGAACATCTTATGTAATGTTTACTACCTGATTGTTGTTGATGTAGAAACTGATATGTTTGTTGTATTATGTGAAAGCATTATTATTCTATTGGACGTCAAATATTATTTGTTTTATGTTATTCTTGACTGTTGTGGGTAGTTCATAGAAGTTTTTGTAGTTTCATAGAATTTATTTTGCATAAGACAATTATATTAATGATAGTTTTAAATTAGGATTTTTGGAGGATGATTGGAAACATAGTGACATTTTGATTCTGAAACCTTACTTGAAATTGTTCATTAACATGATGGGTCTGTGCAAAATGGATGCATAAATGATAAGCATTAATAATTCTTGCATATATGTCTAATGTGTTCAGATCAATGGCTTCAGCCACAAAGAGCATAGTTGCCGAGCTGAACAAAGGTGAAAAACTCAATGGCGATAACTATGAAATATGGTACATGAAAATCCAATATGTGCTAAAAGAGCAAGAGGCACTAGAAGCTTTTAACCTGACCATGGTAGAACTTGAAGAAGGAAACACTGCACAGCACAAGAGAGATAAGGAAGCATTTGCTTCATGGAAAAGAAAGAACTCTCTTGCTCGCATTACTTTGCTGAATAGCATGGAAAATGACGTCATGCAAGAGTTTAGGCGTTTTGAGAATGCCAAGGAAATGTGGGAAGCATTGGCAGCAAGATTTGGTCATACTTCGGTGACCAGACTGAGGCAACTCACTATTAGGTTTGACTCTTATAAGAAGCCTCATAGTCAAATCATGAAGCAACATCTTAGAAAGATGTCAAACATGATTAATGAGCTGAAAGATGCTGGCCATGTCCTGATTGATGAGCAGCAAGTGCAAGCAGTGATTTGTTCCTTGCCTCAGAGTTGGGAGCATATGAAAGTGCACCTGACCCATAATGAAAATATCAAAACCTTTAAAGATACAGTGCGTCATCTTGAACTGGTAGAAGACCGCCTCTTGGTGGCCTAGCCGGAAGCTGAAATCTATCATGCTGGTTCTAGCTCATATGGAGCTTCGAGCTCCAAGCGCAAACGTCCTAATTGGTTTGATAAAGGGAAAGGCAAGGAAGCAGGTCCTTCAGGGAAGAAACTTAAGCTTAACCAACATGAAAGAGGCCTTGAATGAAGAAGCTTACAAGGGTGAAGTATTACAATTGTGACAAGAAGGGTCACTATGCTCGCGACTGTCGTGAGCCAAAGAAGGTATACACCCCTTGTACTTTTTGGAACTTTGCTTTTGTGTCGAGTTTTGTACTCTTAACTGAATCTAATCCTTTGTGGACTGTGGATTCAGGAGCGACAAACCATGTAGCGAAGGATAGAGAATCTTTCGTGGAATTCCGACGAGTACCAAATGGAACTAAGTGGATTTATGTGGGAAATAACTCCAGAGCTGAAGTGAAAGGAATTGGCACCTGCCAACTGAACATTTGTGGTGGACACACTTTGTTCCTACATGATGTGTTGTATGCTCCGGAGATTCGTCGGAATTTAGTGTCTATTTTAGTGTTGGTTAAATTAGGTTTTAATATGAACTTCCATAATAGAAGTGTGGATTTGTTTTTGGATACAAATTACTATGGTTGTGGTTATTTTCTGATGGTTTCATTGTATTAGATATTGACTATGTTAATGCAAATGTTTGTTATTCCCTTTTCACGTCTCCTAATTCATATGATAATGATGTGAATGCGTGGCATGCTATACTTGGTCATATTGGCCAATAACGTATGAATAGACTAGCCAAAGAGGGATTGTTAGGCAACATTGAAAAAGTTGATTTGCCCATATGTGAGCATTGCCTAGAAGGGAAAACGACAAGGAAACCATTTGGAAAAGGTAAAAGAGCTGAATTTCCTCTGCATTTAATCCATTCTGATGTTTGTGGTCCAATGAATGTGAGAGGAAGGCATGGGGCTGTTTATTTTATCACTTTTATAGATGATTATACTCGATTCGGATATGTTTATTTGATTTCTCATAAATCTGAAGTATTAAGTTGTTTCAAAAGGTTTATGAACTTGGTAGAAAATCAATTAGACAAGAAAATAAAAGTATTGAGATCCGATCGAGGTCGAGACTATTTATCTGATGAGTTCAGAAAATTATGTGATGAAAAAGGAATAGAAAGACAGTTGTCTATTCTATATACTCCTCAACAAAATGGTGTTGCGGAAAGAAGAAACAGAACCCTACTAGAAATGTTAGGTCCATGATGGCGCATGCTAACTTACCTATCACTTTTTGGAGTGATACGTTGTTAACTGCTGCCTATATACTTAACTGAATGCCTTCCAAATCAGTTACTTTCACTCCATATGAGTTATGGACAGGTAGAAATCCGGACTTAAGTTTTCTTAAGCCATGGGGTTGTGCTGCCTATACTCATGAGTCATCTCACAAGTTTGGGAAATTGGGTCCTAGAGAAAAGAAGAGTATTTTTATAAGATACTCCGAATACTCGAAAGGGTATGTGTTCATAGGTGAGCAGGAAAGTGGGAGTATAACTGAATTTGAATCACCGGATGTCACATTCTTAGAGGATGAATTTCCTAAGAAGGGCGAAATAGGGGAAGATTACTCCCTATTTGAAAACTTGGATCAAGATAATGATATTAATGAAGTTCGTCTAAGTGTGAGTAATATGAGAAATGATGAATTGAATTCAACTCATTCTCAATTACAACCACATGATAAGATGATATTATCATTATCTAATTCTAGTGGGAGCATAATGGGGAATGATGTGTAAAGTGTACAATCTCCCATACGGCGAACAAGTCGCCAAAATATTCCCGTCGACGTTTTGACATTGAAGGGGAAACTTTTATGATTGCTCCGCAAGATAAGGATGAGCCAAGAAATATTAATGAGGCTCTAAATTGCCCTAGTAAGGAAAAATGGATTCATGCAATGGAAGAGGAGATTGAGTCAATGAAGTCAAACCAAGTTTGGGAACTGGTTGATCTTCCAAAAGGACGCAAAGCTATTGAGAACAAGTGGGTTTTCAAAATAAAGTGAAGAGCTGATGGCTCGATAGAAAGGCATAAGGCTCGCCTTGTGGTGAAGAGGTATAATCAACAGGAAGGAATTGATTATGAAGAAACATTTTCTCCTGTAGTGAGATTTACTTCGATTCGCATTATTCTGGCAATAGTGGCTAGTATGGATCTTGAGTTACATCAAATTGATGTAAAGACTACTTTCCTTAATGGAGAATTAGAGGAAGAAATATATATGGAACAACCCTGCTGGTTTCATTAAAGAAGGCCAAGAAGGAGAGGTATGTCGACTTTTTAGATCGATATACGGTCTTAGACAGTCATCGAGACAATGGTATATACGCTTTCATAATGCCATAATGGCATATGAATTTACAATGATAGATGAGGATCATTGTGTATATATCAAAAGATCCAAGGATCAATTTGTGATCATATCATTATATGTTGATGATATACTTATTGCCAGAAGCAATATGGAGTTTGTTAAATGCGGTGAAGAGTTGGTTATCTTCCAACTTTGAGATGAAAGATATGGGTGAGGATGCATACATTCTTGGAGTTAAGATTTCAAGAGATCGTTCGAAGAGATCGTTATATCTTACGCAAGAAACATATGTAAATAAGGTTCTTAAACGATTTCGTATGCAAGATTGTAAATCCATAGATACTGCTATTGCAAAAGGTGAAGGATTGAGCTATAGACTGTATCTAAGGACTCCACAAGAGAAGGAACAAATGAAACATGTTCCTTATGCTAGTGCTGTTGGGAGCTTGATATACGCTATGATGTGTACAAGACCTGACATATGTTTTGCAGTTGGAATGGTGAGTAGATACCAATCCAATCCAGGTTAAGCACATTGGAAAGCCGTTAAGAGAATACTGAGGTATCTGAAGGGAACTGCTGATTACAAGCTAAATTACCAAGGAAAGGATTTGCGACTTGAAGGCTATTTAGATGCTGATTGGGGAGGAGATTTAGATGAAAGAAAATCTACCTTTGGATTTGCTTTCTTACTGAATAATGGCGCCATATAATGGAGTAATAAGAAGCAAATGTGTATAGCCTTATCCACGATGGAAGCTGAGTTCATGGCATTATTAGCAGCAGTACAAGAAGGAGTTTGGCTTAAGAGATTTTTGGATTATTTAGGTGTTGTTAAGAAAGATGCAAATCCATTATTGGTTAACTATGATAGCCAAGCAGCTATAGCATACACCAAATATCCAAAATATCATGGCAAGACCAAACATATAGATACCAAGTATAACTTTGTCAAGGATATAGTTGCACGAAAGGATGTGAACTTACAGTACATATCTATGCATAGAATGGTAACATATTCTATGACAAAGCCAATATCTAGAGATGTGTTTTGTGGTCATGTAAAATTACTAGGATTGCGTAGAGGCTGATGTACTGAATATTGTAATTTCCCTGAAGTGTTCACATTTAATGAATTTGTGTTTTTCATCATTAATGCCTATGAATCTTTGTTTGATCTTTATGCATCTTAATATTTAGTGCATTACTTTAAGTTGAGAAAGTATATCGGATAGATAAAAGATTAGCCCACTCACATGGGTAATCGCCTCTTTTTACTGTGTGATAAATAGAGATAAGACGATTTTTTAAGCTTATTATCTAAGTGATAATTGAGAGCTCAAGCTTAAGACATTTATGTCGCCTTAACTAAGTATTAAGATGAGGACATGATATCTATGTCCGAAAGTAAAATACCCAACATATTTTACTTTATCTGTCTAAGATACTAGATGTGAGTTTTGATAAATTTTATGAATGAGTAGATACGTGAACTCAAGTTAGACTTTGGGTATGTCTGAACTATCATCTGTACGGTATTGAAGATGAAGACATACGCTCCATGGGAAATGAGTTAATACCGTAATACGTATTTCATACTACGTATGCATGAGATGACCAATAAGAGTGTCAAAAGTTTGATCTCAACTTTTATGCTGTGTGAAACTCTTGAGGAAAAGAGTTCCTCAATTTGAGTGCCCTCATGACTCTTACTTATTCTTAAGATTTCTATTTAGTGTTTGCTATCTTAAGATGTTGCCAATGGTCATGAGTTGATTTGATCTAATGGGACATTTCTAGAAAAGCAAGCTGAGCTGAAATTGAGAGTTTGAAGAAAAGAGGAAGATCGAATTTGGAGAATCACATTGTAGTTTTTGTATTCACTGGTTGACCAATTATGACTGTCTTTGGGATAATCATAATTGTGAATACAATAAATATATCATTGTTTAAAAGAGATCAAGAGAGATATAAATGTGATCGATTGATCTAGGGTACTACATACTAAATCTATTCAAAGTGTGATGCCTATTATGAGCTACTATATATTCCTAATAGATCTATGGTAACGAACTCTTAAAGTATGTTGGTCGCACGGATTATTCACCGGTATAACGTATGTTCCTCAAAAACGCTCAAAAACGCACCTTTTGGCATAACGTACGTTCCTCCTCCCTCTCTCCCTCAAAAACGCTCCAAAAAGGAAAAACAGTAAGCAAAAGGTGACACCTATCTTCCCTTCAAGGCGAATTGGCGTCATCGGATCGAATAGGGCCAATTTCTCTTCCTCATATCGGCGTCGGTGTTTAATTTGTGGCTAACAAAGTACATTCGACTATGTGATGTGCCTTAGGATAGGTGATGCATGTGTTTTTCCCGGGCTCGTCTTCCGCACAAGTTTAGGGGTTCGATTTAGTGTTGAATCCGGTTTTTGGGAATCCGACAATCCCAACAGCTCCTAAGTACATTGTCTGGTCCTACAGTCTGAGTCACTAGGAGGGGAAAAAATACCCGGATGAATTGACAAAAGGAAAACCAAAGGATAGAGAACAGATGTTTATATTAAACAAGACAAAGGTGCAAGTAAATGGAATTTCTTGTGACATGCTTTTGGCTTTGGAGGGTGCCCAGTTGACTCTTCATCTCTTTTAAACACAAAGTTCGCAAAGAAAGAAAATAATGGCTGAGGACTTAGAGCAACTTCCTTTCCCTGAATCTCAATGGATTAGGCCCATCTCCACGATATCCCTGACTCCCACCCTTTTTTCTTATGAAAAGATACTAATTCTTAGAAATCGACTTCTATCTCTGCCTAAGTTCACTCACATCAAACCAAAATTACTCCATCTAACTTTTCTATTTCTTCCAAACAGGCCCCAACATGTAAGAGTTCGTGCATCTCACTTTTCAATTGTGAATTTGCTTTGCTCTTCAATGGCTAAATCTTTTCGTTACAAACTTGTGACCAGTTAGTTCCCTCTCTCTCACTTATTGCATGCTTCCTCTGTGACTTGAAGTACATGTCAAGATAATAGTATATAGAGTGTTGCCGAAGTTGGGATATCAGGATCGAGTCTTGAACTACATCGAAATTGTCAATTTGTGTACAGAAAGACTAGTGAATGAGGATAATGTGATTCTTTCTCAAATTGAGTTAATCAATTCCCTAGTTTCTCCTTGTGACCAAAGAAAAAAAATCCCTTATTTCTCCAATTTCATAGTATTGCTACAAGTAATTAACTAAGTAGTACAATCCTTTTTGTCATCATTACACATGCTACTTTGTGACGTAAAAGGTGTCTGAGATAATAATAATACAACATGAGGCTCGTGTCTCAGCCAACATTAGCTAGGCGGACATCAAAACCAAGAGGAAACCACAACATCAGGAAAACCGAAAACTGTCAACCGTTCGTTCTCTAATTAATCCTGTTCGAACAGGGATGGGATTATCAACATCAGGATGCAAAGAATGAAAATCCAAGGCATGTCACCAAGCAGAACATGTAGCAGCAAACTGCAACCGACACAACCTAGAGCAACAGCAATGAGAGCATACGCAAGTCGAAACCGTGGGTCATATCTTGCCTTCCTATCTTGAAGATTAATTTTTGCCGGACGTTTTTTACCACTGCATAGATAAGCATGACTGGCGCACTAGTATTATTGGCTGGACCTATATATATACGTGTCCCTGATGGCTTGAAGCAAGGACTCCTCCATGGAATAAAGATTTTGGCTATATGTTGCAGCAATTTGCGCTATTTTCTCTGCTCCATATCTTCAAATTAAAATCAGCAAACTACTTGTTAGGCGACGGTATGTTGCAAAAGCTCAAGTTGAGCTCTTTCTACATCTTATACAATGATAATATATCCAAAAGCTATCAAGATATGAGTCTACAGTGAATATCAAGCAAATCTCAATGCTACCAACAAATATACTCACACAAGCAAATCAAGAACTACCAATATAAATTCAAAAGGAAATTTAATGCGCAGTGTGATGCCAAGCTTCTAGCGCAAATCATAGCTGATGAGCCAATGCATTGCATGAGTCTAATCCACATATCGATCAATGGCTAATTTAAATTCTTCTTTTGAACAAAATGTAACATCAGAGTGCAAGGGAGAACCTCCTCAACACCTACAGATCTTTCCGAGTCCACTGTAAAAACAATTATTCGCATAACAAAACTACTTAGATGCACAAAACTACCGGGTTAGCCCACATGCTTATTAGGTAGAAACACAGTTGTGACGCTAATAGCAGGTCTCATCTTTTCTTAGGAGGAAAAGCTAATAATACTTTTAATTAATACATTGTTCTTCATAAGATATGAGTTTCTTTTGACACAACATATATAATCGTGTCTCTTCATCATGCGATAGAATTTCCCACCCAGTAACTTCCCGAGACGATTACATTCTTTCCAACTTTGTGGATTTCAAAAAAGAAATGCAGTCATTATGGATTTCACTTTCCTCAGACAAATTCAGCTGTTTTAAATGTATGCATACGTGAGAGAGATTCTTCCTGGTATGAGTCCTAATGCATTCAATTACCAAATGGATATCATGAAAATATGCTAATTCGCACAGAAAAGGGGTTGATGACTACAAGAAGCATTCTTACAGAAGACAAAATCTGGGTGGTACAACATAACTACCCCAATCTAGGAAATGCAAGAGACAAGCCATTTTGCATCCACCGGATATGCCGCTAAGTATATGCTCTGTTCTAAGTAGAGCCCATTTCTACTCTTTGATAGTCGAGTCATTATGAACATTTAAATTGACAGAAGGAAAAAAAACAAACAGATGAAAAAATCTGGATGGTTAAAATTGGTGTTCCGATGTGACTGTCAGCATGCATTTGGTAATTATTCAGTTTTTGATAATAATTTCTATTCAGAAATAATATTTTTCTGAGTTTGTTTCCTTGATGAATTTCTGCATTTACTAATTGTACAAAATTTCTATTCTCGAAATAAAAAAAAAAAAAGAATATAAATGTGTTTAATACAACTCTCAATTTTTTTTTTGAAATGTAAAATCTCTTTTAATTTTTAAATATTTTTTTGGGGATTTTTCTCTATTGTTTCCCCCTCTCTTCTTACTCCTCTAGTTGGCGACCTCACCCGCCCTTAGGGAGGTCAGTCTCACCTAGCCACCATGAGGTCAACCTTGCCCGATCATGCGAGGCCGACCTTGTGGTGGCTGGGTGAGGTCAAGCCTTGCTTGGGCAATAGCCAAAGACAAGAGCTAGCAACCTTGTTGACTCTTGAGGAGGTCAGCCTTGCCCAACCACCACGAGGTTAGCCTAGCCAAGGGCTAACGAGGCTCTGGCAAGGTCATTGAGTGCAACAACTGGCTAGAGGAGGAAGAAAAAGAAGAAGAAAAAAAAAAGACTTAATTTTAGGAAAGGTTCCCAATAATAAAAAGGTAACTTTTTTCTGTTTCTTGTTTTTGTTCCAAATTTATTCCGTGACTACTTATTTGTTATTGAAAATAGAAATATTAGCTTACATTACCAAATATATTTTTATTCTTTTATTATTTCAGGGATCAAAAGAATATAAATAGTTAAGAATTAGTCAATTACCAAACAGGACCTCATGGTCTAATGTGAGAAACAAGCCATTTTCTAAAGGCAAGTGAAAGACTTGCTGGACTTCTTAAACTAATAGTACAGGTTCAGAGTTCCACAACCAGTACTATGTAGAGTACAGGTTTTTCGCTGGCATTCACGTAATGGTTATATAGTGCGAGCTGATCAGAGGTAGGAACAGGAAACGATATCAGTATTTCTTCAAGTGTTTGCCGATCGCTGTATCATGAACGACGAGGTTCGTGGGAATAAAAGACCCAGCGTGGGCGTTTGGGGTGGTGCATTATTAATTTGTCCACCGTGCTTTCGTCTGTTAATGAGATGAACATAAAAAGCGGGAGCCCTCAAAAGGCCAAAATCCGATCCTTAGAAAGTCTGCCCACTTGCCCCTTTTACTTGGAACATTGCGGGTCCTAGCACCTACGTGCTTCCCCATGATTTGTTCTCTATTTTTCTTTTTCCTTTTCATTAATAAGTCCGTATTTTTATACACGCAGTTTCGTTATAGTATCCGGACTTTTATAACGCCGTTTCCGTACACGGAGATTTTTCGAGGAGACATGTGCGCTTGGGCGCATATTCAGTCATTGTATCCATTAAAAAGTAAAATTTATTGTTAATAGTTATTAAGGCTTTCGTTTCACATGGAAAACAACTTTCAGGATAATATTTTCCGGATTTTTTAATATTTAATTTACATAAAATAAACTAGTCCAGGAAAACATTTTTGATTAATGTTTTTCTCTTCCTTACTCTTTCTTATCTCATAATCTTGTAGCCCTTCTAGCATTCTTTTCTTTCTTTCTTTTTTTCCTTTTTAAAAAAAATTCGATTTTTTATATTCTTTTCTTTTCTTTCTTTTTCTTTTTCCTTTTTCCTTGGCCGATCGCCAAACACGACAATGGTTGGTGACCGGCCATAGGCGACGTGGAGCCTCACCAAATTTTGATAGCCAAGTCTTGCTTGCCTCAAGCGAGGCTCCACCTCCTTAGAGGCCTCGTTTAGCGAGGCTTGAGCTCGCCAATTGAGCGAGGCTAAGGCCTGGCTAGTGGCTAGTCACCGGTCGTCATCATGGTTGGCCATTGGCCAAAGAAGAAGGAAAAGGAAAATAAAAGAAAACAAAAAGGGAAAGAAATAAAAGAAAAATAAATAAATAAATAAAATTCGATTTTTTAGTCATTTTTCCGTGGAAAATTAAATTTCCCTACCAAACGACGCAAAATATTTTCTAGTTCATTTTTAAGTTTCAATTGAATACTGGACACTATTATCATTTTCTTGGAAAATGACTTTTTAGAAAATATTTTCCAGAAACGTTACATTTTTTACAAAATGATCGAAGCCTACTCGATTTTTTTTTTAACGTTATTTCTTTATCCAACAAAATGCTTTCATAGCCATGAGTGTCTCAACATATATCAACCTCTTTTGTTATTCCTATTGGAAAAGTTTAATGATATTAATGATACGGGGTAACGTTCTCTACTCACCACAAGGCTTTTCAAGGTTGCACTGTTTTCTTGAGAAAACTATGTCCCACCTTGGGTTTCTTTAGATTAAAATTCAATAAATTAATTAAAAAGATAAAAAAATTACTTCTTTCTCGTTAATTTCATTGTCTATTTGAAAAAGAGGAAATGATTATATAACAGTGCCGTCTCTCTTGGAAAAGAGACAGTGTCCCAAGGTAACTGAATAAATTAATCATCCGGTTACTTTGAGAAATTTGGAATCAAATCTCAATTATTGGGATATCCTTTAATCCCTTTAAGTCAAATTTATTAAATGTGAGCATAATAAAATAAATAAAATAAGAGAACTGATAAACTTAAAGAAAATCCCCAAAACATCCATGACAATATAAAAATTAAGACTTGTATGACCACCGATTGAGCTGCCATAACTACGAGCTTATATCAAGCAGCTATGACCTCGAGTTTTGCAATTCGAAACTCCTAAGCTCGCGGCTATGGCGGCAATAATGGTCCTCCCCCCCTCACTATCTCAATATTTTGTTTTCTTATGTTGCTTGATGTGGTGCCTTTTTGGCTTATAATAATTCTCAGCCAATAATAACATGACATAAGTATTTCAGCATGGCACTTATATTCACTAGCATTTATATCATTAATTCTACAATCCACGTCAACAAAAATCGACCAATAAGAGAAATATTATAATGGAAGGACTATATGTTTTTTTAATTAAAAAGAAAGATAGAATGATGATTTTGACTTTTGGACAAAAATAAAGGAACAATGGTGATATCATTCATTAAATATTTTTTTTTTGAAAAAAAAACCTCCATTCCATGGTATGAATTGTTCTTTATCTGGCTTCCTTTTTTTTTTTTTTTTTTTTTTTTTTTTTTTTTTTTTTTGGGGGGGGTTAAAAAATCTAGCTTCCTTGTTGAAATAATTTAGGTTAGCAAATATAATAATGTCCATGTTTAGATTCCAACAAAAGTTCAATCGGTTGCCCGTTTCTTTGAAATTGAAATTGTAGCCCACAATCCACCATCATGGTCTTGGATAACGGTGGCCGTTAGGCTTGCATCTCCCTAGTTCAGGTAAAACTCATGGCTAGAGGTTAAACTCATGGCTAGACGAATCCCTCTTTATAGGTTTTAACACCTTTACAACCGCTTCCTTATTTGAAAAAAAAGAATTACATTTGTGGTCAGAGTCTTTTTGGAAATCTCAAAGTTCCTGTCTCATGCATGAACAGACTGCATTTCCTCTAGCCACTATCCCATGCACGAAGAGACCGATTAACTTTGTTGCTTGTTATTAAGAGAAACTCTTTCTTTTCATTTTTGGGCTGAGATTTTCTTATTCCTTCCTTTTGCGAAGAGAAACTCACATTACTTGCAATAAATTTTGTTTATATGATCCACGTAATCAAAGGACGATGTGAGTAGCGCATTCCTTGCATGGACGTCAGTGGGACCACTTCCACCCCCACCGACTTCTTGTTTTGCTGGGTTATCGTGTATTCCTTGTCAGAAAATTCCTTTATTTATTGTTATTTAAATCCCAATCAATTAATATCATAATATTACTTGAGAATAATAAAGCATAAGATCAAAATTGGGAAATTTTTTGTATATTTCGATTTATATAGAAAAGAGTACATTGAGCCTATTTACATGCTTTATTAGATAACTATAGAATGTCATATCTCAATCAAGATATGCATAATCAAAGAGAGATATACGAGCAATTTTGAGAGATATAGATAATCAATGAAATTATTAAAATATCTCTAACAAAGGAAATTATTATAGAGAAATCCCTAATTATCTCTAACATTCTTTCAAGCTCATGGAGATCTCAGTTTGAGTTCAAAATCAAGTTGAATAGCATTGGATGAGGCAGCATCCAGCGGCTAGTTGTATTGAAAAATCCAGATCTAGCTTGTTTGAGGGTGGTAAGTTTAGTGGTGGTTTTGGCTTCTCGAAATGACATGTGAAAGGTCAAGAATCGAAGGATAAACAACAAGCGTTTGATATGGTTGGCTTGCGAAACAATAACTAAGTGGCGCGGTCTATACGGCTGGCTTGAGAAAATAGTTACTGAGTAATGTGGCATGTGTGGCTAGCATTGAAAAAATGCCAACTCCGTGAATATGGCTAGACTAGGCAATGTGGTCGGTGCGGTGAGTGTTGAAACATGACTATTGTGGAATGGACTCGATTAAGCACTTTCTCATATTAGACTTGTAAGTGAACATTATTGAGTGGATGGATTTATTTGGATGTGCACCGAGGTGCATGGGGTGCACCAGGTGCCTAGTGTACTAGGATTGTCTTCTAGGAAAGTGTCCGTCTGTATAGAACGGGTTAAAGTTGGCAATATCTCAAATGAATTAATCTAAGGATGTCACAATATTATTACTTAGGAGAAATTTTTTAAGTAAGGGGAAGCACTGGCACTGTAGGCTAAATTGTCCTTCATAAAATGGTGATTCCACAACAAATAGGCAATAGTAAACACAAATGTGCCAGAGTACTTTCAAAAATGAAATATGTCTCAATTACCTCTCTTTTATGTAAATTGGGCTTCCATGTGAAATATAAGATGTAAGGATTCAAACTCTTTTGTAAGATTTTGTGGGACTACTGCCAACTGTTCTGAAAGCTTAAACTGTTGGATGAAGACGTGGTTTATTATTTAAACATTCTAACAATAAAAGCCAACAGTTTTTCTAATGGATAAGGTTATCGAGGTACGAGTCTCAAATGATATCATGCGTAATTGTTGATATTGCTAACTGCATACACTCACGTAAACACATCAAGAACTACAAGCTAAAACTCAGAAAGAAATTTAACACGTGGTATGATACCACGTTTCTAGTGAAAATAATAGCTAACAAGTCTATGCATCGATGGAGGAATAACGAGGGTGTCGCCTCGCGGATGCCTATAGATATACTGCAAGGAGGCAATCAATATGACCACTGGTAGAGATGGCAAAGCCTGCGTATTACTACTGTATGGAGTGGGTAATGTGAACGAAGCAAAAGCACTCGGGTCTCAAGTGATGGAATTTGACAAAAAAAACACTACCTTCAACTGCAACTCCTCCTCCTTGTCTATATTGCATCTGCCTTGTGAACTCTTAAACGCTTCCTTGCTCAGAGTTCTGAGTTCAGAGTTCAGACATCCCTTATGATGCAACATTCACCTACCTGTTCTCAAAAGCAAGCCTTGGCATTGCTTTCTGTAGATTGTTCAAGCAACGTTGCAGAGTTTGCTTCCAGAGTCATCGACGCAATGGCCATGGATAACTCAGCTCAAGCAAGACAGAGAGGGCAAAGCACGTAATTTTGAGTTCGCATTTGTCGTTGGGGGTTCACAGCTGCCTGCGTCAGAAGCTGCTGGTGAGATCTTCTCCGATGGTCGAATGAGGCCTCTGTGCCCCCGTCGTCCACGAAGCTCTGCTGCCTGACATTGTGATTCAAAACCAGGATGAGGATGGCCTTAATTCGAGGATCTCAAGGAAAAGGCCTATGCGGATGCTGCTTAAGAAGCCCAGGAGCAAAGGAACTAGACTCATTAGCGTCCTGTTCTTTCTTCCAAGCAGATGAGCTCGATGGCAGAGCTCCAGATATGTACTCTGCGTGGATGCCAAAATCACCAGGAGCTTCTTAGACACGCTCTAAGAGGTAGAATGTTGACGTGACTGTCAGGGCGGCGTGCAGAATATTGCTGGGATTGGGATCTGAGGATCGAGTTAAGAACTATGTCATAATCACAATTCGTGACTCGAATCTGTGAATGAGGATTATAATGCGATTCTTTCTCAAAGTCCTATGAATTGATTGCCATGTTTCTCTCTGGCAAAACTAGAAAAAGTCCCCTGTTTCTCCAACTTCACTGGCTTGCACCAGGGCCTTAATTAAGTACTACCAGTCTTCATTATCTTCATATATTTCGCTTTGGGACGTAAAAGGTGTTCAATGTTATAACAACACGACACGAGGTTCATGTCCAACCCAGCTTTGGCAGGATGCGCATCAAAACCAACTTCACAAACAGCAAACCACACCATCAGGAAAATAAAAAATTGTTACCATTCTCTAATTAATCCTCAGGTTCGAATGTGGATGGCATTATTAGCATCAGGATGCAGGGAACGAAAACCAGCCAAGGCATGTCATCAGGCATAATGCACATCAGCAGACTGCACGAGACACATCCAAGAGCAACGGCCATGAGTGTGTACGCAAGTCAGAGCCTTGGGTCAATATCTTGCCTTCCCACCTTGAAGATTAACTTCCGTTGGACAATTTTGACCACTGTGTAGATAAGCATGATGGGTGCACTAGTGTTGTTGGCTGGACCTGTATATCTATACATGTCCCTGATGGCTTGAAGCTAGGACTCCTCCAGGGAATCAAGATGTTGGATATACATTGCAGCAATTTGAGCTCCATGCTCTGCTCCATATCTTGAATCAAAATCAGCAAACTACTCGTTAGACGATAGTCTTCTGCAGAAGATCAAGTTGCGAGCTTTGTCTCCTTCATGTAAGTCTTAAATGAACATCATGAGATTCTTCGTGGTTTAAAGCCAAGCTTCTAGCACAAATCACAGATGACAAGCCAATGCATTGCAGGAGTTGAACTGATGTTTGCACTGCAGGAGTGTAACCATCTATTGACCCACGGCTAAGTAAGCTAACGGAAACTCTTCTTTAGGACAAATTGCAACATCAGAGCACTAAAGAATAACTCCTTTAACACCTACAAACCGTTCCCAAACCACTCTAACATCATGTGTTCACAAAACAAAACCACCCAGATGGACAAAACCACAGTGGACATGATCAGAGATGGGAACAGTAAAGAAAATCAAGACTTCAACACGATTTTACTCCAATGCTGCAGCTTACTGACAGAGGCCGGGATACTATGGTCAAGATATGTTTGAGGTCGCTGAAGCTTACCTCCAACCACCGCCGTGATCAGCTGGATTGTTGTTTGCCATTAACCTTCCGACTTTGGCTCGTTAAGTCTTCCTTTCTTCCCTGAAAATGAGAGCGAGGATGAGGCTCTAGAGGTCATCGTTTTCAGTTTTTACGCGTCGCTGCATTATTAAAGATAAAAAGTAAACCATGTGGCAAATCGCCATCGACTAAAAAGTCTCGACCTCAACATCTGATGCTTGGCCAGTCGCGAAGATAAAAGACTTTCCATGTCTTCCAAAAAGGATTAAATATTTTACGGTATATGAACAGGCGCCATATATCGGCAATTTTCAGAAAAGAATGTATAAAAAATTGACTTTATATGATAATCGAATTTCTAAATAATGTTTATTTTGAGTTCACTTTAATTATATTATAAATGAGAAAAGTTTCTATAGAAACAATATATAAAAGAAAAATATGTTCACATGACATGATTCTCTCTTTTGACGAGAAAATGATAATTGATATTACATCATTAATTGATTAACGAAAATATATCAAATACGTTGAAACTCAAAGTTTTATTATGAGTATAATGACTTCTGTTTTATCTTATGCTGAGTTTGGCAAGCTTGCAAACATTAATTTAACGTCGTGTATTTTGATATATTATGAAAACATTGCCAGCAATGCAAGTCGAACCCGAGGCAACGCCCCGTGACATTCTTCCAATCCCGCCAATTTCTTAGCGACCATCTGATAAAGATCTCACTACAGTGCAGAGAGGGAAGCGAAGAACTCAAAGATGGAGTTCACCCTCAGCGGCAACGCGTTGAAGATCTTCACTCGCTCGATGAAGTGCCTCTCCTGCGGCAGCAACGACCACGCCATTGAAGCTTCTCCTTTCCAGGTGAGTCGATTTTGTCCATAATTCTTCGCTGACTCTCTCACCCACATTTCCTGTCAAAAAGTTCGCTGTCGCCACTTTCTATCCTCAGGTGCATTTATCGAGTGAAAAGCTTAGCGATGCCCTGACGAGTGATGCTTAGTTCAGATGCTATGCTGCCTCGTCATTATTGGCTCGTTTCCTTAGATAAAGTGTCCGATTGAGAGTCCTTGCTAGCATTTCAGTGGAGGATTTGCTGCAGAAATTTGTTTGTCTAGGTTCGTGATTGGCCCTGTTGAATATGAGTAGATCTTGACGTGCCCAGATCTGAAGCTGGAAGAATCATCAGTACTAGTCGCGGAAAATGTCTCGTAGGAAAAGTTTGACATTCCTGTCTACGGTTGCTCCTATCCTGATTTGATAAGGCTTTTTTGTTTTTGTTAGAGTTAATTAACTTAATCTGATATGGAGTTTACAACAGTAATTTGGATTTCCAGTTTGAATCGAACTGGATTACTTGGTAGATGTTATTTATTGATGATTATATTGCACATATCCCGCGATCAAAGGTAATCACTCAAATATAAAAAGAAAAAATGTTTTCCTTCATCAAGTAAATGAGAGAACAGTTTCTGACCTAACTTGGCTTACATATCTTTTGTATTCAACAAGTCAGAGCACGAATGCATTCACTAGCATCAGTCTTATATCACCAAACTATTTGATAAAAATAAACCAAACTATTTGATAAAAATAAAGTCGAAAATAAAATTGTGGAATTTCAATATATTACGATGAATAATATATGAGCCTATTTATAGGTTTTACGATATGATTATCTATAACAATAGAATTCCAATATCAATTATAATCAATTCAGATTATGATCTTGGGAGATATACAGAAATAAAAAAACATGTCTCTATTACTATTCATGACTTCCTTTCCTTTGCCGCATTTAACTACCGATTGACCGTAAGAATTCCAAGTTCTAAGCTCATGTTTAGCACTTGACACTATCGTGCTGTTTTGAACCGTGATCAGAAAAAATATCAATCGGTATAGGTGAATATCGACCTCCAGCTTTCCTTTCAAGGACTTAATTCATCAAGATCTGTTTATCAACTAATTATTTTCAAGCTAGACCTATTTGATGTGTTTAGAGTACCTGGTGCACAGGTTCACTGCAGATTCCTTTGAAGGTATAGTGTCATTGCTTAACTTTTTGGTATATTTGTCTGTTAATAGTTTATGTCAAACGGATATTGCAGTCCTCCTTAAAGAGATCTGATCCTAGATGCGGCGGGCCGGTTCAGCCCCATATGCCCTGTTGCGTTGGAACATTGAGAACAATGAGGCCCATTTTTTAAAAGTTAACATTAAATTTAAATTTTACAATCATTTAAATATAATTTATATTTAATACTCACCTTACATTTTTTTTCTCCACAAGTATGCATGTATTGTATTTATAGTAGGGAAAAAGGCTACTTTCCACGTGGATTTAAGAACCTAAGTAGCAATCAGCTTGGTTCTGATGTAGTTTTGCACACGTAATTATCGATTTTCAGCCATGCACTAGGCATGAGCACCTTGTGACGTCATCAAGTAATGTATGAATGAAATTACCAAGTAATTTTGGTAAACAAGTATAATAAACATGATTTAGTGATCAAATTGGAGCTTCGATAATCGGGTTAATTATCTTATCGGAGGTGATGAATCAAGCGTCCATCTTGCTCTACTTAGAACTTGTGAGCTATCGATTAGCTGATTTAGCTTAAATTTTGTTGCATAGAAATTGCTAAGTAAAAATGTAAGAATAGTGAATGAGGATAATGTGATTCTTGCCAATATAATCTAAATTATTTCCTCTCTAGCCCGATTTCTCAATTTTGAATTGCACCTAGAAGGATTGTAATCATTATCATAATATATTCTACTTTGTGATGTAAAAAGTGTTCAAGATAACAATACACCATGAAGTTCATGTTCGAGCTAGTGTTGGAAGGTTACCAAGCAAAACCAAATTCATATAAAATACACATCACCATATCAAATAATCGGAAACTATCATTGTTTTCAAGATAAAAATACACCATGAAGTTCATGTCCAAGCCAGTGTTGGAAGGTTACAAAGGAAAACCCAATTCATATAAAATACACATCACCATATTAGAAAATCAGAAACTATCACCGTTCATTAATTAATCCTTTGATTCATGATGAATGCAAAGAGGATTAGTAACAATAGGACCCAAGGAAAGTCAATCAACCAAGGTATTTCATCAAGCAGAATATACATCAACAAACTACACGCAACACATCCGAGAGCTAGAGCAATTAGATCGTACATAATTTGGAACCTTGCATCCATATCCTACCTTCCCATCTTGGAGAGTAATTTCTGCCGAACAATCTTGATTGCTACACAGATAAGCATAATGATAGGTGCACCGGTAATGTTGGCTAGACTTGAATGGCCATGCCAATCCTTGATGAGTTGAAGCAACGCTTCCACCAAAGAATCAAGTTGTTGATTGTATTCTGCAGCAATTTGAGCCACGTGCTCTATTCCATTGCTTGAAATTAAAATCAGCAGATTACTTATTAGACAACCGATACAAAAGCTCAAACAATTAGAATTGAGAATAAACCCATTAATCAACGAACGAAGTAAACAAAAATGGGGCAATGGTTTCCAAATGCAACATAGAAAAAGATGAGTTCACCTGATCTATGCAGAGGAGACAAAATAGTGTTCGAGTAATGGAACACACATAGGGGAAATGATCGAAGATAGAAGTTCCTTTTTTGGAAAGGAAATCGAGACTGCATGATTTTACTTGCAGTCCTCCAATATATTGGAGGCTGGACTACAACAGTGAAGAGATGTTGTGGCTTGATGCTATTGCTTTCCTCAAACTACAATGATTGGCTGGAATGTTGTTTGCCATTAACCTACGAGTTTTGAGTGATTACTCTCTTCCTTCCTTGTCCATAGTAAAACTTGCCGCGAGGCTGCAAGTTGAGCAAACATATTTGTAGACCAATGGGAGGTCTTCTCTTCAGGAGAGAGTCCTCCCTCTCCTTAGGTAGAAGAGTGAAGTATTCGTCCCTTCCGTTGGACCTCTTGGGCAAAAGACACTCATTTGTTTACTTGTCTTGAGCTATTTGTTTAATTCTCTTGTCATCATCAAACACGAAGAATCGGATGCAATCATTTGTTTTATCCTATTGAACAAATGACTATTCTATGTCAGTTCTCTCGAATCATATGTTTAATTCTCTTGTCATCACCAAATGCAAATTCTCTAAAAACTCATATAAAAAAAATACTAAATCTATTATACGATGGCCGATTTAGTTATAAGCATTTCAATTTAGCCAATTTAATCATAAATCTTTTGACAGTTTTTTAATGTAATCCATCTGATCAATTTTGTTCGGAATTATTGATGTGGTGATCTAGTTAGCATCGGATCTCCTACTGGAAAGTATCTTCTTAACACCTGGAAACGTTTCCCAATCCACACTACCAACACTTGTTCACAAAACAAAACACGCAGAAGGCTACAAGGTAAATCCCATGCTTACCTTTGACCAGAAAAAGAAACCCATGCTTACTAGCTAGAAACAAGGGAAAGCTAATTGTAGGTCTATTTTGTTGTTTTTTTCTTTTTTTTTTAGGAAAAGCAAATATGACTTTCAATTAATTTTTTGTTCTTAATATGAGTTTCTCTTAACAAAAGAAAGAAATAGAATGTGTGTTCGGCCGTGTCTCTTCATTGATGTGACAGAATTTTCACACCCGCTAACTTTAGGAGAAGTTTCAAATTCGTTCCGACTTTGTGATCTTAAAAAAGAAACGATAATTTATTATGGCATTTCACTTGTTTTTATAATGGTGTTCACACTTGAGAGGGATTATTCCCCACTACTAATCATACTCTATTCAATTACAAAATGAAAATCTGGAAGACTTACCAATGCGCACAAAAAAGGTTAATGACTGCAAGAAACGATCTCGCTTTTCGCCAGATTTACACCCATTGAATATACTCTATCATGAGTACAACCCAGTATGCTCTCAAAGAAATGCGAGGAAACACACTGGCAAGTGAAAGACGCCCCTCTCAATTGGGCTCTTAAGTGTCGAACAATATAATTTTAGAATACGTCCACAACTTCGCCCAGTGCAGAGTTTTCTTTTTTTTTTTTACACCCAACACCCACCCCCCCCCCCCCCCCCCCCGCGTAATGGCGCACACGGTGGACATGATCAAAGATAGGAACAAGAAAGGACATCAAGATTGTGGCATGATTTTACTTGCAATTCTCCCAACTCACTGACGGCTGGGATACAGTGATTTTTTATTTTATTTTATTTAAGGTCGCTGAAACTTACCTTGGACCACCGTGATGAGCTGGATTGTTGTTGTCCGCCATTTACCTTCCGACTCTGCCTCACCTAGTCTCTTGCCTGAAAGTGAAAACAGGATGAGGCTGTAACAGACCTTGGCGATATTCTGGCCATGGTGTGGTTTTGTTTACTTAAATATGAAAAACTATGGACACGATATAGTTTCGCCGTCAACTGCTTTTCCACCATCGCAAAAGTTGAGATGACACGTCTCTGCTTTTCCAACTTTCTGCTTTTCCAGCAGCGAAACATACTGCTTCTCCATTTCCATTTCGCTGAGATCCTTTCTGCTTTTCCTACTTCGCTGAGATCAGCGAAATCATACTGCTTTTCCATTTCACTGAGATCAGCGAAACATATGATCAGCGAAACCGAAAAGCAGAAAGTTGGAAAAGCAGAGTTTTGTCTCTACTTTTGCCATGGTGGAAAATCAGGTCACCGCGAAACTATATCATGACACGTATGGAGCGAGTTTTTCATATGTAAGACCAGAGCGAAAAAGTTGAAGGTCATATGACCATATAGAGTGATGATCATACGGACGTCGGACCTATATGACTATTTGAAAAATCACTCCACCTCTATGGACCTCCGATTTCAAACTAAATCTTGGAGGTCCATGTAGTAAGTTTTTAAGGTTTAAATACGAAAAATCATTCCAACCCCGTTAGCCATGGTGTATTTTTGTTTTGTTTTGTTTTGTTTTTTGTTTTTTTGCTTAGTTATTGTGTATTTTTGTAAGAAATTGTCGTTTAATTTTTTTGTTATTTGACCTTGGACCGTACACAAAATTTATTCTTATTATCCTTAACCCATGATAATTCATATTATGTTTTGCATTGTTGGGTCTTGCATTTGAATCATGCTTAGCATTTGACGCAGTTTGTCACATTTCGTTCACTTTTGATAAATGAAAATAATAAAATAGAATAAATTAAATCCCGATCAATTAACATTATTATAGCAAAGCACCCATTCTAAAAACACGCCAGCTCTGTCTCCACATGCAATTCACGTATAACTTATACTACTGCAATTATGCATCGACTCTTTAGCTACGATTTACTCAAGATGCATAGTTTTATACCACGCATTGAATATCATCTTTTATTTAAACTTGCAGTTGTGGATGTTTTCATGTGAGTATGTGCAGTTAGTATAATTAAGAAATACACAAGATGTTCACTTTAGACTCGTATCTTGATAACTTTAACTATTAGAAAAATTATTTTCCATACTACTTAAAAAATTGTAATCCTTACATCTCATATATTCACGTGCAAGGCCCATTTTGCATACGAGGGAAGTAAGTAATAAGACATACTTCGTTTTTCAAAGTACTCGAGAAAGTGCTTAATACACAAGGCGTGAACACCTTTTCTAATAACTTGAGCTTTGCGAAAGACTGCCGTAGAACAATTAGCTTATTGATTTTAATTCCTACATATGGAGCAAAGTATCGAGCTCAAATTGCTAGAACGTATGACCGGCATCTTTATTTCATGGAGGAGTCCTTGCTTAGGTACATAAGGGACATGTTAACCCATAGCGGTTCAACCAATGTTGCTGAAGCACCCGTCATGCTTATGTACACCATGGTCAATATCGTTTTGCAAAAATCAAATTTTGAGATGAGAAGACAAGATTTGGAAGTGGGGTTTCAACTTCTTTTTCTTGCATGGATGGTTTTTTTTTTTTCTTTTTGGTAGTAATAATTAGCAAGATTTATTTAAATATTCACTTAAAGTTCAGTGATGTAACTCAAATTTTACAAAGTAGTCTTAGTATCCCGAGTATTACCGTTTCTTCCTTTAGTTTTTCGTTTCAATTGAAATAAACAACTAGTTGCATGACTTGATAGATTGCAATTAATTAATAGACTAACGTATTATATCGAATAAAAAATGAATAATTGTCTTTGACAAAAGAAAACACAAAAGTATTGGCAAACATAACAGGGAAGAATCACAAAAATGATCTCTACACTATTGCCACTATTCAATTTTTTTTGTAATACTTTATCATGCAATAGATTGGGTTCATAAAGTAATCTCTGATTATCATTTTCCAAATTTCAACGGCATATGCTAACTAAGCGCCAGAGGTACACAAGTTGCACTAACGTGGAATGAAAAATAATTATTCAAATGATAATACAAAATGGCCCTTATATTATTGTCAATATTTAAGTTTGGTCCTCGAACTTTACAATAGACTTAGTCCTTAACTCGGCACCAAAATCCTGATTTCAGATATTTTCTTCCAAATGCAAATAGAAATTACTGAGTAAGTGCCAAAATATATATGGTGGTTCTCATAATAGAAGAATTTATCAAGGATGATCCACATGCAGAGAAACTTGCGCGCGTAGTTCTAGTAAAGCCTTCTTTAGGTATCTAATAATATCGCTTTGCCCGTGCACTAGTGCATTTGTCATAACTATTGCCCATTAATTGTGGAATAATCATTTTACGAGGGCCAAATTCTTGAAATTAGTACTTAAATGATGATCATTATGAGAGAACTACTCTAGGTGATTAATTACAAAGACATTAAAATGACATTACCAGGTCAACGTTTCCCATTAGCAAGCCACGTGTCCGATGGTCATTAGTTGTCTGCGGCTATTTTTTAGTATAAAAGATTAGCAATATAGAAACCAGCGTTAGGGGTGAGCATGTCAAACCGCCCAAACTGGGAACCGCTCGGACTGGATCGGACTGACCGGTTTAGTCCAGTTCCCAGAGGGATTGGTCCAGTTCCGGGTTCCATAAAAATGGAACCGGTAATTGTCGGTCCGGTTCTCGGTTTTGGGGGAGAACTAGACTAGACCCACTCTTTTTTATTAAAAATATATTTTTTAATTTCTTAAAAATAGTAATAAAAATTAAAAATAGTAACAACTTTTGTATTTTTCTTAATTTTTTAATTTTTGTTGCTAAGTAATCGGTTCTATGGGACGGGACGGGACGAGACCAGATCGGACCGTTCTTTCCAGTTCTCGGTCCCAAAAATTGGGAACCGGACCGAAAATCGATCACCCCTGGCCAGCATTTGCAAACGCAGCAGACTTTTGCATTTTGCATAAAAGAATTAGTATATGCAATAAATCCTTACTGAGTTTAAAATTTCGTTATGTTTATTTTGTGTTGCCTGTGTTGATACTGCATTGAGCCTTCGAGATACGTAAAGTAGATGCAGAAAATCATCAAATTCCTCATTTGGTCAGAATCCTGGCACCTCATGCTAAATGATATTTATTTCTCTTTATTATAATTTTTTCTATCAATGTTTTTTTTTCATTTATCAATAATAACAAAAACATGTAATTTGCTGATTAATCCTTTGAAGAGGAGGAAAAATCAACAAAAATAGAGAATGATCCGTAGGTTTGCTTTCATCTGTAGAGTTCGTATTATTTTATTTTATTTTTTGGAATTCTAGAGTTCCTATACCTCAAATTGGATATTCTTTCATAAAAAAGAAAAAAAAATTAATGATGTTGCTCAAAATATTAGAATTTTTAAGCTTAATTTACTATAATAGTTGGACATTTAATCATCTGGATGGACTAACTTAAATTATGGCATACAACACAAAAGCACTTTTCTATCCCTTCAGACAAATCAATGTTAAATTAAGTAGCATTAGTGCATTTTCATAATCACAATTTTTTCTATTACATATAATTCTTATAAATGTACTAAATGATAATTAATATAGCTGTCGAGCCATGCTTAAAACAAACTACATAACAAGTTAATTTTTCCGCAACAACACGCGGGTGACCACTAGTTTTGCACTATTAATCACGTGCACGTGTAACATAACGGAGCCAAAGACCGCGTGTCTTCTTCCTCCAACCCCACCAATACTTTTAGTGACCACCTCACAAAATCTGAACCGTCAGCGCAGAAAGTGAAGCAAAGAACTCAAAAAAATGGAGTTTTTCCTGAGCGGCAACGCCTCGAAGACCTTCTCTCGCTCCATCACTTGCCTCTCCCGCGTTGGCAACGACCTAGCTATCCAAGTCAATCGATTTTGCCCACATTTCTTCTTCTCCTTCTCCGTCTCTCTCGTCCTTAGCGCCGGTCAAAAAATTCACGGTTCGCCACTGAAATCCATGTCGATCATTCCTCAGCTTCACCTATTAAGTGAAAAGCTATGTCGCTGCTTATTCGTGGCTCGACGAGTGATGCTTAGCTTAGATGCTATGCTGTGTTAGGTATTTGCATTGTATGGACTTTTGCAACACTAATTGAGTGAAAGCAAAATTGCTTTTGATTGCGTAACTTGTGTGGGATCATACTTTTTCATGACTTGCTTTTGCGTCGTTGCATTTAATTACTAAATAACAATAGAAGTTCCAATTTCTAAGCTCACGTTTGGCACATGGCACCATTTGTGTTGAGTTGTGTATAAATATCACCTTCTTATTTGTAGATATCATAGACCTCCAGCTTTCCTTTCACGCGCTCAATTTGTCAAGATCTGCCTATCCAGCTTTCCTTTCATGCACTCAATTTGTCAAGATCTGCCTATCAATTGATTACCTTCAAGCTAGATCTCTTTGATATATTTACCGTTTCTAGCGCACAGATTCGATGCAACCTTCTTTTGAAGGTACGGTGTCATTGCTCATCTTGTTGGAATAACTTGACAGTTTGTAGCTGTAAGAAACCCACAAAATAATATATGCATGCAATCTGTTATGTCCTCAGAACACCTATTACAAACATTGATTATTTTAAGTGTCAAATTAGCCGACATTAATGTGTTAGAACTTTAGTGGACTTTGCAGTGCTTCAGTGGTGAAGCCCTTTCTAGTTGTGTGTATAGTGCTTTGAATTCATTATGTTGGAAATGATGTATTTGATTGATGGTTAAGATTGTGAACTTGTGGGCATAAATGGAAGGGTAAGAGGATGCCTTTTCCCCCCTAAAAATAACCTCGCTCCAATTCTATGAAAAAACACTCCTACAGGAATGAAGTCTTGAAACTGAAGTGTTCATAGAGAGAAAATTGACCGCAAAATGCCATGATAAGCATCATCACGTTGTATGCGCCCGTGGAGATGAGCTTCTCCATAGTCGCATCACGGAAAAAGCAGCGTGAAATCTGTCAAACGGATATTGCAGTGCCCCAATATGACCTCGAATCCCATAGGTTAATAAAGAGATGGGAAGCTTTTACGTTAAATGGAAGTTGCAGTCCTCTAAGCTCGCATTGGCCAATGACCCGAAAGAGATGCGATCCTCGATGAGGTGGGCCGGTCCAGCCACAGATTCCAGTATAATGAAGCCCATACTAGAGAAAATATATTTGTGGCCCATGCTAGAATAAAAAAGGAATTTAATCGATTTTTTCATGGAGCGAGTCCCGGTCAATCTCTACGGTATAGAAAAACTAGTCCAACGAGGATTTCCAACCTCCTACTTTCACCAAAAAAACTTCATGTAATGCATGTCTTTCTTTCAGATATATCATAGTGACATAACAAAACAAAATGGAGAAAATAATTATTAAAAATAGTTAAAGATATAAACGTTGAAATTTCTATATTACCAACATTGAATTTAAATCTTAAAATCGTTTAAATATCTATAAATGTAACTTTCTCCGCACATTTAATTTTTTTTCAGCGAGCATTCATGTATTCTCTTTACAGTAGGGAAAAAAAAAACAACTTTCCATATTAATCTAATAACTTAAACATCAATCGGCTTGATTTCTAATGTAGTAAAATACATAATATGCACATATGGCCGTCAATTTTCAGCCGTGCACTTGGCATGAGTACCTTGTGACATTACCAAGTAATGTATGAATGGAAGTGCCAAGTACTTTTGGTTAACCAGTATAAAGAACATATTGACTGTACTCAAAATGGAGTTTCGACAGTGGGGCTAGTTATTTTATGGGGGGGCGGGCGTGTGATTAATCAGGCTTGGACTTGTCCATCTTGCTCTACGTAGAACATGTGAGCTATCCAATTAGTTATTTTAGCTTAAATTTTGTTGCATAGAGGTTGCTAAGTTCGTGAATGAGGAACGAGATATAAACTCTATCAAACTGACAATATGTACATCCGAAACAAAACAATAGTGAATGAAGATACGTTCTGAACTATTTCCTCTCTCCCCCCCCCTCCCCCTCCCCCCCAAAGAAGAAGAAGAAAAAGAAGAAAAGATTGCTATGTTTCTCCAATTTCATCGTTTCTCAATTCCGAATTGCACTAGGAAGGATTGTACTCATCATCATAATTTTTTCAGCTGTGTGATGTAAAAAGTGTTCAAGGTAATAATACATCATGAAGTTGATGTCCAAACTAGCATTGCAAGGATACAAAGCAAACCAAACTCATATAAAATACACATCATCACATTATAAAGTTGAAAACTACCACCGTTCACTAATTAATCCTTTAATTCGCGATGAATCCAAATACAATTACCAATAGTAGGAACCAAGGAATGTCGATCAACCAAGGTATTTCATCAAGCAGAATGTACATCAACAGATTGCACGTAACAGATCCGAGAGCAAGAGCAATCAGAGCATAAGCAAGTTGAAACCTTGCGTCCATATCTTGCCTTCGCATCTCAGAGAGTAATTTCTGTCGCACGATCTTGATTGCCACACATATAAACATAATGATAGGTGCGCTAGTAATGTTGACTAGACCTGTAGAGTTATGCCCATCCCTGATGAGTTGAAGCGAGGCCTCCCCTAGGGAATCAAGTTGTTGGTTATATTCTGCAACAATTTAAGCCTTGCTCTGCTCCATTTCTTAGAATTAAAATCAGCAAATTACTTATTAGATAACTGGTCTCTCATAAAAGCTCAAACGATGAGAATCAAGAATAAACACAAGGATCAATTCACAAGGTAAAGAAAAACTGGACGATGGTTTCCGAATGCAACGTTGAAAAGGACAAGTTCACTTGATCTATGTAGAATATAGATTGTTTAGTAACGGAACACAAATAGGGCAAATGATCGGAGATAGGAAGTTCTTTTCTCAGGAAAGGAAATCAAAACTGCATGATTTTACTCGCAATCCTCCTCAGAGTTGTTGCAATTCGCCGTCGATGCTTACCTCTGACTACCGTGATTGGTTGGATTGTTGTTTGCCATGGACCTCAAGAGTTTTTGAGTGATTACTCTCTTTCTTCCTGGTCTGAAGTAAAACTTCCTGTGAGGCTGCGATTTGAGCAAAACATATTTGTAGACCCATGGGAGACCGGTAGTCCTCTTTTCGGAGAGAGATCCCCTCTACTTAGAAAAAGAATTAAACAAATTGTTTCTGCTGCCCCTCTCCTTGGGAAGAGAATTAAACTGATACTTTTTGTGGCCCCAATTGCGGCCCGAAAAACCATATGTTTTAAGTGGGTGGAGACTTCATCCCTTGGTCCACCTGGAAAAAAGAAAGTACTTGTTTACTCCTCTTTGAACAAAGGACAATTCTACGTTGAATGCTCTTGAACCATATGTTTAATTCTCTTGCGTCACCAAAGGCAAATTCTATATAAACTCATCCAAAAAAATACTAAAAATACTAAATCTATTGTATGACGGTCAATTTGATTACAAACTTTTCAATTTAATCGATTTAATTCTAAATCTTTTGATAAATTTCCAATGTAATCCATCCACTCAACTTTGATCGAAATCACCGACGTAGTAGTTCAGTCAACCTTGAATTTTCTACGTGACACATCCAACAATATGATGTGTTTGATGAAAATTGGACAAATAGACTATATTGAAAAATTGTCAAACGGTTTAGAATGAATTAGTAGTCATATAATAAGCTTATGACTTTTGAGAAAATTCTACTGTCAAGTTTTTGTTACAATCTATTGAACTAGTTGTTTAATTCTCTTCCCGAGGAGAGGTGGACTCTCTCCCTGGTGGTGTCGTGAAACGGTGGAATCGAACAGTGATTAATATTGCCAATAAGTTATGAGGTGGAAAAATTTGGGAAAAGTGCCAAAAAAGTCTTAAACTGTCTTTGTGCCGATTTAGTCCTAAACATTTTTACGTTGTGCCAATTTAGTCCTTTCCGACCAATTTTAGCCGGATTTTGTTGATTGGACGCCGGCTGGCTAACGTGGCCTGATCAGCACTGACGTGGACAACTTTTAATAATGTTTTAATATTTTTGAATTCTTTTTCTTTTTCTTTTTTTTCTTTTTTTTCTTTTTTTCTTCCCTCTTCTTCCTCCAGCCGGTCGCCAGACCTCAGCGATCAACTAGAGGCGACAGCCACCCTCGACCTCGCCGGCCACCTCGCCAGTGGCCGCGAGGGCAGCCTCGTGCTGGGCGGCGAGGCTCGCCCTCGCTGGATCTAGCGAGGGTCGAGCCTCACCCGACAGATTGCCGTTGCGGGGGAAACTAGGCGAAAATCCGGGGCCGGAGCCTCGCCACAGGACGTTTTGCGTAGCTCGGACATGACGAGGATGGTGGTGGTGGGCAATCGGAACGGACTGGAGTTGGCGGAAAAAGGAAAATTGGCCAAAAGAATGTCTCCGAGAGAGAGTAATCTCACTGAGCTTGGCCCGTAGAAATCGTGCTCTGCTTCATCTGTGGCTGAGCTTGATATGGCTGGTCGACGGACGATTGGAGGTGATGTTACGGCGGGTGGGTTGTGGTGATTGATAATCGTCGACGGTACTCGGTAGAGAGGAACCCTGTTACTCTCTATCCTCTTTCGCACGCTTCATCCGAGGTGCGTATTGATTCTCCTCTCTATTCCGTGATCGACCCAATGTGTACATAGTATGATTCCAAATTCTGTTAGAGCTCATTCCACCTCAGCGTTCTAGAAGGTTGGGCGGATTTAGGCACATAAGGGGTGGAAAAAGAAGTCTGCCCATAATTTAACGTGATTTTTAATGTAAAAGGTGTTCGAGGTAATAATACACCATGAAGTTATGTCCGAGCCAGCATTGGAAGGTTACAAAGCAAACCAAATTCATATAAAATACACGTTACTACATCATAAGGTTGGAAACTTTCACCATTCACTAATTAATCGTTTAATTTGTGATGAACGTGAATAGGATTACCAATAGTAGGACCCATGGAAAATCAATCAGCCAAGGTATCTCATCAAACAGAATGTACATCAACAAACTGCACGCAACACATCCGAGAGCTAGAGCAATCAGAGCGTACGCAAGTTGGAACCTTGCGTCCATGTCTTGCCTTCCCATCTCGCTGAGTAATTTTTGCCGGACGATCATGATTGCTGCATAAATAAGCATAATGATAGGTGCATCGTGAATGTTGGTCGGACTTGTAGAGCTATGCACGTCCTCAATGAGTTGAAGCAAGGCCTCCATCAGGGAATTAAGTTGTTGATTATATTCCGCAACAATATGAGCCGCATGCTCTACTCCATATCTTGGAATGAATATCATTAAATTTCTTGTTAGATAACCAGTCTTTCACAAAAGCTCAGATAATGAGGATCAACAATGAAGAAAAACTGGGCGATGGTTTCCCAATGCATCATTAGAAAGGATGAGATCATCTAATCTATGCAGAGCACAAATTATTTCTAGACAAAACAACATTCGAGTAATGGAACACACCCGGAAATGATGGGAGATAGAAGGTTCTTGTTCAGAAAAGGAAATCAACACTGCATGCTTCTACTTGCGGTACTCCAACATATTGAAGGAGGCCGGACTACAGTAGTCAAGAAATGTTGCGATTCACGGTCGATACTTACCTCCGACTACCGTGATCGGTTGGGCTGTTGTTTGCCATTCGCCTCCTGAGTTTTGAGTTATTACTCTCTTCCTTCCTTGTTTGAATTAAAACTTGCTACAAGGTTACGAGTTGAGCAAGACATATTTGTAGACCTATGGGAGGTCCTCTGTGGGAGAGAGCCCCTTTTCCTTCGAAGAAGAATTAAACAAATAGCCCAGGAGTAAACAATTAATTGTCTCTTTGTACCTGACGCACGAGTTTTGTATCAAACTCTCTGTACCATGGCGCAGGGGTTTTGCGGAGTAAACAATCAATTGTGTTGTTGTGAAACTTGATGACGCAAAGATTAGTTTGTTTAATCTTTGCGTCATCAAGAATCACCTGATTTATGTAGAGTGCAGGTTTTTTTCTCGATGAACAGCATTCGCATAAAGTAATATACACAATGGGCATGATGATAGGAACGAGAAAGTAAATCAAGATTTTCGCATGATTTACTCGCAATCCTCCCACTTACTGACGGAGACGGGGCTGAGGGTAATTAAGATAAGATCGAGGATGCCGAAGCTTACCTCCGACCACCACCGTCATCACCTCGGGCTTCGCCTCATCTCTTCCCTTCTGAAAATGAAAAGAGGTGTAGAGGCCTGGAGCAAGATTTTTGAAGGAAACAGATTTTGGCCGACTTAGTGGTGTCATTAAATAGTAGAAAGCTAAAAATTGCGAGCAGTTCACCTTTGGATGGACGTCGTTTTCTTCGATAAAAGAATTTCCACGATGATGCTTTATCATCTTCCACCTGTTCATGTTTCTCCTCCCGTACTATTCATCACACGTGTAATCCCTTCTGATAAATATGCTCTCCCCCGCAAACGCCCTCTCCTGATACGTGACGAGCTCAGTGACCCCTACTTTCAATTACCCAAAAATGAATCGAACATTCGGCAGTTGACTTAAGATCTGAAAGGATATACTAGTATTGTGCTCAAAAGGGTTAGATTCAACTAACTCAAAAGTGTGTGATCAAATATTATAAATAAGTCAACAAGCTTTGACATAAAGAAATTATAGAATTTTCCATTCCGCCCCATTTGATTTCACATTGGCTACATATTCCTCTATGCGTTTCATTTTACCATAGCAAAACCCGAGCATGTGCACCAATGTGAAATGCACATTAAAAGTTAACCGTAACTTCTCATTTTCTAATTTGGTTGTTGAAAAATATACAGGTACTTCTACACTAAGTGGAGTATTTTAAGACACTGTCCGTTCTTTTTTTATACCACGACTATTTTTTCATTGAGCACAGTTGTCCTATTAAGTTAGGTTAATTCTAAGTAGGGTCATAATCCATAGGTCCATTTACAGGCGAGGCAGATATTGAATTCACAGAGACGTCAAACAACGTAAGAAACTGATTTCACTAGTATGAGGGATAGAGTTAGTAGCATATTAATAGATAAGAGGAGTTACTCCAATTTTTGAATTTCTTAATGAAGTGACTTTGTTTCTCCTTCTATTTTTCAAGAAAAAAGAATCAGGATGTCATTTTCATGATCTTGGGGGATTCTTCTTTACTCATTCCGCTCTTGCCTTCCTTCTTTAGCGAGAAAAATCAACGATGAGGGAAGCCGTAACTTTTCATTTTTTAATTTGGTCGCCATCACATATATCTTTCAGCGACCAAATCGAGAGAGAGAGGGAAGCGAGGTGTCCGCGAAAGTGGAGTTCGCCCTCAGCGGCGGCGCCTTGAAGACCTTGGCTCGCTCCATCGCCTGCCCCTTCCGCGTCGGCAACGACCTCGCCATCCAAACTTCACCTTGGATTCATCTGAAATTCACGTTGAGTGAAATAGCTACAGCAGTTGCTTATTCGTGCGCCCTACTAAGCGATGCTTTGTTAGGTATTGGCTCATTTCTCTCGATATGCTCTCCGATTGACAAATTCTGAGAGTCCTTCCACCGATTGCTGAGTGCGTGGAGCTTTCGGCGGTGGATTTGAGGTAGAAGTTGGTTAACTTAGGGCGCGATTGGCCTTGTCGCCGATGGTTAGAACTTGGCGTGCTCAAATCCGAAGTCCACTGAATGAATATAATACCGCCGATAGGTGATTTAAAGTCGTTATATTGTAAGAGGCAATTCACTGCTATAGACAGAAGCAGTATCAGTATCATGGATAATTGTGGACAATGTTGAATTGTCACGCTCCGATCCTTGGGCACGCACACATCCTTCTACTTGGTCGATTTTATAATGCGATATCTCAGGACTAAGTATCGCCGACCCTTTCGTTTATTAAGCACATGCGGAAGCAGTTATAAATCCCCAGATAATAACACGATGGGATAGAAAAGTAAGGCCATATTTTTCATATTAAAATCCACAACCAAACATTTATACATGGCATAAATCATAGTCTATTCACAAGACTATTCACACTATTCACATTTAGACAGGATTCACAAAAGAGGATGGGATCTCAGTCCTCATCCCGGTCGTACTCAGGATCATCCTGATCCCCTTTTGACTCTTCTTCACTAAGCTCATTTCCTTCAAGCTCTTCATCTTTTTCTGGCTCATCGTCCTCTTATGCTTCCTTCTTCACATGCTCATCTACAGGCCTGAAATGTTGTCCCACAACCGAGATGAGATTACGTCTCAGCAAGTTTTACCCCACTAAGACTCGATTAGGAACCAATACGCTAACCGGGCTACCTATACTCGCACAGGTCAGAAAACTTACCTTGGTCTTAGATTCCACCTGCATATTAGCACAATTCAATAGGCACCTTAGCAATCACATCACAGATTGATATCTCGATCAATCAACCTAGTCGATTATATGTTAATCGGACCAGTCAAAGTCACTTCCACTCAATCAGTCAATTTATGACAACGGATTAAATCATTGATCAATCGACCTAGTCGATTACATGTCAGTCGAACCATTTCCAGGTCAAATCACTTCTCAATATAAAACCTCCCATTTGCATTCTCAATCATAGAGCTACAGTAATGCTCTCGGGCGTTGTTTTCGCCAAGGTGACATATGTACTGGACAACATTCATGTGTTCTTTACGGCGCCGTTTTCACCAGTGATATTCTTAATCACCGAACCACGTATGTCCGTAATAAGGCATGCAGTAGACAGCAGTCGTGCATTCTTTAAGGTGCCGTTTTCACTTGTAATTTCCTTATCATCGAACCACATATGTCTATACTGATGCAGGTAATAGACAGCACTCGTGCGTTCTTTAAGGCGCCGTTTTCACCAATGATTTCCTTATCACTGAACCATGTATGTCTATACCTCGTACCCGATCGATCTCAGCCAAAATTATTCTCAGTTCAACCTCACGATTTTCTCTACTTTACAACTCATGCTAAATAACCACACTCGGTCATCCACCAATCAATCATTCAATTTCACTCAATTTCAGTCAATTAAGGAATAATTCCTCAAATTGCACAATTAATTCGATTCAGCACAACGTAGAGCTCAAATAAATAAATGGACTGCGCCACGACAATCAGCACGAAATTTCGATCATCGGCTATTCTTGCCTTATTTACGAAAAATAAATAATTAAATAATTAATTTCAAAAATTAATAAATAAATACTAAAAATCCAATTTAGGCCTATAATGCCTAATTGAAACCCAATAAGGGTCAGGAAAAATCCCGAGATGTATTCAATAAATAGTATAAGCAGTTCTCTAGCTAAGTACACTAATCACCTAACTAATATGTAATGCAATTAACTAATAATCATTAATCCATTTTAATCTAACCACCTAATTGCACTTAATTAAATCTAATCAACCCTTAAGCATCATTAGTCTACTAAGCAAGGATTAGTGAGATTACTCACTTGGCAAAGCGAAGACCGAAACACCGTGATGGCAATGCGATGGCATGACAGCGGCCGAAATCCGAATTTTCAGCGATGTCGACGATCACTCGGGCCGGGCCTACAAGCCTCGCAAGCCCGCAGCAAAAGATGGGCTTGGGCCGAACTTGCTTGTGCCTCGCTGGGTTGGGCTCACGAAAGTTGGGCTTCGCGATTGGGCTTCAGGTTGCTGGGCCTCTTGGTCTTGTGGGCTGAAAACAGAAGATGGGCTGCACTTGCAGACCTGGGCCTCAAATGGATCAACTGCTGGGCTGAGCTGTTACTTGGGCTTTTCTGATTTGAAGATGGGCCCAAAATTCACACGGACTGAAGCCACGGACTGAACTAACGTTGGGCTGCAGCTTGAATGGGCCGAAGACGCTGGAAATTACGGGCTTCGTTTGAGCGCGACTTCGGTTGACTCGGTGGCTGGGCGCATGGACTTCAGCTGACCGAAGACCCACGCAAGAGGAGAAATGGGCGGACTGACTGCTGCAGGCTTCGTTGGCTTCAATTGGCGCGGCAAAGAGGAGAAGCAGCTTCGCTCGGTGGTCAACAAAATGGGAGGAAACTTGCTGCTGTTGACCGAAGAACCGCGGTGCTTAGACAAGTGGCGCGGACGTGCGGAGATGGAGCAGCTTCGTGGAACATGGGCCGAGCGAAGAGAGAGAGATGGCTTCGGTTGAATTCAATGGCAGAGACGGAGGGGAGAGAGAGATGATCGTGAGGATGGGCTGAGTTGCAAGCGAAGGAAGCGGAGCAGGGGTTGAATTCGTGAGTGGAGGAGACGCGTGGAGGAGTCAACTTTGGGGGAAACGGCGTGGGCTTGTTGACTCGGGGAAGCAGCAGGCATTCGGTGGAGACGCATGGCAGGGGATGAAGCGGTTTCAGTCAATGATGGGGAAGAAAGGGCTGACTCGGTGGAGAAGAATTCGATGGTGATCTTAACCAAAAAAAAGAATTCGATGGTGATGATGCTGGCGTGGGCAGCTTCTGCTTCGGTGGGATGACCGCTCGTTGGTGGAGTCGCTGGAGAACGAAATGAAAGAAAAGAACGGAACCGCTCGACCAAGGAGAGAGAAGAATGGAAGGGAAACGGAGACAGTTGTATTCGGTAGAAGGGAATGAAAGCAAAACCGAAGAAGAAAGGAGAAGGCAGGTCGGTCGGCTAGGAGGCTTGCTCGTGAAGTTGAGGAGGGGAAGAAAAGTCCAACTAAAATATCTATAATCATCATTAGAATGCCCCACTAGTCTTCAAGCTTATCTACTTGCTTTCCTCTAATACTTTCTTGCCTTTTATTTCCATGAATTATCCACTTTGATAGCAAATGTTGCACCCCCATGCCTAGGTCCGAATTTCACTTTCTTAGCCTAAATTTCTTCACAAATTTTCCAAATCGAAGTCCAATTTCGATGAAGTAAAATCTCATTCCATTTTCTACAAGTCCCTGACACACAAAAGCTCAGCTTGGAAGTCCAATTTTCTTCAATTGAGCCCATCCAAATTTCCCTTATTTTTTCGCGATGTCCGAATAAGTTTTCCGTAAAATTCCGGTCTCGATGGAATTTCTCCGAAAGACAAGACAACATCCTATAAATGAACTGTAACATGCTTGAACGTCCGAATTTTGAAACCAAATTCACTTTCGTGGTTAAAATCGATCGAACGCGATTTTAGTCCGATCCGACCTATCGGATAGCTTTTAGAGATTTTAACGCGGTTATATCCCTTAACGGCTTCACCCAATAGATTGATTAACTTGTGAGTGATCAGCTCAAAGATAAAGGACCATAGGCGCGCCGGTGAAATGCCCATTTCATATATTCGGGACGGAGCGAAATTCGGGATGTCACATGAATGGTGAAACCATAGGAAAAAACCCCAATGGATAACCTTTTATGGGTGCTGCTATTCTGTCCTGCTAATGCTTTCCTAGTCTGTCTAGTTACTTTGATGGTGTCGTATGGAGTTTTGCGACACTCAATAACTGAAAGCATGAAGTCTTGAAACTGACATTTTCATTGACAGAAAATGACTGCAGAATGCTGTGATGAGCATTACTAAATCATGTCGTATGAGTCCACCGAGATTAGCTTCTCTAATTTGTCATCGTGCAAAAGCAATGTGAACTCTGTCTTATAAATTTTGCAGTGCACCAATATGACCTATAAAGCCAATGGATTCGGAATAAAGAGATGGGGGGAACTTATTCAATATTAGATTTCATGAATATGACTTTTACTTATTTTTGTTGGCCACTAACCATTTTAAGTCTTTTGACTCAACCATGCTAACTACATGTCATTCAGTATGTTTTCTAACTGCAAGAGAATCAGAGGCTGGCGCCTGTCGAACCTGCATTAATTTGATAAGAAGCTGTACCATGCAGAAATACTTGTTTATCTCACCTCGCCAACTGTGAGTTTTTGTTCATGCATAAGTGATGAGGTTTAAACCTAGTTTTTGTTATATGTATGCAGGCATTAAGAAAACATACTGGATAGCTATCCTCTGGATAGGAGATGATGCCCCAGAAAATATTGTAGGGAGGCCTCATCATCTGAACTTGCTTGCAAATTTTCGTTCATCCTTCAGGGAATTACTTTCATAGCAACTGAATGAAGCTCCATACCTTCTGATGTTGCAAGTGAATTTGGTGGGATTGATCCTACTAAAGGTAAACTCTAGTTTTACTCTTTTCGACTTGAATAAGGAGAAGATTATCTGGTTCAGACCCTGGTTGCAGAGAACGACTCTTTGCTGCACTCTTAGCTGTGGATAGATCCTGTGGAAGAGTTTGGCAGTATGCTCATGGCGGCAACCTAGTAGACGTGACTTTTGCTGTCAAAGAGCTTAAGGTATTTGACCTTATTTGTCATTGATTATATCAAGACATCTAGGTCATAAATGCAGCTGAAATTTCTTGAATATAAGACTTCACTTTCAAACTTATCTCCATTTCGAGAAAGTGAGTCCACCTAATTGCAGTAATGCCATTGGAGTCACATTCAGGACCATCTATTATGTTGAAGTTTTTCCTTGTGTCTTCCAGTGAAGACGATAATATTTAACATTTGTTCATCTCATGGAAATCCAAGCATTTCTTGCATTCTGTGAGGGATGTGAAGTTGACATTCATTTCTGCTTTTAGAAGGCCAGCAAGAAAGTAAATTCTAAATGCTCTTTTGTATTATCTTCTATCCTTTTTTTTCCCATGCTTGTTTATGCAAGTAGCTCAAATGCAACAAGTAGATTTCAGCAATCAGTGCATAACTGGTTTAATTAGATGACAGATTGTTAGTTATCTGCTCAGAGACCTAAAACATCCTCATGCATAGCTTCACAATCACAATAGTAAAGGCCCATGGCAATGTTACTTTTGGGCTGAATATGAAAAAACGAGACACTATCATTGAAAATTTGGTTGATAAACATAGTGCACCTTCGAATTAAGTCTGAATAATAATAGCTCAAAGAGGTTTAAGTTCGGATTATAAATTATGTTTTTTTTTTCTTTCCTTTTAACAAAGAAAAATGCAGGTTCATGTATAAGGTGCACTTTCTTGCTCACCCATCGAGCTTACCTTTACTTGCTTGGTCATGACATAAGCAACCAAATATTCTAAGAAACAAAATAATCACTAATGATACTTATAGTTCCTCAGGTCCGGCATCTAATTGTGGTCGATGGAGATCTATTCACTAGGTAACTTGTTGTGCTAAGCACATCTGTTCAGGAACTTCATAGTTAAACTAGCATAAGATATCATTTATAGGTCGTCTCTACTAATGTTCCACCAATCAATCCTACAATATGTATAGTTCACTCATGCTAATGTGGTGTCTCACTATGCTCTTCCCCTTTTAGGTATTTAACAGTTTTGAGCAAAACTCAATGCTACTATTTATTTGGACATACTTGATTTTCTTACCAGGATTACAGTTCTCAAATACATGATCTCAACAACCTCAAACTTTTCTAAAAAGATTCATGTAATGCTTATGTCTCTCTCTTCTTTTTTTTTTTTTGTGCAAATATATCATTGTGATAAAATACACAAAATATAAAAAAAAAAATTTTGTGTATTCTTGTTAGAAACTTTAATTTTTTTTCTTGTTATTTGACCTTTGCCCCCACCAAAAAAAAAAAAAAAAAAAATTGTTTTTACTATCCATACGTCAAATATCTTTTTGAAATTAAACTTGCAGTTATGGATGTGTTCACGTGAGTATATGGAGATATAAGAAAATTCATGATGTTTAAGTTAGACTCATATCTCGATAACTTTAGCTATTAGGAAAATTGTTGTCTTTTATGATGCCTAAAGAGTTCGAATCTTTACATATCATATTTCACTTGTGAAGTCCGATTTAAATACGAAAAAAAGTATCAACACATATTTCGTGTTGGAAGCACCTTAGAAATGTGCTTGATACACAAGGAAGTAGCTTATTGATTTTAATTCCTCGATACGAAGCAAGTTCGAAGCTCAAATTGCTAGAATGTATAAATTCCATGGAGGAGTTCTTACTTTGAGCCATCAAGGACATGTACCCATATCGGTCAGACAAACGTTGCCGGAGCACCCATCATGCTTATATACACCGCAGTCGAAATTGCGCGGCAAAAGTTAATCTTCAAGATGGAAAGAAAAGATTTGGACTTGGGGTTCTGACTTTTTGGTGGGGGTAGTTTTATTATTATTATTTTTTTAAGATGTTTAGTAAGATTTATTTGAATACTTACTTTTAGTTTATCATATCGCTGTAATTCAAATTTAATGAAGTTGTCTTAGCATCCCTAATATTGTCTTTTCTTCCTTCAGCTATTCTTTTAATTGAAATAGAAAATTAGTAAGGTGACTTGCAATTTTTTTTTTTTTTTGATAAGCAGGTGATTTGCAAGTTTACTATTAATTAGACGATTAATGTTTTATATCGGACAAAAATGAATATTGATCTTTGAGAAAAGAGAACAATAATGTATTGAAAATATAGCAGGGAAAAATTACAAAATGATCCCTTTACTATTGCCGCTATTCAACTTTGGTCATCATATATTATCTTGTGACAAATTGGGTCCATAAACAAATTGGTTCCAAATGCGACATCTCTGCTGTCGCAGAGGGGTGTAAGGGCGCATGCGTAATTGAAAAAATGGAGTTCACCCTCTGCGGAGACCTGAGGTCGCTCGAACCCCTCACACGGGAGAAACGACCTTGCTATTCCAGCTTCTCCTACCCAAGTAAATCAGTTTCTTCTTCTCTCCGTCTCTCTCGGCCACAACTCCGGTCAAAAAGTTCGCGGCCGCCACTGAAATCCATGTCAATCATTCCTCAACTTCAATCCATCGAGTGAAAAGCTAAGGAGTCGCTTATTTGTGCCCTGATGAGTGATGCTTATTTTAGATGCTAGGTCATGTTAGTTATTGGCTCATTTTGCTCGATATGGTGTCCGATTGAGAAATTTGAGTCTCCTTCATCCAATTGCCAAGTCATGAAGTTTTTGGTGGTGGATTGGAGGCAGAAATTTATTAACCAATTTTGTGATTAGCCCTGTCGACAATGATTACAACTTGACGTGCATAAATCTGATTTTAATGAAAGAATCTAATACTGTTGATAGAGTGATTTAAAGTCATTACATCCTAAGACTAAGGTAATTCACAGTTTTAACCAGTAGATCTATCAGTGCTACAGAAAATGCCGGATGGTTAAACCATAGGAAAAAACCTACAAATAACATTCTATGGGTGCTGTTATTCAGTCTTGGTAATGCTTTCCTGGTTTGTCCAGTTACTTTGATTGGTGTTGTATGGCCTTTTGCAACACCCAATGAGTGAAAGCACGATTATGTTCACTTGCATAACTCTTACATAACCATACTTTTTTAGGAAAAAGTGTTAAAAAAAAGTCATAAATCTTTTGTATTTATGTCAATTTAGTCATAAACATTTTGTTAGTGCCAACTTAGTCCTAAACATTTTCACTTGATGCCAATTCAATTCTTTCACTTGGTGCCAATTTTGGTTAAATTTTGTTTACCGAGTGCCAATCGGCTGACGTGGCTGGACAACTTTTAATCCTTTTTTTTTTTTTTTTATATTTTTTGAATTTTTTATTTTTTTCCTTCTCCTCCTCCTTCCTCTGGCTGGTCGCCGAGGTTCGGCGACCAACTAGAGGAAGGAGGAGAAGGAAAAAAAAAAAAAGGAAAAAGAAAATAAAAAATTCAAAATATTAAAATATTATTAAAAATTGTTTACATCAATGTTGATCGTGTTACGCAGCTGACTAGCTCCAGTTAACAAAATCCAACCAAAATTAGCTGAAAAGAACTGAATTTGCACCAACTAAAAATGTTTAGGACTAAATTGGCACCAGCAAAAAGTTTAGGACTAAATTGGCACAAATACAAAAAGTTTATGACTTTTTTTTAACACTTTTCTCTACCTTTTCATGACTTACTTTTGCTTCATCGCATCTAATTACCAAATAACAACAGAAAGTTCTAAGTTCTAAAGTCATGTTTTGCGCTTGGCACCAATTTTGTGCCGATTTGAAACTAGATTAGATATAATATTGATTTGTATACAAATATCCCTTATTACTTGTAGGTATCAGGTTAAAATTCTGTTATTCCAATAAAACTTGCAGCTTTCCTTTCACACACTCAATTTATCAAGATCTGCCTATCAATTGGTTACCTTCAAGAAGCACCTCCTTTGATATATTTATTATTTATAGTATCTGGCGCTAAGGTTCATGCAATCTTCTTTTGAAGGTACGGTGTGTTGCTTTTCTTACTGGAATTATTCTATAGTTTATAGTTGTAAGCAACTAACAAAATAATTAGAACACTTATTACAAACATTAATTATTTAAGTGTGTTATTACCACACATCAATGCGTCAAAAGTTCAATGGACTGTGCAGTGCTTCATTGGTAAAGGCCTTCTAGTTGTGTGGATGGTGCTCTAAATCAATTATATTGGAAATGGTGGCAAACTTGTGGGCATAGATGGAAGTATTAGAGAATTCATTTTTCCCTCTAAAAATAATCTCGCTCCAATTGTATCGAACCAAGCAGAAATGAATTCTTGAAATTGATGTGTTCACTGAGAGAAAATGACTGCAAAATGCGTTGATAAGCATTTTCACGTCGTATGTATCCATGGAGATGAGCTTCTCTGTGAGATCTGTCAAACGGATATATGGCATTGCCCCAGTGTGACCCATAAAGCCTACAAGTTCAGAGTAAAAGGACAGAGGAACTATGGGTCAAACGGATGTCGCAGCTCTTTATGCTCGCTAACAGATCCTATCGTCGATCGAGTAGGCTAGTCCAAGATTTTGAAACTAATCCGGTCCTCTTGTGAAAAAAGTTATAAATCTATTATAATTATGTGAATTCGGTCTTAAACCAACCTTTTAATTATACAAATTAAGTCATTAGTTGTTGACAGACCATCTAGCTAATTTTAGCCATAAATCAATTTGTGGATGTTGGCCATGGTTAGCCAACATTGACGCAGGCAATTTTTACAATTTTTTAAATATTTTCCTCTTTTTCCTTTCTTTCTTTTTTCATTCTTTCTCTGCCAATTGTCCGGCCTCAAAGATAGCCCATGACCAACCAAAGGCGACAATTGACAAGGGTTACCCTCACCAGAGGCCAGTGAGGGGACCCTTGCCAATCGTTGCTTGTGGTTAGCCATCGTTGAGGCCTAGTGATCAGTGAAGGAAGAAAGGGAATAAAAGAAAGAAAATAAAAGAAAAATATAATAAAAAAATTGTCCACCTCAACATCGATCGTGTCACATAGATTGACAGACGTTAGCAATTTTCCGTCAAAACAGACTTAATGAACTACATTGGCAAATCGTTATAATTTTAGGATTCAATTGGTACGATTAAAAGTTTATGACCAAATTGATATAATTGCAATATGTTTAGGACTTTTTTTGGTAATTTTCCCAATTACATATTTATACTTATATTGAAGCAAAATTACTCCGTCTCACTTTTTTGTTTCTTCTAATTATGCCTCAACATTCATAAAGTCGTGCGTCTCACTTTCCTAACGTGAATTGGCTCTGTTCTCAAATACGTAAATCTTTCGTTGAAGAATGTGTGGCCGGTTACTTCCTTTTCTCATGTATTACATGCATGCTTCCTTTCTGTAAAGGAGTATGTTGGGCTTAGTTGCTTTCATTTTTAAATTGGGGTACATGTGAAGATGGTGTGCAGATTATTGCTGAGGTTGGGATATGAGGACCTACTTATGACCATGGTCAAAATTGTCATTTGTGTATCGAAATATCAGTAAATGAGGATAATGTGATATGACGGAAATTACAACCATAATCAAATTACTTAACTACTCTCGTGTTTCATAATTCTCAATTATATTCAATAATTCACATAGTGTTTAACAATTTTTCATGAAACAATCTCTCCATTGCATAAATGAATAGAAAGAGTCTAACCCACAAGATTTAATCCATTTCAATATTCTCAATTGCTTCATGGTGTAATTCATGAATAGGCTTGCTCTTACTTCTTTACATAAGGCGTGGACACCCCCCCCTACATTTAATGTATTTTAATCCATAAAAGAAAACTCTTCTAAAACAACTTAATCAAACTAGGAAATCTACTTTAACCAAAAAACTTACTTAAAATAAATTTTCAGTTCAAACTCGAGACATATTTTCAACTGTCTTTATTATTATCATTTATTCTACTTTGTGATATAAAAGATGTTCCAGGTAATAATAATACATCACAATGTTCTAGTCCAAGCCAGCATTGCTAGGACACACATCAAAGCCACATTTGCAAGGGGCCAATCACAACAAGAGGAAAATTGAAAATCGTCACCATTCTCTAATTAATCCTTGGGTTTGATGAGATTATCCACATCAGGATGCAAGGAACAATGATCAACCAAGGCACGTCACCAAGCAGCATGTACATCAGTAAGCTACACGAGACACATCCTAGAGCAACCGTGATAAGAGTGTACATAAGTTGAAGCCTTGGGTCTATATCTTGTCATCCCATCTCGAAAATTAATTTCTGTCGGATGGTTTTGACAATCATGTGGATAAGCATGATTGGCGCCCCGCTAATGTTGGTTGGACCTGTATAGCCATACATGTCCCTCGTGGCTTGAAGCAAGCACTCCTCTAGAGAATCAAGATGCTGGTTATATGTTGCAGCAATTTGAGTTTCTTGCTCTGCTTCATGTCTAAGAATCAAAATTAACAAACTACTTGTTAAAAGACAGCTTAAGCTCAAGTTGTGTGCTCTTTTGCATCTTATAAAAGGACAATTTTTCCAATAGTTATCTAGATATGAATCTACAATGAACATCAAGCAGTTCTCAATGCTACTAACTAATATATTTGCATAAACACATCAAGAACTACCAATTTAACTTCAAAAGAAACTTAATTGGCGGCATGATGCCAAGCTTCTATTGCAACATCGTCGGAGTCTAACCTATGTTTGGACTGCGGGAGTGTATAGCCCATCTTATGTACAAAATGTAACATCACGGTACAAGGGGATAATACCTCTTTAACACCTACAAATCTATCCCGACCTACTGAACAACACTTGTTCACAAAACAAAGCCTCCACCCAGACGCACGAAACTACTTGGTAAGCCTCCGTGCTTACAGGGTAGAAACAGAGTATAGCTAATTGCAGGTCTATCTTTTCTTAGCATGGGTTTCTTTTGACAAAAGAAAGAGACCGTGGATATACAGTCGTGTCTCTTCCATCAATGTAATGAATTTCTCACCCGGTAACTTGAGAAGAAGGTTCACATCATTCCCAACTTTCTGAATTTCAAAAAGAAATGACAATTATCATGGTATTTCACTCTCCTCAGGCAAGACCAGCTGTTTTAATGGGCATTCAAACTTGAAAGGGATCATTCCTGCTATGAATCCAACTGAATTCCATTCCAAATTCATATCATGAAAATTTGCCAATTCACGCACACAAAGGATCAATAACTACGAGAAACAATCTTACTATTTCGACGACATCCACTGAATATACTATGTTATGGGTAACACCCATCATCCTCTGTTCTGAGTAAGGCCCACGCCCTGTTCTACGCCCTGTTCTGAGGCTTATGAAGATGGAGAACAAGAACCTGGATCAATCTATAAAAAGGAAAAAAGAACAGGGGAAAAATTTTGTGGGGTACAATTTGCTGCTTCAACGACGCAAAAGGGTCAACAACTACGAGAAACAATCTTACTTTTCGACGACATCTACTGAATATACTCTGTTATGGGTTACACCGATCATCCTCTGTTCTGAGTAGGGCCCAGACCCTGTTCTGAGTACAAGAACCTGGATCGATCTACGTAAAGGAAAAAAGAGCAGACGAAGAGATCTGGGTGGTACGAACTTGCTGTTTCAATCCGACTCTCAGAGTCTAAAATGAGAGAAACAGGGTCATTTTGTACCGTCAGGTGAAAGACGCCTCTCTCAATAGACCAAAACGCGTCAACCAGTACGAGTCCAGAACGCGTCAGCCCGTTCGCTGGATTTACGTAGAGTGCATGCTTTTTCCCAGTAAAACAGCTTTCACGTAAAGTAACATACGCAGTGGGCATGATCAGAGATAGGAACAGGGGAAAAGGATCCCAACATTTTGGCATGATTTTAAGCACTGCGCTACAGTAATTGAGATTCGGTCTGAGGTCGTTGAAGCTTACCTGCGACCACCGAGATCAGCTGGATTTTCGTTCGCCATTAACCTTCCGACTTTGGCTCGCTAGGTCTCTTCCTTTCTTTGCCCCGATTATGGGACGGAGTGGGCGGCGAATATGAGACGAGGTGGTCGTCCAAGGTCGTCGTTCTCAGCTTTTTACTCTTTGCAGTGTTTCTAAAATAAAATAATAAACCACGTAGCAACCGCCACCAAGCAATGTTTCATTCCCAACAATTAATGCTTGACCAACCCCGAATAAAAAAAGCCTTCTGTGCCTTTATAAATGGGGCCAAATACTATACGGTACGGTAACAGACTCTATATATCAACTACAAATGGAAAAGCATGTGAAAAATTGACATTGCATTATAATAGAAATTAGAAATACTGTTATTGTGAGTTTTCTTCAATTAAATTACGAATGAGAAAAGAGGTGAAGCAAAAATATGAGAGTAAGTTGAGAATTAGAACAGGACAAAGAAAAAAATTAAGAATATATAGAATTAATTTAAACTCAAGAATTTGTTTTGAGTATAATTAAGGTCTATTTTATTTTTGAGTAAGTTTAGCAAGCTTGCAAACAGCAAAAGTTTTCATTGAAAGTGACGCATATGGATATTTTATAAAGAATCGCTAGTAATGCAAATCAAAACCAAAGCAGGAAGCACGCACATCAGCCCCCACGTCATAAGGAATCTGTACTGCAGTAATACAATTTTTTTAGTTGAGGTTAGTAATTGGCCCTGTTGAAGATGACTAGAAGATAAGGTGGGTATAAATCTGAAGCTGGAAAATCATAAGCACTACTCGTGGAAAATGCCAAATGGTGAAACCATAGGGGAAAAATGCCCGGTCGATGACCACCTATGGTTGAATGCTATCCTGACTTGATAATGCTTCTCTGGTTGGCGAATGAATTAACTTAATTTGATGGTGTTATATGGGGTTTGCAACACTGGTTTGGATTTCCAGTTCGAATTGAACTGCGTTGCTAAGTTGATTAGATTGCACTTATGTCACGATCATAAGTAATCACTCCACCATAATACAAAGATGTTTTTCCTCCATAAAGCAAACGAGGGACAATTTTTGACCTAATTTAGTCTACATATGCTTTAGATTTGATAAGTCAAAGCATGGATGCATGCACTAGCACAAGTCTTATGTAACCAGTCATTTCATGACTTCCTTTTCCTCCTCCGCATTTAACTACCAAATGAAATTCGCCGTTCTATCCTCATGTTTAGCACTTGACACTATTTGTGCTGGTATATAAATATCACCTTCTTACTTGTAGTTATCATATTCGGATTCTACGTGAATCTGACCTCTAGCTTTCTTTTTATGCACTCAATTTGTCAAGATCTGTCTATCAATTGACTACTTGCAAGCCAAACCTATTTAATGTGTTTATAGTAATTGGTGCACAATTTCAATGCGGCGTTGTTTGAAAGTATAGTGTCATTGCTAATCTTTTGGGTATATTTGTCAGTTTATGGTTGTAAGCAACCGACAAAATAATCTAAGAAAGCAATCTGTTTTGTCCTTAGAACACCTATTCCAAACATTGATCACGTAATTAGACATGGATTAAAAGTTCAATGGACTCTGTAGTACTTCAATGGTAAAGACCTTTCAATTGTGCGCATAGAGCTCTAAGTTCATTATGTTGGAAATGGCGTATTCGACGGTTAGGATTGCAAACTTGTTGGCATGGATGGAAGAGTTAAGAGGATTCCCTCCTCGTTTGAGTCAACTAATAATCATTACATTGGAATTTGAATTTCGCTGCTTCTTTTCATAGGATCAACTACAACAAATTTCTCCCAAGTCCGTGACTTACTTGAACTTCACCATAACAACAAACCTTATTATAATACCAATTCTACTTGTACTTATGGCAACTCTACCAGGAATTTTCAAACACAAACTCATTTACCACAGAGAAATAATCAATAACACTACCTAATTATAATTTATTGGGAGTCCAACATCCAATAGGTAAATCGTCCTGCTAAGTGCGATTGCGAGGAATTTCCTAGCAATACTAATATTAAACAGTATTTATAAACCATCTCTAGTAATGCTCTACTCATTAACTTTGCAATATATTACGGTTCATTAGTATTAATGTGTGTCTCAATATGCTCTCCTCATTGCAAAATATGTTTGATAATTTTGAGCAAAACTTCCTACTACTATCAATTCGGACATATTTGATTGTCTTACCAGAATCAAAGCTCGACCTCAACTTTTAGTTTAAAAAAAATTCAAGTAATACTTGTGTCTTCTTTTAGATATATTATTATAACATTGTAGGATAAAATGGACAGAATTGTAATTTAAAAATAGTTGTGTAATCTTTAAATATCTTACTTACTAACATTGCATTTAAATCTTACAATCTTTTATACTTTTTTTCACAATTTTCAATTATATATTTAACTCTTTCCACACCTTTAAATTCTTTTTTCCACGCGCATGCCTATAAATCTTTTTATAGAAGGAAGATATTTAAAACAAAACAAAAAACAAAAAACAAAAAGCAGCTTTATGCGACCGGTCTTATTGCTTTCATCCTCCCTCGACATATTTAAAAGCATATTTAGTTGTGATGTGATGTTATCTCTTTGATTTTGACTTTTTAGGCTATTTCCCAGAAGAATATGTGACAACTTTTGTGTTGTGGACCCAGAAGTACATTGTCTGGTCCGGTAGTCTGAGTCACTGGGAACGGAATAGAAGCCTGGACGAATTAACAAAATGAAAACAAAAGGATAGAGAATAGATGTTTACATTAAACAAGACAAAGGTGCAAGTAAACAGAATTTCTTGTGATTTGCTTCTAGCTTCAAAGGATCCCCAGTTGACTCTTCATCTCTATTAAACACAAAGCTGACAAGGACAATAATTGCTGAGGACTTATAGCAATTTCCTCCCCCTGAATCTCAGGGGAGTAGGCCCATCTCTGAGGATACTTATGAGTCCCACCCTCTTTTATTATAACAAGAAACAACAATTCTTAGACGTTGACATCTATCTCTTTCCGTCTTTATCATATCAAACTAAAATTACTTTGTCTCGTTTTTCTATTTCTTCCGAACATGTCCGAACATACAAGAGGTTGTGCATCTCACTTTTCTAATGTGAATTGGCTTTGTTCTCCAATGGGGAAATCTTTTCATTAAAGAATTTGTAACCAATTGTTTCCCTCTCTCACATATTGCATGTCTCCTTTGGGACTTGAATTTCATGTCAAGAGAGTATATATAGAGTGTTGCCGAGGTTGGAATATCAAGATGGAGTCATGAACTACTTCGAAATCGTCAATTCGTGTACTGAAAGACTTGTAATTGAGGATAATGTGATTTGTTCTCAAATTCTTTTAATCGATTCCCTAGTTTTTCTCTGGCCAAAGAAAAAATAACTCTTGTTTTTCCAATTTCAAAGTATTGCGCCAGGATTTACAAAGCAGCACAATTGTCTTCATCATCACTTCACATTCTGCTTTGTGACGTAAAAGATGTCCGAGGTAATAATAATACAACATAAGGCTTGCATTCGAGCCAGCATAGGCATGGACACACATGAAAACTAACTTTGCAAAGAGCTAACCACAACATTAGGAAAATCAAAAAGTATCACCATTCTCTAATTAATCCTCGAGTTGGAATGTGAATGGGATTATCAACACCAGGACGCAGAAAACAAAAATTGGCCCAGGCATGTCACGGAGCAGAATGTACATTAATAGACTATACCCAACACAACCAAGAGCAACAGCCATGAGAGCGTACGCAAGTGGGAACATCGGGTCCATATCTTGCCCTCCCATCTTAAAGACTAATTTCTGCTGGATATTTTTAACCACTATATATATAAGCATGACGGGTGTATGGTATTAGAGGTTGGACCTATAGCTATAATTGCGATATGTTGAGATACTCATGACTCGTGGGAGTATATTGCAGTACAAAGATATCATGTCCAGAATTATAATAATAATAATAATAATAATAATAATAATAATAATAATAAAAGGTCGATGACAACTGATAATAAATCTTTACTTTTTCATGGATATGCAACTGTTAGATATGCCCATTATTTGCTCTGTGAATCTCAATCACCAGGAACATCAAGAATTAAAATCTAGATATATACCACTATTGGTAGAAGAGAGATCTGGTTTAAGCTGTGTTAGGCAAGTCCTAATGTAATAATTAGGCTTTGCCCCTTTTCATATTAAAAAAAAATAGTAACAAAAAGATGAAAAAAAAAAAAAAAGAATAGAGAACAAAACTTGGGGCTACAAATTGGTGTTGCAATATTCCTATTGAGGAGTTTCTTGTGATTAAACAAGACAAGAGGCTAGGAAAATGGTATTTCTTGTGATTTGCTTTGGGCTTTTGATTTGAGGGTCTGCATTTGACACTTTTCATCTCAATTACACATAAAAACTGCATAGAGAAAATGGATATATAGTCCGGCTTCACTTAAGCTCAAAATCCTCTCTCCACTAAACATAAAAAAGAAGATAAGAAATGATTGCAAAACAGTCTTTAACGTATTATAAGAATTACAGTTTATTCAAGATCATCAAAAATCAAATTACAAATAATTATAAATTATTATAGGACCTATTTTTTTTCAAGAATTTGTAGCTTATAATAGATTGTTATTCTCGCAGTACCAAGAACTATTATTCTAGCAGAGTATAAAGAAGATCATTGCTAAGGACTTGGGGTGACTTCCGCCCCACCCATGAATCTCATTGGATCAGGCCCATCTCCTGGGAAATCTCTAACTCCCCGACCCCTTCTTGCATATATTAGAAAAAGGAAAGTTCTTAGAAATCGACATCTATTTACATATCTCCTATACTTTAAGCGAAATTACCTCTCTCGCTCTTCTGGGATTGTCCGTTTTGTGTGCGGACTTTCTTGGGGGACCACAATGGGAAAATTACCCATTAACCCGATCCATTGGGCCTGGAATTGGTTGGGTCAATAGGATATCGATCATCCGATCATCCGATCATCCAACATTGTCGGATTCAATATGATTGAATAAATGGTTCAACTCCGATCGTCTGACATCGATCAATTCCTACAATGTCAAATCACCCATTAACCCAACCCATCCCGTGTTAATATTAATTAAGTAGCCCGAATTAGTTGGGTTATTGGATACATTTTCCCATTGTGTTTCTATTTCTCCCAGGTGGGTAGTCTATACATTCAAGCAAGAAAGGAAGAGACTTGGCGAGGCAAGGTGGGGAGCTCAACGGAAAACCACAATCCAGCAGCTGATCACGGTGGTCGTAGGTAAGCTTCATCGACCTCAAACACGTCTTAAGCAATGTAGCCCAGCCTCCATCAGTAAGTTGGAGGATTGCGGAGTAAATTCATCCCAAAATCTCGATATTCTTGCCGGTTTGCATGTATTCTATTACGTAAATGCTGTTTTATTGGGAAGAAACCTGCACTCTACGTGAACTTTGATCGCCCAACTTTTTTTCCATGCTCTTTTTTATCGTTTAGTTATTGATCCAGGTTTTTATTTTCGCTGTTCACATTGATTCGATACTCAGAACAGAGCATGTACTTAGGGGCTCATTTATTAGATGCAAAATGGATTGTTTTTCGCATTTCCTATATCGGGGCTAGTTTTTGGGCAAGTTTTGCTGTACCACCTAGACTTTGTCTTCTATTCTCTTGCTAAATGATCCACGTTTTTATTCTTAACGTTCGTAATGACCTGATTCTCATAACCAGAGCATGTTGGGCTATATTCATGAGGGAGCATATTCAGTAGAGTAAATTGTACTCGTTGACATTTTTTGTACTAATCGGTAAATTCTAATCGGTAAATATTAATGGTATTCATTTGGTGATTGAATATATTTTTGATTCATAGCAGCGACAACCCCTCTTGAGTTTGAGCACCGTTGAAACGGCTGAGTTTGTCCGAGGAGAGTGAAATGCCTTAATAACTATTATTTGTTTTTGAAATTCACGTAGTCGGAAAGAACGTGAGCCGTCTCCTAGAGTTACTTGGTGGGAAAATTTCTGTACGTTGATGAAGAGACAAGACTTTATATACCCTCTTGTTCTTTTGTCAAGAGAAACTCATATCAAGAACAATGAATACTGAAAGTCTTGTTCGCTTTTCCTCCTAAAAAGAGATAAGACCTATGATTAGCTTTGCTCTGTTTATACCATGATAGTTTTGTGAGTTTTGGTCGTTTTGTTTTACGAATAGGCATCGTTGTAGTGGGTTGGGAAAGAATTGTATGTGTTAAGGAGGTATCCCCTTGTGCTGTGATGCTACATTTTGTCCAAGAGAAGAGTTTTCATTAGCTTAATTAGTCGTGGATCAATTGATGGGTCACATTCCTGCAATGCATCCATAAGTTAGACTCTTGCAATGAGTAGACTCATTGGCTATGATTTGCAGCAGAAGCTTGACATCACACTGCAAATTAAATTTCCTTTTGAACTTAAATTGGTAGTTCTTAACGTGTTTTTGGGAGTATGTAAGTTAAGAGGCCTAGGGAATCGCTTGATGTTTATTGTAGACTCATATCTTGATAGGTTTTGTTAAAACTGTCATCCTGTATGATGCAAAAAAGAGCTCACAACTTAAGCTTTTATGAAACACTATTGACTAACAAGTAGTGTGGTAGTTTTATTTCAAAGATATGGAGAAGAGAAAAGCTTGGAATTCCAATTGCTGCAATATCTAACGAACATCTTGATTCCATGGAGGAGACCTTATTTCAAGCCATCAAGGACATTTATAGCAATACAAGTCCACCCAACATTACTAGTGCACCCGTTATGCTTGTCTACACAATGGTAAAAAATGTCCAATGGAAATTAATTTCCAAGATAGGAATGCAAGATATTGGCCCAAGGTTCCCACTTGTGTGTGCTCTCATCTCTGTTGCTCTCAGATGTGTCACGTGCAACCTGTTGATTTACATTCTACTTGGTGACAGGCCTCGGCTAATTCTTGTTCCCTATGTCATGATGTTGATGATCCCATTCGAGTTCGAACTTGAGTATTAATTGGAGAATGGTGATGGTTTTCAGTTTTCCTAATGTTGTTGTGCGCTTCTTACGAAGTTGGGTTTGATGTGCATCTTGCCAATTCTAACTCAAACAAGAACCTTGTGTTGTACTATTATTACCTTAAACACTTTTTATATAACATTGCAAAAGTATGTGATGATGAATACAATGGTACTATTTAGTTAAGATTAAAATGCAATTCATTGAAATTGGGGAAACAATTTTTTTTTTCCTGTGTGCAAAGAGAAACAGGGGAATTGATTCAAAAATCCAGGATATATTAACCAAAAAAAAAGATACAGAACAAATCTTGGGGGACAACTTGGTGTTCTAGCACTCCCCATCTATGAGTTGCCTGCTATCAAATAAAACAAGGTGCAAGCAAACAGAATTTCTTGTGATTTGCTTTGGGCTTTTGAGTGTCCTCATTTGACTCTTCATCTTAATGGATCAGGCCCATCTCCCAGAAAATCTGTCTCCAAACCCTTTTAACACATAATTCAAAAAACAAGAAATTCCTAGTCATTGATGTTTATTGATATATGTCTGTACTCAGATTGAAGCAAGATTATTGCATCTCACTTTTTAGTTTTTTCCAAATATGTCTCAAAATACAAAAAGCCGCACATCTCCCTTTTCTAATGTGATTTCGCTTTGTTCTCAAATGGGTAATTCTTTTGTTGAAGAATTTGGGGCGGGTTACTTCCCTCTCTCACTTATTGCATGCTTCCTTTATGCCAGGCTTAGTGATTTTCATTTGTGACTCGAAATTCAGGACAAGATATTGCCTAGAATATTGTTGAGGTTTAATATGAGGATTGGGTTATGAACTACGTCTAAATTGCAATTCATGGATCAAAAGATTAAATAATCTACAGTCAAAGAAAAAAAAATCCCCGTGTCTCCAACTTCATTGTCTGGCACCGGAATCTTAACTAAGTAGTAGCATTATCTACATCACATCACATATTATGCTTTTCGATATATAAGAATTTTGAGGTAATAACAATATAGCACAAGGTTCGTGTCTTGACCAGCATAAGCACAATGCACATAAATACCAACTTACCAAAGAGCAAACCACAATATTAGGAAAACCAAAAATGGTCACAATTCTCTAATTCGCGATGAATGCTCATGGGTTCATCAACGAGAGGACGCGGAGAATGAAAATCGACCAAGGCATGACACGAAACGAAATGTACATTAGCAGACAGCATCTAACACATCCGAGAACAATAGCAATGCAAGCAAGAGTAAGTGGGAACCTTGAGTCTATATCCTGCCTTCCCATCTTGAGGATTAGTAATTGCCCGATGATTACGAGCATTGTGTAGATACACACTATGGTTTCCAGGTTAGTGATGGCTGGAATACCCATGATTCCGATGGCAAAAATCACAATTTTTAGCAAGATCTTCTCCAGGAAATGAATTGAAGTAATTCGATCCGCATGCTCTGCTCCACGTCTAAGAAATAAAATCAGCAAACCACTTATTAGTGTACAGTCTTTTGGTAAAGCTCAAGTTTTGAGCTAGTTCTTCATCACATAAGACGGCAGTCCTTCCAAAAGCTTTCAAGAACTCTACCAATCTAAGTTCTAAAAAAAAATTGATGCTGTATGACACCAAGCTTCTAGTGCATATCATAACTAACTTGTCTATGCATTGCAGGACTCTAACCTATATATGCACCGCAAGAGTCTAGTGATCTGAGGCTAATTAAGCTAGTGAAAAACTCTTCTTTTCGACAAACTGGAAAATCAGAGTACGAGGGGATACCTCCTTTAACACCTATAAACCTTTCCTAACCTACTCTAACAACACATTCACAAAAACAAGACCACCTAGATGCACAAAACTACCAGGTAAGCCGCTGCTTACCGAGTAGAAAAGCCAACTGAATGTCTTCTCTTTTTCTTATAAGGAAAAGCCAAGAAGGCTTTCAATTAATATGGTGTTCTCTTGACAAAAGAAAGCTGCGGAGTTCATAAACAGACGGGTCTCTTTAACTTTCCCTCTTACCCAGTAACTTTAGGAGAAGGTTAACATTCTTTATAACTTCGCGGTTTTCAACAAGAAATGGCAATTAACATGGATTTCACTTTCCTCGGACAAACTCAGCTGTTTTAATGGTATCCTACTCGAGAGGAATTATTCCTGGAACGAGTCCTACTGTATTCAATTACCAAATGGTTATCATGAAAATTTACCAATTCGTACTTAAAAAGGGGGGTCAATAACTACAAGAAGGCATTTTGCATGCACCAGATATGCCCGTGTACATGCTTTGCTCTGAGCAGAGCCCACTCCTGCACCACTCCTGCTCATTCAGTGTTGAATCATTATGAACATCTCAATCAATAAAAGGAAAAAATGAATAGATGGAGAAATCTGGACGGTATAAATTGGTGTTCCAATCTGACTCTCCCAATCTAACACGAGAAACAAGCCATTTTTCTACAGGCAAGTGGAAGATTCCCCTGGGCTCTTACGTGAACAGTACATCGAACGACTAAAATGCGGGTTTTTTCACCACAAAACATTATTCACGTAATGAATCAGAGATGGAAACAAGAAAGAATATCAAGATACTGCCATGAGTTTCCTCAGAATGCTTAAACTTGCAGACGGAGCTGAGCTAACAGTGCTTTTTTTATGTATTTGAGGTTGCTGAGGCTTACCTCCGAACACCACCGTGATCAGCTGGATTGTTGTTCTCCATTAACCTTCCTACTTTGCCTGATCTCCCCCTTTCTTTCTTCCTAAAAATGTGGTTTCAAGTGTTTGCAGATTGCTGTCTTCTGAACGAACAAAGTGCTTCAGGGGAATGTGAGATCAGAGTTCTCGGGGGGCGGGTTAGTTATTTGGGTTGTGCCGAGCTTTATATGGGTGCCTGCCTAGTGCCGAGAGCTTTCATATCGGGGCCAGGCCGAGCCGAGCCGAGCCGAGCCGAGCTTTTATACGTGGACTAAGGAAATGCCCCGACAGAAAAACGTCTGCGCTGATCTTTATATATTAACAAAATTCCCTCCGGGTTTACTTTTTTATATTTGACGTGGGCTCTCCCGCGGAAGTGACGAAAGCGAAAAGGCTAAATCGTCTTTTAAAGTCTGCTTTATTTGCGCCTTGCCTTGAACGTCAAGGGTCGTACTCGGAGCACCCATTTGAACCCAAGGTTACCCTGTCTATTTTTCTGTTGCTCTTTTTGTTAATATATCTAGATTTCTGTACACGTGGTTTCTAATGGCAGAGGCCCTCAGAGCAGACAATATGCACTTAGAAGCATATTCAGTCATTGTAGATCCACCAAAAAGTAAGATTTATCGCTAATAGTCATTAATCCTTTCTTTTTTTGGATGTGGATTTTTTATTCCAAATGGTAATATCTCAACATACCTCAACCATCGATAAATGCCTTATCTACATGCATCCCTAGTGGAGAATTGGTTAAAATGGCAATGGAAGCTCCTTCAAAGCATAGGCACTTCTTTAAAAAGTAGATCTACATATCTATTTAGTAAATTAGTATAGGTAAAACTCATGGCCAGAGTAATCCCTCTCCATAAGTTTTAGTACCTTTACAACTACTTACTTATATTAGAAAAAAATGATACTTAGGTTTTTTTATGATAAATAAATGATTTGAAAAATATTTTTTTAAAACGATCGCTTACAAAAAAAAAATGAGCGAAAATATTTTTGCTGTCCACAAAAATATTTAGACAAAATTATTGTTGATAATACAAATATTTTTCATTAAATAATTACTTCTGAATAAATTAAGTGAATAAATTAATAAATAATATTTAAGAACCATAGCATTTCGTGATTCATTGGTAAGCTCCCAAGCAGTGGGAGGAGACTACTAGGACTCTGACCGCGTGCCTGTTGAAGAATGAGCCGGCGACTCATATCTCTGGCGATGAATCAACAATTCGAAGTGCATATAATAAATTGAATAAGACAAGATGCAAGTGAATGGAATTTCTTGGGATTGCCTTTGGCTTCTCATGGTTCCCTTTTGAGACTTCATCTCTTGGACCCAAAAAGTTGAACAAGGGCAGTTGGTTTAACGGCTAAGCCAAAGGATCATAAATTGGAGCGAATTCCTTCCCCTAAATCTCAATTGTTCAAGCCCATTTCCCAGAAAATCTCTCTTCTCCCACCATTTTTACATATAGAACATATGTATAATCTTAGTCATCGACATCTAATGTGATTCTTTCTCAAATTCTTTTAATCGACGGCCTTATACCACGAAAAGACAAAAATGCAATCCTAGCAATAGAGGTGGAAGAAAGTTTGATTCATCACCCCTTCTTCCCTCTTCTCTGCCCAATCAAAACTTGAGATGAGGAATATGGTTTTTCCAACATAAAATATAATTGAACACTATAAAAAGGAGAGAGAGATTCATTCAACGAATAAATAGAACTTCAAAAGAAGTGTCGATTTCAGTTATGTTGCTGATTAAATTTTGTTCGTCCAATCTCACTCCGGTACACAATAATTAACTTGACAAGTTAATTACATTACGGAAATAATGCAATCTCATACTGACAAAATCCCTAAAATATGGGAAAGAACATATTAAGAAAGGATCTAGGAAATGCTCTAATTCCCAATTTCCAATCTAAAAGCCAATAATTTCCCATGCCCAAACACAGAGTCTTTGATTAAAGTATCAATAGATAGTCATATTTTATCTTTGATTTTTTAAATATGAAATCATTTTCCTGAATTTAAATATTAATTTTCTATTGGCTAAGAAAAATTTTCCATTGACTCAATTTCCTAAGTAATCCAAACGCTGAAAATAAGGAAAATATTATTTTAGAAAGTAAATTTCGCGAAACAAATAGAACATGATGTCATGAAACATTCCAAATATGCATAGAAAAAGAGGATGCAGATCATCTATCCCAAACAGTGTTTCCATTGATATCTCAGTCAATTCTTAACAATGATGGATGTAAATGAGGCATGCGTCAGCGATTTTACATACATCAATGATTGAGATATATTGAGATGTTTATAATCCGTGGAATTATTTTGTGGAATAAAGAATTCATGTCCAATTGCGAGTCGGCATTTCTCTCTCTTTGCGAAATGGGAAAAATAATCAAAATTACCTCAGACATTCGATTGGGCGAATGGACGAAGCAAGAGAGACAGGGGGGTTTTACTTATTGAGGATTGGGCGTGCTAAATACGTTGGACTCTAGGAGGATGATGTTGAAGGTTGTAGACGAGTCCATAATTTAAGTGGCTCGCCAGCCCAGCAAGTGGGAAGGGGGGAGCTTGGAGGATGGGTGATGTAAACACTTACATCAGCTAAACTGGCCATTTCTCATAAGTCGGCTCAGCTCGCCGCTTGGAGATCGTTGAGCGGCTGTGATGGGGGTAAAATAGGAGGAAAATGGGAAGTGACGAATCGGGTGAGGTAGGTTATAGAATTGGAGCTGTTAAATAATCAAAGGGGTGCATCCGCGAACTTGTGGGGAACAAATGTCTCTCCTTTTAACTTTTGATTTTCCCCGTAGGTTTTTGTTCTGGTTCCTGGAGAAAATTGTTTTAATGAAATAATAACATCTTTTTGTGTTTATAGAGATAGACTATGAGCTTTACCTAGTGGGCCAGAGGATGTGGGCCTTTGCATCTCGATTCGAGAGAAGTGGGCCAATTTAATTAGGCCCGATGTGTATATAAGTGATTGGATCACGGAATGTTCATAGTACTTGGGCCCATGTAAAAGCTGATTATGTCACACCTACGATAGTGTCCAACGGGCACAGTTGCAATTGCATGGGCTTTTGCTTATTTTATCTTCTTCTTTTTTTTCTTTTTTTTCCAAATGTCTGGTTTGCACCTAAACAATTTCCTAATGGTACAGATGGCGTCTTTGTGCAAAAGGTGTGCCTTCTTTTTTCTGCTTCGGCAAATCGCTGTATGATGCATGGTCAAAATTTGCTGCTGTTGGATATTATATCGCTAAAGTCCCTCTTATGTTTGTTTTAACTCGTCTTCTTCCTTCTCTTTTGTCCTCTCTTGGAGAAATTGCCCCATCAAATAAGCCAACTTCAATCGTCCGACCGTTCTATGGTAAGATTCTAACCCATATGCAATATTACGGCCACGCTGGTGCTGTCATTTCTTTGTGAAAGTACCCTAAAGGAAGGTCTCTTCATCGGTGGAGTGTCGATCAACATGAAAAACACCATAATTAGTTGTGGGAGAGAGTGCTTCCCATCAAATCATTTCAAGCATTGTTTGTTTTTGAGCATGTTCAAAAAACTCTTCATTTTTCAATTTCGACAATTCAATCATAAATCTTTCAAATTATGCAAATTTAGTTCTAAAATTTTGACGAATTACCAAACTAGGCCTAAAGCTTTTAACACATTGCCAAATTAATCTTTCCGACTAATTTTGGCTGGATATTACTAAAATAATAGCCTAGTTAGTGCCTCTTGTTTTATGTGATACGACGGTTCTAATGTTGATAATTTTAAATTTTAAAAAAATCAATTTTTTATTGTCTTCAATCTTTTATTTTCTTCTCTCTTTTTACACAAGGCTAGCGGCCCTACTAGAGACCTTCGCTGGCCGCTAAGCAAGAGTTGACGTCCCTCATTGGGCCTTGGGTGAGGGCTTGCAATGTGCTTTCCATCCACAACAAGGGCTTTGCGGCCCACTAGCTTTATGTAAAAAGAGGGGAAAAAAGAAATGAAAAAAATCAATAAAGATTAATAATAAAAAAATTTCATGTTAATAATAATTGCGTCACGTAAGATGATTGTTGCTGATTGAGCTGCCAAAGATTAGTTTGCCAAAATCATTTAAAAAATTATTATTAAATTAGCGCAATCAAAAGGTTTATGATTGAATTAGTAAGTTGTTACAAGATTTAGGACTAAGTTGGTAAAATTAAAAGATTTAGAATTGAATTAGTTGTGTAATAGCGTTAGGATAATTTCAACAATTTTCCCTTCATAATGGCTGAGCAAGAAAAAAAAATGTTGAGTGAGCTGTGCTTTGACTATAAATGGACTTGGAGAAAAATGGGCTTGGCGTTTTGATCTGCTAGGATTGACTGTTGGCGATTTAACTCGCGTCTTGGGCCCCGAAATATTCACGCCGCCACCACGAGTCTATTGTTTCCGGAAAATGGGAGGGTTGCAATCAATTACTCTTTCTGTCAATGACGGAACCAACTATAGTCACACCAATCGATTCGTAGTATTTAAAGTTTACATGCCCCAAAAGAGTCCCTAAAGCGTGAATTGATTGTGGTTTGGATCATCCAGAAGCTCTCTTGTCGTACGTGACTTTTCCATCTTGTGCTCTTGCATTCGACATATTTGAATATTGTTAGTGGCATATTGTTATCTCTTTGGTTCTAAATTGTTTGGGCCTTTTCCCAAAAAGATATTATGAACTTTTGAGTTGTGGGCATATCATCCTACACCTTGCTGTTGCATATTCCCATGTCTCTCATCCAAAGAAGGTTCAGCTGCGTCGGTTTTCCAGAACCTATTACAAGGATGGATGAGTTAAATTATAAGGAATCTCAATGTAAGATGATTGCTTAGTCAGGTGCATATTCTTTTGCATCGTTTCTCAATTTTGTTTTGCACCACAAAGGATTGGAAACATCATCATCATTTATACCCATTCCGGTTTGACAACATTCCCCGAGCACATGTCATTCTTAGATACCGTGGTAAAAATTGTCTGGCAAAATTAATCTTTGGGTTGGGAAGATAATATTTGGACCTAGGGTTACAACTATTTTTGGTGGCGACAATTTTTATTTATTTATAATATCTAGATAGATTTATATAAATATTTACTTACAAATTATCATATTAGTGTAACTCAAAATAGCTTGAGTATTCTGAATCGAAAGAGAAAGCTAGTCGTGTGACTTGCGAGTTTACTATTAATGAATAGACTAATGTTTTACATCGAATAAAAAATTAGTAATGATCATTGAGATGACGAAAGCATAAAATTATTGGAATATAGATCCAGGATAAATTACAAAAACGATCTTTGTATTATTGCCGCTATTTAATTTTGGTCATCATACTTTATCTTGTGATAGATAGGGTCCATAAAATATTCGCCAATTATCATTTTAGGAAAAATTTCAATGACCGGCTAAGGGAATATGCTAACAGAGGTATGCAAGCGGCTTTAATATGGAATGAAAAAGTAATTATGCAAAAGATATTACAAAATGGTCCCCATATTATTGTCGATGTTTAATTTTGGTTCTCGTACTTCATCTTACAACTAATTAGTCCTTACCCGACTTCTGATCCCAATTTCAGATATATCCTTCCAAATGCAGGCAGAAATTGGTCAATAAGGGCCCAATGAATATGCTAGTTGACACAATTTAAAGAAGTTATCAAAGATGAAAACTCCCACATGTGATTCTAATATGATTATTCTTAAGTATCATAGCTTTTATTCATACTCATGACTATTGCCCATTTATTCTGGAATTAACATTTTACGGAAGACAATTTGGCCTAATGTTGTAACTCTTCTCCTAGTCCAAATGGACTAAATTCTTGAAAGTAATACTTAAGGGTGATCATTTAGTGACAATTGCTCCTCCCGGCATCGTCCCACACAGAAAGAAAGAGCGCAGAGCCCCGGCCCGACCTCTATCCCTTTTGATCAAACCATCGTGGCCTGTAAGCCCGTGTCCACGCCGGGGACGGGTAAAGCCCAGCGAAGCAGCAGGGAGCACTAAGCGATGGGGTAGATGAGGGCGACTCCGCCCATGGGTTGGACCACACCACAGGCTGAAGTCCTTCCATGGCAGGAGAAGGGCAGGCAGCGTCCTCATTGTCGGACCGGAACAGGAAAGGGAATTCTAAAGACCCTAAAACAATGTTACTAGGTCAAGGCTTCTTAGGAGCAAGTCATGTATCATTTTCTCATTATTCGTGTTATTGGATTTTGACGTCAAATAAATATAATGTGCATTACAACGACCAATTGTTGCTTGTAATATTATGAACTACTTATGTGATATGTACTTTATGCCGACATATATTGTAAGCGCCCTTCACATGTATTGATTTATATGTTGGACATGTGTTTATTAATAAACACATTCTGACATTTGTTTTTTATTCTTTTTTGTTTTTTTAATCAATGTCACCAATTTTGGTACTCGCACAATAGAAAGATCAGAAAAGAAGAGTTTGTATACATTTAGATTCATCACAATTTCAATTTTTATTTTTTTAGAAGTATATGGATTTCTTTATTCTTTGTTATATTTTTCAATTGATATTTTCTTCAAATTTTAACGGCTAAGTGAAAATTAAACGTCATATCTTCCTATCCATATTTAAATCTATTTGCATTGTAAGATCGAGAACAAAAGTTGTTGAACAACAAAATAACAAATTAAAGCTAATGAACTTCTCTCTTTTCTGATTTTTTAAAATCAATTTCAAATTATATAGATTTTATCTAATCTCATTTTCATCACTTACTTTCTTATAAATGTATCTATTTTGATAGATACAGGCTATATCTAGATAAGTGGATTTCCAAAGTTGCACAAATCGTCTTCCAAGTACGGACGGATGTGGATACAGATTATATACTCTCTATTTGATAGATGATCGAACTACGAAGACTTCTAATTTGCACACATTTTGAGCTTGGGACGTGCTCGATCTGTGGTGTTGGAACTTGGGAACTCTCCCTTTTCACTCCTTCCATCACCACTGTCTTAAAGCACAGACACTAGTGAGAACCGGCTAACTAATTGAAGTCTTTTAAGTTCTATAATTCACCAAGATCTTTCCGCATTTTGACAACACAATGATCCCTTCAAAAGCAAGATATACGAGATTACCAGTTAAATGTAGCTTTCGTGTGAACCCCGAAGGATGATCTCTGGCGGTTCCTCGATCACCCAAAAAAAAAAATCATTTATCAAGTTGATCATATGCAAAAGGAAAAAGGAAAACCCCCATGAAACTTCGCAGTCCGGAGTAAACTACGTATGCAAAGGGATGAAGAATTGCCCGAATTCAGCCGGAGGAGGATTGAGAGCAATGCAGCGGCACCGGGAGAGAGAAGCGACAAGGCGTGAACGTGGATTATGGATTTTAAATGGGTCGGAGCTTAAATCCAAGTCGCCTATGACCTGCGACAGATCCGATCCTTGATACAGCGGGCCGGTCCAGGCCCAAAAGCCCCTGCTTCATGGGGACGTTAAGAACAATTAGGCCCATACTAGAGAAATTATATTTATGGCACATGTTAATGTAATCGATTATCCATAGAGTTAGTGCCGGTTAATTACTACTGCATACAAACAAATCTAATGAGGATTTCAAATTTTATAATAAAATCTTTACGTAATGCTTATGTCTGTTTTCCAGATATGTCATAGTGATATACTACGATAAAATGGACAAAATTGTAATTTAAAAATAGTTAAGATATAATCCTCTAATTATCTTACTTACTACTGTCGAGTTTAATCTTACAATAAGTTAAATATATTCTTCATACGCATGTGCGAATTCTTTTTATTATAGGGGAATAAAGCAATTTCTTACATCAATTTAAGATCATATATAACAATCGGTTTGATTCCTCATTTATTATCATGTAATGCAATAAAATACATAAAAATGCACACATGACCATCATTGTTGTTCGGCCATGGACCATGGATGATTAACTAGTGACATTGTGATTGATGAATGATGAAATTATCAAATAATTTTGTTAAACCAATCTCAAAAGCACAACAGTAGTGATGAAAATTATACGAGGAAGAAGCTATAAACTATATCAAACTAACAAAATCTTACCCTTACCCAAAAAAAAAAAAAACCTATATCAAACTAACAACACGTGAATCCGAAATGAAAGAATACTAAATGAGGGTGTGCGATTCTTTTTTATATACTCTAATTTCCCCTATTTTCTCAATCCCAAAGGAAAAATTTGCCTTGTTTCTCTAATTCACCATTTCTTAGTTTTGTTTACAGGTAATGCAACTCCATAAGCTTTATCTTACCAATGCAACTCGATCCAAAGTGGAATTGATGGACCTAAATGCACTTAGAATTTAAACTGAAACTGGCACTCCAGCAAAAGGATTAAAGCTTCCTTATAGGGAAGGGGCTGGTGGAAACTTTCCAAGATATGTTTAAAATAGCTCAAAATACTCTTAGATGGAGAGGACTTCGCACCAAAACAAATTCTAATCATCATCATCATTTATTCTACTATGTTATGCAAAGGGTGTTCAAGGTAATAATATAACATGAGGTTCACATCCGACCCAGCATTAGAAGGTTACCAAGCAACTAAAATACATTTAAACAACACAAACCATCACCCCAATCAATCCTCAATTGGCGATGAACACAAACGTGGCTACCAACATTAGAACACAGCCAACAAAAATCGGCCAAGGCAAGTCGCCAAGCAGGACGCACATCAAGAGACTGCACATGACACATCCAAGAGCAACAGTGATCACAGCAAAGGCAAGTTGAAAACTTGGGTCAATATCTTGTCTTCCCATCCTCAGGATTAATTTTTGCCGAATGATTTTGATTGCTTCACAGATAAGCATAATGCTTGGTGCATTGGAAATGTCGGCTGGACCTATAGAGGTATGCCTGTCCCTAATAAGCTGACGCAAAGCATTCTCAAGGGAATCAAGATCTTCGTTAACTTGAGCCACATGATCTAACACGTTCCTTGAAATAAAAATTAGCAAATCGCTTGTTAGATAATCGTCTTTTACAGAAGCTCAAGCAATAAGGATCAAGAAGCATATTGATAGATAAACAAATGAACATATGAGCAACTCATACTTGTACCATGGTTTTAGAAATGCAACATTAAAAAAGACGGATTCACCTAATTTACATAGAGTACAGATTGTTTCCTAATGAAACAACATACGCGTAAAAACATGATAAGAGATAGGAAGTTCTTTTTCATGAAAGGAAATGAAGACAGCATTCACAGTCCTCCACACTCACCTTCTTTCCAATCTCTTGATACTAAAAAAAGACACGGTAGTTAATATAAATTTCACTTCCCTCAGACAAACTCACCTACTGTTTTTATGGTATGGATACTTGAGAGGGATTATTCCTGGTGTGAGTCCTACCGTATTCAATTACCGAATGGATATCACTAAAATTTACCCATTCGCATAGAAAAAGGGGTGATGACTACAAGAGGCATTCTTACTTTTCTGACAGATTTACACCCACTGAATATACCCTGATATGTCTGTTCAAAAAAAAAAAAAATATATATATATATATATATATATATACCCTGATATGAGCACGAGCCAACATGCTCTGTTGTTAGAGTCTAGTCATGTGAACAGCAAGAACAAAAACCTGGATCAATTAGCAAAATAAAAGAAGACAAAATCCGGGTGGTACGACATAACTACCGTAATCCAGGAAATGCGAGAAACGGGCCATTTTACATCCCCACCAGATATGGCTTTAAGTACATGCTCTGTTATGAGAAGAGCCCATTTCTGCTCTTTGAGAGTCATGAACATCGTGAACAAAACCTGTCTCAAGCCTCAATCAACGAAAAGAAAAAAGTAGAGGAAAAAATCTGGATGTACAAAGTGGTGTTGTGATCGAATTCTCACAATCTAATCGGTGTTGTGATCCAGTTCTCACAATCTGAGGCAAAGAACAAGCCATCTCTACTGACAAGTGAAAGATCCCCCCCCCCCCCCCCCCCCCCCCATTGGGCTCTCAAGTATCGAACAGTACGAGTTCAGAAGGCATCAACAAGTTCACCTGATTTACTTAGAGTGCTGGTTCCTTAAACAGCATTCATGCGTAATGGAATATACACAGCGAACATGATCAAAGATAAGAACAGAAGGATATCGAGATTTTGGCATTAGTTTAATTGCAATCCTCCAAGGCTGGGCTGGTTAAGATATGTTTGGGGTGGACGAAGCTTACCTCCAACCACCGTGATCAGCTGGAATGTCGTTCGCCATTAACCTTCCAAATTTGCCTCGCTAATCTCTTCCTTGCTTGGCTGAAAATGAGAACACGGTGGGGCTGTCGCAGACCTTGACTATGAAAAATTCCCTGGGAAATCGAACTGACATGACATCTTCTACTGCTCACCAGGGCACTTATTTTTTTTGACCAGAACCAGGGCACTTATTAAAAAGGGTAACACTTTACTGAGAGTTTTTCAATGCATTAAAAAACTCAGAGTAAAGTGTTACCTGCATTAAAAAACTCTCAGTAAAGTGTTACCCTTGAGTTTTTTAATAAGTGCCCTGGTGAGCAGTAGAAGATGTCATGTCAGTTCGATTTCCCGAGTTTCTTGATAAGAAAGGCTCCCTCGTTCCCTAAGATGTTCTAATGGGCAAGTTTTTCTAAATGAGCCCACCTCACCTGTTTGAACTTTGAACTGAGATTATAGTTTTATGGGCCGTTAACTGATTTGGGCCATGTGAGATGGGTTGGTTTAAAAAGTCTAGCTACCCTTCTCACCAAAGAATCCGAATTGCCCTCTCTATGTTTTTTTTTTTTTTTTTTTGGTATTTGTTTATTGAATTGCTTATTATTTATCCATTTTTTGTCCTTTTTGTTATTATACAACTATCCTCTTTAAAAATTAGCTCAAAATTAAAATAATAACTAGATTTTATCGACTGGCAATGAAATGAGAATGTAAATGGACTTAAATTAAAAAAAAAAAAAGAAGAAACAATTTAGAGACATTAATTGTGAAAGCTTACCTCACACCTTGATATTGCCTGATGCACTTTTGAGCAGCTCACCATAATGATTAGTCATTCTTTGATTTGATTTGATTTGATTTTTTTTGTTTTGTTTTGTTTATTATCAGGGAGTTTGATGAAAATGGAATAGGTTTTTCATATAAATATGAAAAGCTCACTCCATGGACATCCAACATGTGGTTTTCCATATTTATGGCATGGACCTAGAAATATGCATTTCAAATGCTATTATATGCTATAGAAGTGAGGTTGTAGGAAATGAATTACGAGAATTTGATTTTTCAGATAAAATAAAAGAAGATTGAACTCTTAATTATTAAAAACTTAATCGAATCATATCTATTGACGTCTTCTGCAGTAGAGTTTAACCTTGGAGGTCAATGGTGTGAGTATTCTAGCCCGTTGGCCGTGGTGTATGTTTGTTCTTTTTTCCTTTTTTTTGGCTTAGGTATTGTGCATTCTTGTTAGAAAGTTTAAAGTGTTTTCCTACTCCTCTGTACTCGTTCCGCTCCTGCCTCCCTTCTTTAGCGAGAAAAATCAACGAGGAAGGAAACCGTAACTTTTTATAAATTTTTTTAAAATCATTTATTTTTTGAGAAGCAAATAGAGACTAAATGAAAACTAGACGTCATTTCTCCTTATCCATCATTCAAATGCTATTTGAATTGTAAGATTGAGAACAAAAGTCGTGGAACAATAAAATAACAAATTAAAGCTCATGAACTTCTCTTGTATCTATTTTTTTAAAATCAATTTCAAATTGTGTGGATTTTATTTAAAATCATTGTCATTGTTTACTTTCTTAAAAATGTAACTATTTTGATAGATATAAGCTATATTTAGATAAGTGGATTTCCAAAGTTGCATGAATCCTGTTCTTAATATGGACAGATGTGGATGCTTAAATTTTACTCTATTTGATTGATGATTGAACTACAAAAGACTGCTACTTCTGATTTGCACACATTTGAGCCAAGGACATGCTCGATCTAGGGTGGTGAAACTTGGGAACTCTTCTTTTTCGCTCCTTCCATCACCAATCTCATTAAAAATAGTTGACGCCATGTTTCCCATGTTGTCGGATCCCATGAAGCTTTCCAAGAAAATCTCCAAACTTAGACCAAATACGTGTTTCCTAGCTCCACGAGTCGTTAGAGAAGTCCCAATATATTTTTCTTGCGAAGAGGGGACTGTGCGATAAATGGATCATTAATGACTTTATCATCACATAGAAGGGTCAATCATTTACCAACATGACTTTATCATCTCCAAGAATCATAGCTACATTCCTACAAAAAAAAGAAAAAGAAAAAGGAAGCCCATGAAAAGAAGGGTGCGAGCTAAATTTTCATCCCTATAATTCGGCAAGAACCAGGCCCAACTAATCTTTTTGGTCGGAGGCCCAACTAATTGAAGTCTTGAGTTCAGCAATTCACTTGGATCTTTCCTGCATTTTCTCAATGCAACGTTCAATTCAAAAACAAGATACACGAGTTTACCAGTCAAATGCAGCTTTCGTTTAACAAAATCATTTTCCGAGTTGATCGTATGCAAAAGGAAAAAGAAATCCACATGAATCATCGCAATCTAGAGGCAACTACGTATTTAGAGGGATGAAGAGTTACGGGAATTCAGCCAGAGGAGGATCGGGAGCTATGCAGCGGCACCGGGTGAGTAAGGGCGCGTTTGTTTGCACCGTGTTTCTGTTCCCAGGAACAAAATTTTTTGTTTTTTTGTTTATGAGAACAAAAAAGGAACAAAAACACGTTTGGGTGCATTTCTGTTCCTTTTTTGTTTTTTTGTTCCCAGAAACAAAAAGGGAACAGAAATAAGAAACAAGAAATTCTTGTTTCTTATTTCTGAAACATATTTGAGGAACAAAAAAGAAACAAAATTGTGTTCTCCTCTGCGAGCCTCTCCTCTGGCAAGCATCTCCATCGTCGTCTTCTCCGGCGCCTCCCACTCTCCGGCATCAACAGCCGCCTCTGTCTCAAGACCATCCGGCCTCTCCACCGTCGTCCTCTCCAGCGCCGACAGCTGCTGCGAGCGTCTCCACCTGCGAGTGGGTGACAGAGCTGGGTCGCGGGTCGCTGGGTGGCGGCGGCGGTTGCTGTGCGGGGCTCGGCCGTGGGGTCTTGAGCGGCGGACGTCTAGGAGCAAAGCGGCGAGGACGGCCGGTTGAGTCGTGGGCCGGCGCGGGGTCGACAATCGAGCGGATCTCGAAGTCGTGGGTCACAGAGCGGTGAGATCTGATGCGGCGGTGGCGAACGGAGGCTCGAGACCTGCAGATGCATCGATCGGGCGTGAGGCGGAGGGGCGGTCCCTGATGCGGTGGAGGGAGACGACGGTGTGGCTCTGGGTCACCGTCAGCCCGGCGCGGCGAGGCCGACCTCGCGCCTAGCTGGGCGAGCTCGATCTCGCTCAGATCCGGCGAGGCCAAGCTCGCCTAGCGGCCGGCGATGCCGAGCCTCGTCGGGGGCCGGAGAGCCTCGCCATGGCTGGGCGAGGCCGCCGGCCTTCGTCGGCCGGTCCACCGGCCATGGCCGAGGCCGGCGACCGGCCAAAAGAATAAAAAAAGAAAAAGGAAAAAGAAAAAAGGAAAAATAAATAAGAAAAATAAGAAAGAAAATAGAAAATAAAAATAAAAATAAAAATATTAAAAAATTAAAAGAAATAAAAAAAATTATACAAACTTACCAAACGTGTTTCTATTCTTTTTATATTTAGAACAGTTTACCAAACACGTTTTTTTTGTTCAAAAATTGTTCCCTGAACAAAACACTTTTTTTTTTTTTTTTCCCCATAAACAATTTTTAAACGAAACGTTACCAAACGCACCCTAAAGTGACAATAATGTGGGAACGTGGATGGAGGATTTTATACGGGCCGAATCTTAAATCGGAATCCTCTATGACCTGCAACAGATCCAATCATAGATCCAACGGGCTGGTCCAGGCCCAAAAGTGCCTACTTCGCGTGAATGTTGAGAACAATTAGGCCCATTCTAGAGAAATTATATTTATGGCACATGCTAATTTAATCGATCATCCATAGAGTGAGTGCTGGTTTTTGTCTACTGTATAGAAACAAATCCAACGAGGATTCAACTTTTATAGAAATCTTTTTGTAATGTTTATGTCTGTTTGTCAGATATATCATAGAGACAACATAACAAAATGGACAAAATTGTAATTAAAAAATAGTTGAGATATAATCCTCTAATTATCTTACTTACCAGCATTAAATTTAATCTTACAATCATCTTTAAAAAATTCCCATATTAATTTTTATTTTCATATTTAACTCTCTCCACAAATTTTAATGTTTTCTTCACACGCATGCCTGTACTCTCTTTATATCAGGTGAATAAAGCAACTTTTTACATGGATCTAAGAACCTAAATCACGATTAGTTTGATTCGTCATTTATTATCATGTGATGCAATATAATACATGAAAATGCACACGTGACCATCCTTGTTTTTCGGCCATGGACCATGCATGACTACCTTGTGACACTACGAGTGATGTATGAATGAAATTATCAGATAGTTTTGGTAAACCAATCTCAAAAGCAGAATCATAGTGATCAAAACGGAGCTGTGTTAATCTGGTTAGCTATCTTTTTGGGCAGGCAAGTGACGAATCCAGCTTGTACCTGTCCAGCTTATTGTGCGTGTGTAGTTTAGTCGAACAAATTACTTAGAACTTGTGAGCCATCCAAGTAGCTATTTTAGTTTGAATTTTGTTGTATAGAGATTGCTGATTTTGTAATATGAGGAATGAACTATAAACTATATCAAACTAACGATGCATGTATTCGAAACGAAAGAATAGTGAATGAGGGTATGCGATTCTTTTTTATACACTCTTTATTCCCCCTTTCTCTCGTGCCGAAGGAAAAACTTGCCCTGTTTCTCCAATTTCACCATTTCTTAGTTCTGTTTTCAGGTTATGCAACTCCATGAGTTTTTATCTTACCAATGCAACGCGATCCAAAGTAGAAGTAATGGACCTAAACGCACTTAGGATTTAAAATTTAAACTGGCAAATCTAGCAAAAGGATTAAAACTGACTTATAGGGAAGGGGCTGGTCGAAACTTTACAGAGATATGCTTAAACTAGCTCAAAATACTCTTAGCTGGAGAGTAACTTTGTGCCAAAACAAATTCTAATCATCATCATAATTTATTCTACTATGTTATGCAAAAGGTGTTCAAGGTAATAATATAACATGAGGTTCACATCCAACCCAGGATTGGAAGGTTATTGAGCAAATCAAATTCATATAAATGACACACCACCATATCATAAAGCCGTAAACTATAGCCCCAATTAATCCTTCAGTTGGCGATGAACACGAACGTGGCTACCAATATTAGAACGCAGGCAACAAAAATCGGCCAAGGTAAGTCACCAAGCAGAACGCACATCAAGAGACTGCATGTGACACATCCAAGAGCAACAGTGATCACAATCAAGGCAAGTCGAAAACCTGGGTCAATATCTTGCCTTCCCATCTCTAAGATTAATTTTTGCCGAATGATTTTAATTGCTTCACAGATAAGCATAATACTTGGTGCACTGGAAATGTTGGCCGAACCTATAGAGCTATGCCTGTCTCTGATGAGCTGACGCAAAGCATTCTCAAAGGAATCAAGATCTTCATTAACTTGAGCCACATGATCTAATAGGTTCCTTGGAAGAAAAATTAGGAAATTGCTTGTTAGACAATCATCTTTCACAGAAGCTCAAATTATAAAGATCAAGAATAAGCATATTAATAGATTACAAAAAACATATGAGCAACTCATACTTGTACCGTGGTTTCAGAATGAAAAAATAAAAAGAACTGATTCGCCTAATTTACATAGAGTATAGATTGTTTCCTAATGAAACAACATACACGTGATGAAACACACATGGAAACATGATAAGAGATAGGAAGTTCTTTTTCACGAAAGCAAATGAAGACAACACTCGCAATCCTCCACACTCACCTCCTTTCCAACCTTGTGATTTTCAAAAAAGACACGTAGTTATTATGGATTTCATTTTCCTAAGGCAAACTCAGCTGTTTTGATGGTATGCATACTTGAGAGCGATTATTCCCGGTATGAGTCTTACCGTATTCAATTACAGAATAGATATAATTAAAATTTACTCACGTGCACAGAAAAAAAGGGTTATGACTACGAGAGGCGTTCTTACTTTTCGAGAGATTTACACCGAGTATACCCTGACAGGAGCACGAGCAAACATGCTCTGTTCTTGAAGTCTAGTTATTATGAACAGCGAGAACAGAAATTTGGATCAATTAACAAAATAAAAGAAGACAAAATCTGGGTGGTACGACATAACTTCCCTAATCCAGGAAATGCGAGAAACAAGCCATTTTGCATCCACCAGATATGCCCCTAGGTACAGTTCTGAGTAGAGCCCATTTCTGCTCTTTGAGAGTCGAGTGATGATGAACATCTCAATCAACAAAAGGAAAAAAAAAAAAAAAAAAAAAAAAAAAAACAGAGGAAAAAATCTAAATGTTACAAATCAGTGTTCAGATCCGACTCTCACAATCTAATGCGAGAAACAGGCCATTTTCTACAGGCAAGTGAGAGACCCCCTCAGGCGTTTGACTGAACAAGTTCAGAGTTCCAGAACCTGTTCTACATAGAGCGCAGGTTTTTTTCTCCATAAAACAGCATTCACGTAATGGAATATACAGTGTGACATGATCAGAAGAAGGAACTAGAAAGAATATCAAGATTTCGGCATGAGTTTCCCCTAAGGATATCGAGATATTGACATGAGGTTCCTCAGAATCCTCCAACTAACTAATGGAGCTGGTCTACAGTGCTTTCTTATATATTTTAGGTCGCTGAGGCTTACCTCCAACCAACGTGATCAGCTGGATTGTTGTTCTCCATTAAACTCCCCACCTTGCTTAGTCTCTCCTTCTCTTCCTGAAAATATGGTTTCTTCCAAGCGTCTGCAGATTGCTGTCCTGTGATCGAATTGCTTCAGGGGAAAAAGAGACCTACGGACTTGGGGTGTTTTTAATTTCTACTTGTGCTCTATCTTCGGTCTAGGCTGTCCCTTTCCGTTTTGGTTGGACCCACCGAAGTGCAATGATATATCAGTCTAATGTCAAGCAGATCCAAAAAATGAAGTAATATATCAGTTTAATGTCAAGCAGATTCAAAAAATGAAGTAATATATTGGTCTAATGTCATGAGAGTCTAATGTCAAGCAGATTCATCCAATGAATCTGCTTGACATTCTATTTGCTTTTTGCACTTCGGTGGGTCCAACCAAAACAAAATACTGAGGTTATTTTTTTCATATCGTTTTGTCCGTTTTTGCTGTTGCTCTACATTCGAATGCGGGCCCTCCAAAGCCGAGTTAATTCCGCCACGACTTGAATATTGAGGTTCGCGGCAGCCACTTACTCACCCATTACTTTGTTCTCTATTGTTCTTTCTTAACATTTTATTAATATATCCAGATTTTCCTACACAAGGTTCTAATGACAGAAACTCCCGGGCCAGACATGTGTACTCGAGGGCATATTCGTTATTCAGTCATTGTAGATCCACTAGAAGGTAAGATTTATTGCTAATTGTCATTAATCTTTTCTTTTAATTGGACACGAATTATTTACCTTACAAGATATCCATGAGTATCTCAACATATCTCAACAGTCAATACACGCCTCATTTACGTGCATCCATTGCTAAGAATTGGTTGAAATGCCAATCGAAGCACCTTCGAAGTAGAGAATCTTCATCCTTCATCCTCTTTTGTTATTCATATTTAAAAATTTTGTTTATTTATTTATTTATGTGATATAAGCAATCATTTAAAAAAATATATATTTTCTAAATTATTCATATTTCGAGAAACAAACAAAGACTAAGTGAAAACTAGACGTCATCTCTCCTTACCCACTATTTAAATTCTATTTTAATTGTAAGATTGAGAACAAAAGTAGTCAAACAATAGGAAAACAAATTAAAGCTCATGAACTTCTCTCGTATCTAATTTTTTGAAGTCAATTTCAAATTGTGTGGATTTTATCTAAAATCATTATCATTGTTTACTTTTCTTATAAATGTAACTATTTTGACGGACATAAGCTATATTTAGATAAGTGGATATCCATTGTTGCATGAATTATATTCCTAGTATAGACGGATGTGGATACTTATTTTGTACTCTCTATTTGATTGACGATTGAGCTACAAAAGACTGCTACTTCTGATTTGCACACATTTGAGCCAAGGACATGCTCGATCTATGATGGTGGAACTTGGGAACTCTCCCTTTTCGCTCCTTCAATCACTGGTCTCATTAAAAACAACTGACGCCATGTTTTCCATGTTGTCGGATCCCATGAAGCTTTCCAAGAAAATCTCCAAACTTAGACCAAATACACGTTTCCCAGCTCCACGAGTCGTTAGAGAAGTCCCAATATATTTTTCATGCGAAGAGGGGAATGTGCAATGGACCATTCATGACTTTATCATCACCGCGAAGGGTCAATCATTTACCAACATGACTTTATCGTCCCCAAGAAGGAAAGCTACATTCCTGCAAAAAAAGAAGAAGGAAGCCCATGAAAAGACGGGTGCGAGCTAAATTTTCATCCCTGTAACCAGCAATTCGGCGAGAACCAGGCCCAACTATTTTTTTGGTCGAAGGCCCAACTAATTGAACTCTTTTAAATTCTGCAATTCCCCAGGATCTTTCCTGCATTTTCTCAACGCAACGATCAATTCAAAAGCAAGATACACGAGTTTATCAGTCAAATGCAGTTTTCGTTTAACAAAATCATTTACTGAGTCGATCGTATGCAATTTTTTTTAAAAAAAAAAACCTACATGAATCATCGCAATATGGAGGAAACTACGTATTTAGAGGGATGAAAAATTACCGGAATTCAGCCAGAGGAGGATCGAGAGCCATGCAGCGGCACCAGGTGAGTAAAGCGACGATGCGGGAACGTGGATGGAGGATTTTATAAGGGTTGGATCTTAAATCAGAGTCCTCTATGACCCGCAACAGATCTGATCCTCGGTGCAGCGGGCCGGTCCAGGCCCAAAAGTGCCTGCTTCATGTGAAAGTTGAGAACAATTAGGCCCATACTAGAGAAATTATATATATATCTTGGTCGGTAGAGAAATTATATTTATGGCACATGCTAATTTAGTCGATTATCCATAAAGTGAGCGCTGGTTTTTGCCTACTGTATAGAAACAAATCCAACGAGGATTAAACTTTTATAGAAATCTTTATGTAATGTTTGTCTGTTTGTCAGATATATCATCGAGATATCATAACAAAATGGACAAAATTGTAATTAAAAAATAGTTAAAGATATAATCCTCTAATTATCTTACTTACCAGTATCAAATTTAATCTTACAATCATTTTTAAAAAAATTCCCATATTAATTTTTATTTTCATATTTAACTCTCTCCACAAATTTAAATGTTTTCTTCACAAGCATGCCTGTACTCTTTTTATATAAGGGGGATAGAGCAACTTTTTACATGGATTTAAGAACCTAAATCACGATTAGTTTGAATCGTCATTTATTATCGTATGATGCAATAAAATACATGAAAATGCACACATGACCATTGTTGTTCTTTGACCATGGACCATGCATGACTATCTTGTGACACTACGGGTGACGTATGAATGAAATTATCAAATAATTTTGCCAAACCAGTCTCAAAAGCAGAATCGTAGTGATCAAAAGTTTTGATTCAAAATGGAGCTGTGTTAATCTGGTTAGCTATCTTATTGGGCGGACAATTGACGAATCCAACCTGTACCTGTCCAGCTTGTTGAAAGCGTGTAGTTCAATGGAACAAATTACTCAGAACTTGTGGGCTATCCAATTAGCTATTTTAGTTTCAATTTTGTTGTATAGAGATTGCTGATTTTTTAATATGATGCGTGTATCCGAAATGAAAGAATAGTGAATGAGGGTATGCGATTCATTTTTATACACTCATTCCCCTATTTCTCTCATGCCAAAGGGAAATCTTGCCCCAGTTCTTCCAATTCCCCCATTTCTTAGTTCTATTTTCAAGCAATGCAACTTCATGACCTTTTATCTTACCAATGCAATTTGATCCAAAATCGAAGTAATGGACCTAAACGCACTTAGGACTCGAACTGAAACTGGCAATCTAGCAAAAGGATTAAAATTACCTTATAGGGAAGGGGCTGCTGATAAATTTCCAAGATATGCTTAAACTAGCTCAAAATACTCTTAGCTCGAGAGGACTTTGCACCATAATCATCCTCATAATGTATTCTACTATGTTATATAAAAGGTGTTCAAGGTAATAATATAACATGAGGTTCACATTCGACCAAGCATTCGAGCAAATCAAATTCTTATAAACAACACATCACCACATTAGAAAAGCCATAAACTATCACCCCAATTAATCCTTCAGTTTGCGATGAACATGAACTGACAACCAACATTAGGACGCAGGCCACAAAAGTTGGCCAAGGCAAGTCGCCAAGTAGAGCACACATTAGGAGACTGCACGTGACACATCCACGAGCAACAGTGATCATAGCAAAGGCAAGTCGAAAACTTGGGTCAATATCTTGCCTTTCCATTCATAAGATTAATTTTTGCCGAATGATTTTGATTGCTTCACAGATAAGCATAATGCCTGGTGCATTGGAAATGTTGGCCGGACCTATAGAGGTATGCCTGGCCTTGATGAGCTGATGCAAAGCATTCTCAAGGGAATCAAGATCTTTGTTAACTTGAGCCACATGATCCAACACGTTCCTTGAAATAAAAATTAGCAAATTGCTTGTTAGACAATCATTTTTCGCAGAAGCTCAAACAATAAGGATCAAGAATAAGCATATGGATAAATTAACAAAGAACATATGAGCAACTCATACTTGTACCATGGTTTCAGAATGAAACAATAAAAAGGATGGATTCACCTAATTTACGCAGAGCGCAAATTGTTTCCTAACGAAACAGCATACACATAATGGAACACACACAAAAACATGATAAGAGATAGGAAGTTCGTTTTCACGAAAGGAAATGAGGACAGCACTCGCAATCCTCCACAATCACCTTCTTTCCGACCTCATGATTTTCAAAAAGACATGGCAGTTATTATGGATTTCACTTTCCGAAGACACTCAGCTGTTTTAATGGTATGCATACTTGAGAGGGATTATTCCCGGCATGAGAATTAAACAAATAGTCCAAGAGGCCCGGGAAGGAGGTTGCCGTCATCCTCCATGGAGCTCCATGGAGGAGGATCATCCTCCATATGCCGTCATCCTCCATGGAGGAGGATGCTCCTGGAGGAGGCGTTCTATGGAGCATGGAGCATCAAGCTCTATGTAAGCTGATCTCCATGGAGCTTCATGGAGGAGGATCCTCCTCTTGCTTGCAATCCTCCAACTTACAGACGGAGGTTGGGCTAACAGTAGTTAATACATGATTGAGGATGCTGAGACTTACCTCCGACCATCGTTGTCAGCTGGACCGTTGGTCGCAATTAACCTCGGACTTTGCCTCGTCTCTTCCTTCCTGATAATGAAAAGAGCCGTGGGAGATGAAGACGTTTGGATCAGGAGTTTAGAAGGAGCAGGTTCGGAGGGAAAAAAAACAGCGGAAGAAGAGGCTTGGAGCCAGGTACGGCGCTCGTTGATTATAATATAAACAAAAAATAGGCGGGTCCGGAGGTCGTTGATTAGAATAAAAACAAAAAATAGGCGGATCCGGTTCTCAGTTCCTCCTGGTCCCCACTTCCCATTGGTCTGCGATGGGTTCGTGACTTCCCTCGTTTAATTAAAAAACAAAAAAAAATTGCCCCCACGACCGATGTTGCTCCATCATCTTTGACCTGTATGGTCCCCAACCCCCGAACGGGAACGCCCTCCTGATGTGCGACGCGCTGACGTGTCTTAGGAAACAGCCTCACGGCCCTCGCATTGAATCCCATATTATGGAGGTTGAAAATGAAATGGCTCTACATTGATTCTCCTGGCCAATTGCCCACAAAACAACTTACTATTAAAATAAAGGACAAAACTATGGGTCACAAATTATTGTTTTTTTCTTTTTATATGGCAAAATATTTCGAATTTATATCAAACTAAATACCACAAAAAAAAACCTTAAATTATACTCATTCCGATACAAATATCCCAAACTCTTTTTTGTGTCATTAAAAATCCTAAATTTGCCCCCAACTTGTATATATGTAACATATATATCCTTCATTTCAGTTCTATTTATGGTATATTTGTTACATTGGTATAAATTTGAAAGTAATCATGACGTATATTTTTTTTAGGGTACTTGTGTTATAATGGGCAAGTTTAAGGTTTTAAGTAAAACAAAAAAAGTTTGAGATCTTTATGTCATAATGGGCATGGTTTGGGATTTTTTTTTATTGTTGTATTAATCCCTTATATTATGATAAAATTGCAAAATGATACTATCATGAATCAATTATATTATAAATGATAAAAGCTTGTGTATAAAAATATAACTATTTAAATTACACATTTTATGAATGGTCTAATTCCCCCAAAAAAAAAAGTACCAACTTTAGATTGAATGACAATTTTCGCCCCAATTTTTTTCTCTAAAAATCACCAACTTTCACTTAAATTGCCAAATTTGGCCCCCCTTGATTTTAGAACTACTGATTGTTCTTAGCAATAAATCCAACCAGCAAGTGTGCACTTGCTGGCTGGATTTAAAGCATTATTCATTATCTTCTTATTTGAGCTGTTCATCATCTCCTACACTTCACCAACAAGTCAAAAAGATCTCCAAATTAAATTTCTCTTGCCAAACTTCGTTGTTTTATCATAATTTGACGTTGTAGACCTCGCTTGTTGAGAGACACCACAGATGAGATCTGCTAAGCTCATGACTAAAACATTTTTTCCTAAAACAAGGTTGACTTCAGACAAAGAGTGAATGATGGAGGCTAGATTTGGGATAATGATGAAAGTTTATGATATTTTAAGAGACAAAAAAAATTTAGGGCTAGAATTGTCGCTCAACTTAAAATTGGTGCTTTATTTTGGAATTAGTCCTTTTATAATATATTATAATTAATATGTGAATTTTTTTATTAATTCGTGCTATCCAATGATAAATCAGAAAGCTAATGTACTTACTTCAGTAAATATCAGATGATATAATCTTATCCTTGGGGCCAAAAATGGTGGTTAACGGGTCATATCAATTAATGAAAATATAATTGAAATATTTTTACACGACATGGTGTGAGTCTGCTTCTTTCATTTACCGAAAAATGAGCCGAACATTCTGCAGTTGACTTAGATCAGAAAAATTGGATTATTATTGTGCTCGAAATGGATAGATTCAACTAACTCAAAAGCGTTTGAGCAAATAGCATAAATAAGTCAACAAACATCAACATAAAAAAAAAAAAAGGGGTTCTTTATAAAAAATTAATAAATAGAAAAACAATCAACTATAATAATCGGATGGCCAAAAAATAAATTACGGAAACATGCATATGCATTCCACCCCGTCTGTTTTAATATTAACCGCCTAATTCCTTCGCGCGTTTCATTTTACCATACCAAAACCCAAGCACGTGCGCCAACGAAAAACATGGACTTCAACCTCAGCGACAACGCCTTGAGGACCTTCGCTGACTCCATCACTCACCTCTCCCGCGTCGGGAACGACCTCGCTACTCAAGCTTCACCTTCCACGTTTCTTCTTCTTCTTCTTCTTCTCCGCTCTCTCTCACCCACAGCTCCGGTCAAAAAGTTCGCAAGTTGCCACTGAAATCCATGTCGATCATTCCTCAGCTTCATCCATCGAGTGAAATAGCTAAGAAGTCGCTTATTCGAGCCCTGACGAGTGATGCGTAGTTTAGATGCTATGCTTTGTTAAGTAGTGGCTCGTTTTGGTCGACACAGTGTCCGAGTGAAATTTGAGAGTCCTTCAACTGGTCGCCGAGTGCTTGAAGTTTATGGCGGTGGATGTGAGGCAGAAAATTCGTTAACCTATGATGATTAAAACTTGACGTGCATACATCTGAAGTCATTGAAAGAATCTGACACTGTTGATGGGGTGATTCAAAGTCATTATATGATAAGACTACGGCAATTCAATGCTATTGCCCAGAGAACCATAAGTTGTATGTGCAAAAAATGTCGAATGGGGTAACCATAAGAAAGAACAACCTATGGATAACCTTCTATTGGGTCCTGCTGTCTGTCTTGATGATGCTTTCCGGGTTTGTCTAGTTACTTTGATGGTGTTGTATGGAGTTTTGCAACACTCAATAAGTGAAAGCACGACTGCATTTGCTTGCATAACTCTAATATGAACATACTTTTCCATGGCTTCATTTTGCTTCGTTGCATTTAACTGCCAAATAACAAAATCCAAGTTCTTAGCTCGTGTGCGGCACTTGGCACTACTTGTGCTAATTTGAAACTGGAATAGAAATAATATCGATTTGTGTACAAGTATAAACTTCTTTCTTGTAGATCTCTTATTAAGATTCTAATATTCGTATTCAACCTCCAGCTTTCCTTTCAGCACTCAATTTGTCAAGATCCCCTATCATTTGATTACCTTCAAGCCAAACCTCTTTGATGCGTTTATAGTATTTAGCGCACAGGATCAATGTAGTGCTCTTTTGAAGGTTTAGTGTTGTCAGAAGTTTGGATAGAAAGCAGTAGATGGTTTTGGATAATTTGAAACTCTTTCTATATCATTCATGTGTATAATTACACCATTGTTTCTAATACAAGAGATCTAAGTCTATAAGGAAGGATAATATACAATAAATCAAATAAAAGAACATTTCTGGCAATCAAGATCATTTAAGATCACTTCCTATCAGCACAAGATCAATTAAGATCATTAACTATCGGCAACCGTATCTTCAACAAGTGTCATTGCTCGTCTTTCTGGTGTATCCGTTAATTTACAATTGTAAGCGACTAACAAAATAATATGTGTGGGCTATCCGTTCTGTCCTTAGAACACCTATTACAAATATTAATTATTTGAGTGTGCTATGACCAGACGTGCGTCCAAAATTCAAAGGACTCTACAGCTCTTCAACAGTAAAGACCTTTCAGCTGTTTGCATAGTGCTCTAAGTTCATTATGTCGGAAATGGTGTTTTGACGGTTAAGACTGCAAACTTGTGGGCATAGATGTAAGAGTTAGACGATTCCTTTTTCTTCCTAAAAATAATACGCTCCAATTCTATTTAAAAATCAGCAGAAATGAAGTCTTGAAAATAACATATTCATTGTGGAAAAGGACTGCAAACTACTGTGATAAGTATCATTGCGTCGTATGTGCCATGGAGATGAGCTTCTCCATTTTCTTATTATGCAAAAGCAGTGTGAACTCTGTCTATCGGATTTTGCAGTGCATCAATATGACTTATAAAGCCGATGGATTCAGAATAGAGAGACCGCAGGAAGTTTGTCAAATTAGATTCCAATGTCTGCCACTTAGGCCCTGTTTGGTAACCATCCAAACAGGGCCAAATTCTAATTCTTTGTTCCCAGAATCAGTTTGGGCCTAGAATCGCGTTTGCTAAAATTTTTGTTCCCTGGAACAAATTGGGAATAGAATCAAGAACAAAAAAAAAGTTGATTATTGTTCCGGGAACTAATTTGAAAATCAAAATCGATAACTTTTTTTCTTCCCTTCGGCCATCTCGCAACCGCCGTCCACCACCGCCTGCCACCGTTCGCCGTCTGCCGCCGCCGGCCGCCGGTCCGGCGAGCTTGCCGGAGGCTCGCCAAACTAGGGCGAGGTCCGGCGAGCTCGCTGGAGGCAAGCCCAGCCACCGGCGAGCTCTCCGGAGGCTTGCCCAGCCACTGGCGAGGCTCGGCCTCGCCAGATCTAGCGAGGCCCGCCTGGCCATCGGCAAGGCTAGGCAGGGGTTGGGCAAGCTTGGCGACGCCTAGCCCCACCGGTGGCCAGACGAGGCTTGCCCAGCCCCACCGGTGGCTTGGCAGGCCTCGCCCAGCCCCGGCGAGGCCGGCCTGGCCACCGGCGGGGCTAGGCGAGTCTTGCCCAGCTACTAGCGAGGCTCGGTTGACAACGGCCGGCCTCGGCGACCGGACACAAGAAGAAGAAGAAGATGAGAAAAAGGAAAAAAAGAAAAGAAAAAAGGAAAAAAAGAAAAAAAAGGAAAAAGAAAAGGAAAACAGAAAAGGAAAACAGAAAAGAAAAAAATGAAAAAAGAAAAGAAAAAAAGTAAAAAAGTAAAAAACTTATTTAAAAATTAAAAGAAATTGATTTGGAACAGAATTAATGAGCACGGTACCAAACGTAATTCTATTCCAGAATCAGAAATTTTAGACAGTTACCAAACGGCTTAAAATGCTTAGAATCAGTTCCCGGGAGCAGAATAAAAAAGAATCAGTTTTGATCATAATCTACTCCTAGGAACAGAATCGTTACCAAACGGGCCCTTATACTTCTTTTCTTGTTGGCCACTTAAGTCCTTGACTCAATCATTTCAACTACATACCATTCAGTATGTTTTCTAACTGCGACACAAATCGGAGGATGGCGCCTGTCAAACCTGCATTAATTTGATAAGAAGCTGCACCATGCAGAGATACTTGTTTATCTCACTGCGCCAACCGTGAGCTTTTGTTAATGCGTACAAGTGGAGGTTTAAGCCAAGTTCTTGTCATATGTATGCAGGCTTGAATTGTTGACCCGACGTACAACAACCTTCTCTGGATAGAAAAAGATGCCCCGGCAAAAATTTTAAGGAGGCCTCGTCATCTGAACTTGCTTGCAAATTTTCGGATATTTTTCAAAAGATGCTCCAGCAACTGAACTCAGCTCCATACCTTCTGATGTTGCAAGTAAATTTGGTGGGAAAGCCATTGAGGTTTGAAGCTACATTGATCCTACCAAAGTGAGACGCCAGATTTACTCTTTTCGACTGAATATGGAGAAGAATATCATGGTTCAGATTTTGGTCGCAGAGAACAACTCTTTGCTACACCCAGCTGTGGATACATCATGCGGAAGAGTTTGTGCAGTATGCTCATAGCTGCAACCTAGTAGACATGACTTTTGCTGTCAAAGATTTAAAGGTATTTGATCGTAGTCGTCATTGGTTATGTCAAATATTGAGACATTTGGGTCATAAAGGCAACTAAAAGTTCTTGAATATATTACTTTACTTTCAAACACATCTCCATTGCCTTAAAGTGAGTCCACCTAATTGCAGTAATGTTATTGGAGTCACATCCAGGACCATCTATTCTGTTGAAGTTTTTCCTTCTGTCTTCCAGTGAACACGATGCTATTTAACCTTTGTTCATCTCAAGGAAATCCAGGCATTTCTTGCATTCTGCGAGGGATGTGAAGTTGACGTCCATTTGTACTTTCTGAAGGCCAGCGGGTAAGTAAATTCTAAATGCGCTTTTGTATCTCACTTTCTAATCCATTTTTTTTTTCCGTGCTTCCCTTCAATTTTGTTTATGCAAGTAGCTCATATGCAAAGAGTAGCTTTCATGCAATTAGTGCATAACTGGTTATATTAGATGACAGAATGCTAGTTATCTGCTGAGATACCAAAACGTGCTAATGCATAGCTTCACAATCACAATTGTGAAGGCCCATGGCAATGTTACGTTTGCGCTATATATATATATATATATAAAATAAAAATAAAAAAGAAGGAAGAGAGACAGTCATCGAAAATTTGGAAATATATGGCACCTTCAAATTAGGTCTGTATAGTACTAGCTTGGGGAGGTTTAAGTTCAGATGATAAATGGTTTACTTATCAAGTTTGATGTAAGATGCTAGTAAAGTATTCCAGCTAAAAATATCAGTGCAAAACTTGATGGTGGATATGTCTTTTGTTTTTTCCTTTAGGTACTAATTTCTTGGTTTCAAGTGCAAACATCTCTGCCGTCGCAGAGGCATGTAAGCGCCGATGCATAAAGAAAAAATGGAGTTCCCCCTCTGTGGAGACATTTGGTCGCTCGATCACTTGCCTCTCACACGTGACGACCTTGCTATTCAAGCTTCTCCTTCCCAACTGAATCAATTTCCTCCACATATCTTCTTCTTCTCCGTCTTTCTCACCCACAACTCCCGTCAAAAAGTTCGCGGTGGCCACTGAAATCCATGTCAATCATTCCTCAGCTTCATCCATCAAGTGAAAAGCTAAGTGGTTGCTTATTGTGCCCTGACGAGTGATGCTTAGTTTAGATGCTATGCTGTGTTAGGAATGTCCGATTGAGAAATTTGAGTCTCCTTCAACTGATTGCCAGGTCATGAAGCTTTTGGTGATAGATTGGAGACAGAAATTTGTTATCAAGTTTGTGATTAGCCCTGTTGACAATAATTACAACTTGATGTGCATAAATCTGAAGTCATTGAAAGAATCTAATCCTGTCGATAGGGTGATTCAAAGTCATTACATCCTAAGACTAAGACATTTCACAGCTTTAGCCAGTAGATCTATCAATGCTAATCGCAGAAAATGCCAAACGGTTAAACCATAGGAAAAAACCTACGGATAACATTCTATGGGTGCTACCATTTAGTCTTGGTGATGCTTTCCCGGTTTGCCTAGTTTAATTTGATGGTGTTGCATGGAGTTTTGCAAAACTCAATAAGCTAAAGCGTGATTATCGCTTGCATAATTCTTAAATGACCATACTTTTTCATGATTTACTTTTGTTTCATTGCATTTAATTACCAAATACCACTAGAAGTTCTGATTTCTAAGCTCATGTTTGGCAATCGGCATCATTTGTGCTCATTTGGAATAAATATCATATTAAGATTATTATATTCTTATAAAATCTCTAGCTTTCCTATCACAGACTCAACTCGTCAATTCTAATTACCTTCAAGTTAGACCTCTTTGATATATTCATAAAGTATCTAGCGCACATGTTCAATGCAACCTTCTTTGAAGGTACGATGTCATTGTTCATCTTACTAGAATAGCTTGACAGTTAATACTTTTAACAACTAACAAACTAATCGGCACAGGCAATTTGATTTGTCCTTATAACACCTATTACAAACGTTGCTTATTTGAGTGTGCAGTTGCCAGACATCAATGCCTCAAAACTTCAATGGACTCTATAGTGTGTCAATGGTAAAGGCCTTTCAGTCGGGTGTATAGTGCTCTTAATTCATTATGTTGGAAATGGTGTATTTGATGGTTAAGATTGCAAACTTGTGGGCATAGATGGGAGAGTTAAAGCAATCCTTTTTCCACCCTAAAAATAATATCGCGCCAATTCTATGGAAAACCAGAAGAAATAAAGTCTTCATACTGTTTCAAGGACATGAGCTTCTCCATATTCTCATGAAGCAATTTAATCAAATTTCCATAGAGTGGCCCATGCTAGAAAACGAAGTAGGTCCATACTAGAGAAAAATATGTCAATGGCCCATGCTAGAAGAAGGAATTTAATCAAATTTTCATATAGTGAGTACTGGTTTATCTCTCCTATACAGAGAACAAATTCAATGAGGATTTCAACCTCAAACTTTTGTAGAAAAGCTTTATGAAATGCTTGCCTTTTTCTTAGATATAGCATTGTGAACATAATGGACAATCCTCTAAATATCTTATTAACGTTGAACATATATCTTACAATCATTTATTACTATTTATTTTCATATTTGACTTCCATAAATTTAATTAATTATTTTTTTTTTTTGCACATTCTGTGTAATCTTTTCATAATAGGGGAAAAAACAACTCTCTTCATAGATTTGAGAATCCAAATCTCAATCAGCTTTGTTCATGTGTTCTTATCGTGTGTAATGTAGTAAATTACATAACATGCACAAATGGCCGTTGTTTTCAGTCCACAACCATGCACTAGGCATGAGTACCTAGTTATATTGGCAACTAACGTATGAAAATAAAAATTACTGAGTAATTTTGATAAACTAACCTTAAAAGTACAACAATAGTGATAAAATCAAAGCATTGTAATGTAAAAGTAGTTCAAAGTAATAACAGTACAACACAAGATTCATGTTTGAGCAAATGGCAAACAACTTCAAAAAGAGCAAACCACAACATTCAGAGACCTAGAAACTATCACAATTGTCTAATTCGCATCATATCTAAGCAAATGACAAACAACTTAAAAAAGAGCAAACCACAACATCTAGAGACTTGGAAACTATCACCATTGTCTAATTTGTGACGAATGCGAATGCCATCAAGACACAGAGGATGAAAATCAGCCTAGGCATGTCACCAAATAGAATGTACATCAGTAGCCCACACTTGACACATTTTAGAGCAACAACAATGATGGTGAACGCAAGTCGGAACCTTGAGTCCATATTTTGCCCTCTCATTGTGATGAATTTGAGCATTGTGTAGATCCGCATAATTTTTGCATGGGTAGTGTTGGCTGGAACATCCGTGTACTGGAGGGCTTCAATCAGGTGTTCCTCCAGCGAATCAAGACGTGGGATAAATGCAGCAATTTGATCTGCAAGCTCTGCTCCGCGTCTTGGATTTAAAATCAACAATCTATGTGTTAGGCGACAATTTTTTGCAAAAGCTCAAGTTTTGAGCTCTTTCTGCGTTATATAAGATGATAGTCCATCCAAAAGCTATTAAGAACTCCCAATTTAAGTTCAAAAGGAAATTTAATGCACGGTATGTGGCCAAGCATCTAGTGCAAATCATAGCTAATAAGACTACGCATTGCAAGATTTTAAACTATGTATGCACTGCAGGAGTAACACATCTATTCATTTACGGCCAATTAAGCCAGCGAAAACTTCCTTTTGGGAAAAAAATAACATCAGAGTACTAGGGATACCTACCTAACAACTACTCTAGCAGCACTTATCCACAAAGCAGAACCCCTCAGATGCACAAAACTACTTGATAAGCCCCATGCTAACAGGGTAGAAACAGAGTAAAGCTAATTGCTGGTCTTAGCTCTTCTTAGGAGGAAACGCTAGTGAGACTTCCAATTAGTATATTGTTCTTAATACGAGTTTCTCTAGACAAAACAAAGAAACATGGTGTATATACAGTCGCGTCTCTTCATCAACGATGTAAGGGAATTTTCTCACCCAGTGACTTTAGGAGAAGATACCCATTCTTTACAACTTCGTGATTAATAAAAAAAGCCATTTTGACGTGAATCATACTTGAGGGCAACTGTATTCAATTACCAAATGGATTCATGAAAATTTACCCATTCGTATAAAGAAAGGGTCAGTGACAACAAGAAACATTCTTTTTGCCATTGAATACAACACTCTTACGAGCACGAGCCAGCATGCTCTGTTCTGAGGGTCGAGTCAGTGTGAACATTGAGAATTAGAATCTGGATCAATCGGCAAAATGATAGAAGACAAAATGAGGGTGATACAACCTGTACCCACTTCTAGAAAATGCGAGAAACAAGCCATTTTACACATTTACCAGGCATGGCTCTAAGTGCCTGCTCTGTTCTGAGTAGAGCCATTTCTATTCTTTGAAAGTTGAGTCCTCATGAACATCGGAAAAAAAAACCTGTCTCAAGCCTCAGTCATTAAAAAAAAATAAAAAAAAGAGGAAAAATATCTGGGTGTACAAAGTGGTGTTCTGATCCGACTCTCACAATCCAAGGCGAAGAACAAGCCGTATCTACAGACAAGTGAAAGGCTCCCAACTGGGCTCTTAAGTGATGAACAGTGCGAGTTCAGAATGCATCAACAAGTTCACCTGAGTTACGTAGAGTGCAGGTTTTTTCGACATTAAACAGCATTCACGTAATGGAATATACACAGCGAACATGATCAAAGATGGGAACAGGAGAGGATATCAACACTTGGGCATTAGTTTACTTGCAATCCTCCAACTTACAGACGGAGGCTGGGCTGTTTAAGATGTGTTCGAGGTTACCGAAGCTTACCTCCTACCCCCATGATCAGCTGGATTGTTTGAGTTCGCCATTAACCTTCCAGATTTGCCTCGCTAATCTCTTCCTTGCTTGGCTGAAAATGAGAACAGAGTGGAGCTGGTGCAGACCTTGACTATGAAAAATTCCATGGAAGAGAAACGAGTGAGCTTTTTTTTATTAGGAATGAGAAATCGGGAAAAAGTAAGCTGGCGATTGGCGACAGTAGTGGCCCACTACTGACGCCAATCGCCAATATTGTCGCCAATCGCCAGCTCACTTTTTCCCGATTTCTCATTCCTAATAAAAAAAAAAGCTCACTCGTTCCTTAGTAATGATGTCAAAATAGGTCATGGATTCATTTTTTTGACTCATATTTTATTTATATGGGTTGTATATGGATTAGAGGCTTTTAAAAACCCAACTAAAAATGGGTAAAAAAAATGAGTCTGATTTAAATGGATTAGAACATGTAACCCATTTTTAAACCATTTAAAATATCAAGTGGGTTGGAACCTTAGAACCCATTTCTAAATTTCCAAACCAAGCTCCACACAATCTTTCCCTCTTTAACTTTATAAAAATATTTTTTTTAATAAAAAATCAAAATCATAATTATTTTTTATATTTCAATTTTCTATTCTTTTTTCTTTCTTTTTCCTCATTCCTTAACTGGTGGCTAGCACGGCAACGGCTGGCAACAGGCCAAGCGAGGCTCAAGCTTGCCGACATGCGAGCTCATGGTTGCCGACGACTGGCGAGGCTTGAGCCTTGCCGAATTTAGCGAGACTCGAGCTCACTAGCGTCGGCTGGGGCCTTGGCCTCGCCGACAATGGGTGAGGCTTAAGCCTCGCCAGATCTGGTGAAACTCAAGCTCGCCGATGTTGGGCAAGCTCAAGTCTCACTAGATTCAGCGAGACCGGGCTTGTGACTAGCGAGGCTCGATCTCGCCAATTTGGTGAGATCGAGGCCCTACCAGTGTCGAGTGAGGCTCGAGGCAAGCTCGAGCTCACCTATGGCCGGTCGCCTGTCAAAGAAGAAGAAAAAAGAAAAGAGAAAAGAAGTAATAATAAAAAATTATATTTTTAAAAATAAAAATAATTACAAATTATACTTTTAAAAAGTAGAATAATTAAAATTCGATTTTTTAAAAAACATTTTTAAAAGAATTATAAAAATTTTCCATTAATTTTTTATTGCATAAAAGTGTTCTAGCAATACCTTTTTTTTTTTAACAAAAGAAATCATAAAAATGAGCTGTGTTAGGTTTAGTTAAAGATTTTTCATGTTACGGTTTTCGATTACTTGATAGTATGTTCATTTCAAATAAGAGAAGCATGTGCATAGTCTGGTTCTTTATAAATATTTCAATTTATAGGGGTTTTTTTTTAAAAAAAAAACTTTATTTTATTTTATTTACTATTTTAAATTTAATTTGAATTTTTGATCCCATTAGCATATAGTAAGTGTGGGTTTTAGTAATATGGGTCGGGTCAAGTATGGGTCACTAAATTTACACTATATGAATATGGGTCAAAATGGGTTAAATTAATCAAATATGGGTCAACCCATTTTTGACCCAACCCGACCCAACCCACCGATTTGATGGGACTACTTGTGAGTTTACAAGAGGTCATATTAGCCCGAATGGGCGGGTTTTTTTTTTTTTTCTAAATGAGCCCACCTTAACCTGTTTTAAAAGCATGGACATAGTTTTATGGGCCGTTAACTCATCTGGGCCATTTGAGATGGGTTGGTTTGAAAGGTCTAGCTACCCCTTTTACCAAAGAATCCGAATTGCTCTCTCTATGTTTTTTCTTCTTTGTTTATTAAATTGCTTATTATTTATTATTTTTTTGTCCTTTTTGTTATTATACATATATCCCTCTTTAAAAAGTAGCTCAATAATTAAAATAATACCTAGATTTTATCGACAGGTGGTGAAATGAGAATGTAAATGGGCTTACTGTAAAAAAAATAATCTAGAGACATTAACTAATGGTGGATTGGAGATAGAAATTTGTTAACCAATTTTGTGATTAGCCCTGTCAACAATGATAACAACTTGACATGCATAAATCTAAAGTCAATGAAACAATCTAATACTGTTGATAGGGTGATTCAAAGTCATCACATCCTAATACTAAGGTAATTCGCAGCTTTAACTAGTAGATCTATCAATGCTAATCGCGGAAAATGAGGAATGGTTAAACCATAGGGAAAAACCTGCAGATAACATCCTATGGGTGCTGTTATTCAATTTTGGTAATGCTTTCCTGCTTTGTCCAGTTACTTTGATGGTGTTGTATGGCCTTTTGCAACACAATGAGCGAAAGCACCATTACATTTGCTTGCCCAACTCTTACATGACCATACTTTTTCATGACTTACTTTTGCCTCGTCACATTTAATTATCAAATAACAATAGAGAGTTCCGAGTTCCAAGGTCATGTTTGGTACTTGGCACCATTTGTGCTGATTAATATTGATCTATATACAAATATCATCTTTGTACTTGTAAATATCATATTAAGATTCTCATATTCTTATAAAACCTCCATCCTTCTTTTCACACATTCAGTTTGTCAAGATTTGCCTATCAGTTGATTACCTTCTTTGACAAAAATAAAAATAAAAAAATGATTACCTTCAAGAGAAACCTCTTTGATATATTTATAGCATCTGACACTAAGGTTCATGCAACTTCTTTTAAAGGTACCTTCCTGGAATTATTCAACAGTTTATAGTTGTAAGCAACTAACAAAATAATCTATGCAAGTAGTCTATTCTATCCTTAGAACACCTATTACAAACATTCATTATTTGAGTGTGCAATTACCAGACATAAATGTGTCAAAAGTTCAATGGACTTTGCAATGCTTCAATGGTAAAGGTCTTGTAGTTGTGTGTATGGTGCTCTGAATTCATTATGTTGGAAATGGCGTACATGATGGTTAAGATTGCAAACTTGTGGGCAAAGATGGAAGTATTAGAGAATTCCTTTCCCCCCTATAAATAATCTTTTTCCAATTCTATGGAACCAAGAAGAAAAAAAGTCTTGAAATGGACGTGTTCATTGAGAGAAAATGACTGCAAAATGAAGTGATAAGCATTATTACGTTGTATGTATCCACGGAGATGAGTTTCTCTGTGAGATCTGTCAAACGGATATGGCAATCCCCAGCATGACCCAGAAAGCCAACAGGCTCAGAGTAAAAGGATAGGGGAACTCTGGGTCAAACGGATACTGCAGCCATTTATGCTCACTATTAAGACTTGAAACAGATCCGATCCTCGATAGGGGGTAGGCCAATCTAGTATTCTGAAACTGATCTGATAGTTCATCAAATATATATATATATCAATTCAATCCTAAACCAACATTTAAATTGTACAAATTGAGTCATTCACCTTTTGACATTTTTTTTTTTTTTAATGTATTCAATCTAGCTAATTTTATCCAGAAATCGATGTATGGACGTTGGCCACGGTTAGCCAACATGGATGTGGGTAATTTTTATATTTTTTTCTTTTTTATTTATTATTTCTCTCTTTTTTTCTTTCTTTCTTTTTCATTCTTTCTCCGGCAATCGCTAGGCCTTGGAGATAGCCCGCGACCAACCAAAGGTTACAATTGACAAGGGTTGCCCTAGCCAAAGGCTAGCAAGGGGACCCTTGCCAATCATTACCTTATGGTGAGCCATTGTTGAGGCTAAGTGATAGGAGAAGGAAGAAAGGAGGGAAAAAATGAAATAAAATAAAAGGAAAATATAATAAAAAAATTGTAAAATTATCCACCTCAATGCCGCTGTGCCACATAGGCTGATGGATATCAACAATTTTCAGTCAAAAACGACTTAACAAACTACATTAGCAAAAATATTAAAATATTTAGGATTTAATTTGTTCGATTAAAAGGTTATGACAGGATTGATATAAATATAATAGGTTTAGGACTTTTTTGTTATTAATTTTCCTAGTACATATTTATACTTATATTGAAGCAACATTACTCTATTTCACTTTTTTGTTTCTTCTAATTATGCCTCAACATTCAAAAAGTCGTCTCACTTTCCTGATGTGAATTGGCTCTATTCTCAAATAGGTAAATCTTTCATTGAAGAATTTGTATGGCCGGCTACTTCCCTTTTTCACATGTTGCATGCATATGTCACGGGCCGATTGATCAACTCTCGATTACTCCTTGATTCACCCGTGCGGTCTTAAGGTTTTACCCCTAAGCAGCCTTTCACACTCGACTCACAAAACTCGTATGTAGAGAGAGAAACTCTTAGAGAGAGAAGCTCTGGATTTTGTATTGCTTGTGAATGAGGATACAATGAGGGAGGACACCCCTTTATATACAAGTATAAGGCAAACCTTGTCCGTAGATCTCCCTTAAATCTAACGGTGGAGATTGCACCTCCCCATCTACCAACCACCGGCATTTATAGCCAACTACCAGACATTCGCATTTATGGCCAATTACTAGCTACTTGCATTTATAACATATGCTTACAAATATAGTATCGCCCGCCCTTAGGAGAATACTATACATCTCGGGAACATAAGTCGAGGGTCATTAGCGTGTCACGCCCATGCCATAGAAACCTCTTGGACATGCTAACTTTCGGACCGTGACATTCTCTGATATAGCTAGTACGAGTACCTAGAGGGGGGTGAATAGGTATATAAAAGATTTTTCTTGATAATTGCACAATACTTAAATAGTTGAAGGATTTGCGACAAGTAATAATCAACGCAAGACTGAGTAAAGGAAAGAGAGAATTGAACATGCAGTTTATAGTGGTTCGGCTTGATTCAAGCCTACGTCCACTCTTCTGCACTGACAGCCAATTGGCTGGATTCCACTATGAACAAAGAGATGTTATAGTGTTGATCTTCCTTGATTTCTAGGTGTAGATGATCTACCACACTCGCTCAAGGTATCACCAAGTATAGACACTCTCTGTGTATACAATTTTGCTCAGAATGAATCGACTAATAATCAAGGTGCTTCAGACTCTAGAATTTCTCTATCGATCACGCTACAAACACAACTAGAACGTCTTCCTTTTTATACTCCTTTATGCCATCATACCGTTGGCACTTACCAAAGGAATTCCTCCAATCTACCTGTTGGACGGAATCAATCAAGAAGATCATTCGAGCTATTAAAGGAACCTAACGATAGCCCATCAATCATGTTCGCCCATACAATCAGGATCTTGGTTTCCAAGAATAGAACCTTTCAAGAATATTTCGTCAACCACCGGATCTTCAATCGATCTAGATACGAATAAAAGAATCCGTTATATTTATCCAACCAAGAGATCTTCTCCAGATGATAAGAATGAATCCTCAACCATATACTTCGGCTCTGGATTTCCTTCGTCATTGGATTAGAAAGACTGTCAATGAGAATAGTCCTGAGTCTTAAGTCTTGAGTCTTGAGTCTTGAATCTTGAGTCTGGATTGCTGAGTCTGGTTATCAACAAGTCTTCAGACTTTAAACAGACGGTTTGCAAAGATCCAGACTAGACTGATAGAAACGTTTTGTCAGCTTCAAAATATTCTGGAAAGATTTCTCCAACAATCTCCCCCTTTTTGATGGTGACAAAACTTTCTTGTAGATTTGAACAACTTTGACCTGCAAAAACATTTTTCAAGTAATATGGCTATCTCATAAAGATTAATAAAACAACCAGACTCTTCATCCACATAAAACTGGTTAGTCTTTCATGAGTAATACCATATGACAACACTTGATATAAATGCAAACAGTCAAGCATCAAGATCCACAGCCAATTCAGTCAAATTCATCAAGCATCAAGATCACTCAAGTCATACTCAAAAACAAACATAACCACAAAAACAAATTTAAAGTCAAGGTTTAAAGTTGGTTGTTCAAATTGCTTCTCCCCCTTTTTATCATCATTAAAAAAAAAAAAGGTGGGAAAGGAGTCAGGTTTGCTTGGGAATGCGCACGATCTGGAAATCTCCCATCGACTGGACTATGCCTTCTAGCCTCTTCAAGTCTTCCCTTAGCTGAGCTATCTCCTCTCCTTTGGCATTGGCTTGAAGTTGTAGAGCGAGGTCTTTCATTTTGTCCTCCAAGGTAACTGAAGATGCTTGTCTAGCATTCTTTATGGTTTGAATCTCACATTCCAGAGCATAGATTTGGCCCCGCATTTCCAGAAGAACATCAAGAATACGACGAAAATCTGCAGAATTGTCAGTCTGAGTACTTGCATTTGCTTTCTCAGATGGAGTGAATGCAGACGATGGCGCTTCTGTATAATCTTGCAGATTTGGTGTCGACGTATCATGTCCTTCTTCAGGCAATTGAGAAGCCTGAAACTCTTCTGGGTCTGCTGGAGATTGTCTTATACATTCACTATTGGCAGCATGAGGTGTGGACCTTTCTTGCTCGCCAACTCCCCCTATCTCTAGGACATCAAAAGGGGAAGAGTGATGATCATGCTCTTCTGTATCTTGATTCTCCTTCTCTCCAGATTCAGCTGCAGACTTTTCTTTCTCTTCTTCTCCTTCTTCTTCAGCTTCTTTCTCCTTCTCTCTTTGTTCTTCTTCTTCTCTGTTCTTGGCTTGCTCCTCTTCTTCTCTCTATTTCTTCTGAAGTTCTGTCGATTGAGGTACAGAACGTCTGGTTCTTATCAAGGCAGTGATTGTGAGATCTTCATCCTCATCTTCATCCTCCAAGATGAGAGTTTTCTTCTTTTTGGATGGGGCACCAATGGCCTCATTCTCTTTTCTCTTTGAAGCAGACGGTACTGGAGTCTTCACTCTGAATTTCTCCATTGCCTTGGAAAGTTCTTTCAGACGCATCTTCGTCAACATCTTCAAACCTACCACCATCTTATCGCACGGTCGAACATAAAATGTGTGTGGCGGTTCAATATTCATGTGTTTGAAGATCTTGGTCACCAGACCTGGGTAAGGCAATTGTCCCTTGTCCTTAGACATTGCTCTGTACATGTGAAAGAAAATAGTGTGAGAGAGAGAGAACTTCTTCTTTGAGTTGATTGCGTACATCAATTTTGCCTCGGAATTAGACACATTAGTCTTTGATGTAGACTTCGGCCTGATGCAATTGATCATAATTTTGTGCAGCACAACATTGATGGCATGCATCCTTGAATAGATGATTCTTCCCTCTATATCTCTATCTTTGACAAGTTCCAATAAAGCACAAGCAACTGAGACTTTGATTGGTTGATAACGTCCTCGTTCAACTCCAATTATGTCCGCCAACATGTCCACGTCTACCACATAGTCCTGGTCTCGAACACTGAATGATATTCTATTTGCATCCAAAAAACTGAGATTCGAATAGAAGTATGCTGTCAATTGCGCATAACCATCTGTGGTATCGGTATAAAATTGCTCAAGTTGAAGCAGATTGAACTTCTCCCTTAAGTTCACATTAACGGCATTCAAGAAATCGAAATCAACACTCCTAGGGTTTATCACCCCTCGTTTCAGCAGTCTGAAGAACAGATTCTCCAGTTCCTTTGATTTAAACAAATCCATCCTTTTTCTCTTCACCTTCGCAGCAACACCCATTCTAGGTTGAAAATCATTGAACATTTTATCATCGTCATTCCCGTCAGTCGAATTTGGTCCCGACATACGAGGGTCACTTGGAATGTTCACAAGTGCTTCCTCAGCCTTTCCATTGGGAGCAATTCCCAAATCCTCAATTTTTCTCAGAAAGATATACTCATTCCCATAATTCTTATCTTTAGAAAATCATCCACATATTTCAACGGAGTCCCAGTACTTTTCAACGCACGGTATAGTTTGTAAATATAAGAGGGTTTTTGGACTCTTATAGGGTCTGCGTCCTCAATTATCTCTTCCTCCAGATGTTGACCCGCACCTTGTGGGGTAGATGGCGTTGAGTGACGTGGTGGAGAGTGAATCGGGCTCTGTTGCCGACTTGATAATTCTTCCTCTTCGGTGAGATCGAAATGGGTAAGTCCCTCCTTCATTCTCTGTGGTCCCCTATTCGCGATTCTTGAAGACTTCCTCGAATAAGACATCCTTTCTTGTCGTTGAAAGATTCCTTTACTTGCTTTCCCAAGAAAAGATGACAACTTTCTCAAAGATGAACACGAAGTAAAAACCGGATTGGGAGGAGAATGCCTTTTAGGGTTTTGAAGATTGGATGAAAAAGAAAACTGTATATATATAACTCAGTTTTGAAAAGGGAAGTTCAATCGGCACAAGGAAAGTGTACGAACACTTCTTTTTAAAATCATTAACTGCCAAAATTAATCCTTTTGAAAAGACAAGATTTCGTTTTTCACGGAGACTATAAAATAACTGAACGAAAGATCATACCTTTTCGAGTTTAGATAAAATAGCAACTTACAGTCTATAGCTATAAATGTCTGAGTCTGAAGGTTTAGAGTCTGAGAGATTAGAGTCTGAGGGTTGGTGAGTCTCTAGACTTTAACTTCTTCAAGCTTTAAAATGTTGAGTCTGGAACGGATAAAATCGAATTGATTTTTCTCCAAAGGCTTTGTGAATATATCCGCTAGTTGACTTTTTAAATCAACAAATTGAATCGAGATTTCTCCATTTTGAATATGATCTCTAATGAAGTGATGTTGAATCTCTATATGCTTTGCTTTTGAATGAAGAATTGGATTTTTGGTGAGATTGATTGCGCTGGTGTTGTCACATTTGATTTCTATGCATGAGTCTTCAATCCCAAAATCTTGTAGCTGTTGCTTTATCCATAGAATTTGTGAACAGTAGCTTCCAAGGGCTACATACTCTGCTTCTGTTGTTGAGAGAGCTACAGTGCTTTGTTTCCTTGAAAACCAAGACATTGTCCTGCTTCCAAGCAACTGGTAAGTTCTTGAGGTACTCTTTCTATCGACTTTGCAACCGGCCAGATCTGCGTCTGAATATCCCAGAAGATTAAAGTTTCCCTTCTTAGGATACCAAAGACCGATGCTTGAAGATGAAGCAACGTATTTAATAATACATTTTGCAGCACTGAGATGGGATTCTCTAGGATCTGATTGAAACCTAGCACAGATGCAAACACTCAACAAAATGTCAGGTCTAGAAGCAGTAAGATAGAGAAGTGAACCAATGATGCTCCTATACAGCTTTTGATCAACTTTCTTCCCTTCTTCATCTTTGTCTATCTTCAAAGAACTTGACATTACTATATCAGTCTTTTTGCAATTTTCCAATCCAAACCTTTTGACAAAATCATTAGCATATTTTTCTTGGTAAATGAAAGTTCCTTCCTTCAATTGCTTTACTTGAAGACCAAGAAAGAATGTTAATTCTCCCATCATACTCATTTCAAACTCATCCTGCATAGACTTATAAAATTTCTTGCATAGACTTTCATTAGAGGATCCAAAAATAATATCATCCGCATATATTTGAACGAGTAAAAATTTTTGTTTTCCTTTTTGATAAATAAAGTAGTATCTACTTTACCTTTGACAAAACCATTCTGTAATAAGAACTTACTTAGTCTGTCGTACCAAGCTCGAGGTGCTTGCTTTAAACCATATAAGGTCTTTTTCAGTCTGAAGACTGAGTCTGGCTTCTTTGGGTCTTCAAACCCAGGTGGTTGTTCCACATATACTTCTTCTTGGATAAATCCATTTAGGAAAGCACTCTTGACATCCATTTGGAATAACCTGAAATTTTTATAACAAGCAAACACAAGAAATAGTCGAATACCTTCTAACCTTACTACAGGAGCGTAAGTCTCATCATAGTCTATTCCTTCTTCTTGCGTGTATCCTTTGGCCACGAGTCTTGCTTTATTTCATACGACTTTTCCTTTTTCATTCATCTTGTTTCTGAACACCCATTTGGCTCCAATAACAGTTTTACCTTTTGGTTTAGATGTCAATTCCCAGACATCATTAATGTTGAACTGTCTAAGCTCTTCTTGCATAGCTTCGATCCAGCTTTCATCAGATAAAGCTTCTTCTATGCTTTTTGGTTCAATTTCAGAAATGAGAGTCATAGCACAAGACTTTTCACGTCTTTTAGATCTGGTGCGAATTCCTTCATTGATTTCGCTGATAATGAGATCTTTAGGATGACTGGACTTGTGCTTCCAGTTACTGGTTGATTTGTCTGGATGATGATCTCTTTCTTTATTTGAATCTTCATGAACATCTTGATGCTAGTCTTCCAGAGTCTGAGATACTTCTTGAGTTGTGAGCTTTGTAAGGTCTGGAGCAGGTTCAGACTCTTCATACTGAGTTTGACTGGATTCATCTTGCGTAGAGTCCTGAAATTTGACATTCATTGACTCCTCCACAAACTGGCTCTTCTTGTTATAGACTCTGTAGGCTTTGCTTGATGTAGAATATCCAAGGAAGATGCTTTCATCTGATCTCCAATACTCTGGGTTCTGGTTGGTTCGAAGAGATCCATATGCAGCATCTGTAATACATGATTAGTAGAGACATGATTTATTAGCTTAAATGAATTTCTTACCTGCTTTCCCAGAATACATGGTGTGCATGGATCGGACTTTTGGTAAGGTAATTTGGGTAGACCTCGAACAAGCTGTTTTGAAGAGATCTTGGCTAATTGCTTCATGTTGACATAACCAAGCTTTCTGTGCCATAAGCTTGCTTCATCTTGAATTGATATTAGACATTGTGATTCATTTAGTTTCATGTCTAAGAGGTAGATATTTCCATGTCTTCAACCCATGAAAGACTGAGTAGTCTTTACTGATTCCAGAGCATATTCCTCCTTGAAAGGAAATCTTGAAACCAGTATCACACAATTGGCTAATGTTGAGAAGGTTATAGTTGAGTCCTTCCACTAGAGAAACATTGCTTATTGTGAGATTTCCAATTTTCACAGTTCCAAATCCCACAATGCTTCCTTTGCCGTTTCCTCCAAATGAAACATTTCCACCATTTACTTGAACAAGCTTTATGAAGCAATTTGAGTCTCTTGTTATGTGTCTTGAACATCCGCTGTCAAGATACCACTTTACCTTTTTCTTGACGGAGACCTGCATTTAAAAGAGAGTCTCAAGCTTTCTTTAGTATCCAAATTTTCTTGGGTCCTTTGGTGTTGGTAGGATAAACATTATTAGGCCATACTTTCTTAACTGGCTTCCAAACCATAGGATACTCTTTTTCAAAGTGATCCTGACTGTTACACTTTGAACACCTTAGAGCATTTCGACCTACAGACTTTACAAAAACTTTCTTGAAATGATTTTTGTAAGCCTCTCTCGATGGTCTTTTCTTAATTCTTTCTTTTACTTTAGGAAAATTAATCAAGGGAATTGTTTCTGCTGTCATACCTAGACCAGACTTATTGAAGTAAGGTCTTTGAACTGAAAGAACTTTTTCAAGTTTTTCGGATCCTATCGAAAATTTCTTTGAAATATTTGATAAGTCAGTTTTTAAAAAAGCATTTTCTTTCAAAAGATTATCTTCTTTTTCTTTAAGAGTAGAAACATTCATGTCTAAACTTTTAACTCTTTCTTCTAAAACGTTTTCCTTTTCTTTTAGAACTGAGTTTTCCTTTTTAAGTTCGGAAATTCTTTTGAGAGAAGTCTTAAGACTAAAACACAGTTCATCAATGTATTTAGAGACTTTGATAGGAATTTTAAAATCACTTACCTCAAATTCACTGTCTGAGTCTCATCCAGAATCTGAGTCTGAGTCTGAATGTGCCATCAGACATATGTTGGCATATTTATTATTACTTTCTTCACACTCTGTATCACTCTAGGTTTCGGCTTTAAGAGCTTTTCGAAACTTCTCAGCTTTTCCTCTTTTCTTTTTCAGAAGAGGATAGTTGGGTCTGATGTGTCCCTTTTTCTTACATTTGAAGCAGACTACATCTTTGTTTGGTTCCTCATCATCAACAAACTTGGTCTGTTATCTCTGGAAACTTTGTTTCTTTGAGTTGAATCTTCTTCCTTTTCTATTCAGTTTTCTGAATCTTCTTATCATGAGAGCAAACTCCTCATCGTCCATATTATCTTTAGAATCTGTATCATCAGAATCATCATTTGATTTTAATGCAATGGATTTCTTACCTCTTGGATCTTCGTCTTCATTAATTCGTTCCACTTCATAAGACTGAAGAGTTCCAATCAGCTCGTCGACAGATAGAGGCATAATTCTTTGCGTCTCTCTTATTGAAGTCTTTATATGATTCCAATCCTTGGAGAGTCCACACAGTAGCTTGTTCACCTTTATGGGATCAGAAATTTTTTGTCCTTGGTTCTCAAGACCATTGACAATATCTGTAAAACGACTAAACATGTCAGTTATAGATTCTCTGTTTCATTTTGAAGGCTTCATATTGACCGAGGAGAATGTTGATTCTGGTCTCCTTCACTCGATTTGTTCCTTCATAGGTGATATGTAATCTGTCCCATACTTATTTTGCTGTAACACAAGAAGATATTCTGTTATATTCAGTTGGTGACAAAGCACAATATAAAGAGTAAATTGCTTTTACATCGAGTGCTTGTCTCTTGTTTATCTCTTCCTGAGTCATTCCGCTGGTCTCAACAACATCTTTCCCTCTTTCAGAGACTGATGTAGCAGTAGGAGTGATTCCTTTTTCTACAACGTCCCATTCCAGAGGATCCTTTGATCGTAGGAAAGCTTTCATCTTGTTCTTCCAGATGTTGTAATCCTTTCCATCAAAGTAGGGTGGTCTGGTATTGCTTTGCCCTTCCACCAGCCCTGGTGCTAGCATACTAGCCATGGATCTTTTACTCTGAAGTAAAACACTTCAAATAAAGTAAGAACACGAGCTCTGATACCAATTGATATAGCTAGTACGAGTACCTAGAGGGGGTGAATAGGTATATAAAAGATTTTTCTTGATAATTGCACAATACTTAAATAGTTGAAGGATTTGCGACAAGTAATAATCAACGTAAGACTGAGTAAAGGAAAGAGAGAATTGAACACGCGATTTATAGTGGTTCGGCTTGATTCAAGCCTACGTCCACTCTTCTGCACTGACAGCCAATTGGCTGGATTCCACTATGAACAAAGAGATGTTACAGTGTTGATCTTCCTTGATTTCTAGGTGTAGATGATTTACCACACTCGCTCAAGGTATCACCAAGTATAGACACTCTCTGTGTATACAATTTTGCTCAGAATGAATCGACTAATAATCAAGGTGCTTCAGACTCTAGAATTTCTCTATCGATCACGCTACAAACACAACTAGAACGTCTTCCTTTTTATACTCATTTATGCTATCATACCGTTGGCACTTACCAAAGGAATTCCTCCAATCTACCCGTTGGACGGAATTAATCAAGAAGATCATTCGAGCTATTAAAGGAACCTGACGATAGCCCATCAATCATGTTCGCCCATACAATCAGGATCTTGGTTTCCAAGAATAGAACATTCCAAGAATATTTCGTCGACCACCGGATCTTCAATCGATCTATATACGAATAAAAGAATCCGTTATATTTATCCAACCAAGAGATCTTCTCCAGAGGATAGAAATGAATCCTCAACCATATACTTCGGCTCTGGATTTCCTTCGTCACTGGATTAGAAAAACTGTCAATGAGAATAGTCTTGAGTCTTAAGTCTTGAGTCTTGAATCTTGAGTCTGGATTGCTGAGTCTCGTTATCAACAAGTCTTCAAACTTTAAACAGATGGTTTGCAAAGATCCAGACTAGACTGATAGAACCATTTTGTCAGCTTCAAAATATTCTGGAAAGATTTCTCTAACATTCTCCCCAATCTAATCAGGCGACGCCCTCGTCGTGTCTTCAGCGTGAAAGTTTTCAATCTTTTTCTTGAATGGCCAAAGACTCTCTTCGGGCTCCCAACTGGCTTCACTCTTCGGAAGACACTTCCATCGGATCAAATACTCGCGCTTGGCCGCACAATACCTCTTCCGTATGACTCGATCCGCCAAGATGCTCTTGACTTCTCGATCATACGAGGTCTTTGCCCCGAGTGGCGCTCGTTGTGACTCCCCTCGATCCGAGTCTTCCTCATCAACTTGAAAAAGGTTTGAGCATACTTACGTGGAACACCGGATGCACCTTGAGTTTTGGCGGTAGTTCCAGCTTGTATGCGACCCTTCCAACCCGTTGTAACACTTGAAATGACCCCTCGTAGCGACGGATCAACCCCTTGTGCACGTCCTTGTATCGAAGAACCACGTGCAGCTTGGCCAACACTTGATCTCCAACTTGGAACTCCACGTGCCGTCGCTTCTTGTCCACCCATTTCTTCATGTGCTTGGAGGCTTTGTGTAGACACGCCCGTGCCAAGTTCACCTCTTCTTGCATGTTCTTGTCGAACTTGTACGCGGGCGGACTACTCCCCCGGTAACCCGAAGCAATAATGCTCGGGGTGTTCGGTTGTTGCCTAGTCGCAACCTCAAACGAACTCTGGTCGGTCGACTCGCTCCGTTGCAAGTTGTAGGAGAACTGTGCTACGTCGATCAGCTTCGCCCAATTCACTTACATCGTGCTCACGTAGTGTCGGAGGTAGATCTCCAAGAGAGCATTGACCCGCTCCGTTTGACCGTCGGTTTGGGGATGCAAACTTGTCGACATGTTTAACTACGACCCCAGCAGTTTGAACACTTCGGACCAAAAACGTCCCGTGAAGCGGGAATTCCAATCGCTCACGATCGTTTGTGGCACCCCCCAGTACTCCACCACGTGTTTCATGAACAGTTTGGCCGCTTCCTCGGCCGGGCAATCCTTTGTCGCAGGCACAAATATTGCATACTTTGAGAATCGGTCCACCACCACCATTAGAGTCTAGCACTCTTCGGACTTCGGTAGGTTGATGATGAAGTCCATGGAGATGCTTTCCCATGGACGAGATGGTACGGGAAGTGGTTCCAGCAAACCTAGCGACGATCGTTGCTCCAGCTTGTCTTGTTGGCATACCAGACAAGTCTTCACATACACCTCTACGTCGTCCCACATTTGAGGCCAATAGTAGCAATCTTCAACGATGGCCAACGTGCGGTGGATCCCTGGATGACCCGCCCACTTTGAGTCGTGGCGCTCGCGCAAGATTTCCTTCCTTAACTTCCCATGGAAGGGCACGTACAGCCGCCTTCCTTTGGTGTAGAGAAGCTCGTTCTCACACCAAAACTATCGGATCTTACCTTCCTTGGCATACCCGATGAGAGCTTGGGCTCTTGGATCATGTTCCAGCCCTTCTTTGATGCGGTCGACCCAAGGATAGCTCAGTCGACTTATCGTGTGGCTCATTAGCTCCGTCTTTCGACTCAATGCGTCCGGCACGAAGTTGGCCTTCCCCGGCTTGTACTCCAGCACGTAGTCGAACTCTGCTAGAAAATCCTGCCATCGAGCTTGCTTCGGACTCAACTTCTTTTGGGTCTGGAAGTAACTCGTGGCTACGTTGTCCGTCTTCACGACGAACTTTGATCCCAAGATGTAGTGTCTCCACGTCCGAAGGCAGTGCACCACCGCGATCATCTCCTTCTCTTGGACGGTGTATCGACGCTCCGTGTCGTTCAGCTTCCGAGACTCGAACGCCACCGATTGCATAATCCAATGCGTTTGTCTCTACCTCGTAAGGTTTGGTGTGGTCAGGCAACGCCAACACTGGCTCCTCAATCATAGCGATCTTCAATCGGTCGAAGGCTCTTTGGCATCGATCTGTCCACTCCCATGCTTTGTCCTTCTTTAGTAGGTCCATGAGTGGCACGGTGATGCTTGAGTAACTCCGCACGAACTGTCGATAGTAGTTGGTGAGGCCTAGGAATGACCTCAACGCAGGCACCTTCGTTGGCGGCTCCCATTCCACGATCGATTGAATCTTCGCCTTGTCCATCCGCACACGTCCACCCCCAACGATGTGCCCCAAGAACGGAACTTCTTCTTGGGCAAAGGCACACTTCTCGCATTTAACGTACAACTCGTTCTCACGCAAGGTTTGGAAGACTTGCCTTAGATGTTCGACATGCTCTCCCAACGTTTGGCTATAAACCACAATATCGTCTAGGTAAACCACAACAAACCTATCTAGGAAAGGGTGGAATACCTTGTTCATCATTGTGTAGAAAGTAGCTGGAGCGTTGGTCAGGCCGAACAGCATAACCGGGAACTCGTAGGATCCATACCGCGTCACGCAAACAGTCTTCAGCTCATCCCCTTCAGCGATTTGAACTTGGTAGTAGCCCAATCGGATATCCAGCTTGGTAAACCACTGAGCTCCACCAAATTGATCGAAGAGATCCACGATGAGCGGGATCGGGTACTTGTTCTTCACGGTCAGCTTATTCAGTGCTCGGTAGTCGATGCACATCCAGAGTGACCCATCGTGCTTCTTTTGGAATAGAACCAGCGCACCAAACGGAGCCTTGGACGGCTGTATGTAGCTAACGTCGAGCAGCTCCTTGAGTTGCTTCCTCAACTCTTCCAATTCGGGCGGCGCCATACGGTAAGGCGCCATGGCAAGCGATCGAGCATCAGGCACTAGCTCGATCCAGTGATCCACCTCTCTCTTGGGTGGCAGCTTCTTCAGCAGTTTCGAAGGCATGACGTCCTTGAACGAGTCGAGGACTTGGGTTGCTTCCATCGAGACTTCTTTCCCTTCACCCTTGTCGTCCTCAATCTTCAAGGTTGCCAGGAAGGTCATTTCACCCTTCCTTGCTCCTTTGGTGAGTCGTATGGCCAAGATCATCTTCCGATCACGATCCGACTCACAATGAACCAGAATCACGCATTGGCTGTTCTTGTCCAACACGTATATACATTCCGCAAAGGGAATTACAACCGCATGGATCCTATCTAGGAATTTAATTCCAACGACAATATCATAGTCGTCAAGTGGAATTACCTTTAGAGTCTCCTTGCCTTTCCATGATCCGAGTTGTAGCTTCACGTCCCTTGCAACCCCAATCGCAGGGACTTCCTTCGAGTTCACGGTCTTGAGCCAACCGGCTCCCTTCTCAACCCGTAGGTTAAGTTTCTTCACGGTTTCCTCTGAGATGAAGATGTCGGATGCTCCCGTGTCCACGAGCGCACTCACTGTGGTCACTCCAATCTTCATGTCTGCGAACATCAAGCCTTTAGGCTCCTTTGCCTTCTTGGCTTTGATCGTGCTAAGGAGTCGCAGCGATTGCAACCGCATTTCCTCCCTAGGCTCGTCCTCTTTGCAAAGAGCGGCCAGCTTGGCCTTGTTCATGCAATCCTGTGCCATGTGTGGATCGTCGCAAAAGAAACAGTTATACAAACGTACCTTCCTTTGCCCACCTTCGTTTTGACCCGCATTAGCCCGGTGAAGATGAGGACCATTCGATGGTCTAGCTCAATTCGGGTGATTGTTGAATCTACCCCGATCTCCCCCACCAGTGCCTCTGTCCCTTGGACAGGTGTCCGGTCGGGATGTGGAAGGCGACGCCTTGTACTCCACGAGCGATTCGGCTACGGTCATGGCCGTAGTGAGATCTCCCACATTGTACCGCTTTAGCTCTTGCTTTGTCCATGGCTTGAGACCCCCCATGAACTGGTGGAACACTTCGACTTCATTCATCGAGGGGATTTTGAGTAGCAACTCCGAGAACCGCTTGATGTAGTCGCGCACACCACCTTTTTGCTCGAGACGCTTCAACTCGTCATGAGCTTCCTCCTTCGCATAAGCGGGAAAGTAGTTCTGTCGGAATTCCTCATCGAAACTGACCCAGGTCGCGATAGATTCCCGCACCTATCATCCGATCGACGATGCCACCACAACAAAGCACTATATGCTAAGTACATAGATGCAGTGTTTACCCGTGTTTGGTCGTCGTTGATTCCCATGGCCTGGAAGTATCGCTCCATGTACCATAGAAAGTTGTCAACATCCTTGGCCAACCGCGAGCCCCGGAATTCCTTTGGTTTCGGCGTGTCCACCCATGGACCTTGCACTGTGATCACATTGTTCACGCGTGTAGCTTGTGCTTCAGCGAGCTTACCCGTAAACTCCGCTATCTCCGCGCGCATGGCCGCCATTGTGGCCTCCAAGGGTTCGTACCATTGGGCTAGTTCCTCTTGTAGGGTCCCTAGCAACTCGTGGTGGAGTTCTCCCATGCCGATCTTGAGCTCTTGCACTTCTGCAACCAGCTCCTCCCTTCCGGCGTCAACTCCGTCCACAGTCTGGGTCAAGTCATCGACCGATCTTTGGACATCGGAGACGAACAACTCTAGCTTCGCCATCCGTTGTGCAAGATCCCTCATAGGCTCATTCGAACCACTACGGGTCTTCTTTCCCTTGACACCACTCTTCTTGGTGTTCCGCCGACGATTAGCGCAGTCATCACTCAGGACCAGCGCCTCATCAGATCGTGGATCAGCCATTGCACTTGCGCTTGGATCGCAAATCAGCTCTGATACCACTTGTCACAAGCCGATTGATCAACTCTCGATCACTCCTTGATTCACCCGTGCGGCCTTAAGGTTTTACCCCTAAGCAGCCTTTCACACTCGATTCACAAGACTCGTATGTAGAGAGAGAAACTCTTAGAGAGAGAAGCTCTGGATTTTGTATTACTTGTGAATGAGAATATAATAAGGGAGGACACCCCTTTATATACAAGTATAAGGCAAACCCTGTCCGTAGATCTCCCTTAGATCTAACAGTGGAGATTGCACATCCCTATCTACCAACCACAGGCATTTATAGCCAACTACTAGTTATTCGCATTTATGGCCAATTATCAGCTACTCGCATTTATAATGTATGCGTACAAATACAGTATCACCCGCCCCTAAGAGAATACTATACATCTCGGGAACATAAGTTGAGGGTCATCAGCGTGTCACACCCGTGTCATGGAAACCTCTTGGACATGCTAACTTTCAGGCCATGACACATGTGTCACAGTCCGTGAATCCTCCCGTACTCGTGACACTTGTGAGTGATGCTTGGGGTTATTGGGTGAAGAGTGAGAAGACAGAAGGGACAAACACAACTGGTCCATAGGAGTGGCGTCAAGACGGTTGGTGCTAGGAATTCTAGGATAGAAGGATACATCACTTAGGAGCTCTGAAGACGAGATAGGCCTCCTGTGCACAAACTGGTCGGGAGCTAATGCTGCTCTCCTAATGAGATCATGATAGGCCAAAACCAATTGTTGAACCTAGATGGATCTGCTGTCTCACTCGATAGACTAGACGCTCGAGCGACGCTAAGCGTGGTAGCATCTCGTACGAAAAAGCATTCACCGTATTGTTCACTAGAACAACTACATAAGGAAGGCTGGCCTAGCAAATTCCGCTCGCTAGGCGCCCACGAGTCGTTTCCAAGGCCAAGGAAACTCTTGGCCCGTGACACATGCATGCTTCCTTTGTGTGAAGGAGTACATCGGGCTTAGTACCTTTCATTCGTAACTTGGGGTGCATGTGAAGATAGCGTGCAGATTATTGCTGAGGTTGGGATATGAGGACCTAGTTATGACTTAGGTCAAAATTATCATTTGTGTATCGAAATATCAATGAATGAGAATAATGTGATATCACGGAAATTACAACCATACTCAAGCTACTTAACCACTCTCAATATTTACTAACTCTCAATTATATTCAATAATTCACATAGTTTTTAACTCTAATAATTTTTCATAAAACAATCTCTTGATCGCACAAATGACTAGAAGAAGTCTGACCCACGAGATTTAATCGGTTTCCTCTTAATTGCTTCATGGTGTATTCACGAATAAGCCTCCTCTTACTTCTTTACATAAGGCGTAGACACCCATCCTTACATTTAATGTATTTGAATCCAAAAGAGGAAACTCTTCTAGAAAACTTAATTGAACTAGGAAATCTTCTCTAATTAAGAAATTTACTTATAACAATTTCCAATTCAAATTCGAGACATATCTTCATTTGTCATCATTATTGTCATTTATTCTACTTTGTGATATAAAATATGTTCCAGGAAATAATAATACATCACAAGGTTCCTATCCAAGCCAACATTGGTAGGATGCATATCAAAGCCACATTCGCAAAGGGCAAATCCCAACAGGAAAATCAAAAATCGTGATCATTCTCTAATTAATCCTTGGATTCAATGGGATTATCAACATCAAGATGTAGGTAATGATGATAAGCCAAGGCATGTCGTCAAGCAAAATGTACATCAGTAGACTGCACGGGACACATCCTAGAGCAACCGCAATGAGAGCATACATAAGTTGAAGCCTTGGATCTATATCTTGTCATCCCATCATGAAAATTAATTTCTGCTGGATGGTTTTGACAATCATGTGGATAACATGATGGGTGCCCTGCTAGTGTTGGTTGGACCTGTGTAGCTATACATGTTCCTCGTGGCTTGAAGCAAGCACTCCTCCAGAGAATCAAGGTGCTGGTTATATGTTGTAGCAATTTGAGTTCCGTTCTCTGGTCCATAACTACTTGTTAAACAATGGCTTAAGCTCAAGTTGTGAGCTCTTCTGCATCTTATAAAAGGAAATTTTTTCCAAAAGCTATCTAGATATGAATCTACAGTGAACATCAAGCGGTTCTCCATGCATAAACACATCAAAAACTGCCAATATAACTTCAAAAGAAATTTAATGGGCGGTATGATGCCAAGCTCCTAGTGCCACATTGCAGGAGTCTAACCTGTGTTTGGACAGCTGGAGTGTATAGCCCATCTTATGGACAATATATAACATGACGGTACAAGGGGAAAATACCTCCTCAACACCTACAAACCTATCCCGATCTACTCTAATAACCCTTGTTCACAATATAAAAGCACCACCCAGACGCACAAAACTACTTGGTAAGCCTCCATGCTTCTTGGGTAGAAAAGAGTATAGCTAATTGCAGGTCTATCTTTTCTTAGCATGGGTTTCTTTTGATAAAAGAAAGAGACCGTGTATATACAGTCGTGTCTCTTCCATCAATGTAATAAATTTCTCACTCGTTGACTTGAGAAGAAAGTTCACATCATTCCCAAATTTCTGAATTTCAAAAAGAAATGACAATTATCGTGGTATTCAAACTTGAAAGGGATCATTCCTGCTATGAATCCAAATGAATTCCATTCCAAATTCATATCATCAAAATTTGCCAATTCACGCACACAAAGGGTCAATAACTACGAGAAACAATCTTACTATTTCGACGACACCCACTGAATGTACTCTGTTATGGGTAACGCCCATCATCCTCTGTTCTGAGTAGGGCCCACGCCCTGTTCTGAGGCTTATGCAAATCGAGAACAAGAACCTGGATCAATCTATAAAAAGGAAAAAAGAACAGAGAAAAATATTTGTGGGGTACAACTTGCTGTTTCGACCACACGAAAGGGTTGACAACTACGAGAAACAATCTTACTTTTCGACGACATCCACCGAATATACTCTGTTTTGGGTTACACCCATCATCCTCTGTTCTGAGTAGGGCCCAGGCGCTGTTATGAGGCTCATGAAAACCGAGAACAAGAGCCTGGATCAATCTACAGAAAGGAAAAAAGAACAGAGGAAGAAATCTGGGTGGTACGACGTGCTGTTTCAATCCGACTCTCAGAGTCTAAAATGAAAGAAATAGGGCCATCTTGTACCGTCAGGTGAAAGACGCCCCTCTCAATAGACCAAAACGCGTCAACCAGTACGGGTCCAGAACACGTCAGCCCGTTCACCAGATTTACGTAGAGTGCATGCTTTTGCCCAGCAAAACAGCTTCCACGTAAAGTAACATAGGCAGTGGGATCAGAGATAGGAACAGGAGAAAAGGATCACAAGATTTTGGCATGATTTTAAGCGCTGCGCTACAGCAATTGGGATTTGGTTTGAGGTCGTTGAAGCTTACCTGCGACCACCGAGATCAGCTGGATTTTCGTTCGCCGTTAACCTTCCGACTTTGGCTCGCTAGGTCTCTTCCTTTCTTTGCCCTATTATGGGACACAGTGGGTGGCGAATATGAGACGAGGTGGTCGTCCAAGGCCGTCGTTCTCAGCTTTTCGCCCTTTACAGTGTTTTTGAAATAAAATAATAAACCACGTAGCAACCGCCACCAAGCAATGTTTCATTCCCAACATTTAATGCTTGACCAACCCCGAATAAAAAAGGCCTCGTGTGCCTTTATAATAGGACCAAATACGATACGGTATGTAAACAGTATATATATATCGACTACATTTGGCAAAGCATACGAAAAATTGACATTACATTATAATGGAAATTAGAAATAATGTTATTGTGAGTTCTCTTCAATTAGATTGTGAATGAGAAAAGAGGCAGAGCAAAAATATGAGAGTGAGTTAAGAGTTAAAGTATGATAGGCAAAAAAAAAAAAAGTTGAGAATATATCGAATTAGTTAGAATTTGAGATTTTGTTATAAGTATAATTAAGGTATGTTTTATTTTTGAGTAAGTTTAGCAAGCTTGCAAACAGCCAAAGTTTTTATTGAAAGTGATGCATACGGATATTTTATAAAGAATCGCCAATAATGCAAATCAAAACCAAAGCAGGAAGCACACACATCAGCCCCCACATCAAAAGGAATCTGTACTACAGTAATACAATTGTTTTGGTCGAGGTTAGTGATTGGCCCTGTTGAAGATGAGTAGAACATGACGTGCATAAATCTGAAGCTGAACGCATAAGGACTACTGGCGGAAAATGTCAAATGGTGAAACCACAGGGAAAAAAGCCCGATGGATGACCATCTATGGTTGATGCTATCCTGTCCTGATAATGCTTCTCTGGTTGGCAAATGAATTAACTTAATTTAACGGTGTTATGTGGAGTTTGCAACACTAGTTTGGATTTCCAGTTCGAATCAAACTGCGTTGCTAAGTTGATTAGATTGCACATATGTCGTGATCAAGGAAATGAGGGACGGTTTTTGACTTAACTTAGTCTACATATGCTTTGGATTCGATAGGTCAAAGCACGAATGCATGCACTAGCATAACTCTTATGTAACCAGTCATTTTATGACTTCCTTTTCCTTCTCTGCATTTAAATACCAAATGAAATTCACCATTCTAACCTCATGTTTAGCACTTGACACTATTTGTGCTAGTGTATAAATATCACCTTCTTACTTGTAGTTATCATACTAAGATTCTAAGCGAATGCAACCTCCAGCTTTTCTGTACGCACTCAATTTGTCAAGATCTGCCTATCAATTGACTACCTTCAAGCCAAAACTCTTTAATGTGTTTACAATAACTGGCGCACAGTTTTAGTGTGGCGTTATTCAAAAGTATAGTGCCATTGTTAATCTTTTTGGTATATTTGTCAGTTTATAGTTGTAAGCAACTAACAAAATAATCTTTGTCGGCAGTGTGTTCTATTCTTAGAGCACCTATTCTAGACATTGATCACGTAATTAGACATGGATCAAAAGTTTAATGGACTCTGTAGTGCTTCACCGGTAAAGACCTTTCAATTGTGTGCATAGTGCTCTAAGTTCCTTATGTTGGAAATGGTGTATTTGACAGTTAGGATCGCAGACTTGTTGCCATAGATGAAAGAGTTAGAGGATTCCTTCCCCATTTGAGTCAACTAATAATCATTACATTCGAATTTGAATTTCCTTCTTTTCATGGGCTCAACCACTACAAATTTCTTCTTTAAGTCCATCTATTACTTGAACTTCGCCATAACGTTAGACCTTTTTATAATACCAATTCTACTTGTAGTGCTAGCTACTCCACTGGGATTTTCAAATACAAACTCATTTACCACAAATAAAGCAAAACCAATATTGCATCCATATTTATTAGGAAATCAAACACACACATTGTCAAGCTTAATAGCTTCAGCAAATTGTTGGCTCTATAGGCCCAACTTGACTATAAGAACCACTTGGATTGATTATTGCACTAGCACTTGCCGCCTCAAAAATTTCTCGTTACAACTTCACCTTATGTTGAAGACCTTCCAAATCCATAAAAACTACCATAATCACTCGTGAAAGATTCATTAAATGTAACTTATTTGCCAACAATGGGAAAATTAAACTCTGAACACCACTAGTAGCCCCCTCATCTCGTGTATAGCTTCTTGTCCTCTCATTGAGCTTACCATTACTCACTCAAAAATGACATAAGCAACCAAATATTCTAAAAAAGAAATAATCAATAACCTTAGGGCGCATTTGGTAACGTTTCTATTCAAAAATTGTTTCAGGGAACAGAAATAAAAAAAAAAATGTTTCTGTTCCGGGAACAGTTTTTGAACAAAAGAACGCGTTTGGTAAGTGTAAAAAAAAACTGTTCTTGAAATAAAAAAAGAACAGAAACACGTTTGGTAACTGCAGTCAATTTCTGTTCCTAGAATAGAAAAAGAACATAAACACGTTTGGTAAACTGTACAAAATTTCTGTTTTTAAATTTTTAAAAAATGTTTTTTTTAAATAAAGTTTAAACTTGATATTGAATTGTCATTCTCATGAAATGCTCATTAATTTTATTTTGTCCATGGTGAGTGAAGACAAACATTTTGAACATGATCATATGGCATACTTGGTAGAACATGATTGGCCTCATAAAAATTCTTCTATAGATACTATTGACTTTTAGATAAGACTTCTGGCCAAAAGGGGGGGGGGGGGGAAGAAGAATTTTGCACATGATTCGGACATTGATGATGATCCAAGTGAAAAATAGGATTTAAGATTACCGTCGTTTTGGAAAGAAAGGTCCAAATGATTGTCTAGATTACTGAATGAGTTCGATCTAACTTTAAAGTAATTATTGATATCTACTTCATTAGACTTGTATGAGTCATAATTCAACTTTAGATGTGTTGCGTAACAAAGAAATTGTGCAAGTTTCTCTAGATTTTGAGAGGTGTCACGAATTGTCGTTAATCTTGATTCGATAACACACAACATAAGATGAGTGTATAGCCCTTTAATCAATAAAGTGTGAGGTTAAGCATTTATGAGGATAATGGGTAAACGTTGGAAAGATACACCCAAGTGGATTTCGTTTTGGTAATTGACTGGGCATTCCTGCATTGGAAACCGATCGATATTGCTGAGCTAATGATGGAGCTTTACCACTTTTGCCAATCATAAATATTAATTGAATACACAAGACCATCATTCTTGAACCGAAGAAAACAGAAGACACATGATGATCGAACGCAAAGTCCAATTTGATAAAAAAAACATGAATGAAGTAACGGTGGATAAGAAGACAGCCAAAGTTCTTCCAGGACTCATTGGTGTTTCTTCCATTCCATTACACTGCCAACTATAAACTGTCCTTGCTAAATTCCCATCCACGGAAGGAGGAGGAGTAGAACAAGCATTTTACAAAATTCGACTGTTCTTCCGCTCAAGTGTTCTTTCTTCTCTTTATTTTGGGAAGAAAGAGACGGATGCATAATCTTAAACTCTAGAATGACCTAATCAAGGCAAAACAAACGATCATCCCTCCATGCCTCCACCATCACATGTACTGTAAGTGTATGCATGCCATTTTTGTCACTGTGGAAGTTGCCTGCAGGTTGGACAATACCACTTTCCCTTGAATCTTGTCTCTGGTGTCAGCCCAACGCACGAGTAATGGAACCATTCACCTCCTTGGCACTGTCAATCACAGTTGGGACATTAGAGAAGAGTGTCCACCAATCAAAAAGAATTGTTGAAAAAGGGAACATTGACAATGCTATAACTGTCATTGCTGAGAAACTACTAAGGAAACACCCAAAGGTAGGGCAGCTACTCATTCTGCAACAGATAAAATATTTACACAGTACATAAATGTTTTATTGCGTGGTATGCAATAGAGCTACTTTTCCTTTCATGGCAATTTTTACCACTTCACCTTTTTTATTCACTTGCTAACCAAAAACCGTTTTGAAGAGTGACATTTTTGTTGGCTGAATGTTTTGACAAATGACATTGAATGTGTCACGCCCCGATCCTCCGAGCGCGCGCACATCCCACTGCGGTCGATAGAAATGCGACTTCCTAGGACACGTCGCCGACCCATTCATTTTTATTGCACATGCGGAAGCGAAACAAATCCCCCGACAACATTTAACTTGGGATAGAAAAGCAGGCAATCAATCACAACCAAACAAGCTTTCTTATAAACACATAGGTTTATATACAACACTGGATTGACTATAAAATAGACCGGCTCAACAAAAAGGGAACTGTCCTATGACCAACTTGTCAGACACGTTCACCAATTCTTCAGCCTCCACCTTCCGAACTCCAGGACTTCCGGTCCTCCACGACCGTCATCTAGGGACCTGAAATATTATCCCACAACCGGGATGAGACTACGTCTCAGCGAGTCCTACCCTCTAAAACTCAATTAGGGAGAAAATACGCCTCAGGGCGCTCTAGCCACACAAATAGGATAGATGACTTACCTCGCCTCAGTCCCTTTCCTGCACGTCAGTACAATTCATATTCAACAATGCTCGCACAAGCTGAAACTACCGACATACCCATCGGTCTATCAATTCAGTCAATCCAATCAATATCATACGATCCACACATCTATCAATTCATATCATCTATTAAACCATACCATCTATTCATCCATCAATACAATTACGGCTCACACAAGCTGAAATGGATGCAATGCTCTCACAAGCTGATATAGATGGTAGCTCGCACAAGCTGATATATACATAGATCGTGCTCGCACAAGCTGATAAAACGATCTTAGCTCACCAGAAGCTGCCGTATATATATATATATATATATATATATATATATATATATATATATATATGTGCATATCATAATTGCTCTCCCAAGCTGATATATATATAAACCAATTGCTCGCCAAAGCTTATCATTCAATAATAAACCAACTCATATCTCAATTCAATCAATCAATCAATCCAATCGATTCAAACTGGTCATACAAACCAATTACGGTGCTAAAAGCTAACACCGGGTATTTTCAAGTTAAACACCACAACTTCATGAATTTCACACAATTCCACACTTTTGGAATTATTCACCATAATCATCAATCACTCAATTTCTCAATTTAAACATACAATTAACACAAACCGACCACACTGCTGCGATCAGCGCGAAATTCTAACGACCGGCCATCCCGGCATAATTTTCGAAATTATTAAATAATTAAATTTAATTCCGAAAATTAAATAATTAAATAATATTTTATAATAATATAATTTAATAAAATAATATTTATAAATTCGAAATAATTATTTAATTAAAAATAATTAATTAGGGCTTAAACTAGATTACACTAATTTAACCATACAATTAGCCCTAATTAAACATCCATTAAACTAATCATACAACTAATCTAAATTACATTAAAATAATCTAATTTAATCACATAAACCTAATTAGACTAATCTAAACACCCCTTAAGCGTCATTAACTCACTAAGCAAGAATTAGAGGATAAACTCACCAGATTAACATTCCGGCGAGTCCACGGCGAAGGCGACGCCAAGGCGGTTGATAAACCCCAAAGCGGCGACACCAACGGAGGCCGGGAAGACAATGAAAACGGGCCTCGAAGTCTCCAAAACCTTGCTGTCTTCTGCTTCTGATCTGGACTGAACTGCAGAGAAGAAACCAGCAACTTCAACGGCGAAAACGGGCCGATCGGAGCTCCGGCGAGCGGGTGGTTGGCAACCAATGGCTCCTGAGGGTCTTGGGGATCTTGTAGGAGGTTGGGACGGGCAAAGGAACGGTCGGAATGGGGCGAAACAGCAAGAAAACCCGAAACAGGCGGAACCGGGCGAGTCCAGACGGTCCGGCGAGCGGCATCTTCTCTCAGGATTTCGGGACAGTCGGAGAATCGTTCCGGCGAGAGGCGAGGTGCTCCGGAACGGTCTGGATGTCCTCGTCACGGACATGTGTGGAGCGTTCGCTGGTTCATCCGGGAAGTTGACTTTTAACTCGAATCTTTGGCGAAAGGTCAGCTGGAGCAGAAACTGGAACGAGGAGAAAACAGGGGAGGAAAACGGCCGACGATGGCCTTCCGGGCGTGCGACGATGGAGGGACTGGTGCTGCTCGGTTCCTCTGGTTTTTGCTGAGCTTATCTCCTTCAACAACAATGGAGAAAGCCAAGAAAAGAGGAAGAAGATGATCAGCTGAAGAGGGGGGCCTCCTTGGTGGCTCACTAGAGCTCAACACTTGTCTAAACCTCATTTGCTTTGCCCCCACCATGACATCACATGACATCATCCACTCTCTCTCCTCAATCTTCCTCCACAACCTTGCCAATAGGTGCAAAATAGCTCTCCCCCCATGGCATACGAATTTGTTACATTTCCCTCTTCAATCTCAATCATTTTCATCCAATTCTCAACCAAACACATCCAATTGAAGCCTAATTAAATTAACCCATGTGTCCTTGGCCTTCTCACGACATTTCCCCATCAAATGATCCAACTTGCATCCCAAAGATTCAATCAAAAACGACCCTCTGATAATTCCGAACAAAAACGGCTTACTTTGCTTTTCTGCCAAAAATCTCGGTTTGTAGAAAAATCTTCTGGAGATGAATCGACATTCCTAAAATGAATTGTGACTTGATAGAACTTCCAATTTCTGTAATCGGGTTCAATTTCACGGTTAAATTCAATCTGGCACGACTTTAGCGCGTCCTAATCTACAGGGTAGCTTTTAGGAATTTTCTGTGCAATTGACCTGTGGTTGATTATTTTCAAGCCACAAAGTGCATCTTCGACACATTGGTGACTCTTGATTGTCGTAGAAATCTGGAAAGGAAAGTAAAACTTCAAGGAAAAAGAACTGTCTTATAAAGAAGGTCTCACATTTTCGTTGTCACAGACAATCATGTCTCCAAATGACACCTAGCAGTCACAACGATTCAATTGGTTAAATACCAAAGCTATAAAAGTCATCACGACATAGGGCAGTAGCACTTCAAATTAAAAGTAACTTCAAATTTTTACGGAAGGGTGAAAAAACTGAGGACCTGATGACAGACACAATAGGTGGGTTCATCTGGATCAATGGGTTGATCAACATCTGGGGCAGCAAAGTCCCTTCTATGACTTCCCGGAGGAGGCATGAGTTCAAAATCTCTATCCTGCTCGCGGTCCCAGTCCCCCCTGTAATCAGGCCTCTTGAATGATTGAGATTGAGGTGTTCCATATAGGGACCTGCACCTTTCACTTTTAGGAATTAAAGGCAATGGAGGAAGAACTGCTGGCTCATCTGGAGGTATTTTTCCTTCTGTTTGTGTCATAAAGGGGAAAAAACAGAAGAAACAAACAAGCATAAGCAAATTAGCTATGAGGAGATGAAAACAACATGACACAGAAATTTCAGGCACACACTTATCAGCCAAATCAAGCAGAGACCTGCAGTGCCATTGCCTAAGATCTCTCAGAAGAGTAAGTTATACTCATCAGAGCATATATTCATTGCTTCTTTTCTTCTTCTTGATGCTATAGCACACAATGGCCCCAAGTGCAAGCACATACTTACACATGCATATCCTTCAAAATCCATGCCCCTCATCAAAATGGACTTTGTTTATATAATTATGGACCACGAGTCTCCCTCCATGCCCCTCTCTCTCTCTCTCTCTCTCTCTCTCTCTCTCTCTCTCTCTATGGACCACGAGTCTCCCTCCATCCCTCTCTCATGATAGACATCATAAGCTGGAATTACTAATTCCAAATGCTTTTCACCAATTTAAGCCGAAGCAAGGATTTTTTTGCCTGCTTTTTACAATCCTCTGCACAAGCAATTTTAAGGATTAGTCTGGTCTCATAGTTGAGCTCCGTTTGACAGGGTATATGAAAGTGTATATCAGTCCGTAATCAAATTGCTCACAAATAAGTTGAACAAATTGACCAAATAAATCCACAGACAGTAACAAATCAGGAACTCACAAATATTGTGAACAAATCGAGTTGCTCTGCCGCTCGAGCGACCCGAGCTGCTCTGCCGAGCAACCACAGTAGCTCGAGCTCGGCAGAGCAGCTCTAGCGAGCAGCCGTCGCCCAGATCTGCCGCAGATTTGGGCGAGCGACAAGTGCGACGCTCGCTTGAGGCTCGAGCGAGCTGTCGCTGGAGCGACCATCCCGGCTGTCGGCGAAGGTGGCTCTCGCCGAAGCCCTCTTCGAACGGAGATGGAGGAGCAGCAGAAACTTACCTGGATTCGGAAGCTTCAGCCGGTGAAGGAGCACCACCAGTCGGCGCCTGAGAGTCAGCCGAGTGGGGAGGCGTCGGAGAGTCGCCGGAGAGTCAGCTAGAGTGGGAGGCGCCAGAGAGAAGGGTGAGATGCCGAGAGCACGAACGAAAGCTTCGGGCACGAACGAACGCTCCTCCAGAAGTGTTCCGGTTTTGTTCTTTTATTTTTGTTCTTTTTAACAATCCGAGAAGTGTTTCTGGAGAACAAAAACAAGTTTTTTTTTTGTTTCTATTTTTTGTTTCAATTTTGTTTCAAGAACGAAAAAACAAAAAAAGAACAGAAATGCAAACAAACGCGTTTCTGTTCTTTTTTTTGTTCCCGAGAACAAAAAAACACAAATTCTGTTTTTAAACAGTTTTCAGAAGTGAAAACATGCAGGGCCTTACCTAATTATAATTTATTGGGAGTCCGACATCCAATCCATTCACTAGGTAACTTGTTGTGCTAGGCACAGTTGCAAGGAACTTCCTAGCCATACTAGTATTAGACAGCATTTATGAGCCGTCTTTAGTAATGTTTTACTTATCAACTTTGCAATATTTTATGGTTCATCAGTATTAATGTGTGTCTCATTATGCTCTCCTCATTGCAAAATTTGTTTAACAGTTTTGAGTAAAACTCCATGCTACTATTAGTCTGGACATATTTGATTATCTTACTAGGATCAAAGCTCAACCTCAACTTTTATTAATAAAAAAGCTTCAAGTAATGCTTATGTCTTCTTTTAGATATATTATTATGACATAGTAGAACAAAATGGACAGAATTATAACTTAAAAATAGTTAAGATGTAATCCTCTAAATATCTTACTTACTAACATTGAATTTAAATCTTACAATCTTTTATATTTTTTTCTTAATTTGCAATTATATATTTAAGGGAAAATTTCAACTAAGGACCTACAGTGCCATCATTTTCTCAAAAGAGGATCTAAAGTGATTTTTTTTTTTTTGGTAAAGGTAAAGAATTTTATAGCTTGGAAAAAAGAACAACAGACGGCGCCAAAACTTACACTCTAATTGCAACAACAAGCAGAGTGGAGGGGAGCCGAAACAAGAAAGCTACAAGGCAGAGAGAAGAAAACAACAACAACAGAGAACAAAAGACTGAAGAGGTCACACAAAAAAAAAACACCAAGGCGCTAAACCCCTCAAAGAACCATAAGGAGAGGGCCGAATAACGGTGAGCCAAAAGGCTTGAAACAGGATCACATAGGAGCTTCCACTTCCGGAGCTAAGTAATCTTAGAGTGATCAGCAAAGATGGAGGGGTCGAAACCCCAACTTCTCTGAAGTCATCTATTTCTTGGGATATCCGAGACATTTGAGAAAGTAATGGCTTTATCCTTGACAATCTTGACAATATGATTTTTCAATGCAGCAGCAGCCACCATTTCCCCACGAAAGATGATGGCATTCCTTCTAAAGTAAAGTTTGTCTCAAATAAGGACCCAAAGTGCATTCATTTTCTCAAAAGAAGACTTGGAGTGGAGTCTGTCTCAAATAAGAACCCAAAGTGATCATTTAGTCTCAAAGGACCTTATTTGCCGGTTGGTGAGAAAATGCATCTCCGATGCATATTTCGGTAGCCTGATCAAGGGTATTTTTGTCCTTTTTTTAAAAAAAATTCAATTGTCTTGTTCTTTATTATTATTATATTTTCGGGTCAATAGTGGCACTGTTCATCATATTATTCGTCCCTTGTTCGTCTTCTTCTCAAGAACATTAGACTTGGGAAGGGCTAGCGAGCGTTGGCTGATCGTGAGGGTCAGCGAGGGTTGGATGCCCATCGCCGACAGTAGACGAGAGCCACCAAGCCCTTGAGGGCTGTGGGCGAGGGCTTGTAGGCCAACCCTCGCTAGATTTGGTGAGAGTGAGGGCTTGTAGGCCCTCGCTGGCCCTTATCAGTGGCTAGTGAGGTGGGCGAGCCCTCGCTCAGGGCCGGCGGAGGGTGACCTCACTGATGGCCGTGAGGGGCAACCTCCCCCACCTCCGCCTGCTACTCCACCGACAACCTCGTCTTCTCCTAGGACTATGACTGGGATGCCCTCGTCGCTTTCTTCATCCCATCCTCCCACCACCACTCCTAGATCGGCGACTTCTTCGGCTACCCCTTTTGCCCTTGAGGACCTTCTCGTAGGGCCTCGATTTGGACGGCTCCCCTCCCCTATGGCTAGTGAGGGCTCGATGGCCCTCGCTCGCTGTCAGCGATGGGCGTCGAGCCCTCGCTCGTTGTTGGTGATCGGTGTTGAGCCCTTGTCGGCCCTTGCCAGCGGTCGATGCTCGCTAGCCTTTCCCCATGTCTGGTGTTCTTGATTTGGGCAAGAAGCAGTGAACAAGGGACGAAGAAGATGATGAATAGGACAACCAAAAATGGAAAAAAGAAAATGGACGAAAATACCGTAATTAGGCCACCAGAATATACATCGAAGATGCATCTATTCACTAACCAGCAAGTGAGGTCCTTCTTTGAGACTAAATGACTACTTTGAATCATTCTTTGAGACAAACTTCACTTCAAGTCCTCTTTTAAGAAAATAATAGCATTTTGAGTCCTTATTTGAGATAAATTTCACTTTAGATTCTCTTTTGAGGAAATGATTTAGGTCCTTATTTCAAAATTTTCCTATATTTAACTCTTTCCACACCTTTAAATTCTTTTTTCCATGCGCTTGCCTGTAAATCTTTTTATAGAAGGAAGATAAAAAAGGCAACTTTATGCAACCTATCTTATCGTTTCATCTGCCCTCAACATATTTAAAAACATCTTCAGCTGTGATGTGATGTTATCTCTTTGATTTTGACTTTTTTAGGCTATTTCCCATAAGGATATATGACCAATTTTTGTCCCCTAAGTACATTGTCTGGTCTGGTAGTCCGAGTCACTAGGAACGGAATAGAAGCCTGGATGAATTAACAAAATGAAAACAAAAGGATAGACAACAAATGTTTACATTAAACAAGACAAACGTGCAAATAAACGGAATTTCTTGTGATTTGCTTTTGACCTTTGGCGGATCCCCAGTTGACTCTTCATCTCTATTAAACACAAAAAGTTGACAAGGACAATAATTGCTGAGGACTTACAGCAATTTCCTCCCCCTTGAATCTCAATGGAGTAGGCCCATCTCCCAGGCTACTTCGAGTGCCACCCTCTTTTCTTGTAAAAAGAAATAATAGTTCTTTGACGTTGAGATCTATCTCCATCTGTCTTTATCATATCGAACCAAAATTACTCTGTCTCGCTTTTCTATTTCTTTGGAACATGACCCAACATACAAGAGGTTGTGCATCTCACTTCTCTAATGTGAATTGGCCTTGTTCTCCAATGGGGTAACCTTTTCATTAAAGGCTTTTGTGACCGGTTGCTTCCCTCTCTCACATATTTTGCCTCCTTTGGGACTTGAAGTACATGTCAAGATAGTATATAGAGTGTTGCCGAGGTTGGGATATCAGGATGAGTCATGAACTAAATCGAAATCGTCAATTTGCATACCGAAAGACTTGTAATGAGGATAATGTGATTTGTTCGCAAATTCTTTTAATCAATTCCCTAGTTTTTCTCTGGCCAAAGAAAAAATAATTCTTGTTTTTCCAATTTCAAAGTATTGTGCCAGGATCTTAACTAAGCAGTACAATTGTCTTCGTCATCAGTACACATTCTGTTTTGTGATGTAAAAGATGTCCTAGGTAATAATAATACAACTTAAGGCTTGTGTCCGAGCCAGCATTGGCATGGACACACATGAAAACTATGCAAAAAGCAAACCACAACATTAGGAAAATCAAAAAGTATCACAATTCTCTAATAAATCCTCAAGTTGGAATGGGAATGGGATTATTAACATTAGGATGCAAGGAACGAAAATTGGTTAAGGCATGTCACCAAGCAGAATGTACTTTAGCAAACTACACCTGGCACAACCGAGAGCAATAGCCATGAAAGCATTCGCAAGTCAGAACATTGGGTCCATATCTTGTCTTCCCATCTCAAAGATTAATTTCCGCTGGATTTTTTTTACCACTATAAATATATAAGCGTGACAAGTGCATTGGTATTATTGGTTGGAGCTATATAGCTATACATGTCCCTATATAGCTGGAAGCAAGGACACCTCCATGGAATCTAGAGTTTGGTTATATGTTGTAGCAAATTAAGCTAGATGCTCTGCTCCATATCTTGGAATTAAAATCAATAACAACAGTATGTTGCAAATGCTCAAGTTCTGAGCTCTTTCTGCATCATATACAATGACATAATATCCAAAAGCCATCAAGATATGAGTGTACAACAAATAACGATGCAAATCTCAATGCTACCAACTTATATACTTGCACAAACGCATCAATAACTACCAATATAAGTTCAAAAGGAAATTTAATGCACGGGATGATGCCGAGCTTCTAGTGCAAATCATAGCTAATGAGTCAATGCATTGGAGGAGTCTAATCTATGTCCACACTGTACGAGTGTAACCCATGTATCGATCCACGGCTAATTAAGTTAATTAAAACTGTTCTTTTGGACAAAGTGTGACATTTGAGTACAAGGAAGTAGCTCCTTAACACCTACAAATCTTTCCAATCCACTCTCACAACAATTATTCACAAAACAAAACCATTCAAACGCACAAAGCCTCCATGCTTACCGAGCAAAAACAAAGTAGCGAAGCTAATAGCAGGTCTTATCTTTTCTTAGGAGGAAAAGCTAATAAGACTTTCAATCAATACATTGTTCTTAATAACGCATGAGTTTCGACAGTCGTGTCTCTTTATCAATGCGACTAAATAATCCCACCCAGTAACTTTAGCACAATCTTTCCAAAGATGTGATCTTCAAAAAGAAATTACGGTTATTGTGGCCTTTCACTATCCTTAGACAAAAAAGGTATTTGTTCTCGAGAAGGATCATTCCTACCATGAATCCAACTATATTCCATTACCAGATGAAGATCATGAAAAATTTACCAATTTGCACTAAAAGAGGGTCAATGAACACAAGAAACAATCTCACTTTTCATCAAATTTTCACCCAATGAATAACTCTGTTATGAGTACTACTCAACATTCTCTCTAAGAAATGCGAGATACAGGCCATTTTCCACGGCCAAGTGAAAGACGCCCCTCTCAATTGGGCTCTTTAGTGACGAAGAATAGGTTTAGAAAGCGTCCACAAGTACACCTGAGTACACCTGATATATATAGAGTGCAGGTTTTTTTCTCAATAAAACAGCATTCACGTTATGGAATATACACAGTGGACATGACCAGAGATGGACAAAGGAAAGGATATCAAGATTTTGGCATGATACTACTCGCAAGCCTCCTATAAAATTTTGTGCGACTATTGCCAACTATTCTAAAAACTTAAATTGTTAGATAAATTAATGGTTTATTATTTAAATATTCTAACATCTCTGATTATTGAACGAGACAGGCTTACAGCATGAAAGATATGTTTGAGGTTGCCGCAGCTTACCTCCGTAATCAGCTGGATTGTTGTCAGCCATTACCCTTCCGGTTATGCCTCGCAAAGTCTCTTCCTTCCTTATGAGAACAGGGTCGTGCTCTATTTTCACGTTTAAATATGTTGGCATATTCTCCTTAACATTTAAATATGTCTATTTTACTTTCCTGTCTATTCTTCTTTACCACGTATATTCTTGGGATAAGCACATTAGAAGTGCCAAAAATTGTATACAACACTCACTTTAATACCAAAAATTTTCACCGGCACACTTAAGTGCCAAATGGGAAAAAAAAAATCGATCATTTAAATGTTAATGGCGAGAAATTCCGGCCAAATTAATTACTTGACATTTTTAATTAAAATTATGTCATGACTTGGCAAATTTTTAAAAAACTTTAGTCCACGTGGCATTTCCACGTGGCATGCTTGGTACCGAAATGATCATTTTTTAACAACGATTGGCACCAAAATGATCGCTTTAAACAAAAATTGGCACTCAAATGATTATTATTTACAACTTTTAAATGACATCGTTTAGGGGTTATATGCTGACTAGGCATGCCGGTGAGCCACGTAAAATTGAGAAATTAATAAAATATAGCTACGTCAGATTTCTGGCGACCTTAATTGGAGTTGGCACTTAAGTGGTCATTTTTTTAAAGAAAAAAGTGGAACTTAAGTGATAAAAAAAAAAAAACTTTTGACACTAAAGTGAGTACCGCTCACAACTTTTGACACTTCTAGTGTACTTATCTCATTCCCTATATTCTTCACTCCTGTCTATGCTTCTTTCATATTTAAATAGAAAAACGACACCATGTCCATGGCTAACGCGGTTAGACTGATTTTGGGTGCGTTTGAAAAGACTTTTGGGGAAAGTCCTTGATAAAATGTAAAGATACTTGAGTCAAATGAGTTTTTCAAAATGCAAATTGTGTTTGGTAAATGATACTTGTGAAAGTCCATTGTGAAGTATTGATAACTCTATAAAAATAGAGTTATTTTACCTATTTTAGGCAGTAATTAATGCATTATCTGTAAGAAAATATTTGGATTTCCTTCTGATTATTTGAATTTTCCTTGTTTATGCAGAATAATGAGATATAGAGAGGAAAAGGAAAAGAATGTCAACTATCAGGAATTCAAATAAAAGCAGCAGTGGAAGATAGATATCAAATCAGGAAATTCTTGATTTTGTTCCCTAATGTTATCTGCAAGCGTTTGGAGATAGATATCTTGGATATATCCTATAAATAGAGACAGAGAGAGCAGCTAGGGTTTTTTTTAGAGAGAGAGAGAGAGAGAGGAGGGGTTAGATCGTTTTCCATTGTTCTGAGAGTTTTTCAAGTATTTTGAAGAGAAGACAAAAGTGGTGACAGAATTCTTGTTCTTTGATTCAAGATGCTGGGTTTGATTTATATTTATATTTTTTCTTCTACTATGTTCTAATTTTCTTTTGTTAGGGCTACGATGTAGCCTAACCATGATGATATGAATTTCGTGATTTTTATGTTTTACAATTGATTTCATTCATGTGAGTTATATATTATTGCGTTTACTGCTTTTGAGTGACTGGCCACCACTTGAATGATCTAATGTGCGTGTTTGAGACTGAAAGGTGATAATATGCAATTGCTCATTATAATATATAACCATGAATTAAACGTGGATAGAAATATACCGCGTTATTTGTGTAGCTTTCGGTGATAAGGTGATCCAAAAGACTCATTGTAAACCGGAAATATTCATAGTTTTTAATGCACTCATGTTTATTTTAATTCACATAGAGATATAGTGGATTAATAAGCTGAGTAGGTTTGCTATACCTAGAGATAGGATAGTAAATAGATTAGGAAATTCCGCTATCACATGTTTGATATCCTTCTTGTATTCACAACAATCTGAAATTCATATCTAGTGGTTATGGTGAAATCAGATGCTCTAACATATTTATCTGATTGATTTTACTGCATTTAGTCTTCAAGTTTTGTTTTTAATTTATTCTAAATTATATTTTGATTTGTTAGATAAATTTTAGAATTAATCTATTTTAGTATTTAATTAGTTTATTAATCATCGATCTCCGTGGGACGATACTTTTTCTCATCATTATATTACTTGTTCGATACGTGCACTTGCGTTTCGAATTTTACGAACAAGTTTTATTAAAAAAAAGGGAAAAAAAGGAGAGTTGGCCGGCTAAGGCTTAGCCGGTTACCGCTGGTGAAGGGTAGGCGGTTCGGTGAGGGGGAGGCGGTGCGGTGAAGGTTAGGCTGTTCGGCGAAGGGCAGCGTCCGGCTAAGGTTCCCGTGTGGAGGACACGGCTCGGCGAGGGTCGCGGCGACCGGGATCTCGCGATCTGGGTCGCCGCGACCCAGATAGAGCGGCACCGGCGACCTCCGCACGGAGGTCGTGGCGCGGCGGGTCGCGCAACCTTCCGATGAGGGTCACCTCAACGGACGGTTGCGCGACCCGCCGCACCGCGACCTCCGTGCGAAGGTCGCCGGTGCCGCTCGATTTGGGTCGCGGCGACCCAGATCGCGAGATCCCGGTCGCCGCGACCCTCGCCGAGCCGTCGTGCGACCCACCATGTCGCAGAGGTCGCCGGCGCTCACGATTTGGTTGCCGCGACCCAGATCTGCGCACGATCTGGGTTGCCGGCGTCCTCCGCGCGGCGACACTCATCGAAGGGTCGTGGGACCCTAGCCGAACCACCTCCCCTTCGCCAAACCACCTGTCCTTCACTGGCAACTGCGCATAGATGCTGGCTGTGTTCTCAGTAGAGAGAAGGGAAGGATGAAGACAATGAACAGTAATCGGGGTAAAGCCCGAAAAACAAAAAATTAACAAGGACAATTTCGGAAGAAAAATATTCATTATCTTCAATGCCAGCATTCCGAGAATGCCCAAGGCAGCCCCCAACCTGCCTTGGGCTTTCAGCCTTGGGAAGGCTTTGCATTTGGCAAAGACAAATAAAAAAAAGTTCCCAAACACTCAACATTTGGCCCAAAGGCCTTTAGCCCCTCAAAGGCCCTTGGGAAAGCTGTTCCCAAACGGAGCCTTTTGTTCTTTTGGCTTTTGCCTAGTGACATTCTAATCCCATTGACCATGAAGTATTCTTGCATTTTTTGTCTTTTTTTTTCCTTTTTATACTAAGCTATTGTGTATTCTTGAAAGAAGTTTTAGTTTGTTTTTCTTGTTATTTAACCTTGGACCCCACCAAAAATCTATTTTGACCATCCTTTACGCATGAATCTCATATTCTGTTTTGCAGTTTTTAGTCTTGCGTCTGAATCATGCTCAGAATTTGACACAATTTATTGTTATGTCACTCATTTTTTATAACTGAAAATAATAAAATGGAAATATAAATCCTCATCAACTAACATCATCAAATTAATGCACTCACCTTAAGAAAAAGGCTAGCGCCGTCCTTACCTACAATGTACACCTGCAACGATGCACAAACTCATTAGCTATGATTTACACAAGAAGCATGGTTTTATACCATGCATTAAATTTTTTTGTGAATTTAAACTTGCAGCTCTGGATGTTCATGTAATTATATGTAGTTAGAAATATTAAGAGATAGGCATGATGTTCATTTTACATAATATCTAGATAATTTTAGCTATTAGGAAAACTGTCCCCTTTCATGATACCTAAAGATTTTGAATCCTTATATCTTATATTTCACATTCAAGGCCTAGTTCACATACGAAGGATGTAGTTAGATCATATTTCGTTTTTATGGAAGTACTTGAGAAATGTGCTTAATACACAAGCCGTGGACACCTTCCCTGATGACTTGAGCTTTGCGAAAGATTGCTGTACAACAACTAGTTTGTTGATTTTAATTCCTAGTACAGAGCAGAGCATGGTGCTCGAATTGCTAGAATGCATAACCAGTATCTTGATTCCATGGAGGAGTCATCAAAGACATTTATACCTACCTGATACTGCCTAAACATTCGTCCAGCTTATGGGAAGACAAGATTTGGACCTCGGGTTATGACTATTTTTTGTGAGGGTGGTTTTCTTTTTAATAGTACCTAGCAAGATTTCATTAAATTTCCACTGCAGTTTATCACATTACTACTTGTCTATAACTTAAATTTACTAAAGTAGTCTCAGTATCTTGAGTATTACCTTTTCTTCCTTTAGCTTTTCTTTCGAATTGAAATGGCAAACAAGTCGAATGACTTGCGCGTTTATGTTATTTAATAGGCTACTGTTTTATATTGAACAAAAAATGAATAACGATCTTTGTGAAAAGAAAATATTAAAATATTAAAAAAATACATTAGGGGAAAATTTATTAAAATGATACCTATATTGTCACTATTGAACTTTGGTCATCATACTTTGTTTTGTGACATATTGAGTCCATATATCATATTAAGAAAAAAATATGTATATTTCCAAAGAGAGACATAATATGTCGACTGAGCATGGAAGGTTTACAAGTGGCGATAACGTGGAATGAAAAAAATAATTGTTCAAAATAAATTACAAAATGGTTCCTATGTTATTGCCTATGTTCAATTTTGGTTATCATACTTTATTTCATCATAGATTTAGTCCTTCAGAATCTTGATAGGGGATAAATGTGTCACACATATACAATTTTGAAATTTTTGGTATCATAAAAAAAAATTAGGGTAGATGCGTTATCGTAATTATAGTTTGAGATTTTTGGTAACTTTTTTCCTAACCATTTTTTTTTTTTTTGAGCAAGTTTTCCTAACCAAAATTACTCTCTTGCTTTTGTGTGCGGACTTTCTTGGGGACGACAATGAAAAGTTACCCATCAACTTAAATCATTGGGCCTACTTTATTAATATTACACATAATGGGGGTTAAAGGGTAATTTGACATTGTCGATTAAAATATAATCCCATGGCATCCAAGTATTGTTTAATTTTATTGCTGTTAATTAATTTGACATTGACTTTGTATTTTAATCGTAAATTGGATTTTAACTACAATAAAACTTATTAACGATAATTGAAGGCCATGGGTTGTATTTTAATCGACAATGTCATATGACCCATTAACCCAACCAGTTCTGTGTAATATTAATTAAGTAGGCCGAATGAGTTGGGTAAATGGGTATTTTTCCCATTGTGTTTTTGTTTCTATACCGGGCCGGTAGTCTATACATTCAGGCAAGAAAGAAAGAGACTTAGCGAGGCAAAGTGGGAAGGCTAATGGAGAACAACAATCCAGCAGCTGATCATGGTGGTTGGAGGCAAGCTTGGTCGACCTCAAACATGTCTTAAGTAATGTAGCCCAGCCTCCGTCTGTAAGTTAAAGGATTGTAAGTAAAATCATGCCAAGATCTTGATATTCTTTCCAGTTCCGTCTCTAATCACGTCCACTGCGCCTATTCCATTACGTGAATAATGTTTTCATGGGTAAAAACCTGCGCTCTACGTAAAGCCCCGTGAACTTTGTACCACCCAGCTTTTTTCCTATATTCTTTTTATCTTTTTGTTATTGATCCAGGTTTTTGTTGGTGTTCATAATGACTTGAGTCTCAGAACAGACGACGTACTTAGGGACACATTTCGTGGATGTAAAATGACTTGTTTCTGGCATTGGCTACATTGGGCTAGTCATGTTGTACCACCAGCTTTTGTCTTCTATATTTGTTTGCTAATTGATCCAGATTTATATTCACGAGGTTTATAATGACTTGACTTTCAAAACAGAGCATAGTAGGTAGTACTCATAACAGAGCAAATTCAGTGGAGTAAAACTGTACTCGTTGACATTTTTTTGTGCGAGATGACAAACATTCGTGATATGCACTTGGCTATTGAATACAGTTGGGATTCATAGCAGCTATAAATTCCCAAACGACAGAGTTTGTCTGAAGAGAGTGAAATAAAATAATAGCAGTTTTTTTTTTTTTTTTAAATCACATAGTTGGAAAGAATGCGACCCTTCTTTCAAAGTTACTTGGTGGGAAAATTCTGGATGTTGATGAAGAGACACGACTGTATATATGCTATGTTTCTTTCCTTTGTCCAGCGAAACTCATAGAAAGAATAATCTAAAGTCTTGTTAGCTTTTCCTCCTAAGAAAAGATAAGACCCGCAATAAGCTGTCCTTTGTTTCAACCCAGTAAGCATGGGAGCTTCCCTGGTAGCTTTGTGCGTCTAGATGGTTTAGTTTGTGCATAAGTGTTACAGGAGTGAGTTAGGAAAGGTTTGAAGGAGTTAAGGAGGTATCCCTCGTACTCCGATGTTACATTTTATCCAAAAGAAGAGCTTTCATCAGCTTAATTAGCGGTCGATCAATAAATGGGTTATACTCCTGCAGCGCATACATAGGTTAGACTCATGCAATGCATAGACTCATTAGGTATGATTTGCACCAGAATCTTGACGTCATACCAGGAATTAATTTTCCTTTTGAACTTAAAATGGTAGTTCTTGATGTGTTTCTATGAGTTTATTAGTTAAGAGGCCTTGGGAAACGCTTGATGTTTACTGTAGACTTGCATCTTGATAGCTTTTGGAAAAATTGTCATCTTGTATGATGTAGAAAGAGCTCACAACTTAAGATCACAACTTAAGCTTTTGTGAAAAACCAGCGTCTGACAAGTAGTTTTCTTATTTTAATTCGCAGATATGGAGCAAAGCTAGTTATTCAAATTGCTGCAATATATAATGGCCATCTTGATTCCATGGAGGAGACCTTACTTCAAGCCAGTAGGGACATGTATAGCTGTACAGGTCCAGCCAACATTACTGGTGCACCCGTCATGCTTATCTAACAATGGTAAAAAATGTCTGATGGAAATTAAGTTTCGAGGTAGAAAGGCAAGATATTGGCCCAAGTTTCTGACTTGCTATGCTCTCATCTCTATTGCATGCAATTTGTCGATATACATTATGCTTGGTGACATGCCTTGGCTGATTCTTGTTCCTTGTGTCCTAATGTTGATGATCCCATTTGAATTCGAACCCGAGGATTAATTGGAGAATGGTGACAGTTTTCGATTTTCCTAATGTTGTTGCGAGCTTCTTGCAAAGTTTGTTTTGATGTGCATCTTGCCAATTCTGGCTTGGACATGAACCTCATGTTGTACTATTATTACCTTAAACACTTTTTACATAACATTACAAAAATATATGTTGATGATGATGAAGATGATGGTACTACTTAGTTAAGATTATGATGCAATTCAATGAAATTAGAGAAACAAGGATTTTTTTCTTCCTTTGGCCAAAGAGTAACAGGGGAATTGATTCAAAGAATTAAACCCCAATATATTAAACAAATATAAGGGAGGAGAGAACAAATGTTGGGGGTACAACTTGGTGTTCCAACACTCCCCATCTATGAGTTGCCCATGATCAAACAAGACAAGGTGCAAGCAAACGAAATTTCTTGTGATTTGCTTTGGGCTTTTGAGTGTCCCCATTCGACTCTTCATTTTAATGGATCAGGCCCATCTCCTAGGAAACCTCTGTCTCCCAACCCCTATAACACGTAAATGCCAAAAACAAAAAATTCCTAATCATCGACATCTATCTATATACATATATACTTAGATTGAAGCAAAATTACTGTCTCACATTTCAATTTTTTACATATAAGCCTCAACACACAAAAGGTCATACATCTCCATTTTCTAAAGTGATTCCTCTTTGTTCTCAAATGGGTAAATATTTTGTTGAAGAATTTGGGGCCCGTTACTTCCCTCTCTCACATATCACATGCTTCCTTTATGCGAGGCTTAGTGGTTTTCATGTGACTTGAAGTTCGGGTCAAGATAGTGTCTAGAATATTGTTGAGATTAGATATGAGGATTGGATTGCGACCTATGCCTAAATTGCAATTCGTGGATCGAAAGATTAGTGAATGATGATAAGGCGTTTTTTTCTCATATTTTATGAATCAATATCCTATTTCTCTTTAGCTAAAGAAAAAAAATCCCCCGTGTCTCCAACTTCATTGTATTGCACCGAGATCTTAACTAAGTGGTACCATTATCTTCATCACATCACATATAATGCTTTCTAATATATAAGATGTTCGAGGTAATAATAGTACAACACAAGGTTTGTGTCCCTAAGATAATAATAGTACAACAAAAGGTTCGTTTGTGTCCCTAAGATAATAATAGTACAGCAAAAGGTTCATGTCCTGGCCAAAATAAGCACAATGCACATCAATACCAGCTTCCTAAAGAGAAAACCACAATATTAAGAAAACTGAAAATGGTCACAATTCTCTAATTTGCGATGAATGCTTATGGGTTCATTAACTCGAGGACATGGAGAACAAAATCGGCCAAGGCATGACACAAAGTGAAATGTACATCAATAGACAGCACCTGACACATCCAAGAACAACAATGATGTGAGCGGACGTAAGTCGGAACCTTGGGTCCATATCTTGTCTTCCCATCTTGAGGATTAGTAACTGCCCAAAGATTACGAGCATTGTGTAGATACACACGATGGTTTCAAGGTTAGTGATGGCTGGAATACCCAAGATTCCAATGGCACCAATCATAATCTTTAGCAAGAACTTCTCCAGGAAATAATCAGCAAATCGAGCTGCATTGTCTGCTCCATGTCTAAGAAATAATCAGCAAATCACTTGTTAGTGTACGTACGGTCTTTTGGAAAAGCTCAAGGTTTGAGCTCTTTTTGCATCACATAAGAGGGCAGTTTTCCCAAAAGCTTTCAAGAACTACCGATTTAAGTTCTAACGGAAATTTGATGCGGCATGACACCAAGCTTATGGTGCAAATCATAGCTAACACGTCTATGCATTGCAATAATATTTATGCACTGCAAGAGTATAGCCTAACTAGTAAGCCGAGGCTAATTAAGCTAGTGAAAAACTCCTTTTCGACAAAGTGGAACATCAGAGTACAAGGGAATTACCTCCTTAACACCTACAAACCTTTCCTAACCTTCTCTTATAACACATTCACAAAAACAAGACCACCCAGATGCACAAAACTACCAGGTAAGCCCCCTGCTTAGTGGGTGAAACAGAGTAAAGCTAACTGGACGTCTTCTCTTTTCTTTGGAGGAAAAGCTAAGAAAACTGTCGATTAATGCGGTGTTCTCAATATGAGTTTCTCTTGACAAAAGAAAGCTGCAGTATGCATATATAATCGTGTCTCTTCATCGACGTGACAAAATTTTCCCTCTCACCAGTAACTTTAAGAGAAGGTTAACATTCTTTCTAACTACGTGATTTTCAAAAAGAAATGGCAGTTATTATGGACTTCACTTTCCTCGGACAAACTCAACTGTTCTAGTGGCATGCATACTTGAGAGGGATTATTCCTGGTATGAGTCCTACTATATTCAATTACCAAATTGGTATCATGAAAATTTATCATTTTACTCCAAAAAAGGGGTCGATGACTATAAGAAGCATTTTTACTTTTTGGACGGATTTACACCCACTGAATATACTCTATTATGAGCACGAGCGAATATGCTCTGTTTTGAGAGTCTGAGTCACTATGAACATCGACAATTAAAAGCCAGGATCAATTAGCAAAATAATAGAAGACAACATCTTTGTGGTACGATATCACTACCCCAATCCAGGAAGTGCGAGAAACTAGTCATTTGACAACCACCAGATATGCCTCTAAGCACTCTCTTCTCAAGAGCCCATTTCTGCTTCTTGAGAGTCTTGAGTCATTATGAACATCCAGAACAAAAAACTGGCTCAATCAACAAAAAGAATAAAATAAATAGAGGAAAAAATCTGGACGGTAACGAGAGACAAGCCTTTTTTCTACAGGCAAGTGGAAGATTTCTTGGGGCTCGCAGGGGGCAAGTGAACAGCACAAGTTCAGAGTTCCGCGACGACTTCACCTAATTTACGTAGAGTGCAGCTTTTTCTCCATGAAACGGCATTCACGCAGTGCAATATACAGTGTGACATGATCAGAGGCAGGAAGGGGAAAGAACATCAAGAATCCAGCATGGGTTTGCCCGGGATCCTCCAACTTACAGAGGGAGAAGAGCTACAGTGCTCAATATATATTTAAGGTCGCCAAAGCTTACCTCCGACTGCCGTGATCAGCTGGACTGTTTTTGTTCTCCATTAACCTTCCGACTTCGCCTAGCCGCCCCTCCTTTCTTCCCGAGAACAAGGTTTCTTCTTGTGTCGCACGCGCGCGGCGATTACAACAGCGCTGGGACTTCCTCATGTGAACTCCTTCGTGCGAGCTGCGGCCGCTTTGTTGTGTTGCATGCGTCAGCTGACTTGTCAGCACTCAGCAGCCCAGGCTCACTTATAGTAAGGAAGAGTCTGCGGAATCTGATCAGAGAAAAGAAAAAGGCGAAAGCGACCCAAGTTCGGCCCCCAAGTTTGGTTTTCTGATCCCTTTTCTTATGGCTAAATGTTAATATATATCCGAATTTTAGTTTTAAAATCTTACCGTCCGCGCATCTTGCGTGAATGGAGAATGCCAAGTGCCGGGTACTTACCAGAAAATAAAAAAATAATCGAACCTACGATCCATTCTCCTTCGTTTTACTACTTACTTGACCAGAGGAGATGGTATCATCAACAACTTCCGCTATGTTTTTGTCCTCTATCCTCTTTTTTTCGTTTCTTTTTTTTTGGTTAATATATCAGATTATCATTCACGACGGTCCTAATGACTAGGACTCTCAGTGCAGACAATGTACTTATGGACACTCGGTGATTGTATAGACCCATTAAAAAGTAACACTTGTTGCTAATACACATTAGCTTTTTATTTTTTTGGTATGTGGATTATTTATCCCACACGATACTCCCACCGGTCATAAAGTGTCTCCATGTATCTCAAACATTGACACATGTCTCATTTACCTGCATCAACGGTCGAGAATTGGTTGAAATACCAGAAGCAACTTCCAGGTAGAGAATGTCCATCTTTTTTTTTTTTTTTTTTTTTAATTCATATTCAAAAAGTTAAGTGATATTAATTCAAAAAATTTAACATTCCTAGAAAATATTTTCCAAGAAATAGTTTTCCAAAAAATCACTATATTTTTCAATGTTTGGCCAATATTGGAAAATGAACCGGAAATTATATTCCATCGTTTGGAAACAAAATCCTACTTTTATTTACCTAAATAAACATTTATTATTTGCATGCTAGTGACTTGAGCACAGACAAGCAAAAAACTGAGCATGAGAATGGGGTCTTGGATATGGCCTCCGTGGACTCGCGAAAGGTGCTTGTGGCCAGGTCCATCGAGGTAGGGCCAAAGTCTATGGAGCCCAAACCCGAGATTTTTGGTCCCTAGTGCCTAGGCCTCGATCAATCAAGGTAGGGCGTAGGACCTTGGAGCCTATGCCTAGATCCCCGGTTTCTAGGGTCGAGCCCATTGAGGACAGGCACGGACATCAATGCCCATTCTCGGATATCCGGCACTTGGGCTTAGGCCCATCGAGTAGCTCAAGGTCCACAAAGGTTAGGTTTGGGATCTTGGTGCCAATGCCTAAATCCCTGATATACAAGCCTAGGACTCGAGAGTATTCCACCCTCAAACTCAATGGTCCAGGGCACTAGCGGTGGAATCGAGGGCACAAGCATTGGGGCCTCAGATTTGGACCTTGATGGACCTAGGCCCCGCCTCAATGAGATCGGTGTTGGGCATCAAGCACTCAAGCACTAGCCTTGAGGTCCCGGGCTCAAGTGCCAAGTACTCAAGCCCTGTCTTTACTTATATTGAAGCAAAAATTACTCTTTCACCTTTCTATTTCTTCCAAATATGCATCAACATACAAAAGGTCGTGCATCTCCCTTTCCTAATGTGATTCCACTTTATTCTCAACTAAATAAATATTTCGTTGAGGAATTTGTGGCTAGTGACTTCCCCTCTCACATATTACATGCTTCCTTATACTAGGGTTAGTGGTTTTCATTTGTGACTCAAAGTTTACGTCAAGACAGTGTGTAGAATATTGCTGAGGTTGGATATGAGGACTAGATTATGAACCACGCCTAAATTGCAATATGGATTGGAAAATTAGTGATTGAATATAATGTGATTCTTTCTCAAATTTTATGAATCAATTCCCCTATTTCTCTCTAACCAAAGGAAAAAAAACATCCAGTGTCTCCAACTTCATTGTATAGCACCAAGATATTAATTAGGTAGTACCATTATCTTTATCACATCACTTATTATGGTTTCTAATGCATAAGATGTTCGAGGTAATGATAGTACAACACAAGGTTGGCGTCCCAGCCAATATTAACGTGATTCACATCAACACCAACTTCCCAAAGAGCAAACCATAATATTTGGAAAACCAAAAACCATCACAGTTCTCTAATATGCAATGAATGCTTATGGATTCATTAACTCCACGATGCAGAGAACAAAAATCGGCAAGGTATGACATGAAGCGGAATGTACATCAATAGACTACACCCGACACATCCTATAACAACAGCGATGTGAGCAGACGTAAGTCGAAACCTTGAGTTCATATATTGCCTTCCCATCTTGAGGATTAGTAATTGCCCAATGATTATGAGCACTGTGTAGATACACACAATGATTTCAAGGTTAGTGATGGCCGAAATACTTGTGATTCCGATGGCACCAATTAGGATCTTTAGCACGATCTTCTCCAGGAAATGAAGTGTAGCAATCCAATCTGCATGCTCCACGTCTTGGAAATAAAATCAACAAAATCCTTCTTAGTGTACAGTCTTTCGGAAAAGCTCAATTGTTGAGATCTTTCTACATCATATAAGATGAGTGTCTTTCGGAAAAGCTCAATTGTTGAGCTCTTTTTACATCAAATAAGACGACAGTCTTTCCAAAAGATTCCAGAGCAACCAATTTAAGTTCAAAAGGAAATTAATGCGCAGTTTGACACCAAGCTTCTGGTGCAAATCATAGCTATCAGCTAATGAGTATGCGCTGCAGGAGTGTAACTCATTTGTTGATCCACGGCTAACTAAGCTAGTGAAAACTCTTCTTTTGGACAAAATACAACATGAGAGTACTAAAGGGATACCACCTTAGCACTTACAAACCTTTCTCCACCCCCTCTAACAACCCTTATTCAAAAACAAAACCACCACACAGCACGAAACTACCAGGTAGGACCCCATGCTTACCGAGGAGAAACTGATTAATGCTACTTGTAGGCCTCATCTTTTCTTAAGAAGAAAAGCTAGTAAGACTTTCACTCAATACGTCGTTCTTTATATGAGTTTCTCTTGAGAAATGAAAGAAAGAGAGTCCATATACAGTCGTGTCCCTTCATCGATGTGACAGGATTTTTCATCCAATAACTTGAGGAGAAGGTTCAGATTCTTTCCAAAGGAATGGCAGTTGCTATGGCATTTCACTTTTCTAAGACAAACTACCCCAGCCCAAGAAATGCAAGAAACAAGTCATTTTACATTCACCAGATATGCTTATAAATGCGCCGTCCTGAGTAGAGCCCATTGTTTCTGCTTTTTGAGAGTCTACGAGAACAAAAACCTGGCTCAATCAACAAAAAGAAAAAAGGAAGAGGACAAAAAATTCTGGGCTCACGATCTAATGCGAGAAACAGGCGATTTTCTGCAGGCAACTCCCCATCGGCTCGTAAGTTAAACAGCACAAGTTCAAGAACTCAGTAAGATTGTACGAGTTCACCTGATATACCTAGAGTGCAGGATTTTTCGCTATAAATTTTTTTTCTATAAAACGGCATTCACGTATTGAAATACAGGTGAGACGTGATCAGAGGTAGGAACAGGGAAGAACATCAAGATTTTGACGTGAGTTTCCTCCAGATCCTCCGACTTACTGACAAGAGAAGGACCACAGAGCTTAAGATATATTTAAGGTCGCTAAGGCTTACCTCCGGCCACCGTGATCAGCTGGACTGTTGTTCTCCATTAACCTTCCGACGTTGCCTTCCCGGAGAGTTGGGGAAGAAGATGAAATGTGGAAACAATGGATTCCCCTGGTATAATATGAAGAATTACAGCCGCCAGGGGGGAGATCTAGCACCGGGAAGGTTAATCAGGTCATTTCAGTGTATTGTTATAATAAAATTTTAAACACCTTAGCATAAGTATTGCATGATATAATCCTCTCTTCGACATGAAAATGATAATTAGTATTTACACCATTAATCGATTGATAAAAAAATCATACTAGTTAAAACCCAAAATTTTGTTATGGTTATAATAACGTTCATTTTATTTTTATATTTTTTAAAATAGAAAGCTTGCAAACAATGAAAGTACCATTGCAAAATGGTGTGATTATATATTTTATAAAAATAATTGCCAGTAATACTAATGAACCCAAAGAAATGCATTGTATCACTCTTCCAATACCGCCAATTTTTCAGCGGCCCCACCTCGTAGTGCCGTCGGTACGAAGAGAAAAGCGAAGAGCTCAGAGGTGGATTTCAGCCTCAGCGGCAACGCCTTGAAGACCTTGGTTCGCTCCATCACTTGCTTCCCCCGCGTCGGCAACGACCTCACTATTGAAGCTTCTCCTTCCTAGATGATTCTACTGAATTCCATGTCAATCATTCCTCGGCTTCATCCATCGAGCGAAAAGCTAAATAGTTGCTTTTTCATGCCCAGGAAAATTCCAAATAAAAGTCTAAAATATCTTCATTTTCTCAAATAAGAGCCGAAAATGAATTTTGTTTTAAATAAGGGGTTTGAAATAATTATATGTATTTTAAATAAGGGCCTGACCTTTTGGCTGGTAAGGGCATTTTCATCATTTTTTTTCTTTTTTTTTCTTTTTTTTTTCTTTTTTCTGGTTTGTCTTCCTTCCTTCTTCATCAATGGCCGGCTGGCCACTTGCAATTCCCAAAGAGATCTAGACAAGGGTGGTCGCCCTCACCCAATTTGGGAGGGTCGCCCTCGCGAGCCACAGGGGATGGCCTCGCCTGGGTGAGGCGCCCTCCCCCTAGGGGAGGCTACCCTTGTGGCCATCATCGAGGTTGGCCCTCGCCATATCTAGGCAAGGGTTGCTAAGCCCTCGCCGGCCCTTACCAGCAGCCGCTAATCCTTGCTACGGTCATTAGACCTTATCGAAAAGACAAAAAAAAAAAAAAAAATATAAAATAAAATAAAAATAAATTAAAATAAATTAAAATTGAAATTGTATTAGAATGAAAACGTTCTTTGACTGGTTAGAATATTTAGCCAACCGGTGAGGTTAGGTCCTTATTTGAAATAATCATAGCCACTTCATATCCTTATTTGAAATAGCCATGGTCATTTCATGCCTTTATTTAAAATAAAGTCTATTTCAAGCCCTTATTTGAGAAAAATGAAATTTATTGGAATTTTCCCTTTGTGCCCTGATAAGTGATGCTTAGTTTAGATGCTATCTTGTGTTAGGTATCGCTCGTTTTGCTCGATACATTATCCGATTGAAGAATTCGAGTCCTTCCACCAATTGCCGAGTGCGCTTTTAGCGATGGATTCACGGCAGAAAGTTGCTAAGCTAGGTTGTGCTTGGCTCTGTTGATGATGATTAGAACTTTACGTGTATAACTCTGAAGTCATTAAAAAAATCTAATAGTGTTGATAGGGTGACACGAAGTCATTACATTCTAAGATTAAGGTAACTCACGGCTATAGCCAGCAGACATATCAGTGCTAATCGCGGAAAAAGCTAAATGGTTTCACCGTCGGGGAAAACTTATGGATAACCCTCCATCGGAAAATGCTAAATGGTTACACCATTGGGGAAAACTTATGGATAACCTTCCATGGGTGCTGCCATTCAGTCTTGATAATGCTTTCCTGATTTGTCTAGTTATTTTGATGGTGTTGTATGGAGTTTTGCAGCACTCAATAAGCAAAACACGATTGCATTCGCTTGCATAACTCTCATGAGACCATATTTTTCATGACTTTTTTGCTTCGTTGCATTTCATTACCAATTAAATTTTAACAATAGAAATTCCAATTTCCGAACTCATGTCTGGCACTTAGTACCTTTGTACTGTTTTGAAACTGGGATAGAAATAACATTGATCCATACACAAAATATCACCTTCATGCTTTAGGATTCTAATATTCGTGTTCAACCGCCAGTTTTCCTTTCACATTCTCAATCGTCAAGTTCTACGTTAGGTTCCAATTTGCTTATGCTCTTATCTCTGTTGCTCTCAGGTGTGTTGCGTGCAATCTACTATGTGATATGCCTTGGTTGATTCTTGCTTCCTGCGTCTCGATGTTGATAATCCCATATGAATTTGAACATGAGGATTAATTAGAATATGGTGATCAATTTCAGGTTTTCCTATTGTTGTTGTAAGCTCTTCTCAAAGTTGGTTTTGACGTGCACCTTGCCAATGCTAGCTCAGAAACAAACCTCATGTTATACCTTAAACACTTTTTACGTCACAATGCAAGATATATGATGATGATGATGATGAAGAAGAAGTTAAAATCTTGATGCAATTTAACGAAGTGGGAGAAAGACGGATTTTTTTTTTTTTTTTGGTCAAAGAGAGATGGAGGAATTTATTCAAAGAAGCTTTAAGCATTCCTCAAATGCTAAAACTAGAGTTAAGTACTTTTTTTTTTTCCCAAATCTATCCTCAATAGTTCTTTCGTTATTTTGGTTTTGCCCTGCGATTGTACATCTTCTTTGCATGAGAGTGGCCAACGAGGCCAGATCTGGTCGACAAGGTCACGCAATCCCAAGCGGCCCTCACGAAGGGTCATGCAACCTCGGGCAATGGTCACTAGCACCTGATCTAGCTCGCTGGTAGCCTAAGCCCTTCTCCCGAGCTGATGAAGGGTTTAATTTTTTTAACAAAAAAGAAAAATTGAACCAGAAAGATTTTTGCAAAGAAAAAAATTACCAACATTAACTTAACCCAAAGTAGTTTTATAAAAGATTTTTCACTAAATGCAATTTGCATTTCTCCAAAGGGCTCTAGGTCAAATGTCTTTTTGCATTTCTCCAAGGCTTATTTCCAACCAAACCCACCCATAGTTGGCTTCACTTAAAGCTTAAATCCCATTCTCCACTAAACATTAAATATATATATTTGCTGAGAACTTGGGGCGACTTTCTTCCCTTGAATCTCAATGGATCAAGCCCATCTCCTCGGATGTCCGACTTCCCAACCCCTTTCTTGCATATATATATGTCATTAACAATATGTTTATATTTGTCTATACCTATACCATGTTGGCAGCCAATTGATTGGTCTGAGTAGAGCTCTACCTATATAACAATGGGACTTTCACCCACCCTCAACTCACCCTAGGTACGGAGGGCTACTATACTTTTCTACTCAGCAGTAGCTAGCATTGAAGTACTGATGTGGAGTCTACCTTCCCCACTGAAGAAACCCTTAAGTTCCCACCTAAACCTTTCTTCCCAGATGAGTAGAAATACGAAATGTGACATGGCAAGGTCTCCCACCCCAGAGTCAATCTCCCACATGTTTCCTCTCTCTTAAGCCTTTTAAGGGCCTATGCAAGTCCATGCCAAAATTACTCTTATCTCGCTTTTATGGGATTCTCCGTTTTGTTGTGGGGGAACTTTCTTGGGGAGTCAACCCATCATTTGAAGTCCAAAATTTACCCATTAACCCAACCCATTGGGCCTACTTTATTACTATTACACAGAATGGATCTTTATTGTGCCACACGCAAGTCTAGAATGCCGAAGGGTTGATGGGTAATTTGACATTCAGCGATTCAAATTACCAATTAACCTAACCCATCATTCTGTGTAATTTAATGGGTTGCGTTCATGAGTAATTTAAAACATTTGGTGATTTAACGCTCAAAGAATGTCAAATCACCGAATGTTAAGTTACCCATTAACCCAACTCATTCTGTGTAATATTAATGAAGGAGGCCGCATAAGTTGGATATTTGGGTACACGAGTATGGGAGAATCACGAACTGTGACACATGTATGTACTCTTTATATTAGGGAAAAATAACTTTTTGCTTAGATATAACAACCTAATTCTTAATTGGTTTGTTTCGTTTGTTATTATTGTGTGATATAGTAAAATACATAACATGCACACACGGTGGTCGTTTTTTGGCCATGCACTAGGATGAGTACCTCATGACATTACCAGATAATGCATCAATAAAATTGCCAAGTAATTTTGGTAAACTGGTCTCACAGGTACAATGATAGTGATCAAATTGGAACTTTATTAATTCTGTCTAGTTATCTCATCCTAATTACACTTCACGGATAAATCAAGATGTAAATTCCAAGTTTAGCGTGCAACACTCCAAAATCATAAATTCGTATGATGAGATTATTGTGTAGAAGAAGAAAAAGAACACGATCTTGCGTGGCATATCACTTGTAGATGGTACATGACGCGGCAGTGAGACGTCAAAGCGGGGCACTGGTCTCGGTCCTAGGGAAGTTTTCGTTCTTATGTTTTACTTTCCCATCTAGCCGCTTTCCAGCGCAATATGGACTTCTGTGTCGCGGGTGTGTCGTTTCTCAGTTGATCATTGCATAATCAAGGTCTAATTGTATCTGTTCTCTGAAATCTATTCCACGAATGGATGGCTATTGTTAAAATGTAAAAGAGGGCTGAATAGAAGAAGAAGATTCAGGCACAACGTTGCCTTGTATTTTCTGTATATTTCAAGAGAGTATCTTCTGTACACTTATTTCTATACAATACTCTATATATATATATATATATATATATATATATATATATATATATAGAGGCTAAGCACTAGGTTTACAAGAGACATGATTCTGTGAGATACAATCTTTAGAGAATGATCTGTCTTGAGGAGCAAATCGTGGAGGAATTGTAGTAATGCCATGATCAATGCTGTAGGGATTTCTTTCCTTTGACACCCCCTGCAAGCTTATGGGGTGGCAGTCACAATAAGCTTGGCCTGAAGAAGGTGGAATTGGGATCCTGAAAGGGCTTTGGTGAATATGTTTGCTAGTTGGTCCGTCGAAGAGATATACTAAACATGTAATTGGCGCCGATAAATCCACTTGCAAACAAAATGATAGTCAATCTCCACACATATCATCCGAGCATGAAAAATAGGATTGTTATTGAGATAGATAGCTGAAATATTATCACGCCATAGTACCGGGGACCCTTGCGGGGTGATCCTTAAATCAAAAAGTAAAGCTTGAATCCACATGACCTCAGTAGCAGTGTTAGTAGCGCATTTGAATTCTGCCTTGGTACTTGAACGAGCAACTGTTCTCTGCTTACAAGAACTCCAAGAGATTAAATTAGAACCAAGAAAAATAGCATAACCACCCATAGAGCATCTTGTATCATGGTCACCAGCCCATCTTGCATCGAAAAAAGCAGGAAGGGAATCCTGAGATCCTTTGGTGAAGAGAATGTCGTGACTAAGAGTGCCAGAGATGAAGCGTAAAAAACGTTTGATATATTGCCAATGGGCTTCTGTAGGGACATGCATGAACTGACAAGCAATATTCACATCATAAACAAGGTTTGGTCAGGTAATGGTGAGATATTGTAGTGCGCTCACTGTGCTACGATACAATGTGGGATTATGAAATAAGGCACCTTGATGAAGAGAAGGATAATCCGAACTAGTCAGGCATGGTGAAGTTACAGCTTGTGCTTTGTCCATATTGGCCTTCTTAAGAATTTTCGCAGCATATTTCCCTTGATGCAAAAGAAAGCCAGAGGCAGTGTGTTGTAATTCGATCCCCAAAAAATAGTGGAGATCACCAAGATCTATGATAGCAAACTCCCTTGTAAAATGCAATTAAAGTGGGTAGTGGTGCCTGAGGAGAGCCTGTAAGGATGATATCATCTACATATACAAGACGAAATACACTGCATGTTGATGTATGTTGGACAAATAATGAAGAATCAACATGAGAAACATGAAAACCAATAGATAAGAGGAAAAAAACTTAGCCTTTGATGCCAAGCTCATGGTGCTTACTTTGATCCATAAAGCGACCGTTGAAGTTTGCAAACATAGTTGGGATGATTAGCATCAACAAAACCTAGTGGTTGGTGCATAAGGTGGCCGTGAAGGAATGTGTTCTTAACATCAAGTCATCAAAGTGTCCAACCCTGACTATACGCAGGTGAAATTACCGTATGGACAGTTACATACTTCATAATGGGATTGAAAGTCTCATGGAAATCAACTCCTTCCTATTGATCATATCCCTTGGCCACTTATCTCACTTTGTATCGTTCGAGTGAGCCATCTGCATGATATTTGATGTGAAACACCCATTGGCATCCAATTGCTTTAAATTGTGACGGACGAGAGACTTGAACCCAGGTTTGATTCTTCATAAAAACTATATATTCTTTGGCCATGGCAACCCTCCATGCAAGATCTGTAGCTGCTTGACTAAAGCAAGTTGGAATGGGTATCGACTACACCACAGAATGTAGGGCATATGTGTGGTCCTTAGTGAGATAACGTCGAGCCAAAGTACCGTCTCAAAGCCGCATGACCATAGGATGTGTAGGAGCCTTGGGCAGACTAGGAGAGGGTTCTGACTAAGCTGAAGAGCTGATGGTCTGGTCAGTAGAGGGACTGGACTGATCAGTGGAGCATGTGGTAGAACATTCGAAATTAGGTGAAGCATTTTCTATTTAAGGTGCCATAACACGCAGTGCTGTTGATTTAGTAGAGGATTTTTGCAAAATTGAGGTATAATAATTTTGATCTGGAGAGGCCGTGAGTGGACTAACAGGGACGGAAATACCACCTGCCTAAGGGTAAATTTCTGAATCTGTAGATAAATCAGGAGATAGGCCAGTATGAACTGATGCAGCAAAAATAAAAGGAAATAAGTCTTCATCAAAAATAGCATCAATGGTAATATAGAACCGGTTATCCTTAGAGAAAGTAGCATCGATAACCATGGAAGCCAAAAGGATAACTTAGAAAAATGCAGCAATGAGATTGATGTTGTAGTTTGTTCTTCACGTAAGGTCAAAGGTTCAGATAGACAGCGTAGCCAAAGACACGTAGGTAATGAATTGAGGGTTTAACATTATAGAGAACCTTATGGTTGAGCACTGCTAAAGGTAACCTATAAATGATATGAACAACACTTTTGAATACAAGATCCCAAAAGTGAGAGAACTGAAGCATGATAGAGCACCGACAGTCCCATCTCTACAACATGTCAATGCTTTCTTTCAGTAGTGCCATTTTGGTGATGCAGTGTCGGACAAGAGGTACGATGGTGGATTCCTTGGTCTTGCAATAGTCTGCGGAAAGGAGCAAACTAGAACTCGCCTGCATTATCACATTGAACGGCTTTCACCGTAGTATTAAGCTGATTTTTCTCCAAATTTAAAAATGTCATGAAAATGGAAAGAAATTGATCACGGGATTGAAAAAGATATATCAAGGAAAATCGAGAGAAATCATCAGTAAAGCATATATAACAACAGTTGTCCAAAAAGAATGTTACAGGAGCCGATCCCCATACATCAAAATGGACTAGTTGTAGGGAGGCGAAGACTTATTTTTGGAGAGTGGATGAACATGATTGTGACTCTTGCTGGAAAGACATGTAGGACAAGGAGAAACAGAGACTGTAGATATATTTAGTACTCGACGGACTGTGTTGTAAGAGGCGTGAACCAGACGAAAATGCCATTGGTAGATGGAATCTATCCTATCGACTGGAAAAGCAAGTGGTGATGATGAAGACAAAGCTGAAGACATGGAAGTAGAGTAGAGGCCATGATCAAGATCTCCTCGAAGTATGATTTTCCCCGAATAGCGACATTTCACAAGAAAAGAAGTGGGTGAGAATATCAAATCACAATTATTCTCTTTAGAGATTCTTTTTAATGGAAGGAACAACTAAGATATGAGAAATATGAAAATTTGGGGAAATATAGCTGCCTGTATGAGTGATGGGCAAGCTAGATCCGTTACCTACGGTGACCTAATTATCACCATGATAGGGGTGAACATCAGATAGCTGAGAGATATTGTTTGTCATGTGATGAGTAGCACCTGAATCTGGATACCATGACTCTAAGGAGAAATAGATGGCAGATTAGGAATTTCTAACAAATTGAGCTGCGGTGATGTATGGAATTGCTCATGTTACTACTGCAAATATCTTTCCTTACAAACATTGGCTCTGTGGCCAAATTTGTTGCATATTTGACATTTGTTACCACCATTGCCACGCCTAGAATTGCGAGTGTTTGAGAATCTATTGACATTTTATGGCCTAGCACCACATGTGCTATTCTCAAAAACACGCCTAGGGAATCGATGAGAATTTGATCTGTAGAAGCAGTCTGTACCAAGTTGTGGAGACCGTGTTGAGTGTGGAGGAAAGACATCATTAGCCTTCCCTATAAACGCAGCTGTACCTTCCAGTGAGGGTTCCATGAGCTCAAGCCACACCTCATGAGACGAAAGGAAACCATGAAGTGTATCACGGGTCATGTTTTGATACTGACATTGAACTAAAATAGAGAATACAAGATTTTGATATTCTAGGCCCAACCCATGAAACACATGGGTTTGGTATTCTTGAGGAGAGACGACTTCACCAATGAAGGATAGCTGATCTACGATTGTTGTTGCTTGTTGAAGAAATTCTGTAACCATTTGGTTATCTATGAAGGGTTTGCAACCGCATCCGACGTTGAGCTGCTCGAGCATGATTTCATGTGGCATAGGATGTGGCTATGAATCACCATGCGTCTATTGAAGAGGTGAATGTTGAGAGCTGTTCGACAATTGTGCCGGCTGAGGTGTTAAGAATCCGTGCAAGCACCACTTGATCATGTGTTGACCATTCTTCATAGCTAGGATTCAGAATAGTTGAAGTAGTTCCATCTGCACTTGTTTATGTGATATGAGTTGGAGGACAAGTATAGGTACCTTCAACAATGGGTAGAAGTTTGTTTGCTCGGAGAAGTAGAAGTAGCCCTGCTTTCCATACAACATATTTATCACCATTAAGCTTTACTCCAATGGCTGGAAGGGTAATGGTGTGGGACTAATTTCTTGGAGTAGATTGTGGAATTGCCATGATTGGTAAGGATGTAGCAGCTGATTCAGAGGCTGAGATTGATGAATCTTTCATGGAGATTTCAAAAAACAAAAAAAAGACAATATCAGAAGGCTATGTTTGCTTTCGCAGGGGTCTGCTCAGTTACCATATTAAAATGTTAAAAGAGGGCTGAATAGAAGAAGAAGATTCAGGCACAACGTTGTCTTGTATTTTCTATATACTTCAAGAGAATGTATATATCTATATATATATAGGCTAAGCACTAGGTTTACAAGATATGTGATTTGTATATATATAGGCTAAGCACTAGGTTTACAAGATATGTGATTTTGTGAGATACAATCTTTAGAAAATAATCTGTCTTGAGGAGTAAGTCGTAGAGAAATTGTAGGTGTATTCGTAGAAGGAAATAATTTGACTCAATGACTCAATCGTGGAGGAATTGTAGCAATTCCGTGATCAACGTTGTAGGGATTTGTTTCCTTTGACAGTTAAGATGACGTACATGCTTATCAAGTTCATATCCTTTCCATCATTTCTCACTTTTGAATTGCACCGGACAGGATTGGAAGTACCGCCAAAACATAGAGTTCGACATCTTAAGCTTATAAATGGAGAGATACACGTGTATATAAATAGCATATATATATCATATGAAAAAGTAACTATTCCTTTTTTTATCATCATATATATTCTGCTTTGTAATGTGAAAGGTGTTCAAGATAATAATATGACATGTTGGAAGATCACTTAGACATCACTGCATCAAGAAAGTCATAAAATGATAACCGTTCGCTTATTGATCCTCTATTTTGCAATGAACACGAATAGGATCACTGACATTATGACACAATGAACGAAAATCAGCCGAGGAATGTCGCCAAGCAGATTGTGCATCAACAAGCCACACTCGACGCATCCAAGAGCAATACAGATGAGAGCGCATGCAAGTAAAAATCCCGGGTTGATATCTTCCCTTCCCGTCATGAAGATTAATATCTGCTGGATGTTCATGATCACTTTGCAAATAGGTAGAATGATGGGTTCACCGGTGATGTTGGCTAGACTTGTAGAGCTATGACTGACTCGGATGAGTTGACGGCCTTCATCAAGGAATCAAACTATGGGTTGTATTCTACGACAAGTTGAGCCATATGCTCTACTCCATTTGTTGGAATCAAAACGAGGAAGCTACTTGTTAGACAATCGACTTTCATAGAAGCTCAAAACATGAGGATAGAGAATAAACACCAAACGAAAAATAAACTTCGAGGCGATTTGTACTTGTGCCATGGCTGCTGAATGCAACAAGAGAAAGGACGAGTTCACCTTATCTATGCATAGTACTGATTCGTTCCGAATAAAACGGCATTCAAATAGTGGAGCACACACAGGGGAAGTGAAGAGATATTGGAGTTTCTCTTTCAGTAAAGGAACTCAAGACTGCATGATTTTACTCGCAGTCCTCCAACTTTTTTAAGGAGGCTGGACTACAATAGTGAAGAGATGTCGCGGGTTGCCGTCGATTTACCTCTGACCACCACGATCGGCTGGATTGTTGTTTGTCATCAACCCGAGCTTTGAGAGATTGCTCTCTTCTTTCCTTGTCTGAAAGAAAAATTTTCCGCTGAGGCTGTGAATCGAGCAAACGAATTTGTAGACCAATGGTGGGTCCCTTTTCCCACTTCCTCCGGCACTTCAAAAGAAGACTATGTAAGCGAGAAAATATTCCCACGAAAAAGTCCACGTGAGAGGAACCCTTCTCTTTTCCTTTTCCTTGGTCATGCTTGAAAGTAAGACGGTGGATAAGCACGGTCAATGCAAGGGAGAAGCCCCGCAAAGTCTCAAATAAAAAATAAATAAAAAAAGGATATGCTTCTCCTGCATTTTTCTGAAAATGTCGTAATCAACTTGTCAAATGACCGGATTGCGCTGCTGAATTCGTTGGTAGAGTCTCAGAGTCATGTGTCTACCTTCCATTTCGCCAATGGCGGCCAAAATGTAAAGTTCTCCCTATTTATTTTTATCTTAACTCATGATGATTACTACTACATTAAAGTCATGAAATGAAACTTGTAAGTTAAAAAGAAAAGTTATTTCCTCTAGAAGCATGGGCGTGGCATAGCCGAGAGGAACAATGTTTATCCAGGTGTTTAATTACACAGAACATATCTGTTGACGCCTAAAAATTTCCTTTTAGTTAATTAGGTTTTACTTTTTTATTTTATTTTACTTTATTTTATCTTTTTCGGATAAAAAATAATAATGAACGAAAAAACAAAAAAAAAATAAGAAAAATGGAAAAAACAGAAAAAAGCCCATCCTCTAGGCCTCCTCGGCCCATTTCCGCCTCAGCCCGGCCCAGCTAGGTCTTCTTCTTCCTTGCACTGTTGCAGCACACGCGCCGGAGGGCGCGACGCCGGAGCAAATGGAATGAATAGCGACGCACATGGAGCAGCTAGCATCGGACGGCGATGGGACATGGAGTAGGGGGGTAGCTGGCGTCGGATAGGATGCCGGTTCGGCCGGTGAGGGCCACGGCAGCCGCCGATCGAGCTCCATCGACCGGCCGCCCCTCGGCCTATAAATAGGCCTCCATTTCCGTCGTCGGAGACAGAGGCAGACACCGAGAACGATCGAAGGTTGCAAAGCTTCGAGCTTCTTGCTGAGAGACTTCAGAAGGGGAGTCAAGGCCGAGCAAACCCAGATCCGAAGGCTCGCGGCCGGAGAGGGAGAGGTTCCGCCGGAGAGACACACGGACAGAGAGATCAAAAGCTTGCGAGCGTCGGAAGCTTCCCTCGAGAGACTTCGAGGGAGGCCCGAACGCCTGCAAGTCCAGATCTGAGGGAGCCAAGAGAGGATCTGAGGCGGCCAGCTCCGATCACTTCCACCGAGAGACATCAGAGGAGGTCCGAGAGCCGGCCAGCCGAAGATCCAGATCTGGTCGAGTGGGGTTGGCCTGGGTCCGAGGGAACCCTAGATTCGCGAAAAGGGTTGCCGAAGAGAAGAGAAACCAGAGAAAGCCGCCGTTGCGAGCCATGCCCGACGCCAACGCCATGCCAGATCTGAGAGGCCGCCGTCGCTACTGCTTGCCTCGCCACCACCGCTCAGCCGTCCACACCGTTCCTGCAGCCACCCGCCTCCATCAGCGTCACCACCAAACGCTGCCGTCTCTTTGGATCTCACTGGATCTGACGCCCTCGAGACCCATCTCACCCTTGGTCCTCGACGCTAACCCCAGTCGCTGTTGCTGTATCGCGACGCTGTCCCCGTAAGTAGCTTATGGTTGCCATCGCCGCCATCATCGTCATCAAACCCATCGTTGCCGTCGTCTGCCCGGCAACTTCTCAGCCTCCCTCAGCAGCGCCGCGAAGACACAAGTGTGGAGAGAGGCGCCCGTCGGGTCTGAACCGGGTCGAGCGAAACCCCCATCCGGGTAGGGTTTCTCCCTGTTCGGGTCCTCTAGGCCTAACCGTGTGGGCTGTTTTTGTGCATAAATGGGCCTGGGTTAGTTCATGGGCTTGGAAAAAAAAAAAAAAAAAAAGGAGAAAAATCTAAGTCGGGCCCGCAACGTTTCGGGTTGGCCCGGGTCGGACCCAACCCGCGGATCCGACCGGGTCATTTTTTTTTATTATTTTAATATAAAATGATATTTTAAATAAATAAATAAAAAATAATACTTTATTTAAAAAAATCAAAAAAATCAAAAAATGTTTTATTTTCAAAAAAATATTTAAAAAATGTTTTATTTAAAAAAAAATCGAGAAAAATAAAAAAGTAATTTATTTTCCAAAAATATCAAAAAATATTTAAAAAATATTTTATTTTCCAAAAAATCAAAAAATCAAAAATATTTCATATTTTCCAAAAAATGTCAAAAATCCAAAAAAAGCCAAAAATTCATGAAAAAGCCAAAAAATTTCAGAAAAAAGCCAAAAAAGGCTTGTATTTTTCAAAAAAAAACCAAAAAAATCCCAAAAAATCTCTTTTGTGTCCAAAAAATTAGAAAATGACTCAAAAAATATTTTTCCTCACAAAAATGCATGGAAAATCCCTCGAACATCCAAAAAATCTCAAGGTTTAAACAAGATTAGGTACCGAAAGGGCATTAGTGATTAATTAGTGTAATCAAGTCCCCGATCCTAATTTCTCTGGTTGCGCAGGAGTGAGTATTTCTCCCGATACTTCACTTGGGTTTTTAATCAACCTACCCCAAATCGATTAGTGGCGACTCCATTTTAAAAATTGATTTACAAATTAAAAATTTAGACAATGAAGTCGTGAATTGGTGGACTTGGGAGAGTCCGGGCTTAACTAATTTCAGCCGAGCCATTAGCCTCCTTAAGCGCTCGTACCCAACTGCGGGCATCGAAAAAAAAGAGGTCGCGACAATATCATTACGTCATTTCCATATGTATGTTTACTTCAGTCCAGTCCACAATCCAACATGACGATACTATGCTAGGTGGCCACGTTATTTTAGAAGTTAGATGTTTGGCAAAACTATACCCTATGTCCTGCCATATAATATAACTCATTGTTTTCTATTATTTTAATTTTTTTCCGGCTTATCTTAAATGAATAGAGGAATTGAAAACAAAACAAAGTAACCATCAATGAGTTACACTTAAATATTGTTTATCGTGTTAATTTTTTCATGATTAATTATATTATATTTCAATCAATGAATTAAGTATAATTTTATCACTCAAGAGTGGATATACTGGCTTACCTTTTTTACTGGGAAGCTCTTTTTTTATTTTTGTAACTATTTTATACCTATAAAAGTTACATCTTTTAAAGTTTAAATTTTAATAGTTCTATCATCATGTTTACTTGAAGTGAGTTTATTGGTTACTAAATTTAATCACGCAATGAAATAAGATATGTTTTCAATTAATAATAACTTGAAAAGAAGCATTTTATTCTTATTTTGTTTCTATTTTCTTTTATTAGTGTATCTTTTTAGTTGTTGTTTGACTAATTGCACTTTAATAGTTCAATTAAGTTAGGGAAAATGGCACTAATGATCCCTAAGCATTAGCTCAGTTTGCAATGTCATCCATGGACTTTATCTGTGCAACATGGTCCTTGAACGAATTCTAAATGTTTTATCTAGTCCATAAACTTTGAATTTGTTCAATTTAGTCCCCCAATAGTCCATAATAAAGTCATATCAGTTTTTCGGCACTATTCTCAAGTTCATACCGTACCATTTTCCAGATTTCAGAATTTCTTTTCATTTCAATTCATTACTAATCAGAATTGTATTATGTCGATATTCATGCTATGTCAAAATGTTTTCGTAAGGATTACAAGTACCATACTAAAATTAATTTAAATCATATTCCTATTTTTTGAGAGATAAAATTTTCAAGCTTTTGTTTTTTGTACTTTCTTATTTGAATTTAGTTAAATCTATGAATTAAAAAATTAAAGTAGCAGGAATATCAACACGATACAACTCTAAATGAGGCCATGCTTTTATAATTAGGGCTAATACCACGGAAAATGCTAAACTGATACTTCTATGACAAATTTGGCTTGAACTAATTTTTTTCACCACAAAAAACCCTAAATTTAACATTTGTTAATTTCCATTAAATTTTATCATCAAATTGCTAAGTTAGATAACGCGTAGTAATTGATAGATTAGTTTGGGGTTTTATCCTCCTTTATCACAAGTATATCAATTTGTGGTGTTTAGTTATATTAATTCAATTTAACGGAAACTAATGGAAGGTAAATTTGTGACAAATGTATCAATTTTGGGTTTTTGGTAGACAAAAAATTAGTTTCCGGTAAATTTGTCATAGATATACTAGTTTGGTTTTTTCATGGTCAAAAAATTAGTTTTAAGTAAATTTATCATAAGTATATAAGTCTGGAGTTTTTTATGGTATTAATCGTTATAATTATAGAAATATTAATTTAAAATATACTTAAATGAAACTATCATAATGTTTATAAAGACTAAAAAGTTAATAAAAAAAGATAGCTTTTTTTTAAATTAATTTAGGAAATCAATTGAAATAAAATGATATTCTAAAATTTGGGAGATTAATTATGAAAACTTGTGAATAGTACTGAAGAACTAAGGTGAGAGCATGGAGTGAGCAAGCGCAAGATCAACTTAGGGCAAGAGAGTAAAGAGACAGTCATAAAGATGGGTTGAGTCCAAGTAAATTGTAAACCCATTTAACACTTATATTATTTTGAACTTGAATATTTTAAAACACATTTATAACCCGTTTACTAGATATAACTAACACATAAAATAATCATCAAATGTGGATTAAGAAATGAGTCTATAACTCATTTTGACAAATCTATGTAATATCGAAGATGTGAGGTTGAACTGGCACTACCTTGATTTTTTTGGTCTACTGCCCAAAAATGAACTTGGTACACCTTAAAAAAGAGGGCAAAAATTATAAAGTTAAAACTGTCCCTTCCTCTCTAACGAATGAAGTTTTAAGGGTGGCTTAAAAGCTCCTTTATTCATAATTCGAGTTTCTTCTCGATAGCCAGAAAGCATAATCATTTTCGAACTAAGAAAGTTTTGTAGAGTTTTTGGATGATGCGCGATAAAGGTACAAATTATTATTTATTTAAAGAACGTGAAAAGGTTCGAAATTTACATTATGATAAAATTTAAAATTTGTATTATTAGAATCAATTATATTATAAATGAAGCTTGTATGCGAAAATATAAATATTTGGATTACATTTTTTAAAATAATCTTTATTTAATAATTAATTGAGTATTATTTTGTGCTATCTTAATAATAAATAAAAAAACTAATATACTCACTTGACTAAACATCAGAATCGTATCTTTGGGAGCAAAATATGATAAACGTATCATATTGTTAATTGATTATTTAATGATATTATCTATAGAAATATTTTTACATGCCGCATGTTTTTATTACCGCGACCTATTTAACGTGAAACACCACCCAATTGTCCCCAAATTCTCCCACTGAAATGCGAGATCATCATACACATAAAGTCTACACTAACGGTACTAAAACATCCTCTATATATCAACAAAATTCGGAAAAGTATGTAAAGAATCGACATTCTATCATAAGAGAATATAGAATAATGTTATTGTGAGTTTAATTTATTATAAATGAGAAAAGTTCGTGTAGAAGCAATATACAAAAGAATTATACGTTCATTTGCGTAAATAATATTACATGATGTAATCCTCTCTGCAAGGTGAAAATGATAATTGATATTTTCACCATTAATAGATTAACAACAATAATTCAAACAAATTATACTCATAATAGATTGAGTTTTATGACTTTTTTTTTTTTTTTGGTGGGTGTGTGTAAGTTTAGCAAGCTTGCAAACAATGGAATTTTTATTGCAAATGATGTGCTTGGATATTTTGTAAAAGATTGCCAGTAATGCTAATCGAACCCAACCCAAGGCAATGCTTTGTGACATTCTTCCGATCCCGCCAATTTTTCAGCGTCCACCTCATAAAATTCGGACTACAGTACAGAGAGCGAAGCGAAGAACTCACGGGCACTGCCTTTAAGACCTCCACTTGCTCAATCACGTGCCTCTCGCGTGTCGGGAATGACCTTGCCACTGAAGCTTCTTCTTCCCAGTTGAATCAATTGCTTCCATATTTCTTCTGCTTCTCCGTCTCTCTCACCCACATTTTCGGTGAAAAAGTTTGTCGTCACCACTGAAATTCTCGTGATCGATCATCTGTTGTGATTGGCCCTATTGAATATGATAGAACTAGACGTGCTTATATCTAAAGCTGGAAAAAATCGCCACTCGCCAGTACTATTATTAGAAAATGTCAAATGGGGAAACCATCTTTCAGGTTGATGCTCTCCTGTCTCAATAATGCTTTCCTAGTTTGTCGCGTTAATTAACTTAATTTGGTGATGTTACATGGAGTTTGTAACACTGGTTTGGATTTCCATTCTGAATTGAACTTGGTTATTAAGTTGATGGTATGTTTTGGCAATTAGATGGGACTTAGGCCGTGATCAAAGGTAATCACTCCACTGTAAAAAAGAATGTTTTCCTCCATCAAGGAAATTACAGGACAGTTCTTGACCTTAGCTTACATATTTTATGGATTCCGTAAGTCAGAGCACTAATGCATTCGCTAATTTAGTTTACTCAATTTCTGGTACATTTGTCAGTTTGTAGTTTTAACTCTTAGTTCATCATGTTGGAAATGGTGCACTTGACGGTTAAGATTGCAAACTTGTGGACATAGGTGGAAGGATTAGAGGATTTATTTTTCCCCCAAAAAGTAATCTCGCTCCAATTCTGTGGAAATACTAGCAGAGATGAAGTCTAGGAAATGACATTCATTGAGGGAAAATGACTGCAAAATGCCGTGATGAGCATCGATGCGTCATGTGTGCCCATAGAAATGGAGATGAGCTTCTCCATCTTCTCACCAAGTAAAAGCAGCGTCAAATTTGTCAAACAGATATAGCAGTGCCCCAACAAGTTCATAATGCAGATACCGGGAACTACATGTCAAACGAATATTGCAGTCCTCTAACCTCGTGGTACTCTACGACCCGAAACTGATCCAATCCTCGATGTAGAGGGCTGGCCCAGGCCCAAAATACCTGCCACATGGGAACATTGAGTACATTTTAGCTCAGACTCAAGAAAAGACATTTATGGCCCATGCTAGAAAAGGAATTTAATTGATTTTTCATAAACTGAGTGCCCATGACGATTGTTACATCAAATAGTGAAATAAACCATTTTGGATTTTTCTTTTCTTTTTGTTCATCTTCTAAAATGGTGCAAGAGGCAACCGATGGTAGCAACTCCTTTGGACATTAGGATCTGTTGGGAATAACGGATCCCCGGAAACCGGATTCGACACCGAATCGAATCCCTAAATCAAGCGGAAGACGAAGCCCAAGAAAACGACACGTATCACCGATCCTAAAGCACACCACAGATTCGAGCGTACCTTGTTAGCCACAGATTAAACACCAACGCTGAAGAAGAGGAGGAAATCCTGGCCCCGTTCGATCCGATGATGACTTAAAGGGGAGAAAACAGTGCCTTGAACTTACTGTTCTTTTTGGAGGAAGAGAGAACGCGCGGGAGAAGACGTACGTTTAATTGTCAAGCGTTATCTTTTCTCTCTCTCTCCTCCCTTTTATACCTCTCCCCTTCCACGGGCTCTATTCCCGTGGGCCGGGCCCCTTTTGGGCCCAACTTGAGCGGATGGGCCTTGAGCCCATCTTATAAATCCATCATCTCCCACTCGCACATGGTGGTGCAAAACCAACATGGGCGGACAGGCCCTACTCAGCCCCATTAGAGAAAAATCCAGCATAGACTCTCACTTAACATGGTGGGCCGAACATAATCCTCTTTTCCTCTCTTCAACATTCATACCGGTGAATAATCCGTGCGACCAGCATACTTTGAGAGCTCGTTGCTATACATCTGTTAGGAATATATAGCAGCTCATAATGGGCATCACACTCCGAGTAGATTTAGTATGCAGTACCCTAGATCGATCGATCACATTTATATCTCTCTTGATCTCTTTTAAACAATGATATATATATTGTATTCACAATTATGATTATCACAAAGACAGTCATAATTGGTTAACCGGTGAATACAAAACTATAATGTGATTCTCCAAAATCGATCTTCCTCTTTCCTTCAAACTCTCAATTTCAGTCCAGCTTGCTTTTCTAGAAATGCCCCATTAGATCGAATCAAACTCATGACCATTGGCAACATCCTAAGATAGCGAACACTAAATAGAAATCTTGAGAATAAGTAAGAGTCATGAGGGGACTAAGAAATTGAGGAACTCTCTTCCTCAAGAGTCTCACACGACATAAAAGTTGAGATCAAACTTTTGCCACTCTTATTGGTCGTCTCATGCATACGTAGTATGAAATACGTATTACGGTATTAACTCCTTTCCCATGGAGCGTATGTCTACACTTTTCAATACCGTACAGATGATAGTTCAGACATACCCAATGTCTAACTTGAGTTCACGTATCTACTCATTCACAAAATTCATCAGAACTCACATCTGGCATCTTAGACAGATAAAGTAAAACATGTGGGGTATTTTTACTTTCGGACATAGTAAGTATTATATCCTCATCTTAACACCTAGTTAAGGCGACATACGTGTTTTAAGCTTGAGCTCTCGATTATCACCTAGATAATAAGCTTTAAAACAGTCTCATCTCTATTTATCACACAGTAAATAGAGGCGATTACCCGTGTGAGTGGGCTAATCTTATATCTGTCCGACATACTTCTCAACTTAAAAGTAATGCACTAAGCATTAAGATGCATAAAGATTAAACAAAGATTCATAGGCATTAATGATGAAAACACAAATTCATCATATTGTGAACATTTAGGGAAATTACAATATTCAGTACATCAGTCTCTACGCAATCCTAGAGATTTCATATGGCCACAAAACACATCTCTAGGTATTGGCTTTGTCATAGGATCTGCTATCATTCCATGCGTAGTATGTACTCTAAGTTCACATCTTTTCATGCAACCATATCCTTGACAAGATTATACTTGGTATCTATAGGTTTGGTCTTGTCATGATATTTTGGATCTTTGGTATACGCTTTTTGCTGCTTGGCTACCACAGTTAACCAACAATAAATCTGCAGCACTTCTAATAACACCTAAATGATCCAAAAATCTCTTAAGCCAAACACTCTCTTATACTGCTGCTGATAATGCCACGAACTCAACTTATATCATGGACAAGGCTATACACTTTTGTTTCTTACTGCTCCAACATATGGTGCCATTATTTGGTAAGAAAACAAACCCAGAGGTAGATTTCCTTTCATTTAAATCTCCTCTTCGATCAATATCACAATAGCCTTTGAGTTGCAGATCCTTTTCCTTAATAACTCAACGTATAATCAGCAGTTCCCTTTAGATACCTCAGTATTCTCTTAACGGCTTTCCAATGTGCTTGACCTGGATCGGATTGGTAACTACTCACCATTCCAACTGCAAAACATATGTCAGGTCTTGTACACATCATAGCGTACATAAAGCTTCTAACAGCACTAGCATAACGAACATGTTTCATTTGTTCCTTCTCTTGTGGAGTCCTTGGACACAGACTATGGCTCAACCCTTCACCTTTTGTAATAGGAGTGTCTATGGGCTTACAATTTTGAAATCTTAATTCCAAGAATGTATGCAACATCACCCATGTCTTTCACCTCAAAGTTGGAAGACAACAAATTCTTCACAGTATTAACAAACTCCATATTACTTCCGGCAATTAGTATATCATCAACATATAATGATATGATCACAAATTGATCATTGGATCTTTTGATATATACACAATGATCATCGTCAATCATTGTAAAATCATATGCCACTATGGCATTATGAAAATGTATATACCTTTGTCTTGATGACTGCTTAAGGCCATATATCGACCCCCAAAGTCAACATACCTTTTCTTCTTGGCCTTTCACTATGAAATCAGCAGGTAGTTCCATATATGTTCCTTCCTTTGATTCTCCATTGAGGAAAGCAGTCTTTACATCCATTTGATGTAACTCAAGATCCATACTAGTCACTATTGCCAGAATAATGCGAATCAAGGTAAATCTCACTACAAGAGAAGAATGTATCTTCATAATCAATTTCTTCCTGTTGATTATACCTCTTCGCCACAAGGCGAGCCTTATGCCTTTCTATTGAGCCATCAGCCTTTCGCTTTATTTTGAGAACCCACTTGTTCCCAATAGCTCTGCGTCCCTTTTGGAAGATCAACCAGTTCACAGACTTGGTTTGACTTCATTGACTCCATCTCCTCTTTCATTGCATGAATCCATTTTTCCTTATTAGGGCAATTTAGAGCCTCATTAATATTTATTGGCTCATCCTCATCTTGTGGAGCAACAATAAAAGTTTCCCTTTCAATGTCAAAACATCGACGGGGAATACTTTGGCGACTTGTTCACCGTATGGGAGATTGTACACTTAACACATCATTCCCCATCATGCTCCCACTTGGATTAGGTAATGATGATGTCGTCATATCAGGTGGTTGCAATTGAGAATGAGTTGAATTCAATTCATTACATCTCATATTACTCCCACTTGAACAAACTCTACTGACATCATTATCTTAATCCAAGGTTTCAAATAGGGAGTTATTTTCCCTTATTTCGCCCCTCTTAGAAAATTCATCCACTAAGGATGTGACATCCCGTGATTCAAATTCAGTTATACTCCCACTTTCCTGCTCACCTATGAACACATACCTTTTTGAGTGTTCGCAGTATTTCATGAAAATACTCTTATTCTCTTTGGGACCCAATTTCCCAAAACTTGTGAGAGGACTTATGAGTATAGACAGAACAACCCCATGGCTTAAGAAAAACTTAAGTCCGGTGTTCTAACTGTCCATAACTCATATAAAGTAGAAATAACTGATTTGGAAGGCATCCGGTTAAGTATGTTGGCAGCAGTTAACAACGCATCACTCCCAAAAGATGATAGGTAAGTTAGCATGCGCCATCATAGACCTAACCATTCCAGTAGGGTTCTGTTTATTCTCTCCGCAACACCATTTTGTTGAGGAGTATATGGAATAGACAACTATCTTTCTATTCCTTTTTCATCACATAATTTTCTGAACTTATCGATAAATATTCTCAACCTCGATCGGATCTAAATAGCTTTATTTTCCTGTCTAATTGATTTTCTACCAGGTTCATAAACCTTCTAAAACAACTTATGCTTCAGATTTATGAGAAATCAAATAGACATATCCGAATCAAGTAGAATCATCTATTAAAGTGATGAAACAAATAGCCCCTTGCCTTCCTCTCACATTCATTGAACCACAGACGTCCAAATGGATTAAATGCCGAGGAAATTCAGCTCTTTTACCTTTTCCAAATGGTCTCCTTGTCATTTTCCCTACTAGGCAATGCTCACATATGGACAAATCAACTTTTTCAATATTGCCCAACAAGCCCTTTTTGGCTAGTCTTTTCATATGTTGTTGGCCCATATGACCAAATCTAGCATGCCATCATATTCACATCATTATCATATAAGATAGAAGACGTGAAACAAGGGGATAACATATTGACATCATCACAAATAACATTTAGTACAATAAAACCATCTAGAAAGTGACCACAACCATAGTAGTTTGCATCTAAACACAAATCTACACATTTATTATGGAAGTTCATACCAAAAAACAAGCTTAACCAACACTAAGACAGACACAAAATTTCGACGAATCTCCAGAGCGTATAGAACATTAAAGATGCGTCCACCTCTCATGTTCTATTAGTCGATGCAAATTCCTTTACATCAGCTCTAGAGTTGTTTCCAACATAGATCCACTTAGTTCCAGTTGGTACTCGTCATAATTCCACGAAGGATTCTCTATCCTTCGCTACATGGTCTGTCGCTCATGAATCTACATACCACAAAGGATTGGATTCAGCCTATAATGCAGAACTTGACACATAAGTAAAGTTCGCAAATGTACAAGAGGTGTATAGCTTCTTTGGCTCACGACAGTCGCGAGCATAGTGACCTCTCTTGTCACAATTGTAACATCACACCCTTGACATTTTCTTCACTTGAGGACGTTTTCCTCTCTTGTGTTGGTTAACTCTTGATTTCTTGCAATAAGGATTTGATCCTTTGCATTCCCACATATTGAACGAATCAATACGCTTGTGCTTAGAGCACAAAGCCCTTTCGAGCTAGAACCAGATAGCAAATGTCTATTTACGGCTCAAATACCGTTAAGCGGTCCTCTACTAGCTCAAGGTGGTGCACGACACCCTCAATGTCTTCCATAATGTGGTCAAGAGCTTCTAGTGCTTCATGCTTTTCCAGCACATATTGAATCTTCATATTCAATATTTCACAATTATTGCCGTTCATATCAGCAATTACATTTTTAGTTGCTGAACCATCGTTCTGAACACATCAGACATACATGCACGAATAATTAATGCCTATCATTTATGCATCCCTATTTGCATAGACCCATCATATTAATAAATAATTTCAAGTAAGGCTTCGAATCAAAAGGTCACTATGTTTCCAATCATCCTCCAAAAATCCTAACTTAAAATTATTATTAATATAATTATCTTATGCAAATAAATTCTATGAAGTTACAAAAACTTCTATTACTACCCACCACTAATTACCCACAAAGAACCAACCAATAGCGAAGCGATAAAAAATCTTAACATTCAATAAAATAACAATGCTTTCACATGATACAACTAATATATCGGTTGCTATATCAACAACAATGAGGTAGTAATCATTACATAATCAATCAAAGAAATAAATAGGGAATGTCCCATCTAATCTATCAGCCATAACATCTGAGAAAACTGAAGGCACATTTGCCAACCATGGAAAAACTTTTGGAGAGCTTTCATGTCGCCTCCAAGGCGCATTCACTCGACGCCATGTGGCGCTCAATCTAAGGGTTGAAGTTTTGGCCAACTCAATCCTATAGTGCTCTCTCACAAAAGCTTCCACCAGCCTTCTATAATCCGGGACCACGTTGACCTCCCATAACCGATCCAACACTGCTTGCCATTCGGGTGGAAGAGTGTTCATCAAAGCCGGCACCTTCTGAAAATCCGGCATAAGATAACCATTCCAGATGATTTCCTGTATCATCTGATTGACCTTGATCACATGTGATACTAAATCACCGTCATGCCACCGATAATCAGCTAACTCTGTCATCAGCCTCTTAAGTCTTGCATTTCCCTCGTCCGTTCTCGGGATTGCAGGTATCCTTGCATAACGCATCATAGTTCCTGCAACAAATGCAGAATTAACAATGGATCACTTATAATCCATAATTAATATAAGAGAAAATACATAATTTTCTCAAATTCATGCAACAAATGCAGAATTAAAAATGGATTACTTATAACCCACATAGGCATGACTGAAAAAGAAAACAAATTCCTTTTTTTTTTTTTTTTGGGTCAACGGTCAACGGTCAAAAGTCAACGGTCAACGGACGGTCAACGGTCAACGGTCGTCGGTCAACGGTCCACGGGTCCACGGGTCGGTCAACGGGCGCGCGGGTCGGACCGGTCGGACCGGACGGACCGGTCGGGCCGGTCGGACCGCTCGTGCGGACCGACCGCACGTGCCTCGCGTGTGCGGGGATGACGTCACGCAGACGTCATCCAGCACGTGCGAGGCGCGTGCCTCGTTCGTGAGTCGGGTCGGGTCGCCGGTCGGGTCGGTTCGCCGGCCGGTGACCGTCCGGCGAAACTTCGTCGGTGACGACGTCATCGGTGACGTCATCACGTGACGTCACGCTGACGTCATCACGTGACGTCACGCTGACGTCATCACGTGACGTCATCGGTGACGTCATCGGAACGGTTACCGACCGTTGGATGACGTCACGCTGACGTCATCATGTGACGCCAGCACGCGTCGGTCCGCGGACCGGCACGTGCCGGTTCGCCGACCGGCGCGTGCGCCGCACGCGCTGGCGAAGCCAGCGCCTCCAGGCGCGTCGCGCCCACGCGCAGCGGCTTCTGGCCGCGCGTGTGGGCGCGTGCAGTGTCGTACGGCGGCGTGCGACCACTCGTCGGACTCGTCTCGACGTCGCCTTTCTCCCAGTGCCTTCATAATTTTATTTCGACTTACGAAAACTCAGAAAAATGGCCGAAAAGCGCTCGGGTGTCGGGATTTTCGCCCGGTTCCGTACGGCCGAAGTGATTTCGCGAAAAATCAATCAAAAACATCAGAATTGATCGGGAAAAACGTGAACTAGGGCTCTGATACCAATGTTGGGAATAACGGATCCCCGGAAACCGGATTCGACACCGAATCGAATCCCTAAATCAAGCGGAAGACGAAGCCCAAGAAAACGACACGTATCACCGATCCTAAAGCACACCACAGATTCGAGCGTACCTTGTTAGCCACAGATTAAACACCAACGCTGAAGAAGAGGAGGAAATCCTGGCCCCGTTCGATCCGATGATGACTTAAAGGGGAGAAAACAAAGTGCCTTGAACTTACTGTTCTTTTTGGAGGAAGAGAGAACGCGCGGGAGAAGACGTACGTTTAATTGTCAAGCGTTATCTTTTCTCTCTCTCTCCTCCCTTTTATACCTCTCCCCTTCCACGGGCTCTATTCCCGTGGGCCGGGCCCCTTTTGGGCCCAACTTGAGCGGATGGGCCTTGAGCCCATCTTATAAATCCATCAGGATCATGATTCAAACTTCACTTATAAGAAAAGAAATTTTGGACATTTTTTTCTTTTCTCAAATGACAAGAGGGGCAATCGATGGTAGCGACTCCTCCGGTCGTTATCTAAACTCATTTGTATCTAGATAGACACATTGACTGGGGGCCGGGGTGGTTTGGATAAATTTCCTTGAATAATACATCGATTTCTTTATATGGGAGCGAAATGTCCGTTGCCTTATCAACAGCTATGGGCCACGTGGACTGAGCTGTAGGAGTTCCGTACGAAAGCTGCGGTTTTTTCCAGCAGCGGAAGCAAGCGGAGTCCACGTGTAATGAGCCCATTGCCCTCGTACGTTACAGTGCGTTAATTGAATATTATTATTTATAGTTGTTATAAATTTACTTCATGATAATGAATGCAGCAGTCGAACGACTCGAACCTTCCTCAAAAACTAACTATTTATTATTTTTTGACGTGCCAAACTACATAAAAAAGTTATTTTTCTGTAACATGCCCACTAGTTTCGCACTATTGGTCCTAAGCAAGACCTTAAAAGGCTTTGACATCCTGGAAAAGACAGGATAGAGGTCGGGATCCGGGCCTCGAAAAAGATTCCGGCCCCATTGGCATTCCCGCCACAATACCCCGAAAGGGGTAAAGGGATGCCACTCCTGATCCACGCGATGCCTTCCCCTAGGCTAAGCTTAGGGCGTGGTACATGGAAATGATGGAGCCAGTCTAAATGACTGGGTATTATAATACGATGCCACGTATTCATCTGTGGCTCCTAGCCCTTACTTTTTGTTTGCATTTGGACGAATAAAAACACAAGACATTCCTAAAATCAAGATTGGACATTGGTCCACCAACCAATTACATGACAAAAAGAGTGCCATGTGTTCACCTCCAATGTTTATTTAGCATTTTCTATCAAAATTTGAATGAAAGAAGGATACGGAACTGATCCTGAATATGTGACTTGGGATTAGTTTCGGAATCAAATTCGTGACAAAACAAAGTACAAGGACAAAAAATAATAGTAAATATCCGAGGTAGCATTGGCAAGGAGCAATCATTGATTCATATAAATGATGCACATATCGATGATAGAGAACTTTTAAAACACTCATGACCTATGGGAGTATTTTGCGGGACAATGATATTATGTCCCAGGTATATTATCTTTTATGTGAATCTCGGTCACTAGGAACATAAAGAGTAAAAATCTGGACATATTAACAAAAAGAGAAAAGAAGAAGAAGAAGAAGAAGAAGAAGAAGAATAGAGAACAAAATTTGGGGGTAAAAATTGGAGTCCCAACACTCCCATCTGCGAGTTTCTTGTAAATAAACAAGATGAGGTGCAAAGTAAATGGAATTTTCTTGTGGTTTGCTTTGGGCTTTTGAGGTTACACATTTGACACTTCATCTCAAGTACACATAAAGTCGAGCAAGAGAAGATGGCATAGTCCGCTTCGCGGAAGCTTGAAACCCATCCTCCACTAGACAAAAAGAGACTTGGCGCGACTTCCTTGCCCAGAATCTCAATGAATCAGGCCCCATCTCCCGGGGAATCTCTTATTTCCGCCCCTTGTGTGCATAAAAACGAAAAATCCTAGTCATCGACATCTAATTATATCTTGGTCCAGCTTTTCTGTCTCCCACCCCATCTTCTTCCTAGTCACAGAACCCCTCCATCTCCAATCATTTTGTGATTACTAGGACTGTCCCCTTATTTTGACATTCTCGAGGGACCACGTTCTGCTTCATAAAAATTACCCATTAACCCAACCCATTCGGTCTCCTTTATCAATATTACACAGAAGGGCTTGGGTTCAGGAGTAATTTTAACATTGGTACTGAGGAATCGGAATCGGTCAGACAAACCCTGCAGTTGTAGGGTCTGAGAAATCGGACTCCTCCGACCCAACCTTGTAATTTAACATTGGGTCGTAGAAAATTCGACAGACAAACTCTGCAGATGCTCAGACCCCACGAGCATTGGTGGGGTCTGAGAAATCGGATTTCTCCGACCCAGCCTTGTCATTTAACATTGGGCCTTAGAAATCCGGGACATGGGGTCCGATTATAGGATGATCTCCCATTGTGTTCCTGTTTTTGAGGCGGCGTAGTCTATATATATTCACGCGAGAAAGGGAGTCACTTAGCGATGCAAAAAATGGAAAGGTTCATGAGAACAACTATCCAGCTGATCACGGCCGTCGGAGGCAAGCTTCATCGACCTCAAATACGTCTTAAGCAATGTAGCCCAGCCTCCATCAATAAGTTGGAGGATTGTGAATAAAATCATGTCAAAATCTTGATATTCTTTGCGGTTCCCATCTCTGATCATGTCCACTGCAGATATTCCATTACGTGGAAGCTGTTATACTAGGAAAACACTTGAACTAAATCAGGCGACCTTTGTACCACCCAGCTTTTTTCCAATATTCTATCTTTCAGTTATTGATTCAGGTTTCTGTTATCCATGTTCATGATGACTCGATTCTCGGAACAGAGCACGTACTTAGGGGCACATTTGCTGGATGTAAAACAGCTTGTTTCTGGCATTTCCTGGAAGTTGTACTCCCATATTTTGTCTTCTATTCCCTGCTAAATGATCGAGCTTTTTATTCTCGATGTATATAATGGCTTGACTATCAGAACAGAGCATACTGGGTCGCACTCAAAACAGAGCATATTCAGTGAAGTGAAATTGCACTCATGGACATTTTTTTTTTTTTTTTTGCAACTTGATAAATACTCGCGATATTCATTTGGTGATTGAATACAGTTGGATTCATAGCAGCAACAATCCCAAACGACAGAGTTTGTCCAAGGAGAGTGAAATATCGTTATAACTGTTAGTTCTTTTTAAAAACCACAGATTTGGAAAGAATGCGACCTTCTTTTAAAGTTACCTGGTGGAAAAATTCTGGATGGTGATGAAGAGACACAACTGCATTTACACTCAGTTTCGTTCTTTTGTCCAGCAAAACTTATAACGAGAACAATGTAAAGCTTGTTAGCTTTCCACATAAGTAAAGAAAAGACTTGCAATTAGCTTTACTCTGTTTCTACCTGATAAGTACGGGAGCTTTCCTGGTAGTTTTGTGCTAGTGGGTGGTTTTGTTTTTGTGATTAAGTGTTATCGCGAGTGAGTTGGGAAAGGTTTGAAGGAGTTAAGGAGGTATCCCCTGTACTCCGGTGTTACATTTTGTCCAAAAGGAGAGCTCTCACCAGCTTAATTAGTCGTGGATCAATACATGGGTTACACTCCTGCAGTGGATACATAGGTTAGACTCATGCAATGCATAGACTCATTAGCTATGATTTGCACCAGAAGCTTGACATCATACCACGAATTAATTTTCCTTTTGAACTTACGTTGGTAGTTCTTGATGTGTTTCAGCGAGTTTATTAGTTAAAGAGGTCTTGGGAAACGCTTGTTGTTTATTGTGGACTAGCATCTTGATATAGCTTTCGGAAAAAATGTCTTCATGTATAGTGTAAAAAGAGCTCACAACTTAAGCTTTTGCCAAAAAAACTAGCATCTAACTAGTAGTTTGCTTTTTTTAATTCAAAGATATAAAGCAGAGCTTGTAATTCAAATTGCTGCTACATATAACAACCATCTCGATTCAACGGAGGAGATCTTACTAGCCATCAGGGACATGTATAGCAACACAAGTCCAATCAACACTACCATTGCACCCATCACGCTCATCTACATACTGGTAAAAAATGTCCGACACAAATTAATTTTCGAGATAGGAAGGCAAGATACTGACCCAAGGTTCCAACTTGCATATGCTCTCACCTCTATTGCTCTCGGTTGTGTTGCATGCAGTCTACTGATATACATTCTGCTTGGTGACATGCCTTGGCTGATTCTCATTCCTTGTGTCCTAATGTTGATGATCCCATTCGAATTCGAATCGGAGGATTAATTGGACAATGGTGATAGTTTTCAGTTTCCCTATTGTTGTTGTGTGCTTCTTACAAGTTTGTTTTGATGTGCGTCTTTCCAATTCTGGCTCAGATATGAACCTCATGTTGTATTATTATTACCTTAAACACTTTTTGCATGACATTGCAAAAATATATGATGATAATGAAGACGATGGTACTACTTAGTTAAGATTCTGATGCAATTTATGAAATTGGAGAAACAAGGATTTTTTTCTTTGGCTAGAGAGAAATAGGGAAATTGATTCAAAGAATAAAGCCCGTATATATTAAACAAAAGAAGAAGAATAGAGAACAAATCTCGGGGTAAACCTTGGTGTTCCAATGCTCCCCATCTACGAGTCGCTCGCGATCAAAAAAGACTAGGGCTAGCAAATCGAATTTTTTGTGGTTTGCTTTGGGCTTTTGAGTATCCCCATTTGACTCTTTATCTCAACAGATCAAATCAGATCCATCTCTTTGGAAATCTCTATCTCCCAACCCATTTAAAACATAAACACCAAAAACAAAAAATTCCTAGTCATCTATATATTGAAGCAAAATTGCTAAGGCTCACTTTTCAATTTTTTCCACATATGCTTCAACTTACAAAAGGTCATGCATCTCCATTTTCTAATGTGATTCCTCTTTATTCTTAAGTGGGTAAATCTTTCGTTGAAGAATTTGGGCCCCGTTACTTCCGTCTCTCACATATCGCATGCTTCCTTTATGCCAAGTTTAGTGGTTTTCATGTGACTTCGAGTTTGGGTCAAGATAGTTTCTAAAATATTGTTTAGGTTAAATATGAGGATCGGATTATGAATTACGCCTAAATTGCCATTCACGAATCGAAAGATTAATGAATGAGGATGATGTGATTTTTTTCTCAAATTTTATGAATTGATTCTAGCCAAAGAAAAAAAGATTCCCTATGTCTTCAACTTCATTACATTGCACTAGGGTCTTAACAAAATAATACTATTCTCTTCATCACAACACATATTATGCTTTTCGATATGTACGATGTTCAAGGTAATAATAGTACAACACAAGGTTCATGTCCCTAAAGTAATAGTAGTACAACAAAAGGTTCATGTCTAGGATAACATAAGCACAATGCACATCAATACTAGTTTCCCAAAGAGCAAACCACAATATTAAGAAAACCGAAAACGGTCACAATTTTCTAATTCGCGATGAATGCTTGTGGGTTCATCAACTCAAGGACGTGGAGAACGAAAATCGGCCAAGGCATGACACAAAGCAAAATGTACATCAGCAGACAGCACCTGACATATCCGATAACACCAATGATGTGAGCAAACGTAAGTCGGAACCTTGGGTCCATATCTTGCCTTCCCATCTTGAGGATTAGTAACTGCTCGACGATTATGAGCATTGTGTAAATGCACGCGATGGTTTTAAAATTAGTGATGGTTGGAATACCCATGATTCCGATGTCATCAATCAAGATCTTTAGCAGGATCTTCTCCAAGAAATTAATTGTAGCAATTCGATCAGCATGCTCTGCTCCACGTCTACAAAATAAAATCAGCAAATCACTTGTTAGTGTACGTATAGTCTTTTGGAAAAGCTCAAATTTTGAGCTCTTTTTGCATCACATAAGAGGGCGGTCTTTCCAGAAGCTTTCAAAAACTACCAATTTAAGTTCTAAAGGAAATTTGATGATGTATGAAACCAAGCTTCTGGTGCAAATAGTAGCTAAGGCGTCTATGCATTGCAGGACTCTAAGCTATATATGCACTACAAAATTATAACCCATCTATTGATCCACGTCTAATTAAGCTAGTGAAAGACTCTTCATTTCAACAAACCCGAACATCAGAGCACAAGGGGATACCTCCTTAACACCTATAAACCTTTCCTAACCTTCTCTTACAACAAATTCACAAAAACAAGACCACTCACATGCACAAAACTACCAAGTAAGCCCCTTGTTTAGTGGTTGAAACAGAGTAAAGCTAGCCGCGCGTCTTCTCTTTTCTTAGGAGGAAAAGCTAAGAAGACTTTCAATTAATGCAGTGTTCTCCGTATGAGTTTCTCTTGACAAAAGAAGGCTGCAGAGTGCATATTAAGTCGTGTCTCTTCCTCACAGTGACAGAATCTTCCCTCTCACCCAATGACTCTAGGAGAAGGTTAACATTCTTTCCAACTTCATGATTTTCAGAAAGAAATGGCAGTTATTCCTGGTATGAGTCCTACTATATTCGTATTTTTTCGACGGATTTACACTCACTGAGTATACTCTATTATGAGCACAAGCCAATATGCTCTGTTCCGAGAGTCTAAGCCACTATGAACGTCAAGAATAAAAACCAGCATCTGAGTGTTACAATATAACTACCCCGATAAAGGAAATAAATGATTTTACATCCACCAGATATGCCCCTAAGCACTCTCTTATTTAACATCCACCAGATATAACTACCTCAAACCGGCATCGAAGTGGTCATTATGAACATCGAGAACAAAAAGCCGGCTCAATCAACAAAAAGAGAAAAAACGAGCACAGGAACAAATCTGGACGGTAACAAGTCGGTATTCCAATCCGACTCTCAACAGCTTACTTCAAGAGACAAAGCCTTTTCTTTTTTTTTTTTTTTTTTTTCCCACAGGAAAGTGGAAGACCCCCATGGGGCTCGCAGGTGCAAGTGAACAGTACAAGCTCAGAGGTCTGCGACGACTTTGCCCGCAGCTTTTTTCGCTGCGAAACAGCATTCACGCAGTGGAATACAGTGTGACATGATCAGAGGCACGAACGGGAAGCAATATCAAGAATCCGGCGTGAGTTTGCCCGGGATCCTCCAACTTACTGAGGGAGCTGGGCTACAGAGCTCAAGATACATTCAAGGTTGCGGCAGCTTACCTCCAACCGCCGTGATCAGCAGGACGGTTATTGTTCTCCATTAACCTTCCGACTTCGGCTAGCCTCCCCTTCTTTCTTCCCGAGAACGAGGTTTCTTCAAGCACAGGGCAATTGGAGCGCGCTAGGAGCTCCTCATGGGAAGTCCTTCATGCTATTTGCTGGCGCTTTCTTGCGTTGCATGCGTCAGCTTTGTCAGCACTCATCAGCCCAAGTTCCCTTATAGTAAGGAAGAGGCTGCGGCATCTGACCAAAGAAAACAAAAAGGCGAAAGCGACCTAAGGTCGCCCCCCAAGTTTTGTTCTCTGATCTCTTTTCTTATGGTTAACGTATATATGTTGAAATAATTAAATATTAAATTACGCCTTCATCCCACAATTTAAGCTTTTAGAATAGTCAATAGTAATCTCACAAAGTCTTGCAAGATATTAGAGTTAGAAGTCTCAAAATTCAAATATTTATAGGCTTCATTTACCTCTCTAATTAAATATGTCTAACATTTAATACTAGGCAAAAAGATAAAACTAAACATGAGGAAGAGTATTAAAATAATTAAATATTAAATCATGCTTCCATCTAACAGTTTAAGTTTTTAAAACACTCGATAGTGGTCCACAAAATCTCATAATATCCGAATTTTAGTTTTAAAATCTTGCTGTCCGTACGTATTGCCAAGTGCCGGGCAATTACTTGAAAATAAAAAATAATTGAACCCACGATCCACTCTCCTTCGTTCTACCGTTTCCTTGACTAGAGGTGAACGTATCATCAACAAGCTCCACCGATATTTTTGTCCTCTATCCTCTGTTGTCTTTTTCTTTTTCTTTTTGTTAATATATCCAGATTATCATTCACGATTGTCCTAATGACTGGGACCATCAGTGCAGACAATGTACTTATGGACATTTGATGATTGTACAGACCCATAAAAAAGTACTTATTGCTAATACACGTTAACTTGAATGTTTTTGTCTGCGTATTAGTATCCCCACGCGATACTCCCACTGGTCATAAAGTGTCTCCACATATCTCAATCATTGACACATGTCTCATTTACCTGAATCGATGGTCGAGAATTGGTGAAATACTAGAACCAACTTCGAGGTAGAGAATATCAATCCTCTTTCTCTTTATTTCTTTATTCATATTCAAAAATTTTAATGATATTAATTCGATAATCTAGACTCCGTTTGTTTAGTGGAAAATTTTAAAATTTTTGAAAAATATTTTCCAAAAAATAATTTCCTAGAAAATCATTATAATTTTTTGGTGTTTGGCCAATAATGGAAAATGAACTGGAAATTATATTTTGCTGTTTGGAAATGAAAACCTCTTCTATTTACCTAAATAAATATGCAATGTTCAGATGCTAGTAACTCGAGCACGGATAAGGAAAAACCAAGCATGAGCACGGGGTCCAGCATATGGCCTCTATGGACTCACGAAAGGTGTTTGTGGCCGGGTCCATCGAGGTAGGGCCAAAGTCTATGGAGTCCAAACTTGAGATTTTGGGCCCCTAGCGCTTGGGCCTCGATCAATCCATGTAGGGCTTGAGATCTCGGATTCTATGCCCAACTCCCTAGGCTCAGGCCCATCGAGGATGGGTGGGGAACCCAATGCTCGTGCCTGGATCTTCGGCACTCGGGGTCGGCCCCCATTGAGCGGGTCAAGGTCCACAAAGGCTAGGTTTTGGACCCTAGTGCCCGTGCTGAGATCCCTGATATCTAAGCCTAGGACTTGAGAATATTCCACCTTCAAACTCGATGGCCTTGAGCCCGAGCATCGAGGGCTCAGGACAGAGGGCACAAGCATCGAGGTCCCAAGTTTGGACCTCAATGGACCTAGGCCTTGCCTCCATGAAATTAAGATTGGGCCCTCGGTCCCGAGTTTGGACCTTAATGGACCTAGGCCCTGCCTTGATGGAATTAAGATTGGGCGTCAAGCACTCAAGCACTAGCTATGAGGTCTCGAGCTTAGGTGCTGAGGACTCAAGCCCTGTCCTTACTTATATGGAAGCAAAATTACTCTCACCTTTCTATTTATTTCAAATATGCGTCAACAAATAAAAGGTCGTGCATCTCCCTTTTTTGATGTGAGTCCGCTTTGTCCTCAAATGGGTAAATCTTTCGTTGAAATATTTGCGGACAGTTACTTCCCTCTCTCACATTTTACATGCTTCCTTATACTAGTGTGACGACCTCAGAACGCCACGGCTACTATGGAACTACCAATGTCATTATCGTTTCCATTTCATCTTTCTTAAGCATGCGGAAGCGTAAGAGACTAAAAAAAATCCTGCAGTACACATGATTTCCTGTAAACAAGGTAACTTCATTTCTTCTTTATTTATATATGTACATTAGAAAACAAGTGGGGTGCACTAGAGAATTCAAAAGATTAGTATTACTGACTACACCAAACTGTACATTAATCACCCATGCCCACCTAACTGTACACGTTTTGCCTAACCTAAGCCCCGACACCGTCAAAATCTTCCCAGCTTTAAAAGTCTTGCTTCCCTCTTACGTAAAGTCAACTAGCACCCCATAATGGACCATCGAGGAAATATGTGGGATCAACTTTCTATTAATCAACCAATAAGTCACAACCCAGCAAGCAAAAGATCCACCGATCTATACTACATAAATCGACCATTGTATTGACAAAGAAAGCCTCAATAGAAAGTTCAATAAATCACATGTACATCAACTCACTTAAGAACCTTTTCAAAATACATGGTAGACCAATACGGTAATAATTTTTCCCAACATATAATTAGTAATTTAATTCGGGAATACCAAAGTCATGATCAATATAATTTCATGCTGCCATCATCATCAAGGGAACCTATTACCCTTCAGGCATCTCACACCCATCGGGCATCACGAGGGCATCTGGGGGAACCGTGTTACCCTCCCAAGGCCTCCAAAGGTACCCAGTTACCCTTCTAGGCATCTCTACTATAACTCAAGGCATTGTCGTCCCAAGGACAGATAGTATTCTCAGTCATATATTCACATCATGATACAACAATTTCATAATTCAATTAAAAGAACTTTAACATCACTACTATTCAAGGATCCAAGCATACATCTAATGAATCATTAGTCATTTTCATCCCTTAGACTAATATAAACTTATTCGTACAAAAATTAAGTGAACTATAAGGAACATCCCACATTCTAGGCCTAAACTAGCCTTATAGGGCGTCCCGCATGCCTTTGGAAACAATGGCTGTTATCTAGGTAAATGGTTTTAAAAAATCATGAAACTTTAATATGAGGTAGACATGATCTTCGGAGACATTTTCATGAATGATTCAAAGTCCAATTCAGCTCATACAGTTCTAAATAATTTTTTACAAACCATGCCCAATACAGTCAAAATTTCCAGAACAAAATTGAGTAGAAAAAATAAATATTTATCCAACCAAATGAGACCAAAAAAGTATGAAAATTTAATATGTGGTAAGCTAGGATGTATTCTACAACTTTCATGGAGGACACGTGTTAGAATTCTGGATCAAAAAATCTGTGGAAAAAGAAAAACGAGGAGTGGTCGATGCAGTAAGTCCAAAAACAGATTTTGACTTCCAAAGTTTTTCAAATATATTTTTGCCGTACAAAGTCCAAAAATTCTTAAATTAAAGTATGTCATAAAACAGCCAATAAGAGACAATTTTCTTGAGAATGACTCATGAAATTTGCATAAGTCACTACAAAATTAGAAAGATTCAGCATTGGGCTAGGATCCGAACCTGCCCTCAGTCCCAGCACAGGTTTAATTCCAAATTCCAACCAATTTTTGGGGAAACTCTCATCATCACATGACAAGCGATCAGTATAGGATAGAAGGGAGAAAATCCACTTATCTCGGGTCGTCATGGAAGGCGGTCGCGACTTGACGAGATGAAGGCGAGGTTGATGGCAGCGGCGCAAGTAGCTGTGACAGAAAGGGACGGTCTTTGCTGTTCTGCTTGTTGGCTTTCGCTGCGTCTGGTCTGCGGACGTGAGGTGCTGGCGTCGCAATAGAAAAGAAAGGGAAAGGGCTCCTTCGCTGGCTTCTCGTGTCACGGTTGCAACAGAAAAAAGAGGGAGAGAAGAAATGAAGTTGGACTCGAGAGTGGAGAGGAGTAGACTGAGGTGTGGTAGTCAGTTTGCTCGTTCTGGGTATAGTCAAGAGGTGAGACGGCGAAAGAAATCGAGGTACTGGAGGCTGGCGGTGGAATTAAGAGAGCGAGAGACTTCTCTCTCTCTCTCTCTCTCTCTCTATCTCTCTCCGGCGGTGATTTTTTTTTTTTTTTTTGACTCAGCTGCTTCATTTCGTGCCAGCTGGAAGCGGCAGCCATGGAGAAGATTCAAGAGTCTTCATAGGAAAATTCAAGCGTCTTCAGTTGGTGTAGGGCCGTGGTAGCTTGGAAATACCTAAAGTTATTAGGATATTTGGATCAATATAGTTTATTGACGACGAGGTATTGACAATGGCTCTATAATGTAGATGTGTCCTCGTCTGGGGTGAAAATGGCATCGCTTAATGATGATGCGGCGAGAACACGAACGATGTAGTCCAACGGTGAGCTTGCTCACGTAGTGTAGACCATCAAACATTTGGGACTCGCTTGAATGAAAAATCCATATGTTACATAGACTTAGTGGATTTCATTTGTGACTTGAAATTCATGTCAAGCTAGTGTCTAGAATATTGCCAAGGTTGGATATGAGGATCAGGTTATGAACTATGCCTAAATTGCAATTTGTGAATCGGAAGATTGGTGAATTAATATAATGTGATTCTTTCTCAAATTTTATGAATCAATTCCCCCATTTCTCTTTAGCCAAAGGAAAAAAAATTCCCATGCCTCCAACTTCATTGTGGAGCACCAGGATTTTAACTAAGTAGTACGATTATGTTTATCACATCACATACTATGCATTCTTATACATAAGATGTTCAAGGTAATGATAATACAACACAAGGTCATGTCCCGGCCAACATTTGCATGATGCACATCAATACCAACTTCCCAAAGAGCAAACCACAATATTTGGAAAGCCCAAAAACATCACAATTCTCTAATTCGTGATGAATGCTTTGTTATAATTATGGTTATAATTATGGTTAATGGATCAACGAAAGCCAATAAATTAAGATACGTTTTTCTATTCACGTATCTCTTTTGAATTCATGAATTTCCTAGATTTATGTATCTTTTTGTTCATGTATTTATTAAGTCACGAATCTCTTGAATTCATGTGTCTTTGGATTCATGAATCTCTTAGATTCGCGTATCTCTTGATTCATAAATTTCGTGGATACATGCGTCCATTTAATTCATTTATCTCTTATATACATGAACTAAAAAGCTCTATAAATAGATAGGAAGATAGAGCTAGGGGTGAGCAGCAGTTTAGGGTCGACCCTGGACCGACCCTAGACCGGCCCAACCCTGCCGGTCCTGGTCCGGTTCCCAAGAGGACTGGGTCGGTCCTTGGTCCTGAAATTTCAGGACCAACACTATGCGGGTTGGTCCTTGGTCCTAAGAGTTTTGGGTCGGTCCAACCCTGGACCAACCCCGTATATTATATTATATTATATTATTTATAATTCTTTTATATATTCAAATCTAAGTAAAATGTCTATTATATTATATTATATTGAGATGTTCTATCAATAGCACTAATAGTAATTTTAATTTAAAACTTTTGTTGAGTATAAATTATGTGTCGTTTGTTTTGTTTTCAGGTGTTTAGAAGTTCAAGTGAATTAACAAGATGTGAAGTTATATTTTCATGGTTTATATTAAGTATTTTGAACTTTTTATGGTTTAATTGTATTTTACTAATGAATTTCAGCTGCACTTTGCTTTTTAATTTGTGTCAAATTGTAGAAGTTTTTGAAGAGTAGAGTAGTACTGCAGTTGCTACGGTGATTTGCTAGTGAAGTGGTGTGAAGCTCATTTTTTGGTTGAGTGGACTCTACATGATCAAATGCTAGTCAAGTGGTGTGAAGCTCATTTTTTGGTTGAGTAGACTCTAAATAATCAAATGCAGGAAAACGCTTTTGCATATGGTGTTATGAATATTAAAAATAGATGATTACAAGAATTTTCCATCTTGTCCCATATCTCGATGAGCGGTTAGCAGGTACAAAATTTCTATTATTGTGTCATCTTAAATTTGCTAAATATATATATTTGTATTTATAGTTTAGTTGCATAACGCCGCATTGTCAATTAATGTGTAATTTGAATTTGTAGGTTTGCTTTTTTAGGGAGTATAAAAAATAAGATGAAAAAAATTATCGATCGGTCCCGGGTTGACCCTGGAACCGGACCGACCCCATTGGGTCGGTCCGGTCCTTGGTCCCAGGCTCAATAGGGTCGGTCCTCGGTCCTAAAAATTGAGGACCGACATTGTACGGGTTGATCCTAGGGTTAGGGGGTGGCTCGGACCAACTCGGACCATGCTCACCCCTAGATAGAGCTTCATTTAGGGTTTTTCGGTTTTGGTTTTTCCGACTCAATTCCAAAAAGGCTTTGATATACTTTTTTACTCCTCTAATTTTTCTGAGCGTGCTAGTTCAATTGAACGATTCGACTAAGTCCTATTTGCATAATGCTAATCCAAACAGGTTCGAGGTGTTGTATCTTGGGAGGCATAGTTCGTGAATCTGTGGAGTACCATTAGCAGGAACTAATTGCCATAAGGAGATTCGGATATTTGTACCTCACCTTCAATTTTATGTTATATCTTATTTTCTTCTTTTCCAAGATTTGTAAGTTTACATAAAAAGAAGGATAGTATATAGTTGTTTTTATCTTCTTTACATTAGTGTCCTAATTACAACAAACGGTTTATTTTCTCTGGATTAATTTCCAACAATCTTAAGGCAATTATCTCACTCACCGTTTGTTGTTTTTGTTAGATTATTGAGATGGTAGAAAACAATTAGGTGCCATTCAATGTTCATAATGTTTCAAGAGACGTTCCTATGGTCAATTCGACCATTACTATGGAAGATGTTCAGCCCTCTAGGTTTGAATTTGTAGCAACCAATGCCATGGGCCCTTGGACTAACACCAATTTTGGTGGTGCGGGTACGACTGGTATGCCCAAGACTGTTTTTCAGAACAGTACAAGCCAAATGGCTTTTAGCTCCGTTTCTAGAGGGGTGGTTCAACAAACCTTGCCTACTATGATTGCAACACCTCAAGTTATAACTAATGAGAGATTGTCTGCTGTGATAATGTCCGAAGCATCTTTAGTGTCGAACACTAATGGCCGGTGGCTAGACATAGGTGCCACAAATCACGTTTATGCAGATAAACATATGTTCTCATCTTATGAGAAGGATGAAGAAAATGAACAGCTTTATGTGGCTAACTTTGCATTAGCAAAGATTGCCGGAAGAGGAAAGGTGATCCTAAAGTTTACTTCTGGTAAGGAGTTCACCCTATTGAATGTGCTGCACGTACCAAAGATTCGAAAAAATCTAATTTCTAGCCCTATGCTTGTCAAGAAGGGTTTCAAAATTGTATTTGAATTTGACAAGTTTGTATTTTCAAAAGGAGGAATGTATGTGGGGAAATGGTATTTGTGTAATGACCAATTTAAAACCAATGTGGCTGTCATTGATGTAAACTCGAATTATACGTACCCAAAGACTATTAATAAAGAAAAGTCTTCAGTTTACACTGTTGTGTCTCCTTATCTATGGCATGGTAGATGAGGACATGTAAACTATGGTACAATGAAGAGAATAGCAAACTTGGGGTTAATTCTAAGATACGAGTTGGATGCCAATTACAAGTGTGAGACTTGTGTTGAGGCCAAGTTTGCCAAGAAACCTTTCAAATCCATTGAAAGAACAAGTGAACCTCTATAATTAATCCATAGTGATCTATATGATTTAAAATTTGTAGAAAGTAGAGGTGGAAAGAAGTACTTCATCACATTTGTGGATGAGACTATGAGCATGTTTGTCAAGTATAAAAATGAAGTTGAAAACAAACTTAATAAACGAATCAAAGTGCTTATGTCTAATAAAGGAGGAGGAGAATACAGTTCAATCAATTTCAAGGAGTTTTGTGCTAGTTTTAGAATAATTCTCCAAACGACTGCACCTTATATTCCATAACAAAATGGAATTGCTGAACAAAGGAGATGGCTAACGCCATGCCTTTGAGTTCAAGTTTACCTCAGAACTTGTAGGGGATGCAGTTTTAACTGCAAATTATATTCTTAATAAAATACCTCACAAAAAGACAGGTAAAATTCCATACGAGTTATGAAATGGAAAGTTGCCATCCTATAATTTTCTAAAAGTGTGGGGGTGCATAATGTGATTTACAACGGTAAGTCTAGACACATTCGTCGTTGACACAATACTGTAAGGCAGTTGCTCTCAAATAGAATCATTTCTTTAGACTTTGTAAAGTTAAAGGAAAATATTGCGGATCCACTGACAAAAGGTTTGTCTAAATAGTAGATAAACTGCGCATCGAGGGGAATGGGTTTAAGAGCCTTAACCCAATAAAGAGATTCCATGGTGGAAACCTAACCTATGCGATTGGAGATCCCATGGTCTAGGTTCAATAGGACAACGCAAATTTTGGAAACTCTAGTGTAAGCATTGTTTCCCATTCCTATAATGCAACAGTGCTTTCCTACAGCGTTATTAAGGGTATGCTATGCATTTAATGATTCCTATAACTTGGAATGTAACATCCAATTAAGATATGGTAGAATATCTTTAATAGGAATGCACATATATGCGTGGAGCTGACCAACTCTATAAAAATCTTTAAATGCTAGATTTTCTAAAGCACGCATGAATCCCGAGAGGTTCAGGGTCGAAAGAACGAACACAACCGAGAACTGATCTTGAATTGGAAATACTCTGTGTGAGGTTTATTGTCTAGGCTTACACAAACAAATGGCGATTCAAGGCTTAGTCCATCAACTAGTTAAGTAAGTTCGATAGGCTTTCACTAAAGAAGGTTCAAAGTGAAAGCTACCTATCTTGATGCGGTGTATTTCAACAAGCATGCTCAGATTTCTTCGAGTAAAAAATGTTTTGTTGATCTATTAATGTGGGGGATTGTTATTATTATGGTTAATGGATCGACGAAAGCCAATAAATTAAGATACGTTTTTTCTATTCACGTATCTCTTTTGAATTCATGAATTTTCTATAGTTTTCTGTTCACGTATCTATTGAGTTCATGAATTTTCTAGATTCATGTATCTTTTAGTTCATGTATTTATTAAGTTCACTAATCTCTTGAATTCATGTGTCTTTGGATTCATGAATCTCTTGGATTCGCATATCTCTTGATTCATGAATTTCGTGGATACATGCGTCTATTTAATTCATTTATCTCTTATGTATATTAACTAAAAAGCTCTATAAATAAATAGGAAGATAGAGCTTCATTAAGGGTTTTTCGGTTTTGGTTTTTCCAACTCGATTCCAAAAAGGCTTTGATATACTTTTCTACTCCTCTGATTTTTCTGAGCATGCTAATTCAATTGAACAATTCGACTGAGTCATGTTTGCATAGTGCTAATCCAAACAAGTTTGAGGTGTTGTATCTTGGGAGGCATAGTTCGTAAATCTACGGAGCACCATTGGCAGGAACTAATCGCCGTAAGGAGATTCGGATATCTGTACCTCGCCTTCAATTTTATGTTATATCTTATTTTCTTCTTCTCCAAGATTTGTAAGTTTACATAAAAAGAAGGATATTATATAACTGTTATCGTCTTCTTTACATTAATGACATGATTACAACAAACGGTTTATTTTCTCTGGATTAATTTCCAACATGCTTATGGGTTCATCAACTTGGAGAAGGAAAATCGACCAAGGCATGACATGAAGCAAAATGTACATCAATAGACTACACCTGACACATCCTTGAACGACAGTGATTTGAGCAGACGTAAGTCAGACCCTTGGGTCCATATCTAGCCTTCCCATCTTGAGGATTAGTAACTGCCCTACGATTATGAGTACTGTGTAGATATATGCGGTGATTTCAAGGTTAGTGATGGCTAGAATACCCGTGATTCTGATGACACCAATTAGGATCTTTAGCAGGATCTTTTCTAAGAAATGAATTGTAGCAATCTAATCTGCATGCTCTGCTCCACGTCTTGGAAATAAAATCCACAAAATCCTTGTTATTTTACAATCTTTCAGAAAAGCTCATTTGTTAAGCTCTTTCTACATCATATAAGACAGACAATCTTTCCAAAAGATTCCAGAGCTACCAATTTAAGTTCAAAAGGAAATTAATGCGCAGTTTGACACCAAGCTTTTGGTGCAAATCATAGCTAATGAGTATGCGCTGCAGGCGTGTAATCCATTTGTTGATCCACGACTAATTAAGTTAGTGAAAACTCTTCTTTTGGACAAAATGCAACATGAGAGTACTAAAGGGATACCACCTTAGCACTTACAAACCTTTCCCAACCCCCTCTAGAGACACTTATTCACAAACAAAACCACCAGACAGCACGAAACTACTACGTAAGGCCCCATGCTTACCAGGTAGAAACAGATTAATGCTAATTGCAGGTCTCATCTTTTCTTAAGAGGAATAGCTAATAAGACTTTCACGTAATACGTTGCTCTTGATATGCCTTCTCTTGAGAAATGAAAGAGAGTATATATACAATCGTGTCCCTTCATCAAAGTGACAGAATTTTCCTATCCAGTAACTGGAGGAGAAGGTTCACATTCTTTTCAAAGAAATGACAGTTGTCGTGGCATTTCGCTTTTCTCAGACAAACAGCCCCAGCCCAGGAAATACAAGGAACAAATCATTTTACATCCACCAGATATGCCCCTAAATGCGCCGTTCTGAGTAGAGCCTGTTATTCTGCTCTTCGAAAGTCTGTCATTATGAACATCGAGAACAAAAACCTGGCTCAATAAACCAAAAAAAAAAAAAAAAAAAAAAAAAAAAAAAACGAATAGAGGACAAAAAAATTATGGGCGGTACAGATTGGTGTTCCAATCCAATTCTCACGATCTAATGCGAGAAAGCTCATTTTCTACGGGCAACTCCCCATGAGCTCGTCAGTTGAATGGTACAAGTTCAAGAATTCATGAACGAGTTCACCTGATTTACCTAGAGTGCTGGTTTTTTCGCTATAAAACAGCTTTCATGTAATGGAATATGCGGTGTGACACGATCAGAGGTAGGAACGGGGAAGAACATCAAGATTTTGACGTGAGTTTCCTCTGGATCCTCCGACTTACAGACGGAGAAGGACTATATACATAAGGTCGCTGAGGCTTACCTCCAGCCACCATGATCAGCTGGATTGTTGTTCTCCATTTAGCTTCCGATGTTGCCTTCCTGGAGAGTTAAAGAAGAAGGTGAAATGTGGAAACAGTGGATTCTCCTGGCATGATATGAACAACTACAGCCGCCAGGGGGTGAGCTCCAGCACCAGGAAGGTTAATCCGGTCATTTTAGTGGATTGATAAAATAAAATCATAAACCCCGTAGCATTAGTATTACATGATATAATCCTCCCTTCGACGTGAAAATGATTGTTGATATTTACACCATTAATTGATTAATTAAAATATATCATATTAGTTAAAACTCAAAATTTTATTATGAGTATGATAACGTTCATTTTATTTTTATTTTTTTTAATAGAAAGCTTGCAAACAATTAAAGTATCATTGAAAAATGGTGCAATCGGATATTTTATAGTAAGAAAATTGCGAGTAATGCTAATGAACCAAAAGAAATGCATTGTCATTTTTCCAATACCGCCAATTTTTCAGCGACCACCTCATGAAAATCTGTAGCGTGTCGGTGCAGAGTGGGGAAGCAAATAACTTTAAAAAATGGAGTTCACCCTCAGCGGCAACGCCTTGAAGACCTTGGCTCGCTCCATCACTTGCCTCTCCCGCGTTGGCAACGACCTCCCCATTCAGGCTTCTCTTTTTCAAGCGACTCGATTTCTTCACACGCTTCGTCTTCTCCGTCTCTCTCTCTCGCCCGCAGCTCGGACGTGTCGCCACTGAAATCCATGTCGATAATCATTCCTCGGCTTCATCCATCAAGTGAAATAGCTACACGGTTGCTTAAAAGTGTTGTTGGAGCGGGCCCGGAAAGATTTGTAGGTAGTAAAAGCAGCTCATCAAATAGGTGAATCAGGCTGGATTTAAATATGATTGAAATTGGTCCTACCAAAATTAATTAATTTAACATGTATTGACCTATTTTTAAGCAATAAAATTTTAGTGACTTATAATGACCCGATCCATATTATTTAAATACATCAATATTTAATTCAATTTACGAAAATTTATATCTACCCATAAAACAACAAAAAATCCCAAACTTTGCTCAGAATGACAAATTTATCACAAACTTTTTTGTGATACAAAAAAATCATAAATTTTACTAACCGTGACACATTTATCCCAAACTCTATGGCCATGGGCATTTTCTTTTTTTTTTTTTTTATGTTTTTCCTTTATCTTTTTTCTTCCCTCTTTTTTTCTTCTTCTCTCTTCCCTCCACTGGCCATGGCGGAGGGAAGCCGAACTCAAGCGAGGGTCATTGTCGCCAATGTCAGTCGAAGTGACCCTCACCTAACAACCCTTGCCAAACTCAACAAGGGCAACCCTCACTTGCGTCAAGTGAGGGTGGCCCTTTTCAAATCTAGCGAGGGCCGCCCTCGCCAACGTTGGGCAAGGCTTGCCCTCGCCAAATCCTAGGAGGGCCACCCTCACCCGACGCAAGCGAGGGCGGCCCTTGCCCGACACCAGCAGGGGTGGCCCTTGCCTCAATTCGGCTTCCCTCTACCGACCATGGTGGAGGGAAGAGAGAAGAAGAAAAAATAAATAAAAGTAAAAGACGAAAATGCCTTATAGTTTGGGGTGAATATATCATATAGATATAAGTTTGAAAATTTTTGTGTTGCAAAAAACAAATTTTGAGATAAATATGTCACAGTTGGCAAAATTTGGGATTTTTGATGTCACAAAAAAATTTGAGGTAAATTTGTCACATTAGACAAAGTTTGGGGTTTGATACCACAAAGAAAAGTTTGTGATAAATTTGTCATACTGGATAAAATTTGGAATTTTTAGTGGCATTTTTCCCTGCCTATGTAATCCACTAGAAGTTATAGGGTGGGCGTGTTAGCATGTAGGTTGTGGTACACGAAATAGGCCCCAACGGCTAAAAAGCAATACATGGCCCAATTAAAATTGAAATATGGGTATGAGTTAAACCCACTTATAATTGGGCTTTGATTTTTGTAATACTTTTTAACCCACTCATAAAATTGAAGCGGCCTACCATAAATCCAACGCCGTAAATAGGGGTGGAAAATGGGTTGCCTTGTCTCGTGTTAAGGAGGCATTCCCTTGTACTAACGTTTTATTCTCTTGATTAGCCGTGGATTAATAGATGAGTTATGCACTCCTCTAGTACATGCATAGGTTAGACTTCTGCAATGCATAGAGTCATTACTATTACTTGCACTAGAATCGTGGCATCATACCATGCATTAAATTTCCTTCTAAACTTAAGTTTTGATAGTTCTAATGTGTTTATGCGAGTATATAAGTTCATAGACCCACATCTTGATAGCTTTTGGAAAAATTGCCGTCTTGTATGATGCAAAAAGCTTTTCTGAAAGATTATTGTCAAACAATAGTATGCTCATTTTAATTTCAAGATAACATGTTGTAAATAATTTTTAACTAATATATGTTATTTTTTAATATAACTCATAATGGGAAAATATTAATTTAGTCTGATGCTAAGGTAAAGTGACAACCATTACTCATTGTGTGAATAACATTGACGATGCAGGTTATTCCAAATATAATTGATAATATCAAACTATATACAATTACGATTAAAAACAACGCATATGAATCGTGGGCTGATTATTCTGAATTTTAAATACAGCTCATCTCATAACTTTGTTTAACTTCATTTAATAATAACTTAATTGAACTATTACAATGATATTAGCTAAATAAAAATTAAAAAGAAATTATTATAAAAGAACGTAAATGAGGCATATATCAACCGCTGAAATAATTTGAGACACTCCAGAAAAAGGTCAAGGTCGAGGACTATTAGCAATAAATCTTACTTTTCGATAGATTTACAGCCACTAAATACACTCTTGAGTAACTACTGGGGTTTGCTCTAATGGTCACCCTTCCCACATAGGAAGGAAAAGGTGGGGAGTTTGAATCATCATCTTCTCAAGAGGGTTGGGGTATGAATGATTTAACTTTAGGTGTAGGTTTCCACTCTCACACCTTACAGAGAGGTAAAGTTTAAGTCTAAGAATATGAGAAAGAGTAGAAATAGAGTAGAATCAACAAAAAAAAAAAAAAAAAGAGTAAAGTAGAACCGAGGTAGAGCAAAAGTCTAAGAATAAAAGTAAAAGTAAGAGTATAGTAGAACCGACCAAAAGAAAGTAGAGTTGAGTCGCTCTTGAGTACATGGTCTACTCTAGGAGGCTTAAGTCACTGGGGAGAGAGAGACTGGGGAGAGAGAGAGAGAGAGAGAGAGAGAGAGAGAGAGAGAGAGAGAGAGAGAGAGGGAAAATAGAGCAAAACTTGGGGTACAAATTGGAGTTCCAACACACCTATCTATGACTTTCTTGTGATCAAACAAGACATGAAGCATGTAGCCTACCGATATACATTCTGCTTGATGACATGCCTTGCCTAATTCTCATTCCCTACATTCTAATGTTGATACTCCCATTCGAATTCCAACCCAAGGATTAATTGGAAAATGATGATAATTTTCGATTTTCGTAATATTGTTGTGTGCTCTTGGGAAGTTTGTTTTGATGCGTGTCTTGCCAATTCTAGCTTGGACACAAAAATCATGTTGTACTATTTTTATCTTAAACACTTTCTATATAACATTGCAAAAATATATGATGATGGTGGAGACAATGGTCCTACTTAGTAAAAGTAGGAAGGATTTAACTTCAGATGTGGGTTTCAACTCTCACACCTTACAGAGAGGTATGGCAAAAGTCTAAGAATATGAGTAAAAGTAGGAATAGAGTAGAATCAAGAAAAAATAAAATAAAATAAAGTAGAACCGAGGTAGAGCAAAAGTCTGAAAATAAAAAGTAAGAGTAGGAGTAGAGTAGAGTAGAACTGACCAAAAGAAAATAGAGTAGAACCGCTCTTGAGTACATGGTCTACTCCAAGAGGCTTAAGTCACTGGGGGGGGGAGAGAGAGAGAGAGAGAGAGAGAGAAGGAAAAGAGAACAAAACTTGGGGGTACAATTTGGAGTTCCAACACATCAATCTATGACTTTCTTGTGATCAAATAAGACATGGTGCGTGCAGTCTACCAATATACGTCCTGCTCGATGACATACCTTGCCTGATTCTCATTCCCCACATTCTAATGTTGATACTCCCATTTGAATTCTAACCCAAGGATTAATTGGAAAATGGTGATAATTTTTTATTTTCCTAATGTTGTTGTGCACTCTTTGGGAAGTTTGTTTTTATGCGTGTCTTGCCAATTCTAGCTTGGACATGAACCTCATGTTGTACTATTATTATCTTAAACACTTTCTATATAACATTGCAAAAATATATGATGACGATGGAGAAAATGTACCTACTTAGTTAGGACTCTAATGCAATTCAATGAAATTGGAGAAACAAGATGTTTTTCTTCCTTCCTTTGGCCTGAGAGAAATAGGGGAATCAATTCAAATAATAAAGTCTGGATATTATATATTAAAAATAAAGAAAAAATCTTGGGGGTACATCTTGGTGTTCCACACTCCCCATCTATGAGTTGCTAACGTTCAAAAAAGGCAAGGTGCAATTATACAAAATTTCTTGTGATTGGTTTTGAGCTTTTGAGTGTCCCCATTTGATTCTTCATCTTAATGGATTAGGCCCATCTCCTAGGAAATCTCTGTTTCCCAACCTTTTAGCATGTAAACGACAAAAACAAAAAAATTCCTAGTCATCGAAGTCTATCTACATATGTCTATACTCAGATTGAAGCAAAATTACTCCGTCTTACTTTTCAAATTTTTCCAAATATGCCTCAACATACAAAATTTCGCACATCTCCCTTTTCTAATGTGATTCCGCTTTGTTCTCAAATGAGTAAATCTTTCATTAAAGAATTTGGGGCCAGTTACTTCCCACTCTCGCATGCATGCTTCCTTTATGCCAAGTTTGGTGGTTTTCATTTGTGACTCGAAGTTTAGGTCAAGATACTATCTAGAATATTGTTGAGGTTGGATATGAGGATCGGGTTATAAAGTACACTAAAATTGCAATTCTTGGATTGAAAGATTAGTGAATGAGGACACTCTGATTTTTTCTCAAATTTTATGAATCAATATCTTATTTATCTCTAGCCAAAAGAAAAAAATCCCGTATCTCCAACTTCATTGTATTGCACTAGGATCTTAATTAAGTAGTATCATTGCCTTCATCAAATCACATATCATGCTTTCCAATATATAAGATGTTCAAGGTAATAATAGTACAACACAAGGTTCGTGTCCTTGAGGTAATAATGGTACAAGACAAGGTTCGTGTCCCGAACATAAGTACAATGCACATAAACACCAACTTCCCAAACTGAAAACCACAATATTAGGAAAATCGAAAATGGTCACAATTCTCTAATTCGCAATGAATGCTTATAGGTTCATCAACACAAGGATGCAGAGAATGAAAATTGGCAAAGGCATGACTCGAAGCAGAATGTACATCAACAGACAACACCTGACACATCCGAGATTAACAATGATGCGAGCAGACATAAGTCAAAACCTTGGGTCCATATTTTTGCCTTCCCATATTGAGGATTAGTAACTACCCAATGATTGCAAGCACTATGTAGATACACACGATGGTTTCAAGGTTAGTAATGGCTAGAATACCCATGATTCCAATGGCACCAATCATAATCTTTAGCAAGATATTCTCCACGAAATGAATTTTAGCAATTTGACCTGCATACTCTACTCCAGGTCTTGGAAATGAAATCAGCAAACCATTTGTTAGTGTACAATCTTTTGGAAAGCTCAAGTTTGAGCTGTTTTTGCATCACATTAGAGGGCAACCTTTCCAAAAGCTTTCAAGAACTACGTATGACACCAAGCTTTTGGTGCAAATCATAGCTAACGAGTGTATGCATTGCAGGAGTCTAACCTACGTATCCACTGGAGGAGTATAGCCCATCTATAAAAGTAATTAAGTTAGAGAAAAACTCTTCTTTTCAACAAACTGGAACATCAGAGTATCAGGGATACCTCCTTGACACCTATAAACTTTTCATAACCTTCTCTTACAACACTTTTTACCAAAAAAAACAAAAAAAGACCACCCAGTTGCACAAAACTGCCAGGTAAGCCCCCTGTTTACGGGTAAAAACAGAGTAAAGCTAACTGGATGTCTTCTCTTTTCTAGGAGGAAAAGCTAAGAAGACTTTTAATTAATTCGGTGTTCTCAGTATGAGTTTCTCGACTGACCCGACTCTCACAATCCAACACGATAAACAAGTCATTTTCTACGGGCAAGTGAAAGATTCCCATCGGCTACGCAGGTTTCTTCGCCATAAAACAGCATTCACATAACGTACATGCAATATGTCATGATCAGAGACAGAAACAGAAAAGAATATCAAGATATTGCCATGAGTTTCCTTGGAATCCTCGGACTTACTGACGACGAAGCTGGGCTAACAGAGCCTTCATATATTTTTAGGGTCGCTGAGGCATACGTCCGGCCACCGTGATCAGTTGGACCGTTGTCCTCCATTAACCTTTCGAATTTGCCCGATCTCTCCTTCTCTTTCCTGCAAATGTTGTTTCCACATGAAATCCTTTGTATTGTTGTTTTCTTATCATTTGGGCATTATATATTGTTGATTATTGCTGAGATTAAGTCAATTTTCATTGGTTTAGTTTTGTGGAAAAAATTGATCCTAGATTGGCTTAGTTCTTGATGAATTGTTGCCCCAATTCTCCCCAACAGTTTGTAGTATTAAGAAGTACAGACAATATTCATTGGAGACACGTATCTTGATAACTTTAGTTACTAGAAAAACTGTTGTCTTCTATGGTACTTAAAGGGCTGAAATCTTTGCATCTCACATTCCATGTGCAAGGCTCATTTTATATACTAGTGAAGTATAAAGGCAAATTCCATTTTTTTAAAATACTTGATAAGTGTACTTAACAAGACGGGCCATTAACACATTTCCAGATAACTTTATAACTTGAGGTTTCGCAAAAGACTATCGTATAATAAGTATTTTTTTGTGGATTTTAATTCCTAGTATGGAGCAACGCATGCAGCTCATGCTAAAATGGATGACTAACATCTTGATTCCATGGAGGAATCCAAACCATTAGGGACAGTACACCCATAGTGGTCCAACCAACATTGCCAAAATAACCGCCATGGTTATGTACACTCTGGTCAAAATTGCTCGGCGAAAATGAGATCAGCAGATAATATTTGGACTTGGGTTTCGATTTTTTTTGGGAGGGGGGGGGTGAGGGCGGCCTTTTTCAATGCTACTTAGAGAGAGTTTTAGATATTCACTTATAATTTATAATATCACCGTAACTCAAATTTTATAAAGTAATTTCAGTTTTCCAAATATTACCTTCTCTTACCTTAACATTTTTTTTACAATTGATACAGAAAACTAATAGCATGGATTGCGAGTTTTCCCACTAATTAATAGACTAATGTCTCTACACCAAATGAAAAATGAATGATGATCTTTGAGAAAAGAATTCATGAAGCATTGGAAGATGTATCGTGGAAAACTTACAAAAAAGATTCCTATACTGTTGCCACTATTCAATTTTGATCATCATACTTTATCTTAAATTAATCTCTAATTATCAGGACAAAAAATTATATAACTAACCAAATATTGACTGGATATGTTGACTAAGCACCGGTGCTATACAAGTAGCGCTAATATGGAAGGAAAAAATATTTATTCAAAAGAAATTATTAAATGGTCCATTTCCTATCGTCGATGTCTAATTTTGGTGACCGTCCCTTATTTTATTGTAGATTTAGTCCTTAACCTGACTTTCGATACAAATTTCAAATATTTTCTTCCATATGCAAATGGAAATTGCTGGGTAAGTGCCAAATCAATATACCAGTTCACCCAATTTGAAGAAATTATCAAAGGTGGTTCACGCAAAGAAATTTGCACATGTGTTTTCAGTCGGGCTATCCTCGGACATCCAATAATATCGCTTTCGCTCGCTCATTAGCACGGTTGTTTTGACTATTGTCCAATTACTGTGGAATGATCATTTTATGAAGGACAATTTAGCATATACTTATAATGCTTCCCCTAGTTCAAATGGACTAAATACTTGGTTGCTATTAAGGGGTCTCGCCTAGCCACAACAAGGTCGCGAGACCTTGTCTCTGGCTAGTTGCTGGCCATTGCCGAGCCTAGTGACCGACTAAAGGAGGAAGAAGAAGAAAAGAAAAGGAAGAAACAAAAAAAGAAAATTAAAAATATCTTGTTTTAGAAATTGTTTCCGAAAACAAAACAGTAACTTTTTTTTTCTTGATTATGTTTCAAATATATTCCTTGGCCATTGATTTGTTCCCAGGAAGAAAAAAATAGTCGATGTTTCCAAACAAATTTCTATTCTTTTTTAAACAAAAAAACAGAATTGGCCAACAATTGATCAGTTACTAAATAGGGCTTTAGAGAGAATTGCTGGCAAAGGTCAAAGGAAGCCAGATTTGAATCTCCAGGCTCTTTCATTTTTTTTTTTTTTAATAATTATCTTCTAACTTTTCTAATCTTTATATTTTGTTTATTTTTTTTCCAATTACATGAATAATGATGATATATGTACCTATATATATTTAGACTATTGCATTTTGCAGATGTAATTAGTATTTGACAATAAATCTATAGTGAGAAAAAAAAATTGTTATGCTATGGTACCATTATTTTGTCTTTCCCGTATTGATACTCTGTGGAGCCTTTGATATATAGTAAATTAGTGGCCAAAAATCATCAAATTTCTCATTCGCCCTGAATTTTTTTTTTTTCCTTCATATTCCTCTTTTTCTTCTTCTTATATAAGCTCTTTTCATTTATCAATAATATGAAAAATATGTACCTTTTTTGTCTATCGTTCTTGATTAATCCTTTGAAGAGGAGGAAAATTCAACAAGATAAAGAAAGATCTGTTGGTTTTTTCTTTTTATTTTAGACTTGCTACTGTTTTTTAATGAAATCCTAGGGTTCCTAAAACTTCAAAATGGATATTATTTCATAAAAAAAAAAGGAAAAAAAATTATGAAGTTACTGAAAAATAATAGAATTTTCCGCGGGGTTGATTGAAACAATTGGATATTTAATTATTTGCTTTGACCTAAATAGTTTATAGAAGGTATATACGACACAAAAGCATTTTTCTATCAGTTCAAACTAATTAACAGTAAACTAACTGGTAATTAAAGCATTTAAACAATTGCAATATCATCTATCATAGATGATTTCTGTAAATGTACTTAACGATAATGAACGCAGCTGTCGAACCAAGTTAAAAAAAATTGCTTGTGATTTTTTGGATGTATCAAACTATATAACAAATTATTTCTCCACAAAAAGTGAGTGCCCACTGGCTTTACACATGCTGCATGACAATCCTTAGCCTTCATTTCGCATCTTTTGTTTGCATTTGGACGAAGAAATCAATATTTATCCTAAAATCAAGATTGTTTATTAGTTCACTTTCTAAATATGCGACAAAAATAAAGTATCAGGATTAAAATTGAACAGAAATACATGAACCATTTTTGTGATTTCCCATCAAGTTATAAGTTGTGAGTTATGTATCAATGCTATAACCTAAAATATCTTCTTGGGTAAACATCAATGATATATGGCATCTTTAGGGGGCAAAAAATGATAATTAATTAAATTCTTACCCAAAAAAAATGATAATTAAACGTGTTATGTCATTGATTCACCAAGCCAAAGACCAAGCGTCGTCTTCTTCCAATCCCGTCAATTTTTTCAGCGGCCACCTCATAAAAATCTGTAGCGTCGGTGCAGAGAGGGAAGCGAAGAGATTGAAAAATGGAGTTCATCCTCAGTGGCAACGCCTTGAAGACCTTGGCTCGCTCCATCACTTGCCTCTCCCGCGTCGGCAACGACCTCGCCATTTAAGCTTCTCCTTCCCAGGTGATTCAATCAATTTCTTTCCAGCATTTCTTCTTCTTCTCTGTTGTCTCTCTTGCCTGCAGCTCCGGCATGTCGCCACTGAAAACCATGTCGACCGTTCCTTAGCTTCAACCATCGAGTGATATAGCTACCGCGGTTGCTTATTCGCCGTCGGATGAGTGATGCTTAGTTTGGATGCTATGTTCTGTTAGGTATTGGCCCGTTTCACTCGATACCGTGTCTAGTTGAGAAATCTGAGAATCCTTGCACTGATTGCCAAGTGTGTGGAGCTTTTGGCGGTGGATTTGAGGCAGATATTTGTTAACCCAGGCTGTGTTTGGCCCTATCGACAACGATTATAACTTGACGTGCACGAATCCGAAGTGACTAAGATAATCTAATACTGTTGATAGGGTGATTCAAAGTCATTATTATATCGCAAGATTAAGACAATTCACTGCTATAGGCAGGAGAACAATCTGTGGCGCTTCCGTAACATGTCGAATGGTGAGACCATGGGAGAAAAGCCCTATGGATAACCTTCTAACGGTGCTGCTATTCTGTCTTGATAATGCTTGATATGTCTAGTTACTTTGATGGTGTTGTAGGGAGCCTTGTAACACTTAGGGGTGTCAAAATGAATCCATGACCCATTTTTTAACTTATATTTTATGCTAACAATTTGTATATGGGTTACAAGCATATGAAGGCTCAGCATTTAAAAACTTTTTAATTAACTTATATGGGTCAGACATTCTGACCCATTTTCGATCCATTTAAAACACTACATAAATTGGTAACGTAATACAAAAATTTCTCAAACTCATACAATCAACTGTAATACTTTGTCGCCCACCTCCGCCGCTTGCCTTTATGCCCACCTTTATCGCATCTCTCTTCTCCTCACCAAGGTCTAATCTAAGTAATTTATTTCCATCTCTCTATCTTTATTTTTATTTTTATTTTTCCCTCTCATCTTAGTCTTCACTGAGAGAATTTTGGGTCATGGAGCAAGTAACTACGCGAGAGCGATGGGGATGTTTGCTCGAAAAAGGAATTTGACATGGCGGAAAGTCGTGCAAAAGGTATTTGACATGGCATCTGCTGGAACGTGACCATGCATGCAGCTCGTCCTTTTTCACTGGCCTTTGCATGGAAATTTTAGTGTTATCTACTTAGGGTTTTCTGGGTGTTGTGATGGAGGTCGAGATGCTCTATGATTTCGATTCCAGGTTAGAAGGCAAGATCGCCATCATCACCGACGGCGGCAGCGGGATCGAGGCGAGCGCGGTGAGCCTCTTCCACGAGCGCAGCGTGTGGGTCGTGATCACTGATGTCCAGGAGGAGCTGGGCCGGGCCTTGGCCGCGAAGCTGGGCCATCAAGCCTCCACTGGCCACTGCAACGTCTCCGCGGAGGCCGAGGTGCGCGACCTCATGGACGCCACCGTGGCCAAGCATGGCCAACTTGACATCACGTACAACGATGCGGGGGTCCTCGACCGGCCCTTCAGGGGCATCCTCGACACATCCCTTGCCGACCTCGATCGCATCCTCTGCATCAACCTCTACAGGGCCTCCCACGGGGCGAAGCACGCGTTGCGGGACATGGTGCCGTATTAAATTTGATTTAATTGTTCGATTTAGTTTTTAAATTTGATTTGAATATAGAGCTTAAAGTGGGCGTGGATTTTCCTAGAATATTAATAGATTTTAGCAATATAGATCCAATTAGCATGGGTATGGATCACTAAACCTACACTACATAAATATATATTAAAACGGGTTAAATGAGACAATATGGGTAGACCATTTTCAACATGACTCAATCCCTACTTTACCCACCAATTTAATAGGTCTAGTAACGCTCAATAAGTTAAATGAAAGCACGATTGTACACCCAATCATAACTCTTATGTGACCATACTTTTCCATGGCTTCCTTTTGCCCAAATAACAATAGAAGTCCCAAGTGCTAAGTCATCTCTGGTACATGGCACTATTTGTGCTGATTTTAAACTAGAATAGAAAAGTATTGAGCTACGTACAATTGTCACCTCCATATATGTGGATATCAGGTTATGATTTTAATATCTATATTTGACCTCCAATTTTTTTTTCACCCACTCAATTCATCAAGATCTGCCCATCAGTTGATTATCTTCAAGTCAGATCTCTTTGATGTGTTTGACACACAGATTTAATGCAGCAATTTTTTGAAGGTGTAGTGTAATTGCAAATCTTTTTGGTGTATTGTGTTAGTTTTAGTTGTAAGGAACTTAAAAAAACTCCATGTGATGATTTTGTCCTTTTTCTCACATACATCACAGAGACATGATATAACAAAATGGACAAAATTGTAATTTAAAAATAGTTAAGAAATGAACCTCTTAAAATCTTACTTACTAACATTGAATTTAAATCTAACCATCACTTAAATATTTTTCTTATATTAATTTCATATTTTATATCTAACTCTCTCCGCACATTTAAATTTATTTCACACGAACACGTGTACTCTTTTTATAGTATGAGAAGAAAAAGTAACTTTATGCGTGAATTTACAAACCTAAACCTCAATTGGTTCGATTTATCTGTTATTGTCATGTGATGTAGGAAAATACATAATAAGCACACATCTTCGTTGTTCTGTGGCCATGCACTAGGCATGAGTACCTCATGACATTTTCAAGTGATGTACGAAGAAATTGTTGGTCAGGGCTTTGAATTGGGTAGAACAATGAAGTCAGATCTTTAGAGTACTCAAATCGGACTTTGAGACGTGATATCAGTTTTTTTAAGAATTTATTTGCCCCACAAAATTGCTAATAATCACTAGCAAAATTCCTTTGGGATACAACAAAGTCTCAAATGAGAATACTATATAGCAATTTTAGTATTTCTCCAGAATCTCTCATGGGAAACAATTGAAAACAATGGCTATAGTTTCTTTCGAAAGAAGACGAAAAATGGAAGAAGATGATTGTTTGATCTCAAAACAACTTTACTTATCTTTTTCTTTCGAACAAAGGCAACTCTTCAAATGGTTGTAAAAAAGAGCAAAGGCAACCTTTCAAGAAAAGTTGCAAAATGAACAAGTATATCTTAAAGATTACATTTAAAAGACATAAAAAAAATTTAGAATTAAATAAATAATAAAAAAATAACTTTAACTATTTTGTGAACAGTTGCACTATTTCAACAAGACTTTATAGTTAATTTTTATATAAATAATCGGAAATTTCTCAATAAATAAAAATAATAATTGTTGGTTAATGTCAAATCACATTCACGTGCGCACTCACATCTTTTCGATGTGGGATAAGGCACCTATTCATTTGTTTTATAAACAAATTACCAACAATCCCCACTTTTGTTTATAAAACAAAAACAAAAAATAAAACATTAGAAATATATAGCCAAAATTTCCGTGAGATTAATATACATACATAAAGGTCTCTTTCGAGTTAAACATTTACTTAGTACAAGTATCTCAAAACTCTATCAAAGTGACAAGTAGCTCAGCTTTAAACTTGTACTTTTATATAATAGAACTAGGCATACCGCATATACACTAACCTCTTGTTTTAGCAAGAAGTTCTATATTACTTCGCACTATTATGGCTTTGTGCTTGATCCTGTTTTATGAGCTCTTTAGAAAGCAACCTTAACTTTTGTAAGAAACGGCACCACTTCTAAGCTCATGTAGGTGAAGTATGTACAATGTGCTTCTAATACTATTAACACATTACAATTTTTTTTTTTTTTGGTGACCTAGGGAACCCCCGCACGGCCGACAGCCGGAGAGTAAACCCTGGGGTGACACGTAAGCGGGAGGACCCACCACCCCCGGCGTCACACTTAAGTCCCCAAGCAACCGTGAAGGGATTTGAACTCCTCCCCTTGCGTTAGGGGGAGAGAGCCCAAACCATCGTGGCCACCAAGGCGATGGTAACACATTACAAATTTGTACTATACTTCATTAAGAATTCAATTCAACATACAAAACGTAATAGATGATACTGACTTCCCATATTAGGGCTACATCAATATCAAACAATCATATTCAGTAACTTGTTCTTACCCATTAAACCTTGTAACTAGTGATGTTCTTGGAAAAATGTCGAGTTACCATTACTGGTGATTTTAATTAAAGAGTTTCAGCCCCATTTCTTGTGAGGTCATTATTACCGTGTGTCTTGATAAAGCCTTCGTCAAAGGATCGACAAGATTATCACTTGACCTCACATAGACAATTGTTATGGTATCATCTTTAATCAGTTGTCTTTAATCAATTGTCTCACATACTCATGTCTTAAACTAATATATCTAGACTTACCATTATAGGTGCTACTATAGGCTCTTGCCAAAGTAGTCTAACTATCACAGTGGATAGAAATAAGGCATAGGACTAGGCCATAATTTGATATTCAATAACAAATTCATAGTCCATTTAGCCTCTTTCCCAAATTTTGCTAAAGCAGTGATTCAAATTCTATAGTTGGGTGAGTTATGTACATTAGTTTCTTGCTCGTCCAAGAAACAACACATTCAGGTAATGTGAAAATTATTCCATTAGTGGATTGTTTATCTCTCACACTTATAATCCAACTAGCATCGATATATCTTTCTAATATACTCAAATAATTATTATAGAACAATCCCAAATTTTAGTTCTCAATAATAATCAAATTTCCGGGTAATAACTGTCTGATGTTCTATAATTGGATTACAAATATATGTACTCAACTTATATGGAATAAGTAATATCGAGTCTAGTATAATGCATAACATACATTAAAGACCTTATAGTACTCGTATATTCAAATAGTGCGCTATTGCTCTACCGATATTATAATTTGATTTAATACTAAAATCAAATGGAGTACACATTTCTTTGAATCCGAGATGTTTGAATTTATTTAACATCTTTTCCATGTCATCATTTTGGCTTAAAGAATAACTCCCGCTATTTTTTTTTTTTTTTATTTTAACACCCAATAAGATACCTACTTCACTCAAATCTTTCATTTTAAAATGAAAGTGAAATACTTCCTAGTCTCCATGACTTCAAGTCCCCTTCGGATACCCCACCACAAGAATATTTCATGAGGCATCCAATCAAAACTATGCATCGTCAAATTTTCATGCTCAATGAAATACAAATATCAAAATAGAATACCAATGCAATCCTACTCTCTTGGCTCATTTATACTATTCCTTAGAATCAATTCTATAAGGAGCAAGGACGGCAAATGGAACACATAAGAACCAAACAAGGAACACCCTTCACTGAACATTGGACATAAACCGTAGAGTTTGCTCTAACATAACCAACCTAAATGGTGGTTCGACACACGCCACAAACTCTTTCTAGTTGTCAGCATCAAAGTCCAGTTTGTTCACCTCTAATCAAGATAAATATGGATGCATCAAAATAGATGATATCAGAAAAGCGAAAAACTGTGCATCTTTATGTAGATAGCCTTATCAAATCATTTATTCCTATTGATCAAATCCATAAAAATTTTCATTTTTCTTTTGCAACAAATTCATCCATAAATTGACGATACTTGTAGTGAGCGGAAAGGTACTAGCTCTATCAAATGGAAAAGGACCTTCTCAACGTCATAAATAGTCGCTGATTGATAAACCCACCCAAGACTCTTCATTCATAGTTTTGTCTTGTATCCATTGATGGCGATCATGTCAGCTAGTCCGACGCCCAGTATTTGTCACGTGTTATTGGCGATATCCAATCACAAACTGCGGTGTAGGTGTGAAATCCATTTTCCTTAATTGCAATAAGTTGTTGGTGAACAACTGGAGCGGCACCGACGAAACTGGACTAAACGGACAAGGCACTGAAGGGGTTTGTCGAAGGTCGCTGAGTCCGTCCACGGACCTGCAAAAGAATGAAAGCTCGCTGGTGCAACCCCAAAAACAGGGAATGGCATGGGGTGAGACCCGGCAGCGATGGCGTGGGTATGGTGAAGCGTCGTGGCTATTCGCTGGGGAGCATTTGTGGGTGTGATCTGATGCCAGAGTCACGGCTGCAGTTTAGGCATGGGGCGTCTCCAAATAATTCCTCCGACAACTTCAAGATGGAGACACAGATCCATCACTTTGAAACTGTTCTCAGTGATAATCACATTGAACAAACCAACCATGAAGGTAGACAATCCTCCAGTTGCTGGTTTTTGGGGATTCGAATTCGTCCCTTGAATTCGCTTGTAGGGTTAGAGAATTCTTTTTATGGCATTTGAATACCAAGGAGGTAGTCACGTATCTGAGAGTCTGTCAGCATTTGTTGTTGATTCTTTGGGAGAGCGCATCGATTCGAAGGTGCAGATAAGTGATCCGGCGGAGAACTGTGGTGTGTAGCACTTGGAAAGCAAAGTGCTCGACTTGGAAACAAGTGTCTTCGTGAGGACCATGGATGATATTTCCTACTCAGCAAACGGCTTCTCTTCGCCCTTGAAATTAATGACAATTACGGGCTTGTGGCCGGGACTAGTAATGACCTTGAACGACCAATGCCTCCCATTACTCTAGACCAAAGGGTCCGTGATTCTCCTCCCGATCAATCACTTCGCATCAAAGATGGTATCGGTGGGATTCATAGCAACCAGGTTCTTGGTAGTGGCGCAGATCAGCCTCTCTCATTTTCTGCCATCAATTCGTTCCCTTCCATTCCATTGTTGCACAAATAAATCCTTAAAATTATTGGTAAAACAGAGCTTCAGATTGGGTAGAACAATGGAGTCGAATCTTTAAAGTACTCAAGTCGGACTTTGAGACTTGATATTATTTTCTTTAAGGATTTATTTGCCTCACAAAGTTACTAATGATCACCGGCAAATTTCCTTTAGGACACAACAAAATCTTCAATGAGAATATTAGATAGCAATTCTAATATTTTTCCAGGGTCTCTCATGGGAAACAATTGAAAACAATGGTTGTAGTTTCTTTCGGAAGAAGATGAAAAATGGAAGAAGATAATTGTTTGATCTCAAAACAACGTTACTTATCTTTTTCTTTCGAATAGAGGCAACTCTTCAAATGGTTGCAAAAAAGAACAAAGGCAACCTTTCGGAAAATGTTACAAAATGAACAACTATGTCTCAAAGGTTATGTTGAAAAAACATTAAAAAAAAATTCAGAATTAAATAAATAATAAAAAATAACCATAACTTTTCATGAATAGTCACACTGTTTCAACAAAACTTTATAGTTAATATTTATAGAAATAATCTGAATATTTTCAATAAATAAAAATAGTGATTGTTGGTTAATGTCAAATCTCATCCACGTGTGCACTCACATATTTTCGATGTGGGACAAAGCACATCTTCATTTGTTTTATAAACAAATTACCAACAAAAATTACCCAAATAATTTTGGTAAACCAGACTTAAAAGCACAATACGATGACAAAATCAAAGCATTGTTAATTTGGTCAGTTACCTTATTGAATTTGTTTTCTATATAAGGAAAAAAATATTTAATAAAATCCTAAACTTATGGTATCGTAGCAATTTAATCTCGAACCATTGAATTGGATCAATTTAGTCTTAAACATTTTCATATTAATATCGATTCAGTCAATTTGACCAATTTAGGTTGGAAATCGCTAACATGAATGCCAAACATCTTACATGATGACTAGCGTGACATGGACAATTTCTTTTTTTTTCTTTTTTTTAATATTTTTTCAATTTTTTGTTAATTTTTTTCTTTTTCCTTTTTTTATTGTCATCTTCATTTCTTTTTTTTTTTTCTTCTTTCCCTTTTTGGTTCTTTCCTTTCTCTTTCTTTTTTCTCTTATTACCCTCTACCAGTCGGTAGCCGATGAAGGTCACTAGCTAGTAATGAGGGCAAGGGCCTAGATACCCTCACGAGCCATTGGCGACGATTGAAGAGGGGACCCTAGGCAAGGGGCATCACTACCATTGCCAAGGGCCTCAAGCAAGGGTCCCCTCTCAAGATCTAGTGAGGGGCGTCCTCACCTAGCCGTCATTAGCCTTTGCCCTAGCTAGCAACCTTTGCCAACTTTGCGATTGGCAAAGGATAATACGAATAACAGAAAAAAGAGAAAGGAAAGAAAAAAGAAAAGATGGAAAGCAAAGAAAATGAAAATGAAAAGAAAAAATAATAGTAAATTCAAAAAAAATTAAAAATTAAATAACGTGTCCACATTAGTGACAGTTGTGCTATGGGATGATCAACATCTACATCAACATTTTTTGGCCCAAATTGACCAGATGGACTGAATTACTACAAGTGTAAAAGAGGTTTAGAATTAAATTGGCATAATTAAAAGTTTTAAGATCAAATTTGTTTTCCAATACAATAGGTTTATGACTAATTTGATATTTTTCCCTTCTATACAGCTTGCTCAAATAAGCTCCATGCTCCGTTCCAAACCTAGAAAATTAAAATCAACTGTAAATTATAGAATTACGAGAGGGAAACGGTGCATTCCTCACTTCGCCTTGAACGGACCATGAAGTTATTTGTGGAATACCGGATGACTTGTTCGTTAAGTTCTGAAAAATCAAAAGAAAGCAAGTGGCAATATGGAGAAAAATAAGTCTATATGGGTGGGACCCTATCAAGGCCATCCCCGATGTGCCTTAATTTTTTAATTCGCAAAAAAAAAAAATTATCAACACATGGATAAATACTTCTAACTCCATCACTCTCAAAGGATGGACAGAAATCATGATGATTTACATTTACATTATTATGTATCATCCTAGCTACATAATAATATCTAGAACTTGCTTACAGTAATTTGTACTTTTTCTTTTTCGCACATCTTGAGGGGCGTCCCCTTTGCCTTTTTGGAACCTTAAACATCTAAAATTTTCATAATAGATAATTATTGACATGAGTATGAATATTCATATGTGATTTTCTCATGATCTTTTAAAATCTGAATAATATTTTAGAATTAACAGAAAAGTACAAAATACTTTTAACTTTTTGATTAATAACCATAATTTGAACTGGCATATCAGTCAACTAATATAAATTAAATTAAATGTAATTTGCATCACGAAATCTAAGACCCTCGTAGCAGGCACTCCGTATGTGATCAATATATGATTCATGCGGTGTATTGCAGACTACAACTGATATTTTCCCACAGCCTCTGAATAACAACAAAATTTGAACATATATTTTCAAATCTCTCTCCAACCTCGAAAACTAATCTGCCGTACACCGTGCCGACTGTATTAGATAGCGGTTCTCTGTATCTCTCCTCCGTGTATTTCTCAAGAACACGGAGAGCCTCTCGAAGGAGGAAGAGAATGGATCAGAGGTTGCAGAGGCTCTTGATGGACCTTTTTGCCCGAAAGTATCATCGGATTTTTGCCATGAACTATGCGGAGGCAGCCCGGTTTTATCGTGCAAACTTGTTCCTACACTTCGACGGCGAGAAGATCCTAGGCTACAAGAGAATCCTCACCAAATTCACCAACTTGGAGTTCTGGCAATGGCGGCACAGGATCATCTCCGTCAACGCCCAGCCCTCCGGCATCGTGCTCGTCTTCATCAATGGCGACGTCATCTATATGCAAGCCGGGGAGCAGTTCACCTTCACTCTCCTTGAGGTTGGTTTGGCTCTCTCCCTCTCCCTTCTATTTTGCGAGCAATGTGGGTCAAAGAATCCTGATGAAATTCCTTTTAGACTTTTCAACTTATAGTTTGCTCAAAATTAGTTTGGTCAAAATGGGGCCAAACGAAGAAGCTACTTGTGTCAAAGCCAAAAGGTTTTTGTAGCTAAAGGGCCGTGCCTTTTCGATGAGGACCTTCTACACAAATGAGGAAAGAGCACCCCTTCTTATACTTGAGGCCCTCAGATTATAACCATTGATCGAGTTTTCATCCAGCGGACGAGATTATACCATCGAACCTACCAACTACCAATACTAATGGCAGGAGAATTCTAGACCTTCGCTCAATTACCATATCGCCCGCCCTAGGAACGTTCCAGAAGATTTCCAACAAGAGAGCTTCCGAAACGTTCCAAGGGCGGGCGATATGGTAATTGAGCTAAGGTCTAGAATTCTCCTGTCATTAGTGTTGGTAGTTGGTAGGTTGGACAATACGATCTCGTCCACTAGATGAAAACTCAATCAATGATTGTAATCTAAGGACCTCAAGTATAAGAACGGGTGTCCTCCCCTCATTTGTATCCATCCAACCATTTCAATAATGAAAGGCTTATTTCTCTTCTAGAATTTCTCTCTCTAGAAACTTTCTCTCTAATGAGCAATCCAAAAGAGCTTGAGACATTCTCTCTCTAAAAACTTTCTCTCTAGTGAGCAATCCAAAAGAGCTTGAGACATTACCGAATTGAGTTTTAATTTTGTAATTAAAACACCCTATCTTTTGATGAATCAGTATGCACTAGTGATTTGACCTCTTCATATATAGGAGTTTAGACAAGTCTTGTTTGATGACTATAGGTGATTTAGTTGGTCGATAGCAAGAGATGTTATCACCACTTTCTTTACTCTTCTTCACCAGTGTCGCATCTTAGATGTCAATGACTTTTTCATGCGATTCTTTGCACTTCTAAGATGCCGATGACTTCTTCATGCGATTCTTTGCACTTCTAAGATGTCGATAATATTCTTTAGTGAGAGAATATAGAAAACCAATGACACCCTTTTCTCTTTGGCTTATTTTTTCCTACCATTATTCTTTGTGACTATCTCCTTGTCAGGAAGGTTAATAGACACCAGATGGTAAGGATGACATTACAAATATGCCAAATGCCTTATGCATTGACAATTGGACCTATCAAGGTCTCCCTGACCATGACCAGTGAATGCAAGACAATCAGGATGGCATCAAGAGCTTTGTTAACTCCAGCAACATCCTCCTCTAACACAAACCTTGAGCGGTTCATACTTGCATCAAGGTTTCGAAATGATGGAACAAATACGGAGACATTAAGTTCTTTTTCATTAAAGGAAATGAAGATTGCAATCTGGCAACTTTAATTCGCCCAGTTGGTAGCTTGGTCATCGAAATCAATCCTCGATGTGGGGCCATAATAGAGTAGCAGCCAAGGTTTCGAAATGATGGAACAAATACAGAGACATTAAGTTCTTTTTCATGAAAGGAAATGAAGACTGCAATCTGGCAATTTTAATTCGCCAAGTTGGTAGCTTGGCCATCGAAATCAATCCTCAATGTGGGGCCATAATAGAGTAGCAGGTATGGGCGGCTAGAGTCGAAGGCAAAGTAGTATTGACTACCAAAAAAGGCGACGATTAAGTGTGGTCCATCAGCGCGGCAAGAGTGACGAGAGAGCTTTTTGGATTTTGGCGATCATAGCGTTCTTGGAGGGGGAGGTGGGCGACGAGACATCTGGGATTTTAAGTTACATTTGGTCGTCCGAATTTCTAATCAAGATAGGACTGGATAGGATCAGATATGAAATCCTAGATTTTTTTATATCTTATCTATTATTTGGTGAATCACAGTATTAAAGTCGGATATATTCACATCATATCATGTACATTTTTTTGATATAAACGGCATATCATTATAAATGAACACAAATGTTCATAAACAGAGATTGTGAAAATCTCTCGTAACACTCTTAATTTATTTTTATTTTATTTTTCCTCTTTTTATATTATTTTCTTTATTATTTCTTCTTTCCCCTTTCATCATTCTTTAATAAAATTTTATCAAATAGTAAACTATAATAACATACCTAAAATACAAAAATGCCTAAAATATATAATAAATATAAATATTTAATTTATAGATTGAATGTTTATTATAGGATAGAATTAAAGTTGAATATATAAATTAAAATATGATTAATTTAAAATAGATTTTTTATATTTTTTATGTCTTAAATTAGAATACAAATATTATTTATATTGAAATATAATTTCAATTTTGTTAATTTAATAAGTTTGTTAATCAAGAAAAATAACTTTCCTATTATGGACATTAGAAATCATATCCATATTTATTCCACCTCCCTCATGAGATAATTTTATTCTGTCTATATTCCCCTTAAATTCGACTTTATCCTGTCCTGAGTGAGCACCAAACGTAGGATATCCTATCCCAAATTTTATCCCGACTACCAAACGTAACCTTAGGTTTACGGTTTTGTTTTCCATAAGGAATCGTCGGGTCTCTCGGGTCCATGTGAAGAGGAGGGGGAGGATTTTTTTATTAAAAAAAACCCGACCCAACCCGAAACCTGGTTCGTCTGTTGACCCGACCGATTCCGAACCCGAATTTTATCCCGACTACCAAACGTAACCTTAGGTTTACAGCGGTTTTGTTTTCCATGAGGAATCATTGGGTCTCTCAGGTCCACATGAAGAGAAGGGGGAGGATTTTTTTTATTAAAAAAAAAAAAAAAACCCGACCCGACCCGAAACCTAGTCCGTCCGTTGACCGACCGATTCCGAATTAATAAGAAAACTCTCGAAGCAGCAGGGCTTTTTTATCTTGGGGTTGCCGTCTGAATCGCGAGCACAAAGCGAGGAGGAGGAGGAAGAGATGTGGAGCATCAAGCCAGAAGACAAGGATCTGATACAGAAGGTGAAGCGGTTCATGGAGAAATACTAAGGAAGTTCGACGCGAACTGGGCGGATTTGGTCAACCTGTTCCGGGAAGAGTCGGTGCTGGCCTTCGAGGCCAGCAGATCAAGGGCAAGGAGGCTATCCTCGCCAAACTTACCTCCATTCCGGAGTGCCACAACGAAATCGCCGACTTCAACTGCTTGCGCCACCGCACACCCGACAGTATGCTCGTCTGGGTCTGCGGCCAGACGTGGGTAGGCGGCACCAAGGACAAGGCGGACGCCGTCGTTACAAACCTGGTCTCTCTCTTTCTCCCTCTATTGATTTTTTGAGATGGAGGAGATGTTGGGCATTTTTGTTGTTGATTTAACATCACCCACCACCACTGTTAGCAGAGACTATCCGTCTTGTCTGTAGCGTAATGGAAACGAATTGTTGAATTGTTGCTCCGATGATGAATTTGTTTAAGAAAAAAGCTAAATAAATTTAACCTTTTTCTAAGTTGTTATTTATTGTCAATTGTTTGCAATTTCCTATCGATCAATTGATTAATTGATTAATCAATCCTCCTGCGCATAAATTCTGAGAGTCTTGACCCTGATTCTTTGCCTTTTTCAGATGTTCCATTTGATGCCAACACCAGAAGGAGGCTTTTACGTAGGAACACAAATTTGGAGGCCCTTTGATCTCAACAAGCTTCGGACCTCGTTGGCAGCACCACCAATGTCCGCCTCAGCACCGGCACCAGCATCTGTCTCGGCACTGCCCATGTCTACCTCGGCATCAAGTGAGTCCGCCTTGGCACTGCCCATTTCCGCCTCGGCACTGCCCATTTCTGCCTCGGCATCAAGTGAGTCCGCCTTGGCACTGCCCATTTCCATGATGAAAATTTCCACCCTGGCACCAGCATCTGTCTCGGCACTGCCCATGGCCACCTCAACATCAAGTGAGTCCGCCTTGGCACTGCCCATTTCCATGATGAACATTTCTACCCTGGGACCGCCCATGTCAACGATGAAACATCCTTAGGCTTCAATCTGATCATTCTAGTCTCTGTTTTATTTTCAATGTATGAATGCAGTCCTGCTTCTTGCTCAAAAAAAAAAAAAAATGCAGTCCTGCTTGATTGCAAGTTGTGGTCATGGTTAAAACGTATTTCTATCTCTATATAAATATATTTAAATATATATATATATATATATATATATTAATTATATATATGGAATTCACCTTGAACTACTTATGCGATCTGCACTTTAAGCAAACATATATTGTAAACACACTTTCACATGAATTGATTTATATGTTGGACGTGAGCTTATCGACAAACACGTTTTGACATGGGTTTATCATTTTTTTTTTTTTTGTTATTATTGTCACCAATTTTGACATCATGTTATCTGGGCTTGTCATCAAATGAGCATAGTAATAAGGGTTAATTTCATGAAATACCCCAAATTGATATATTTGTAACAAATTTATTCTAAACTAATTTTTTGATCACCAAAAATCTCAAACCGATATACATGTGACAAATTTATCCTAAATGACCACATAAAACTCTAAATTGGTACACTTACAAAAAAATTTCCTCAAATTAAGTTTTTTGACCACAAAAAATTATAAATTAGTATTTTTGTGACAAATTTACCCTCCATTAAATTAAATTAATATCACAAAAAATCAATAATGACAAATGGAGAGTAAAATCTCAAACAACAAAATTTAATGGAAACTAACACATGAATAAGTGTACCAGTTTGAAGCAAATTTGTCAAAAGTATACAAATTTGGAGTTTTTGGTGATAAAAAAATTAGTTTGAGATAAATTTGTCTTAAGTGTATCAATTTAGGGCTTTTCATGGTATTAACTCTAGTAATAATCACCCATCCGTGGGTAGCTGTGTTGGTTGAGTGTCCCTCCCTCATCCTTGAGGTCGAGAGTTCGAAACCCGCAGTTGCTAGCGAATACTCATCAAACTGGACGAATGAAATGTGGCTGAAAATTTAAACTTAAAATTGAGAAAGACCAATAATAGAAATTTTTGGTACTCCCAAAATCATAAAGGACAAGTTTGAATATATTTGGGATATGTTTGTTTTACGGAAAATGGATTATTTGAGAAAAAACCTTTCGAAAAATGATTACTTATATTGTTTAGAAAAATTAATCGATGAAAAATATTTTCATCATCAATAATAATCTATGCCTAAATATTATCATGGGTGATGGAAAATTTTCCATTCATTTATTTTTCTAAATAACATAAGCGATCATTTTTCGGAAAATATTTCCTTAATCACCCATTTTCCGTGAAATATATGCACCCTAAGCTTCATCGCAATTTTTATTTTTATTTTTTAAAAGTATATGGTGTGCCGTAATTTTTTTCCCATATTAATTTATCACAATTTCATAGTTTACTTTCTCAAAAATGTATCTATTTTGACATATACAAGCTATAGTTAGATAAATGGATTCCAAAGTCGCGCGATTCCTCTTCCAAGTATGGACAAATGTGGATACTAAATCTGTACTCTCTATTTGGTAAAGGATTGAACTACAAAGACTTCTGACCCAACAAAAACTACAAAGACTTCTGATTTGCACACATTTTGAGCTTGGGACATGCTTCATCTGTGGTGCTAGAACTTGGGAACTCTCCCTTTTCACTCCTTCCATCACCGACTAATTGAAGTCTTAAGTTGTGCAATTCACCTGGATCTTTCTGCATTTTCACGACGCAACAATCCATTCATAAGTAAGATACACAAATTTACTAGTCAAATGCAGCTTTCGTTTTACAAAATCATTCATTGAGTCGATCGTATGCAAAAGGAAAACAACCCCCATGAAAGCATCGGAATGTGAAGGAATTTACGTATTCAGAGGGATGAATAATTACGGGAATTTAGCCGGAGGAGGACCGAGAGCTATGCGCCGGCAGCAGATGAAAGAAGGCACAAGGCGGGACCGTGGATTGGGGATTTGAAACGGGACAGAGCTTAAACTCCAGTCCTATCCTAGACCGGCAGCGGGCCGGCCCAGGCCCAAAAGCCCCCGCTGCATGGGAACATTGAGAACAATCAAGCCATACTATAAAAATTATATTTATGGCCCATGCTAATTTAATCGATTATCCATAGAGTGAGTGCCAGTTAATTACTACTGTATAAAACAAATCCAAACGAGGATTTCAATTTTTATTAAAAAAAAAATTATGTAATGCTTATGTCCATTTGTTAGATATACCATAGTGACGTAGCTCAACAAAATGGACAAAATTGCAACATAAATATACGTAAGATAATAATACTTTATATATCTTACTAGCATTGAATTTAATCTTACAATCATTTTAATTTTATACCTATATTAATTTTTTATTTTTGCATTTATCTCTCTCCACCCATGTAAATGTTTTCTTCACATGCATGTGCAGGGGTAAGCATTGTCCAAATGAGCAGTTCCCATCCTAGAATCAAGAATTGCCCGTTGATTCCATGACCGCCAGTTCAATCTGGTTCTCAAGTAAATCCATAAAACTGGTCCCATCAAGCTTCACACACTCAGTGCAACATTTTCCAATAAGCCAAAGTAAAGTAAAAAATAAAGAACGTTCCTATTCTTAATAGCAAGATAAGTAAAAAGATCGGACTCATACTAAAATTTGAGAGTCGACGCTGCGAGTTGATGGACGTTTAGCTTGTGAAAGATAGAGAGATGACTTAGATGAGGTGAGAGTAAGACAAGATGAGCATTCAATTAATGGGTGCCAAGCTTCAAATTAGGGATTTTAGGGTTTTCATTTTTCTTAACTTTTTTTTTTTGGTTGGAAATTTTTCTTGAAAATTAAATGTATATATTTATATATTATCGGTCTGGTCTAAATGGATGAGTACGCAATTCCATACCTAGAACCGGAAATCATATCGGTACCCACTAGTTCCTGGTTTTTTTACACACCCCCATGTATGTGTGTACTCTTTTATACCATGGGAATAAAGCAACCTTTTACATGGATTTAAGAACCTAAAACACAGTCGATTTGATTCGTCATTTATTATCATGAACCAGCCTCAAAAGCACAACGATAATGATCAAAACTATATGTGGGATGACCTATAAATTATATTAAACTAACAATGTGTGTATCCAAAATGAAAGAATAGTGAATGAGCGCATGGGATTTTTTTCTTATATACTTTCATTTGCCCTGTTTCTATTCGGCCCATAGGAAAAACTCGCCTTGTTTCTCCAATTTCCTCCATTTCTAAGTTCTGTTTACTGGTAATGCAACTCCATGAGTTTTATCTTACCAATGCAACTCGATCCAAAGCAGAAGTAATGGACCTAAACGCACTTAGGACTTAAACTGAAACTGGCACACTAGCAAAAGGATTAAACTTGCCTTACAGGGAAGGGGATGGTAGGAACTCGCCGAGATATGCTTAAACTAACTCAAAGTACACTTAACTGGAGACGACATTGCGCCAGAAAGGATTGTAATCATCATCATAATTTATACTGCTATTACGTAATAGTTGTTCAGGGTAATACTACAACACAAGGGTCATATCCGAGCCGGCATTGGAAGGTTCCCGAGCAAATCGACCACATCGCCACATTATAAAAGCCAATCCTTCAATTCACGATGAACTTGAGCAGAAGTACCAACGTTAGGTCCCAGGCAATCATAATCGGCACAAGCCAGTCGCTATGCAGAACGCATATCAGGAGAGCACACTCAACACATCCAAGCATAGCAGCGATCCAAGAAAAGACGAGCTGGAAATTTGGGTCAATATCCTGTCTCCTTGTCAGGGAGGTTAATGGACACCGGATGATAAGGATGACAATACAGATATGTTGAATGCCTTTTGCACTAAGAATTGGACCTGTCAAGGTCTCCCTAACCATGATCAGCGAATGCAAGACAATCAGGATGGTATCAAGAGCTCTGTTAACTCCAACGACATCCTCCTCTAACAGAAACCTAGATATAGAATTAGCAAATAATTGGTTAGACAATCTGTCTTTCACAGAAGCTCAATAAGGATCAAGAATAGGCATATAAAAGATTAACAAAGAAAAACATGTGAGCAGTTCATACTTGCACCAAGGTTTCGAAATGATGGAACTGCATTCTGGCAATCCTCCACTGCAGGCTCACGTTCTTTCCAACCCATGACATTAAAAAGGAAATGGCAGATTACACTTTCCCCAACAGACTCAATTGTTTAAATGTTATGCATACTTGGAGAGGGATTATTCCCTGGCATGAGTCCTACCCTATTCAATTAGAAAATGGATGTCATAAAAAATTTTCAGTCACAAAAACAGGGGTCGATGAGTCAAAAAGACAAGCTCAGTTGAATAGGCATATAAAAGAATTAACAAAGAAAAACATGTGAGCGATTCATACTTGTACCAAGGTTTCGAAATGGAACACACGGTGAAGTTCTTTTTCATGAAAGGAAATGAGGACTGCATTCTGGCAATCCTCCGACTGCAGGGTCACGTTCTTTCCAACCCCGTGACATTCAAAAAGAAATGGTGGATTTCACTTTCCTCAGACAAACTCAGTTTTTTTAATGTTATGCATACTTGGATTGCTCCTCGCATGAGTCATAGATATCATGAAAATTTTTCAATCACAAAAAACAGGGGTCAATGACTCCAAGAAACGTTCGTACTTTTGGACGGATTTATACTCACGGAATACACTCTGTTATGAGGAATGAGCACGGTCGACAATGGACATGATCAGATATGGGATCTGTATAATATCAAGATTTGGCCTATTTTACTTCCAATACTCCAACTTGCTTGACCGGAGTGCTGGGCGACACTGCTTAAGACACGTTTGAGGTTGATGACGCTTACCTCCAAGCGAAGTGCTCAGCCAGGTCGTTGCCCTCCGTTAACCTCCCGGCTTTGCCGAATCTCTCCTGTTCTTCCTAAGTATCGCTTTTGCTCCTTCCAAGTTGCTTTTCTGAACAGAATAGTTCCTGCGTCATTTAGGGGTATCACCAAAACTTCTCAATCACAAAAAACAGGGGTCAATGACTCCAAGAAACGTTCGTACTTTTGGACGGATTTATACTCACGGAATACACTCCGTTATGAGGAATGAGCACGGTCGACAATGGACATGATCAGATATGGGATCTATATAATATCAAGATTTGGCCTGCTTGTTGGGGAGAATCCGGGTACAACAATTCACCACGGCCAAACGCAATCCAGGATCAATTTCTCCCCCGAAGCAAAATTAACTAAAAATTTCTTAACCCCCAGCAACAACCAGCAATATATAGCCTCACAAAATGCAAATATAACACCGAAATAATAAGTAGACAAAGCAAATAATGACACCAAGGATTTAACGTGGAAAACCCGATGCGGGAAAAACCACGGACCGCCCAAAAACATCCACTAATCACCAAGAATAGCAGGATACACAAAATATTCTTCTCTAGTCACACACTAGAGTCTCAACATCAACATTACAATCATCTTCTTCTCACCACATAGGTAGACAAACAAGTTTGGAGCAAGAAAACCTTAACCGCAACTGGAGAATTTGGAGACGGTTCTCGACGAACAAAAACCATCAACTCGTAGCCCTCGGTCTCACGAACAACATACTGAAATTTGAGCCGATTCCGACAATATTTGGCCTTCGAATCAAAGCCGCAAAGTTGCAGCACTCTTCCTCTCTTCTTTTTCTCCTTCGCTGCAGTTTTCTTTTCTGGTTTTTCTCTCTCCTCTCTTTGGACGCACACCCACGTACGACAACTCCACTTCTTTTTATTCTTTTTCTTTTCTTTTGTTTTTTTTTTATTTAATGCTGGCTGGGCCCCACATGAAGGTGGACCCAGCCAACAAATCTCCCCCTCCACCTCATGTGGGAAGATTCGTCATGCCCGCTTTTCTTCTACAAGCATCAAGCTTCATCACGGGCAAGGCTTTGGTCATCATGTCGGACTTATTGTTGTCGGTATGAACTTTCTCAAGTAGAAAGAGCTTCTCTTCTAGCTTTTCTCGGATCCAATGATACTTCACATCAACATGCTTCGATCTTGAATGAAACACCGGATTCTTGCTAAGATGGATGGCACTCATGCTATCGCAATATAGAACAAACTTCTCTTGCTTCAAGCCCAACTCTTGTAGGAATTTTTGCATCCACAAAAGTTCTTTACCTCCTTCGGTAATAGCAATATACTCCGCTTCAGTTGTAGACAAAGCGGTACATTTTTGCAATCTCGATTGCCATGAAACAGCTCCCCCTGCAAAGATTATTATAAAACCCGATGTGGATTTTCGGGAATCAACATCACCGGCATAGTCCGCATCCGAGTAACCACTCAACTCAGGCTTTGCATTTCCATAGCATAAGCAAAGTGTAGAAGTGCCTCTAAGATATCTCAAAATCCATTTAACAGCGGTCCAATGCTCCTTACCTGGATTAGAGAGAAATCTACTCACAACACCAACTGCATGAGCAATATCCGGTCTAGTACAAACCATGGCGTACATCAGACTACCCACGGCCGATGCATAAGGAATTTTCATCATCTCAACCTTCTCTTTCTCACTTGAAGGACACTCATTACTACTCAACTTGAAATGGCCTGCAAGTGGAGTACTCACCGGTTTACATGTGCTCATGTTGAATCTTTCAAGCACCTTCTCAATATACTTCTCTTGAGATAACCACAGTTTCTTATTCCTCCTATCACGAGTAATTCTCATGCCTAAGATTTGCTTAGCCGGACCTAGGTCTTTCATTGCAAAAGCTTTACTCAACTCATTTTTCAAGCTCTTGATTTTCTTGGCATCATGCCCAACAATCAACATATCATCCACATAAAGTAGGAGAATAAGAAAATCATTATCTGAGAATCTTTTCATAAAGACACAAGAATCGGAGTTTTTCTTACCGTATCCTTGTTCTTCCATGAATGACTCAAACTTCATATACCATTGCCTAGGCGCTTGCTTGAGACCATATAAGCTTTTCTTCAATCTACATACAAGGTGCTCCTTGCTTTCAACTTCAAAACCCTGGTTGCTCCATATATATCTCCTCTTCTAGGTCTCCATGAAGAAAAGCCGTCTTTACATCAAGTTGTTCAATTTCTAAATTTAAACTGGCGGCCAACCCAAGAACAACTCGAATAGAAGACATCTTTACAACCGGTGAAAAAATCTCTTCAAAGTCTATACCCTTCTTTTGACGAAAGCCCTTCACAACAAGTCTGGCCTTGTATCGTGGTTGCAAACTATTTTCTTCCGTCTTCAACTTATACACCCACTTATTTGTGAGTGTTCTCTTACCCTGAGGCAACTTCATCAATTCAAATGTGTGGTTCTCATGCAAGGATTTAAGCTCCTCTTGCATGGCTTCATGCCACTCATTCTTTCGTTCACATGATATAGCCTCTTCATAAGTTTCTCGGCTCCCCGCATCGCTGAGTAACACATACTCATGTGGCAAATATTTTTGAGAAGGCCTACGCTCTCTTTCAGATCTTCTAACTTGAGGTAGGATAGATTGCTCTTGCTCAGCTATTTCACCTGTATCAGCTGAAGAATCAACATTATGTGAGGACTCACCATCTTCATGACTTCCATGCACTTCTCCCCCATAATTTCTATCAACATTAGAAGGATTTGGGCTGAAACTAACTGAACGTTGAGCTGTATTCTTTGGTCTCTCCACCTTGTCAATGTCTTCAATAGTTTGATACTCACAAAACACCACATCTCGGCTTCTAATGACCTTCTTTGCAACTGGATCCCATAACCTGTAGCCAAACTCTTCATGTCCATAACCTAAGAAGATACACTGTTTAGACTTGTCATCAAGCTTGGATCTTTCATCTCTTGGAACATGCACAAAAGCCCGACAACCGAACACTTTTAGATGGCTGTAGGAAACATTTTTGCCACTCCAAACTCTTTGCGGAACATCCCCCTTAAGAGGAACCGATGGAGAAAGATTTATCAAGTCTACTGCTGTTCTCATCGCTTCACCCCAAAATGGCTTAGGCAACTTCGCATGAGAAAGCATACACCGAATTTGATCATTAATTGTCCGGTTCATTCTCTCTGCCACTCCATTATGCTGTGGTGTTTTTGGAACAGTCTTCTCAAGCTTGATACCATAATCCCTGCAATAGTGTTCAAATGGGCCTCTATATTCACCACCGTTGTCGCTCGAACACATTTCAGCTTCTTCCCGGTTTCTCTTTCCACATTGACATGAAATTGCTTGAAAGCCGCAAGTACCGATCTTTAGATTTCAAAGCAATAGCCCACACTTTTCTAGAACAGTCATCAATAAATGTCACAAAGTATAATGCACCTCCAAGAGTTCTAGCATCCATGCAACAAACATCGGTGTGAACTAAATCAAGTACATCCGATTTCCCGTGTGGAGAGGAACTATGAAATGAGAATCTATGTTGCTTACCGTCGACAATGAGTGCATTCCTTTAGATTTTTCTCCTTCAAAGGTAAAAGGTTCTTTCTAGCAAGAGTTTCAAGTCCTTTCTTGCTAAGATGACCCAGCCTCATATGCCATAAATCAACCAAGGAATCCTCCACTGCATTTACCTCTTCTTTAATCAAGTCAGCTTGCATGGTGTAGAGAGAGCCTGTCTTCTTACCCTTTGCCACTACCATGGAACCTTTAGTCAACTTCCATTTGCCATCAAAGAATGAATTACGATAACCATCATCATCCAAGGCACCTGTAGAGATCAAGTGAAGTCGAATATCCGGAACATGTCTCACATTTTTCAAAATCAAATTACATCCGACGTCAGTTTCCAAATAAACATCTCCCATGCCAATAACCTTGGAAACATCACTATTTCCCATCCTTATGCAACCAAAGTCGCCGCTACGATAAGAAGCAAAATAATCACGCCGTGAGGTGACATGAAAAGAAGCCGCGGAATCAACAACCCACATAGAGTCTTGGCATGTAAAATTCACATATCCGTCATCACATACAAATACAATATCGCCATCGGATGCAACCGCCGTTGTAGCTTGTTTCTCTTCTTTCTTTTGATCTCCATTTCTATCATGGAATCTATCTCTCTTTGGCAACCAACACTCTTTTGCATAATGTCCCATTTTGCCGCAATTATAACACTTGACACTCCTCCTCGGTCTTGATTTCGACCTTCCTCTTGACTTGCCTCGGGTATCATTTCTTTGAAACCTTCTTGATTGACTTCTCCCCCTGTTTTCTATAACAAGAGCATCCGATGTAGAAGCATAATTCAAGCCTTTTCTTCTTGTTTCTTCATTGAATAAGCTTTCTTTAACCATGCTCATAGAAAGCACACCAAAAGGAGCCGAGTTATTTAATGCCACAACCAAGGTGTCCCAACTATCAGGAAGAGTACCAAGTAATAAGCATGACTGCAATTCATCACCAAGATCAATCTCAAGATTTGTCAATTGATTTACAACATCTTGAAATTCACTCAAGTGTTCCGCCATGTTACTCCCCTCCTTGTATCTCAAATTCACAAGTCGCTTAACTAGAAGAGCTTTATTTTGTGGAGTTTTTCTCTCATAAAGATCTTGTAATTTCTTCCACAAAGTGTCGGCCCTCGTTTCTTGAGCAACATGATGAAACACACTATCATCAATCCATTGTCGGATAAACCCAACTGTTTTCCGATTCATTCTCTCCCATTCTTTGTCTTCCTTATCTCCTTTGGCTTCATCACCCTCAATAGGATCAAATAAGTCTTTGCAATATAACACATCTTCCATCCGAGGCTTCCAAATAGAATAATTCGAGGCATTTAACTTAAACATGGTGCTGCTGGTTTCTTCCATTTAACACTAAAATTCAACCGTGCTCTGATACCACTTGTTGGGGAGAATCCGGGTACAACAATTCACCACGGCCAAACGCAATCCAGGATCAATTTCTCCCCCGAAGCAAAATTAACTAAAAATTTCTTAACCCCCAGCAACAACCAGCAATATATAGCCTCACAAAATGCAAATATAACACCGAAATAATAAGTAGACAAAGCAAATAATGACACCAAGGATTTAACGTGGAAAACCCGATGCGGGAAAAACCACGGACCGCCCAAAAACATCCACTAATCACCAAGAATAGCAGGATACACAAAATATTCTTCTCTAGTCACACACTAGAGTCTCAACATCAACATTACAATCATCTTCTTCTCACCACATAGGTAGACAAACAAGTTTGGAGCAAGAAAACCTTAACCGCAACTGGAGAATTTGGAGACGGTTCTCGACGAACAAAAACCATCAACTCGTAGCCCTCGGTCTCACGAACAACATACTGAAATTTGAGCCGATTCCGACAATATTTGGCCTTCGAATCAAAGCCGCAAAGTTGCAGCACTCTTCCTCTCTTCTTTTTCTCCTTCGCTGCAGTTTTCTTTTCTGGTTTTTCTCTCTCCTCTCTTTGGACGCACACCCACGTACGACAACTCCACTTCTTTTTATTCTTTTTCTTTTCTTTTGTTTTTTTTTTTATTTAATGCTGGCTGGGCCCCACATGAAGGTGGACCCAGCCAACACTGCTTTACTTCCAATACTCCAACTTGCTTGACCGGAGTGCTGGGCGACACTGCTTAAGACATGTTTGAGGTTGATGACGCTTACCTCCAAGCGAAGTGCTCAGCCAGGTCGTTGCCCTCCGTTAACCTCCCGACTTTGCCGAATCTCTCCTGCTCTTCCTACGTTTTCGCTACTTTCCAAGTTGTCCTGAACAGAAAAACTTGAACATCCGGATCGGGCGTCCGTTTATATCAACAGAGTGCATTCGGGTCGCGCTTCTGCGTTTGAGTGGGTCCTTTGGATGTTTTGACCTCTGGAGTCGTGCTCTGGGATTCGTATCGCGCTTTTGCGTTTGGTTGGGTCCTCTGGATGTTTTGCGTTCGGGTCGCGCTTTCTCATTGGATATGATTTATACTAAAGGCATGGTATTATACCTCACATTGAATTTTCTTTTTGAATCTAGACTTGCAGTTCGAGTTGTGTTCATGTGAGTATATGTAGCTTGTAATATTAAGAAATACGCACCATGCTCATTTTAAATTCGTATCTTGCCGTTAGAAAAAAGTTGTTGTCTCTTATGATACTTAGTAGGTTCGAATCCTTACATCTCGTATTTCATGTGTATTACCCGATTTACATACGAGAAAATATTTAGGCATGTTTCATTTTTTTGAAGTACTTGATAAGTGTGCCTAATAAACGAGCTGAGGACACATTCCCTGATAACTTGAGCTTCCGCAAAAGACTGCTGTATAAACTAGTGTTTTTGTCATTTTAATTCCTTGTACATCAAAACGTGCAGCTCAAAATGCTAAAATGAATAAGCAACAGCTTGATTCCGCGGCGGAGTCCCTAATTCAAGCCGGTAGGGACACGTATACCCATAGCGGTCCGACCAACATTGCCAGAACACCCACCATAAGTACACCGTGGTCAAAATTGCTTGGCAAAAAATAAGGTGGGAGATATTTGGACCTGGGGTTCGACTTTTTCTTTTAGTGAGTGCGGCCTTTCTTGATACTACTTAAAGAGATTTTCTGAAGATATTCACTTACGGTTAATCATATCATTATCCCAAGTATTACCTTTGCTTCGCGTAGCATTTCATTTGAATTGATATTGAAAACTAGTCACATGGCTTGCGAGTTTACCAATAATTGATAGACCAATGGCTCCATTTAGTAATTTCTCTTGAATATATATTTTTTCATTTCACGTCGGCACTACTTGTACATCTTTCGTGCTTAATAAGCATATTTAGTCTATATTTGATTAGTTATCGGGTAACTGGAGATTAATTTATAGAAATCTGTTCCATAAATAGAAAAGTGAAATTACATTATCATACGGATTTTTGTTCAAAACATATTTTGAAGAATAGAAAAATAGAGAAATGGAGAAACAGAATAATTATCATCTGTGCCTTAAAATATTTAGCTTTTCTAATTTTGAAAAAAAATGAGAAATGAAAACTTTTTTCATCATTTACACTTGTCACCACTTGCCACCCACCCATCACCCATGGGACACCGAACGCCTGCCGCTGACTACCTAGCACCAACTGCCAACCGCCAGCCATTGAATGCCGGATGTCGGTTGCCTGCCACCAGCCACTGCCCCCTCCCCTTAGCTTCCAGCTACTGGTCACCGGACGCCACCCCCCGCCACCCATCGCCGACCACCGAATGCTAGTCGCCAAACATTGGACACCTTCCGCTACTACTTGGGAGGGAGAAATTTTGTATTGTTACTAGATGAATTTCTAATTCAGGAACATAAATTTTATGAAGTTATCAAACACGTAATTTTGCTCAAGAAACTTGGCTAAAGAATAGAAATAGAAAAAATCAATTTCTAGTTAGAAATTAATTTCTGAAATAGAATGATTATTATATATGCATTTATTAGCGTTGGACCTTTAAAATTAAAAAAAGAAAAAGAAAGAAAGCATAGAGATTATTTAAATAGGAGATTGATATATAAATGACATGAGTCAACTCGCTTTTCTATGGTGAGCTACGAAGCATCAATTTTTTGAAACGCATGCAGTTAAATAATTAATAATGTTGGGATTAGCCCTGGTCGGCGAATTAAAGTTGCGGGAAATGGGTAACTTTCCCAGAATCATTATGAGAATAAACATTTAAATAAACATTTATTTATAAGTTATGTTTACATATTCCTCCAATACAGAATAATAAATAAATATTATTTTTTAAGGCTCTGTGATCATCGTTTTATGACTGCCCAATCATGCGGTACTCTGAAAGCGATGCCTCTTTGTTTACCCCTTAAGCCATTTTCAACCAATCAATATCAAATATTCTGTCTCGCCTAATTGGTAATAATTATTATAATATCTGGTAGCTCTTCTTTTCTTCCTTCTCCCACCAAAAGAAAACAAAAAAAGATTATTCCCTAATTTGGGTCACCACATAAAAGAATGGGTTGCTTGGAAAATACTTTCCCAACAATATTGTCCATAACTTATGTGAGAGTACTAGTAGAAATAACAATTTGTATCTACTTCTTTTCGTCGCAAAAGAAAAGAAATACTTGCTTCTAATATAGAATTGCATTTTGATAAGTTGTCTATGATAATTTAACTTGCCAAAATGACCCTAGTTTTACCATTTTAATCTAATTTAAGATGATTATCGATGGAAAAGTAATTGGGGTCGCTTGTGATTTCAATATTTTCAAGAAATGGTAGTGGAGCACATTGTACCATTATTTTAATGCTGTAAGAGTCCTACAAATTGGAGCAAGGGCAAGGAGATCGATAGTTGAACATGGCCGAAATCAATGTTATTTCTTGTAGGAATTATGAAAGAAGATAGGGCACGGATGATGACCATTCTATTTTTTTATTTCTCTATTTTTCTATTCTCTAGAACAAGTTCAAAATAGAAATCTGTCGATAATGCAATTTCATTTTTATATTTCTGAAATAAATTTGTTCCAAAAATAGATTTAGAACAAAAATCAAAAGTTGAAACTTTTTAGTTTTTCTATTTTCGGAACAAAATGAGAAATGAAAACCTTTCTCATCGTTCATTCTCGTTACCGCAAATTGCCCACTCATCGCCCGTGGGATGCCGAACACCTACCGTCGATCACCAAATGCCGCTTGCCCACTATTGGTCGTCAGATGCCTACCACTTGACGCTAGACACCTCCCACCACCTAATTCCTAAACTTTTTCTTGTAACATAAAAAAACCCAAACTTGTAAGTATATGACACATTTACCCTTCGTTAAGGTTCCGTCAAATGATTTTTCAGTCAAAACAATATAGTTTTTATTTCATTTATACCACGTGGGTACCATATCAACACCATTACCCTTTTTGGTATCCATGTAGGCATATTTTTAACAATAATCATTGACAAAACCTTGATATAAGGTAAATATATCATACGGGTACGAGTTTAGAATTTTTTGTATGACGGAAAAAAGTTTAAGTTAAATGTGTCGCAGGAAGATTTTTTGTGGTTTTATCCTTATCATTAAACTATAAAAGTTAATCTTTTAAATTCTTAATCTTCATTAATTCTATTATCATGTATAAATGAAGCGAGTTTATTGGTTGCTAAAATTATGGCATGAAATAAGACATATTTTCAATTAGAAATAACAAAAAAAGAAGTATTTTTTTCTTATTTCCATTTTCTGTTATTAGTATATCAATTTAATTATTATTTACCTAATTTCATTATAATAGTTCAATTAAGATAGGGAAATGGCACTAATAAGTCCTAAACTTTGACCTAGTGTATCCATTTTTTTATCTCACACATGTCCTAGCATTTCTTATGTAGTGGGCAGTTTATACACGATCCTAAGGAGTCTCGCATGAAGGTGGCTTATCGTATTCTTCGATTCTTGAAAGTTGCTCCTAGGAAAGGTATATACTTCTATAAGAATAAGAATATGCGAGTAGAACCTTTTACTTTTGCAGATTGGGCCGAGTGATGGGAGATCTTCCTCTGGATACCTCAGGCTGGGGGGTGGTCATTTTGTAAATGTTCATACTAAGAAACAATTCATTGTGGCTAGATCTAGTGCCAAGGCAGAATTTGGAGCAATGGCGAATGTTATCGGTAAATTACTTTGGCCATGAATGAAGAAGTAATGGGCCTTTAACCCTCTTTCCTCTGACTCGGGGAACTGACTTGATAAATGCACTTCAAAGGGAGGGGTTCTTGATGTATGCTATATGGCTAGGCATAAAAGATTTTGAAGTTAGTTAGGTCAAAAAGGAGAGAACAGAACATAACCGATAGCCCCGAATTATGTAGTGCAAGAGAAGGAAAAGTAAGGACCCTCGTTTTATGCATACGCATTGATTTTCAGCGAACCTGAACTTAGTAAGGATCATGTGCTCAACTCGAACTAATGCAGCTCCTATTTTTTAGAATGCCATCCCTTATAATTCTATCTGTCTTCTTTTATGTTTGATGCCGGCAGCTTCAGAGGCGAGAAAGCATTAACTGAATGCGCGAAAGGATCTTACAAGCAATATACATACTTGGATTTTTAATTTGTTCAATAGGGCCATTCAAATAATTTTAAGTGTTAAATGTGGTTCATAAACTTTCAATTTATTATGTTGCAACCTAACCACTCTAGTGAGAGCAAAAATTTTGTTAGATTTAGGGGTATGTCAACTTTGGATTGATGGCTTTCCATTGACTTGGGCTCTTCTAGGCTCATACTTCGCACGATATTGAAAGTTCAAATTTTTTAATCAATTAAATCCATGTAAATTTTGACTAAGGAGTTGCCACTAGCCTTTTTGTGACTAGCTAAAAATCCAATAAGATATGAGAGGATATCTTACTATTTACGCAACTAGAAATTTTGGACTCAAGGACTTGATTATGTTAATACCAACCTAATCATGTGCTAACTAACGCCATAGCAACCTATCAAGAAAAATCTAGGTTTGTCCTAACCATTCTAAAACAATAAAATAACATGCAAAATATTGAAATGCACAATCAATGATAATCGCAAAAGAAAGCATACGGGCATCCTAATACAATCCCTAAAGATAAAAAGGCAATCCAAAACAAAGAAGCCCATTGTAAAGCCATAAGGTTTGTCCAATTTTTGGGTTTCACTTTCTAAGTGTTTTTAATCCTTCTGAATGTTTCTAATTTTTTAGAATTTTTTAATGATTTTTCTAATTTTTTTATTGTTTTCTGGATGTTCTATTTTTTAATGATTTTCTGAAATTATAATTTTTTATTGATTTTCGAATTTTCTAAATTTTGTATTATTTACTAAAAATTTTAAAAATTTTATCATTTTCTGAACTTTTATTCTTTTAAATATTTTTTCCGAATTTTTTATTATTACTATTATTATTATTATTATTATTATTATTATGAGTAATATATTCGGAGAACGGATTCGGACCGCCTATCCGATCCGAATCCGACTCGCTGATCCGACCCAAACCCGAATGCGACCTAATCGGATAAAAAAACGAAAATTTTCTTTTTTTCTTTTTCTCTTTTGTCATTTTCTCTATTTTGTCTTTTTCCCCTCTACCTTTTTCCCAGAATCGTCTTCGGCGTCACGCCTCCTGCCTCTACACCGAAGCCTCCATCGCCTACAAACCAGCCCAAACCAGAAAACCGACTCGACCACCACTCTATCCGACCACTGACCACCGTCCTCAGCCGTCATAGTAACAACACCAACGCCGGGCCCCGACTCCGACGACCCCAAACAAAAGGGAAAATCCAGACCGAAGCTAATATCTCTTTAAAAAAATAAACAATCCCAGCGAACGATCAAACATGAATACAGAGAAAAGAAAGGCTAACTATTGCGGCCTCGATCACCGTCTCTATCCACGTTTGAGCGGAAGTTTTCATTCTAGTCTCGTCGTCCGTCGAAGCTCTGCCGGCGATCGCACGACACCAAAAACTCCACCCCGAACCGGGTAGGAGGTCGTTCTCAAACATCATGTTTTTGGCCATATTTCAGTGAAACTGAGATCTGATTTTTTTCTTTTTAAGGCTCATAGACGCCTGATATAGTAATAAGATTGATCTATAATCTATAATGTTGGTTTATGTCTTCATGTGTCGAGATTTGAGCCTCATTTCATCATGAACACAGATCCGTAGCTTGCCTACTAAAATGTACATCATGTGTTTGCTAAAATGTCTAAAACATGACTGAAAAATTCATATCTGCATGCTCGAATCGGTTGCAGTCTTTGAGGAGATCTTGAGGAAATAAAGTTTATTTTTCTGCTAGGAATGGTGTTTTAAGTCTGTGTGCGTCGTTATATGGCTAGGATTCGCTTAGAAACCGAATCGGCATGCTATTGTCAAATCTGCATAATATGTGTTTGTTTGACAAAATGCCTGAATGATCTACCGAAATCCATGCTATCCGATCGACGTTAGAAGTTTAGTTTTAATGCTTAATTGTTCACGTGTCTCATTTTTATGTTTTTCATGGTGTTTTCGTGCGATTTGGTGAAAATTCCGCGTTTGAGTCGGTTGGCCGTGGATCTTCCCTCCTTCCATTCAGCGTTTTCCTTCCGGGGATAGACTTGGGATGTTATATTAGCTTTCTACTTCCCTTTCGGTGTTATCTGCATGATAAGGAATTATATTGCTTGAGGAATATTAGTTGATGATGTTTGGTAGCCGGAGATCAATCACTGTTCGAAATCCAGTTTGTCTCGGCCATCGTCAGCAATAGACTGACGGCGGCCGGCGGAGTGGGCGGCGGGCATTTGGTGTTGGTGTGATGGCGGCATGGGTGCCGACGGTCACGGCAAGGGCGGATGGTGGCGTCGTCGAGCGTTTTGGGTTCTGGAAAAACGGGTTGCAGGCGTGAAGAGAGTGTTGGGGGAGTAGATGGGTTGAGGAAGAAGTTGCAGGGGAGAAGGAGAAAATAGAGGAAAAGACAAAATAGAAAAAGAAAGAAAAATAGAAAAATCATTAAAAAATTTTAAAAATTACTTTTTCTCTTTTGTCCTTTCTCTATTTTGTCTTTTTCCCCTCCACCTTCTTCCTCCCAGAATCGTCTTCGACCTCACGCCTCCCTCCTTCCTCTACACAGAAGCCTCCATCGCCTACAAACCAGCCCAAACCAGAAAACCGACTCGACCACCACTCTATCCGACCACTGACCACCGTCCTCAGCCGTCATAGTAACAACACCAACGCCGGGCCCCGACTCCGACGACCCCAAACAAAAGGGAAAATCCAGACCGAAGCTAATATCTCTTTAAAAAAATAAACAATCCCAGCGAACGATCAAACATGAATACAGGGAAAAGAAAGGCTAACTATTGCGGCCTCGAACCGCTGGCACTTTGGTGAGGGGAAGGTTTCCGACAGGGGACTTTCGGGCGAGAAGACGTTCATCCATAGCCGACTCGTGTATAAAACGACATGCCACAAAATCAAAGGCAAACCCAGATTCAGTGGTAATTTTTCCAAATCGATATCCACGAAGATTCTTTTTTCAAACGTAATATTCGTTTTTTCGAACGCAATATTTGCTTTTCATATCTGCCATATCCAAAAAATTCATCATATCCCAGAAAAGTTTCAAATTCCTATTTTTCACGAGATAATTTTTATCATTAATTTTTGAGCCAATTTGCTCTCTTCGTGGGCTTAGTCCAGCCTGCCAAGTTAAAGCTCAAAACCACTAATTCGAACCCACCAGTCACCGGTCCAATAAATAAATGCAAAAAATGCAAATTAAAAATAAATGCACCTAAATCTATATATTATGCAATTAATATTTTTTTAGGGATAAAATTAACCCTTAATTTTTAATGCGATAAATGACTAAACGGGTCGCCAAAATTTAGGTGTCAACATCAGAGAATGGTGATAGTTTTCAGTTTTCCTAATGTTGTAGTAAGCCCTTTGCGAAGTTGGTTTTGATGTGCATCTTGCCAGTGCTAGCTCAGACATGAACCTCATGTTGTACTATTATTACCTTAAACACTTTTTACGTCCTAATACAGAATATATGATGATGATGATGATACTACTTAGTTAAAATTCTGATGCAATTCAATGAAATTGGAGAAATATATATATAGTCAGAAAGAGATGGGGGAATTAATTCAAAGAATTTGCTAAAGAATCATATTACCCTCATTCACTAATCTTTCAATACAAGAATTGTGATTTTGATCTAGTCGTCGATCCTTATATCCCAACGTCAGCAATATTCTAAACATTAATAAGTATTTCAAGTCACAAATGAAAACTACTTAGTAATACATGTGTTAACACATATTCTTTTTAATGGGATTTTGGACATAATCCAATAAAATATACATTGGGGCAATGGTACTAGTTCGGAAATTTTTGTGAGATGACAATTAATTTAGGTAAATATGTCATGTGCTAACGATTTTGAATTCTTAATTGTATCTTACTTTCTATAGGGAAGCTCTATTTTATTTTTGCATATTACTTTTTTAGTTTTAAAAGTTATATTTGTTAAATTTTTGCTTTGATTAATTTTATTCATCTTTAAATGAGGCAAGTTTATTGGTTACTAAATTGTGCACTGAAATTAGACATTGGTAGTTATATATAATTTAAATAAAAATACTTTTTTTTTGTTTCTTTTCGATGCTCTATTAGAAGTATATCTTTTTAATTGTTCTTTAATTAGTTTTATTGTAAATGTTAAAATAAATTATTATTAAATGAATTTAAATCATTTTATGAGATAGTAAACTAATCTAGGATTAGTTGCATTATCTCACTCTAATTATGTATAGTTTGATGTTGTCAACTGATCTCCAACTGCTAATGCTCTCCCGATATTTAAGCACCAAGCTTAGGTGATATAAAAGCAGTCTCACTATGAATCCCGTAATATCGAGGATGCTAGTTTGAATTGGCTCTACATTAATTTTCTTTGGCCAAATGCTCAAAAAAGAACTTACTATGTCTTCACAGAAAGGACAAAAATATACTATACAAATTGTTGTTATTAAAAAAAAAAACTGAAAAAGCTCGCGCATATATTATGAGAAAATTCAAAGATGATGCTATTAGAATAAATTATATTATGAATGACAAAAGCTTTTATATAAACAAATAATTAATTTGATTACATTCATTATAAATTCACTATCCTTAATAATTAAATTTTGTCAATAACTCAAACTATCTAATGATCAATCAAAAAAACATAATATACTCGGTTAAACATTAGTGATATAATCGTATGAATTTTTTTGTGAATCTTGATCGTCGGCGGAGGTAGCCGGCCTTAGGTGAGGGCCACACTCGTCAACCAAGGCACAGGCGTCCCTCGCCCAAGGTGATTGAGGGAAAAAAAAGGAAAAAGAAAAAAGGAAAGGAAAGGAAAAATAAATAAATAAAAAATTACAAAAATTGTCTTTGTCAGGCTGATTGTACCATATAAGATGATTGATGCTAATTAGATTGTCATGTCAACTATTTTCAGCCAAAATTGATTGGAATAACTAAATTGGCAAATTGTTAAAATGTTTAAGACTAAATTGGCAAATTATCAAAAGGTTTAGGACTAATTGTCAAATAGTCAAAAGGTAGATGACTAAATTGGCACAAATAAAAAAATTTGGACTAAATTGACCACTGTATAATAGGTTTAAACTTTTTGCACAATTTTTCACCTTAAAACTAACTATTTATTATTTTTTTGACGTGTCAAACTGCATGACAGAGTTAATTTTTGGCAACATGCCTACTAGTTTGGTACTATTATAACATGTTGATGCCACATATTGATCTTGAGCTTTTAGCCCTTACTTTTTGTTTGCATTTGGACGGGCTAAAAAAACATACAACATTCCTCAAATCATGATTAAACATTGGTCCACCGGCCAATTACATGACAAAAATAAAATTTTGTTGTGATTATGCATCAGTGCCACATAATCATCTCCAGGAGAGAGGTCCGCCCTCTTCATCCCTCTGTACCTGCCTAGTTCGACTAGGATACCAGCATCGCGGAGGTCTGAGGGGAGCCCTCGAGGGATTGCCCTTATTCAGGGATCCCTGTGGCCGAGGTTACTCCATGGGCTTTTGTTTTTATCGAGGTGGTTTCCATCCCCCTTTACCCACTGTTTAACGTCCTATGGTCTAGACGAAGCAGTTTAAGGACTTACTCGGGTCCAAGGGTTAACTTAGCACATTCTGTCAATATTTGGACCAAAAATATGGAATTGGTCCTGAATTTGTGACTTGGGATTAGCTGAGGGACCAAATCCATTACAAAACAAAGTACAATGACAGAAAATGATAGTGAATGTCCAAGGTACGATTGGTAAAAAGCAACGATTGATTCACGTAAATGATGTACGTATCAATGATCGAGATATTGTAAGACACTCGTGACCTGTGGAAGTGTCTTATAGGATAAAGATATCATATTTTAAGTATATTATCTGCTCCGTGAGTCTTAGTCACTAGGAAGATCAAGAATTAAAACCCAAATATATTAACAAAATGAGGGGGAAAAAAGAGTACGGTACAAAACTCGGGGGTAAAAATTGGTGTTCCAACACTCCCATCCCATCTATGAGTTTCTTGTAAATAAACAAAACAAGTTACAAAGTAAACGGAATTTTCTTGTGATTTGCTTTCGTGCTTTTGAGGGTCTGCATTTGGCACTTCATCTCGAGTACACCTAAAGTCGAGCAGGAGAAAACGGCATAGTCCGCTTCGTGGAAGCTTAAACCCCATTCGCCACTAAAGAAAAACAGATAATTGATGAGGACTTGGGGCGATTTCAATGCCTTGAATCTCAATGGATCAGGTCCACCATCCAGGATATCTCTCATTGCCGCCCCCCGTCCCTGTCTTGGTCCCGCTTTTCTGTATACCATCCAACGGTCTGACTAGTTACGAAACCCCAACATTTCCCATGATTTTGTGATTCCTGGGACTGTTCCCCTTTGTTGACTCTGTCGAGGGACCACTTTGTACTTCCAACCCAATCCATTCGGACTACTTTATTAACATCACACACAATGGGTGGGGTTGAATGGGCAACTTGACATCTTATGCCAATTAAGGAAAAGACATCTTTTCCTTAATTGGCAAAAGATGTCGAATTACCCATGTAGTTAGTCCGAATGGATTGGGGTTAATCAGTAATTTGCCCATTGTGTTGTCAGTTTCTCACAAAACCAAAGCGTGGGAGGTGCTCAGATGGTCTATACACTCAGGCAAGAAAGGAAGAGACTTAGCAAGGCAAAGTGGGAAGGTTAATGGCGAGCAACAATCCAGCAGCTGATCACGGTCGTCGGAGGTAAGCTTCGTCCACCTCAAACATATCTTAAGCACTGTAGCCCAACCTCCGTCTGTAAGTTGGATTTTGCATGTCAAATCATGCCAAAATCTTGATTGCCTTTCCATTTCCTAAGAATCTCAACTCTGATCACGTCCACTGTGTGTAATAAATACGCGAATGCTACTTCAACGGGGGAAAAAAATGCACTCCACGTGAATCCGGTGAACTTTGCAACACCCAACTTTTTTGCCATATTCTTTTTATGTTTTAGTTATTGATCCAGGTTTTTGTTCTCGTTGTTCATAATGGTTCGATTCTCAGAACAGGGCATGTACTTAGGGGCCCATTTAGTGGATGTAAAATGGCTTGGTTTTGGCATTTCCTATATTAGGCTAGTTATGTCGTACCATCTACGTTTTGTCTTCTGTTCTTTTGCTAATAGATCCAGGTTTTCATTCTCAACGTTCATAATGACCTAATTCTCAGAAACACCTGATTCTCAGAAACAGAGCATTCTGGATCATAATCACGAGGGAGCATATTCAGTGGAGTTCAATTGTACTCATTGACAATTTTTTTGTACGAATTGGAAAATATTCATGATATTCATTCGGTGATTGAATATAGTTGGATTCAAAGCAGCAATAATCTCTTCCAGAGTTTTTTCTTTTTGGGGGTCGAAATCCCAAGGTTCGAATACCATTAAAACGGCTGAGTTCGTCTAAGGAGAGTGAAACACCATAATACATTTCTTCCTGAAAAATCACATAGGTGGAAAGAATCTGAGAAGTTACTTGGTGGGAAAAGTCTGTACTTTGATGAAGAGACACGACCGTATATACACTTTGTTTCTTTCTTTTGTCCAGTACCCTGTAAAGTCTTGTTAGCTTTTCCTACTAAGAAAATACCTGCAATTTGCTTTACCCTGTTTTTGCCTGGTAAGCATGGGGCTTCCCTGCTAGTTTTGAACGTCTGGGTGGTTTTGTTTTTGTGAATAAGTGTCGTTAAAGTGAGTTGGGAAAGTTTATAGGAGTTAAGGAGGTATCCCCTTGTCCTCTGACGTTACACTTTGTCCAAAATAAGAGTTTTCAATGGCTTAATTAGTCACGAAATAATAGATGGGTTATTCTCCTACAGTGCATACATAGATAAGACTCTTGCTATGCTTAGACTCATTAGCTATAATGTGCGCCAGAAGCTTGACATTATGCCGTGAATTAAATTTCCTTTGGAACTTAAATTGGTAGTTCTTGATATGTTTCTGTGAGTATATTAGTTAAGGGGCCTTGGGAATCGCTTATGTTTATTGTAGACTCATATCTTGAGAGCTTTTGAAGAAACTAGCATCTTCTATTATGCAGAAAGAGCTCAGAATTTAAGCTTTTGCAAAAGATTATCGTCTAACAAATAGTTTGCTTTTTTTTTTTTTTTTGAATTTGAAGGTATGGAGCAGAGCTTGGAATTCAAATTGCTGCGATGTATAATGAACATCTTGATTCCATGGAGGAGACCTTACTTCAAGCCATAAGGGACATGCATAGCTATACTAGTCCAGCCAACATTACCGGTGCACCAATCATGCTTATCTACATATTGGTAAAAAACGTTCGGCAAAAATTAATTTTGGAGATAGAAAGGCAAGATATTGGCCCAATACTTCACCTTGCGTACGCCCTCATCTCTGTTGTTCTCGGATGTGTTGCGTGTAGTCTACTGATTTACATTTTGCTTGGTAATATGCCTTGGCCAATTCTCGCTCTTTGCCTCCTGATGTTGATAATCCCATTCGATTTCGAACCTTAGGTTCAATTGGAGAATGGTGAAAATTTCTGGTTTTCCTAATGTTGTTGTTGTGCTCTTTGTGAAGTTGGTTTTGATGTGTGTCTTGCCAATGCTGGCTAAACTTGAACCTCTTGTTGTACTATTATTACCATAAACTCTTTATCTTTAGTTTGATTTTCTATTACAAGTATATATATTTAATTGTTGTTTAACTAATTCTATTGTAATAGTTAAATTAAATTAATATCACATGCGTTAAATCATGTTATGAGATAATCTACATTTAAAAGTAACTAATCCATGATAGAGTTGCATTATTTAACCCTAATTATAAGTTTGATGTCATTAATTGATCTCCAACTGCAACCTGATATTTAAGCGCCGGGCTTAGGTGATATGGAAGCTCACCTCAAAACCCGTAAAATCGAGGATATATGGTTTGAAATGACTCTTCATTAATTTTTTTTTTGGCTAACTGCTCATAAAAGAAGATTGTAAGTCTTCACAAAAGAACAAACATAAAGGCGCAAATTATTGTTATTTAAAAAAAAAAAACGTGAAATAGCTCGCACTTATATTATGAGAAAATTCAAAAATGATGCTATTGATATCAATTATGTTATAAATGGCAAAAGCTTTTATATGAAGATATAACTATTTTGACCACATATGTTATAAATACGTAATCTTTAATAATTAAATTTTGTCATTACTTCATGCTAACTAACAATATATATATATATATATATAATATACTTTCTTGGGTAAGCATCAGTGATATAATCGTATCTTTGGGGCCAAAAAATGATAATTACCGTGGTATATCATTAATTCACTGAGCCAAAGAATGACCAAGCGTCTCCCTCTTCCAATCCCGCCAATTTTCAGCCACCACCTCATAAAAATGGAGATCACCCTCAGCGGCAACGCCTTGAAGACCTTGGCTCACTCCATCACTTGCCTTTCCCGTGTCGGCAACAACCTCGCTATCAAAGCTTCTCCTTCCCAGGTGATTTAATTTGTTCCCTCATTTCTTCTTCTTCTCCGTTGTCTCTCTCGCCCACAGCTCCGGTCAAAAAGTTCGTGGTCGCCATTGAAATCCATGTCAATTGTTCCTCAGCTTCATTTATTGAGTGAAAAGCAAAGTAGTTGCTTATCGGTGCCCCAGTGAGTGATGCTTAGTTTAGATGATTATGCTGTGTTAGGTATCGGCTCATTTCACTCGATACAATGTCCAATTGACAAATTTGAGTCCTTCAACCGATTGCCGATTGCCGATTGCCGAGTGCGTGGAGCTTCTAGCAGTGGATTTGAGACAGAAAGTTATTAATCCAAGTTGTGATTGATCCTGTCGACAATGATCAGAACTTGACGTTCGTAAATATGAAATCAGTTCATTGAAAGAATCTAAAATTGTTGATAGGGGGATTTCAAAATCATTATATCATAAGACCAGGGCAATTCACAGCTATAGCTAGGAGAACTACTAGTGGTACTTGAAGAAAATGTCAAATAGTGAAACAGAGGAAACAAACCCTATGGATTAGCTTCTATGGGGGCTGCTATTCTGTCTCGATAATTCTGACCTGGTTTGTGTGGTTCTGCGACACTCAATAAGTGAAAGCACGATTGCATTTACTAGAAAAACTCTCGCCTGACCATACTTTTCAAGGACGTCCTTTTGCCTCGTCTTATTTGATTACCAAATAACAATAGAAATTCCAAGTCTAAGCTCATGTTTGGCACTTGGCACTATTTGTGATTATTTGAAACTACAATAGAAATAATATTGATCGGTATATATATCACATTCTTACTTATAGATGTCTAATTAAGATTCTAATATGTGTATTCAACCTCCATCTTTCCCTTCACACAATCAATCCATTAAGATATGACAATGAATTAATTACCTTCAAGGCAAACATATTCAAAGTGTTTACAGTTGTTGACACCCGAATTTTTGTTGACGTTTTTAAATATCCATTTATTTTGCAAAAATATAAAAATTTATAAAAGATAAGAAGCAAAAAAAAAATTGAAAAAAAATGGACAAAGTGGACCGACCAAAAATGAAATAAAAACAAAATTAAAAGGGGGAAATCGAGCGGACCGGCTTGTCTAGCCCACTTGGTTGTTTTCGGCTCACCCTTCGGCCCAGCTTCCCATTTCCTTTCTTTTCTTTGGCCCACCAGAGCCTAAAAAAGAAGCCCAGCCCATCACTTCTTTCCCCACTTTACACACGCTGGCACACGCTCACGGGCGTAAACGGGAGAGCTCCTCCGCGGCCGTGACGTCACCACGGTGCACGAAGCAAAAAAGGAATCTTCTGGGGGATGATGTTCTGTCGGGTGAGGAGAGGAGGAGAGGAGCGAGCGACGAGTGCATGGAGTGGAGAGGGGCCGAGCGCTCGGGAAAAAAGAGACAGAGCTCGTGGAAGAAAGGGGTCTGGTTCTTCTTCTTCTTTGGGGGATTATTCTGAGAAATACAATGGAGGAAAGAAAACGAGAGAGAGAGAGAGAGAGAGAGAGAGAGAGAGAGAGAGAGAGAGGGGGGAAGGAAAGGAGTCGGCTGGTTCGTCGCCGGCCATTAGAAGGCTTCGGCTGTGAGAAACTGAAAGAGAGAAAGGTTGAAGAAGAAAGGTGGCCGATCGTCTCTGGCGTTGGTGATCCTCGTCTGTTCGGAGAGTATTTCACGTGACCGCCGATCACCGTCTCTATCCACGTTTGAGCGGAAGTTTTCATTCTAGTCTCGTCGTCCGTCGAAGCTCTGCCGTTGATCGTGCGACACCAAAAACTCTACCCCGGACAAGGTAGGAGGCCGTTCTCAAACATCATGTTTTTGGCCATATTTCAGTGAATCTGAGATCTGAATTTTTTTTTTTTTTTAAAGGCTCATAGACGCCTGATATAGTAATAAGATTGACCCATAATCTATAATGTTGGTTTATGTCTTCATTTGTCGAGATTTGAGACTCATTTCATCATGAACACAGATCCGTAGCTTGCCTACTAAAATGTACATCATGTGTTTGCTAAAATGTCTAAAACATGACTGAAAAATTCATATCTGCATGCTCGAATCGGTTGCAGTTTTTGAGGAGATCTTAGAAAGTAAAGTTTATTTTCTGCTAGGAATAGTGTTTTAAGTCTGTGTGCGTCGTTTTTTGGCTAGGATTCGCTTAGAAACCGAATCGGCATGCTATTGTCAAATCTGCATAATATGTGTTTGACAAAATGCCTGAATGATATACCGAAATCCATGCTGTCCGATCGACGTTAGAAGTTTAGTTTTAATGCTTGATTGTTCACGTGTCTCATTTTTATGTTTTTCATCGTGTTTTCATGCGATTTGGTGAAAAATCCGCGTTCGAGTCGGTTGGCCGTGGATCCTCCCTCCTTCCATTCAGCGTTTTCCTTCCGGCGATAGCTTTGGGATGTCATATTAGCTTTCTACTTCCCTTTCGGTGTTATCTGCATGATAAGGAATTATATTTCTTGAGGAATATTAGTTGATGATGTTTGGTAGCCGGAGATCAATCACTGTTCGAAATCCAGTTTGTCTCGGCCATCGTCAGCAATAGACTGACGGCGGCCGGCGGAGTGGGCGGCGGGCATTTGGTGTTGGTGTGATGGCGGCATGGGTGCCGACGGTCACGGCAAGGGCGGATGGTGGCGTCGTCGAGCGTTTTGGGTTCTGGAAAAACGGGTTGCAGGCGGGAAGAGAGTGTTGGGGGAGTAGATGGGTTGAGGAAGAAGTTGCAGGGGAGAAGGAGAAAATAGAGGAAAAGACAAAAGAGAAAAAGAAAGAAAAACAGAAAAATCATTAAAAAAATTTAAAACTTACTTTTTCTCTTTTGTCCTTTTCTCTACTTTGTCTTTTTCCCCTCCACCTTCTTCTTCCCAGAATCGTCTTCGACCTCACGAAATAAAACTTATTGGCAACAAATCAGCATGGTCTTGTACGATTTGCCCCAAAATCTCATCAGTTCGGTCACACGTTCTCGAACTTGATAAGCAAGGGAAAAAGAGCGTCTCCCGGGTTATCTGGTTCGGGAGCTTGCTACGGCGAACGGCGACGGGCGAATTAGCTTCCGCAGGAGACCGAGGCGATGCAGACGAACCACCGGCGAAGAGTGAGAAAATCTCTCACTCTCGGTCTCTCTCTCTGCCTCTTCTGCAATGGCCGAGTCTTCTCCATTTTCTGCAGAGCTCGAGCCCCTTCTCCCTAAATCAGAAGACCCTTCACTAAAAATACTCATCTCCTCCCCAAAAACCCTTCTCTGCCGAAGACCTCCTCCAAAACCGTAACCTTCTACCCCCTTTTCATTTGCGTGATGGCCTTTCCCCCAAAAAACCTCGCGGCCCCCGTGCATTCTCCCCTCTTTCACGAGCGAGCACCCACGCTGCCCTCACCTCCGCGGGGGAAATTTTTCCCGTTATCGCTCTCTCCAGCTCAGCCGTCTTCCAGAAGGCTTGACCTTCGCTCTCGTTACTCACGGTCTCTTCCCCTCCCCTCACCAGCGCCATTCCACGGTCGCCTTTCGGTCGGGCGTGGTCATCTTATCCTCCCTCGCAGGCGTGCGTTTGCTAGAGAAAGAAAAAAGACTATGGGCCGAGCTTATGCTTTTCTTTCTTGAGTTCACATCGTGGGCTTAGATAAAGAAACTTAGGCTCAAAACATGGAAAGTTGGGTCAAGGAATAGGTGAGCCGAAAGTTTAGCCAAGTGGGCCCGCTCGATTTCATCGTTTTCATCATTTCATCATTTTTTTTTATCATCAATTTTTTAATTTCTCATTATCATTTTTTATAATTAATTATAATTATTTTCTTATCTTTTTATAATTTTTTTACATTTTTGCAAAATAAATGGATTTTAAAAACGTCGAAAAAAATTCGAAATGTCAACAATATAATATCTCAACTTTCCATAACAAATTTGAATAAAGTCTTTCAGTAATATTAAGAGTTTGCATATTACACTATTATCTGAATTTTAGAAAATTTTGCATCTCAATTCATTTCTTGAATCAACAAAATTATGATTTCTCTTTAATTACCTTTTGGTCTTTTCAAATAATACTTTAGTTTCATTTAAATATATTTTGGCTTACAATCTCTATAACAGTAAAAGTAGAACCTTCCTTATAATTGTATCTATCTGAAAAAATTAGTATTGATGTCTAAATTTTTGCCTAAAGATTTTCTTTACATTTTTCTGAAAAGATTGGAACTTCTTTTTCCACAAAATTTTTTCATTTTTATAGATTACTTCAGCATTTAATATGTTTTTTTAATGGGATTAGGGTTTTTGAAATCTGCTTTCCCAAAAAATAAAGAAAGAAAGGGGGTGAAGGCCAAATATCTGTGTGTGACTATCCAAGCCTTGAGGGGTCGTATTGCAATTGAAACAGCAAGTTGGGGATCAAAATGCAATTCCCAAAAGTTGGAGTACCAATTTGCAAATTTTACAAAGTTTGTTCTCAATGAGTTTGGTGTGTAATAATTTACGAGAACTTCCTATTAGGTGTAAGTTAAAGTAAAAAGGGCTTCAGCTCAAAGCTTATTTTCAAAAAAGGAAATGGGTTTACTACTTTCGATCTAGATTATTTTTTGAATATTAATTTTGGGAGGTCCAGTGTGAAGCCTTTTGAAATGCAAAGAATGGCTCAATGATAAGTAATGTTTCCTTCTAATTATCTGGTTAACTATTTCCTATTTTTTAACGAATTTTGTATAATGTAGAGCTGATAACACCTACCAAAGAAAGAACTTCACATATTAGGAAAGTATCTCATATCATCAACGGTGAGATGTGTTAAGATATTCATGACCTGTTGGAGTATCTTGTGAAAAAAGAATCTTTGTCTATGAAAAGGGTCAGTGACTATTGGCAATTGATCTTACTTTTCCACACATTTACAGTTGCCAAATATGTCCCTGATTACACTGTTCCAAGAGTTTGAGTCACTAGGAACATCAAAAATTAAATTCTGGATATATTGACAAAATAATAAAAAGAATAGAGAACATATCTTGGGGGTACAATTTGGTGTTCCAACGCTTTCATCTATGAGTTTATCGTGATCAAACAATATGAGGTGCAAAGAAATGGAATTTCTAATGATTTGCTTTGGGTTTTTTATGGTCCGCATTTGACACTTGACCGACGCATAAAATGGAGATAGTTGGCTTCGCTCAAGCTTACAACTCCTTTCGCATGCATGCTTCCTTTATGCCAAGCTTGGTGGTTTTCATTTGTGACTCGAAGTTTAGGTCAAGATACTATCTAGAATATTGTTGAGGTTGGATATGAGCATCGGGATATGAGGATCGGGTTACGAACTACATTAAAATTACAACTTGTGGATTGAAAGATTAGTGAATGAGGACACTGTGATTTTTTTCTCAAATTTTATGAATCAATATCTTATTTCTCTCTAGCCAAAGGAAAAAAAAAATCCCCCATGTCTCCAACTTCATTGTATTGCACCAGGATCTTAATTAAATAGTACCATTGCCTTCATCAAATCACATATTATGCTTTCCAATAAATAAGATGTTTGAGGTAATAATAGTACAACACAAGGTTCGTGTCCTTGAGGTAATAATAGTACAAGACAAGGTTAGTGTCTTGAACATAAGCGTGATGCACATCAACACCAACTTCCCAAATTGCAAACCACAATATTAGGACAATCGAAAATGGTCACAGTTCTCTAATTCATGATGAATGCTTATAGGTTCATCAATGCGAGGATGTGGAGAATGAAAATTGGCCAAGGATGACTCGAAGCAGAATGTACATCAGCAGACAGCACCTAACACATCCGAGATTAACCTTGATGTGAACGGACATAAGTCGAAACCTTGGGTCCATATTTTTGCCTTCCCATATTGAGGATTAGTAACTGCCCAATGATTGCAAGCACTATGTAGATACACACGATGGTTTCAAGGTTAGTGATGGCTATAAAACCCATGATTCCAATGGCACCAATCATAATCTTTAGCAAGATCTTCTCCACGAAATGAATTTTAGCAATTTGACCCGCATACTCTACTCCAGGTCTTGGAAATGAAATCAGCAAACCATTTGTTAGTGTACAGTCTTTTGGAAAGCTCAAGTTTGTGCTCTTTTTGCATCACATAAGAGGGCAATCTTTCCAAAACCTTTCAAGAACTACGTATGACACCAAGCTTTTGGTGCAAATCATAGCTAACGAGTGTAGCGTTGCAGGAGTCTAACCTTCGTATGCACTGGAGGAGTATAGCCCATCTATAAAACTAATTAAGTTAGAGAAAAATTCTTCTTTTCAACAAACTGGAACATCAGAGTATCAGGGATACCTCCTTGACACCTATAAACTTTTCATAACCTTCTCTTACAACACTTTTCACCAAAAAAAGAAGAAAAAGAAAAAAGAAAGACCACCCAGTTGCACAAAACTGCCAGGTAAGCCCCCTGTTTACGGGTAAAAACAGAGTAAAGCTAACTGGACGTCTTCTCTTTTTTAGGAGGAAAAGCTAAGAAGACTTTCAATTAATTCGGTGTTCTCAGTATGAGTTTCTCGACTGACCCGACTCTCACAATCTAACACGATAAACAGGCCATTTTCTACGGGCAAGTGAAAGATTCCCATCGGCCATGCAAGTTTCTTCGCCACAAAGCAGCATTCACAAAATGTATATGCCATGTGTCGTGATCAGAGACAGAAACAGAAAAGAATATCAAGATATTGCCATGAGTTTCCTCGGAATCCTCAGACTTACTGACGGAGCTGAGCTAACAGAGCTTTTAAATATTTTTAGGGTCGCTGAGGCTTACGTCCGGCCACCGTGATCATTTGGACCGTTGTCCTCCATTAACCTTTCGAATTTGCCCGATCTCTCCTCCTCTTTCCTGCAAATGTCGTTTCTTTGAGTGTTTGCGGATTGCTGTCTCGTGAACAAAGTTCTTCAGGAGATTAACTAGTGTGCGGCAAACGCTGTGGGTATTTTCGTGTGGGGCCTCCCGTTAACGATTTGATGACCATTGCTTTTCTTCTTTTTTTCTTTTTGTAATCGCCTTTGCATTTGCCACCTCTATTTCTAATTTGCGTTAATATAGCCAGAGTTTTGTTCATATATCAAATACAGCCGTATAGGTTATACTCCTATAACAATCCGTATGCTCATTGGATATGATTTATAATACCATGCATTAACAAACCTAAACAAGTCTTTAAAAGGCTTAAGATAGAAGAAACAAGTGTAAGACCTATCTCGTAATGTCACTTCCCATATTCCCTCCTCCTCGGGTAAGAAAAAAATCTGAGAGGGAATTGGGAAGCTTTCAGTGGTGAAAGTAGATACCACATCAAGATTTCAATTTTAACGACCGTCAGGTTGGTAAGTATAGTGGCTTCCCATACTTGAGGTGAGAAGGTGGGGATTTAATACCCCTGCTAGGTTGGCTGCCTTATGGCAAAGTCCACGGAAACAACACAAACTCTATATATTCACATATAGAACTGCAGGTGGGAAAGTCACTTTACATGGGCTGCCTCAAATTTCTATATAGAACTACAAGTCTAACAAAAAGAAATAGAACTGCAAGTCTGACAAGAAGAAATTAGTCAACTGCAAGTCTCACAAAAAGAAATTAGTCAACAGATAGAAATTTAAGGCAGCCTAGGTAAAGTGACTTTGCCACTTGCAGCTCTACATGTGTTCGTGTGAATATTTGTAGTTTGTGTTGTCTGGGTCCACCTTCGTGTGGAACCCAGCTAACATTAAAATAAATAAAGGATAAAAAAAAGTCAAAAACAAAAGAAAGAGAAAGAAGGAGGCGTGTGCCGGAGAAAGGAGGGAGAGCGACAAAAGTGAGAGCTCACCGAGAACAGGGGAGAAAGAAGCAAAAGGGGCGGAAACTTTGCGGCTCTTCGAAGGGCAAACGTCGATAAAATTTACTCAAATATGAGAATGTTATTCATGAGACTAAGCATTACGAATTGATCAGCTTCATTTGTTGAGAACCTCCTCTAAATTCTTCAATCGCAATTATAATTTTTTTGTCAAATTTATGTTAATCCATCTTTTTGGTGAGGAAAGGTGATTGTAATATTGATGTTGAGCTTCTAATGTGTGAGTAGATTAAGTCACTTTTCATTGGTTTAGTTTTGTGGAAAAAATTGATCCTAGATTAGCTTAGTTCTTGATGAATTGTTGCCCCGATTCTCCCCAATAGTTTGTAGTATTAAGAAGTATAGACAATATTCATTTGAGACACGTATCTTTTTTTTTCTTTTTTGGTAAGTACGTATCTTGATAACTTTAGTTATTAGAAAAAAATTGCTGTCTTCTATGGTACTTAAAGGGCTCAATTCTTTGCATCTCACATTTCATGCGCAAGGCCCATTTTATGTACCACCCGAACAGAAGAAGCTGAAACTGAATATCGACGCCTCGTGGTCCCCTTTCTCAAGATCGGCCGCTGGTATACTGCGCGACTCGTCGGGGACGGTGGCCGACGGCTTTGCGGAGCAGATCCGGGCGCTTTCCCCCCAACACGCAGAAGCCCTAACTCTGTTACAGGGGTTGAGTTTCGTGAGTAGAAGTGCAGCTTCGCACGTGGAACAGAGCTTCGGCCAAAACAGAGGTTGGATAGTTGAAAGTGACAGTTCCAACACTGTAGAAGCTGTCATGGGCCGGGCCGAACCCTCCTGGGACACAAAAGATATTATCGAACTATGCAAAGAAGAGCTTCATTTCCTTCAATCTGTTAGAGGCGTTGAAGTCACGGTAGAGAAATGTCTTCGTGAAGCAAACCGAGCTGCCGATTGGCTTGCAAACTCCCACCGGTCCAACAATCTACCTCCAAATTGGGTGAATTATCCTCCTCTTTACCTTGTGGAAATTCTCTGTTCAGAATTTTACCCACCGTCGACTTGTAAGGCTCGTTTAGTATCATGAATGAATGCAAATCCGTTTTTTCGACCAAAAAAAAAAAGTATAAAGGCAAATTCCATTTTTTTAAAATACTTGAGAAGTGTACTTAACAAGATAGGTCATTAACACATTTCCACATAACTTGATAACTTGAGGTTTTGCAAAAGACTATCGTATAATAAGTTTTTTTTTTTTTTTTGTTTATTTTAATTCCTAGTATGGAGCAAAGCATGCAGCTCATGCTAAAATGGATGACTAACATCTTCATTCCATGGAGGAATCCAAACCATTAGGGACAGTATACCCATAGCGGTCCAACCAACATTGCCAAAATAACCGTCATGGTTATGTACACTGGTCAAAATTGCTTGGCGAAAATGAGATCGAAAGATAATATGTGGACTTGGATTTCAATTTCTTTTTTTTTTTTTCTTTTTTTTTTTTGGGGGGGGGGGGGCGGGGGGCGCGGGTGGGGAGAAGGTAAGGGCGGCCTCTTTAATGCTACTTGGAGAGAGTTTTACATATTCACTTATAATTTATAATATCACCGTAATTCAAATTTTATAAGGTAATTTCAGTTTTCCAAATATTACCTTCTCTTAGCTTAGCATTTTTTACAATTGATACAGAAAACTAATCGCATGGATTGCGAGTTTTACCACTAATTAATAGACTAATGTCTCTACACCAAATGAAAAAATGAATGATGATTATTGAGAAAAGAATTCATGAAGCGATGGAAGATTTATTCAAAATAAATTATAAAATGGTCCATTTCCTATCGTCGATGTCTAATTTTGGTGACCGTCCCTTATTTTATTGTAGATTTAGTCCTTAACCTGACTTTCGATACCAATTTCAAATATTTTCTTCCATATGCAAATGGAAATTGCTGGGTAAGTGCCAAATCAATATACTAGTTCACCCAGTTTGAAGAAATTATCAAAGGTGATTCACGCAAAGAAATTTGCACATGTGTTTTCAGTCGGGCTTGCCTCGGACATCCAATAATATCGCTTTTGCTCGCTCATTACCACAGTTGGTTTGACTATTGCCGAATGATCATTTTACGAAGGACAATTTAGCATATACTTATAATGCTTCCCCTAGTTCAAATGGACTGAATACTCGGTTGCTATTGAGGGGTCTCGCCTAGCCACAGCAAGGTTGCGAGACCTTGTCTCTCGCTAGTTGCTGGCCATTGCCGAGCCTAGTGACCGACTAAAGGAGGAGGAAGAAAAAAAGAAAAGGAAGAAACAAAAAAAAAAGTAAAAAAATGTCTTGCTTCAGAAATTGTTTTCAAAAATAATATAGTAACTTTTTTTTTATTTCTTGATTATGCCAAATCTATTCTCTTGCTATTGATTTATTCTTGGGAATAAAAGGATTAGCCGATGTTTCCAAATAAATTTCTATTCTTTTTTTCTTTTGTTCCAATAAACAAAAAAAAAAATAGAAATAGCCAAGAATTGATCAGTTACTACATAAGGCTTTAGAGAGAATTGCTGGCAAAGGTCAAGGGAAGCCAGGTTTGAATCTCCAGGCTCTTTCATATTTTTTTTTAAAATTATCTTTTAACTTTTCTAATCTTTATATTTTGTTTATATTTTTTCCAGTTACATGAATAATGATGATATATGTACCTATATATATTTAGACTATTGTATTTTGCACATGTAATTAGAATTTGACAGTAAATCTATAGTGAGAAAAAGTTTGTTATGCTATGGTACCATTATTTCGTCTTTCCCGTATTGATACTCTGTGGAGCCTTTGATATATAGTAAAATAGTGGCAAAAAATCATCAAATTTCTCATTCGCCCTGAATTTTTTTTTTCCTTCATATTCCTCTTTTTTTTCTTGTTATATAAGCTCTTTTCATTTATCAATAATATGAAAAATATGTACCTTTTTTGTTTCGTTCTTGATTAATCCTTTGAAGAGGAGGAAAATTCAACAAGATAATGAAAGATCCGTAGGTTTGTTCTTTTTATTTTAGACTCGCTACTGATTTTAATGAAATCCTAGGGTTCCTAAAACTTCAAAATGGATATTATTTCATAAAAAGGGAAAATATTATGAAGTTACTGAAAAATAATAGAATTTTCCACGGGGTTGATTGAAACAATTGGATATTTAATTATTTGCATTGACCTAAATAGTTTATAGAAGGTATATACAACACACGAGCATTTTTCTCAGTTCAAACTAATTAATATTAAACTCAGTGGTAATTAAAGCATTTTAACAATTGCAATAACATCTATCATAGATAATTTCTGTAAATGTACTTAACAATAATGAACGCAGCTGTCGAACCAAGCTAGAAAAACTGTTTATTATTTTTTGATGTATCAAACTATATAACAAGTTATTTTTCCACAACAAGCGAGTGCCCACTGGCTTTACACATGCTGCATGACAATCTTTAGCCCTCACTTCGCATCTTTGGTTTGCATTTGGATGAAGAAATCAACATTTATCCTAAAATCAAGATTGTTTATTAGTTCACTGACTAAATATGTGACAAAAATAAAGTATCAGGATTAAAATTGAACAGAAATACGTGAACCATTTTTGTGATTTCCCATCAAGTTATAAGTTGTGAGTTACGTGTCAATGCTATAACCTAAAATATCTTCTTGGGTAAACATCAATAATATAATGGTATCTTTAGGGGGCAAAAAATGATAATTAAACATGTTATATCATTGATTCACCAAGCCAAAGACCAAGCGTCGTCTTCTTCCAATCCCGTCAATTTTTTCAGCGGCCACCTCATAAAAATCTGTAGCGTCGGTGCAGAGAGGGAAGCGAAGAGATTGAAAAATGGAGTTCACCCTCAGCGGCAACGCCTTGAAGACCTTGGTTCGCTCCATCACTTGCCTCTCCCGCGTCGGCAACGACCTCGCCATCCAAGCTTCTCCTTCCCAAGTGATTCAATCAATTTCTTTCCAGCATTTCTTCTTCTTCTCTGCTGTCTCTCTTGCCTGCAGCTCTGGCATGTCGCCACTGAAAACCATGTCGACCGTTCCTTAGCTTCATCCATCGAGTGATATAGCTACTGCGGTTGCTTATTCGCCGTCGGATGAGTGATGCTTAGTTTGGATGCTATGTTCTGTTAGATATTGGCCCGTTTCGCTCGATACCATGTCTAGTTGAGAAATCTGAGAATCTTTGCACTGATTGCCAAGTGTGGGGAGCTTTTGGCGGTGGATTTGAGGCAGATATTTGTTAACCTAGGCTGTGTTTGTTTGGCCCTATTGACGACGATTATAACTTGACGTGCACGAATCTAAAGTGACTAAGAGAATCTAATACTGTTGATAGGGTGATTCAAAGTCATTATTATATCGCAAGATTAAGGCAATTCACTGCTATAGGCAGGAGAACTATCAGTGGCGCTCCCGGAACATGTCGAATGGTGAGACCATGGGAGAAAAGCCCTATGGATAACCTTCTAACGGTGCTGCTATTCTGTATTGATAATGCTTTCCAGATATGTCTAGTTACTTTGATGGTGTTGTAGGGAGCCTCGTAACACTTAGGGGTGTCAAAATGAATCCATGACCCATTATTTAACTTATATTTTATGTTAACAATTTGTATATGGGTTATAAACATATAAAGGCCCAGCTAAAATGGGTTTAAAAACTTTTAAATTGACTTATATGGGTTAGACATTCTGACTTATTTTCGATCCATTTAAATCACTACATAAATGGGTAGCGTAATACAAAGCTTCCTCAACTCATACAATCGACCGTAATACTTTGTCGCCCACCTCCTCCGCTAGCCTCTACGCCCACCTTTATTGCATCTCTTTTCTCCTCACCAAGGTCTAATCTAAGTAATTTATTTCCATCTCTCTATCTTTATTTTTAGGGATAATACCCTAAAAAACCCCAACTGGTACATTTGTGACAAATTTACCCCAAACTATTTTTTTGACCACCAAAAACCCAAAACTTGTATATTTTTGACAAATTTATTCCAAACTGGTACACTTGTGACAAATTTACCCTATGTTAGTTTTCGTTAAATTTTATTCTTAAATTATTAAGTTAAATGACACGTGATGTTAATCGGATATCTATTTAGGGTTTTACGTTCCGTTTGTCACAGTTTACAATTTTTATGATTTTTTTGTGGTATTAATCCAATTTAGCATAGGGTATATTTGTCACAAATTTACCAGTTTAGAGTTTTTTGCAGTCGAATAAATTAGTTTGGGGTAAATTTGTCATAAATGTACTAGTTTAGGGTTTTTTATAATCAGTCGGGGTAAATTTGTCACAAGTTTACCAATTTTGAGTTTTTCATGGTCAAAAAAATAGTTTGGGATAAATTTGTCACAAATGTACCAGTTTGGGGTTTCTTAAGGTATTATCCCTTATTTTTATTTTTTCTCTCCTCTCAGTCTTCACTGAGAAGTTTGGGTCATGGGGCAAGTAACTACGTGAGAGCGATGGGGGTGTTTGCTCGAAAAAGGTATTTGACATGGCGGAAAGTCCGTGCAAAAGGTATTTGACATGGCATCCGCTGGAACGTGACCATGCATGCAGCTCGTCCTTTTTCCCTGGCCTTTGCATGGATATTCTAGTGTTATCTACTTAGGGTTTTCTGGGTGCCGTGATGGAGGTCGAGAAGCTCTATGATTTCGATTCCAGGTTAGAAGGCAAGATCGCCATCATCACCGACGGCGCCAGCGGGATCGAGGCGAGCGCGGTGGGCCTCTTCCACGAGCACAGCGTGTGGGTCGTGATAGCTGATGTCCAGGAGGAGCTGGGTCGGGCCTTAACTGAGAAGCTGGGCCATCAAGCCTCCAATGGCCACTGCAACGTCTCCGTGGAGACCGAGGTGCGCGACCTCGTGGACGCCACCGTGGCCAAGCACGGACAACTTGACATCATGTACGAGAATGCGAGGGTCCTCAACCGGCCCTTCAGGAGCATCCTCGACACATCCCTTGCCAGCCTCGATCGCATCCTCTACATCAACCTCTACAGGGCCTTCCATGGGGCGAGGCACGCGGCGCGGGACATGGTGCCGCGGCACTAATGCTGCATTAAATTTGATTTAATTGTTCGATTTGGTTTTTTAATTTAATTTGAATATAGAGCATAAAGTTGATGTGGGTTTTTCTAAAATATCAATGGGTTTTAGCAATATAAGTCCGGTCAGGTTATATGGGTTATTAAACCCACACTACATAAATATAGATTAAAACGGGTTAAATGAGTCAATATGGGTAGACTATTTTCAACATGACCCAATTCCTACTCGACCCACCCATTTGACGAATCTAGTAATACTCAATAAGTTAAATGAAGGCACGATTGTATGCCCAATCATAACTCTGATGTGAACATACTTTCCCATGGTTTCCTTTTGCCCAAATAACAAAGAAGTTCCAAGTGCTAAGCTCATCTCTGGCACATGGCACTATTTGTGCTGATTTTAAATTGGAATAGAAAAATATTGAGCTATGTACAATTATCACCTCCGTATCTATGGATATCAGGTTATGATTTTCATATTCATATTCGACCTCCAATTTTTATTTTTTTTCACCCACTCAATTCATCAAGATCTGCCTATCAATTGATTATCTTCAAGTCGGACCTCATTGATGTGTTTGCCGTATGTGACGCACAGATTTAATGCAGCATTTTTTTGAAGGTGTAGTGTAATTGCAAATCTTTCTGGTATATTGTGTTAGTTTGTAGTCGTAAGAAACTTAAAAAATCTCATTGTGATGATTTTGTCCTTTTTTTCACATACATCACAGGAACACGGTATGACAAAATGGACAGAATTGTAATTTAAAAATAGTTTAGAAATGATCCTCTTAAAATCTTACTTACCAACATTGAATTTAAATCTATCACTTAAATATTTTTCCTATATTAATTTTATATTTTATATCTAACTCTCCCCGCACATTCAAATTTATCTCACACAAACATGTGTACTCTTTTTACAGTATGGGAAGAAAAAGTAACTTTATGCATGAATTTATGAGCCTAAACCTCAATTGGTTTGATTTATCTTTTATTGTCATGTGATGTGATGTAGGAAAATACATAATAAGCACACATGGCTGTTGTTCTTTGGCCATGCACTACGCATGAGTACCTCATGACATTTTCAAGTGATGTATGAAGAAATTACCCAAGTAATTTCGGTAAACTAGTCTTAAAAGCACAATGCTGATGACAAAACCAAAGCATCGTTAATCTGGTCAGTTATCTTATTGAATTTGTTTTCTATATAGGAAAAAATTATTTTTAAAAATCCTAAACTTATTGTATTGTACCAATTTACTTTCGAACCATTCAATTTGACCAATTTAGTTTTAAACATTTTCATATTAGTATCAATTAAGTCAATTTGATCAATTTAGGTTGGGAATCACTAACGTGAATGCTAGACGTCCTATGTGATGACTAGCGTGACATGGACAATTTTTTTAATTTTAATTTTTTTAAATTTTTTGTTAATTTTTTTCTTTTCCCTTTTTCCTTTTTTTATTGTTATCTTCATTTCTTTTTTTCCTTTCTCTTTCTTTTTACCCTTATTACCCTCTACTTGTCGCTAGTAGATGAAGGTTGCTGGCTACTAACAAGGGCAAGGGCCTAGACACCCTCACGAGCCATTAGCGATGGTCGAAGAGGGGACCCTAGGCAAGGGGCATCACTGCCATTGCCAAGGGCCTCAAGTTAGGATCCTCTCTCAAGATCTAGTGAGAGGTGGCCTCACCTAGCCGTCGCTAGCCTTTGTCATAGCCAGTGACCTTCAGTAGCTTTGCAACTGGCGGAGGATAATACAAATAAAAGAAAAAAAAGAGAAAGGAAGGAAAAAAGAAAAGATGGAAAGCAAAGAAAACAAAAAAGAAAAGAAAAATTAATAAAAAATTCAATAAAATTCTAAAACTTAAATAACATGTCCATATTAGTGCAAGCGTACCACATGGGATGATCAGAATCAATGTCATCATTTTTTTGCCCAAATTAAACGGATGGACTGAATTAATAAAAATATGGAAATATTTAGAACTAAATAGGTATAATTAGAAGTTTTACAATCAAATTTATATCCCAATACAATAGGTTTATAACTAATCTGATACTTTTCCCTTCTATATAGCTTGCTTGGATAAGCTCCATGCTCCGTTCCACACCTAGAAAATTAAAATCAACTGTAGATAATAGAATTATGAGAGGGTAATGGTGGATTGCTCGCCTTGCCCCGAACGGACCACAAAGTTATTTATGGAATACCGGATGACTTGTTCGTTAAGTTTTAAAAAATCATGATGATTTACATTTACATTATTATATATCATTCTAGCTACATAACAATATTTAGAGCTTGCTTACAGTAATTTGTACTTTTTCTTTTTCGCACATCTTCAGGGGCATCCCCTTCACCTTTCTTGAACCTTAAACATCTAAAATGTTCATAATAGATAAATATTGACGCAAGTATGAATATTCCTATCTAATTTTTTCATAATCTTTAAAGATTTGAATAATATTTTAAAATTAACAGAAAAGTACAAAAGTTACTTTTAACTTTTGATTAGTCTAGACAAACAACCATAATTTGAATTGGCATATCAGTCAACTCATTATAATTTAAATTAAATATAATTTGGAACACGAAATCGGAGACACTCGTAGCAAGCACATATATGATTCACATCCGAACAAAGCGGTGTATTGCCGTTGAGACTTTCACACGGCCCCTGGATAACAACAATATAACAACAAAATCTGGTAAAAACAGATATTTTCAAATCTCTCTCCAATCTCCAGAACTAATCTATCTGCCATACACCCTGCCGACTGTATTAGCTAGCGTGTTCTCTCCGTATCTGTCCTCTGTGTATTTCTCAAGAGCACGGAGATTCTCAAGAAGGAGGAAGAGAATGGATCCTGTACAGGTTGCGGAAGCTCTTGCCAGACGCTTTGCCCAAAAGTATCATCAGATCTTTGCCACAAACTACGAGGAGGCAGCCCGGTTTTATCGTGCAAACTCGTTCCTGCACTTCGATGGCGAGAAGATCTTGGGCTACGAGAGAATCCTCACCAAATTCACCAACTTGGAGTTCCGGCAATGGCAGCACAGGATCATCTCTGTCGATGCCCAGCCTTCCAGCATCCCTGGCAGCGTGCTCGTCTTCGTCAACGGCGACGTCATCTGTGCGCAAGCCGGGGAGCAGTTGGCCTTCACTCTCCTTGAGGTTGGTTTGTCTCTCTCCCTCTCCCTTTTGTTTTGTGCGCAATGCGGGTCAAAGAATCCTGATGAACTTCCTTTTAGACTTTTCAACTTATGCCGGAAGAGGACGGAGGCCTCTATATTCTCAACCACCACTCTCGTTTCGTCAAAGTAGGGCCAAACGAAGAAGCTGTTAGGGAGGGAGCACTCTCGGTTGCAGATCAGTGAATTGAGAGTTATTCAGTTATTATGTGATGAGAACACGCTATCTTTTGCTGAATCAGTATGCGCTAGTGATTTGACCTCGGAGTTTAGACATTGTAAGTTTTGTTTGATGACTGTAGGTGATTCAGTTGGTTGATAGCAGGAGATGCTATCACCACTTCCTTTCCTCTTCTTCATTGATGTCGCATCTTAGATGTGTATGACTTCCTTCATGCGATTCTTTGCGCTTCTGCGATGTTGAGAATGATTTCCTTCATGCGATATATTCTGCGCTTCTGAGATGTCTAGAATGACTTCCTTCATGCGATTCTTTAGTGAGCGATAGGTAAATCCATGAAATCAATTCAGTTTTTGAATTGGTATTTTCTCCATCATAATTATTATCATAATTATTTTGAAGAAAGATCCACAATAATTAGTGTTGGACAATTTATTTGTGAAAATGTATGTATATCCAAAAACGGACCCATCTCAAATCGGGTCAAGTTTTGATTGTTCAAGTTGACTCCGTAGTAATAAGATCTGCCAAGCCTTATTTGGCCACTCCAGGAGCAACTGTTCATGTTCATTAAGGAGAAATCATTTACGAAGGAGATACATTAGTTACATTTATATATGATAAATCGAGATCCGGCGATATAACACAAGGTCTTCCAAAAGTGGAACAAGTGCTTTCCCCTGCCAATATTCTTCGCAATTGGTGAATGATATGAAAGTGACTCTCAAGCCAAATCAAGAAAGAGAGATCTCTCAAGCCAAAGCCCGCTTTGATAAGGCAATATCGGACATGTGAACTGAGCTTTCTACATCTGATACACCTGTTTCCTGATGCGTTCGTTAGGAATAACATGTGAAAATCCAAGTAACATCTGACAAGTTACTCAAGCTACGAGGCAGATGCCGATGGAGGCACACGCTACCGAACAGGTCTCTGTAATTGGCTCTGCGGATGGGCTTGTTTAATTTCTAATTTCACAGCATTTATGGTTCCGCAACTCGCTGTTCGCTTTTAAGCCGATTCAGCAAATCATTGTATAACACATTGTAACCGATGGCATTTCCACGGAATAGGGGAGGGACAGTCCCAAAATCCTTAGAAAGTGAAAAAGGAAAAGGAAAAATAAAAACGGAAAGAAAGTTCATGGTAATCACTCAATTGGGAGGGATTGCGTATTGTCCCAAAGCCATTGACGAGCAGAACGTCTCGCAGCGGAGAAACCTGCGGAACGAGGACAGCAGAAAAGTAAGATGAATCGGTGGGGTTTAAGGGGGCGATGGACTCTCTTTTTAGTCATCTGTTCTCGAAGTAGGGCCTGACCTTTTCCCAGACTTGTGCATGGTAGTCGTTGAGCCCGTCGATCTCGGTGGAAGAGAGCAAGACCGAGTCCACCATTTTAGTCTGTACAGAAACTCACGAAATAAGGACGAGCACCAACAGCCAAAAGCACCAAGTAACACATCCTGTTGAGAAAAAAATATATAAATAAAGCACCACGCACCTGAATTGGAACAAACGTGAGTTTCTCAAATCCCAGATATCCGACCCCTCCAAAGTGATATGGTGTGTTCATCTCCACCACAGAAAGAAGGTTCTGCAGAGTAAAAGACGGTCACAATCTCAAGAGTCGCCACAGAAAATTTCAGGGATTCGTGACGTCAATAGACAAAGGATAACAAACTCCAATTAAATCAGAATCTCTATGTGAGGCAAGTAATACAGCAAGGGTACGAAGCAACTGCATGAACCAGAAATGATGAATATTATCTCGAGAAGCAACCAGCCAGAATAATGACAACGTGAGAGCTCAGTTCGAAAAATTATCCATCCGTTCAGCAGTGATGCACCTCTGAAACTCTTTATTCAAAGAGCTACAAAGATGTATAGAATAAGTGCCATAAAATACATATGCATATGCAGGACGTGGAGTTTTCAGGAAATTTGTACGCTCAGCTGATTTTCCACCGCATCCACCACGTCCGTTTTCCTGTCCCAGGGGATCCGCTGTATAGATCCAGGTAGCCTATTGTGCTCTATTACACCTCAACTTATAGAATAGGTACGAAATCTTTTTTTTTTTTTACCATCCCCCAAATTGGATTTGAGTGCCAAGATCTCTCCTAAATCTTATAGAGAAAATATTCATATGATAACTAATGGCGTACCTCGATACGAATGCCGAAGGCATGGTCTTCATGGTAACCAAGTTCGTTGCTCATGACCATCCCTTACTGTAAGGCGGTTAGATTCCCGTAACAGAATCTAATACTTTGAGGTCCTTTATGAACATTTAGTGCAGCTCTCATGGCATGTCTAGCCCCTATTTACAAGGAAAGAAAAAGAGGCCGCACTTGAATGTATTAGCATAGGTATTTTGAATAACCAAGAAGCTGAGAAATGAAATGTACCATGTCGATAGTCGAGCCCGATCTTCCATAGAGACAAGCGAGCAAATGCATCCAAGACAAAGCCAAGGATATTTTCAGGAAAACAACTTGATCAAGAGCTATGTGACCCCGAAATGAAACATTTCATCAAGAATGGGGAGACAAATAATGACTAAAAACAACAAAAAGTCGGCCTAAAACATTTGATTGGGACGGACATTGTCAAAAAGAATAGGCATCTCAACTTATAGAAAAAGCACGAAATCTTTGTTTTTACCATCCCCAAATTGGATTTGGGGGCCAAGATCTCTCCTAAATCTTATTGAGGAAATGAACAATTCATATGATAATTGATGTCGTATCTCGATACGAATGCCAAAGGCATGATCGTCATGGTAACTAGGTTCGTTGCTCATGACCATCTCTTTCTGTAAAGAGGTCAGATTCCCGTAACAGAAACTAATACTTTGAGGTCCTTTATGAATATCTAGTGCAGCTTCCACAACATGTCCAGGCCCTATTACAAGGAAAGAAAAAGAGGCCGCACTTGAATGTATTCTCATAAATATTTTGAATAACCAAGCAGCTAAGGAATGAAATGTACCATGCTGATAGTCGAGGCTGATCTTCCATAGAGACGAGCGCACAGATGCATCCAGGACAAAGCCAAGGGCATTTTCAGGAAAAACAGCTTGATAAAGAGTTATGTGGCCTTGAAATGAAACGTTTCATCAAAAATGGGAAGACAAACAATTACTAGAAACCACAAAAGGTCAGCCTAAAATACTAGATTGGGACAGACATTGTAAAAAAGAATACGCACCTCAACTTATAGAATAGGCACGAAATCTTTGTTTTTACCATCCCCAAATTGGATTCGGGGGCCAAAATCCCTCCTAAATCTTATTGAGGAAATGAACTATTCATATGATAACTGATGTCGTATCCCAATACGAATGCCAAAAGCATGGTCTTCATGATAACCAGGTTCGTTGCTCATGACCATCCCTTTCTGTAAGGAGGTCAAATTCCTGTAACAGAAACTAATACTTTGAGGTCCTTCATGAATATTTAGTGCAGCTCGCACGACATGTCCAGTCCCTATTACAAGGAAAGAAAAAGAGGCCACACTTGAATGTATTCTCATAAATATTTTGAATAACCAAACAACTGAGGAATGAAATGTACCATGCTAATAGTCAAGGTCGATCTTCCATAGAAACGAGCGAGCATATGCATCCAGGACAAAGTCAGGGGTATTTTCAGGAAAAACAGCTTGATAAAGAGCTATCTGGCCCTGAAATGAAACGTTTCATCAAGAATTGTAAGACAAACAATTACTAGAAACCACAAAAGGTCGTCCTAAAACATTAGACTAGGACGGACATTGTCAAAAAAAATTGGCACCTCAACTTATAGATTAGGCATGAAATCTTTGTTTTTATCATCCCCCAAATTGGATTTGGGGGCCAAGATCTCTCCTAAATCTTAGTGAGGAAAAGAACTATCCATATGATAACTAATGTCGTACCTTGATACGAATGCCAAATGCATGGTCTTCATGGTAACCAGGTTCGTTGCTCACGACCATCCCTTTCTGTAAAGAGGTCAAATTTCCATAACGGAAACTAATACTTTGAAGTCCTTTATGAACATTAAGTGCACCTCCCACGACATGTTTAGTCCCTATTACAAAAAAAAAAAAGAAAAAGAAATCATAGTTGAATGTATTCTCATAGGTATTTTGAATAACCAAGCAGCTGAGGAATGAAATGTACCATACCAATAGTCGAGGTCGATCTTCCATAGAGACGAGCGAGCAGATGCATCCAGGACAAAGTCAGGGGTATTTTCAGGAAAAACAGCTTGATAAAGAGCTATCTAGCCTTGAAATGAAATGTTTCATCAAGAATTGTAAGACAAACAATTACTAGAAACCACAAAAGGTCGTCCTAAAACATTAGACTCGGACGGACATTGTCAAAAAGAATTGGCACTTCAACTTATAGAATAGGAACGAAATCTTTGTTTTTACCATCCCCCAAGTTGGATTTAGGGGCCAAGATCTCTCCTAAATCTTATTGAGAAAATGAACTATTCATATCATAATTGGTGTCGTACTTTGATACGAATGCCAAAGGCATGGTCTTCATGGTAACCAAGTCCGTTGCTCACGACCATCCCTTTCTATAAGGAGGTTAGATTCCCATAACGGAAACTAATACTTTGAGGTCCTTCATGAACATATAGTGCAGCTCCCACGGCATGTCCAGCTCCTATTACAAGGAAAGAAAAAGAGGCCACACTTGAATGTATTCTCATAGGTATTTTGAATAACTAAGCAGTTGAGGAATGAAATGTACCATACCAATAGTCGAGGCCGATCTTCCATAGAGACGAGCAAGCACATGCATCCAGGACAAAGCCAGGGTTATTTTTAGGAAAAGCAGCTTGATGAAGAGCTGCGTGGCCGTGAAATGAAACGTTTCATTAAGAATGGGGAGACAAACAGTTACTAGAAACCACAAAAGGTCGGCCTAAAACATTAGACTAGGACGGACATTGTTAAAAAGAATAGGCACCTCAACTTATAGAATAGGCACGGAATCTTTTTTTTTTTTTTTTGGTTAAAGCAATAGATATATAGAGGAAATGTCAAATGTATAAAAGATCACGGCATCAAAAACTTGCACTCAATATGATAAACATTATGAGTAAAAGGATGACATGATGTAAAAGCCGCAGCCGCGGCGTCCAAATACAATGACTAGGAAAACAACAATAAAAGCAAGCACAGCGAAAATACAACCGGCTAGACACAACCCCTCGGCATAGGAGTAGAGGACTTCCTCAAGTGTCAATAATGAGACGGGCCGTTTAAGGACCCCCCGTGAAGATAATGGGATCGATGCCCCCAACTTCTTTGCAACCTTCTGTTCCTGTAGTTGTCCTCCACATTTCTGAAGGTGCTAGCCTTATCTCTCACCACCTTAATTAGATAGTTCTTCATCGCTAGGACAGTGAGGGGTTGATCCCTGAAAAGGGTGTTATTCATGTTCTTCCAAATGATATGGCAAAGAGCACCAAAGGAAAAGCGAGCAATGGTTTTAAAGAATTCCTTGCCCATCAAAAAGGATGAAGCCCAACAGAGGTTTTCTCCCCAAGATCTATTTCACCAAGGTAAATTGCATCTAGCCGCCCAAAAGAAAGCAATATCAGCCTTGACAGGACAATCAAAAAATAGGTGATCAATAGAATCAGGTGTACCATTGAAAAAAGCGTAAGAACCCCTGTCAATTCTACAATAGGATAAAAGAAGAGCTTGGGTTAGTAGCCTGCGTCTGGCAATGAGCCAAAGATTAAGTTGATAGCTTGGCATGATTGCGTTGTTCAAGATAAAATCATACTAGTAGACAATGGACCGCTTTCGCTTGATGGTTTCCCAAGCGGACGCCACCGTGAACCGGCCTGACAGGGTCTTCCCTCCAGCAGCATCGGTCTGCTTCTTGAGAGAGGATCAGAAGGGGATGATCCCACGTCTCAAGTATTGTCTTAAGAGCCTGCCCAGCATCAAAAAAGATATTTGCAACCGAAGCCTGCCTCGAAAGCCCTGAGCTGTAAATAAGCGAATCTGAGAATATTAAATTTAGCGATCCCCTTGAGTGTCAGTTGTCAAACCAAAGTGATACCAAGCGACCATCACCAATCCTCCAGAAGAAGGCTTCCGAAATTCGCTCCTAAGACTTAAGAGTTTCTTCTAAGCCCAGGAGAAAATAGATGGCTTCTTGGCGACCCAAAAGTTCCTATCTTTTAAAAACGTGGAGTGAATCCATTTGTACCACAATGCCTCTTTATCCGAGAATAGGATCCAAATGTGCTTCGGCATGGCTACCTTGTTGCAATCCCGGAGTCTCTTTATACCAATTCCTCCTTCCTTCTTAGGAAGACACATCATCCCAGGCCACTTTGGCACCTCCTCTACCCAAATACAGGCCTTTCCACAGGAATTGTCTGAGGATTTTCTCAATCTGGTCCAACACAGCTATAGGAATAGGCACGAAATCTTTGTTTTTACCATCCCCAAATTGGATTCGGGAGCCAAGATCTTTCCTAAATCTTATTGAGGAAATGAACTATTCATATGATAAATGATGTCGTATCTCGATACGAATGCCAATGTATGGTCTTCATGGTAACCAAGTTCGTTGCTCACAACCATCCCTTTCTATAAGGAGGTCAGATTCCCGTAACGGAAACTAATACTTTGAGATCCTTTATGAACATTTAGTGCAGTTCCCATGGCATGTCCAGTCCCTATTACAAGGAAAGCAAAAGATGCTGCACTTGAATGTATTCTCATAGGTATTTTCAATATCCAAGCAGTTGAGGAATGAAATGTACCATGCCAATAGTTGAGGCTGATCTTCCATAGAGATGAGTAAGCAAATGTATCCAGGACAAAGCTGGGGTTATTTTCAAGAAAAACAACTTGATCAAGAACTATGTGGCCCTGAAATGAAACGTTTCATCAAGAATTGGGAGACAAATAATTACTAGAAACCACAAAAGGTCAACCTAAAACATTAGACTGGGAATGACATTGTCAAACAGAATATGCACCTCAACTTATAGAATAGGTACGAAATCTTTGTTTTTACCATCCTCCAAATTAGATTTTGGTGTCAAGATCTCTCATAAATCTTATTGAGGAAATGAACTATTCATATGATAACTGATATCATACCTCGATACGAATGCCAAAGGCATGGTCTTCCTGGTAACCAAGTTTGTTGCTCACGACCATCCCTTTCTGTAAGGATGTTAGATTCCCATAATAAAAACTAATACTTTGAGGTCCTTCATGAACATATAGTGCAGCTCCCACGGCATGTCCAGCCCCTATTATAAGGAAAGAAAAGGAGGCCACACTTGAATGTATTCTCATAGGTATTTTGAATAACCAAGCAGGTGATGAATGAAATGTACCATGCTGATAGTCAAGGCCGATCTTCCATAGAGATGAGCGAGCAAATGCATCCAGGACAAAGTCAGGGGTATTTTCAGAAAAAATAGCTTGATCGGGAGCTATGTGGCCCTGAAATGAAACGTTTCATCAAGAATTGTGAAAAACAATTACTAGAAACCACAAAAGGTGATGTGGACATCGAGTCATATCGAGGAGGAGGTGCTAGGGACCCATTGTCTATTCCTACTGGTTCGATTACTCGAGCGCGGGCCAAACAATTCAAGCAAGTTGTTGGCATCATGATTCGTGATCTTTGGCATGAAGATGACCTTGGATCAAATATTGAAGAATCTTGGAAATCTTGGTGCAATTTAATTATCTTGTTACCAAATAATTGACCAAGTCAATTTATATATATATATATATATATATATATATATATATATATATATATATTCTTGTTTAAGAATATTCTAAAATAGGAATATTTTAGAATATAACGCATTAGATTTTTAGGGTTGGTTTTTAGGGTTTGTGTGGCAACCTATATAAAGGATTTGCCAAATTTCTTTGAGGACAGATACATTTTATTTTTGAGGAAAAGAATTGAGAGGTTCTCTTTTTACTGTTCTTTTGAGGACTTGACCTAATCAAGATTCTCTTCGACTTATCGAGCGAGATAGCGAATTCTTTCGCTCGTGGCGTTTATAACGTTAGTTGGTTGACACGTGTTCGTCAACAGGTCACGTTCATACCGAGGTTGCCGACACGAGTTTGATTGGAGGTCGAGGTTTGCAATTCGCACCATCCGGGCTTTCGTAGAACGATCCTTCCGCAACGATTCACATCGTTTGGTATCAGAGCTTGCTTCTACAAGGTCTATTTATCTTTAATTTTATGTTGATATTCAGCAATTTGAGATTTATTGAGTTAGGGTTTCGATTCTAGCTAATTTAGGGATCAGATTGCTTTTGTGCTTCCATACGTAGTTGTTTGCTGTTAGTTTTAAATTTTTCTTTTCTAGCATCTTAAATTGTATCTGAGTTCGTCAAAAAAAAAGAAAAAAAAGTAAAAAAAAAGAGAAAGAAAACGCACAAAAAAAAAGTGTGCAAGAGAAAAAAAAAACATATTCAGCAAAAAAAAAAAATTAGCCGAACAAAAAAAAAATCAAGAAGGTGACTCGTTTGTTAGTAGACCAAATTGAAACAAAATCAGTAGTGATTTACGTTTCAATTGGAATTTCGAAAGTTGTACTTGTTGGTTTGAAATTGTTACTTGCTGAAACAAAATCAATAGTGATCTAATCTTGTTTGATTAGTTTGATTGATTGTCGTGAGGGGGTTGAGAGACAGGTTTTGAGTCTAATAAAGAATAGTAAAAAGAGAACCTCTCAATTCTTTTCCTCAAAAATAAAATATATCTGTCCTCAAAGAAATTTGGCAAATCCTTTATATAGGTTGCCACACAAACCCTAAAAACCAACCCTAAAAATCTAATGCGTTATATTCTAAAATATTCCTATTTTAGAATATTCTTAAACAAGAATATATATATAAATTGACTTGGTCAATTATTTGGTGACAAGATAATTAAATTGCACCAAGATTTCCAAGATTCTTCAAGATTTGATCCAAGGTCATCTTCACGCCAAAGATCACGAACCATGACGCCAACAACTTGCTTGAATTGTTTGGCCCGCGCTCGAGTAATCGAACCAGTAGGAATAGACAATGGGTCCCTAGCACCTCCTCCTCGATATGACTCGATGTCCACATCATTCCCTCCCCCGTGCAAAGGATTTGTCCTCAAATTATCACTGGCATCAAAAAGAGTCAAGTCAGAAACATTAAATGTGGCACTAACGTCATACTTACCTGGAAGATCAAGCTTGTAAGCATTATTGTTAACTCTTTCCAAAACCATGAATGGTCCATCCCCTCGCGGTAATAACTTAGAATGTTGCTGCTCAGGAAATCTCTCTTTGCGCATATGAACCCAAACCCAATCGCCAGGTTCAAACACCACTTCCTTGCGCCCTTTGTTAGCTTGCCTTGCATATTGCTCAGTCTTGCGCTCAATATTTGTGCGCGTCTTCTCATGCAACGACTTGACAAATTCAGCTTTCTTTGCTCCATCTAAATCCACACGCTTATCAACAGGTAAAGGGGTTAAATCTAACGGAGTTAATGGATTAAAATCATAGACAACCTCAAATGGTATAAATTTAGTAGCAGAATGCATGCTCTTATTATATGCAAATTCAACATGTGGCAGACAATCTTCCCAAGATTTTATGTTCTTTTTAATAATAGCACGCAACAATGCCCCTAAAGTTCTATTAACTACCTCGGTTTGACCATCGGTCTGTGGATGACAAGTAGTAGAAAATAACAACCGTGTTCCTAGTTTTTTCCACAATGTTTTCCAAAAGTAGCTAAGAAATTTAGAATCTCGATATGAAACAATCGATCTAGGCATGCCATGCAAACATACAACCTCCTTAAAGAACAAATTAGCAATATGGGATGCATCATCAGTTTTATAACAAGGTATAAAATGAGCCATCTTTGAAAACCGATCAACAACCACATAAATAGAATCTCTACCATACTTAGACCTAGGCAATCCTAACACAAAATCCATAGAAACATCAATCCAAGGATGCGTTGGAATAGGTAATGGTGTATACAAGCCATGCGGTTTAGTTGTAGACTTCGATTGCTTACAAGCAATGCATCTCTCACAAACACGTGTGACATCTCTCTTCATATGTGGCCAATAAAAATGTTCATACAGCACTTCATAAGTCTTATTAATGCCAAAATGCCCCATTAAACCACCACTATGAGCTTCTCACACCAACAACTCACGTAAAGAACACTTAGACAAACATAGTTTGTTTTTACGAAAAAGATAACCTTCATGCCTATAAAATTTATCAAATGCAGCGTGTTCACATGCTTCATAGACTCTCCCAAAGTCATCATCATCAATATATAAGCCCTTGATATGCTCAAAACCTAGACACTTTGCTTCTAAAATAGTTAGAATCGCATACCTTCGAGAAAGTGTATCGGCTACCACATTTTCCTTACCTTTCTTGTACTTGATCACATATGGAAAAGTCTCAATGAACTCCATCCATTTGGCATGTCTTTTATTCAACTTTTGCTGTCCTTTCAAGTACTTCAAGGTCTCATGGTCGGTGTGGATCACAAACTCCTTTGGCCATAAATAATGTTGCCAAGTCTCCAAAGCTCGCACTAAAGCATACATCTCCTTATCATAGGTAGGATAATTCAATGTTGCTCCACTCAATTTTTCGCTGAAATAAGCTATGGGACGCCCTCCTTGCATCAACACGGCTCCAATTCCTGTACTAGAAGCATCGCACTCTATCTCAAAAGTGGCACTAAAATTCGGCAAAGATAACAAAGGAGCATTAGTTAACTTATCTTTTAGCATATTAAAGGCTTTCTCTTGCTCTTCTCCTCATGTGAAACCCACGTGCTTCTTGATAACCTCAGTTAAAGGTGCGGCAATGGTGCTGAAATTTCTCACAAATCGTCGATAAAAACTCGCCAATCCATGAAAGCTACGCACCTCTCCTATGGTCTTAGGCGTTGGCCATTCACGGATTGCTTTAACTTTTTCTTCATCAACCTGTATACCATTAGCACTAACAACAAATCCTAGAAATACTAATTTGTTGGTAACAAAAGAGCACTTCTTTAGATTAGCGTATAATTGCTCGGCCCTTAAAACCTGCAAGACAGCTTGCACATGCTCAATATGGTCATCAGGACTTCGGCTATAAATCAAGATGTCATCGAAATAGACAACCACAAATCGACCAATAAAAGCACGCAAAACATGATTCATAAGTCGCATAAACGTGCTCGGTGTATTAGTTAATCCAAATGGCATTACTAACCACTCATATAATCCGTACTTGGTCTTAAATGCAGTTTTCCATTCATCACCTTCTTTCATCCTAATTTGATGATAACCACTTTTCAAATCGATCTTAGTAAAAATACAAGAACCATGCAACTCATCCAACATGTCATCTAATCTAGGAATAGGATGTCGATACTTTACCGTAATATTATTGATTGCTCAGCAATCGACACACATTCGCCAAGTTCCATCCTTCTTTGGCACTAACAAAACAGGGACGGCGCACGGGCTAAGACTCTCTCTCACATGCCCCCGTTCCAAAAGTTCGCTAACTTGCCGCTGAAGTTCCTTTGTCTCCTCGGAATTACTTCGATATGCGGGTCGATTAGGTAATGGCGCACCAGGAATCAAGTCAATTTGATGTTCTATGCCTCGAATCGGTGGTATCCCTCCAGGAAGTTCATCAGGAAAGACATCTTCAAATTCCTGCAATAAAGACACAATAGGACTAGGCAAACTTGGGTCAAGATCGTTAGTAGAAAACAAAACCTCCTTGCACACAAGTACAAGTATTGGTCGATCTAGAACTAAGGCTCTCCTCACTTCACTTGATTTTGCATAAAAATTATTTTGCCTCTTTTCTTTCCTCTCTTCTTTTCCCTCAGTTTTTACCACAATCTTTTTCTCGGCCTCTCCTTTTCCTTGCGTCTCAGACAGACCACGCAAGCCCTCGGATTTCTCACCTTTTCTCTCTCTCTCGGCTTCTCGTTGTAATTTTAATTGATCTTGATACACCTCACTAGGTGTCATTGGTACCAAGGTATAAGTCTTTTTTTAATCACCAATGAATAACGATTAGTATATCCATCATGATGTACCTTTCGATCATATTGCCATGGTCTTCCAAGCAAGATATGACCCGCTTGCATAGGTACAACATCACACTCTACCTCGTCCTTATATCTCCCTATCTCAAATGGAATTCGAACTTGCTTCGATACTTTCACCTCACCACTATCATTTAACCATTGAAGTCTATAAGGCCTAGGGGTGTTTTGTTGTCTTCAACCCAACTTATCCACCATAATACAACTTGCCACATTCCCACAACTACCTCCATCAATTATCATACTACAGATCTTACCATTCACCACACACCTTGTATGAAACAAATTATCTCTTTGTTGATGATGCTCCTCCTCCTTTACTTGCACACTCAAAGAACGCCTAACCACCAATAAGTCTCCTTTTATAGCCACTTCTCCATCACTACAATCCTCCAATGGTGGCATCTCATCATCATCTTCTTCCCTTTCACTTTCGGACTCAATAACACCATGTCCAATCATGATCATCACCCTCCTATTAGGGCATTGATTCGCCATATGACCCATGCCCAAACACTTAAAACATTTAATTTCACAAGTTCTAGTGTTAGGATTTTCGGTTTTACCTGAAACCGGATTCGTTCCAACTTTACCGTCCCTCTCCTTCTCCTTTGAGGTTTCGGTTTTGGTGTTGTTTCCTCTCCAATTTGGTTTCTCATCTCTCTTCCAGTTGGATCTCCAATTCTGATTTGAACCTCCTCCACTCTTGTGTTTTCGGTCCAACTTCAATTGTCGCTCAACTTTGATGGCTTTGTCCACCAATTCTTCCAATTCAACATAGTGTTGCAGCTCTACCACCCTTGCTATGTCTCGGCTCAAACCACTCAAAAATCTTGACATTGTGGCCTCACGATCCTCCATCACATTAGCGGATCATGGCAATATCCATCTCCTTGTGATATTCTTCCACGCTCTTATTGCCTTGTGTGAGATTTTGTAGCTTTTGAAACAAATCTCGGTGGTAATGACTAGGTACAAAACGCATTCTCATCACCGCTTTCATCTCATCCCACGTCTCTATCGGTCTTTCACCATTGCGCCTCCTACTAGTCACAAGTTGATTCCACCAAATTATAGCATAATCAGTAAATTCAACAACTGCAATTTTTACCTTTTTGAGCTCAGAGTATCGTTGGCAATCAAATACCATCTCCATGCGTTTCTCCCACTCTAGATACGCATCGGGATCATTCTTCCCTTGAAAGGAAGGAATCTTCATCTTAATGTTGCCAAGTTCATCATCTCCTCGGTGTCTAAACCTTCGGCCTCCATTCCACCTTTCAAATCAAGCATCTTGATCATCCTCCATGTCGGCCTCATCATCATCATATTGCCGTTGCCTTCTATGTTGTGTTCTAGAGGCATCTCGCTGATGTTGCGGCCTTCCTCGGGGTATCTCTCGATCACCATCAACCCTCATGCCATTCCCCATCATTCGGCCACTAAGCTCCTCTACTACGACCCTCAATTGCTGGATGCTTTCCACGAGCGCTTCATCCTTTCGTATGGAGTCAACCTCCCGTTGATTCACGCTTTCTTCGCGCGACATATTTTAGACTTGCAAGTAAACGTTAGTCTAAAAAAAAATCCTCACCAATCGCTCCCTCACGTGTTTTTCTCGAGATGTTTGTCACTCCTCTCGTGTTTAACTCAAGTCTAGGCTTTTTCCACCCTCAATTAAGCTTACACACTCGTGCTATTATTAAAAAGAACATAAAATCTTGGGAAGATTGTCTGCCACATGTTGAATTTGCATATAATAGGAGCATGCATTCTACTACTAAATTTACACCATTTGAGGTTGTCTATGGTTTTAATCCATTAACTCCGTTAGATTTAACCCCTTTACCTGTTGATAAGCGTGTGGATTTAGATGGAGCAAAGAAAGCTGAATTTGTCAAGTCGTTGCATGAGAAGACGCGCACAAATATTGAGCGCAAGACTGAGCAATATGCAAGGCAAGCTAACAAAGGGCGCAAGGAAGTGGTGTTTGAACCTGGCGATTGAGTTTGGGTTCATATGCGCAAAGAGAGATTTCCTGAGCAGCGACATTCTAAGTTATTACCGCGAGGGGATGGACCATTCATGGTTTTGGAAAGAGTTAACAATAATGCTTACAAGCTTGATCTTCCAGGTAAGTATGACGTTAGTGCCACATTTAATGTTTCTGACTTGACTCTTTTTGATGCCAGTGATAATTTGAGGACAAATCCTTTGCACGGGGGAGGGAATGATGTGGACATCGAGTCATATCGAGGAGGAGGTGCTAGGGACCCATTGTCTATTCCTACTGGTTCGATTACTCGAGCGTGGGCCAAACAATTCAAGCAAGCTGTTGGCGTCATGGTTCGTGATCTTTGGCGTGAAGATGACCTTGGATCAAATCTTGAAGAATCTTGGAAATCTTGGTGCAATTTAATTATCTTGTCACCAAATAATTGACCAAGTCAATTTATATATATATTCTTGTTTAAGAATATTCTAAAATAGGAATATTTTAGAATATAACGCATTAGATTTTTAGGGTTGGTTTTTAGGGTTTGTGTGGCAACCTATATAAAGGATTTGCCAAATTTCTTTGAGGACAAATATATTTTATTTTTGAGGAAAAGAATTTTGAGGTTCTCTTTTTACTGTTCTTTTGAGGACTTGACCTAATCAAGATTCTCTTCGACTTATCGAGCGAGATAGCGAATTCTTTCGCTCGTGGCGTCTATAACGTTGGTTGGTTGACACGTGTTCGTTAACAGGTCACGTTCATACCGAGGTTGCCAATCACAGGTTTGATTGGAGGTCGAGGTTTGCAATTCGCACCATCTGGGCCTTCGTAGAACGATCCTTCCGCAACGATTCACATCAAAAGGTCGTCCTAAAACATTAGACTGGGACGAACACTGTCAAAAAGAATTGGCACCTCAACTTGTAGATTAGGCACGAAATCTTTATTGTTATCATCCCCCAAATTGGATTTGGGGGCCATGATCTCTCCTAAATCTTAGTGAGGAAAAGAACTATCTATATGATAACTAATGTCGTACCTCGATACGAATGCTAAAGGCATGGTCTTCATAACGACGAGCGAGCAAATGCATCCAAGACAAAGCTAGGGGTATTTTTAAGAAAACCAACTTGATCAAGAGCTACGTAGCCCTAAATGAAACATTTAATCAAAAATGGGAAGACAAACAATTACTAGAAACCACAAAAGGTCAGCCTAAAACATTAGATTGGGACGAACATTGTCAAAAAGAATAAGTACCTTAACTTATAGAATAGGCACAAAATCTTTGTTTTTACCATCCCCAAATTGGATTTGGGGCCTAGATCTCTCCTAAATCTTATTAAGGAAATGAACTATTCATATGATAACTGATGTCATACCTTAATACGAATGCCAAAGGCATGGTTTTCATAGTAACCAGGTTCATTGCTCATGACCATCCCTTTCTATAAGAAAGTTAGATTCCCATAATGGAAACTAATACTTTGAGGTCCTTCATAATTATTCAATGCAGCTCCCACGATAGGTCCAGTCCCTATTGCAAGGAAAGAAAAAGATGCCACACTTGAATGTATTAGCATAGGTATTTTGAATAACCAAGCAGCTGAGGAATGAAATGTACCATGCCAATAGTCGAGTCTGATCTTCCATAGAGACGAGCGAGCAAATGCATGTAGGACAAAGCTAGGGGTATTTTCAGGAAAAACAACTTGATCAAGAGCTATGTGGCCCTGAAATGAAACATTTTATCAAGAATTGGGAGACAAACAATTACTAGAAATCATAAAAGGTCGGCCTAAAATATTAGACTGGGACGGATATTGTCAAAAAGAATAGGCACCTCAACTTATAGAATAGGCACGAAATCTTTGTTTATACCATCCCCCAAATTGGATTTGGGTGCCAAGATCTCTCCTAAATCTTATTAAGGAAATGAACAATTCATATGATAATTGATGTCGTATCTCGATACGAATGCCAAAGACATGATCTTCATGGTAACCAGGTTCGTTGCTCATGACCATCCCTTTTTGTAAAGAGGTCAGATTCCCGTAACGGAAACTAATACTTTGAGGTCCTTTATGAATATCTAGTGCAGCTTCCACGGCATGTCTAGTCCCTATTACAATGAAAGATAAAGAGGCCACACTTGAATGTATTAGCATAAGTATTTTGAACAACCAAGCAGCTAAGGAATGAAATGTACCATATTGATAATCGAGGCCATTCTTCCATAGAGACAAGCAAGCAAATGCATCTAGGACAAGGCCAAGGGTATTTTCAAGAAAAACAGCTTGATCAAGAGCTATGTGGCTGTGAAATAAAACGTTTCATAAAAAATGGGGAGACAAACAATTATTAGAAACCACAAAAGGTTGGCCTAAAACATTAGACTAGACGGACACTGTCAAAAGGAATAGGCACCTCAACTTATAGATTAGGCACAAAATCTTTGTTTTTACTATCCCCAAATTGGATTTGGGTGTCAAGATCTCTCCTAAATCTTATTGAGGAAATGAACTATTCATATCATAACTAATGCTGTACCTCGATACGAATGCCAAAGGCATGGTCTTCATGATAACCAAGTTCGTTAATCACAATCATCCCTTTCTGTAAGGAGGTTAGATTCCTTTCTATAAGGAGGTCAGATTCCCGTAACGAAAATTAATACTTTGAGATCCTTCATGAACATTTAGTGCAGCTTCCAAGGTATGTCGAGTCCCTATTACAACGAAAGATAAAGAGGTCACACTTGAATGTATTATCATAGGTAATTTGAATAACCAAGCAGCTGAGGAATAAAATGTACCGTGCCGATAGTCGAGGCCGATCTTCCATAAAGACGAGCGAGCAAATGCATCCAGGACAAAACTAGGGGTATTTTCAGGAAAAATAGCTTGATCAAAAGCTATCTGGCCCTGAAAAGAATCGTTTCATAAAAAAATGGGGAGACGAACAATTATTAGAAACGGCCTGTCGCCACTGAAATCCATGTCGATCGTCGTTCCTCGGCTTCATCCATCGAGTTAAATAGCCACAGCAGTTGCTTCTCTGTGTGCCCTGCCAAGCGATGCTTCGGTTAGATGGCTATGATGCTGTGTTAGGTACGGGCTCATTTCACTCGATGCGGTGTCCGATTGAGAAATTTTGAGTCCTTGCACCGATTGCTGAGGGCGTGGAGCTTTTGGCGGTGGATTTGAGGCAGAAATTTGTCGACCTAGGTTGTGATTGGGCCTGTTGACGATGATCAGAACCTGACGTGCATAAATCTGAAGTGACAAAAAGAAGCTCATACTGTTGGGAGGGTGATTCAAACTCATTATATCGTAAGGCTGAGGCAATTCGCTGTTATAAACAGGAGAGCTATGAGCGGTACTTGCGGCAAAACGTCGAATGGTGAAACCATAGGAGAAAAGCCCTATGGATAACCTTCTATGGGTGCTGCTATTCTGTCTTTGCTAGTGCTTTGCTGGTTTGTCTAATTACTCTGATGGTATTATGTGGAGTTTCGAAACAATCAAAAAGTGAAAGCACGATCGTGCTGCCTAGCATCTCTTATTTGACCATACTTTGCATGACTTCCTTTTGCCTTGCTGCATTTAATTGCCAAATAACAATAGAAGTTCCAAGTTCTAAGCTCTGTTTGGCACTCGGCACTATTTGATGTATTAGAATTGCAATATTATTGATCTTTGTACAGATATCACCTTCTTACTCGTATATATCAGATTAAGATTCTAATTTCATTCTCATATTCATATTTGACCTCCAGATTTCCTTTCACGCGCTCAATTTGTCCAGATCTGCCTATCAATTGATAACCTTCAAGCCAGACCTCTTTGATGTATTTACAGTATCTGGTGCGCAGGTTCAATGCAGCATTCTTTTAAAGGTATATTGTCGTTTGTCATCTTTATATTGTATTTGCCAGTTTATAGTTGCAAGCAACTTACGAACACTGACGAAGTACTCTGTGCAGGCTGTCTGTTCTGTCCTTAGAACGCCTATTGCAATGGTGTATTTTACAGTATCTGGTGCTCTGTATTCATTATGTTCGAAATGGTGTATTTGACAGTTAAGATTGCAAGCTTGTGGCACAGATGGAAAAGTTAGCACACTCCCTTTCCCCCTAAAAATAATCTCGCTTCAATTCTATTGGAAAACAGGGAAGTCCTGAAACTGATATGTTCATTGAGAGAAAATGACTGCAAGATGCTGGGAGAAGCATTTATTTGTCATGTCATATGTGTCCACAGAGACGAGCTTTGATAAATTTCTCATCATGTAAAAGTAGCATGAACTCTGTTAAAGGGATTTTGCAGTGCCCCAATATGACCTATATAGCCAACAAATTCAGAATAAAGAGATGGGGAAGTTTATGTTAAAAATTAGATTCCACTGTCTACCACTTTTACTTTCTTTTTTGTTAACCACATAACATTTTAAGTCTTTGTGACTTAGTCATGCTAACTACATACTATTCAGTATGTTCTCGAACTGCAATATAAATAGGAGGCCGGCACCTGTCAAACCTGCATTAATTTAATAAGAAGCTGCACCATGCAGAGATACATGTTTATCTCAGTATGCCAACTGTGAGTTTTTGTTCATGAATATGTGATGTTGTCATCATATGCATGCAGGCATTAAGAAAACGTACTGGATTACTTGCAATGTTGACCCCGACATACAACAATTATCTCTGGACAGGAGAAAGTACCCAAGCAATTTTGTAGTGAGGCCTCGTGATCTGAATAGATTGCTTGCAAATTTTCAGTCATCCCTTCAGGAAATTACTATCATTGCAACAGAACACAACTCCAATCCTTCTGATGCTGCCAGTGAATTTAGTGGGAAAGCTGTCGAGTTTCAAAGCTACATTGATCCTGCCAAAGGTAGAGATTGACTTTTTTCCTTTTCAATCGAATATGGAGAAGAATATCATGGTTCAGATTCTGGTTGCAGAGAATGACTCTTTGCTGCATACTCAGCTGTGGATAGATCCTGCGGAAGAGTTCGTACGGTATACTCATAATGGCAACCCAGTAGACGTGACTTTTGCTGTCAAAGAGTTGAAGGTGTTCCATCTGATTCGTTTTTTATATATTATCTATCAAGACGTTTGGGTTGTAAATGCAGCCAAAAGTTCTTGAACATATGACTTCACTTTCAAACTTAGCTCCATTTCCTTAAAATGACTCCACCTATTGGGGTCACATACAGAACCATCTTTTATGTCGAAGTTTTTCCTTGTTTTTTCCTGTGAACATGATAGTATTTAAAGTCTGTCCATCTCATAGAAATCCAGGCATTTCTTGCATTCTGTGAGTGATGTGAAGTGGACATTCATTTGTACTTTGAGAAGGCTGGCTAGTAAGTAAATTCTGAATGCTCTTTTGACTCTTGCCTTACGATCCATTTTTTTCCATGCTTCACTTCAATTTTGTATATGCAAGTAGTTCAGATGCAACAGGTATTTGTCGTGCAATCAGTCCATAACTGGTTTTAATAGATGCATAATTGCTAGTTATCTGCTCAGAATTTTAATACATGCTAACGCATAGCTTCACAATCACAATTGTAAAGGCCAATGACAAGCTTACTTCTGAGCTGAATGTCAAGAAACAAGAGACTATCATTGAAAATTTGGTTGGTAGAATATAGTGCACCTTCGAATCAAGTTTGGATAATAATGGTTTAAGGAGGTTTTAGTTCGGATGAGAAATGGTTTATTTATTGAGTTTAATGCAAGGTGCTAGTAAAGTATGCCAGCTAAGAATATCTGTGCAAAACTTGATGGTTAATGTAAGTCTTTTGACTTTTCTTTTTTGGTACTAGATTCGTGTTTTCAAGTGCAACGTCTCTGCCATCACAGGGGGGCTTAGGTGCAACTAAATGCAAAATAGATAAGAATTAAGAAATTGATATAACTGAATATTTTTATGCAACAGGCCTATTTTGATGGCCCCTAAATTTGGCATTGATGAAGGGGCCTCTTCTAATTTTGATGCTACACTTGTACTGGCCACCATGCTTACATCCCAATTACATGAAGGTACTTTTGGACCTTCAGCAAATGAAGTGCCAGGCCAGGCCGATACTGTGGAAGCTTCTGGAGAACAGCCAGAGAGGAATAGAACAAGTGCTTCCGAGATTCCATCAAATCATACCAGAATATGGTCTGAACTCTCGGGTGAGTAATCCTTGTAGCCTGTAGCACTATCATCTCAATGATGACAAGGAAATTGACTTTGCTTTGCTCCAAAATGAGATGCTGTGTATGTCATCAGTAAGATAACGTTTTTTAGGAAGTCAATAGGAAGGTATCTCTTGGGAATTAAAATTTGAGTGGTTTACTAACTTTGGGCAGGAAGTGCTGCTTGAAGTGGCAATGGTTCCGATGGAAGGCAAGTTCCAGAAGAAAGGATCCTAAGAGCTGGTGGTCAGTCAAGAATTGAAAGGATCAGCACCATTCAAATATCAAAAGCTGCATCAGCTGAAGGAAACACCCAAACTGGTCCAGATTCTTCATCTCTCAATCTCTCTCTCATTTTTTGTGTATGATGAACGCCATCTTTATCTGTAGGTCAAATTATTTGTTATCTCCTACAAATATTTCTTAATAAAGTTGCTACTTTCTCAATTGCCTGTTTCCCTACTGTAAATGCTGCTTTGCGAGAAAGCATTCGGCTTAGGCCAATTGATTGTGTGACTCTATCTTGGAATCTTGCAAAATTTTACTCGTCCTTCATGCATTGATAAGGAAAAAGTTTTGGCAAAAATCCATGTATGTTCTAGCAAATCTGTAAGCATTTTTGTGCGACTGTCCATCTGATATCAGAGACAAGGTGGAACAAAACTATTTTACGCTTTTTGCTCAACTTGAACCCCGAGGATACATTGCACATACCTGTGCGACTGAACTCACATGCCTTTCTTGGGCTTCTCAGTATCGATTCAATTAGTCTGCTTGTATCATGTCATTTGTTAGTGGCTGTAAATGTTTTTAGAGCCAAAGGTACTGAACAAGATTGTCACTTATATAGCACTAATTAGCGCATCATAAGTATGTTCATGCAGTTTGTTAATAGTTGAATTGGATAATCCTTCTAAAGCGATTCTCTTCATTCTTCTCATGTAGATGGAAATGGTTTTTCACAACGTCATCCAAGTAATTGGGTTGACACCGATGAGGATGAGGATGATGATGACGAGGATGGTGATGGTGATGGTGATGAACTCTGTGTTCGATTAACACCACTATACTATGAAGATCAATAACATTATGTTTCCTGTTTGAATATGATAACCTCTGTCTCTTAGTTCTATTAGTAAGTGATTGTGCCTTCCAATGCTTGATATATCCTGTCCTTTTTTTCTTCAAATAGTTGGAACTAGTGTCTTTTGAGCGTCCTGTGTCATTTTTTCTTTCTCGTTTTTTCTCCTACTTGACTATACATTGGTGCTTGTGCCAATTTAACTGGTCCATCATGCAACAAAGCTGCCATTTTAATGCACTTCCTTTTTCCCTCTCTTTTGTTTTTCAGTATTAAGTTGATGCACTTTGCTGAGTGAGGTATCGATGTAGGTATGGTTCTGCACTTCTATTCTACCACAACTTGTTCCTGGCTCCCTGCCAATAAAAGCAGAGAAGTGTCGATAGTTCTTACAAGAGTCACTTGCTTTATGGACAGGACATAGCAATTTAGAACTATTGGAAATTGTGTTTAGACCTTGTTAAATCTGTCAAATAATTCCTTTCTAGTTTTGCAACTTCAAATATGGTGGAAGAGGAAGAGAAGGGTTTTTTCTTCTTCTTTTTTTGGTTGGGCGCTCGGGGGGGTTGGGTTTGGCTGCTCAACACCATCTAAAACAGCTATTCATGTGGAGACCTATGACTTGTTTGATTAAAGTTTCTGCTGCCTTCTATACCGAGTTTCTCCGAGCTATTCTTGTGGTGAGTGATTTCTCTCTTCCTTCCTTGCCGAAATGGAGCTCGTTCCGAGGCTGCGATTAGAGCAGAACACATACATAAGACCGATGGGAAGGCCGAGGAACGTAGGATGTGCATTCGTCCACGGCGCAACTCGCTCACGGAAAGCTTGCAAGCATTGATAATTTTACAAAAATCGAATCAGACGTTTGTTTTATTTTATTTTATTTTTGTAAACTTAGAAAGCTTGCAAGCATTGATAATTATTATTAAAAATAATGTAATTGGATAATTTATAAAAGAGACGAATGTACAAAAATCTCAAAACTTATTATAAAAGTTCAATTGAATCTTAAAAGTTTTAAAAAGTGCAATCAAGTTTTAAAATTTGTTAAATTGATTCAATCAAAACTTTCCATGAAATTTGCTTAACAGAAAATCTGTTGTCGTGCTATTTTTTATTATTTTCTTCTCTTCATCTTAATTACATTGGATTAAAAATAAAAAATATATGCTAAAATCTTATTACAAATAGAAGTGAACTTGTAAAGAAAGGAGCCACAGTTCTCTCACCAGTGCGTTGCTGCCGACGTCGCCAGAAAAGGCCAGTGGATGTTGCTAGGGCGTCGTCGATGACCGGCGAGGACCAGGCCCCCTCGTCCTTTGGTGGGGGGAGGCGGCGGGGGTGCAACCCTCACTTCCCCAAATTTAAGAGTGTTGCCAGCAACCCTAACCCGCCACATGCACCAACCCCTTCAATGACTAGACCTTGATTAGGGTTTTCTTAATTCGCTCTCTTAAAATTATTATCAAATGTATTTTCAGGCTCATTTTGAATTCTGGGCAATCGAATGAGCACTCCGTCCACCTTTCTCGTAATTTGATTTGTTTCGAGTCCATTCTCCATGACTGATCAGATTTTGGAGGATAAGAAGGACGCAGCGTGCAGATTTTCGTGCATGAGGTTGTTCAGGGACAAAAGGAGGGGCTTCTCATGTCCGGAAGATGGCAAGACGCCTTCAACCTCGAGTTCTTTGCAACACCACCGGAATCAGATCCACGTACCTCGAGCTTTTTCTGGGCACCCGACGTGCCACTGAAAGTGAAATTAAGCTCCGCTGTTTGAGTTGTCATCTGTTCTTTTAGCATTTTGATGCCGATGAGGCTATGCACGAGGGCTTGAATGCGGACATGTGGTGAGCTCCTGAGAGATTTCGGGCAATGTATGATCCGAAAGGACTTGAGTTTGCGTGTGGAGATCTAGTATGTGAATTGGATCTGTTGGGCTTTAGTTTGTCAGCTTGGTTCTTGAGGGAAAGGGGTTCTTCTCATTTGTGCAGATTCTCAACTCAGAGGTAGCTGTTTCTATGGCTTGGCTTCTACTCTCATCATATAAATAAGAAATTTAGAAATATCTACTAAAACCACCAATGAATCCTTGAAATGAATTTTCTTTTGATAATTTAGGATGCTCTGGGGAAATATTATTAAATTTTTTTTCGAACTATGCAAAATCTGCCTACATTTTAACTTTTTTATTTTTGTAATCTAATTTAGGTAGGATTTGAGGAAGAAAATAATAATAATAAATATCGCATGGGAGAGAGAAAATAATAACAAAAATGTTAGGTCGGTATTTTCCTTTATGTCAATTGACAAAATTAACGGAAAATTTTGATTACACCATTTGATAAGTTTTGAGATTTCAATACACTTTTGAGAATTTTAGAATTCAATTACATTTTTACAAAAGTTTTAGAATTTCTTATTATAGAAGCAAGCAATCGAACAATAAAATAAGTAAGATAAAAATATAAATTGGACGCCATATTTTTGAAATTCAGTTAGTATGATCTACATTCACGGGAGAGTGACAAAATACTCCACTACGTTATAAATATATTATCTTTAATAATCAAATTTCATTAGTATTTCATGCTATCTAATGATGAATCTAAAAAACTAACATGCTCACTTGGGGAAACATCGGTAATATAATGGTATCTTCGGGGCCAAAAATGATAATTAACGTGTGATATTGTTCACTGAGCCAAAGAAAGACCAAAAGCGTCTCCCCTCTTCCAATCCCACCAATTTTTTAGCGACCACCTCATGAAAATCTGTAGCGTCAATGCAGAGAGAAAAGCGAAGAGCTCAGAACCTTGAACTTGAAGTACGGTTCAGTGAATCTTGTCTAATCCAGCCCTTCATCTTTTTTTCCCCTCTCGCTTACGTGGTGGAACTACTCTCGAGACAATATTAAACATAATGGGTCGCAAGTCGACTAATGAAAAAACTTCGCACCAGCACAATCAAACAACACTTCCAGAGGAACGCTTTTGATCTGCATGGTAGGGGAGACAACCGATGTAAAAATTCTTTATAGCCCCATCATGGAAATGCTTATGTGTTGATGATTTTTTAGGCATGGGGGAAAGATACCCCAGCAACAATTCTCCTGAAGATTAAAAGAATATGGTTTTGTACGATTTGCCCCAAAATCTCGTCAGTTCGGTCTCACCTTCTCGAACTTAATAAGCAAGGGAAAAAGAGCGTCTCCGGGGTTATCTGGTTCGGGAGCTTGCTACGGCGAACGGCGACGGGCGAGTTAGCTTCCACAGGAGACCGAGGCGATGCAGACGAACTACCGGCGAAGAGTGAGAAAATCTCCCACTCTCGGTCTCTCTCTGCCTCTTCTGCAATGGCCGAGTCTTCTCCTTTTTCTGCAGAGCTCGAGCCCCTTCTCCCAAAATCAGAAGACCCTTTACTAAAAAAACTCATCACCTCCCCAAAAAGCCCTTCTCTGCCGAAGACCTCCTCCAAAACCGTAACCTTCTACCCCCTTTTCATCTGCGTGATGCCCTCTCCCCCCGAAAACCTCGCGCCCCCCGTGCGTTCTCCCCTCTTTCACGAGCGAGCACCCACGCTGACCTCACCTCCGCGGGGGAATTTTTTCCGCTATCGCTCTCTCCAGCTCAGCCGTCTTCCAGAAGGCTTGAGCTTCGCTCGCGTTACTCGCGGTCTCTTCCCCTCGCCTCACAAGCGCCATTCCACGGTACCCTTTCGGTCGGTCGTGGTCATTTTATCCTGCCTCTCAGGCGTGCGCTTGCCAGTGAAAGAAAAAGGACTATGGGCTGAGCTTATGCTTTTCTTTCTTGAGTTCACATCGTGGGCTTAGACAAAGAAACTTGGGCTCAAAATATGGGAAGTTGGATTAAGGGATAGGTGAGCCGAAAATTTAGCCAAGTGGGCCGGACACGCCGGCCCGCTCGATTTCATCGTTTTCATCATTTCATCATTTTTTTTATTTCATTTTTATCATCAATTTTTTAATTTATCATTATTATTTTTTATAATTAATTTTATTTTTTATTTTTTTGCAAAATAAATGTATATTTAAAAACGTCGACAAAAATTCGGTTGTTAACAAAATAGTATCTCAACTTTCCATAACAAAGTCAAATCAAGTCTTTTGGTAATATCAAAAAGTTTGCATAGTACACTATAATCTGAATTTTAGAAAATTTGGCATCTCAATTCATTTCTTAAATCAACAAAATTATGACTTCTCTAATTACCTTTTACCTTTTGCTCCTTTTAAATTTTACAATAGTTTCGTTTAAATATATTTTTGCTTACAATATCTATAATAGTAAAAGTAGAACCTCACTTATAATTGTATTCGTGTTAATATTCCTACTATTTTAATTTTCTAATTCACAGATCTAACTCAATTTAATAAAGAAAGCATGAAACACACAAAAAAAATGAAAATTTTATCTATTTGAAAAAATTAGTATTGACACCTAAATTTTTGCCTAAAGATTTTGTTTACATTTTTCCGAAAGATCGGAACTTTTTTTACCACGAAAACATTTCATTTTTATAGATTACTCAAGCATTTAGTATAATTTTTTTTTAATGGGATTAGGGTTCTTGAAATCTGCTTTCCCAATAAAATATAGAAAGAAAGGGGGGCGAAGGCCAAATATCTGTGTGTGAACATCCAAGCCTCGAGGGGTCATATTGCAATTGAAATAGCAAGTTGGGGGCCAAAATGCAATTCCCAAAAGCTGGAGTACCAATTTGCAAATTTCACAAAATTTGTTCTCTACGAGTTTGGTGTGTAATAATTTACAGCAACTTCCGATTAAGTGTATGTTAAAGTAAAACGGGCTTCAGCTGGAAGCTTATTTTCAAGAAAGGAAATGAGTTTACTACTTTCAATCTGGATTATTTTTTGAATCTTAATTTTGGGAGGTCCGGTGTAAAGCCTTGTGAAATGCAAAGATTGGCTCGATGATAAGTAATGTTTCTTTCCAATTATCTGGTTAACTATTTCCTATTTTTTAACGAATTTGTTTAATGCAGAAGCTAATAATACCTACCAAAGAAAGAACTTCACATATTGGAAAAGTATCTCCTTTCAGGTGAGATGTGTTGAGATATTCATGACCTATTGGAGGATCTTGTGGAAAAAGTATATTTGTCCATGAAGAGGGTCAATGGCTCTCAGCAATAGACCTTACTTTTCCACAAATATGTCCCTGATTACATTGTCTAGTCCAAGAGTTTGAGTCACTAGGAATATCAAAAATTAAACCTGGATATATTAGCAAAATAATAAAAAGAAAAGAGAACATATCTTGGGGGTACAAGTTGGTGTTCCAATGCTTTCATCTGAGTTTCTCGTGATCAAACAATATGAGGTGCAAGAAAAATAGAATTTCTGGTGATTGGCTTTGGGTTTTTTTATGGTCCACATTTGACACTTGACCTCAAGTACGCATAAAACTGAACAAAAGAAATGGAAATAGTTGGCTTCACTCAAGCTTACAACCCCTTTCTCAGCTTGAAAAAAAAAACTATCATCAACCTAAATTTCAAGTACTAATAGAACAATACAAGGTCCATCTCAATTCACGGATGTACAACGTGGATTTCTCGCTCCGTGACAGCTTGTTCGACCTCCTGGCTAGCCACATTGACCACACGAGAGTGGTGGTTCCGGATATAATAGCCTCCGTCATTTTCCAGTACGAGTTGAAAAGTCTAAAAGGAAGTTTATCAGAATTCTTTGACCTCGAGCGATATAGAAGGGAGAGGGAGAGAGACAAACCTACCTCGAGAAGAGTGAAGGTGAACTGCCAGACATCTTGCAAACAGACGACCTCGCCGTTGATGAAAACAAGCACACTGCCAGGGATGCTGGAGGGCTGGCCTTCGACAGAGATGATCGTGTGCTTCCATTGCTGCAAGTTCAAGTTGCTGAATTTGTCGAGAATTCTCTCGTAGCCCTGGATATTCCCGTTGTCGAAATGCAGGAAGGAGTTTGGACGATAGAATTGGGCTGCGTCTGCATGGTTCGCTGCAAATATCTGATGATATCTTCGTGCAAAAGATTCAGCAATAGTTTGCGCAATGTCTAGAGGATCCATTTTCTTCCTCCGCCTCTCTGTTCTTGAGAAAAAAAACGAAAGAGAGATACAGAGAGAACACGCTAGCTGATACAGTCAGAACGTGTACCGCAGATCAGTTCTGGAAGTTAGAGAGAGGTGTGAAGATATTAGTTATTTTAATCGGCACGGTGTCCCGCAGATCAGTTCTGGAAGTTAGAGAGAGTTGTGAAGATATCAGTTATTTTACCAAATTTGTTGTTATTCGGGGGCCCGTGAAAATATCAGTTAGGTTAGTCTCAACAGAAATAAACTGCCCGTGAAGATATCTTTTTTCTGATGATTGCTCAAATTAAAGGAATTCAATCGATAAAGGAGATTTCCAATAGGGAGGTGATTACGAAATCAATATCAAAGATAATGGGTAGGGGACCCTTCTCCTATGGCTTGTCAGTGGGGCCACTTTCTCCCCCACCGACTTCCTCTTTTGGCTCAGTTATTGCGGATTCCTTGTAAGTAATTTCCTCTTTTCGTGTCAATTAAATCCTAATCAACTAACATCATCGTATTAATGCACTCACTTTGAAACAGGCTAGCTCTATTTTGAATCTGTCAAAATCCATCATAAACTCATTTCTTAACCTATATTTGATAGACTTGATTATTATGTGTTAGTTATATTTACTAAATGAAACAAGAGTTTAGAATAGTGACACTTGAAATTAAAATAGATATTAAATGAGTTCACAATTTATTTATATTCAACTCATCTCTATGACTCTTTCTCACCCTTTCTCGATCTTGTATTCACTCGCTTTGTGCTCTCACCTTAATTTGAGTTTAAATTTTTGTATATTATGTTAAATATAGAAGTGTTTTAGTAATATAAGTTGAATCGGTTATAAGTTGAGCTGTGTATAGGTCACTAAACTTGTATTTGATGAAAATGGATCAACTCGGGTTGGATCATATTCGACTCGACTGACTCATTTGATAGGTTTACATTGCCCCCATTCTTTCTTATATATTTTAATTATATTTTAGTTTTCTAATCCTTACATATTATTTATATTTTTTGCAATTACATGAATAATGATGATATATGTACCTATATATAATTAGACTATTGCATTCTGCACATATAATTAGTATTTGACAATAAATCTATAGCGAGAAAAAATTGGTTACGCTATGATACCAATTTTTTGTCTGCCATGTACTGGTGCTCCATTGAGTCTTTGATGTATAATAAAAGAGTGGCAAAAAATCATCAAATTCCTCGATCGCCCTGAATTCTTTTCCTTCTAATTCCTCTTTTCTCCCCTTTTATCTAATTTTTTTTCATTTATCAGTAATAAGAAAAACATGTACCCTTTTGTCTATTTTTGTTGATTAATCCTTTGAAGAGGATGAAAATTCAACAAGATATAGATTTGTAGGTTTGTTCTTTCAATTTTAGAGTTGCTATTATTTTTTTTTAATGAAATTCTAGGTCTCCTAAAACTTAAAAATAGATATTTCAAAAAAAGGGAAAAAAAACTATGACGCTACTAAAAAAATAATAGAATTGTAAGCAGGATTGATTGAAACAGTTGGATATTTAATTATTTGCATGGACCTACATAGTTTATACAAGGTATATAGAACACGAACATTTTTCTATCACTTCAGATAAATTAATATTAAATTAAGTAGCACTCAAAGCATTCTTAAAAAATTGCAAATGTTATCTATCATAGATAATTTCTGTAAATATACTTAACAATAATGAAGCGCAGCTGTTGAACCATGCAAAAAAAGAAAAGAAAAAGCCTTTTTACTATTTTTTTTATGTGTCAAACTATATAACAAGTTATTCTATGCAATAACATACGATGCCTACTAGTTTTGCACTATTATGAAATGTTAATGTCGCTTAATAATCTTTAGCCCTTACTTTGCATTTTTTGTTTGTATCTGGCCGTAGAAATCAACGTTTATCCTAAAATCAAAACAGAAGATTATTTCACCAAACAAATTTATGACAAAAATGAAGTGTTAGGATCAAAATTGAGCAGGAATACTCGTGAATCATTTTTGTGATTTTCCTTCAAATTATAAGTTGTGATTTACGCGTCAATATTATCTAGTGAAGAATCTAAAAACTGAGGATGCTGTAGCCAGGAGAACTATCAGCGATACTCCCGTCAAATTGTCGAATGGTGAAACCATAGAAGAAAAGCCCTATGGATAACCTTCTACGGGTGCTGCTATTTTGTATTGCTAATGCTTTGCTGGTTTGTCTAGTTACTTTGATGGTGTCGTATGGGGTTTGCAACACTCAATTAGTGAAAGCAAGGTTTTCGCTTCCTAACATATCTCTTGGTATTGATCTGTGTACAAATATCAACTTCTCACTTGTATAAATCAGATTAAGATTCTCATACTCGTATTCGACCTTCAGATTTCCTTTCACCCACTCAATTCATCAAGATCTGCCTATCAATTGATTACCTTCAAGCCAGACCTCTTTGATGTGTTTACAGTATCTGGCACACAGGTTCAATGCAGCGTTCTTCTAAAGGTGTATTGTTGTTGCTCATCTTTCTAGTATATTTGTCAGTTTATAGTTGTAAGCAACTTACCAACACTTACAAAGTACTGTGTGCAGGCTCTGTTCTGTCCTTAGAACGCCTATTTCAAACATTGATTATTTGAGTGTGTGATTATCAGACATCAATGCATCAAAAGTTCAATGGGCTTTGCAGTGCTTCAATGGTAAAGACCTTTAAGTTGTGTGTGCGGTGCTCTGTATTCATTATGTTGGAAATGGTGTATTTGATGGTTAAAATTGCAAGCTTGTGGCACAGATGGAAAAGTTAGCACATTCCCTTTTCCCCCTAAAAATAATCTCGCTCCAATTCTATGGAAAAACAGCAGGAATGAAGTCTTGAAACTGACATCTTCGTTGAGAGAAAATGACTGCAAGATGCCGTGAGAAGCATTTATTTGTCATGTCACGTGTCCGCGGAGATGAGCTTTTCTAATTTCTCACCTTGTACAAGCAGCGTGAACACTGTCGAAGGGATTTTGCAATCCCCCAATATGACCTATAAGGCCAACGAATTCAGAATAAAGAGGGGGGAAATTTATGTTAAAAATTAGATTCCGATGTCTACCAAATGTACTTTTTTTGTTGGCCACTTACCATTTTAAATCTTTGTGACTCAGTCATTCTAATTACATACCATTCGGTATGTTGTCTGACTGTAATATAAATCGGAGGCTGGCACCTGTCAAACCTGCATTAATTTGATAAGAAGCTGCACCATGCAGATATACATGTGTATCTCACTGTGCCAACTGTGAGTTTTTGTTCATGCATATGGGGGGTTGTCATACACATGCAGGCTCTTATAAAACATACTGGATTTCTTGCAATGTTGACCCCAACATACAACAATTATCTTTGGATAGGAGAAGATACCCAGGTAGTTTTGCAGTGAGGCCTCGTGATCTGAACAGATTGCTTGCAAATTTTCAGTCATCCCTTCAGGAAATTACTATCATTGCAATGGAATGTAACTCCGATCCTTCTGATGCTGCAAGTGAATTTGGCAGGACAGCTGTTGAGTTTCAAAGCTACGTTGATCCTACCAAAGGTAGAGATTAATTTTTTTCTTTTCAATCAAATATGGAGAAGTATATCAATATCATGGTTCAGATTCTGGTTGCAGAGAACGACTCTTTGCTGCAAACTCAGCTTTGGATAGATCCTGCGGAAGAGTTTGTGCAGTATGCTCATAACGGCAACCCAGTAAACGTGACTTTTGCTGTCAAAGAGTTGAAGGTGTTCCATCTGATTCGTTTTTTTATTATATTATCTATTGAGACATTTGGGTCATAAATGCAGGTAAAAGTTTTTGGACATATGACTTCACTTTCAAACTTATCTCCATTTCTCCTTAAAACGAGTCGACCTAGTTGCTGAAATGTTACTGTAGTCACATTCAGGACCATCTTTTATGTCGAAGTTTTTCCTTGTGTTTTCCAGTGAACATGATATATATTTAACGTCTGTCCCATCTCAAGGAAATGCAGGCATTTCTTGCATTCTGTGAGGGATGTGAAGTGGACATTCATTTGTACTTTGAGAAGGCTGGCAAGTAAGTAAATTCTAAATGTTCTTTCCACTCTTACCTTCTATCCATTTTTTTCCGTGCGTCACTTCAATTTTGTAGATGCAAGTAATTCAGATGCAACGAGTAGTTTTCATGCAATCAGTCTATAAATGGTTTTAATAGATGAATGATTGCTAGTTATCTGCTCAAGAATTTTAAAACATGCAAACGCATAGCTTCACGATCACAATCATAAAGGCCAATGACAGTTTTGCTTCTGGGCTGAATGTCAAACACAAGAGATCATCATTGAAAATTTGGTTGAGAGAATATAGTGCACCTTTGAATCAAGTTTGGATTTAATGGCTTAAGGAGGTTTAAGTTAGGATGATAAATGGTTTATTTATCAAGTTTAATGCAAGATGCTAGTAAAGTATGCCGGCTCAAAATTTCAGTGCAAAACTTGATGGTTAATGTATGTCTTTTGACTTTTCTTTTTGGTACTGAATTCGTGGTTTCAAATGCAACATCTCTGCTGTCAATTGGGGAGGGGAAGGAGAAGGGGGGAGGGGGTAAGTGCAACTCAATGCAAAATAGAAAAGAATAAAGAACTTGATACAACTGCATGTTTTAATGAAACAGGCCTATTTTGATGGCCCCTAAATTTGGCATTGATGAGGGGGCCTCTTCCAATTTTGATGCCACACTTGTACTGACCACCATGCTCACATCACAGTTACACGAAGGTAACACTGGACCTTCGGCAAATGGATGCCAAGCCAGGCTGATACTCGGGAAGCTTCTTAAGAACAGCCAGAGAGGAATAGAACAAGTGCTTCTGAGATTCCATCAAATCATACCAGAATATGGTTTGACTCTCACGTGAGTGATCCTTGTAGCACTATCATCTCTCAATGATGGCAAAGAAATTGACTTTGCTTTGCTCTAAAATGAAATGCTGTGTATGCGGTTGGTAAGACACTTGAAGTCAATGTGAAGGCATATCTTGGGAATCAAAATTTGAGTGGTTTACTAACTTTGGGCAGGAGGTGCTGCAAGCAGTGGCAGTTGTTCTGATGGAAGGCAAGTGCCAGAAGAAAGGATCCTAAAAGCTGGTGATCAGTTAGGAATTGAAAGAATAAGCACCCTTCAAATATCAAAAGCTGCATCAGCTGAAGGAAACATCCAAACTGGTCCAGATTCTTCATCTCTCAATCTCGCTCAGTTTGTGTGTGTGTGATGAACATCATCTTTATCTCTTGAGGTCGGATTATTTTGCTGTCTCCTGCAAATATTTCTACATAAAGTTGGTACTTTCTCAATCGCCCATTTCCCTACTGTAAATGCTGCTTTGCAAGAAAGCATTTGGCGTAGGCCAATTGATTGCACAACTTTATCTTTGAGTCTTGCTAAATTTTGCTCTTTATTCTTGCGTCAAGAAGCAAAAAATGTGGCAGAAATCCATTTACGTTCTGCGAAACATGTAAGCATTTCTTTTTTTTCCACTCTTTAGTGCGACTGTCCACGTGATACTAGAGACAAGTTCGATTTTCTGCTTTTCACTCGACTGTGAACCTTGATGATGCGTCGCACATACCTGTGCAAGTACCTATTTCTAAAAGACGGAACTCACATGCCTTTCTTCGGCTTCTCAGTATCTCAGCGTTGATTCAATTAGTGTGCTCGTATCATCCAAGTAATTGGGTTGATGTTGATGAGGGATGATGATAATAAGGATGAACTCTGTGTGCAATCGACACTATTATACTATGAAGATCAGTAGCATTACGTTTCCTGTTCAACTATGATAACCTTGCTCTCCTTTACTGTTTAGTGCTTATGCCTTCTTCTATTTCCAAATGTTAAAGTAAGAATGAGAATCCTTTTTCTGTTTCGATACCGAGGTTCTCTGAACTATTTTTGTATTCCATTCGTTTATGATAATAATATGTCAGTTTTTCTCCCACTTTCTTTCTCTACTATTTGCAATAGCACATTAGAAACATTAAGAAGACTGTTGGAGTTTCTGTTTAGTCTTTTGAAGACCATTTTAAGTATACTAAAAAGGAAGTGATCACAGGGTTTTTTTAAATGTTTATGTTCCTCCTTAAAATCGCAATCGACAATGATTATGTCGTTTTTGAACTCCAACGAATTCAGTTTAACTTTTCCTCGTCAGTTGCTTCCATTATTTTTATTATAATATTATATTACATGCTTTTACGAGGGATGCTTTGTGTCATCGAACATTACCGCATCAAGAAAGCTGGAAATTATAGCCGTTAACTAATCGATGAACATGAATGGGATTACCAACATTAGGACACATGAAATGAAAATCAGCCAAGGCATGTTGCCAAACATATTGTACATCAGCAGGCCACACTTTGACAGATCCAAAAGGAATAGAGGTGAGAGTGTACTTGAGTAGAAACCTTCTGCCAATATCTTGCTTTCTCCTTATAAAGATTAATATTTGCTGGACCTTTTGTATCACTTCGCCGAGAGGCACAATGATGGGTTCTACAACAACGTTGACTGGACCGAGAGAGCTGCGCACGATCCTAATGAGTTAACGAAAGGCCTCTGCTAGAGAATTAAGCTGTAGGTTACATTTTGCAGCATTTTCTTGGAATTAAAATAAGCAAATTATTTGTCAGACAACCGAGAGAAGCTCAAACAATAGAGATCAAGTATAATCGTAGGGATCTATTAACAAAGTGAAGAGATCTAGGTGATTTGTACCCGTATCATGGTTCTTGAATGCAACATTGTAAAGGATGAGTTCACGTGACCGATGCAGAGTACGAATTGTTTCCAAATAAAACAGCATTCGGGTAATGGCACACACACAGGAAATGGTTTGAGAGAGGAAGCTCTCTGTTTTAGGAAAGGAATTGGAGACCGCATGATTTGCCGTCAAACATATAAGTAGAGGGAAAAATGGTTAGCAAAGGCCAAAAAGACAAAAAGGCATTGTAGAAACTCGAAAGATGAGCTCGAACTCCTTCCATCCAACATATTGTCTTATATAACGAAAAATATATTCAGATGGGGCTCCGTTCCATTCACTTGGCAGCGGGGAGCGAAGCAAACATATTTAGAGCACGAAGTGGTTGGAAATGTCTTAAAGAACGACCTAAAGGTAGTATGAAGATGGGGCTCCCTTCCCCTGCATTCAAGCTTATCAAATGACCTAATAAACTTGTGAAATGTTAGGGGCATCGATACTATTCGAAAGTTTTCGTGACATGTCGGACACTCCGACACGTATCCGACACTCTTCGATACCTTCGAACACTCTCCGAAACCTGGTCAACTTTTTCAACACTCAAGTCAGAATTCCGACATGCAAATTTTCGACACATGATTATGATACACGGGATCAATTTTAAAAATTTTTAATAAATGAGGAGTCAAAATGTAAATATATGAAAAAATAATAAAATAATAAAAATAATAAATGGGGAAAAAAGAAATATTTAATTTTCTCTTCGACTCTCACTTCTGTGATACACAATTCACTCATTCAATTTTTTTCTCCTCTTTCAACACATTTGACTCGTGAGTTTAGAACATAAATTACTTTTTTTTTTTTAAAGTTTTATGGATTATTGGAATGGAGTTGAATTTATCAAATTGAAACAGTGAATTATATTAATAAATGATAGATTAATATTTTTAGTGTAAATTCATTCTATGCTTTTTTATTATTTATTTAATTGTGAATTTAAATCAAATTAATTTGATTAAAAATATAAAAATGATAAATATTTATAACGTGTCTCAACGTGTTAAAATTCTCTATTTTTTTAAAAAACGATGTGTCGGCATATCGTGTCATATCGTGTTGCACGTTGTGTGTCAGTGGTGATACTATTTAAGTGAAATGACCAATGGGATGCTTCCTCTTTAACTTAGTATTTATGGTCTAAGAGTCACAAGTGCCTATCTTCAATAATGCCCATAGTGGTCAAAAACAAATAAACCTTTATGAGCTCTCTACTTACTTTATCTTAAGTCATGATGATTTGTATTGCATTTTTTTTTTTTTTGATAACTCAGGGAATCCTGTAAGCCGACAGCTGGCGAGTAAATCCTGATAGAGTGACTGCAGGACCCACCACCACAGTACTCTAGTTTGTACTGCATTATTCAAGAAATAAAACTTGTAAAATAAAGATAATTTAGTTCCTCCAGGATCATGGGCATGGTATAGTGGAGAGGAAACAATGTCTATGTATTGTAAATTAAGTTTGATTGCAATCAATTGCAGTGAAATTCTTATAGTCAAAATCATGCCGTATGTGAAACATAAATAACATAGTAGATGAGAGAGAAGAGCGATACACCATAAATTTTTATATGAAAAACCCAAGATAGAAAAAACTCTTAGACATTGGTTCGAGAACTCTCCACTATAATCAATGGATTACAATTAACACTCTAACGGTGTTTCTCTCACAATAAATCCTCATAATTGTCTCAGAACACATCATCGCTTGACGAACTCTTAAGATCTCTCGTGTTTACACACTCTCACTTAAAAAACTCTTAAGAACTCTCGTTTTTACTCACGTTATTGAAGACTCTTATGATCTTTCTAGAGTGTTTCTCTAGTGTATTTAGAAACCTCCATCCAAGCTCTTCCATTTATAGTGGTAGACCTCCACCCAAATTAAGAATCCTCCCTAATTGATTTCGTAATAACCTCTCAATTGGAAATCTCCTTAATCGATTGAATTCCCTTAATTTGAGCAATTATCAGAATTAATTTTATCCTCAAATTCTTCCTAAATAAGACTCATTCTTATTTAAATTTCTTCCTTTTTAGCATCCTATCATAATAGGACTCCTTCCTATTAGGTATTATTGATGAGCAATCATCAGGATATCCCAAATCGACTCCTGAATATGTTGGGCTACGCTGCTCCAAACAAATCATCCCCCAGCCTATCATGGAGGGTTTTAAACTTTCTTATCACTTCAATAAGCTAGTTTCCTTCCTATAAAACTTTGGTTTCTCCGTAGGTAGAGACTTTATCAACATATCAGCATCATTTTTGTTCGTGTTGATCTTCTCAAGCTTCAATTACTTCTTTTCCAACACTTCTTGTATCCAATGATACCTAATATCAATATGCTTCATCATAAAATGAAATGTGGAATTTTTACTAAGATGAATAGCGCTTTGACTATCGCAATGCACAACATATTCATCTTGCTTGTGCTCCAATTTTTAGAAAAATCTCTTCGTCCACAACGTCTCTTTGCTAGTTCCGGTGGTAGCTATGTATTCAACCTCCATTGTAGATAATGCAATGCACTTTTCTAATCTCGATTGCTAAGAGACAGCTCCACCTACAAAAGTCATCAAATAATCAAATGCAAATCACCTAGAATCTACATCTCCCACCATGTCTGCATCAATGAACCCCTCAAGTATCGGTTTTCTATCACCAAAACACAAACACAAACTATATCTACCTTAACAATACTTAAGTATTTACTTGACAGCCTCTTAATGTTGTTTGCCGAGGTTTGACATGTATCGGCTAACAATTCCATTAGCAAACCTAGTATTTGTTTGTGTGCACATCATTACATGCATGAGAGTTCCAACAGTAAAGGCATAATAAATCTTCAACATCTCTTCCTTCTCCCTTTCACTTGAGGGACACACTGCCTTGTGCTAAGTTGAAAATGATTGGCTAAAAGTGAGCTAACTGCTTTGGTGTTGCTCATGTTGAATCTTTGCACAACTTTTTCTACATATCTCTCTTAGGATAACCATAACTACGAGCTTTGTCACTCGATGTCCTCATTCCAAGTATTTGTCTTGCCAGTCCAAGTTCTTTAACGGCAAATTCCTTGCTTAACTTATCATTGAGCTTCATAATTTTTCTGACATCATGCCCCACAAGTAACATATTATCAATATATAATAAAGGAATCAAAAAATCGCCGTCATTGAACTTCTTGATGAACACGCAATGATCTCCTGTCGTCTTCTTGTATTCATTCCTCTCCATAAATGAATCAAACTTTTTATACCATTGCCTTGGACCTTGTTCGAGCTCATAGAGGCTCTTCTTCAACCTACATAGAAGATTTTATTTACCTTTGATCACAAAACCTTCAAGCTGCTTCATATATATCTCCCCATCAAGATCACCATGTAAGAATACCATTTTCACATTGAATTGATTGACCTCCAAGTTCAAGGTTGTTGCCAAATCAAGAACTACTCGAATGGATGAAATCTTTACAACAGAAGAGAAAGTCTCCTCATAATCAACTCCATTTTTATGACCAACACCCTTCACCATCAATCTTGTTTTGTAATGTGGTTTGGGGTTGTTTTCTTTAATCTTCAACCTAGACACCAATTTGTTTTTGAGTGCTTTTTAGCCCTTTGGTAGCTTCACCAAATCATAGGTGTGATTATCATGTAAAGATTGGATCTTTTCTTGCATGGCTTTCATCTGTTCCTTTTTGTGGGTATCAATTTCCACTTACATCTTGGAAAGTCTCAGGTTCTCCCCCATCAGTGAAAAAAAATACTCATTTGGGGAGTATTTTCTACTTGGTTGCCTTTCTCTCGTTGATCTCATTGGTTATCCTTAAGGAAAATCATCAACATCAGTTGTTTCCTCCTCAACCTCGTCATCAACTACTGCATCTTCATCATATCCATTATTAGTCTTGGCCTCAACTCCTTCATTAGCCTCGTCATTAGCTGCCATCTCGGTTTGTGCTTGCTTAGCCGAATCAATCTCGACCTCTTTTTGTGCTCTCCCACCAATAGAATTTTATGATGAGCCTAAGGGCTCCAGGTCAACTAGCTCTTCCTCCACATTTTGAGCTTCTTCATGCTTATTGAGATCCTTGATAATTTGATCCTTAAAGAACACCATATCTCAATTGCAAAACACATTCTGGTGTATTTTGTGAGTTTATAGTTGTAAGAAACTTACAAAATCTCCATGTATAGCTTGTGTCCTTTTTTCATATACATCACAGTGACATGGTATTACAAAATGAATAGAATTGTAATTTGAAAATAGTTGAGATATGATGCTCTAAAAATCTTACTTACTAACATTGAATTTAAATCTAACCATCACTTAACTTATTTTCCTAAATTAATTTTAAATTTTATATCTAACTCTCTCCACATGTTTAAAAAAAAAAATCATTGGAATGCGTGTACTCTTTTTATAATATGGGGAAAAAAGCAATTTTATGCATGGATTTAAGAAATTAAATCTCAATCGGATCAATTCATATGTTATTATCGTGTGATGTGGCAAAATACATAATAAGCACACATGGTTGTTGTTCTTCAACAATGCACTAGGCATGAGCATCTTGTGACATTTTTTAGTAATGTACGAAGAAATCACCTAAGTAATTATGGTAAGCCAGTCCCCAAAGCATAACAATGGTGACAAAACTAGAGCATCATTAATCGGTTAGTTATCTTATTGAATTTGTTTTCTAGATAGGGGAAAAGTATTTAAAAAGTTCTAGATCTATTATATGGTACCAATTCAATCATAAACCTTTCGATTGAACTAATTTAGTTTTAAAGATTTTCATATTTATACCAATTCAGTCAATCTAACCAATTTAGGTCAAAAAATTATTGATGTGAACACAGGTCGTCCTATGTGTCACGATTGGTACTAACACGGGCAATTTTTTTTAATTTTTAAATATCTTTTTTCAATTTTTTATTAATTTGCTTTCTTTTTCCTTTTTTTCTTCTTATCTTTTTTTTTTTTTTTGTTTCCTTTCTCTCTTTTTTTTTCCTCATTAGTCTTTGCCAATCGCCAGCTACCGATGAGGGTGAAGACTTGAACATCATTGAAGGCCGACAAGGGGACCCTAGCTAAGGCCTCACCTAGCGTCGGCCTCTAGCAAGGGCTAGGCAAGGGTCCTCTCTTCGGATCCAGTAAGAAGCAGCCTCACTTAGCCAGCCTCACCTAGCTAAGGCCTCACCTAGCGTCGGCCTCTAGCGAGGGCTAGGCAAGGGTCCCCTCTTCGGATCCAGTAAGAAGCAGCCTCACTTAGCCATGGCTGAACCTAGCCCTAGTCAGCGGCTGGTGACCTCCACTAGTTGGTGACTAATACGGAAAAATGAAAAAAAAAAAAAGAGAAAGGAAAAAAAATAAAATAAAATTCTTACCAAAATAAAATAAAATAAAATAAAATAATTGAAATAGTATTTAGAAGTTAAATAATATGTTCACGTCAACGTGAGCAACGTCACATAAGATGATCACATTCACATATGGACTGAATTGGTATTAATCTAAAAATACTTACTACTAAATTGATCAAATTAAAAAGTTTCGACTGAATTGGTATCCTAATATAATAGGTTTGTAACTTTTTTATACTTTTCGCTTCTATACACCTTCCGGGGATTAGCTTCAGGCTCCATTCCACACTTAGAAAATTAAAATAAACTGCAAATTATAGAATTATGAGAGGGTGACGGTGCCCCTACTTTCCTCGCCAGAAACGGACCCACCACGGCCGCGAAATTACTTGTGGAATACTGGATGACTTGCCCATTAAGTTTTGAAAACAATTTGGAGGGAAAAAGTCTACATGGGTGGACCTCCTCTCCAGTCCGTCATCCCCAATGCTCTTTAATTTTTTAATTCTCAAAAAAGTAATTTTTTATTAACACATGCATAAATACTTTTAACTCCATCGCTCTCAAAGGATGTACAGAAATCATGATGTTTGTTTACATATACATTATTAGGTATCATCACAGCTACATAATAATATCTAGAGCTTGCTTACAGTAATTTTTAGCTTTTATTTTTCGCACATCTTGGGGAAATCTCCTTCAGCTTTTGTTAACCATAAACATCTAAAATTTCATAATAGATAAATATTGGCACGAATATGAATATTCATAAGTAAAATTTTGTAATCTTTTAAAATTTAAATAATATATTATAATTAACAGAAAAATACAAAAGTTACTTTTAACTTTTGATTAGTCTAGACAAATAATCATAGTTTGAATTGGCATATCAATCAATTAATATAATTTAAATTAAATGTAATTTGCATCACGAAATCAAAGACACTTGTAGCCAGCACTCTGGATGCGATCAATATATGTTTCACATTAAAAAAAAAAAAGGCGGTGTATTGCTATTGAGACCTGAGAGGACATGTGCATCAACATCATGTGCGTGCATATATATTGTCTGGCTTCCATTGTCAAATTAATTAAGGTAAGCAAAATTTTATAGAAAATACGTTTGGATTCCTCATGCCTCCACAAGTCCACCCGATTGTCATGGAGTCTTGAAAGAAATTTGTGGTGGACACGTCTCCGTCATTCTCAAAAAGTGTTAAAAAAAAATAACAAAGAAAGAGGAGGAGACAGTTACTATGGCAGCGTTCGCTATTATAAAATATGGATGCATCGAGATGTAAATTTAATATTTACTATTTTTATTAATTCAGTTCTAAATTTTTTAATTATATTAATTGAGCCTTAAATCACATGAACCACAGGACATGACGATCTTTGAACTCACGATGAACATGAATGGGATTACCAACATAAGGATGCAAAGGTTGTTAGGGCGGGACCGATAGGCGATAAGTGCTTTACCTGGTGCACTAATACAATAATGGCTAGGCAATGTCGACCAGGCTGGTGTCGTCTCTGATGGATGGCTTGAAGGGAGGACTCCTCCATGAAATCAAGATGCCGGCTATACATTGCACCAATTTGAGCCCCATGCTCTACTTCTATTTCTGAAATTATATTCGGCAAAATATTTGTTAGACAACCCCTTTCACGAAAACTGAAACAATAAGTGTTGCCTTCGGACAATTGTGCTTGATATTTTTTGATTAACAAATAGGTTAAAAAAAATCCATGTACAGCATCCTAATAGAATTTGGATAATTCAAGTCAACAAAGTCCATGGCTTACTTTCCCTTTCCATTTACCTCTACCGACTCCGGTGGTTAGAAGAAAATTGCGTTGTATTTTTTGCTTTCCCAATCATCGGTTATTTTAACCACTTCAATGTGGGTGGATTTTATTTGACTAACTCAAATTCAAGACATATTTTGAACCCGAAGTAACAAAACACCATTCACGGAATGGAAAACGGACGGAGTACATGATCGGAGATGGGAGTTGTTCTTTCTTTCAGGAAAATAGCGAAGATAGAGAGAGAGAGAGAACACCACGAGGGTTTCTCTCTTCCTCTCTCTGTCTTCTTTTGCAGGACTTGTGATTCGGAGCTAATGACTGGATGCATCGTCTCAGGATTATAGCTTTACACGGGCATTCTAGGAAAAAGATCACCAAAAATCCCAAACTTTACCTTAAGTGACAGATTTACCCCAAACTTTTTTTTGTGACACGAAAAACCCCAAACTTTACAAACTGTGACACATTTACCCCACTAAGGGCATTTTCGTCTTATTCTTTCTGTTTTTTCTTTTACTTCTTTTTTTTTATTTTTTTCTTCTTCTCTCCACCGCCCCGGCGGAGGGAAGCCGGCACCGGCGAGGGCTACCCTCGCCGGACGCCGGCGAGGGTCGCCCTCGCCTGGGCCGACGCCGGCGAGGGGTGCCCTCGCCCGACGCAGGCGAGGGCAGCCCTCGTCGGCGTCAGGCGAGGGTTGCCCTCGCCTGGGCCGACGCCGGCGAGGGCCTCCCCGACGAGGGTCGCCCTCACCTGGGCCTACGTCGGCGAGGGGTGCCCTCGCTCGACGCAGGCCCTCATCGGCGTCGGGCGAGGGCGGCCCTAGCCCGAAGCCGGCGAGGGCCTCCCTAGCGAGGGTCGCCCGAAGCCGGCGAGGGCCTCCCTAGCGAGGGTCGCCCTCGCCTGGGCCGACGCCGATGAGGGGTGACCTCGCCCGACACAGGCAAGGGCGACCCTCGTCGGCGTCGGGCGAGGGCCTCCCCGGCGAGGGTCGCCCTCGCCTGGGCCGACGCCAGCGAGGGGTGCCCTCGCCAGATCTGGCGAGGGCGGCCCTCGCCCAAAGCCGGCAAGGGCACCCCTCGCCGGCGTCCCGCGAGGGCTGCCCTCGCCCGACGCCGACGAGGCCGACCTCGCCCGACGCCGGCGAGGGCCTCCCTCGCCGGACGCCAGCCTCCCTCCGCCGGAGCCGGCGGAGGGAAGAAAGAAGAAAAAGAAAAAAAGAAAAAAAAATTAAAAGTAAAAAGACAAAAATATCCCTATGATTTAGGGTAAATATGTCACAAAAATGAAAATTCAAGGTTTTTTGTATCACAAATGAAAGTTCGGGGTAAATGTGTCACGGTTAGCAAACTTCAGGGTTTTTCATGTCACAAAAAAAGGTTTGGGGTAAATTTGTCACTTTTAGTAAAGTTTAGGGTTTTTGGTGGTTTTTTCCCGGCATTCTAATAAGTGGGACTGTAAAGTGGGACCCATAGTCGTAAGCTGCTGGCCCGATTTCAGGGTGGACGCGCTAATATAATAATCGATAATTAATCCTGATTGGGATATAATTGCTTCTATTCTATTATTTTCGATTATAGAAAAATGAACGAAATTGTGGCAAGCGTGTCGAGTTTGGAAGAATAACAAAAAAAAAAGAGTTATTAAATATATTGAAATTGTGTCAGTTATGTTATAAACTTTTTTTGGACCAATTGAATCACAAATCCTTTGTATTTGTGTCAATTCAGTCCATCCGGTTAATTTTGGTTGGAAAATCACCGACGTAAACATGAGTCATCTTATGTGACATGATCGATGTTGACGTTGATATTATTTTAATAAATTTTAACAAAATTTGGAATTTTTTTATATTTTTTCTCTTTCTTTTTCTTTAGTGTTTCTTTTTTTTTTTTTCCCTAGACTTATGGGCAGGACACTCTAGTCAAATCTGGTTAGGAAAGTCACTGACGTAAACGCCCACCATTCTACGAGACATAACCGGCACTGAGTTGATATTATTTTAATATATTTTAATAAAACTTTGAATTTTTTATAACTTTTTTCTTTTATCTTTGATTTTCTTTTCTTTACTTTTTCTTTTTTTCTCCATACTTATGGGCGGGCTGCCCTTGCCAAATCTAGCCTAGAAATTCACTAACATGAACACTTGGTTATCCTATTTGATATGACCGGCGGTAATGTGAATATTTTGTAATATATTATAGTAAAATTTTGAATTTTTATAATTTTTTCCTTAGTTTTTCTTTTTTTTCCCTAGACTTATGGGCGGGATGCCCTCGCCAAATCTGGCTAGGTGAGGGTGCCACAACCCTCGCATGATCTAGTTGCGCAAGGCCGTCACAGCCCTTGCCTAGGGCCATGCCACGACACACTCGTCCCATGCTAAAAGGAAGAAAATAAAGAAAAACTAAAGAAAATAAAAGAAAAAAGAAAAAATTATGACAAAATTAAAAATTATTAAAATATCATTTAAAAAAGTCCATGACAACGCCTGTAGTGTTACGTAGAGCGGCCAGCATGTCTAAGTTAGTCATTTTCCAATAAAATTGGTTGAATTGACTGAATTAACATAAATGCAAAAGATTTATAATTCAATTGGTAAAGAAAAAAGATTTAGAACTGAATTATCCCAATTGTAATAAGTTTAAATTTTTTTTGGTAATTTTCCGTAAGCATGATTCTAATGCAAGATCCAAAAATGCAAAATACAATGTGAATTATCATGTTCAAGGATAGTAAGAATAAATTTTTGGTGCAGCCAAATGTCAAAAAAAAAAAAAAAGTTTTCTTGGAAGAATACACAATAACTAAGGGGGTGCATGATAACTGCTTATTTCTATTCCAGACACAATTTTTCTATTCCAGACCTGTTTCTGGAATAGAAATCCATTTGATAAACTTATTCCGTTTTTCTATTTCTAGAATAGATTTCTATTCCAGAAATAGGTTTGGAATAGAAATCAAAAGTAGAAATTTTCTACTTCTCTATTTCTGGAACAGAAATGAAAAATAAAAAAATTTCTCATCGTTCGTCAACTGGTCCTTCATCTGTTGTCGCCAACCACCGTCCGTTGGTCGCGACAGTCAATCGGCGGCCCCCGCCGTCACCGTCGCCGCCGCTAGTTGCTACCACCGCCGGTTGCCTCCGCCGCCACCAGTTGCCGCTGCCACCGGTTGCCCGTCGCCGCCACCGGCTGCCGTCATCCGTCACCGCTATCCGCCGGTCTGCTGCGTCTGAAAGGAAGAAATTTTGTGTCTTTATCAAATGAATTTATAGTTTTAGAGTAGAAATTTTGTGTCGTTATCAAACAGTTATTTTTACTTAGAAATAAAAATAGAAAAATCTATTTCTATTCAAGAAACTATTTCTCGGAACAAAATAATTGTCATGCGCGCCTAAGCTAAAAAAGGGAAGCCACGCCACTGAAGATATTAAGGCACTTACAGGAGGGCAATCACCTACGGATCCATGATTGATCAAGCCAATCAAGACTCCTATTTGTCCAAGCATTTCTGAGGAGGAAAAGCAAGTGAGACTTTCGAATAATGAAATCACAATTAATATGAATCTCTTAATGGTGATAGAATTTTTGCACCCTGTAATACATTGTTTGTTCCATGGAAAGTAAATTATTTAAAAAATATTTTTTTTCAAAATGATTGTTTGTATAATTTGAAAAATAATTCTTAATTTTTTAATTATGAAATTATTTTTCTGAATTTAAAAATTAATTTTCCATTGACCAGGAAAAATTTTCTATTGATTTGTTTTTCTAAGCAATCCAAACGTTGGAAATAAGAAAAAAGTTATTTCAAAAAATAAATTTCGCAAAGTAGATGGAGCCTACAATCATTAAACTTTTCAAATATGCATAGGAAAAAAAGGATAGAGATCCTCTATCCTGAACGATGTTTCCATTGACATCTCAATCAATTCTTAACAATGCTATATGTAAATGAGGCATGCATCAATGATTTTACGTGCATCAATGATCGAGACATGGTGAGATACTTATAATCCGTGAGAGCATTTTGTAGAATAAAGAATTTGCGTCCAAATGCAAGCTGGCATTTCTCTCTCTTTTCAAAACCAAAAAAAGAGTCCACATTCGAAAGGGATGAAGAAGCCCTGGAAGCTAGAAACCTTGGACCTTTGATTGAAGGAAGGGATGAAGCAAGAGAGAAAGAGGGGGTTTTATTTATTAAGAATAGGGCATGCTAAATACATTGAGTGTCAACATGTGAGACGGAACACTAGGGGCCTATTTGATAATCATTCTATTCCAGAAAATAATTTCTCTTCAAAATTCTGTTCTTAGATGAGTTTCTATATGGTAACTATCTAAAATTTCTATTCTCGAGATAGAATTACGTTTGGTAGGACCTCAAATCCTCTTATGATTTAGAAATTCTTTTAATTTTTTTAATAATTTAATTACATTTTTCGTTTTTTTTTTCCTTTTTCTCTTCTCCTTCATCCTTTGGTCGGCAACCTTGTCAAAGCGTTGCTGACCCCTGCCGAGCCTCCCCGACGATTGGGAGAGGCTTAGCGATGAAGCTCTACCTCGCCCAAATCTGGCGAGCCAAGCTCAACCAATCGCTAGCAAGACTCAACCTCACTAGGCCTCGTAGCCTCACCATGGCCAAGCGATGCTGCCCTCGTGGTGGTTTGGCAAGCTTTGCTCAACCACTAGGGAGGCATGGCCTCGCTAGGGGCGAGCAATGCTCCGACGAGATCGTTGGCCTCGTTGTCAGCCTAGTCAAGGTCAGCGATCAACCAAAGGATGAAGGAGAAGAAGAAAAGGAAAAAAGAAAAGAAGAAAAGAAATGAGGAAACAAAGAGGAAATGGACTTGATTCTGGAACTGTTCTCGGGAATAAATAATCAAAAAAAATTTACATCTTGATTCTGCTCCAAATCTATTCTTTGGAACAAAAAAGTTACTAAACGGATTTTTTTTTCTTTTTTTATTCCAGGGAATAAAAGAATAGAATAAGACACTATTGTACCATGAGTCCAAGGTTAAGTGGCGTGCTAGCCCAAGAATGGGGGCAGGGACCTTGGAGGATGAGTGATGTAAATGCTTACATCAGCTACACTAACCATTTCTCTAAAGTTGGCTCAGCTTGCCACTTGGAGATCGTTTTGAGATTAGAAGCGATCAGTTCCTGGTTCGATCCGATTCTAAGGTGAAACTAGGAACCAAACCAAGGACCATTGATCTAATCCAATGAAACCGATCACTTTTTTGTCTCACTACTTGATGTCTTCTATTAGGAAGAAATTAAAATAAAAAAAAAAAAAAAAAAAAAAAGCCGGTCACTTTTATTTTTTAAGAAATTAAAAAGAAAAAGAAGATTAGTGTAGATCTGGAGACTTTCGAATAGGTCAACCTTTCAAATTACTGTTGAATCCATGGGTAGGCAAGAGACGACCTAGCAAACCAAAACATTTTAGTAGCTAGAGGAAAAGAAAGTTGCCTTTTGAAACTAAGAACTGGATCGCCCAGATACTAATTGCAATTTTAGAAATCGGGAACCGGATCAACATTTTAGAAAACCGAATCCAATTAGCTGATTTAGCCCAATTTGGGCCATTAGTTTTGCACCGCCCTAATTGTCATGGGGTAGAGAAAAGTGTCGAAAAAAGTCATAAACTTTTCGCGTTTGTGATAATTTAGTCCTAAACTTTTTGATTTGATATCAATTTAGTCATAAACCTTTTGATTTTGTGTCAATTCAGTCATTCGGCTAATTTTGACTAGATATTTCTCACATGGACGCTGGTCGGCTGACGTGTAATATTTTAATATTTCTTTTGAATATTTCTTTTTCTTTTTCTTTTTCTTTTTTTCTTTTTTCCCCCTCCTCTTCCTCTTTTCTCTAGCTGTTCACCAGACCTCAATGATCGGCAGGTTGCATCCACGAGGGCTCAAGCCCTCACCAATGGTTGTCAAGGCTCAACCTCACTGAATCTAGCAAGGTCGATCCTCGCCCACCCAGCGTGAGGCCACCCTTGCGGCCTTAAGCCTGCCTTGCTAGAGGTTAGGCAAGGCTCGACCTCATTGGGTCAAGCCTTGCTTGCCCAACGTGAGGTTGCCCTCGCTACCGTTGGCGAGAGCTTGAGCCTCGCCAGCCTTGCCTTTGGCAAATTGCCGAGGTCCTGCAACTGGCTAGAGGAAGAAGGAGAAGGAAAAAAAGAAAATAAAAGAAAAAGGAAAGGACAAAAAAGAAGAAGCTTACCTCCAACCACCGAGATCCGCTGGATTGTTGTTCGCCATTAACCTTCTGAGTTGCCTCCCGGAGAGAAGAAGAAGAAGAAGAAATGTTGAAAATATTGATTCACCTGGGACGAGAGAGAGAGGGGGGATCAAGAGGCGAAGATAGGGGGTTGAAATATGCAGAAGGACCAAAAAAATTCGCGGGGTGTTTGCCGTCCATTCGCGATTGAAATGTGCGGAAGGACCAAAAAAATTCGCGGGGTGTTTGCCGTCCATTCGCGATTGAATGTGCCATTTCATGCTCGTCCCAGGTGAATCAATATTTTCAACATTTCTTATTCTTCTTCTCTCCGGGAGGCAACTCAGGTTCATGCTTGGCACATTTCAATCGCGAATGGACGGCAAACACCCCGCGAATTTTTTTGGTCCTTCTGCATATTTCAACCCCCTATCTTCGCCTCTTGATCCCCCCTCTCTCTCGTCCCAGGTGAATCAATATTTTCAACATTTCTTCTTCTTCTTCTCTCCGGGAGGCAACTCAGAAGGTTAATGGCGAACAACAATCCAGCGGATCTCGGTGGTTGGAGGTAAGCTCCTTCAATAAGTTGGAGAAATGCAACTTAAATCATGCCAAGATCTTGATTTCCTTTCCCGTTCCTATATCTGATCATGTCCACTGATTGCTGGTTTGTTGGGAAAAAACCTGCGTCCTACGTAGATCAGTTTAACTTGTTGAGGCATTATGATCTTGTATGTTATGGCACTTAAGAGCTCAACTCTACTAGGACTAGAGTACAAGCCACTCGAGTCTCAAGGAGAGGCCAGGAAACGAGACTTGGTTAATTTTCGGACCGAAACTCAGGTTCATGCTTGGCACAAGACTGACACCGAGCTTGTATCCAAGTCTCGGTTAGCTTGAGACTCGGTTTCTACTTGAATCTTCTACCCGAGACTGAGCTTCAGCATAAGTCTTACCTGATTGTTTATTCACTCTGTTTCTGGGAGGGAAAATTCTTTAACATTGATGAAGAGACGAGGCTATATATACACTCTGTTTCTTTCTTTTGTCAATGGAAACTCATCTTAAGAACAACGTATTAATTGAAAGTCTTTTTAACTTTTCCTTCTCGATGAAAGCTTCAGTGACCTCATAACTATCTGAGGTGTAGAACTGAGAAAGCAAGACTTGGGAGGAAGCTACTCGAGTGGCAAGTAGAAACTAGAAAAAGAGACTTGGCTACATTCTCGGACTGAAACTCGCGCTCATGCTCGGTACAAGACAGACCACTGAGCTTGTACCTGATCTCATCTCGGGTAGCTTGACACTCCGTTTCTACTTGAGTCTTCTACTTGAGTATCCAAGACTCGGTTTCCCGGTTCTAGCCAAGACTTGGCTTCTACCCAGTAATTACGGGCCTTTTGTCGGGAGGGAAAATTTTGTCACATCGATGAAGAGACGCGACTGTATATACACATTGTTTCCTTCTTTCGTCAACAGAAACTCATATTGAGAACACGTTAACCGAAAGTCTTATTTGCTTTCCTCCTAAGACAATGTAAGACCTGCAATTAGCTTTACTCTGTTTCTACCTGATAAGCATGGGGGATTAACCGTGCGTATGGGTGATCTTGTTTTGTGAATAAGTGTTGTAAGAGAAGGTTGGGAAAGATTTGTAGGCCTTAAGGAGTATTTCCTGGTACTCCGGCGTTCCATTTTGTTGAAAGGAAAGAGTTTTCACGAGCTCTATTAGCCATGGATCACTAGATGGGTTAAATACATGTGGTACATGCAGAGGCTAGACTCCTGCAATTCATATTAACAACTGGTTTGCTAATTTTGTTTCCAAGGCGTGGAGTAGCGCTTGCAGATCGAATCGCTCCACGTACCCGACGTCTTCGTTCCTTGGTGGGGTTCCTGGATCAAGTCATCGAGTTGATGGGTGTTCCAGCCAACGATACCTGTGCAAAAATCATGCGGATCTATGGACTACTCAAACTCGTCGAGATGGGAGGGCAAGTTATGATGGATCCAAGGTTTCGACTTGTTGCTGCTCTCATCGATGCTGGGCTTGAAAGTGTCAAATGTGGTCTGTTAATGTACATCTTGCTAAGTGACAAGCCTTGGCCGATTGCCGTTCTTTATATCCTGATGGCATTCGCATTCATCGCGAATTAGAGAATGGGGACAGTTTTTGGTACTGTCCCCAATATGTTATGATTTACTCTTTGCGAAGTTGTTTTGGATATTCGAACATGACCTTGTGTTGTACTAATATTAGTTTGAATACTTTCTACATCATGAAAGATAAACTGCATATTTATGTTAAAGAGGCTATTTTCTTTTTCCATATTCTATTTATTCATTCTCTCCTATGTGACCTTCTAAAAAGGGTATTTATGCTCATAATGTCCTCAATATAAAGTTCGTAAAGGAACATTACCACATGACATACTCTTCCCTTGTCTTATTGGGACCCTCCGATAACTAGTACAAGCAAGTATAGATAATATGTCATAAAACTAATTCATGATCCCTTATTCTTGTGCCAAAGATCTTATCTTTCCCGAAGGAACTGGACATAGGCCCCTTCCCTTCTCTTTTGGATGAATGATCCTACTCTTTTTCTATTTTTGTTAATATATCCAGGTTTTTATTTTCGAGAGATGCCAGTGACTCCAACTCTCAGAGCAAACAATGGAATTAGGGACATATTCGATGCGTATAAATCTATCGAAGAGTAAGATTTATATTTGATAATCATTGATTTTTTTTTTCTTGGACGTCGATTCTTCGTCCCCAAGACCATGAGCGTCCTTAACATATCTCCCTCCGCGAAAGTGATTTTGGTCCTTTTGCGGGGTGTTTTTGGTCCTTTCGCGATTGAAATGTGCGAAAGGATCAAAAACACCCCGCGGAATCCCTCCGCGAAAGTGTTTTTGGTCCTTTCGCGGGGTGTTTTTGGTCCTTTCGCGATTGAAATGTGCGAGAGGACCGAAAACACCCCGCGGAATCCCTCCGCGAAGCAGCAGAGTTAGCCTGGTCTCCATGCTCAGGCCTCAATGCTGCTCTTAAGAGCTACGAACGCCAACGAGGCGGCGCAGAGCGTCGATTCGGGCACCATCGATGGTGGCTGGAGGAGGGAGGAGGAGGCGGCTGGAGGAGGGTGGAGCTCGTCCAGGTCAACGATGATTCACGATAGGGTTTCCTTTCCAACACATGAAGCTAATAATGTGTTCAGGGCCAAACAATATTTCGACCCTAATCCGACTCAAAACATGATTGTTTTCTTATTTCATAATAATTACCTAAACAATTTTAGGACCCGAAACATGTACTCAACTTGTTTCGTGTTTGGTTCGTGTTTGGGTCATGTTTGGATCAAGTCAAGTTGGGTCAGGTTTTTGGACATCCCTACTTCTCATGGTCCCCATTTGAGACTTCATCTCTTGGACCCTTAAAGTTGAACAGAGGTAGTAGTGGCTTTAACAGCCAAGCCAAAACGACCATAACTTGGAGCGACTTCTTTTTCCTAAATCTCAACGGTTCACGCACGAGATTCGAGCCCATCTCCCAAAAAATCTATGTTCTCCCACTGATTTTACAAATAAAAAAATAGGGTAATTCTAGCAAGACGGTCTAACCATCTCACGGTCAAAGGATAGCCACAAAAGTTTTCTTTTTCCGACACAAGCGTGAGGAAATTGCCAAGCGAAGCACAAATCTTTCTCCTTCTCTTGGAAAATGTGTGGTGGAGGGTTCACTGTTTGCTTTCTTAGCTAATCATTTCCCTAAAAAAATATGCATAATCTTAGTCGTTAACATCTAACATGATTCTTTTTCAAATTCTCTGAATCGACAGCTTATACTACGAAAAGTCAAAAAATGCCCCCCCGATTCATCACACCTTCTTCCCTCTTCTATGCTTTGACCCAATCAAAGCTTGGGATGAGGAATTTGGTCTTTCCAACAGAAAATAGAATTGAACGCTATAAAAGGAGAGAGAGATTCATTCAACGGATAAATAGAACTTCAATCTCACTTTGGTTTAAAATAATTAACTTGACAAGTTAATTGCGTTGCGGAAATGATGCAATCTCATCCTGACAAAAGCCTAAGATATGAGAAAGAACAGATTAAGAAAGGATCCAAGAAATGATCTAATTCCCAATATCCAATCTAAAAACCAATAATTCCCAATATCTATCACCTGCCTCTCCCACATCAACAACGACTTTGCCCTTCAAGCTTCTCCTTCCCAGATGATTCCATCGATTTCTTCCCCCATAGCTCCGGCGTGTCGCCACTAAACCCCATGTCGATCATCATTCCTCAGCTTCATCCATCGAGTGAAATAGCTACAGCAGTTGCTGCTCCGTGTGCTCTGCCGAATGATGCTCAGTTTAGATGGTTATGATGCTGTGTTAGGTATTGGCTCATTTCGCTGCATACAACATTCGATTGAGAAATTCATGTCAAAATTAGTTGGAATAACTAAATTGATACTAGATCAAAAAGTTTATAATTAAATTGACACAAATATAATAGGTTTAAGACTTTTTTGACATTTTTTTTGCCTGTTTTCAAATTAAGTGTATTAATATAATGCTGTTAATTGATTATGATTTAAATAACAAGAAGAAAGGGAATTACTCACAAGGAAAACACAATGGCTGAGCCAAAAAAAAAGAAGTCAGCTGGGAAGAAAGTGGCCCCGCTCATGACCCGTGGCGACTGGCAAGGAATGTGCCACCTGCACCCTCTCCTAATGCAGGTTTGCCTTTTGACTACGGGGATCATGCAAATAAAGTTTATTGCAAGTAATATGAGTTTCTCTTAACAAAAGGAACAAATAAAAGACTTAAAGAAGAACATATTTCATTTTTGGAAGCACTTGAGAAGTGTGCTTAACAAACGAGCCATGGACATATTTCTAGAAAATTTAAGATTTTGCGAAACATCTACCATAAAATGAATACATTATTGATTTAAATTCCTAATACGAAGCAAAGAGTGCCGCTCAAATTGCTAAAATGAATAACCAACGTCATGATTTCATGGAGGAGTCCTTACTTTGTGCCATTAGGGACTTGTATTCCCATAGCGGTCCGACCAACATTGCCAAAACACTTGCCATAAGTACACCGTGGTCAAAATCGCACGGCAAAATTGAGATTGGAAATATTTGGACCTGGGTTTTGACTTTTTCTTCTGGTGAGGGTGGCCTTTTTTCGTACTATTTAGAGAGATATTTTAGATATTCACTTACAATTTATCATATCACTGTAATTCAAATTTCATAAATTAGTTTTAGTATCTTGAGTATTACCTTTTCTTTACTCAGCATTTTTTTAATTGATATAAAAAAACTAGTTGCATGGCTTGCGAGTTTACCACTAACTAATAGGCTAATGTCTTAATTCCAACGAAAAAGGAATGATGATCTTTGAGAAAATAATTCATAAAAGTATTGGAAAAGTATCATGGAAAACTTATAAAAATGATATATTACCACTACTCAATTTGATCATCATACTTTTATTTTGTAATGGAATGAGTTCATAAATTAATCTCTAGTTATTGGGAAAATTTTATGTAGTTGATCAATTATTGACACAATATACCGACTAAGCACCGGAGGTATACAACTGGGCCAACGTGAAATAAAAAAATATTATTCAAAAAAATTACAAAACAGTTTATATATAATTGTCGATGTTAATTTTGGATGTTGTGTTGCTAAAACAAATGATCGAATAATAAAATAGATAGAACAGGTAAATAAATCGGACGCCAAATTTATGTGGTTTGATCAATGTAATCAACATCCATGGGGAAGTAAAGAATTCATCTATAAATCAAGTGATATGACAGAACTTACAACCACTTGAGTCACTCAAATCCCAATCCCTAATTACAATTCAATACCTCACACAATATTTAAATCAATGATTTCTTCCGAAATAATTTTTTAATCTCATAAATGAATTACAATAATTTTAGCACAAATTTTTATTGGCTTTAACAGTTGAATTCTTAGATTAATTTCAGGAAGTACCGAAGCACGAATGGCACGAAGAAGTCTTCACTTTAACCGCAGCGTGCATGCTCTCTCGCGCCAAAAGAGCCCAAAGCAAAATTAGCATAACCCTCCTTGAAGGAAGCTTCAAGACGGAAAGGAAGGTCTGAAATGAAGGCCTGTGGTCACCTTTCCTTTTTAATTTTCCTTCGCTGATCTTGTGGAAGCTAATTCGTGAGTCCTTTCCCCTTTCTTTTCGATTTTCACGACAGAACGGAAGTACTTCATTTTCACATGACTGGTAAATTTGACCACTTCACTTCCGGCCTAATTTTATTCAATGGGCTCAAACTAAAAACATAATTTTATTTTATTATAGATTTAATCCTTATCCCGACTTCTAATCCAATTCTAAATATTATTGCTGAACGAGTCTCAAATCACTATGCTAGTTCACACAATTTAAAGAAGTTATCAAAGACGATCGGCATAAAAAAACTTGCACATGCAATTCCAGTCGGGCTCTCCTTAGATATCTAATAGTACCGCTTCCGCTCGTGGATTAGCACACTTGTCTTGACTAGTGCCCATTGAGCCTATACTTGTAATGCTTCCCCTAGTTCAAATGGACCAAAATACTTGAGAGTTATTGCGGTTAGACGCCACCGGGTCATTGGTCAAGGTTTCCTGAGGAGCAGGCCATGTGTCGGTTTTTTATTGGCTCTCTGCCGTCTTATAACTAGATTAAAGAATCACCAAGACTATCAAAATCAAATCGTCGGTTCAGCGGAGCCAGGCTCGCGTCTCCGGGCTCTTTCATTATTCTTTTAATTATCTTTTAACGTTTCTAATATTATATTTTATTTATATTTTTTCCGATTACATGAATAATGATGTAGTAAGAATATTGCACTTTGCATATGTAATTAGTATTTGACAATATATCTATTGCGATAAAAAATTCGTTGCACTATGAAACCATAAATTTATCTATCGTGTATTGATACTCCATGAAGCCTTTGATGTATGGGAAAGTAGCAGTAAAAAATCATCAAATTCCCTGTTCGCCCTTATCTCTCTCTCTCTCTCCTTTTTCCTAAGTTCTTTTCATTTATCAATAATAAGAAAAACATGTACCTTTTTGTCTTGTTGATTAATCCTTTAAAAAGGAGGAAAAATCAGTAAGATAAAGAAAGATATGAAGGTTTGTTCTTTCCCTTTTAGAGTTCCCATTATTATTTTTATGAAATTCCAGTGCTCCTAAAAACTCAAAATGTATATTCTTTCATAATGAAAGGGAAAAAAAAAGAATTCAAGCAGAATTGATTGAAATAATTGGATATTTAATTATTTGAATGGACCTACATAGTTTATAGAAGGTATATACAACGCAAGAGTATTTTTCCATCACTCCAAACAAATTAACATTAAATTAAGTGGCAATTGAAGAATTCTAATAATCGCAAATGTTATCTATAATAGATAATTTCTGTAAATGTCAAGGCATGCAAAAAAAAAAAAAAAAAAACTGTTTATTATTTTTTTTTTTGATGTGTCAAACTATATAACAAGTTATTTTTCCACGACAAAACAAGGGTGCCCACTAGTTTTGCACTATTATTACATATTAATGCCGCATAACAATCCGTAGCCCCTACTTCACATTTTTCGTTAGGATTTGGATGAAGAAATATTTGTCCTAAAATAAAAATTGAAGATTAGTTCACTGACAAAATACATGTAAAAAAATAAAGTAGGAGGATCAAAATTGAATAGAAATACTCGTACATGAATCATTTTTTTGATTTCCCTTCGAGTTATAAGTTGTGATTTAGGCATCAATGCTATCAGATGATAAATCTTAAAAACCTAAAATACTTTCTTTTGTAAACATAAGTAATATAATCATATTTTTGGGGGCAAAAAAATGATAATTAATGTGTTACATCATAAATTCTCTGATCCAAAGAACAAAAGCGTCATCTTCTTCCAATCCTACCAATTTTTCAGTGACCTCCTCATAAAATAGTTCACCCTTAGTAGCAACGCCTTGAAGACCTCGGCTCGCTCCATCACTTGCCTCTCTTGCGTACCTTGCCATTCAAGCTTCTCCTCCCCAAGTGATTTAATTATTAGCTCTGACCATTACCAAGGCACACGGCCAATAGAGGAAGAAGGTGGAAGGAAAATAAAGAAAAGAGAAAAGAAAAAAAAGGTTTAAAGACGGAAAAGGAAAAGAATAAAGAAAATAATAAAAATAATAAATTGAGTAAGACAAGATGCAAGTGGGAATTTCTTGGGATTGGCTTTGGCTTCTCGTGGTTCCTGTTTGAAACTTCGTCTCTTGGATCCATAAGATCCATAAAGTTGAACAAAGGTAGTTGATTTGACAGCTAAGCCAAAACGATCATAACTTGGAACGACTTCCTTCCCTAAATCCCAATGGTTTGAGCCAATCTCCCAGAAAATCTCTGTTCTCCCATTATTTTTACATATAAAAAGTGCTTATAATCTTTGTCATCAACATCTAACGATGATTCTTTTTCAAATTCTCTAATCTACAGCCTTATACCACAAAAAGACAACAATCACCCCCCCCCAAAAAAAAACACCTAGAGGTTTGATTCATCACACCTCTTCCTTCCGTCTTCTCTACTTCAACCCAATCAAAGCCTGAGACGAGGAATTTGGTCTTTCCAACAGAAAATAGAATTGAATGCTATAAAAAGAGAAAAAGATTCATTCAACAAATAAATAGAACTTCAAAAGAAGTGTCAGTTTCAATTATGCTACTGATTAAATTTTGTTCAAATAATCTCACTCTGGTACACAATAATTAACTTGACATGTTAATTGCGTCGTGGAAATAACGCAATCTCATATTGACAAAATCCCTAAAATCTGAGAAAGAACATATTAAGAAAGGATCCAAGAAATGCTCTAATTCCCAATTTTCAATTTAAAAGCCGGTAATTTCGCATGTCCACATAGAGTTTTCAATTAAAATATCAATATCTAGTCATATTTTAAAAAATAATCTTTGATTTTTTAAATATGAAATCATTTTCCTTAATTTAAACATTAATTTTCCATTGGTTAGGAAAAAAATTTCAGTGATTCATTTTCCTAAGCAATTCAAATGCTGAAATAAGGAAAATTTTATTTTAGAAAATAAATTTTACGAAACAAATAGAACTTAATATTATGAAACTTTTCAAATATGCATAGAAAAAGACGATGGAGATCATCTATCCCGAATGGTGTTTCCATTGAGATCTCAATTAATTCTTAACAATGATGCATGTAAATGAGGCATGCATCAACGATTGAGATGTGTTGAAATACGTTGAGATACTTAGAATTCGTGGGAGTATTTTATGGGATAAAAAATTCACGTCCAAATGCAAGTCGGCAATTCTTCTTCTCGAAGTGGGATAAAGAATCCACGTTCGAAAGCGACGAAGAAACCCCGGAAGCTAGAAACGTTGGACCTTTGATTGAACAAAGGGATGAATGAAGCAAGAGAGAAGGAGGGGGTTTTATTTATTGAGGATTGGGTGCGCCAAGAGTGTCGACATGCGGGACAGGATATAGGAAGAATGGTGTTGAAGGTTGTACCACGTGTCCTAGATTGAGTGGCCTGCCAACCCAGCAGCGGGAACAGGGAGCTTGGAGCGTTGGAAATGTAAGCGCTTACATCTCGCGCGCCCTGAGTGGCTGTCTGGTGCCCTTTTTGTCTGCTCTTCCTATGCGAACCGCACAAATGTTGCGAGCTACCTGCTCGTAAAACGTTATAGATTCATGAATAAAGCAAAGCATAGTACGACGTAATATTTTTTTCACGATCATCAATCAAATATCAGAATGATTTATATTTATTTCTTTGTTGACTGGATCACATTTTATCTGGGATGTTTCATGTGTTATAATTTATAGCCGCCTTTCGTCAAGTATAAGTTATAGTTAAAATTAGCTTGGGCTGAAAGTTTATTTTCAATAAAAGAATTTGGTTTACTCATTTTGATTTGAATTTTGAAAGGTTTGGTGTCGAGCCTATTAGACTTATTCTGGATGTATAAATGCAAAAAGTAACCCAATGAGAAGTCATGTTTCGTTCCTTTTATCTAGCAAACTATTTCCTAATTTTTTTATGAATTTGTTTATAAAATCAACATATTCACTTGGGGAAACACCAGTGATATAATGGTATCGCGCGGGGCGAAAAATGATGATTAACGCGTTCTATCATTGACTCCCCGATCCAAAGACCAAGCGACGTCTCCCTACCAATCCCGCCAATTTTTCAGCGACCGGCTCATAAAAATCTGTAGCGTCAGTGCGGAGAGGGAAAGCGAAGCGCTGGAATATTGGAGTTCAGCCTGAGCGGCAACGCCTTGAAGACCTTGGCTCGCTCCATCACTTGCCTCTCCCGCGTCGGCAACGACCTCGCCATCCAAGCTTCTCCTTCCCAGGTCATTCCATCCATTTCTTCCCACACATTTCTTCTTCTTCTCCTCCCTCGTCTCTCTCGCGCACAGCTCCGCCCTGTCGCCACTGAAATCCACGTCGATCATCATTCCTCAGCTTCATCCATCGAGTGAAATAGCGACACCAGTTAATTATCCATGCGCTGGTGATTGATGCTTAGTTTAGATGCTATGATGCTTTGTTAGGTATTGGCTCGTTTCGCTCAGTACAGTGTCCGATTGAGAAATTCTGAGAGTACTTGCACCGATTGCCGAGTGCGCGGAGCTTGCAGCGGTGGATTTGAGGCAGAATGTTGTTGACCTAGGCTGTGATTGGCCCCTGTCAACGGTGATTAGAACTCGAAGTGCCTAAATCTGGAAGTCGTTTAAAGAATAGGATACTGTTGATAAGGTGATTTAAAGTCATTATATCACAAGACTAAGGCAATTCACTGCTATAGCCAGGAGAACTATCAGTGGTACTTGCAGAAAATGTTAATGGTGAAACCGTAGCAGAAAAACCCTATGGATGACCTTCTATGGGTGCTGCTATTCTGTCTTGCTGATTTTTCATGTCAATTTGATGCTATTATATGGAGTTTTGCAACACTCAACAAGTGACGGCACGATTTGCACTCCCTCTCTTATCTCTTGTGGTGCCGTACTTTGCATGACTTCCTTTTGCCTCATCGCATTTAACTTCCAAATAACAATAGAAGTTCCAAGTTCTAAGCTCAATGTTTGGCACTTGGCAGTATTTGATTTGAAATAAGACTAGAAGTAGCATAGATCTGTGTGCAAATATCACCTCCTTACTTGTATATATTGGATTAAGATTCTCATATTCGTATTCGACCTCTAGATCTCCTTCCACGCGCTCAATTCGTCAACATCTGTCCATCAATTGATTACCTTCAGGCCAGACCTCTTTGACGTGTTTACAGGATCTGGTACGAAGGTTCAATGCAGCGTTCTTTCAAAGGTATATTGCCTTTGCTCCTCTTTCTTTACAAACATTGATTATTTGAGTGTGCAATTACCAGACATCAATGCATCAAAATATCAATGAGCTCTGCAGTGCTTCGATGGTAAAGATCTTTCAGTCGTGTGCATGGTGCTCCGAATTCATTGTGTTTGAAATGTCGTATTTGATGGTTAAGATTGCAAGCTTGTGGCACAGATGGAAACGTTAGCGCATTCCCTTTCCCCCCTAAAAATAATCTCGCTCAAATTCTATGGAAAAACAGCAGAAGTGTAAGTCTTGAAACTGACATGTTCATTCAGAGAAAATGACTGCAAGATGCTGCGAGAAGCATTTTTTCGTCATGTCATATATGTCCACAGAGATGAGCTTCTATAATTTCTCATCATGTAAAAGCCGCATGAACTGTGTTAAATGAATTTTGCAGTGCCCCAATATGACCTATAAAGCCAACAAATTCAGAATAAAGAGACGCGGAAGTTTATGTAAAAAATTGGATTCCAATGTCTACCTACCACTTTTACTTATATTTTGTTGGCCACTAATATTTTAAAGTCTTAGTGACTCAGTCATGCTAACTACATACTGTTCAGTATGTTATCTAACCGTAATATAAATCAGAGGCTAGCACCTGTCAAACCTGCATTAATTTGATACGAAGCTGCACCATGCAGAGATACATGTTTATCTCACTGTGCCAACTGTGAGTTTTTCTGTTCATGCATATGTGACGTTGTCATATGAATGCAGGCATTAAGAAAATATACTGGATTACTTGCAATGTTGAGCCCGACATACAACAAGTACCTCTGGATAGGAGAAGATACCCAAGCAATTTTGTAGTGAGGCCTCGTGATCTGAACAGATTGCTTGCAAACTTTCGGTCATCCCTTTAGGAAATTACTATAATTGCAACAGAACGCATGATCCTTCAGATGCTGCAAGTGAATTTGGTGGGAAAGCTGTCAAGTTTCGAAGCTACATTGGACCTACCAAATGTACAGATTAACTTTTTCTTTTTCAATCGAATATGGAGAAGAATATCATGGTTCAGATTCTGGTTGCAGAGAATGACTCTTTGCTGCACACTCAGCTGTTGATGGATCCTGCGGAAGAATTTGTGCAGTATGCTCATAACGGCAACCTAGTAGACGTGACTTTTGCTGTCAAAGAGTTGAAGGTGTTCCATCTGATTCGTTTTTTTATCACATTAACTATCAAGACATTTGATCATAAATGCAGCTAAAAGTTCTTGAACATATGACTTCACTTTCAAGCTTATCTCGATTTCCTTAAAATGAGTCCACCTAGTTGCCGAAATACAGTTGGAGTCACATTCAGGACCATCTTTTATGTTGAGGTGAACATAATATTTAACCTCTGTCCATCTCATGGAAATGCTGGCATTTCTTGCATTCTGTGAGGGATTTATAGTGGACATTCATTTGTACTTTGAGAAGGCTGGCGAGTAAGTTAATTCTATATGTTCTTTTGAATCTTACCTTCTATCCATTTTTTCCATGCTTCACTTCAATTTTGTATGTGCAAGTAGTTCAGATGTAATGAGTAGTTTTCATGCAATCAGTCCTTAACTGGTTTTAATAGATGAATGATTGCTAGTTATCTGCTTAGAGATTTAATACACGCTAATGCATAGCTTTACCATCACAATCGTAAAGGCCGATGACAATTTTACTTTTGGGCTGAATGTCTAAAAAGAGAGACTATCTTTGAAAATGTGGTTGATAAAATATTGCGCGCCTTCGAATCAAGTTTGGATAATAATGGTTTATGGAGGTTTAAGTTCAGATCATGAATGGTTTATTTATTAAGTTTAATGCAAGATGCTAGTAAAATATGCCAGCTAAAATAACAGTGCAGAACTTGATGGTCAATGTATGTCTTTTGACTTTTCTTTTTGGTACTAAATTCATGGTTTTGAGTGCAACATCTTTGCTGTCACAGAGGATCATAAGTGCATCTAAATGCAAAATAGAAAAGAACATAGAACTTGATACAACTGCATATTTTTATGAAACAGGCCTATTTTGATGGCCCCTAAATTTGGCATTGATGAGGGGGCCTCTTCTGATTTTGATGCTACACTTGTACTGGCCACCATGCTCACATAAAAATTACATGAAGGTAATAATGGACCTCTGGCAAATGGAATGCCGGGCCAGGCTGATACTGCGGAAGCTCCTGGAGAACAGCCGGAGAGGAATAGAACTAGTGCTTCTGAGATTCCGTCAAATCACACCAGAATATGGTCTGAACTCTCAGGGTGATTCTTGTAGCTTGTAGCACTTTCATCTCAATGATGGCAAAGAAATGGACTTTGCCTTGCTTTAAAATAAAATGCTGTGTATGTTGTCAGTTAGATACTTTTTTATGAAGTCAGTGGAAGGTATCTCTTGGGAATCAAAATTTGAGCAGTTTACGAACTTTGGGCAGGAAGTGCTGCGAGAAGTGGCAGTGGTTCTAATGGAAGGCAAGTTCCAGAAGAAAGGATCTTAAAAGCTGGTGGTCAGTCAGGAATTAAAAGGATTAGCACCATTCAAATATCAAAAGCTACATCAGCTGAAGGAAACATCCAAACTGGTCCAGATCTCTCAGTTTGGGTGTGTATGATGAACATCATCTTTATCTCTCTAGGTCACATTATTTTGCTGTCTCCTACAAATATTTCTTAATACAGTTGCTACTTTCTCAATTGCTTGTTTCCCTCTGTAAATGCTGCTTTGCAAGAAAGCATTTGGCTTAGGCCAATTGATCACGCGACTTTATCTTGGAGTTTTGCAGCATTTTACTCTTAATTTTTGCATCAAGAAGCAAAAGTTTCTGGCAAAAATCCATATAAGCCTACCAAACCTGTCAGCATTTCTTTCTTTCCACTCTTTAGCACGACTGTCCACATGATACCATAGACAAGGTGGAGCAAAAACATTTGCCGCTTTTCACTCGACCGTGAACCCAGATGATGTTTTGCACACCCCCATGCAAGTACCTATTTCTGGAAGACTGAACTCACATGCCTTTCTTGGGCTTCTCAGTATCGATTCATTTAGTCTTCTCATATCGTGTTGTTTGCTAGTGGTTCCTAATGTTTTTAGATGCAAAGCTACTGAAGAAGATCATCGCAAACATAGCACTAATTAGCGCCCTCATAAGCACGGTCATGCAGTTGTGTTAGTGGTTAAATTGGATAATCCCTCCAAAATGATTTTCTTCGTCCTTTGGTTGGGTAGATAGACATGGTTTTTCACAACGTCATCAAAGTAATTGGGTTGATTCCAACGAGGATGAGGATGATGATAACAAGGATGGTGATGAACTCTGCGTACTTTCAGCACCCCCATACTATGAAGATCGATAGCATTATGTTCCCTGTTTAACTATGATAACCTTGCTCTCTTGGTTTTACTAAGTGCTTGTCCCTTCCAATGCTTGATATTTCATTTCCTGTGTTCCATCAAATAGTTGGAGAAGCGTCTTGCTTGCTTTTAGCATCCTTTGTGATCTTTTCTTTTCTCGTTTTTCATCCTACTTGACTATACGTTAGTGCTCGTGCTTATTTAGCTAGTCCAGCATGCAACAAATCTGCCATTTTCTTTTCCCCCCTTTCTTTTGTTTTTCAGTATTTAGTTGATGTGCTTTGCTGAAGGAGGTGTCCGTGTAGGTATATTTCCGCACTTTTATTTTGTCACAGCCCGTTCCTGGCTTCCTGCCAAGAAAAATAGAGCAGTGCTGATAAATCCTACAGAGTCACATCTTTTATGGACAGGACCTGCAGTTTATAACTATTGGAGATGGTGTCGAAATTGCTTGTAGTTTTTACATTTGTACTAATAGCCTAAATAGATCCCTTGCCATAGAAAGCTTTTCTGTTTTGTCTTTGGAAACCATTATTAGTTTATCGGTGTATATAAAAAAAAGAAAGGAAGGGGTCAAACGGTGTTTGAGATGTTTATGTTCCTTTCTTAAAATCACATTCTAAAATGATTAGGTCATTTTTAAAGTCCAACCAATTCAATTTAACTTTTCCTTAGCAGTTGCTTCCATTATCTATACTCGAGGGTGGCAAATTTCTGGTATTCTGATTTGTGGGAATATTTTCTGCTGAGGCAATTTGTGACAGTGTCAAGGTATCAAAAAACTTACTTAAGGCTCGGACAAGGAGTTTGTTCTGCAGAAATAAGTCCCTCCATGTAAATTTCAGGAAAATCAAATCTTGTGTCTGAGTTTCTCTCACACATTTTGGGTCTTGGCATCATGTCGTTTAGGGTTGCATTTGTCACCTCCTCCTACGGTCATTCATCCACGGACTTCAGCCTTCAGGGCAAACGTCTTGATATTTGTTTAGTTTTGTTCTGTCCCATATATCTGCACATGAAGTCTGACATCTACCCCTCCATGATGCCCATTACCTTTAGAGGCGGGACCGATTAGTACTTGTTTAGAACATCACATTCATGATCAACGGCATTTGATTTCTCTAATGGCAAAGGCATTTTTGTCCACATGCATGCGTGTAGTAGGGGAAAAAAGCAACTTTTTTTCCGTGGATTTAAGGACCTAAATCTCAATAGGCTTGGTTCGTGTGCTAATAATACCATGGGATGAAGTGAAATACATAACATGCAAAGATGGCCGTCGTCATTCGGCCATCGACTAGGCACGAGTACCTTGTTACATTAGCAAGTAATGTATGAATGAAATTACCGAGTAAATTTGGTAAAACAGTCTCAAAATAGCAATAAAATCATAGCTTTGGTAATTTGGTTAGTTGTCATATGGCGTGAGCAGGCGAGCAAGTGATGAATCAAGCTTGTACTTGTCTAGCCTGCTCTATGTCGGTAGTTCGATATCCAATTAGATAATTTAGTTTGAATTTTGTTTGTATAGAGATTGTCGAGTTTGTACTATGAGGAATGAGCTACAAATTATATCAAACACACAATGCGTGTATTTCAAAACGAAAGAATAGTGAATGGGGATCATGCGATTCTTTCCAATGTACTCATCATTTCCCCTGGTTCTCTCTAGCTCAAAAGAAATAAAAAATGCCCAGTTTCTCCAATTTCATCATTTCTCAATCTTAAATTGCACCAAGATCTTAAGTAAAATTACCATTATCATCCTATATCCTGCTTTGAATGTAATAACGGAACACGAGGTGAATGTCCGAGCCATCATTAACAGAGAGCAACCATTAACTTTTGATTCATGTAAACTACGCATGCATTAACAATTGAGATATATTGAGACATTGATGACTTGTGAGACAAAGAACCACGTCCAAGAAAAAGGGGTCGATAACTATCGACGATAGATCTTACTTTCTATAGATTTAAAACCATTTAAAAGCACTTGATATGTCCTTGACCTCTCAGCTCGGCGGAAGATGACTTAGTAGAGCTCTGCCTTTCACGCCTCTTAACATCGCATCGTCTCTTCTTTTTTTTTTTTTTTTCAGATTGATGATGCTGTGGGTCTTCTTCTTTTCCCAGGAATCGTCGAGCATTGCATCTCTTCTTTGTTCTTACATGCCGACATTTTCAAAGACTAAGTGCCTTTCTTCTTTTGTTTTGCTTTAACTTCTATTTGTCCGGCGCATGATGAAGCCGAGCACCATATTAGTGATGAAGCTATATGTGATGGCAACGTTCCCGGGGAATTATTTGCAAATTTATCAGTTCTATTGGACACCCAAGAATCGGACCAGATCATCCCGGTTCTAAAAACTGCAATTCGTGGATCGGAAGATTAGAGAACAAGGATAGTGTGATTATTTCTCAAATTTTATGAATCAATTCCCCTAGGCAAAGAAAAAAAGGTCCCTTGTGTCTCCAACTTCATTGTGTGGCACCGGGATGTTAACTAAATAGTAGCATTATCTACATCACATATGCTTTTCAATAAATAAGATGTTTGAGGTAACAACAGTACAGCACAAAGTTCATGTCCCTGAGGTAATAATAGTACTATAGAAGGTTCGTGTCCCGACCAACATAAGCACAATACACATCAATACCCCTTTACCAAAGGGCAGACCACAATATTAGGAAAATCGAAAATGGTCACGATTCTCTAATTCGTGATGAAGGCTCATGGGTTCATCAACGAGAGGACACGAAGAACGAAAATCGGCCAAGGCATGACATGAAGTGGAATGTACACTAGCAGACAGCACTTGACAAATCCAAGAACAACAGCGATGCGAGCGAACGTAAGTTGGAACCTGGGGTCCATATCTTGCCTTCCCATCTTGAGGATTAGTAACTGCCCAACAATTACAAGTACTGTGTAGATAAACACAATGGTTCCAATGTTAGTGATGGCCGGAACACCCACGATTCCGATGGCGCCAATCATAATCTTTAGCAAGATCTTCTCCAGGAAATGAATTGTAGCAATTATATCTACATACTCCGCTCCATGTCTTGGAAATAAAATCGACAAACCATTTGTTAGTGTACAGTCTTTTCAAAAGCTCATTTTGAACTCTTTTTGCATCACATCAGAGGGCAGTCTTTCCAAAAGCTTTCAAGAATTACCAACTTAAGTTCTAAAGAAAATTTAATTCTGTATGACACCAAGAGTCCAGTGCAAATCATAACCAATTGCAGGACTCTAACCTATTTATGCATAGCGAGAGTGCCCATCAATTGATCCGTGGCTAATTCAGGTAGTCAACCAGGGGACACATCCTTAACTCCTCTTCTCGACAAACTGGAACATCAGAGAACCAGGGGATACCTCCTTAACACATACAAACCTTTCCCAACCTTCTCTTACAACACATTCACAAAAACAAGACCACCCATATGCACAAAACTACCAGGTAAGCCATCTGCTTACTGGGTCGAAACAGAGTAAAGCTACCTAGATTTTTAAGAGAAAAAGCTAAGAAGGCTTTCAATTAATTTGATGTTTTCAGTATGAGTTCCTCTTGACAAAAGAAAGCTGCAGAGTGCATGAATAGTTGTCTTTTCATCCACGTGACAGAAATTTTCCTCTGATCCAGTAATTTTATGAGAAGGTGGACAATCTTTCCAATTTCATGATTTTCAAGAAGAAATGACGGTTATTATGACAGTCACTTTCCTCGAACAAACTCAGCTGTTTTAATGGTATGCATCCTCGAGAGGGATTATTCCTGGTATGAGTCCTACTGTATTCAATTGCCCAAATGGATATCATGAAAATTTACCAACTCGCAAAGAAAACAGGGGGCTGAAGTACATGCTCTGCTCTGAGCGAGCCCATTTCTGCTCTTTGAGAGTCGAATCATTATGAACATCTCAATCAATAAAAGGCAAAAACGAACGGATGAAAAAATCTGGATGGTAAAATTTGGTGTTCCGACCCAACTCTCACTATCTAACACGAGAAACAGGCCAGACAGGTAAGTGAGATTCCCCTGGGCTCTAAAGTAGCGCCTGCAACTACTAAAACGCAGGTTTTTTCCCCTAAATGGTATATGCCGTATGACATGATCAGAGATAGAAACGGAAAAGAACATCAAGATATGGACATGAGTTTCCTCAGATTCCTCAAACTTACAGACGGAGCTGAGTGTGCAGTGCTTTTTTATCTATTTTAAGGTCACTGAGGCTTACCTCTGGTGGCGACCACCGTGATCAGCTGGACTGTTGTTCTCCATTAACCTGCCGACTTTGCCTGATCTCTCCTTCTCTTCCTGAAAATGTGGTTTCTTCAAGTGTTTGCAGATTGCTGCTTCCTGAACGAAGTGCCGCTGGGGAAGAATAAGTAGCGACCGACCGACCTTGGTATTTTTGCTTGGGGGCGACCCCTTGCATTTTGATGGCGACGCCTTAGCATTTGGATACAGTCACCTTGTTTCTTCGATGGCGACGCCTTAGCATTTGAATACAGTCACCTTGTTTCTTCGTTGGCGACTCCTCAAAATTTGTCTTTGATAGCGACCGACGAAACCGGCAGGCAAGTCAGCTTAATTGGGCCATGACTTGAAAATCGGGTCGGAGCAACATCAGGTTGGAGCACCCATTTGCTCTCCCAAGATTCGTTCTCTATTTTTCCTTTTGTTAATATATCCAGTTTTGTGTTAATGTATCAAAATGCAGCCATATAGGTTATACTCCCGCAACGATCCTTCCACTCATTGGATATGATTTACAATACCGCCCATTAGATTTCTTTTTGAATTTAGACTTGCATTTCTAAATGTATTCGGGTGAGTATTTGTAGTTTGTAGTATTAAAAAGTACACACGATATTTATTTTAGACACGTATCTTGATATCTTTAGCTACTAGAAAAAAAAAAAACTATTTTCTTCTATGATACTTAAAGGATTCGAATCTTTACATATGACGTTTCAAGTGCAAGGCCTGTTTTACATAATCAAGTATTAAAAAAGTCCTAGACCTTTTGTATTTGTGCCAATTTAGTCTTAAATTTTTTTACTTGATGCCAATTCAATCATTTCGAACTAATTTTGGCCAAATTTTGCTAATTGGACACCAGCCGGTTAACATGGCACGATTGGCGCTAACGTGGACAACTTTTAATAATATTTTAATATTTTTGATTTTTTATTTTCATTTTCTTTCTTATTTTCTTTTTTCCTTCTCCTCCTCCTTCCTTCAGCTGGTCACTGGACCTTGGCAATTGACCTACGAGGCTTGAGCCTTCGCTAGTGGCGACGAGGGCGGCCTTGTGCCGGGCTGGCGAGGCTACCCTCGCGGCCTGGGCGGCCTCAAGCGACCTCGAGTTGGGCGGCGAGGCTTGCCCTCGCTGGATTTGGCTAGGGTCAAGCTAGTGAGGTCGAGCCTTGCCAGCCTAATGCGAGGTCGCCCTCGTGGCCTGGGCGGGCTCAAGTTGGCCTTGCATCGGGCTAGCAAGGCTTGCCCTCGCTGGCCATCGCCTTTGGCTAATTACCAAGGTCTGTGACTAGTTGGAGGAAGGAGGAGGAGAAGGAAAAAAAAATTAAAATTAAAATATTATTAAAAGTTATCAGCATTAGCCGATCAGTGTCTCATCAGCAAAATCCAACCAAAATTAATTGGAAATGACTGAATCGGCATCACTTAAAAAGGTGTATGACTAAATTATCACCAAAAAAAGATTTAGGATTAAATTAGCACAAATACAAAAAGTTTAGGACTTTTTTTAACACTTTTTCTCCATTTTACATACTAGTAAAGTATTAAGACATATTTCGTTTTTGAAAATACTTGAGAAGTGTGCTAAACAAAACGAGCCCTGAACATATTTCTCGAGAACTTGAGGCTCTGCGAAAGACTTTCGTATAACAAGTATTTTTGTTGATTTTAATTCCTAGTATGGAGAATAACAAGTATTTTTGTTGATTTTAATTCCTAGTATGGAGAAAAGCATGCAGCTCATGCTAAAATGGATAACCAACATCTTGATTCTATAGAGGAATCCTTACTTTGAGCCATTAGGGACACGTACACCATATAGCAGTCTGACGAATATTGCCAGAACAACCGCCATGGTTATGTACACCATGGTCAAAATCTCTCGCCGAAAATTGGATGGGAAGATAACATTTTGACCTGAGTTTAGACTTTTTTCTTTTGGTGAGGGCGGCCTTTTCGATATTGCTTAGACAGATTTTTAGATATTCACTTACAATTTATCATATCACCGTAACTAAAATTTTAAATATTAATTTCAGTTTTCCTAAGTATTACCTTTTCTTTCCTTAGCATTTTTTATAATTGACATAGAAAAGTAACCGCATGGCTTGCGAGTTTTACCACTAATTAATAGACTAATGTCTCTACATCAAATAAAATATGAATGATGATCTTTAAGAAAAGAATTCATGAAGTATTGGAAAATGTATCACGGAAAACTTACAAAAATGATTCCTATATTATTAACACTATTCAATTTTGATCATCATAATATTTTCTTCCATATGCAAATGGAAATTACTATGGTTAATGCCAAATCAATATACTAGTTCACATGATTTGAAGAAGCCAAACAATTCACGCAAAGAAACTTACATGAATGGTCCTAGTCGGGGTTTCTTAAGGTATCTAATAGTATCGCTTCTACTCACGCATTAGCGCATTTGTTTCGACTACTGCCCATCTATTGTGGAATAATCATGTTATGAAGGACCAATTTAGCCTATGCTTGTAATGCTCCCCCTAATTCAAAAGGACCAAATATTCGAAAGTTGCTGTTGAGTGGTTATCATTTAGAGAGAACTGCTGCCAGGGAGAAACCAAAACAAGGTTACCAAGTCATTGGTCAAGGTTTCCCGGGAACAAGCCACGTTTCAGTATTTTCTCATTGGCCGTCTGTTTTCTTATTACCAAACCTATCACAACTAAATTGTGGGGCCAGCGGTTGGAAACGCAGCAAAGGTCGGAGGGAGACAGCTTTGAATCTCTCGGCTATTTTGTTTATATTTTTTTTCCAAATATTATATGTCCCTATATATAATTGGACTATTGCATTTCGAACGTGTAATTATTATTTGACAATAAATCTATAGTGAAAAAAAATTCGTTACGCTATGGCACCATTACTTTGTCTTTCCTGTATTGATACCCCATTGTGCCTTGGATATATAGTAAAAATAGTGGTAAAAAATCATCAAATTTCTCATTTGCCCTTAATTTCTTTTCCTTCGTATTTCTCTTTTTCTTCTTCTTATCTAAGTTCTTTTCATTTATCAATAATAAGAAAAATATGTACCTTTTTGTTTATCTTTGTTGATTAATCCTTTTAAGAGGAGGAAATTTCAACAAGATAAAGAAAGATCTGCAGGGTTTTATTCTAGAGTTGCTATTATTTTTTAATGAAATCCTATGGCTCCTAAAACTTCAAAATGGATATTCTTTTGTAAAAAGGAAAAAAATCAAAATTAAGAGAATTTTAAGTAGGATTGATTGAAACAATTGGATCTTTAATTATTTGCATGGACCTACATAGTTTATAGAAGGTACACACAACGCAAGAGCATTTTTCTATCACTTCAAACTAATTACTATTAAATTAAGTGGCAATTAATGCATTCTAATAATCGCAAATATTGTCTCTCATAGATAATTTCTATAAATATACTTAACAATAATGGATGCACCTGTCCTACCATGCTAAAAAACTGTTCATTAATTTTTTATATGTCAAACTATATAACAAGTTACTTTTCCGCAGCAACACATAGGTACACATTGGTTTTGCACTATCATGACATGTTAATGCCGCATGACTATCTTTAGCCCTTACTTGGCATCTTTTGTTTGCATACGGTCAAAGAAATCAACATTTATCCTAAAATCAAAATTGAAAATTAGTCTACGAACCAAATACGTGACAAAAATAAAGTTTTAGGATCAAATTTAAACAGGAATACTTGTGCAAGAACCATTTTTGTGATTTCCCTTCCAATTATAAGTTGTGATTTGTGCGTCAATGCTATCTGATGATGAATCTAAGAAACCGAAAATGCTATTTTAGGTAAACATCAGTGATATAATCGCATATTTAGGGGCGAAAAATGATAATTAATGGGTTATATCATTGATTCCCCGAGCCAAGGACCAAAGTGTCGTCTTCCTCCAATCCCGCCAATTTTGCAGCGATCGCCCTCATAAAAATCTGTAGCTTCAGTGCGGAGAGGGAAAGCGAAGAGCTGGAAAAATGGAGTTCACCCTGAGCGGCAACGACTTGAAGACCCCGGCTCGCTCCATCACTTGCCATCCAAGCTTCTCCTTCCCAGGCGATTCCATCGATTTCTTCCCCGCCTTTCTTCTTCTTCTTCTTCTCCTTCTCCTTCTCCGTCGTCTCTCTTGCCCGCAGCTCCGCCGTGTCGCCACTGAAATCCACGTCGATCATCGTTCCTCAGCTTCATCCATCGAGTGAAACAGCTACAGCGGTTGCTTCTTCCTGTGCCCTGCCGAGCGATGCTTAGTTTAGATGGCTATGATGCTGTGTTAGGTATTGGCTCGTTTCGCTCGATACGGTGTCCGATTGAGAAATTACGAGTCCTTGCACCGATTGCCGAGTGCGTGGACCTTTCGGCGCTGGATTGAGGCAGAAATCTGTTGAGCTAGGTCGGGATTAGAATTCGACGTGCATAAATCTGAAGTGACTAAAAGAATCTGATACTTTTGATAGGGTGATTCAAAGTCATTATATTAAGGCAATTCACTGCTATAGCCAGGAGAACTATCAGCAGTACTAGTGGAAATTGTCGAATGGTAAAACCATAGGAGAAAAGCCCTATGGATAACCTTCTACGGTTGCTGCTATTCTGTCTTGCTAATGCTTTCCTGGTTTTTTCTAGTCACTTTGATGGTGTTTTATGGAGTTTTGCAACACTCAACAAGTGAAAGCACGATTGTGCTCCTGAGCACATCTCTTGTGTGACCATACTTTGCATGACTTCCTTTTGCCTCATCGCATTTAACTACCAAATAACAATAGAAGTTCCAAGTTCTAAACTCAATATTTGGCACTTGGCACCATTTGATTTGAAATTAGAATCGAAATGGTATTGATCTATGTACAAATATCACCTTCTTACTCATATGTATCAGATTAAACGGGAATACTTGTGCAGCATCTGGCACACCTCCAGATTCTCATATTCATGTTCCACCTCCAGATTTCCTTTTACACACTCAATTCATCGAGATCTACCTATCATCAATTACCTTCGAGCCAGACCTCTTCGATGTGTTTACAGCATCTGGCACACAGGTTCAATGCAGCATTCTTCTAAAGGTATATTGTTGTTGCTTATCTTTCTAGTTTATTTGCCGGTTTATAGTTGGAAGCAAATTACAAACACTTACAAAGTACTCCATGCAGGCTGTCTGTTCTGTCCTTAGAACGCCTATTACAAACATTGATTATGTGAGTGTGAAATTACCAGACATCAATGCATCTAAAGTTCAATGGGCTCTGCAGTGCTTCAGTGGTAAAGACCTTGCAGTTTCAAAATGGTGTATCTGATGGTTAAGATTGCAAACTCCTGGCACAGATGGAAAACTTAGTGCATTCCCTTTTCCCCCTCCATTTCTATGGAAAAACCAGGAGAAATGAAGTCTTGAAACTGACATGTTCATTGAGAGAAAATGACCGCAACATGCTGTGAGAAGCATTTATTCGCCATGTCATACGTGTTGACAGACAAGAGCTTCCCTAATCTCTCATCATGCAAAAGCAGTGTGAGCTCCGTCAAAGGGATTTTGCAGTGCACCAATATGACCATAAAGCCAACGAATTCAGAATAAAGAGACGGGGAAGTTTATGTAGTATGTTATCTAACTGTAATTTAAATTGGAGGTTGGCACCTGTCAAACCTGTATTCATTTGATAAGAAGCTGCATCATGCAGATATACATGTTTATCTCACTGTGCAAACTGTAAGTTGTTATTCATGCATATGTGATGTTGTCATATGCAAGCAATTTTGTATTGAGGCCTCATGATCTGAGCAGATTGCTTGCAAATTTTCAGTCATCCCTTCAGGAAATCACTATCATTGCAACTGAACGCAACTCTGATCCTTCTGATGCTGCAGGTGAATTTGGTGGAAAAGCTGTTGAGTTTTGAAGCTACATCGATCCTACCAAAAGTAGAGATTAACTTTAGTCTTTTCAATTGAATATGGAGAAGAATATCATGATTCAGATTCAGGTTGCAGAGAACAACTCCTTGCTGCACACTCAGCTGTGGATAGATCCTGGAGAAGAGCTTGTGCATTATGCTCATAATGGTAACCCAGCAGACGTGACTTTTGCTGTCAAAGGGCTGAAGGTGTTCCGTCTGATTCGTTTTTTATTATGTTAACTATCAAGACATTTGATCATAAATGCAGCTAGAAGTTCTTGAACATATAACTTCACTTTCAAACTTATCTCCATTTCCTTAAAATGAGTCCACCTTGTTGCCAAAATGCCATTGGAACTATTTTTATGTTGAAGTTTTTCCTTGTGTTTTCCAGTGAACATGATAATATTAACCTTGTCCGTCTCATGGAAATCCAGGCATTTTTCTTGCATTCTTTGAGGGATGTGAAGTGGACATACATTTGTACTTTGAGAAGGCTGGTGAGTGAGTTAATTCTGAATGCTCTTTTGACTCTTACCTTCTATTAATTTTTATTCCATGCTTCACTTCATTTGATTGCCTGAATTTATGTTTGAGTCTTGCAAAATTTTACTCTTTATTCATGCATCGAGGAGGAAAAAGTTTTGGCAGAAATCCATATATGTCCTACCAAACCTGTAAGCATTTCTGTTTTTCCACTATTTAGACCCACTGTCCACCTGCTACCACAGACAAGGTGGAGCAAAACTATTTTCCGCTTTTTACTTGACTGTGAACCCTGAGGATGCATTACACATACCTGTGCAAGAACCTATTTCTGCAAGACTCAACTCACATGCCTTTCTTGGGCTTTCAGCATCAATTCATTTAGTCTGCTTGTATCACGTCGTTTGTTAGTGGTTCTAAATTTTTTTCAAAGGCAAAGGTACTGAACATGATTGTCACCTACATATCACTAACTAGCGCATCATAAGTATGTTCTTGCAGTTTGTTAGTAGTTGAATTGGATAATCCCTCTAAAGCGATTTTCTTCATTCTTTTCATGTAGATGAAAATGGTTTTTCACAACATCATCCAAGTAATTGGGTTGATGCCAATGAGGATGAAGACGATGATAACAAGGATGGTGATGAACTCTGTATTCAATCAACACCACCATGCTGTGAAGATCAATAACATTATGTTTCCTGTTTGACTATGCTAACCGTGCTCTCTTAGTTTTACTGGTAAGTGCTTGTGCCTTCCTATGCTTGATATTTCCTGTCTTGTGAGCCTTCATGTAGTTGGACTAGTATCTTACTTGCTTTAAGTGTCCTTTGTCGTTTTTTCTTTTCTCATTTCTTCTCCTACTTGACTATACGTTAGTTCTTGTGCCAATTTAACTAGTCCGCCATGCAACAAAGCTGCCATTTTAATGCACTTCTTTTCCCCCCTCTCTTTTGTTTTTCAATATAAGTTGATGCGCTTTGCTGAGTGAGGTATCGATATAGGTATGGTTCTGCACTTCTATTCTATCATGACTTCTTCCTGGCTTCCTGCCAATAAAAACAGAGCAGTGCTGATAGTACTTACAAGAGTCACATGCTTTATGGACAGGAGCTAGCAGTCTAGAACTATTGGAAATTGTGTTTAGACCTTGTAAAATCTGTCAAATAATTCCTTTCTAGCTTTGGTGGTGTGGGGACATGCTCTATATCATCTCTAAAACGGTTATTCATGTGGAGATCTATGACTGATTAAAGTTTCTGCTGCCTTCTATACTGAGTTTCTCTGAGCTATTCTCGTAGTCTGTCCGTTCATGAAAATAATTTGTCAGTTTTTCTCCCACTTTCTTTCTCTACTATTTGCACCAGCACATTCAAAACATTAAGAAGACTGTTGAAGTTCTTTGACCAAATAGATCCCTTGCCGTGGAAGGCTTTCTGTTTTGTCTGTTGAAAAACATTTTAAGTCAATCTGTGTATATTTAAAAGGAAACAGTCAAAAGCTTTTTGAGATGTTCATGTTCCTTTCTCAAAATCACATTCTAGAATGATTACGTCATTTTTAAACTCCAACCAATTCAGTTTAATGTTTCCATGTGAGTTGCTTCCATTATCTAAACTCAAGGATAGCGAATTTCTAGTGTTCTGATTTGTGGCAATATTTTCTGCAGAGGTAATTTGTGACAGTGTCAAGGTATCATAAAATTTACTTAGAGGCTCAGATAAGGAGTTTGTTCTGCAGAATAAGTCCCTCCATGCACATTTCAGGACACATAAGTCGTGTCTGAGGTTTTCCTCTCACAGATTTTGTGTCTCGGTATCATGTTTTTTATGCTGTATTTGTCACGTCCACCTACGGTCATTCATCCATGAACTTAAACCTTTAGCACAAATGTCTTGATGCTTGTTCAGTTTTATTCTGTGCCACATATCTCTGCACATGAAATCCTACATTCATCCTTTCATGTTGCCCGTGACTTTTAGAGAACTGATTAGCACTCATTTAGGGTGTCCTGTTCACGGTCGATGACATTTGATTTCTCCAGTGGCAAAGACAGATCAGTCATTCAGGCGGAGGTTATAGGATCATATTGTTTCTTTAATGGAAAATTACCTTATTTGATAAGGGTCATTCAAAGCATTTAGCAGATTATGTCGTCATCGTCTGCTTTTATTTGCTTTAATGTTCATTGAAGACGGCCCACCCATCTTGCTGTTTTGATTGGATGATATTAGGTGGAATGGATAGCGTAACAATTCTAGAAGGACAACGCCAAAACCTGGTTAGAGATGATCCGCCATGATGCAGGTGGTTGTAGAGAATATTATCTCGCCTTGATGCGAACGAGGGGCAGACGAACACTTTGATGTTCCTCATAGATGAACCAAAGTCAGGCCATTCAAACGACAATCAAAGAAGACTATTCATCGTATAGCCTTCCAAAGAAGCCCTTCGATGCATTTGGTTGAGGTACCTTTTGGATACTCCTGTTCTCTCTGCTTTTCCTTCTTGTTGTCATCATGTGTGGGGGGTGAAGATGACTCGACGAACGAATTGACCAATTCTTCTCCAATCAACTCCATAGTCTCGCCCCTTTGCTCAGTTTCAATCGATACGATTTGATTTTCGGGGTGACTATTTCTTTATGATCAGCATGATTCCTTCAGATATGTCAACGACATCACAAGTCGTTAGTTCACATTCCTCCATTCATCACTATGTAAAATAGGAGGAATATGGGATGTGATGAATCGGGCGAGGTTGGTTATAGAATTGGAGCTGTTAAATCAAAGGGGCGCATCCGTGAACCTGGGGGGAACGAATGTCTCTCCTTTTAACTTTTAATTTTCCTTGTAGATTTTTGTTCTGGTTCCAGATTGGAGAAAATTGTTTTAATGAAATGGTTAAATCTTTGTATTTATAGAGATAGATCATGAACTTTACCTAGTGGGCCATAAGATGTGGACCTTTGCATCTCGAGTTGAGAAAAGTGGGCCAATTTAATTAGGCTTGATGTACATATAAGTAATTGGATCACGGAATGTTCATGGTGCTAGGGCCCATGTGAAAGCTGATCATGTCACACCTACGACAGGGTCCAATGGTCACAGTTGCAATCGCATGGGCTTTTGCTTTTTTTTTTTTTTTTTTTCAAATGTCTGGTTTGCACCTAAACAATTTCCTAAGGCTACGTTTGGTCATCCGGATTTCTAATTGGGATAGGACTGGATAGAATAGAATATGAAATTCTTAGATTTGTTTATATCATGTCCATTGTTTGGTGAATGACAGTATTAAAGTCAGATATGTGAACATTATGTACCTATATATATATATATAAACGACATATCATTGTAAATAAACCTAAATGTTTTTTTTTTGTAACACAGGGAACCTCGTAAGCCGACAGCCAGTGAGCAAACCCTGGGGGAGCGACTGCAGGATCCACCACCACAGTACACCAGGTAAAAATCCCTAACAACGCATCTGGGATTCGAACTCCTCCCCTTCGTGAAGGGAAGAGAGCCCCAAGCCAACTGTGCCACTACGGACGGTGGTTAATGAACCTAAATGTTCATAAATGGAGATGGTGAAAATCTCTCATAACACTATTCATTAATTTATTTTTATTTTATTTTTCCTCTATTTATATAATTTTCTTTATTAATTCTTTTTTTCCCATTTCATCATTCTTTAATAAAATTTTATCAAATAGTAAACTATACTAACATACTTAAAATAAAAAATACCTAAAATATATAATAAATATAAATATTTAATTTATAAATTAAATGTTTATTATAAGATAGAATTAAAGTTGAATTATATAAATTAAAATAAGATTAATTAAAAATAATTTTTTATTTTTTATTTTTAATTTCTTAAATTAGAATTCAAATATTATTTATATTGAAATATAATTTCAATTTTGATAATTTAATAAGTTTGTTATTTGAAAAAAATAACTTTCCTATTGTGTACATTAGAAATCATATTCACCTTTATCACATCTCCCTCATGGAATAATTTTATCCTATCTATATCTCTCTTATATTTGACTTTATCCTATTTTGAGCGAGCACCAAACGTAGGATATGATAAAATCTTATCCTATCCAGAATTTTATCCCTACTGCCAAACACAACCTAATGGTACATATGGTGTCTTTGTGCAAAAGGCATGTCTTTTTTCTTCTTTTTTTTCCTTCGGCAAATCGCTGTATGATGCTTGGTCAAAATTTGCAACTGTTGGATATTATGTCGCTAAAGTCCTTCTTATGTTTGTTTTAACTCGTCTTCTGGCTTCGCTTTTGTCCTTCCTTGAAAAAAAAGAAATGCCCCATCAATAAGCCAACTTCAATTGTCGACTGTTCCATGATAGGAATCATATCGTATATGCAACATAAAGGCCACGCTGGTGCTGTCATTTCCTTGTGAAAGTACCCTGAAGGAAGCTCTCTTCGGCGGTGGAGGGTCGATCAACATGAAAAACACCATATTTAGAGAGTGCTTCCCATCAAGCCATTTCAAACTTTGTTGGTTTTTGAGCATTTTCATAACAGGGGAATATTGTCCAAAAAACTCTTCACTTTTCAAGTTTGCAATTGAATCCTAAATCTTTCGATTATATCAATTTAATTCTAAAACTTTGACAAATGGCCAAACTAGACCTAAAGCTTTTAATGAATTGTCAATTTAATCTTTTTGGTTAATTTTGGCTAGATATTATGGATGTAGTAGCCCAGTTAGCACCGATCGTTCTACGTGACACAGTCGGTTCTAATGTAGACAATTTTTAAATTTAAAAATATATATATTTTTATTTTTAATCTTTTATTTTCTTCTCTCTTTTTATGCAAGGCTAGTGGCCTTGCTAGAGGCCTCCATTGGTTGCTGAGCAAGAGCTGACGGCCCTTGCTGGGCCTTGGGTGAGGACTTGCAACGTGCTTGCCATCCAAGCAAGGGTTGTGATCCTCACCCACTGCCAGCAAGGGCTTTATAGGCCACTAGTTGTATGTAAAGAGAGAGGAAAAAAAGAAAATAAAAGAATAAATAAAGATTAATAAAAAAAATTTCTAGTTTTTTTAAAAAATTAAAAAATTGTCCATATTAGTATTAATTGTGTCATATAAGACGATCGGTACGATTGAGCTATCAAAAACTATTTTGGCAAATCGTTTAAAAATTTAAGATTAAATTTGCACAATCAAAAGATTCATGACTGAATTAGTAAATTGTCAAAAGATTTAGAATTAAGTTGGTAAAATTAAAAAATTTATGATTAAATTAGTTATATAATAGGGTTAGGATAATTTGAACAATTTTTTCTTCATAATGGCTAAGCAATAAAAAAAAAAAAAAGTGTGAGCTGTGCTTCGACTATAAAAGGACTTGGAGAAAAGTGGGTCTGGCGTTTCGATATGCAAGGATTGATTGCTGGCAATTCAACTTACGTCTGGGGCCTCGAAATATACGCGCCGCCACCAAGAGTATTGTTTCCAGATAATGGGAGGGTCGCAATCAATTGCTCTTTCTGTCGGTAACGGAACTAACCCATGTCAGACTCACAAAGCGACTCGCGGTATGTGAAGTTTACACGCCCGAGGGGGCTCCCTAAAGCACGAATTGATTGTGGGCTGGACCGTCTAGAAGCTTTCTTGTCGTACGTGACTCTTCCATCTCGTGCTCTTGCATTCAATGTATTTGAATATTGTTAGTGGCGGCTGGACCGTCTAGAAGCTCTCTTGTCGTACGTGACTCTTCCATCTTGTGCTCTTGCATTCAATGTATTTGAATATTGTTAGTGGCATGATGTTCTCTTCGGTTTTAAATTGTTTAGGCCTTTTCCCGAAAAGATATGATAAACTTTTGAGTTGTGGGCGTGTCATCCTACACCTTGCTGTTGCCTATTCCCATATTTCTCATCCATAGAAGGTTCAGTTGCATCGGTTTTCTGGAACCTATTGCAAGAATGGATGATTTAAATTATAAGGAATATCAATGTAAGATGGTTACTTAATCAGGTGCATATGCTTTTTTAGCGTTTCTCAATTATGAATTGCACTACAAAGGATTAGAAACATCATCATCATATATGCCCATATTTGTCCAACAACATTGCCCAAGCACATGTCATGCTTATATATACCATGGTCAACATTGTCCACAAGATTAATCTTTGAGATGGGAAGATAAAATTTGGACCTAGGGTTACAACCTTTTTTTTGGTGGCGACGATTTTTTTAATAATACCTAGAGAGATTTATATAAATATTTACTTATAAATTATCGCATCATTGTAACTCAAAATTGTCTCAATATTCTGAATTGAAAAAGAAAGCTAATCACATGACTTGCGAGTTTACTATTAATGAATAGACTAATGTTTTACATTGAATAAAAAATGAATAATGATCATTGAGAAAATGAGAGCATGAAAGTTTTGGAATATATATATATATATATATATATATATATATATATATCCGGGAAAAATTACAAAAATGATCCTTGTATTATTGCGAAAATTTAATTTGGGTCTTCACACTTTATCCTGTGATAGATAGGGTCCATAAAACAATCACCCATTATCATTTTAGGAAAAATTTCAATGACCGACCAAGGGAATATGCTAACAAATGCATACAAGCGGCACAAATATGGAATGAAAAAATAATTATGCAGAAGATATTACAAAATGTTCCATGTATTACTATTGATGTTTAATTTTGGTTCTCGTACTTTATCTTAAGACTAATTAGTCCTTACCCAACTTCTTATCCCAATTTCAAATATATCCTTCCAAATGCAGGCAGAAGTTACTCATTAAGTGCCCAATCAATATGCTAGTTGACACAACTTTAAGAAGCTATCAAAGATGAAAAACTTACACATCCTTCCAAATGCAAGTAGAAATTGCTTAATAAGTACCCAATTAATATGCTAGTTGACACAATTTAAAGAAGTTATCAAAGATGAAAAACTTGCACATGTGATCCTAATCTAACTATTCTTAAGTATCATAACTTTTACTCACACACTAGCATATTTGTCATGACTATTGCCCATTATTTGTGAAATTAACATTTAATGGAAGACAATATAGCCTAGAGTTTTAACACTTTTCCCAATTCAAATAGACTAAATTCTCGAAAGTAATATTTGAGGATGATCATTTAGTGAGAATTGCTGCTAGGTCATTAATTCTAAAGACACTAAAAACACTAAGGGCACATTTGGTAACGATTCTGTTCCCAAAAATAGATTCTGATCAGAAATGATTCTTTTTTATTCTATTCCGGATATCAGATTCTAAACATTTTAAGCCATTTAATAACTGTCCAAAATTTCTGATTTTGGAATAGAATTGTGTTTGGTACCATGCTCACTGATTCTGTTCAAAATCAATTTCTTTTAATTTTTAAATAATTTTTATATTTTTTCCTTTTTTCTTTTCTTTTTTTCTTTTTTCTCCTATTCTTCTTCTTCTTCAGGCCGATCGTCGGACTGGTGACCGGCTAGACAAGGGCCGGTGACGTCACCGGAGCGTCACCAGCCCTTGTCAGTAGCTGGGCGAGGCTCGCCTAGCCCTTGTCCAACCCCGCCGAGGCTCGGCCTCACCAATGGCCAGGCCGGCCTCACCAGGGCTGGGCGAGGCTTGCCTAGCCACTGACGGGGCTGGGCGAGCTCGCCGGACCTCACCCTGGCCTGGCGAGCCTCCAGCAAGCTTGCCGGACTGGTTGCCGGTGGTGGATGGTGGCAACGGGCAGTGGCGGACAGTGGCAAACAGCAACAGAGGAGAGGAGAGAAGAGTTCCACTTTTTTTATTATTATTTTTTGTTCCCGAAACAAGAATCAATTTTTTTTTATTCTACTTCAAATCTGTTCCTGGAAACAAAAATTTTACCAAACATGATTCTGTTCCAAAACTACTCCTGGGAACAAAAAATCAGAATCGAGTACTATTTGGCACGTTGCCAAACAACCCCTATAACAGTGTTATCGAATCAAGGCTTCTCGGAGTAAGTCACATGTCATCTTCTCATTCTGTGTGTTATTGAATTTCAGTGCCAAATAAATATAATGTACATTACAATGACCAATTGTTACTTCTAATAGCATGAACTACTTATGTGATCTGCATTTTAAGCAGACATATATTGTAAACACACTTTCACATGAATTGATTTATATGTTGGACATGTGCTTATCGACAAACACGTTTTGACATGGGTTTATCATTTTTTTTTTGTTATTATTGTCACCAATTTTGACATTATGTTATATGGGCTTGTCATCAAATGAGCATAGTAATAAGGGTTAATTTCATGAAATACCCAAAATTGATATATTTGTAACAAATTTATTCTAAACTAATTTTTTGATCACCAAAAATCTCAAACCGATATACTTGTGACAAATTTATTCTAAATGACCAGATAAAACTCTAAATTGGTACACTTATAAAAAAAATTCCTCAAATTAATTTTTTTTACCATTAAAAATTCTAAACTAGTATATTTGTGATAAATTTACCCTCCATTAAATTAAATTAATATAAAAAAATCAATAATGACAAACAGAGAATAAAATCTCAAACGGCAAAATTTAATGGAAACTAACATATGATAAAATTGTCATAAATATATTAGTTTAAGGTAAATTTGTCAAAAGTATACCATTTTGGAATTTTGAGTGATCAAAAAATTAGTTTGAAATAAATTTGTCTTAAGTGTATCAATTTAGAGCTTTTCACGGTATTAACTCTAGTAATAATCCAATAAAAATACTCGTCAAATTGGACAAACAAAATGTGGTTGAAAATTTAAAATTAAAATCTTATTGAGAAAGACCAATAATAGAAATTTTTGGTACTGCCAAAATCATAAAGGAAGAGTTTGAATATATTTAGGATGTGTTTGTTTTACGGAAAATGGATTATTTGAAATAAACCTTTCGAAAAATGATTACTTATATTGTTTAGAAAAATTAATCGATGAAAAATATTTTCATCATCAATAATAATCTATGCCTAAATATTATCATGGGCAATGAAAAATTTTCCATTCATTTATTTTTCTAAACGATATAAACGATCATTTTTCGAAAAATATTTCCTGAATCACCCATTTTCCGTGAAATATATGCACCCTAAGCTTCATCACAATTTTTATTTTTATTTTTTAAAATTATATCGTGTGCCCTAATTTTTTTTCCCATATTAATTTATCACAATTTCATAGTTTACTTTCTTAAAAATGTATCTATTTTGACGGATACAAGCTATAGTTAGATAAATGGATTCCAAAGTCGCACGATTCCCCTTCAAGTACGGACAGATGTGGATACTAAATCTGTACTCTCTATTTGGTAGAGGATTGAACTACAAAGACTTCTGACCCAACAAAAACTACAAAGACTTCTGATTTGCACACATTTTGAGCTTGGGACATGCTTCATCTGTGGTGCTAGAACTTGGGAACTCTCCCTTTTCACTCCTTCCATCACCAACTAATTGAAGTCTTAAGTTGTGCAATTCACCTGGATCTTTCTGCATTTTCACAACGCAACAACCCATTCATAAGCAAGATACACGAATTTACTAGTCAAATGCAGCTTTCGTTTTACAAAATCATTCATCGAGTTGATCATATGCAAAAGGAAAACAACCCGCATGAAAGCATCGGAATGTGAAGGAAACTACGTACTCAGAGGGATGAATAATTACCGGAATTTAGCCGGAGGAGGACCGAGAGCTATGCGCCGCCAGCAGATGAAAGAAGGCACAAGGCGGGACCGTGGATTGGGGATTTTAAACGGTACAGAGCTTAAACTATAGTCCTATCCATGACCGGCAGCAGGCCGGCCCAGGCCCAAAAGCCCCCACTGCACGGGAACATTGAGAACAATTAAGCCATACTATAGAAATTATATTTGTGGCCTAGCTAATTTAATCGATTATCCATAGAGTGAGCGCCAGTTAATTACTACTGTATAAAACAAATCCAAACGAGGATTTCAATTTTTATAAAAAAAAAATTTATGTAATGCTTATGTCCATTTGTTAGATATATCATAGTGACATAGCTCAACAAAATGGACAAAATTGCAACATAAATATAAGTAAGATAATAATACTGTATATATCTTACTAGCATTGAATTTAATCTTACAATCATTTTAATTTTATACCTATATTAAATTTTATTTTTGTATTTATCTCTCTCCACCCATGTAAATGTTTTCTTCACATGCATGTGTAGGGGTAAGCATGGTCTGAATGAGTGGTTCCCATCCTAGAATCGAGAATTGTCCGTTGATTTCATGACCGCCGGTTCGGTTTAGTTCTCAAGTAGATCCATAAAATTGGTCCCATCAAGCTTCGCACACTCAATGCAACATTTTTCAATAAGCCAAAGTAAAGTAAAAAATAAAGAACGTTCCTATTCTTAATAGCAAGATAAGTAAAAAGATCGGACTCATACTAAAATTTGAGAGTCAACGCCGCAAGTTGATGGACGTTGAGCTTGTGAAAGATAGAGAGATGACTTATATAAGGTGAGAGAGAGACAAGATGAGCATTCAGTTAATGGTTGTCAAGCTTCAAATTAGGGATTTTAGGGTTTTCATTTTTCTTAATTTTTTTTTTGGTTGGAAATTTTTCTTGAAAATTAAATGTATATATTTATATATTACCGATCTGGTCTAGGTGGATGAGTACGCAATTCCACACTTACAATCGGAAATCAGATCGATACCCACTAGTTCCTGGTTTTTTTACACACCCCCATGTGTGTGTGTACTCTTTTTTTACCATGGGATTAAAGCAACCATTTACATGGATATAAGAACCTAAAACACAACCGATTTGATTCGTCATTTATTATCATGAAACAGCCTCAAAAGCACAACGATAATAATCAAAACTATTTGCGGGATGACCTATAAATTATATTAAACTAACAATGCGTGTATCCGAAATGAAAGAATAGTGAATGAGCGCATGGGATTTTTTATTTATATATTCTCATTTGCCCTGTTTCTATTTGGCCCATAGGAAAAACTCGCCCTGTTTCTCCAATTTCCACCATTTCTGAGTTCTGTTTACTGGTAATGCAACTCCATGAGTTTTATCTTACCAATGTAACTCGATCCAAAGCAGAAGTAATGGACCAAAACGCACTTAGGACTTAAACTGAAGCTGGCACGCCAGCAAAAGGATTAAACTTGCCTTACAGGGAAGGGGATGGTAGGAACTCACCGAGATATGCTTAAACTAACTCAAAGTACACTTAACTAGAGACGACATTGCGCCAGAAAGGATTGTAATCATCATCACAATTTATTCTACTATTACGTAATAGTTGTTCACGGTAATACTACAACACGAGGTTCATATCCGAGCCGGCATTGGAAGGTTCCCAAGCAAATCGACCTCATCACCACATCAAAGCCAATCCTTCAATTCACGATGAACTTGAGCAGAAGTACCAATGTTAGGTCCCAGGCAATCATAATCGGCTCAGGCCAGTCGCTGTGCAGAGTGCATATCAGGAGAGCACACTCAACACATGCAAGCATAGCAGTGATCCATGAAAAGACAAGTTGGAAATATGGGTCAATATCCTGTCTCCTCGTCAAGAAGGTTAATGGACACCGGATGATAAGGATGACATTACAAATATGCTGAATGCCTTCTGCACTGACAATTGGACCTGTCAAGGTCTCCCTAACCATGATCAGTGAATGCAAGACAATCAGGATGGTATCAATAGTTCTGTTAACTCCATCGATATCCTCCTCTAACAGAAACCTTGATATAGAATCAGCAAATAATTGGTTAGACAATCTGTCTTTCACAGAAGCTCAATAAGGATCAAGAATAGGCATATAAAAGATTAACAAAGAAAAACATGTGAGCGGTTCATACTTGCACCAAGTTTCGAAATGATGGAACAAATACAGAGACATTAAGAAGTTCTTTTTCACGAAAGAAAATGAAGACTGCATTCTGGCAATCCTCCAATTGCAGGCTCACGTTCTTTCCAACCCAGGATATTAAAAAGGAAATGGCAGATTACACTTTCCCCAACAAACTCAGTTGTTTTAATGTTATGCATGCCTGGAGAGGGATTATTCCTGACACGAGTCCTACCGTATTCAATTAGAGAATGGATGTCATAAAAAATTTTCAGTCACAAAAACAGGGGTCGATGAGTCAAAAAGACAAGCTCAGTTGAATAGGCAAATAAAAGAATTAACAAAGAAAAACATGTGAGCGATTCATATTTGTGCTAAGGTTTCGAAATGGAACACACGAGACATGACGAAGTTCTTTTTCACGAAAGGAAATGAGGACTGCATTCTGGCAATCCTCCGACTGCAGGCTCACGTTCTTTCCAACCCCGTGATATTCAAAAAGAAATGGTGGATTTCACTTTCCTCAGACAAACTCAGTTGTTTTAATGTTATGCATACTTGGATTGTTCCTCGCATGAGTCATGGATATCATGAAAATTTTTCAATTACAAAAAGCAGGGGTCAATGACTCCAACAAACGTTCGTACTTTCGGAGGGATTTATACTCACGGAATACACTGTTATGAGGAATGAGCACGGTCGACAATGGACATGATCAGAGATGGGATCTAAATATCAAGATTCGGCATGATTTAACTTGCAATCCTCCAACTTACTTGACGGAGTGCTGGGCTACATTGCTTAAGACATGTTTAAGGTTGATGACGCTCACCTCCAAGCGAAGTGCTCAGCCAGGTCGTTGCCCTCCGTTAACCTCCAGACTTTGCCGAATCTCTCCTGTTCTTCCTGAAAACGGGCTTCGGGTGCTTTCGGAGTTGCTCTTCTGAACAGAAGACCTTGAACTTCCAGGTCGGCCGTCCGTTTATGTCGACAGGGTGCAGAACTACTCAACCTGGGGAGTGGATGTTTTGAGCGTTCGGGATGTTTGGACGGGGAGTCGCGCTTTTGTTTCGGGATGTTTGGATGGCGCGCTTTTGTTTCGCGATGATTGGACGGGGAGTCGCGCTTTTGCGTTTTGGTTAGTGACTCACTCAGACGAAAGTGACCGGTGGAATCTTTAAAATCAGAGGGTGGATCACTCGCCTCAAATTGCTCATGCGATATTTGAATGTGAACACAAACAAGCTCCATCCCTCAATGGATATGATTTATACTAAAGGCATGGTATTATACCTCACATTGAATTTTCTTTTTGAATTTAGACTTGCAGTTCTAGTTGTGTTCATGTGAGTATATGTAGCTTGTAATATTAAGAAGTACACACCATGTTCATTTTAAATTCGTCTCTTGCGGTTAGAAAAAAGTTGTTGTCTTTTATGATACTTAGTAGGTTCAAATCCTTACATCTCGTATTTCATGTTTATTGCCCGATTTACATACGAGGAAGTATTTAGACATGTTTTGTTTTTTGAAGTACTTGATAAGCGTGCCTAATAAACGAGCCGAGGACACATTCCCCGGTCACTTGAGCTTCCGCAAAAGACTGCTTTATAAACAAGTGTTTTTGTCATTTTAATTCCTAGTACATCAAAACGTGCAGCTAAAATGGCTAAATTAAATAACCAACAGCTTGATTCCACGGCGGAGTCCCTAATTCAAGCCACAGTAGGGACACGTATACCCATAGCGGTCCGACCAACATTGCCAGAACACCCGCCATAAGTACACCGTGGTCAAAATCGCTTGGTAAAAAATAAGGTGGGAGATATTTGGACCTGGGGTTCGACTTTGTCTTTTAGTGAGTACGGCCTTTCTTGATACTACTGAAAGAGATTTTCTGAAGATATTCACTGGCGGTTAATCATATCATTATCCCAAGTATTACCTTTGCTTCGCTTAGCATTTCATTTGAATTGATATTGAAAACTAGTCACATGGCTTGCGAGTTTACCACTAATTGATAGACTAATGGCTCCATTTAGTAATTTCTTTTGAATATATATTTTATCATTTCACGTCAACACTACTTGTACATCTCTGGTGCTTAATAAGCATATTTAGTCTATATTTGATTAGTTATTGGGTAATTGGAGATTAATTTAAAGAAATTTGCTCTAGAAATAGAAAAATGAAATTATGTTACCAAACGGATTTTTGGTCAAAACCTATTTTGAGGAATAGAAAAATAGAGAAATAGAAAAATAGAATAATTATCATTCGTGCCCTAAAATGTTTAGCTTTTCTAATTTTGAAAAAAAAAAAGTGAGAAATGAAAACTCTTTTCATCGTTTACACTTGTCACCGCTTGCCGCTCACCCATCACCCGTGGGACGCCGAACGCTCGCCACTGACTGCCAAGCACCAACCGCCAACTGCCAACCACTGAATGCTGGACGTCGGTCGCCTACCACCAGCCGCCTCCCCCTCTCGGACACCAGCTACTAGTCACCAAACGCCGCCTCCCGCCACCCATCGCTGGCCACTAGATGTCGGTCGCCAAACATTGGACGCCTTCCACTACTACTTGGGAGGGAGAAATTTTGTATCGTTATTAAATGAATTTCTAATTTAGGAACATAAATTTTATAAAGTTATCAAACACGTAATTTTGTTCAAGAAACTTGGCTAAAGAATAAAAATAGAAAAATTAATTTCTAGCTAGAAATTAATTTCTAAAATTGAATGATTATCATATGCGCATTTATTAGTGTTGGACCTTTAAAATTAAAAAAAGAAAAAGAAAGAAAGCATAGAGATTATTTAAATAGGATATTGATATATAATTGACATGAATCAACTCGCTTTTCTATAGTGAGCTGACGAAGCAGCAATTTTTTGAAACACGTGCAGTTAAATAATTAATAATGTTGGGATTAGCCCTGGTCGGCGAATTAAAGTTGCGGGAAATGGGTAACTTTCCCCGAATCATTATGAGAATAAACATTTAAATAAAAATTTATTTACAAGTCATGTTTATGTAAATTAAATATTCCTCCTATACAGAATAATAAATAAATATTATTTTTTAAGGCTCCGTGATCATCGTATTATGACTGCCCAATCATGCTAAACTCTGAAAGCGTTGCCTCTTTGTTTCCCCCTTAAGCCATTCTCAACCAATCAATATCAAATATTCTGTCTCGCCTAATTGGTAATAATTATTATAATAGCTGGTAGCTCTTCTTTTCTTCCTTCTCCCACCAAAAGAAAAAAAAAAAAAAGATTATTCCCTAATTTGGGGCACCGCATAAAAGAATCGGTTGCTTGGAAAATACTTTCCCAACAATATTGTCCATAACTTATGTGAAAGTACTAGTAGAAATAACAATTTGTATCTTTTTCTTCTTGTCACAAAAGAAAAGAAATACTTACTTCTAATATAGAATTGCATTTTGATAAGTTGTCTATGATAATTTAACTTGCCAAAATGACCCTAGTTTTACCATTTTAATCTAGTTTAAGATGATTATCAATGGAAAAGTAATCGGGGTCGCTTGTGGTTTCAATATTTTCAAGAAATGGTTAAGTGGAGCACATAGTACCTCTATTAATGCTTTAAGAGTCCTAAAAATTGGAGCAAGGGCAGATCGATAGTTGAACATGGCCGGAATCAGTGTTATTTCTTATAAGAATTATGAAAGAAGCTAGGACGCAAATGATAAACATTCTATTTTTCTATTTCTCTGTTTTTCTATTCTCTGGACCAAGTTCAGAATAGAAATACATTTGGTAATACAATTTCATTTTTTTATTTATTCTAGAAATAGATTTGGAGAAATCGAAGTTGAAAAATTTTTATTTTTCTATTTTTGGAACAAAAGTGAGAAATGAAAACCTTCTCATTGTTCATTCTCATTGTCGCAAAACCCCACCCGTCGCCCGTGCGATGCCGAACACCTGCTGTCGACTGACAAACGCCACTTGCCTACTATCGGTTGCCAAACACCCGTCGCTGGACGCCAGATGACTCCCACCACCATTCAGGAGGGAGAAAATTTTATGTCATTATAAGACAAATTTCTATTTCATGAACATAAATTTTATAATGTTATCAAATGCGTATTTTTATATTTTGAAAAGTCCGGTGCCCACCCCATTAAAACGCGAAAATTGGCCCAAATGAGAAGTCATGTTTGCTTCTATCTATCTAGCAGACTATTTCCTATTTTTCTTTTTTTTTTTTTTTAACTAACATATTCACTTGGGGGAACATCAGTAATATATCGCATCTTCGGGGGCAAAAAGTGATGATTAACGTGTTATACCCTTGATTCACCGAGCCTGAGACCTAGCGCCTAATTCTTCTTTCAATCCCGCCAATTTTTCAATGACCACCTCATAGCGTCGCCGCAGAGAGGAAAGCGAAGAGCTGGAAAAATGGAGTTCACCCTGAGCGGCAACGCCTTGAAGACCTTCGGTCGCTCCATCACCTGCATCTCCCACGTCGGCAACGACCTTGCCCTTCATGCTTCTCCTTCCCAGGTGAATCCATCGATTTCTTCCCCCATAGCTCCGGCGTGTCGCCGCTGAACCCCACGTCGATCATCATTCCTCAGCTTCATCCATCGAGAGAAATAGCTACAGCAGTTGCTTCCCTGTGTGCCCTACCGAGCGATGCTTAGTTTAGATGGCTATGATGCTGTGTTAGGTATAGGTTCGTTTCGCTGTATACATCGTTCAATTGAGAAATTCCTGTCAAAATTAATTGGACTAACTAAATTGGTACTAGATCAAAATGTTTATGATTAAATTGATACTATTAAAAGGTTTATAATTAAATTGACGTAAATGTAATAAGTTTAAGACTTTTTTGACACTTTTCTTGTCTGTTTTCATAGTAAGTGTATTGATTAGGATTTAATTAACAAGAAAGAAGGGAATTACTCACAAGGAAAACACAATGGCTGAGCCACAAAAAAGAAGTCAGCTGGGAAGAAAGTGGCCCCACTTTTTTCTTCTTTTTGGCTAAGTTTTTAATTTCTTCTTTTTATTAAGAGAACCTCATGATACTTACAATTGACTTCATATGCATGTTGCACGTAGTGAAGAGACAAATATCCATTAGCAGTAGATGTAGGAGGCACCTTCTTTGCATGGATCGTCGGTGGGGCTGTTTTCTCCCCCAGCCCCGCACCCAACACACACATCCCCCCCCGGGAAAAGGAAAACCCCAACTCGCCCTCCTTCCTCTTCTTTTAGTTTAGCTATCAGAAAAAATTCCAAATGAAAATTTGAAATGAATTTATTTTCTTATAAAAAGATTTAAATACTTGAAGTGGCCAGTCGACCAAATGTTTTCCTATAACCATCTTCTTGAGACTTGGAATAAGGGTAATTTTGTACAAAATTTGCAATTGAGTAAAAAAAGAAAAAAAAAGAAAATCCCCAACTTGAATTAGAATTAGGTTCTTACTTCAATTTTTAACATTTTTTTCTTCCTCTCCGCCCTATCCTCGACCGCTCGGCACTCAGTCCTCACCACTTCTTGCCTAATCCCCATCGCTCGTCGCAAGCTTCCATCCATCGTCCACAGTTGTCTGTTCTCTCACAAGTTCCATCGTCCGCAAGCTTCAAGTCCGTTGTCCCGAGCTTCATGTCCATTGCCCACGAGTTCAAGTCCTTCCTTAGTGCCGCTTTTGCTCTCGTGCACATTTTGTTCTTCAATGCCACTTGGCTGAAGGAATTAGGTGCCACATGAGGCTTCGATGGTTGCTTTCGTTAATTCCGTCAGTGGCGGGAGGCATAATTCGCCCCCAGCACAATCAAACAACAGTTCCAGAGGAACACTCTTGACCCGCACGGTAGGATAGACAACCGATGCAGAAATTCTTCGTAGCCCTATCATGGGAATGCTTATGTGCTGATGATTTTTTAGGCATGGTGAAAGATACCGCAGAAACAATTCTTCCGAAGATTAAAAGAGAAAAGGAGAAACTGCCGGGGTTAAAATAATGGAATAGAGTATGTCCAAGAAAAGGGGTCGTTGCTGGCGCGTCTGAAAATTCCAAGCCCCTAAGATATCTTGGCCACGTTTTCCTACGATAATTACCGAAAAATCATTAACTGATATAGTGCACGAATAGGAACAATGATTGTATTTTGGAACATAAACTAATTTAGTTAGTGTATCCCATGTGATGATGGTGACCTTCCATGTGGGGCCGAAAAGAATGGCGACCGGAGAGTGAAAAGTTTGCGATCGCTCATGATATCCACGCCAATGACTGCGGGGAGCTTTTGGCGGTGGATTGAGGCAGAAGTTTGTTAACCTAGGTTGTAATTGGCCCTGTGAACGATGATTATAAATCTAAAGTGATTGAAATAATCTTATACTGTTGATAGGATGATTTAAAGTCATTATATGCTGACTAAGCAATCGTTCATCTATTAAATATGCATATTCCATTTTCTCCTGTTAGTACATTTCCTTACTTTGAAATGGACTAGGTCCATGAATTAACCTCCAATCATCAAGTTGCTGATCGAATATTGACTGAATATGCTTACTAAGCACCAGAGGTATACAAGTAGTGTTGACATGAAATGAAATAATGGTTATTCAAAAGAAATTACAAAAAGGTCAGTGTATTGTCATTGATGTTTAATTTTGGTGGTCATCCTTTATTTATTACAAATTTAGTCCTCCGCCCAACTTCCAATTTTCAATTTTAAATATTTTCTTCCATATGCTGACGGAAATTGCTAAGTAAGTCCAAATCAATATGCTAGTTCAATGGTGAACCGTCGCCCTCTCTTCAACCATTAAACTTCACACCAAATATGCCATAAAAATAAAGTATTATGATCAAAATTGAACGGAAATACTCATACATGAATCATTTTTGTGATTTTCCTTTGAGTAATAAGTTGTGATTTAGGCATCAATGCTATCTAATGATAAATCGAATAAACTTAAAATACTTTCTTGGGTAAACATTAGTAATATAATCATATCTTTGAGGGCAAAGAAAAGTGATAATTAATGTGTCTACGATCCAAAGCAAATCTTGTCTTCTTCCAATCCCGCCAATTTTTCAACGCTCATACAAATCTATAGCGTGCATAGAGAGAGAGAAGCGAAGGATAAAAAATGGAGTTCACCTTGAATGGCATCGCCTTGAAGACCTTCGCTTGCTCCATCACCTACCTCTCTCTTGTCGACAACGACCTCGCCATTCAAGCTTCTCCTTCCTAGGTGATTCGGTCATTAGCTCCGGCCGTTGCCGAGGCATGCGACTGATGGAGGAAGAAGGTGAATTGAATTTAAAATAATTAATTGAGTAAGACAAGATGCAAGTGAATTGAATTTCTTGGCATTGCTTTGGCTTTCCATGGTCCCTATTTGAGACTTCATCTTTGGACCCTTAAAGTTGAACAAAGGTAGTTGCTTTAACAGCTACGCCAAAACGATCATAACTTACTCCTTTCTCTAAATCTCAATGGTTTGCGCCTGAGATTCGAGCCCATCTCCCAAAAAATCTCTGTTCTCCCAAAAAAATCTCTGTTCTCCCACCGTTTTTACATATAAAAAAAAATAGGGTAATTCTAGCGAGACGGTCTAACCATCTCACGGTCAAAGGATAGCCACAAAAGTTTTCTTTTTCCAGCGTACGCGTGTGGAAACTGCCAAGCAAAGCACAAATCTTTCTCCCTCTCTCGGCAAATGTGTGGTGGAGGGTTCACTGTTTGCTTTCTTAGCTAATCATTTCCCTAAAAAATATGCATAATCTTAGTCATCGACATCTGACATGATTCTTTTTCAAATTCTCTGAATCGACTGCTTATACCATGAAAAGACAAAAATGCCCCCTCCCGGGGTTTGATTCATCACACCTTCTTCCCTCTTCTCTGCTTCGACCCAATCAAAGCCTGGGATTAAGAATTTGGTCTTCCCAACAGAGAATAGAATTAAACGCTATAAAAGGAGAGAGAGATTCATTCGACGGATAAATAGAACTTCAAAAGACGTGTCGACTATCGATTTTAGTTTTGCTGCTGATAAATTTTGTTTATCCAATCTCACTCTAATGTAAAATAATTAACTTGACAAGTTAATTGTGTTGCGGAAATTATGCAATCTCATCCTGACAAAAGCCCTAAGATTTGAGAAAGAACAGGTTAAGAGAGGATCCAAGAAATGACCTAATTCCCAATATCCAATCTAAAAGCCAATAATTTCCGTGCCTAAACGCAGAGTCTTCGATTAAAGTATCTATATTTAGTCATATTTTGAAAAATAATATTTGATTTTTAAATATGAAATCATTTTCCTTAACTAAACATTAGCTTTCCATTGACTAGGAAAAAAATTTCCGTTGACTAATTTTTTTAAACAATGCAAATGCTGGAAACTAGAATTGTGCGAAGCAAACGGAGCCTAATATCATGAAACTTTTTAAATACGCATAGAAAAAGAGGATGGAGTCCCTCTATCTCGATCAATGTTTCCATTGACATCTCAATCAATTCTTAACAATGATGCATGTTAAAAAGGCATGCATCAATCATTGAGATATGTTAAGATACTTATAATCTATGGGAGCATTTTGTGGAATAAAGAATTCACGTACAAATGCAAGTAGGCATTTCTCTCTTTTTGAAATGGGATGAAGAATCCACGTTCGAAAGGGATAAGGGAAACCCGGAAGCTAGAAACCTTGGACCTTCGATTCAACGAAGGGATGAAGCAAGAGAGAAGGAGGGGGTTTTATTTATTGAGGATTGGGCGTGCTGAATACATTGAGCGTCGACACACGGGACAGGACACTGGAAGAATACTACGCCAGCCCAGCAGTGGGAACGGGGAGCTTTTTTTTTTTTTTTTGTCGGAAGATGCTGAAATTCATTACTAGCCCGTAAAAAAGGCGCCATCACCTGGTGAGTCTAGACATAATATGGATAATAAAGATTGAGGAGGGAAAGAGACCCAATTGCTAGAAAGTAAATTTTTGCGGAGAGTTTGGCCACCCAATCTGCCTCGGTATTGCATTCCCTTGATTCGTAAAAGATGGGCACACCACCCAGCTGGGCTTTGAGCTGTGCGCAGCCAGCAATAAGGGAATGGGCCTGCCAAGGCGCAAACAGGGAGCTTGGGAGGTGGGAAATGTAAACGCTTACATCACGCCCATTAACGGCGCGAATGATAATTATTTTGCTTTTCAATTTTTTTTTATTTTTTTTTTCCGGAATAGATTTAGAATAGAAATCCGTTTGATAACTTAGGAATAGATTTATAGCAGAAATCAGAAATTAAAATTTTTAACTTTTTATTTTTTTTATTTTTGGAACAAAAGTAAAAAATAAAAAACTTTTCTCATCGCTCATTCTCGTCGTCATATGCCGCACCCATTACCTGTGGGACATCGGACGCTCGCTATCGCTCAAGTGACGTCGAACGCCTGTCGCCAACCGCCATACATCGCCTACCCACCGCTAGTCACCGGACGCCCAACCAGCGGCCAATCATTGAATGCCTGCCACCAAATGTCAAACACCTCTCACCACCATTCAGAATTGAGAAATTTTGTATCGTTATCAAAGGAATTTTTATTTCAAGAACAGAAATTTTATAAGATTATTAAATGCGTATTTTTGCTAAAAAAAAAAAACTCGTTCAAGGAATAAAAATAAAAAAATCAATTTTTAGTCATAAATTGATTTATGAAACAAAATGGGTATCATGCACGCCTTAAGTGGCTATGCGTTTGGTGCCTTTTTTGGTCCGCTCTTCCTTCGTAAATTTCATAGATTTTGTGTGCCACCTGCTCGTAAAATGCTATAGATTGCAGCGTGATGAATAAAGCAAATAATAGTACAACGCATTGGTTTTTTTTACGAACATAGATCAATTATCAGAATAATTTCTATTCATTGCTTCGTCGATTGTGCCGCATTTGTATTTGGGGAGTTTCATGGTTTAGATTTACGGTTGACTTCGGTCAAGTATAAGTTATAGTTAAAACAGCTTGGGCCGAAAGTTTATTTTCGATAAAAAAAAATGAATTTACTCATTTCGACCTAAATTTTGGAAAGTCTGGTGCCCACCCTTATTGAAACGCGAAAAGTGGCCCAATTGAGAAGTCACGTTTGCTTGTTTATCTAGCAGACTATTTCCTTTTCTTTCTTTTTTTTTTTTTTTTTTTTTTTTTTTTTATGAATTTGTTTAAAAAAACTAACATATTCACTTGAGGCAACATCGGTAATATAATCGCATCTTCGGGGACAAAAAGTGTTGATTAACGTGTGATACCGTTGATTCACCAAGCTTGAGACCAAGCGTCTAATTCTTCTTCCAGTCCCGCCAATTTTTCAGCGACCCCCTCATAAAAATCTCTAGCGTCGCCGCAGAGAGGGAAGCGAAGAGATGGAAAAAATGGTGTTCACCCTGAGCGGCAACGCCTTGAAGACCTTGGCTCGCTCCATCACTTGCCTCTCCCGTGTAGGCAGCGACCTCGCCATCCAAGCTCTCCTTCCCAGGTCATTCCATCGATTTCTTCCCCCATAGCTCCGGCGTGTCGCCTCTGAAATTCACGTCGATCATCGTTCCTCAGCTTCATCCATCGAGTTGAAATAGCTACAGCAGTTGCTTCTTCGCGTGCCCTGCTGAGCGATGCTTTGTTTAGATGCTATGATGCCGTGTTAGGTATTGGCTCATTTCGCTCGATACAGCATCCGATTGATAAATTCCGAGAGTCCTTCCGCCGATTGCCGAGTGTCTGGAGCTTTCGGCAGTGGATTTGAGGCGGAAATTTATGGACCTAGGTTGGGATTGGCCCTGTCGACGGTGATTAGAACTCAACACACATAAAATCTGAAGTGACTAAAAGAATCTGATACTGTTGATAAGGTGATTTAAAGTCGTTATATCGTAAGACTGAGGCAATTCACTGCTATAGAAAGGACAGCTATCAGCACTACTTGGGGCAAAATGGCGAATGGTGAAACCATAGGAGAAAAGCCCTATGGATAACCTTCGACCAGTGCTGCTACTCTGTCTTGCTAATGCTTTGCTGGTTTTTCTAGTTACTCTGATGGTGTTATTTGGAGTTTCGCAAAACTGAATAAGTGAAAGCATGAATGCACTCCCTAGCGGATCTTTTGTGTGCCCGTACTTTGCATGACTTCCTTTTGCCTCACCACATTTAACTGCCAAATAACAATAGAAGTTCCAAGTTCTACACTCATGTTTGGCACTTGGCACTATTTGATGTATTATAATTGCAATAGTATTGATCTGTGTACAAATATCGCCTTCTTACTCGTATATATCAGATTGAGATTCTTGTATTTATGTTCGACCTCCAGATTTCCTTTCACGTGCTCAATTCATCAAGATCTGCCTATCAATTGATAACCTTCAAGCCAGACCTCTTTGATGTGTTTACGGTATCTGGCACACAGGTTCAACGCAGCGTTCTTCTAAAGATATATTGTCATTGCTCATCTTTCTAGTATATTTGTCAGTTTATAGTCGTATTAACTTACCAACGCTTACAAAGTACTCTGTGTAGGCTGTCTGTTCTGTCCTTAGAATGCCTATTTCAAACATTGATTATTTGAGCATGCAATTACCAGACATCAATGCATCAAAAGTTCAATGAGCTCTGCAGTGCTTCAGTGGAAAAGACCTTTCAATTGCACGCGTGGTGCTCTGAATTGATTATTTTTGAAATGGTGTATTTGATGGTTAACATTGCAAGCTTGTGGCACATATGGAAAAGTTAACTGATTCCCTTTTCCCCCTAAAAATAAATTTGCTCCGATTCTATGGAAGAACAGTAGAATTGAAGTCTTGAAACTGACATGTTCGTTGAGGGAAAATGACTGCAAGATGCTGTGAGAAGCATTTATTTATCATGTCATATATGTCCATGGAGATGAGCTTTTATAATTTCTCATCTTTAAAAGCAGCATGAACTCTGTCAAAGTGATTTTGCAGCGCCCCAATATGACCTATATAGTGAATGTATTCAGAATAAAGAGATGGGGAATTTTATGTTAAAATTAGATTCCAATGTCTACCACTTTTACTTCTTTTGTTGGCCGACTTCTTTTTTTGTTGGCCACTTGACATTTTAAGTCTTTGTGACTCAGTCACGCTAACTACGTACTATTCAGTATGTTATCAAATTGTAATATAAATTGGAGTCCGGCACCTATCAAACATGCATTAATTTGATAAGAAGCTGCACCATGCAGAGATACATGTTTATCTCACTATGCCAACTGTGAGTTTTTGTTCATGCATATATGATGTTGTTATATGCATGCAGGCATTAAGAAAACATACTGGGTTACTTGCAATGTTGGCCCCGACTTACGACAATTATCTCTGGATAGGAGAAAATACCTAAGCAATTTTGTAGTGAGGCCTCGTGATCTGAACAGATTGCTTGTGAATTTTCAGTCATCCCTTCAGGAAATTACTATTATCGCAACAGAACGCAACTCTGATCCTTCTAATGCTGCAAGTGAATTTGGTGGGAAAGCTGTCGAGTTTCAAAGCTACATCGATCCTACCAAAGGTAGAGATTAACTTTTTTCTTTTCAATCGAATGTGGAGAAGAATATCACGGTTCAGATTCTGGCCGCAGAGAATGACTCTTTGTTGCACACTCAGCTGTGGATAGATCCTGCGGAAGAGTTTGTGTAGTATGCTCATAACAGCAACCTAGTAGATGTGACTTTTGCTTTGAAAGTGAAGAATTTTAGGAGAAATAACTCTGAGTTTTCATTCTCCAGAGAAGCATCTGGCGCCTTTCTTGAAGACTTTTTGTTGCGCTCCTATCTCTAAAGGGCGAGGGTGGGGGCTTGGTGGAAGCCCCTCCAAGATGCCTGGTAAACTCGGGCTCAGGTGAATGAATATTAACATGAGACACCTAACCTTTTTATAGCTGCTACAACACCCTAGAAACGTAGTAAACAAATTTCTAAAGACTAACAAACAAAATCTGGAAAAATAAAATCTGGAAAATCTGGAAACAAAATAACCAAAAAATTCGATTCTAATTTTCAACACTCCCCCTCAAGCTGGGTTATGAATGTCTATCATACCGAGCTTGCACCTTAGAGTCTTGAAATTATTTCTAGATAAAACCTTGGTCAGTATGTCTGCTATTTGATGATTGGTTGGAACATATGAGAGCTTCAAGATTCCTTCCTCGAATTTTTCTTTGATGAAATGTCGATCGATCTCCACATGCTTTGTTCTATCATGATGAATCGGGTTCTTGGCAATCTCAATATCAGTTTTGTTGTCACATAATAATGACATAAGATTGGTATTAGTGAATCCTAGTTCATTTAATATTCTTCTCAGCCATATGCCTTCATATATTCTTTGACACATTATTCTAAACTCCACTTCAGTGCTGCTCCTAGCAACAACAGGTTGCTTCTTGCTTCTCCAAGTAACCATATTGCCCCACATGAAGGTACAAGACCCTATTGTCGACCTTCGGTCCATGAGAGATCCAGCTCAATCTGCATCCGTGAATATCTCTACGTTTCTCTCCTCCATTTTCTTAAAGTAGAGCCATTTTCCAAGACTTTTCTTCAAGCACTATAAAATTCGAAAAACTAACTCCATGTGTTTCTTTGTTGGTCGGTTCATGTATCTACTAACCATACTTACTGCGAAACCAATGTCTGGCCGAGTATGCGAGAGATAGATCAGTTTGCCAACTAATCTTTGATACCTCCCTTTATCCGTTAATGGTCCTTCTTCTTCCATCTCGGTTTTATTTGTAGAATCCATGTTTGTGTCAGCTAGTTTACACCCAAGCATACTAGTTTCCTTCAAAAGATCAAAAGTATATTTGTGTTGGGAAATTGCAATTCCTTTCCGTGACCGAGCTACCTCCATACCTAGGAAGTATTTGAGTTGACCTAGGTCTTTAACCTCAAATTCTTCTGCCAGGATATTCTTTAGTTTTCCAATCTCCTCTAGATTGTCGCCAGTTAGGATTATATCATCGACGTATACAATCATTACTGCTCTTTTACCTTCAGCTAACTTTTTGACAAACATTGTATGATCTATTTGACATTGAATGAAATTCAACTTCTTAATGACCCTTGTTAACCTCTCGAACCAAGCACGGGGTGATTGCTTTAAGCCGTATAGGGATTTCTTGAGTTTGCATACCTTGTTGAAGCTCTTTTTAGTGTTAATTCCCGGTGGAACCTCCATAAAGACTTCTTCCTCCAATTCCCCATTCAAGAAGGCATTCTTTATGTCTAATTGATATAGGGGCCAGTCCAAGTTAGCTATAGGGGAGAGCAACACCTGAATAGAATTTAGTTTGGCCATCAGAGCGAAGGTTTCATCGTAGTCTATACCATATGATTGCGTGAATCCCTTAGCAACCAGCCTTGTCTTGAAATGATCAACGCTACCATCAGCATTGTGCTTAACTATAAACCCTCACTTACATCCCACTAATTTCTTCCCAGCTGGCAATTTTGTATATTCCTAAGTATTATTCTTCTCAAGTGCATGAATTTCCTCAAGAACCGCTTTTTTCCACTTGAATTGAGCAAGTGCCTCCTGGATATTCTTAGGAATTTGAATGTTACTTAACATTAAAACAAATGCCTTGTGTTTAGGAGATAACTTTTCATCAGACACAAAATTGTTAATGGGATGTTGAGTGCACTGTCTCTTCCTTTTCCTAAGAGCAATGGGCTGATCAAGATCATCAAGTACAGCAAAATTTTCTGAGCTTATAAAAGCATTATAAAAGCATTATCTTTAACTATTGTGGGTCTTAAACTCAGGTTTGTCTCTTGAGCTGGCTTTGATGTAGTCCGGTCCTCCAACTCCTTTCGAGTTTTCCGCCTAGAGTAGACAATTATCTCTTTATTTTTGTCTTGTGTAGCATCTAGAATGGGTAAACACGAAAGACTTTCGGATGTTGGATGACTCTCGGATGTTGGGATGGGTAGACACGAAAGACAAGCAGAGTTGGTATTTGTTTGTTGTGACCTAAGTGAATTAAAAGTGTCCAAAAAATAATATTCCTCACAACTCTCCCCTTGAATGGTATTTTTGGAGTGGAAGGGCTGGTGCTCAAAAAAGGTAACATCCATGGTGGTATAAAAAACGGTTTGTTTATGGGCAATAACACTTATATCCACTTTGATTTGGAGCGTATTCTAGAAACACACATTTGAGAGACTTAGGATCTAGCTTGCTACGATGTTGTTGATTTATATGAACAAAAGTTGTGCAACCGAATACTTTGAGTGGGATATGTGAGGCAAAATGAATATGTGGGTAAATATAAAGTAGACTCTGAAATAGTGTTTGGAAATCTAGGACACGGGAAGACATATGATTGATGAGATATGTGGCTATCAACACTGCTTCTCCCCAAAAATGTTTAGGCACATGGGTGGTTAACATAAGAGAACGAGCAAAAGATGCCTATTTTTCCTCTCCGCTACTCCATTCTGTTGTGGAGTCTTTACACAAGAGCTAATATGTATGATACTATGGCTATTTAGATATGACCCGAGCTGTGAGTGAAAGTATTCTCTCCCATTATCCGTTTTGAAAACTTGGATTTTTGTGTTGAATTGGGTTTGGGTCATTAGGTTGAAGGTTTGGAATATTTGGCCAATATCTGATTTTTCTTTCATTAGAAAAAGCCAAGTGAGTCTTGTATGATCATCAATGAAAGTAACAAATCACCTAAAACTAGAAATATTATTGACACAAGAAGGTCCCCAAATATCACTATGAATCATGTGAAATGGATGAGAAGACTTATAAGGTTGCAAAGGATACGAACTACGAGTATGTTTGAATAATTGACACACCTCACATTGAAATTTTATTGAATCTTTATTGAACAAAGAAGGTAACAACTTTTTTAAGTACGAGAAATTTGGATGACCTAACCTATAGTGCCACAATCTTACATCACTCTCTTCTTTAGCATGAGATGCTACACATGACATCTTCTTGTCTTTCCACTCTGAGGCATTAACTCGTAGAAGGTAGAGACCCGCATCCATCTCAGCACTACTAATTGTCATCCCCGAGTCCAAAACCTGAAATTCACATGAGTGTGGGAAAAATTTAGTAATGCAGCCTAAATCTTTGGTTAACTTGCTGATGGAGAGAAGATTATATTTGAGTTTGGGAATAAATAATACTGAATTCAGTGTTATATCTTTTGAAATAACCATTGATCCAATACCAGCCACCTTTGAGCAAGAACCATAAGCAATTCAAACACTGGTGCCATTTTGCCATGGATTGTATTTGTTGAACACTGTGATATCTCCGGTCATGTGGTCAGATGCTCCTAAGTCTACAACCCAAGAGGTGATCTTCTCTTGTTTAGCATTAAAGGCATTTAAAGAATTACCTCGTTGAGCTATCGTTGCTGTACTAACCCCTTCTGGATGGGTTGCCTTATGAACAGATTCTTGTATCAACTTTTTTAGCATCTCCAACTGCTCTTTGTTAAAGGGACTTGAATCTACTGAAGCAATTGTTTCGGTTTGAACTACGTTGCTTCTACTATCTCGATTTTGAGTAAGATGTGAGGCTAATGGCTTCCAATCATCTGGTTGACCATGAATTTTCCAGCACGTGTCTTTTGTGTGACCCGTTCGTTTGTAATGATTACACCATGGACGACCACCCCTTCAATGGTTGTTGTTGTTTGATTGAGTGCCTCAACTATAGGATGGTTGAGATCCTCGAGCTATTAGAGCATAATTTGCTAGATTGATCTGGTTGTTTGAAGAACCAAGAATCACCTTTTGCCGAGTCTCTTCTCTCCTGACCTCAGCAAAAACTTTTCGTACACTAGGTAGGGGCTTTATGCTTAGAATTCGTCCACGTACCTCATCAAGCTCTTGATTCAAGCCTAACAAAAATTTGTAAATGCGTTCTCGATCTTGAATCTACTTGTACCACTTGCTATCTTTAGGACAACTCCACATCACATCTTCTAGCATGTCAAGTTGCTGCCAATGACGATGAGTTGGTTAAAATAATCAGTGACAGAAGATTCCCCTTGCCTTAGGTCATGGAGAATGCCCTTGATCTCGAAAATGGCCGATGTGTTATCTTTGTTTGAATAAGTTTCATGGACAGCATCCCAAATCTCATTTGTTGTCTTGTAGTACACGACATTCTCCCCTGTTTCATTTGTCATTGAATTCAGTAGCCAACACATCACCATGTTATTTTCCGCCTTCCATGTTCGATAATTTGGGCTCGTCTCCTCAGGTTGTACAACAGCTCCAGTTAGGTAATCTTCTTTACCTTTTCTACAAATGAAAATCATGACAAAATGGGACCATTGATTGAAGTTGTGACCGGTAAGTTTATGACTGGTGATGAGAAGAGTTCTACCTTCGGATACATTGATAGATTAGATAATATGAGGAGAGTTCTAAGCTCTAGGGTATGAGGTTTCACTCTCAACCTCACTTGCCATGACAGCTCTAGGGTATTTTGTCATGGTGGACACTCTCAGAAATAAGGTAGAAGAGAATATCCCAAATCGTGCTCTGATACCATAAGGAATTTTAGGAGAAATTACTCTGAGTTTTTATTTTCCAGAGAATGAATATTTACATGAGACACCTATCCTATTTATAGCTGCTACAACACCCTAAAAATGTAGTAAACAAATTTCTAAAAACTAACAAAAAAAAATATGGAAAAATAAAATCTGGAAAATCTGGAAACAAAATAACCAGAAAATTCGATTCTGATTTTCAATAGAAAGAGTTGAAGGTGTTCCATCTGATTCGTTTTTTTATTATATTAACTATCAAGACATTTGATCATAAATGCAGCTAGAAGTTCTTGAACATATGACTTCACTTTCAAACTTATCTCCATTTCCCTAAAATGAGTCCACCTAGTTGCCAAAATGCCATTGGAACTATTTTTATGTTGAAGTTTTTCCTTGTGTTTTCCAGTGAACATGATAATATTCAACTCTGTCCATCTCATAAAAATCCAGGCATTTCTTGCATTCTGTGAGGAATGTGAAGTGGACATTCATTTGTACTTTGAGAAGGCATCAATTCTTACCTGCTATCCATTTTTTTCCACGCTTCACTTCAATTTTGTATATGCAAGTACTTTGGATGCAATGAGTAGTTTTGATGCATCAGTCCATAACTGGTTTTAATAGATGAATGATTGCTAGTTATCTACTTGGAGATTTAACACATACTAATAAATAGCTTCATAATCACAATCGTAAAGTCAAATTTTAATTTTGGGCTGAATGCAAAAAATGAAAGACTATCGTTGAAAATGTGGCCGATAAATTATAGTGCACCTTCGAATCAAGTTTGGATAATAATGGTTTATGGCGGTTTAAGCTCGGATGATAAATGGTTTATTTATCAAGTTCAATATCAAGTTCAATGCAAGATGCTAGTGCTAAAAATATCAGTGCAAAACTTGATAGTTAATGCGTGTCTTTTGACTTTCTTTTTTATACTAAATTGGTGGTTTCAAGTCCAACATCTCTGCCATCACAGAGGGCTTTGGTGCAGCTAAATGCAAAATAGAAAAAAATAAAGAACTTAATTCAACTGCATGTTTTCATGAAACATGCCTATTTTGATGGCCCCTAAATTTGGCATTGATGAGGGGGACTCTTTCAATTTTGATGTTACACTTGTACTGGCCACCATGCTTACATCCCAATTACATGAAGGTACTACTGGACCTTCAGCAAATGAATGCTGGGCCAGGCTGATAATGGGGAAGCTTCTGGAGAACAGCCAGAGAACGATTGCTTCCGAGATTCCATCAAATCATACCAGAATATAGTCTGAACTCTGGGGTGAGTGATCCTTGTAGCCTGTGGCACTATAATCTCAATGATGGCAACGAAACTGCCTTTGCTTTGCTCTAAAATGAAATGCTGTGTATGTCGTCCGTAAGATACTTTTATTTATGAAGTCAATAGTAAGATATCTCTTGGGAATCAAATTTGAGTGGTTTACTAACTTTGGGCAGGAAGTGCTGCGAGAAGTGGCCGAGGTTCTGATGGAAGGCAAGTTTCAGAAGAAAGCATCCTAAAAGCTGGCGTTTAGTCAGGAATTGAAAGGATCAGCACCATTCAAATATCAAAAGCTGCATCGGCTGAAGGAAACATCAAAATTTGGTCCAGATTCTTCATCTCTCAATGTCTCTCTCAGTTTGTTTGTGTATGATGAACGTCATCCTTATCTCTCTAGGTCGCATTATTTTGCTGTCTCGTACAAATATTACTTAATAAAGGTGCTACTTTCTCTATCGCCTGTTTCCCTTCTGTAAATGCTGCTTTATAAGAAAGCATTTGGCTTAGGCCAATTGATTGTGCGACTTTATCTTGGAGTTTTGCAACATTTAACTCTTAATTCTTGCATCAAGAAGCAAAAGTTTCTGGCAAAGTCCATATATGCCTATCAAACCTGTTGGCATTTCTTTCTTTCCACTTTTTACTGCGACTGTCCATATGATACCATAGACAAAGTGGAGCCAAAACATTCACTGCTTTTCACTCGACCATGAACCTGGATGATGCATTGCACACCCCTGTGCAAGTACCTATCTTTGGAAGACTGAACTCATATGCCTTTCTTGGGCTTCTCAGTATCAATTCGATTAGTCTCCTTGTATGATTTCGTTTGTCAGTGGTTCTAAATGTTTTTAGATGCAAAGGTATTGAACAAGATTCTCACAAACATAGCACTAATTAGCGCCATCATAAGTATGGTTGTGCAGTTGCGTCAGTGGTTAAATTGGAAAATCCCTCTAAAACGATTTTCTTTCTTGCTTGGTTGTGTAGATGGACACGGTTTTTCACAACTTATCAAAGTATTGGGTTGATGCCAACGAGGATGAGGATGATCATAATGAGGATGGTGATGAAATCAGCATTTGATCAACACCACCATACTATGAAGACCGATAGCATTATGTTCCTTTTTTAACTATATAACCTTGCTATTTTGATTTTACTGGTAAGTGGTCGTGCCTTCCAATGCTTGATGTTTCCCGTCCTACGTTCCTTCGAACGGTTGGAGTAGTCCCTTGCTTGCTTTTTGTAATGCCCTGGATTTAACTCACTTGAGATATTGTCCACTTTGGTCCATCCCATACCGAGTTTCATGATTTTGTCCTTTGATGTACAGCCAAGCACTTTCCTAAGAGGCCACCAATTCTAGCAATGTTCATGCCTAAGCTCGCTTAACTTTGGAGTTCCAAAGCAAAGCTTGTCATTATGTCAAAAGGTGCCTTCGTGAATTAATTCTAGTTCACACACACACATCTGGATCACTCTTCCCTTGTTCAATATATAGTTTGGTTCATCCCACCCCCTTCGCTATCCTAGAGTCTGCTAGGAGCCGCTCCTTGTCCAGCCCTCTAGCCCCGACAATCACTCCCTACCTTCTTCGCACCAAGTCTATATATTAGGGCACGTTTGGTAACGATTCTATTCCCGAGAATAGATTCTGATAAGAAATGATTCTTTTCGATTTTGATCCCTGGAAACAAATTCTAAGCATTGTCCAAAATTTCTGATCTGGAATAGAATTGTGTTTGGTACCGGGCTCATTGATTCTGTTCTAAATCAATTTCTTTTACTTTTTAAATAATTTTTATACTTTTTTTCCTTTTTTTCCTTTTCTTTTTTCTTTTGTTTTCCTTTTTTTCTTTTCATTTTTTTCATTTTTTTCCTTTTTTCCTTTTTTATTATTTTTTTCTCCTATTCTTCTTCTTCTTCAGGTTGGTCGCCGAACCGGGGACTAGCCAAACGAGGGCCGGCGACCTCATCGAAGTGTTGTCGGCCCTTAGCAAGGCCGACCCTCACTGGCAGCTAGGCAAGGCTTGCCTAGCCCTCGCCCAGCCTTGCCAAGGCTCAGTCTCGTCAGATTTGGCGAGGCTAAGCCTACCTAGCCACTGGTGGGGCTGGGCGAGGCTCACTGGGGTTGGGTGAGGCCCACCTAGCCACCAGCGGCCTGGCGAGCCTCCGGCAAGCTCGCCAAACCGGTGGCTAGCGGTGGACGGCGGTGAGCAGTGGCAGGTGGTGGTGGCAGACAACAACCGCGGGATGGCGGTCGATGACGAAAAAGAAGAAGAGTTGGTTTTGATTCTTAGTTTGTTCCCAGAACAAGAATCAACTTTTTTTTTTTTTATTCTTGATTCTGTTCCAAATCTAATTCTAGGAACGAAAAAATAGAAATTTGTTCTCGGAAACAAAATTTTCACCAAACGCGATTCTGTTCCGAAATTGCTCTCGAGAACAAAAAATCATAATCAGGCACTGTTGGGATAGTTACCAAACAAGCACTTAGTGCCCATGCCTATTTAGCTATTCCAACATCCAACAAAGCTACCATTTTAATGCACTTCTTTTCCCCCTCTTTTGTTTTTCAGTATTATGTTGATGTGCTTTGCTGAAGGAGGTGTTGGTATAGGTATTTTTATTAACTTGTATTCTATCATAACTCATTTCTATCTTCCTGCCAAGAAAAACAGAGTGGTGCCGATAGATCCTACAGAGTCGCATGCTTTATGGACAGGACCTGCAGTTTAGAACTATTGGAGATGGTGTTGAAATTGCATGGAGGAGGAGAAGGAAAAAGAGAAAATAAAAGAAAAAGGAAAGGACAAAAAAGAAAATAAATAATAAATAATTCTAAAAATATTAAAATATTAAAATATTATTAAAACGTCAGCAATATCTTGCCAAAATTAGCTGAAATGACTGAATTGGCACTATGTCAAAAGATGTAGGACTAAATTGACATCAAGTCAAAAGGTTTATGATTAAATCAACACAAATAATAAGTTTAGAACTAAATTGACATCAATATAAAGATTTAAAGCTTTTTTTACACTTTTTTTTTCCAATGAACGATGGTGCTTTTTAGCTCTTCTCTTCCAACATAAGCTTTTATAGATGTTGTGTGCTAGTTGCTCATAAAAATATTTTACGCTATAGATTCCATTGCGATGAGTAAAGCAGATTACAATACAAAGTAATGTTACTTTCACAGATATCGACTAAATGTCATAATGATTTCTATTTAGTACTTTGACGATCGTGGCACATGTGTATTTGAGGAGCTTCATGAATTATAATTTACGGTTACTTCGGTCAAATGTTAAAGTAAAAACAGCTTGGGCTGAAAATTTATTTCCAAACAAAGGAAAAGGGTTTACTCATTTCGACCGAATTATTTTTTGAATCTTAACTTTGGAAGGTTTGGTGTCGACCCTACTGAAGCGAAAAGTGGCTCAATGAGAAGTTGTGTTTGCTTCCATTTATCTAGCAAACTATTTCCCAATTCTCTATGAATTGGTTTAATGCAGGAGCTGATAAATATACCAAAGAAAGAAGTCCACATGTTCCGAAAGTATCTTCTTTTATCAACGGGTGAGATGGTAAGGACACTCATGGTCTTGGGGACAAAGAATCGACATCCAAGAAAAAAAAAAACCAATGATTAAAAAATAAATCTTACTCTTTGATAGATTTATACCCATCGGATATGTCTCTAATTACATTGTTTGCTCCGAGAGTTGGAAACACTGGCATCTTTCGAAAATAAAAACCTGGATATATTAACAAAAAGAGAAAAAGAGTAGGATCATTCATCCAAAAGAGAAGGGAAGGGGCCTATGTCTTTGCGTGACCCCTGTAGCTCCAGTTCCCTCGGGAAAGATAAATCTTCGGCGCAAGAAGAAGGGATCATAAATTAGTTCTATGACATATTATATGCACTTACTTGTACTAGTTATCGGAGGTTCCCAATAAGACAAGGGAAGAGTATGTCTTGTGGTATGATAGTACACACGAGGTTTGTGTCCTGGCCAACATTAGCGTGATTCACATCAACACCAACTTCCCAAAAAGCAAAACATAATATTTGGAAAGCCAAAAACACTCACGGTTCTCTAATATGAAATGAATGCTTATGGGTTCATTAACTCAAGGACACCGAGAACAAAAATTGGTGAAAGCATGACATGAAGCAGAATGTACATCAACAAACTATACCTGACACATCCGAGAACAGCAGCAATGCAGCAAATGTAAGTCAGAATCTTGGTTCCATATCTTGCCTTCCCATCTTGAGGATTAGTAACTGCCCAACGATTCTGAGCATTGTGTAGTAACACACGATGATTTCAAGGTTAGTGATGGCCATAATACCATGATTCCGATGGCACAAATCAGGGTCTTTAGCAAAATCTTCTCCAGGAAATGAATTCTAGCAATCCAATCTGCATGCTTTGCTCCACGTCTTGGAAATAAAATCAACAAAATCCTTGTTAATGTACAGTCTTTTGGAAAAGCTCAACTGTTGAGCTCTTTCTACATCATATAAGACGACAGTCTTTCCAAAAGATTCCAGAAGAACCAATTTAAGTTCAAAAGGAAATTAATGCGCAGTTTGACACGAAGCTTCTGGTGCAAATCATAGCTCTCGGCTAATGAGTATGTGCTGCAGGAGTGTAATCCGTTTGTTGATCCACGGCAAATTAAGCTAGTGAAAATTCTTCTTTTGGACAAAATACAACATGAGAGTACTCAAGGGATACCACCTTAGCACTTACAAACCTTTCCCAACCCCCTCTAACGACGCTTAGTCACGAACAAAACCACCCGCACAGCACGAAACCAGGTAAGGCCCCATGCTTACGAGGTAGAAGCTGATTAATCCTACTTGCAGGTCTCATCTTTTATTAAGAGGAAAAGCTAATGAGACTTTCACTTAATACGTTGTTCTTGATATGAGTTTCTCTTGAGAAATGAAAGAAAGAGAGTGTATTACAGTCGTGTCCCTTCATCGATGTGACAGAATTTTCCCATCCAATAACTTGAAGAGAAGGTTCAGATTCTTTCCAAAGAAATGCCAGTTGCTATGGCATTTCACTTTTCTCAGACAAACTACCCCAGCCCAAGAAATTCAAGAAACAAGTCATTTTACATCCACCAGAATATGCCCCTAAATGCGCCGTTCGGAGTAGAGCCCATTATTTCTGTTCTTTGAGAGTCTATCATTATGAACATCGAGAACGGAAACCTGGCTCAATCAACAAAAGGAAAAAAGGAATAGAGGACAAAAAATTCTGGGCGATACAAATTGGTGTTCCAATCCAATTCTCGCGATCTAATGCGAGAAACAGGTCATTTTCTACAGGCAACTCCCCCTGGGCTTGTAAGTTTGAACAGTACAAGTTCAAGAATTCTTGAACGAGTTTACCTGATTTACCTAGAGTGCAGGTTTTTTCGCTATAAAATGGCATTCACGTATTGGAATACACGGTGTGACATGATCAGAGGTGGGAACAGGGAAGAACATCAAGATTTTGACGTGAGTTTCCTCCGGATCCTCTGACGTACTGTTGGAGAAGGACCACAGAGCTTAAGATATATTTAAGGTCGCTGAGGCTTACCTCCAGCCACCGTGATCAGCTGGATTGTTGTTCTCCATTAACCTTCCGACGTTGCCTTCCCGGAGAGTTGGAAAAGATGAAGCAATGTGGAAACAATGGATTTAGCTGACATGATATGAAGAACTACAGCCGCCAGAGGCCCAGAGGGGCAGCTCCAGCACCGAGAGGGTTAATCCGGTCATTTCGGTGTATTGTTAAAATAAAATTATAAACCTCGTAGCATAAGTAGTACATGATATAATCCTCTCTTCGACATGAAAATGATAGTTAATATTTACATCATTAACTGATTAATAAAAATTATAACAATTTAGTTAAAACCAAAAACTTTTTATTATGAGCGTAATAACGTTCGTTTGATTTGTATTTTTTTTTTTTTAATTAGAGAGCTTGCAAACAATGAGAGTATCATTGAAAAAATGGTGTAATCGGATACTTTATTAAAAAAAATTGCCAGTAGTACCAATGAACCCAAAGAAATGCATTGTGACATTCTTCTAAACCCGCCAATTTTTTAGCGACCACCTCACAAAGATCTGTACCGTAAGTGTAGAAAGAGAAGCGAAGAACTCAAAAAATAGAGTTCACGCTTAACGGCAACGCCTTGAAGACCTTCGCTCGCTCCTCACTTCCTCTGCCACATCGGAAACGACCTCGCTATCCAAGCTTCTCCTTCCCTGGTGATTCAATTTCTTCCAACATTTCTTCTTCTTCTTCTTCTCCTCCGTGTCTCTCACGCATAGCTCCGGTCAAAAAGTTCGGGGTTGCCATTGAAATCCATGTCAATCGTTCCTCAGCTTCATCCTTCGGAGTGAAAAGCAAAGCAGTTGCTTATTCGTGCCCTGATGAGTGGTGCTTGGATTAGATGCTATGTTGTATTAGGTATTTGGCTTGTTTCGCTAGCTAAAGTATCCGATTGAGAAATTCGAGAGTCCTTGGACCGAAGCTTTTGGCAGGGGAACTGAGGCAGAGAATTTGTTAACCTAGGTTGTGATTGGCCCTATTGACGATGATTAGAGTTTAACATGCATAAATTCGAAGTCATTGAAAGAATCTAATACCGTTGAAGGGGTGACTCAAAGTCATTACATCCTAGGAATAAAATAATTCACAGCTATAGCCGGTAGATCTATCAGTGCTAATCGCGGAAAATACTGAATGGTTACACCATTAGGAAAAACTTATGGATAACCTTCCATTGGTGCTGCCATTCAGTCTTAATAATGCTTTCTTGGTTTGTCTAGTTATTTTGATGGTGTTGTATGGAGTTTTGCAACACTCAGTAAGCGAAAAAGCACGATTGCATTCGCTACCATAACTCTCATATGACCATATTTTTTACAACCTTTTGCTTCGTCGTGCTTCATTACCAAATAACAATAGAAGGTTCAAGTTCTAAATTCATGTTTGGCACTAAGCACTTTTGTGCTGATTTGAAACTGGGATAACATTGATCCGTATAAAAAATATCACCTTTGTGCTTGTAGATATCAGGTTAGGATTCTAATATTCGTGATCAAATGCCGGCTTTACTTTTACACACTCAATTCATCAAGATCTGCCTAAGGTTCTGACTTGTGTATGCTCTCATCTTTGCTGCTCTCGGATTGTCACACGCAATCTGCTAATGTACATTCTGATTAGTGATATGCCTTGGTTGATTCTCGTTCTTTGCATTCTGATGTTGATAATCCCATTCAAATTCGAACCTAGGGATTAATTAGAGAATGGCGACAGTTTTCGGTTTTCCTAATGTTGTAGTAAGCCCTTTGCAAAGTTGGTTTTGATGTGCGTCTTGCCAATGCTAGCTCAGACATGAACCTCATGTTGTATTATTATTGCCTTAAACACTTTTTACGTCATATTGCAGAATATATAATGATGATGATGATACTACTTAGTTAAAATTCTGATGCAATTCAATGAAATCGGAGAAATAGAAAAAAAAAAAATATATATATATATATATATATATATATATATATATTTGTCAGAGAGAGATGGGGGAATTGATTCAAAGAATTTGCTAAAGAATCATATTACCCTCATTCACTAATCTTTCAATACAAGAATTGTGATTTTGATTTAGTCGTCGATCCTTATATCCAAACGTCAGCAATATTCTAAACATGAATAAGTATTTCAAGTCACAAATGAAAACTACTTAGTAATACATGTGTTAACACATATTCTTTTTAATGGGATTTTGGACATAATCCAATAAAATATACATCAGGGCAATGGTACTAGTTCGGAAATTTTTGTGAGATGAAAATTAATTAAGGTAAATATGTCATGTGCTAACGATTTCGAATTCTTAATTGTATCTCACTTTCTATTGGGAAGCTCTATTTTATTTTTGCATATTACTTTTTTAGTTTTAAACGTTATATTTGTTAAATTTTTGCTTTGATTAATTTTATTCATCTTTAAATGAGGCAAGTTTATTGGTTACTAAATTGTGCAGTGAAATTAGATATTGATAGTTATATATAATTTAAATAAAAATACTTTTATTTTTGTTTCATTTCGATGCTCTATTATAAGTATATCTTTTTTATTGTTCTCTAATTAGTTTTATTGTAAATGTTAAAATAAATTATTATTAAATGAATTTAAATCATTTTATGAGATAGTAAATTAATCTAGGATTAGTTGCATATCTCACTCTAATTATGTATAGTTTGATGTCGTCAATTGATCTCCAACTGCTAATGCTCTCCCGATTTTCAAGCACCAAGCTTAGGTAATATAAAAGCAGTCTCACTACGAATCCCGTAATATCGAGGATGCAGAGTTTGAATTGGCTCTACATTAATTTTCTTTGGCCAAATGCTCGAAAAAGAACCTAGTATGTCTTCACAGAAAGGACAAAAATATAGAATACAAATTGTTGTTATAAAAAAATAAAAATAAAAACTGAAAAAGCTCGCTTGCGCATATATTATGAGAAAATTCAAAGATGATGCTATTAGAATAAATTATATTATGAATGACAAAAGCTTTTATATAAAGATATAACTAATTTGATTACATAAATTATAAATTCATCATCCTTAATAATTAAATTTTGTCAATAACTCAAACTATCTAATGATCAATCAAAAAAAGCATAATATACTCAGTTAAACGCCAATGATATAATCGTATGAATTTTTTGTGAACCTTGATGGTCGGCGGAGGTAGCTGGCCTTAGGTGAGAGCCACCCTCGTCAACCAAGGCGTAGGCGTCCCTCGCCCAAGGCAATTGAGGGAAAAAGGGAAAAAGAAAAAAGAAAAAAGAAAAGGAAAGGAAAAAATAAAAATAAAAATATTACAAAATGTCCCTGTTAGCGCCGACTGTACCATATAAGATGATCGACGCTGATTAGATCGTCATGTCAACTATTTTTGGCCAAAATTGATCAGAATAACTAAATTGGCAAATTATTAAAAAGTTTATAACTAAATTGGCAAATTATCAAAAGGTTTAAGACTAATTGTCAAACAGTCAAAAGGTAGATGACTAAATCGACACAAATAAAAAAAAAATTGGACTAAATTAACCACCGTACAATAGTTTTAAAATTTTTGCACAATTTTTCACCTTAAAACTAACTTCTTCTTCTTCTTTTTTTTTTTTTTTTGACATGTCAAACTGCATAACAGAGTTAATTTTCGGCAACATGCCTACTAGTTTTGTACCATTACAACATGTTGATGCCACATATTGATCTTGAGTTTTTAGCCCTTACTTTTGTTTGCATTTGGACGGGAAAAAAGAAAAAAAAAAAAAAACATACGACATTCCTCAAATCATGATTGAACATTGGTCCACCGGCCAATTACATGACAAAAATAAAATTTCGTGGTGATTTATGCGTCAGTGCCATATGTTCATCTCCAAGGTTAACTTAGCACATTCTGTCAATATTTGGACCAAAAATATGGAATTGGTCCTGAATTTGTGACTTGGGATTAGTTGAGGGACCAAATCCGTTACAAAACAAAGTACAATGACAAAAAATGATAGTGAATGTCCAAGGTGCAATTGGTAAAGAGCAACTATTGATTCACGTAAATGATGTACGTATCAATGATTGAGATATTTTTAAGACACTCATGACCTATGGAAGTGTCTTACAGGATAAAAACATCATGTCCCAAGCATATTATCTGCTCCGTGAGTCTCCGTCACTAGGAAGATCAAGAATTAAGACCCAGATATATTAACAAAATGTGGGGGAAAAGAGAATACAGTACAAAACTCGGGTAAAATTTGGTGTTCCAACACTCCCATCCCATCTATGAGTTTCTTGTAAATAAACAAATCAAGTTACAAAGTAAACGGAATTTTCTTGAGATTTGCTTTCGGGCTTTTGAGGGTCTGCATTTGGCACTTCATCTCGAGTACACCTAAAGTCGAGCAGGAGAAAACGGCATGGTTCCGCTTCGTGGAAGCTTAAACCCCATTCTCCACTAAAGAAAAAAGAGAGAATTGATGAGGACTTAGGGCGACCTTGAAGATCAGGTCCATCATCCAGGAAATCTCTCATTCCCGCCCCCACGTGTTAATAAACGACAAATCTTAGTCGTCATCTGTCCGTATCTTGGTCCCGCTTTTCTGTCTCCCATCCAATGGTCTACTAGTTACAGAACCCCAACATTTCCTATGACTTTGTAATTCCTGGGACTGTTCCCTTTTGTCGACTCTCTCGAGGGACCACGTTTTACTTCCCAAAAATTACCGATTAACCCAATCCATTCGGACTACTTCATTAACATTACACAGAATGGGGTGGGGTTATATTGAGTAATTTGACATTTTTCCATTTCTAGAATTCCATTTCTAGAATGGAGCAAGTTTGCTCCATTCTAGAAATGGAATTCTAGAAATGGAAAAATGTCAAATTACTCAATATAACCCCATTTCTAGAATGGAGCAACTTGCTCCATTCTAGAAATGAAAAAATGTCAAATTACTCAATATAACCCCACCCCATTCTGTGTAATGTTAATGAAGTAGTCCGAATGGATTGGGTTAATCGGTAATTTGCCCATTGTGTTTTCTGTTTCTCACAAAACCAAAGCGTGGGAGGTGCACAGATAGCCTATACATTCAGGCAAGAAAGGAAGAGACTTAGCAAGGCAAAGTGGGAAGATTTATGGCGAGCAACAATCCAGCAGCTGATCACGGTCGGAGGTAATCTTCGTCCACCTCAAACATATCTTAAGCACTGTAGCCCAACCTCCGTCTGTAAGTTGGATATTTTGCAAGTCAAATCATGCCAAAATCTATATTTCCTTTCCATTTCCTAAGAATCTCAACTCTGATCACGTCCACTGTATGTAATAAATATGCGAATGCTGCTTTAATGGGGAAAAAAATGCACCCTGCGTGAATCCGGTGAACTTTGCAGAACCCAACTTTTTTGCCATGTTCTTTTTATCTTTTAGTTATTGATCTAGGTTTTTGTTCTCGTTGTTCATAATAGTTCGATTCTCAGAACAGGGCATGTACTTAGGGGTGCCATTTAGTGGATGTAAAATGGCTTGGTTTTGACATTTCCTATATTAGGCTAGTTATGTCGTACCATCTACATTTTGTCTTCTGTTCTTTTGCTAATAGATCCAGGTTTTCATTCTCAACGTTCATAATGACCTGATTCTCAGAAACAGAGCATTTGGGGTCATATTCACGAGGGAGCATATTCAGTGGAGTTCAATTGTACTCATTGACAATTTTTTTGTACGAATTGGAAAATATTCATGATATTCATTCGGTGATTGAATATAGTTGGATTCAAAGCAGCAATAATCCCTTCCAGAGCTTTTTCTTTTTGGGGGTCGAAATCCCTCTTGAGTTCGAATACCATTAAAACGGCTGAGCTTGTCTAAGGAGAGTGAAACGCCATAATCCATTTCTTTCTGAAAAATCACATAAGAGGAAAGAATGTGAGAAGTTACTTGATGGGAAAAGTCTGTACTTTGATGAAGAGACACGACCGTACATACACTGTTTCTTTCTTTTATCCAATACCCTGTAAAGTCTTGTTAGCTTTTCCTACTAAGAAAATACCTTCAATTTGCTTTACTCTGTTTTTGCCCGATAAGCATAGGGCTTCCCTGCTAGTTTTGAGCGTCTGGGTGGTTTTGGTTTTGTGAATAAGTGTCATTAAAGTGAGTTGGAAAAGGTTTACAGGAGTTAAGGAGGTATCCCCTTGTCCTCCGATGTTACACTTTGTCCAAAATAAGAGTTTTCAATGGCTTAATTAGTCGCGAAATAATAGATGGGTTATTCTTCTACAGTGCATACATAAATTGGACTCCTGCGATGCATAGACTCATTAGCTATAATGTGCGCCAGAAGCTTGACATTATGCCGCGATAAATTTCTTTTGGAACTTAAATTGGTAGTTCTTGATGTGTTTTTGTGAGTATACTAGTTAAAGGGGCCTTGGGAATCGCTTATGTTTATTGTATACTCATATCTTGAGAGCTTCTGAAAAAACTTTCTTCTTCTATTACGCAGAAAGAGCTCAGAATTTAAGCTTTTGCAAAAGACTATTGTCTAACAAATAGTTTGCTTTTTTTAATTTGAAGGTATGGAGTAGAGCTTGGAATTCAAATTGCTGCGATGTATAATGAACATCTTGATTCCATGGAGGAGACCTTACTTCAAGCCATAAGGGACATGTATAGCTATACTAGTCCAGCCAACATTTCCAGTGCACCCATCATGCTTATCTACACATTGGTCAAAAACGTTCGGCGGAAATTAATTCTGGAGATAGGAAGGCAAGATATTGGCCCAATGTTTCAACTTATGTACGCTTTCATCTCTGTTGTTCTTGGATGTGTAGCGTGTAGTCTACTGATTTACATTTTGCTTGGTAACATGCCTTGGCCAATTCTCGTTCTTTGCCTCCTAATGTTGATAATCCCATTCGAATTCGAACCTTAGGATCAATTGGAGAATGGTGAAAATTTCTGGTTTTCCTAATGTTGTTGTTGTTGTGCTCTTTGCGAAGTTGGTTTTGATGTGCGTCTTGCCAATGCTGGCTAAACTTGAACCTCTTGTTGTACTATTATTACCTTAAACACTCTTTATCTTTATTTTGATTTTCTATTACAAGTATATATATTTAATTGTTGTTTAACTAATTTTATTGTAATATTTAAATTAAATTAATATCACATGCAGTTAAATCTTGTTATGAGATAATCTACATTTAAAAGTAACTAATCCATGATAGAGTTGCATTATTTAACCCTAATTATAAGTTTGATGTCATTAATTGATCTCCAACGGCAACCTGATATTTAAGCACCGGGCTTGGGTGATATGGAAGCAGTCTCACCTCAAAACCCGTAAAATCGAGGATATATGGTTTGAAATGACTCTCCATTATTATTATTATTATTATTATTATTATTATTATTATTATTATTATTATTATTATTATTATTATTATTATTATTATTATTATTATTATTGGCTAACTGCTCATAAAAGAAGATGGTAAGTCTTCACAAAAGACCAAAAATAAAGATGCAAATTATTTTATTTTTCTTTAAAAAAAAAAAAGTGAAATAGCTCGCACTTATATTGTGAGAAAATTTAAAAAAAAAAAAATGCTACCAATAGCAATTATGTTATAAATGGCAAAAGCTTTTATATGAAGATATAACTATTTTGATCACATATGTTATAAATACATAATCTTTAATAATTAAATTTTTTCATTACTTCATGCTATCTAATGATATATATATATATATACATACTTTCTTGGGTAAACATCAGTAATATGATCGTATCTTTGGGGCCAAAAAATGATTGTTAACGTGGTATATCATTAATTCACTGAGCCAAAGAAAGACCAAGCGTCTCCCTCTTCCAATCCCGCCAATTTTTCAGCGACCACCTCAAAAAAATGGAGATCACCCTGAGCGGCAACGCCTTGAAGACCTTGGCTCACTCCATCACTTGCCTCTCTCGTGTCGGCAACAACCTCGCTATCGAAGCCTCTCTTTCCCAGGTGATTTATTTGTTAACTCATTTCTTCTTCTTCTCCGTTGTCTCTCTCGCCCACAGCTCCGGTCAAAAAGTTCGTGGTCGCCATTGAAATCCATGTCAATTGATCCTCAGCTTCATCCATTGAGTGAAAAGCAAAGTAGTTGCTTATTGGTGCCCCAGTGAGCGATTCTTAGTTTAGATGCTTATGCTGGGTTAGGTATTGGCTCATTTCACTCGATACAATGTCCGATTGACAAATTTGAGTCTTTCAACCGATTGCTGATTGCCAAGTGTGTGGAGCTTTTAGCAGTGGATTTGAGGCAGAAACTTATTAATCCAAGTTGTTATTGGTCCCGTCAACGATGATAAGAACTAGACATTCATACATATGAAATCATTTCATTGAAAGAATCTAATATTGTTGATAGGGGGATTTCAAAATCATTATATCATAAGACCGAGGCAATTCACCGCTATAGCCAGGAGAACTAGTAGTGCTACTTGAAGAAAATGTCAAATAGTGAAACAGAGGAAGCAAACCCTATGGATAAGCTTCTATGGGGGTTGCTATTCCATCTCGATAATTCTTTCTTGGTTTGTATGGTGAAGTTGATGGTGTCGTATGGAGGTTTGCGACACTCAATAAGTGAAAGCACGATTGCATTTACTAGAAAAACTCTCGCATGACCATACTTTTCCAGAATGTCCTTTTGCCTCGTCTTATTTGATTACCAAATAACAATAGAAATTCCAAGTCTAAGCTCATGTTTGGCACTTGGCACTATTTGTGATTATTTGAAACTGCAATAGAAATAATATTGATCGGTATACATATCACATTCTTACTTACAAATGTCTGATTAAGATTCTAATATTCGTATTCAACCTCCATCTTTCCCTTCATGCACTCAATCCATTAAAATCTGACAATGAATTGATTACCTTCAAGACAAACATCTTCAAAGCGTTTACGGTTGTTGACACCCGAATTTTTGTGGACGTTTCTAAATATCCCTTTATTTTGCAAAAATATAAAAAAATTATAAAAGATAAGAAGCAAAAAAAAAATTGAAAAAAATGAACAAAGTGGACCAAACAGAGATGAAATAAAAACAAAAATAAAAGGGGGAAATCGAGCGGACCGGCTTGTCCAGCCCACTTGGTTATTTTCGGCTCACCCTTCGGCCCAGCTTCCCATGTCCTGGCTTTTCTTTGGCCCACCAGAGCCTAAAAAAGAAGCCCAGCCCATCACTTCTTTCCCTTCTTTACACACGCTGGCACACGCTCACGGGCAGAAACGGGAGAGCCCCTCCGCGGCCGTGACGTCACCACGATGCACGAGCAAAAAGGAATCTTCTGGGGGATGATTTTCTGTCGGGTGAGGAGAGGAGGAGAGGAGCGAGCGGCGAGTGCATGGCGTGGAGAGGGGGCGAGCTTTCGGGAAAAAAGAGACAGAGCTCGTGGAAGAAAGGGGTCTGGTTCTTCTTCTTCTTTGGGGGATTATTCTGAGAATTACACTGGAGGAAAGAAAACGAGAGAGAGAGAGAGAGAGGGGAAGGAAAGGAGCCGGCTGGTTCGTCGCCGGCCATTAGAAGGCTTCGGCTGTGACTGTGAGAAACTGAAAGAGAGAAAGGTTGAAGAAGAAAGGTGGCCGATCGTCTCTGGCGTTGGTGATCCTCGTCTGTTTGGAGAGTGTTTCACGTGACCGCCGATCACCGTCTCTATCCACGTTTGAGCGGAAGTTTTCATTCTAGTCTCGTCGTCCGTCGAAGCTCTGCCGGCGATCGCACGACACCAAAAACTCCACCCCGAACCGGGTAGGAGGTCGTTCTCAAACATCATGTTTTTGGCCATATTTCAGTGAATCTGAGATCTGATTTTTTTCTTTTTAAGGCTCATAGACGCCTGATATAGTAATAAGATTGATCTATAATCTATAATGTTGGTTTATGTCTTCATTTGTCGAGATTTGAGACTCATTTCATCATGAACACAGATCCGTAGCTTGCCTACTAAAATGTACATCATGTGTTTGCTAAAATGTCTAAAACATGACTGAAAAATTCATATTCGAATCGGTTGCAGTCTTTGAGGAGATCTTGAGGAAATAAAGTTTATTTTCTGCTAGGAATGGTGTTTTAAGTCTGTGTGCGTCGTTTTATGGCTACGATTCGCTTAGAAACCGAATCGGCATGCTATTGTCAAATCTGCATAATATGTGTTTGTTTGACAAAATGCCTGAATGATCTACCGAAATCCATGCTATCCGATCGACATTAGAAGTTTAGTTTTAATGCTTAATTGTTCACGTGTCTCATTTTTATGTTTTTCATGGTGTTTTCGTGCGATTTGGTGAAAATTCCGCGTTTGAGTCGGTTGGCCGTGGATCTTCCCTCCTTCCATTCAGCGTTTTCCTTCCGGCGATAGCCTTGGGATGTCATATTAGCTTTCTACTTCCCTTTCGGTGTTATCTGCATGATAAGGAATTATATTGCTTGAGGAATATTAGTTAATGATGTTTGGTGGCCGGAGATCAATCACTGTTCGAAATCGAGTTTGTCTCGGCCATCGTCAGCAATAGACTGACGGCGGCCGGCGGAGTAGGCGGCAGGCATTTGGCGTTGATGTGACGGCGGCATGGCTGCCGACGGTCACGGCAAGGGCGGATGGTGGCGTCGTCGAGCGTTTTTGCAGGCGTGAAGAGAGTGTTGGGGGAGTAGATGGGTTGAGGAAGAAGTTGCAGGGGAGAAGGAGAAAATAGAGGAAAAGACAAAAGAGAAAAAGAAAGAAAAATAGAAAAATCATTAAAAAATTTTAAAAATTACTTTTTCGCTTTTGTCCTTTCTCTATTTTGTCTTTTTCCCCTCCACCTTCTTCTTCCCAGAATCGTCTTCGACCTCACGCCTCCCTCCTTCCTCTACACCGAAGCCTCCATCGCCTACAAACCAGCCCAAACCAGAAAACCGACACGACCACCACTCTATCCGGCCGCTGACCACCGTCCTCAGCCGTTATAGTAACAACATCAGTTGCTGGTCGTCCGCTTCGACCGACGCCCACCAACGCCGGCCCCCGACTCCGACGACCCCAAACAAAAGGGAAAATCCAGACCGAAGCTAATATCTCTTTAAAAAAGTAAAAAATCCCAGCAAACGATCAAACTTGAAAACAGAGAAAAGAAAGCCTAACTATTGCGGCCTCGAACCGCTGGCACGCTGGTGAAGGGTAGGTTTCCGACAGGGGACTTTCGGGCGAGAAGACGTTCATCCATGGCCGACTCGTTTATCAAACGATATGCCACAAAATCCAAGGCAAACCCAGATTCAGTGGTAATGCGACAATATTAGGACAAACCGAGCGTAAAACAAACATTTTAAGCATCGATTTTATGAACTCGAATTCGGTGCTTCATTCAACCATTTTGTAAAACGGTTCATGTGCGAATCAGAATACCATGTTCGGATTTAACATCGTTTGTGGCACAAAACCAGCATATTAAGCACTAGATAAACCTTATTGGCAACAAATCAGTATGGTTTCGTACGATTTGCCCCAAAATCTCGTCAGTTCGGTCTCACGTTCTCGAACTTGATAAGCAAGGGAAAAAGAGCGTCCCCGGGGTTATCTGGTTAGGGACCTTGCTGCGGCGAACGGCGACGGGCGAGTTAGCTTCCGCAGGAGGCCGAGGCGATGCAGACGAACCACCGGCGAAGAGTGAGAAAATCTCCCACTCTCGGTCTCTCTCTGCCTCTTCTGCAATGGCCGAGTCTTCTCCTTTTTCTGCAGAGCTCGAGCCCCTTCTCCCAAAATCAGAAGACCCTTCACTAAAAAGCTCATCTCCTCCCCAAAAACCCTTCTCTGCCGAAGACCTCCTCCAAAACCGTAACCTTCTACCCCTTTTTCATTTGCGTGATGCCCTCTCCTCCCAAAAACCTCGCGCCCCCCGTGCGTTCTCCCCTCTTTCACGAGCGAGCACCCACGCTGACCTCACCTCCGCGGGGGAATTTTTTCCGTTATCGCTCTCTCTAGCTCAGCCGTCTTCCAGAAGGCTTGAGCTTCGCTCTCGTTACTCGCGCTCTCTTCCCCTCCCCTCACAACTCACAAGCGCCATTCCACGGTCGCCTTTCGGTCGGGCATGGTCATCTTATCCTCCCTCGCAGGCGTGCGTTTGCCAAAGAAAGAAAAAGGACTATGGGCTGAGCTTATGCTTTTCTTTCTTGAGTTCACATTGTGGGCTTAGATAAAGAAACTTAGGCTCAAAACATGGAAAGTTCAAAGTTGGGTCAAGGAATAGGTGAGCCGAAAGTTTAGCCAAGTGGGCCGGACACGCTGGCCCGCTCGATTTCATTATTTTCATCATTTCATCATTTTTTATTTCATTTTTATCATCAATTTTTTAATTTATCATTATTATTTTTTATAATTAATTTTATTTATTATATTTTATAATTTTTTATATTTTTGCAAAAATAAATGGATATTTAAAAATGTTGACAAAAATTCAAATGTCAACAATATAGTATCTCAACTTTCCATAACAAAATCAAATTAAGTCTTTCGGTAATATGAAAAAGTTTGCATAGTACACTATAATCTGAATTTTAGAAAATTTTGCATCTCAATTCATTTCTTGAATCAACAAAATTATGATTTCTCTTTAATTACCTTTTACCTTTTGGTCTTTTTAAATATTACAATAGTTTCATTCAAATAAATTTTGGCTTACAATCTCTATAATAATAAAAGTAGAACCTCTCTTATAATTGTATCATGTTAATATTCCTGCTATTTTAATTTTCTGATTCACAAATCTATCTCAATTTAATCAAGAAAACACAAGACACAAAAAAAAAGAAAATTTTATCTATCTTAAAAAATTAGTATTGACACCTAAATATTTGCCTAAAGATTTTGTTTACATTTTTCCGAAAGACTGGAACTTTTTTTACCACAAAAATATTTCATTTTTATAGATTATTTAAGCATTTAGTATAAGTTTTTTTTTTAATGGGTTTAGGGTTCTTGAAATCTGCTTTCCCAAAAAAATAAAGAAAGAAAGGGGGCGAAGGCCAAATATCGGTGTGTGACTATCCAAGCCTTGAGGAGTCGTATTGCAATTGAAACAGGAAGTTGGAGGTCAAAATGCAATTCCCAAAAGTTGGAGTACCAATTTGCAAATTTTACAAAATTTGTTCTCAACGAGTCTGGTGTCTAATAATTTACGGCAACTTCCAATTACGTGTATGTTAAAAGTAAAAAGGGCTTCAGCTGAAAGTTTATTTTCAAGAAAGGAAATGGGTTTACTACTTTCGATCTGAATTATTTTTTTAATCTAAATTTTGGGAGGTCCGGACTAAAGCCTTTTGAGATGCAAAGAGTGGCCCAATGATAAGTAATGTTTCCTTCTAATTATCTGGTTAACTATTTCCTATTTTTTAACGAATTTCTTTTAATGCAGAAGCTGATAATATCTACCAAATAAAGAACTTCACATATTAGAAAAGTATTTCCTTTCGTCAACGGGTAAGATGTGTTAAGATATTCATTGTGGAAAAAGAATCTTTGTCCATGAAAAGGGTCAATGACTATCGGCAATAGATCTTACTTTTCTGCACATTTACAGTCACCAAATGGTCCCTGATTACATTGTCTCTTCCAAGAGTTTGAGTCATTAGGAGCATCAGAAATTAAATCCTGTATATATTAACAAAATAATAAAAAGAGTAGAGAACACCTCTTGAGGGTACAACTTGGTGTTCCAACGCTTTCATCTATGAGTTTCTCGTGATCAAACAATATGAGGTGCATGAAAATGGAATTTCTAGTGATTTGCTTTGGGTTTTTGATGGTCTGCATTTGACACTTGACCTCAAGTATGCATAAAATTGAATGAAGAAAATGGAAATAGTTGGCTTCGCTTAAGCTTACAACCCCTTTCTCAGCTAAAAGAGAAAAAAACTATCATTGCTAAGGGCTTAGAGCAACTTCTTTCCCCTGAATCTCAATGGATCAAGCTCATCTCCCAGGAAATCTCTGGCTCCCCAACCGTTTCTACATATAAAAAGAATTTTGTCCATGAAAAGGGTCAATGACTATCGGCAATAGATCTTACTTTTCTGCACATTTACAGTCACCAAATAGTCCCCGATTACATTGTCTCTTCCAAAAGTTTGAGTCATTAGGAGCATCAGAAATTAAATCCTAGATATATTAACAAAATAATAAAAAGAGTAGAGAACACCTCTTGGGCGTACAACTTGGTGTTCCAACGCTTTCATCTATGAGTTTCTTGTGATCAAACAATATGAGGTGCAAGAAAATGGAATTTCTAGTGATTTGCTTTGGGTTTTTGATGGTCTACATTTGACACTTGACCTCAAGTATGCATAAAATTGAATGAAGAAAATGGAAATAGTTGGCTTCGCTTAAGCTTACAACCTCTTTCTCAACTAAAAGAGAAAAAAACTATCATTGCTAAGGGCTTAGAGCAACTTCTTTCCCTTGAATCTCAATGGATCAAGCTCATCTCCCAGGAAATCTCTAACTCCCCAACCCTTTTCACATATAAAAACATTCTTAGGCATCAACATGCATCTATATATGTCTACGCTTATATTGAACCAAAATTACTCTATCTTATTTTTCTGTTAAGATCCTGATTCAACCATAAGGTTCATCTCCAAGCCACAACATCTAGAGAACTGGAAACTGTCACTATTCATCATCATTACATACTCTCCTCATGATGTAAAAGGTATTTGAAGTAATAATAAGGTTGATCTCCAAGCCAGCATTAGGACACACATCAAAGCCATGTTTGCAAAGAGCTAACCACAGCATCTAGAGAATGGGAAGCGTTCACCATTCTCTAATTCGTGATAAATGTAAATGCTATCAGGAGGACATAGAGAACAACAATTGAACAAGGCATGTCTCCAAGCAGAACATACATCAGCAAACAACACTTGACAGCTCCAAGAGCAATAGAAATGAGAGCAAAAGCAAGTCGGAACCTTGGGTTTATATCTCGCCCTCCCATCTTGACGATTTTCAGGAGTTTGTAGATACGCTTGACTTTTGCACGGGTAGTGTTGGGTGGAACATCAGTGCACTCGACTAGTGGAATCAGGTTCTTCTCGAGGGATTCAAAAAATTCAATCAATGCAGCAATTCGATCTGCCTGCTCTTCTTCACCTCTTGGAAATAAAATCAGCAAACCACTTGTTAGTGCGTTCCCTTGCCCGTGCAGCTTTAGGATTTCTTCCAAGCAGCCTTTCTCACACTCAACTCACAACGATCTTAGAAACTCTAGAGAGAAGCTTGGATTGTATTTATTTGTGAATGAGATGAGTACAATGAGGGTAGGAGACCCCTATATATATATACAAGGCAAACCGTATCCGTAAATCTCGCATTGATCTAACGGTGGAGATCACATCACCCCAATTACCAACTACCCGCATTTATTACATACGAATACAATTACCATATCGCCCACCCTATGAGTATTCTAGAAGACTCGAGAAAATCCTAGATCTCGGGATACAAGCCGGTCGCTTGATCCACGTGTCACAGCCGTCCCTTAGAACCCTCTTGGATCTGCTTTCTTTTGGACCGTGAGAACAGTCTCTTGGAAAAGCTCAAGTTTTGAGCTCTTTCTGCTTCACGTAAGATGGCAGTGTTTCCAAAAGCTTTCAAGAACTACCACTTTAAGTTCTAAAGGAAATTTGATGCGATATGATGCCAAGCTTCTGGTGCAAATCATAGCTAATGAGTATACATTGCAGGAGTCTAAACTCTATATGTAGTGCGGGTATGTAACCCATCTTTTGATCCACGGCTAATTAAGCTAGTGAAAATTCTTCTTTTCGACAAAATGAACATCAGAGTAAGGGGATGCTTCCTTAACACGTACAAACCTTTCCTAACCTACTCTTACAACACATTCACAAAACAAAACCAACCAGACGCACCAAACTACCAGGTAAGGCCCCTGCTTACCGTCTAGAAACAGAGTAAAGCTAACAACAGGTTTTTCTTCGGAGGAAAAGCTGATAAGGCTTCAAACCAATAGTTGTTCTCAGTATAAGTTTCTCATGACAAAAGAAAAAAGCAGAGTCGATAGGCAGCCGTGTCGCTTCTTCAATGTGACAGAATTTTCTCATCCAGTAACTTTAGGAGAAGGTTCACATTCTGTCCAACCTCATGATTTTCAAAAAGACATGGCAGTTATTATGAATTTCACTTTCCTCGGACAAACTCAGCTGTTTTAATGGTATGCATACTTGAGAGGGATTATTCCTGGTATGAGTCCTACTACATACACTTGCCGAGTAGAGCCAGTTTCTGCTCTTTGAGATTGGAATCATTATGGACATCTCAATTAATAGAAAGAAAAAATGAAAGGATGAAAAAATCTGGATGGTATAAATTGGTGTTCCGACCCAACTCTCACAATCTAACGCGAGAAACAGGCCATTTTTCCACAGGCAAGTGATTCCCGAGGGCTCTTAAGTAGCACATACAACGACTAATATGCACGTTTTCATGGCCATAAAACAGTACTCCCGATGGAATATCCAGTGTGACATGATCAGAGGAAGGACAGAAAAGAATATCAAGATTTTGACACGAGTTTCCCCAAAGAATATCAACATTTAGGCATGAATTTCCCTGCAATTTTTCCTACTTGCAGACGGACCTGGGCTACAGTGCTTTTTTATATATCTAAGGTTGCTAAAGCTCACCTCCGACCAACGTGATCGGCTGGATTGTTGTTCTCCATTAAACTTTCAACTTTGCCTAATCTCTCCTTTGCTTGCTGAAAATGTGGTTTCTCTTCGCAGCTGGCTGTCTTGGGAACGAAACGAAGTGGTTTTCCTCCGCAGGTGAAGACGAGAGACCGGCATTTCGTTTATGAGGTCTGCGGTTTGCTTTTATGTATGTTTTTTTTTTTTTTTTTTCCTTTGAACATATGCTTTTATACATGTTTGATAGGGACAGAAACTTTAACATATGCAGAAACAAACATGTTTTGTATGTTTAGTTCCTGTCCCTATCAAACACATCCTACCAAGTAGGTGCTACCGTCGCTACCAGTGCAACGTATGTTTTTCTTGGGTCTTGACTTTAACATCTTCTTGAACCTCGACTTTCTGTTTTCTTGGACCTTGACTTTAACAATGAGGGTGGCACTCGTAGCACCCACTTGCCATGTCTTAGGACAGAGGCTCTCAGAGCACACATTGTATTTAGAGGCATATTCAGTCATTGTAGATCCATAAAAAAAGTATTGACCAAAAAGAAAAGATCCATCAAAAAGTGTTTATTGCCAATAGTCATTAATCCTATTTTTTTGGACGTGAGTTATTTATATCACAACATAATATCTCAACATATCTCAATCGTCGATGAATGCCTCATTTATGTGCATCGGTAGTTGAGAATTGGTTGAAATGCCATTGGGAGCACCTTTGAAGTAGAGGATCTTCATCCTCCTATTATTAAATTGGAGAAGTTTCCTGATGTTTTTGGTAAATTAGTTTAGGTAAAACTCATGGCTAGAGTAATCCCTCTCCATAAGTTTAGTACTTTTACAACTGCTTATTAATCCAAGATAAAAAGAACTAGATTTAAACTCCATTTGTTCTAAAAACTGAACTATTAAGAAAATATCTCTAAAAATAATAGTTTGTTTCACTAGCAAAAATAAATAAATAAAAATATTTTCATCGTTTAAAAATATTTAGATATAAATTATTATCAATAGTAAAAAAAAATTTATTGAATAATTATTTCAAGCGATTGTTTTTAGAAAAATATTTACTAAATCATCTATTTTCACAAAATAAACAGAGCTTATGTTGTCTAGTCTTTTGTAAAATCTCAAAATTTGAAAAAAAAAAAATGCCAAGAAGCCTGTATCGCATCAATGAAGAGACCTCATTTTCACTAGCCACTCTCCCATGTACGAAGAGACTGCACATTAACTATTGCTGTCTTTTGTTAAGAGAGACTCTTTCTTCTTCGTCTGGACTAAGTTGCTTATTTCTTCCTCATGTTAAGAGAAACTCATATGACCTGCGATAAACTTCATTTGGATAACTGTAGTCAAAAGACGAATTTGCATCAGCAGATGATGGAGGTGGGACCCTCCTCCTATTGCTTGTTAGTGGGGCCACTTTGTCCCCCACCCACTTCCTCTTTTGGCTCAGTTATTGCGGATTCCTTGTAAGTAATTTCCTCTTTTCGTGTCAATTAAATCCTAATCAACTAACATCATTGTATTAATGCACTCACTTTGAAATAGGCTAGCTCTATCTTAAATATGTCAAAATGCATCATAAACTCATTTCTTAACCCATATTTGATAGACTTGATTATTATGTGTTAGTTATATTTACTAAATAAAACATGAGCTTAGAATTGTGACACTTGAAATAATATAAATATTAAATGAGTTCACAGTTTATTTAGATTTAACTCACCTCTATAACTCTTTCTCATTCTTTCTCAATCTTGTATTCACTCACTTTGTGCTCTCACCTTAATTTGGGTTTAAATTTTTATATATTATGTTAAATATAGAAGCATTTTAGCAATATGGATTAAATCGATTGTGAGTTGAGTTGTGTATAGGTCACTAGACTTATATTTGATAAAAATGGATTAACTCGGGTTGGATCATTTTTTACTCGACTGACTCATTTGATAGGTTTACCTTGCCCCCATTCTTTCTTATATATTTTAATTATATTTTAGTTTTCTAATCTTTACCATGGGATTAAGGCAACCTTTTACATGGATTTAAGAACCTAAATCACAATCAATTTGATTCGTCATTTATTATCATGAACCATACTCAAAAGCACAACGATAATAATCAAAACTATATGTTGGATGACCTATAAATTATATTAAACTAACAATGCGTGTATCCAAAATGAAAGAATAGTGAATAAGCGCATGGGATATTTTTTTTTTATATACCCTCATTTGCCCTGTTTCGCCCTGTTTCGCCCTGTTTCTGTTTGGCCCATAGGAAAAACTTGCCCTGTGTCTCCAATTTCCTCCATTTCCGAGTTCTGTTTACTGATAATGCAACTCCATGAGTTTTATCTTACCAATGCAACTCGATCCAAAGCAGAAGTAATAGACCTAAACGCACTTAGACTTAAACTGAAACTGGCATTCTAGCAAAAGGATTAAACTTGCCTTGCAAAGGAGGGGATGGTAGGAACTCACCAAGATATGCTTAAACTAACTCTCAAAGTACACTTAACTGGGGACAACATTGCGCCAGAAAGGATTGTAATCATCATCAAAATTTATTAATCTGCTATTAAGTAAGAGGTGTTCAGGGTAATAGTACAACACGAGGTTCATATCTGAGCCGGCATTGGAAGGTTCCCGAGCAAATTGACCACATCACCAAATCAGAAAAGCTAATCCTTCAATTTACGATGAACCAGAGCAGAAGTCCCAACGTTAGGTCTCAAGCAATCATAATCGGCACAGGCAAGTCGCTATGTAGAGCGCATGTCAAGAGAGTACACTCAACATATCCAAGCATAGCAGCAATCCAAGAAAAGACGAGTTGAAAATTTGGGTCAATATTCTGTCTCCTCGTCAGGAGGGTTAAAAGATCCTTGATGATAAGGATGGCATCACAGATATACCGAATGCCTTCTGCACTGAGAATTGGACCTGTCAAGATCTCTCTAGCCATGATCAGCAAATGCAAGACAATCATGATCGTTTCAAGATCTCTGTTAAGTCAGCAACATCCTCCTCTAACAAAAACCTTGAGATAGAATCAGCAAATACTTGTTAGACAATCTGTGTTTCACTGAAAATTTTTCAGTCACAAAAACAGGGTCGATGAGTCAAAAAGACAAGCTCAGTTGAATAGGCATATAAAAGAGTTAAAGAAAAACATGTGAAGACATGACAGAGTTCTTTTTCACGAAAGGAAATGAGGACTGAATTTCTTGCAATCCTCCGACTGCAGGGTCACGTTCTTTCCACAGAAAACTCAGTTGTTTTAATGATATGCATACTTGGATTGTTCCTCGCATGAGTCATGGATATCATGAAAAATTTTCAATCACAAAAAACAGGGGTTAATGACTCCAAGAAACGTTCGTACTTTTGGACGGATTTATACTAACGGAATACACTCCAACTCACTCGACAGAGTGCCGGGCTACATTGCTTAAGACATGTTTGAGGTTGATGAAACATACCTCCAACCGAAGTGCGCAGCCATGCCGTTGCCGTCCGATAACCTCTCAACTTCGCCGGATCTCTCCTCTTCTTCCTGAAAGTGGGTTTTGGGTGATCTCAGAGTTGCTCTTGTGAACGGAGTAGATAGATCCTTCTTATACTCAACAGCCTCCGAAGTCCAGGACGACTAAACGACCTCTCGGACGCATAGAACAGGACAAAAATATAGCAATGTGTTCGTGGGATTTTTTCGGCTTTTGAAAGGCGACGCCTGAAAACGGAAGGCGGGCTCCCCGACCAAGGAAACTTTTAACCCTGACAGGGTATCTTGGGGCATCGCTTTTGCTCGCGCGTTAGCGCATTTGTTTTGTCTTTTGACTATTACCCATCTAATGCGGAATAATTATTTTTTGAAGGACAATATAGCCTATGTTCAAATAGACCGAGTACTCGGCAGTTGCTGTTGAGGGGAATCATTAAGAGAGAAATGCTTATTTGATAATATTTCTATTCCTCTATTTTTTGTTTATTCGTTCCTCAAAACAGAAAAAAGAACCAAAAAAAGAAGCAAATTGTGGGGCTAGTGGTTAGAAACGCAGCAGAGGTTGGAGGGAGCTCGGATCAAATCTCCCAGCTCTTTCATTTTCCTTTTAATTATCTTTTAACCTTTCTAATATTATATTTTGTTTATATTTTTTCCAATTACATGAATAATGATAATATATGTACCTATATATAATTAGAATATGAACATGTATTTAGTATTTGACAATAAATCTATAGTGAGAAAAAATATGTTACGCTATAATACCATTACTTCGTCTTTTCTATAATGATACTCCATTGAGCCTTTAATATATAGTAAAATGATGGTAAAAAATCATCAAATCCTTCATTCGCCTTGAATTTTTCTTCCTTCGTATTTCTCTTTTTCTTCCTTTAATCTATGTTTGTTTCATTTATCAATAATAAGAAAAACATGTACCTTTTTGTCTATCTTCGTTGAATTAATCCTTTGAAGAGAAGGAAAATTCAACAAAATAATAGAATTTTAAACAGAATTGATTGAAACGATAGGATATTTAATTATTTGCATGGACCTACATAGTTTATAGAAGGCATATACAATGCAAGAGTTTCTATTACTTCAGACAAATTAACTTAAATTAAGTGGCAATTAAAGCATTATAATAATCGTAAAAACAATTACTTTTCTATCTTTTTTTCTATCATAAATAATTTTTGTAAATATACATAACGATAACGAATGCAGCTGTCGAGTCATGTTAAAAAAATTGTTTATTATTTTTTGACGTTTCAAACTATATAACAACTTATTTTTATGCAACAACACTTAGGTGCCCACTAGTTTTGCACTATTGTGACATATTAACGCCGTCTGCATAACAATCTTTAGCCCTTATTTTGCATTTTTTGTTTGCATTTGGACGAAGAAATTGACACTTATCCTAAAAATAATATTGAAGATTAGTCCATCGGCCAAATATGTGAACAAGTTGTAATTTGAATCCCAAGAAGTCCACCAAACGAACATTCCCAAATCCAACACAAGAGAACACCGAATAGCTTCCTCCTCTCTTTACTTTGGAACAGCAGAATCTAAAAATGCAGGAAAGCTGGCTTCGACGTTTTCACTAAAGTCACAACAATCCATCGACATCATTAGTTGGCCAAGAACCCATAAACATAGTACGTCCCATGCAAACTTCATTACGTCCATGCAAACTTCATTATGTCAGCACGCGCACGTGCATATGAATCACGAGACAATCGAGAGCCGAAACATTCGCACCTTCAACCCGGCGGCTCCTCTGCCATAAGACTCGTAGCAGACCGCGTGCATCGTCGGATTGTTCTCCGCCATTTTCAATCCGGAAGCTCACCAAATTGTGCGAAGATCTAAAGAGCGAGGGAGAGCGAGATATAGCGAGAGGCTGAAGAAGATTTTTCGCCCGGAAGACGTTTCTACGGGCATGAATGAGACCGGGACGGTCTGGTCAAAGGCGTACACGTATAGATAGCAGTGGGTTTCCATCTTCGAATGACTGGAATGGCCTCGCTACGGTGGGACAGTTTCTACAGTTAAAGGGTGGAAAAGGTTCGGAGTGGGGGAACGAAACGAGGGCATCATCGGAATTAGGTTCTTGTTGAATGAGAGCGCATGGGGGAGATGGAAAACCGAAAGTGGACCTGGCTTGAGCACACAAAAGTAGAACGTCTAAAAGCATCACTGTACTTTCTGTCCACGCGTTGAGCCGACCTTCTTAATCAGGTCAAAGAAGATGACAATCGGACAGCTCCCTAGACCGCCGGTTGTCCGACGTCGAATACACACAAATGGGAGTACACATGTACTCGTGCATGGATCGTTTTTGCGATTTCTCTTCAAGTTTTAAATTGTGATTTACGCATCAGTGCCGCATTTTCATCTCAGTTGTTTACTTGGCACTTTTAATTGGCACTGGGACAGAAAAATACGGAATTATTGCTGGAGTTGTGACATAGGATGAGTTGATGGACCAAATATGTCACTACATAAAGGAGAAAGTCACAAAAATCATAAACTATATAACAATGACACATTTATCTAATATTTTTTTTTGTGACATAAAAAATCTCAAACTACGCTAATTGGGACACATTCACCTTTTTTTGTGTCATTAAACCTCAAACTTATAATTATGTGACACATTTATCCTTCATCAAAATTCTATCGAATGATTTTTCAATCAAAACAACATTTTCTTTTTATTTCACTTGTGTCATGTTAGCAACGATTGCTTTACAGCGTCGGTATTGGTAGAATTTAAACAGTCCTTGTTACAAAATTTTGACAGAAAGTAAATGTGTCACGCGGGTACAAATTTGGAATTTTTTGTGTCACAAAACATTTTTATGGATAAATATGTCATAATGGACATAATTTGGACTTTTTGTGTCTTTTGCCCAAAAATAAAGTACACGTATCGAAATTAAGTAGTGACACTAGAGTACAAGGACCATTTTCTATAGTTACTCCCAATACGTTCCTTCGAAAAAAGAATTGATAAGGGGGTTGTGTTATTTCATTTGGGCGTCAGATTTATTATATATTACGAAAAAACCAATTATCTTTTATAATACTAAGAACTGGCTACGGGCGGGGTCTGCGCTTTACGGGGATATATATTGATACATGTATATAAATATGTGTTCATTCTTCTTCTGACATGCGTTTATTTTGACATATGACATGCGTTTATTTTGACATATGATCATTCTTCTTTTTCTTATTAGCGTCACTGATTTTTACATTATTTCTTTTGGGCTTGTTGTCCATTCGGCATCGAAAATTTCCAAGTAAGAATATCTGTCAAACCGGACATACGAAATGAGGGCGAAAGCTTAAACTTAAATTTTTGCTAAAAAAGACGAATAATAGGAATTCTTTTGATACTCGTTTAATAGAAAAGTTAGAAAATAAGAGTTTGAACGCCTTGATCACAAATTCGATTTTCATTTTCTGAAGTATACGGATTTCTATGATATGTGTTATAATGATATTTCCCTTCGATCATAATGGCTAAGTTAAAACTCAAGATCATTTCTTCCTATCATTATTTAAATTTTATTTGAATTGTATGACCAAAACATAAGTTGTTGAACACGAGAATAATAAATTAAAGCTTATGAGCTTCTCTCTTATTTATTTTTATAATAAAATTCGAGTTAAGTGGAGTTTAGATAAAATTATTTCCATTTTTATTTTCTTACAAATGTACTTATTTTGATAGATATAAACTACATTTAAGTTAGAAGATTTCCAATGAAGAAAACAAAAACCAACATAACTTGAATATGTATATTTCACATAAATCAAGCTGTATACTTATTTTCTTAAATTTTGCTGAATTAAATAGACTACATTAGTTATTTCGTATATCCTGCTGAACTGGGGAAACTATATCATTTAAATAAAAAAATTGTGTCATTCAAGAATGCACTTTATTCGTTGTTTAATAAGCTTTTCTTAATGAAACAAATTATGCTATTCATTCCATTATCAGCTAAATATATTTGATTTAATTACATTAAAGGTATATCGTTTAAATAAAAAATGAAATCATTTAAGATATAGCAAGAAATTATGTTTAAAACAAACTGTATGTTTTAGGACATATTTGAGATACTTCTCGATAACTGTCTTTACAAATTTAAGATTAATAAAATATAGATGGTTAGACAATAATCTATATTGATTATCCTTGGTCGAATGTGGCAAAGCAACAAAATTATATCATGTGTCTTGCCACGTGACCACATTATTTTAAAAGTTAGATATGTGGCAATTCAATGCCTGGTGTCTTGCCATATAATATAACTCATTATTTTTTATTATGTTAATTTTATTTCGTATTTATCTTGAATGGATGCAGAAACAAGAAAAAAAAAACAACACAAATATCAATAAGTTACACGTAATCATTAGTTTTAATGTTAATGTTTTTGTAATTAATTATATTGTACTATTAAATCAAGTGAATTAAATATAATTTTCTCACTGAATGGAGTAGATAAACTTTATATTATGCTTACTTTACTTGGGAAGCTCTATTTTTTTTCCTAAATTACTATTTTACTTTGAAAGTTATATCTTTTAAAATTTTTACTTAATTAATCTTATTATCATCTTCAAATGAAGCAAGTTTCTTGGTTACTTAATCTAATCATGCAATGAAATAAGACACATTTTGATTAAGGAATAATTTAAGAAGAAGTATTTTTAATATTTTTTATTCCCATTTTCCTTTATACATAGATCTATTTAATTGTTTCTTAACTAATATCATTGTAATTATCCAGTTAAATTAATATGAAATGGACTTTAATCATGTAATGAGATCATCTATATTTAAAATTCTAAGTAATTAATCTATGATTGATTTGCATTTTTAATCATATATAATTTGATACTAGCGATTGATCTTCAACAACTAATACTCTTCTGATACTTAAGTACCAAGCTTATGTGAATACAAGCAAACTCACCTTAAATATCGTAATATTGAGCATACAAAGTTGAAATGGGTTCACATTCATTTTCTTTGGTCGACTGCATAAAAAAGAACGAGTACGTCTAAAGAAAAGAGGACAGAAATTATAAGGTACTTACTGTTGTTATTTATTTTAAGAACTTGATAAGGTTTGCCTTTATATTATGATAAAATTCAAAGATGATGTTGTTGTGAACCAACTATATTATGATATATAAGATATAAGTAATTTGATTACATATATTATAAATATAGTCTTTAATAATCAAATTTCATTTGTATTTCATGCTGTCTAATGATGAATCTAAGAAACTTACATACTTACTTGGGGAAATGTCATTGATATAATGGTATTTTTGGGGGGAAAATATGATAATTAACGTGCTATATCATTGATTCACCGAGCCAAAGACCAAGCGTCTCCCCTCTTCCAATCCCACCAATTTTTCAGTGACCACCTCATAAATATCTGCAGCATCGCCGCAGAGAGAGAAGCAAAGAGCTCATAACCTTGAACCTGAAGTACGGTTCAGTGAATCCAGTCTAATACAGGCCTTCATCTATTTTTGCCCTCTATGATTACTTACGTGGTGGAACAACTCTAATAGAACGATTGTAACAGTTTTTTTTTTTCGTTCGGAGAACGATTGCAATAGTTCGGACTAGCACAATCAAACAACAATTCCAGAGGGACACTTTTGACCAGCACGATAGGGGAGACAACCTTTGTAAAAATTCTTCGGAACCCTGTCATGGGAATGCTTATGTGTTGATGATTTTCAGGCATGCGTGAAAGATACCCCAGAAACAATTCTTCTGAATATTAAAAGAAAAAAGAAGAAGCTGTCAAGGTTAAAATAAGATATAAGTACATTAGAAGTCCTAAAATTTGTCACATAAATATAATTGAATTCTAAAATTTTTAAAAAATGCAATTAAGTTCTAAAACTTATCATGAAAATGCAATTGAGTTCTAAAACTTGTTAAAATAGTTGAATCAAGTCATATGGTTGATAACACTTTTTATAAGTTTTATGACTCAATAGTACATTCGTAACAAATTTTATGATTTAATTATGCTTTTTTTAAGTTTAATGACTTGATTATACTTTTGTAACAAGTTTTAGAACTTAATTATATATTTTTAAAAAAATTTAGAACTCAATCACACTTTTATGATAAATTTTAATACTTTTTATACACTTATTTTTAAAAATAATGGAATAAAATCTGTCCAAGGGGTTGGTACCGGCGCGTTGAAAAGTCCAAGCCCAAAGATATATGTGCCTTGTTTTCCGAAAATAATTACCGAAAAATCATTAAATGGTCAACTGCCAGCGAGAATAATGATTGTACTTAGGAAGAGGGTTGATTTTGTATCATATCCGACGTGATGATGCAACCTTCCATGTTGAGACGAGAAGAGTCCAATATGACAATGCATTCTACCGAAAAAATCACGAAGGGAAAGTGAAAGGTTTGCGGTTGCCCCTGATATCCACGCCAACGACTCCCCAAAAAGTCATCCATCGAGTGAAAAGCTAAGTAGTTGCTTCTTCGTATGCCCTAATGAGTGATGCTTACTTTAGATGCTTGTGCTTTATTAGGAATTAGCTCGTTTAGCTCGATACAATGTCCTATTGACAAATTTGACGGTCCTTGCACCGATTGCCTAGTGCGTGCAGATGTTGCCCGTGGATTGAGGCAAAATTTTTTGACTTAAGTTGTGATTGGCCCTGTGACGATGATTAGAACTTGATGTGCAATCACTTATCAATTAGATATGCGCATTCCCTTGTCTCCAGCTAGCCCATTCCCTTATAATGGACTATGCTCATATTTTAATCTCTAGTTATCAGGTAGCTGTTCAAATATAGACTAAATATGCTTACTAAGCACTAGAAGTATAAAAGTAGCACTGATGTGAAATGAAAAAAAAAATTATTCGAAATTACAAAATGGTCAGGGTATAATTGTTGATGTTTAATTTTGGTTGTCACCCTTTATTTTATTACAGATTTAGTCCTTAACTCAATTTCTGATGTTGATTTCATATATTTTCTTCCACATGCAGACAAAAATTGCTGAGAAAGTCCCAAATTAATATATTAGTTCACACAATCTGAAGAAGTTATCAAAGATGATCCATGCAAAGAAACTTGCACAAGCAGTTCAAGTCGGGCTTTCTCAGGTATCTAATGGTATCGCTTCTACTCGTGCATTAGCGTATATGTCTTGACTGTTGCCCATTTATTGTGGAATGATTATTTTTTGAAGGACGCTTATACTTGTAACGCTTCCCCTAGTTCAAATGGACTGAAATTCTCGAGTGTTGCGGCTGAGTGCTGATCATTTAGAGAGTATCGCTGCAGGCGAACACTACCGGGTCATTGGTCATGGTTTCCCCAGGAGCAAGCCATGTGTCAGTTTTTATTGGCTCTCTGTCGTCTTATACCTAATTTAAACAATGACCGAGACTCTCAAGACCAAATCGTGGGGCCAGCGGTGGGAACCAGGCTCGAATCTCCGGGCTCTCGCATAATTCTTTTAAATATCTTGACGTTTAATATTGTATTTTTTTTTTCCAATGACATGAATACTGATGATATATACACCAATATATAATAAGAATATTGCACTTTGCATATGTAATTAGTATTTGACAATATATCTATTGCGAGAAAAAATTCGTCGCAAAAATTCGTCGCACTATGATACCATAAATTTATCGATCGTGTATTGATAAATTTATGGTATCATAGATAGCAGTAAAAAATCATCAAATTCCCTGTTCGCCCTTACTTCTTCCTCTTCTTCTTCTTCTTCTTGTTGAAAGATCTAAAAGTTTGTTCCTTCACTTTTAGAGTTCCCATTATGTTTTTATGAAATTCCACGGCTCCTAAAAACTCAATATGTATATTCTTTCATAAGAAAAAGGAAAAAAATAAAATTCAAACAGAATTGATTGAAACAATTGGATATTTAATTTTTTCAATATACCTACAGAGTTTATAGACGGTATATACAACACAATAGCATTTTTCTATAACTTCAGACAAATTAACATTAAATTAAGTGGCAATTGAAGAATTCTAATAATCGCAAATGTTATCTATCATAGATAATTTCTGTGAATGTCAACTGTGGTTTTGCACTATTATAACATATTGATGCCGCATAACAATCTGTAGCCCCTACTTCGCATTTTTTTTTTTTTGTTTGCATTTGGACAAAGAAATATTTGTCCTAAAATAAAAGTTGAAGATTAGTTCACCGACCAAATACGTGTAAAAGATAAAGCAAGAGGATCAAAACTGAACAGAAATACTCATACATCAATCTTTTTTTTTTTTTTTCCTTCGAGTTATAAGTTGTGATTTAGGCGTCAATGCTATCTAATGATAAATCTAAACAATCTAAAATACTTTCTTGGGTAAACATCAGTAATATTATCGTATTTTTTGGGGCAAAAAAAATGATAATTAATGTGTTACATCATAAATTCTCCAATCCAAAGAACAAAAGTGTCATCTTCTTCTAATCCCGCCAATTTTCAATGACCTCCTCATAAAAATCTGTACTTTCAGTGTAGAGACAGAAGCAAAGAACTCGAAAAATGGAGTTCGCCTTGAGTGGCAACGCCTTGAAGACCTTGGCTCGCTCCATCACTTGTCTCTCCCACATCGGCAATGACCTCGCCATTCAAGCTTCTCCTTCCCAGGTGATTCAATTATTAGCTCCGGCCATTGCCAAGGCATGCGGCCGATGGAGAAAGAAGGTGGAAGGAAAAGAAAGAAAAGAGAGAATAAAAAAAAGAAAAAAAAAAGGAAACAAGAAAAAGAAAAAAGAAGAAAATAATTAAAAATAATAAATCGAGTCAGGCAAGATGCAAGTGGACGGAATTTATTGCCTTTGGCTTCTCATGCTTCCCATTTGAAACTTCATCCCTTCCACCCATAAAGTTGAACAACTTTATTTGACAGCTAAGCCAAAACGATCGTAACTTGGAGTGATTTCCTTCCCCTAAATTTCAATGGTTCGAGTCCATCCCCCAAAAAATATCTATCACACCCACCGTTCATCACGTCTCTTTCTTCAATTTATTTGAATCAACAGCGTTATACCACGAAAAGTCAATTATGCGCCCTCCCAAATAAAAGGTTCGATTCATCACGTCTCTTTTTTCCCTCTTTTCTGCTTCGACCCAACCAGAGACAAGGAATTTGGTCTTTCCAACAGAAAAATAGAATTGAACGCTATAAAAGGAGAGAAAGATTCATTCAACAAATAAATAGAACTTCAAAAGAAATGCCGTGTTCAATTATGCTACTGACTAATTTTTCTACGTCCAATCTCACTCTGGTACACAATAATTAACTTGACATGTTAATTGCACTGTAGAAATAACGCAATCTGACATCAACAAAATCCCTAAAATCTGAGAATGAAAAGATTAAGAAAGGATCCAAGAAATGCTCTAATTCCCATTTTCTAATCTAAAAGCCAGTAATTTTCCATGTTAGGAAAAAAATAATATTATGAAAAAAATTTCAGTTGAATTTTCAATATCTAGACATATATTGGCAAATAATATTTGATTTTTTAAATATACAATAATTTTCCTAAATTTAAACATTAATTTTCCATTTGTTAGGAAAAAAATTTCTGATGATTTATTTTCCTAAGGAAAATTTTTTCCAATGACTTATTTTCCTAAGCAATCCAAATGTTTAAAATAAGGAAAATGTTATTTCAGAAAATAAATTTCACAAAACAATTTAACCTAATATTATGAAACTTTTCAAATATGCATAGAAAAAGAGGATGGAGATCCTTCATCTCGAACGATGTTTCCATTGACATATCAATCAATTCTTAACAATGATGCATGTAAATGAGACATGCATCAACGGTTGACATATGTTAAGATAATCATAATTTATGGGAGCATTTTGTAAAATAAAGAATTCACATCCAAATGAGAGTCGGCATTTCTCTCTTCTCGAAATGGGATAAACAATCCGCGTTCGAAAGGGATGAAGAAACCCCAAGAAGCTAGAAGCCTCGAACCATTGATTGAACGAAGGGATGAAGCAACGGAGGAGGGGGCGCTTTATTTATTGAGGATCGGGCGTGCTAAGTACGTCGAGGGTCGACATGCGGGACCACGTGTCCGAGGTTGAATGGCCTGCCAGCCCAGCAGTGGGAACGGGTAGCTGGGAGGGCGGGAAATATGAACTGCGCGCGCCCTGAGTGGCTGCGTGCCTGGTGCCCTTTTTCTCTGCTGTCCCCATGGGAACTTCGTGGATGTTGCGACCTACCTGCTTGTAATGTTTTTTCCACGACCATCGACCAAAATATCAGTACGATTTATATTTATTGCTTTTTTGATTGGGCCGCATTTGTATTTGGGGGTTTCATGGGTTATAATTTAAGGCTGACTTCGGTCAACTATAAAATATAGTTAAAACAACTTGGGCCGAAAGTTTATTTTCGATAAAAAAAATAGATTTACTCATTTCAATTTAAATTTCAAAAGGTTCGGTACCGAACCTATTAGACTTATTCTGGATGTACAATCACAAAAAGTGTCCAAATGAGAAGTCATGTTTCCTTCCATCCATCTAGCAAACTATTTCCTAATTTTTTATGAATTTGTTTATAAAACCAACATATTCACTGGGGGAAACAGTAAACACCAGTAATATAATGGTATCCTGCAGGGCGAAAAATGATAATCAACGCGTTCTATCATTGACTCCCCGAGCCAAAGACCAAGCGACGTCTACCTCCAATCCCGCCAATTTTTCGGTGACCGGCTCATAAACTTCTGTAGCGTCACTGCAGAGAGGGAAGCGAAGCGCTCAAAAAATGGAGTTCACCCTGAGCGGCAACGCCTTGAAGACCTTGGCTCGCTCCATCACCTGCCTCTCCCGCATCGGCAACGACCTCGCCATCCAAGCTTCTCCTTCCCAGGTCATTCCATCCATTTCTTCCCACACATTTCTTCTTCTTCTTCGTCTTCTCCGTCGGCTCTCTCGCCCACAGCTCCTGCGTGTCGCCACTGAAATCCATGTCGATCGTCGTTCCTCGGCTTCATCCGTCGAGTGAAATAGCTACAGCAGTTGCTTCTTCGTGCGTCCTGCCGAGCGATGCTTTGTTTAGATGCCATAATGCGGTGTTAGGTATTGGTTCGTTTCGCTCGATACGGTGTTCGATTGAGAAATTCTGAGAGTCCTTGCGCCGATTGCTGAGTGTGTGGAGCCTTCGGTGGTGGATTTGAGGCAGAAATTTGTTGACCTAGGCTGTGATTGGCCCTGTCGACGGTGATTGCAACTTGATGTGCCTAAATCTGGAAGCCGTTTAAAGAATGGGATACTGTTGATAGGATGATTCAAAGTCATCCCATCGTAAGACCAAGGCAATTCACTGCTATAGCCAGGAGAACTATCAGTGGTACTCCCAGAAAATGTCAAATGGTGAAACCGTAGCATAAAAACCCTATGGATGACCTTCTACGGGTGCTGCTATTCTGTCTTGCTGATTTTTCTAGTTACTTTGATGGTATTATATGGAGTTTTGCAACACTCAACAAGTGAAAGCACAATTTGCGCTCCCTAGCACATCTCTTGTGTGACCGTACTTTGCATGACTTCCTTTTGCCTCGTCACATTTAACTACCAAATAACAATAGAAGTTCCAAGTTCTCTGCTCATTGTTTGGCACTTGGCACTACTTGATTTGAAATAAGACTAGAAATAGCATAGATCTGTGTACAAGTATCACCTCCTTACTTGTATATATCGGATTAAGATTGTCATATTCATATTCGACCTCTAGATCTCCTTCCACGCGCTCAATTCATCAAGATCTGCCCATCAATTGATTACATTCAGGCCAGACCTCTTTGACGTGTTTACAGTATCTGGTACGCAGTTTCAATGCGGCGTTCTTTCAAAGGTATATTGTCGTTGCTCCTCTTTCTTTACAAACATTGATTATTTGAGTGTGCGATTACCAGACATCAATGCATCAAAATATCAATGAGCTCTGCAGTGCTTCAGTGGTAAAGATCTTTCAGTCGTGTGCGCAGTGCTCTGAATTCATTGTGTTTGAAATGTTGTATTTGATGGTTAAGATTGCAAGCTCGTGGCATAGATGGAAACGTTAGTGCATTCTCTTTCCCCCCTAAAAATAATCTCGCTCAAATTCTATGGAAAAACAGCAGAAGTGAAGTCTTGAAACTGACGTGTTCATTCAGAGAAAATGACTGCAAGATGCTGCGAGAAGCATTTATTCGTCATGTCATATATGTCCACAGAGATGAACTTCTATAATTTCTCATCATGTAAAAGCCACATGAACTCTGTTAAAGGAATTTTGCAGTGCCCCAATATGACCTATAAATTCAACAAATTCAGAATAAAGAGATGGGGAAGTTTATGTAAAAAATTGGATTCCAATGTCTACCTACCACTTTTACTTATATTTTGTTGGCCACTAACATTTTAAAGTCTCTGTGACTCAGTCATGCTAACTACATACTGTTCGGTATGTTATCTAACTGTAATATAAATCAGAGGCCGGCACCTGTCAAACCTGCATTAATTTGATACGAAGCTGCACCATGCAGAGATACATGTTTATCTCACTGTGCCAACTGTGAGTTTTTCTGTTCATGCATATGTGACGTTGTCATATGAATGCAGGCATTAAGAAAACATACTGGATTACTTGCAATGTTGAGCCCGACATACAACAATTACCTCTGGATAGGAGAAGATACCCAAGCAATTTTGTAGTGAGGCCTTGTGATCTGAACAGATTGCTTGCAAATTCTTGGTCATCCCTTCAGGAAATTACTATAATTGCAACAGAATGCATGATCCTTCTGATGCTGCAAGTGAATTTGGTGGGAAATCTGTCAAGTTTCGAAGCTACATTGATCCTACCAAATGTACAGATTAACTTTTTCTTTTTCAATCGAATATGGAGAAGAATGTCATGGTTCAGATTCTGGTTGCAGAGAAGACTCTTTGCTGCACACTCAGCTGTCGATAGATCCTGCGGAAGAATTTGTGCAGTATGCTCATTACGGCAACCTAGTACACGTGACTTTTGCCGTCAAAGAGTTGAAGGTGTTCCATCTGATTCGTTTTTTTTATCATATTAACTATCAAGACATTTGATCATAAATGCAGCTAAAAGTTCTTGAACATATGACTTCACTTTCATGCTTATCTCCATTTCCTTAAAATGAGTCCACCTAGTTGCCAAAATACAGTAGGAGTCACATTCAGGACCATCTTTTATGTTGAGGTGAACATAAAATTTAACCTCTGTCCATCTCATGGAAATGCAGGCATTTCTTGCATTCTGTGAGGGATTTATAGTGGACATTCGTTTGTACTTTGAGAGGGCTGGTGAGTAAGTAAATTCTATATGTTCTTTTGAATCTGACCTTCTATCCATTTTTTCCATGCTTCACTTCAATTTTGTATGTGCAAGTAGTTCAGATGCAATGAATAGTTTTCACGCAATCAGTCCATAACTGGTTTTAATAGATGAATGGTTGCTAGTTATCTGCTCAGAGATTTAATACACGCTAATGCATAGCTTTACCATCACAATCGTAAAGGCCAATGATAATTTTACTTTTGGGCTGAATGTCAAAAAAGAGAGACTATCTTTGAAAATGTGGTTGATAAAATATTGCACACCTTCGAATCAAGTTTGGATAATAATGGTTTATGGAGGTTTAAGTTCAAGTCATGAATGGTTTATTTATTAAGTTTAATGCAAGATGCTAGTAAAATATGCCAGCTAAAATAACAGTGCAAAACTTGATGGTCAATGTATGTCTTTTGACTTTTCTTTTTGGTACTAAATTTGTGGTTTCGAGTGCAACATCTCTGCTGTCACAGAGGGTGATAAGTGCATCTAAATGTAAAACAGAAAAGAACATAGAACTTGATACAACTGCATATTTTTATGAAACAGGCCTATTTTGATGGCCCCTAAATTTGGCATTGATGAGGGGGCCTCTTCTGATTTTGATGCTACACTTGTACTGGCCACCATGCTCACATAAAAATTACATGAAGGTAATAATGGACCTCTGGCAAATGGAATGCCAGGCCAGGCTGATACTGCGGAAGCTCCTGGAGAACAGCCGGAGAGGAATAGAACTAGTGCTTCCGAGATTCCGTCAAATCATACCAGAATATGGTCTGAACTCTCAGGGTGATTCTTGTAGCTTGCAGCACTTTCATCTCAATGATGGCAAAGAAATGGACTTTGCCTTGCTTTAAAATAAAATGCTGTGTATGTTGTCAGTTAGATACTTTTTTATGAAGTCAGTGGAAGGTATCTCTTGGGAATCAAAATTTGAGCAGTTTACGAACTTTGGGCAGGAAGTGCTGTGAGAAGTGGCAGTGGTTCTAATGGAAGGCAAGTTCCAGAAGAAAGGATCTTAAAAGCTGGTGGTCAGTCAGGAATTAAAAGGATTAGCACCATTCAAATATCAAAAGCTACATCAGCTGAAGGAAACATCCAAACTGGTCCAGATCTCTCAGTTTGGGTGTGTATGATGAACATCATCTTTATCTCTCTAGGTCACATTATTTTGCTGTCTCCTACAAATATTTCTTAATACAGTTGCTACTTTCTCAATTGCTTGTTTCCCTCTGTAAATGCTGCTTTGCAAGAAAGCATTTGGCTTAGGCCAATTGATCACGCGACTTTATCTTGGAGTTTTGCAGCATTTTACTCTTAATTTTTGCATCAAGAAGCAAAAGTTTCTGGCAAAAATCCATATAAGCCTACCAAACCTGTCAGTATTTCTTTCTTTCCACTCTTTAGCACGACTGTCCACATGATACCATAGACAAGGTGGAGCAAAAACATTTGTCGCTTTTCACTCGACCGTGAACCCAGATGATGTTTTGCACACCCCCATGCAAGTACCTATTTCTGGAAGACTGAACTCACATGCCTTTCTTGGGCTTCTCAGTATCGATTCATTTAGTCTTCTCATATCGTGTTGTTTGCTAGTGGTTCCTAATGTTTTTAGATGCAAAGCTACTGAACAAGATCATCACAAACATAGCACTAATTAGCGCCCTCATAAGCACGGTCATGCAGTTGTGTTAGTGGTTAAATTGGATAATCCCTCCAAAATGATTTTCTTCGTCCTTTGGTTGTGTAGATAGACATGGTTGTTCACAACGTCATCAAAGTAATTGGGTTGATTCCAATGAGGATGAGGATGATGATAACAAAGATGGTGATGAACTCTGCGTACTTTCAGCACCCCCATATACTATGAAGATCGATAGCATTATGTTCCCTGTTTTAACTATGATAACCTTGCTCTCTTGGTTTTACTAAGTGCTTGTCCCTTCCAATGCTTGATATTTCATTTCCTGTGTTCCATCAAATAGTTGGAGAAGCGTCTTGCTTGCTTTTAGCATCCTTTGTGATCTTTTCTTTTCTCGTTTTTCATCCTACTTGACTATACGTTAGTACTCATGCTTATTTAGCTAGTCCAGCATGCAACAAATCTGCCATTTTCTTCTCCCCCCTTTCTTTTGTTTTTCAGTATTTAGTTGATGTGCTTTGCTGAAGGAGGTGTCAGTGTAGGTATATTTCCGCACTTGTATTTTGTCACAGCCCGTTCCTGGCTTCCTGCCAAGAAATATAGAGCAGTGCTGATAGATCCTACAGAGTCACATCTTTTATGGACAGGACCTGCAGTTTATAACTATTGGAGATGGTGTCGAAATTGCTTGTAGTTTTTACATTTTGTACTAATAACCTAAATAGATCCCTTGCCATAGAAAGCTTTTCTGTTTTGTCTTTGGAAACCATTATTAGTTTATCGGTGTATATAAAAAAAGAAAGGAAGGGGTTGGAAGGGATCAAACGGTGTTTGAGATGTTTATGTTCCTTTCTTAAAATCACATTCTAAAATGATTACGTCATTTTTAAAGTCCAACCAATTCAATTTAACTTTTCCTTAGCAGTTGCTTCCATTATCTATACTCGAGGGTGGCAAATTTCTGGTATTCTGATTTGTGGGAATATTTTCTGCTGAGGCAATTTGTGAGAGTGTCAAGGTATCAAAAAACTTAAGGCTCGGACAAGGAGTTTGTTCTGCAGAAATAAGTCCCTCCATGTAAATTTCAGGACAATCAAATCTTGTGTCTGAGTTTCTCTCACACATTTTGGGTCTTGGCATCATGTCGTTTAGGGTTGCATTTGTCACCTCCACCTACGGTCATTCATCCACGGACTTCAGCCTTCAGGGCAAACGTCTTGATGTTTGTTCAGTTTTGTTCTGTCCCATATATCTGCACCTGAAGTCTGACATCTACCCCTTCATGGTGCCCATGACCTTTAGAGGCAAGGACCGATTAGTGCTTGTTTAGAATATCATATTCGTGATCAACAGCATTTGATTTCTCTAATGGCAAAGGCATTTTTGCCCACATGCATGCGTGTAGTAGGGGAAAAAAGCAACTTTTTTTTTCGTGGATTTAAGGACCTAGATCTCAATAGGCTTGGTTCATGCACTAATACCATGTGATGAAGTGAAATACATAACATGCACAGATGGCCATCGTTTTTTGGCCATCAACTAGACTCGAGTACCTTGTTACATTAGCAAGTAATGTATGAATGAAATTACAGAGTAAATTTGGTAAAATGGTCCTAAAATAGTGATAAAATCATAGCTTTGGTAATCTGGTTAGTTGTCTTATGGCGTGAGCAGGCGAGCAGGTGATGAAAGTTTAGTTTAAATTTTGTTTGTATAGAGATTGTCGAGTTTGTACTATGAGGGACGAGCTACAAATTATATCAAACACACAATGCGTGTATTTCAAAACGAAAGAATAATGAATGGGGATCATGTGATTCTTTCCAATGTACTCATCATTACCCTTCGTTCTCTCTAGCTCAAAAAAAAAAAAAAAATGCCCAGTTTCTCCAATTACATCATTTCTCACTCTTAAATTGCACCAAGATCTTAAGTAAAATTACCATTATCATCCTATATCCTGCTTTGAATGTAATAACTGAACACGAGGTGAATGTCCGAGCCATCATTAACAAAGAGCAATCATTAACTTTTGATTCATGTAAATGACGCATGCATTAACAATTGAGATATATTACCCCCACGCATGGTTGTACTGGTTGAGGATTGGCCGCCTGATCCTGCAGGTCAGGGGTTCGACTCACGTCTGCCACAATTCCCAGAGCAATTCTGCGATTTAAGCGGGAGGCCTGGCGGTGGGTTGCTGAGCCAGTCTCCCCCAAAGTTTACATCTAAATAGTGGCTTGCCACGACATCTGACGGTGCCACTGGGTATCGGAGGGTGGTGTGACCCCATAAGGCGTCTTTGGCAGTTCATCGGTTTAAAAAAAAAAAAAACAATTGAGATATATTGAGACACTGATGACTTGTGAGACAAAGAACCTCGTCCAAGAAAAAGGGGTCGATAGATAACTATCGACGATAGATCTTCCTTATAGATTTAAAACCATTTAAAAGCACTTGATATGTCCTTGAACTCTCAGCTCGGCGGAAGATGACTTAGTAGAGCTCTGCCTTTCACGCCTCTTAACATCGCATCGGCTCTCTTGTTTTTTTTTTTTTTTTTCAGATTGATTATGCTGTGGGTCTTCTTCTTTTCCCAGAAATCGTCGAGCGTTGCATCTCTTCTTTGTTCTTACATGCCGACATTTTCAAAGACTGGATGCCTTTCTTCTTTTGTTTTGTTTTAACTTCTATTTGTCCGGCGCATGATGAAGCCGAGCATCATATTAGTGATGAAGCTATATGAAACACTATCAATAATTTTTTTTTCCTTTTCGAAAAAGTGATGGCTACCTGGGAATTATTTGCAAATTTATCAGTTCTATTGGACCACCCAAAAATCAGACCAGATCGTCCCCAGTTCTAAAAACTGCAATTCGTGGATCAGAAGATTAGAGAACAAGGATAATGTGATTATTTCTCAAATTTTATGAATCAATTCCCCTGGGCAAAGAAAAAAGGTCCCTTGTGTCTCCAACTTCATTGTATGGCACCCGGATGTTAACTAAATAGTAGCATTATCTACATCACATCACATATTATGCTTTCTAATATATAAGATGTTCGAGATAATAACATTACAGCACAAGGTTCATGTCCCTGAGGTAATAATAGTACAATAGAAGGTTTGTGTCCTGACCAACATAAGCACAATACACATCAATACCAACTTACCAAAGGGCAAACCACAATATATAGGAAAACTGAAAATGGTCACGATTCTCTAATTCGCAATGAAGGCTCATGGGTTCATCAACGAGAGGACGCGGAGAACGAAAATCGGCCAAGGCATGACACGAAGCGGAATAAACACTAGCAGATAGCACCTGATACATCAGAGAACAACAACGATGTGAGCGGATGTAAGTTGGAACCTGGGGTCCATATCTTGCCTTCCCATCTTGAGGATTAGTAACCGCCCAACAATTACGAGCACCGTGTAGATATACATGATGGTTCCAAGGTTAGTGATGGCTGGAACGCCCATGATTCCGATGGCGCCAATCATAATCTTTAGTAGGATCTTCTCCAGGAAATGAATTGTAGCAATTATATCTGCACACTCCGCTCCACGTCTTGGAAATAAAATCAGCAAACCATTTGTTAGTGTACAATCTTTTCGAAAGCTCAAGTTTTGAGCTCTTTTTGCATCACATCATAGGGCAATCTTTCCAAAAGCTTCAAGAACTACCAATTTAGTTCTAAAGGAAATTGATGCTGTATGACACCAAGAGTCTGGTGCAAATCATAACCAACGTGTCTATGCATTGCAGGACTCTAACCTATCTATGCATAGCGAGAGTGCCCATCCATTGATCCGAGGCTAATTCAGGTAGTCAACCAGGGGACACATCATTAACTCCTCTTTTCGAAAACTGGAATATCAGAGAATCAGGGGATACCTCCTTAACACGTACAAACCTTTCCCAACCTTCTATTACAACACATTCACAAAAACAAGACCACCCAGATGCACAAAACTACCAGGTAAGCCCCCTGCCTACCGGGTAGAAACAGAGTAAAGCTACCTAGATTTTTAGGAGAAAAAGTTAAGAAGGCTTTCAATTAATTTGGTGTTTTCAATATGAATTCCTCTTGATAAAAGAAAGCTGCAGAGTGCATAAATAGTCATTTATTTTCATCAACATGACAGAATTTTTCCTCTCGCCCAGTAATTTTAGGAGAAGGTTGACTATCTTTCCAATTTCTTGATTTTCAAGAAGAAATGACAGTTATTATGGCATTCACTTTCCTCGAACAAACTCAGCTGTTTTAATGGTATGCATACTCGAGAGGGATTATTCCTGGTATTAGTCCTTACTGTATTCAATTACCCAAATGGATATCGTGAAAATTCACCAATTCGCACAGAAAACAGGGGGCTGAAGTACATGCTCTGCTCTGAGTAAGCCCATTTCTGCTCTTTGAGAGTCGAATCTTTATGAACATCTCAATCAGTAAAAGGCAAAAACGAATAGATTAAAAAATCTGGATTGTATAAATTGGTGTTCCAACCCGACTCTCACAATCTAAGACAAGAAACAGGCCATACAGGCAAGTGAAAGATTCCCCTGGGCTCTAAACTAGCACCTGCAGCGACTAAAACGCAGGTTTTTTCCCCATAAAACAGCATTCACGTAATGGTATATGCGGTATGACATGATTAGAGATAGAAACAGAAAGAACATCAAGATATTGACGTGTTTCCTCAGAATCCTCAAACTTACAGACGGAGCCGGGTGTGCAGTGCTTTTTTTATATATCTAAGGTTGCTGAGACTTACCTCTGGCGAGTGCTACCACCGTGATCAGCTGGACCGTTGTTCTCCATTAACCTTCCGACTTTGCCTGATCTCTCCTTCTCTTTCCTGAAAATGTGGTTGTTCAAGTGTTTCCAGATTGCTGTCTTGTGGACGAAGTGATTTCGGGGAATGAATAGTTGCCGCTGGGAATATTTTCGTCCGGCTGGCGACCGTTTGGTCTAATTTGCACCCTCCTGTAGAGTTCGATGGCGACGCGTTTGATTTGCACCCTCCCTGTAGAGTTCGATGGCGACGCATTTGATCCACTTCGCACTCTATCTACAGTCTGATGGCGACTCATACTTTGCGACTCATACTTTTGGACTTTCTTCCACACTTTGAGGGCGACCAGTCTGCTTAGCTGCGCCTTAATTAGAAAATCGGGTCGGAGCACCCATTTGCTTTCCCAAGATTTGTTCTCTGTTTTTCTATTTTTCTTTTTGTTAATATATGCAAATGCAGCCATATAGGCTATACTCCCGCAACAATATGATTTAGAATAACGCGCATTAAATTTCTTTCTGAATTTAGACTTGCAGTTCTAAATGTGTTGGTGTGATTATCTATAGTCTGTATAGTATTAAGAAGTACCCACGATATTCATTTTAGAAACGTAGCTCGATACTTTTAGCTACTAAAAAAAAACCGTTGTCTTCTACGATACTTAAAAGGTTCAGATCTTTGCATCTCGCATTCCATGCCTGTTTTAGATATTAGTGAAGTATTAAGACATGTTTCGTTTTTTAAAGTGCTTGAGAAGTGTGCTTGAAAAAACGAGCTTGAACATTCCCCGATAACTTGAGGTTTTTGCGAAAGACTGTTGCTTTACAAGTACTTTTGTTGATTTTAATTCCTAGTATGGAGCAAAGCATGCAGCTCATGATATAATCAACATCTTGATTCTATGGAGGAATCCTTACTTCGAGTCATTAGGGACATACATATCCATAGCGGTCCGACCAATGTTGCCAGAACAATTGCCATGGTCATGTACACTGTGGTCAATATCGCTTGCGAAAATGAGATGAGAAGATAATATTTGAACTTGGATTTCGACTTTTCCTTTTGGTGATGGTGGCCTTTTTCGATACTACTTAGAGAAATTTTTAGATATTCACTTACAATTTATCATATTATCGTAAGTCAAATTTTACAAAGTAATTGTAGTATTCCAAGTATTACCTTTCCTTTCCTAGCACTTTTTATAATTGACATAAAAAACTAGTCACATGGCTTGCGAGTTTACACTAATAGACTAATGTCTCTACATCAAATGAAAAATGAACGATGATCTTTGAGAAATGAATTCTTAAAGTATTGGAAAATATATCATGGAAAACTTACAAAAATAATTCCTATATTGTTGCCACTATTCAATTTTGATCATCATACTTTATCTTGTAATAGATCGGGTCAATAAATTAATCTCCAATTATCAAGAAAAAAAAATTATATAACTGATCATACATTGACTGAATAGGTACAAATAGTGCTAACATGGAAGCGTAGACCTACATAGTTTATAGAAGGTATATACAACACGAGCATTTTTCTATCACTTTAGACAAATTAATATTAAATTAAGTGGCAATTAAAGCATCCTAATAATCGCAAATATCATCTCATAGATAATTTCTATAAATATACTTAACGATGATAATGAACGCAGCTGTCGAACCAAGCTAAAAAAAAAAAACAACTGTTTATTATTTTTTGATGTATGAAATTATATAACAAGTTACTTTTCGGTAACAATGCGTGGGTGCTCACTGATTTTGCACCATTATGAGATGCTAATGCCGTGTAACAATGTTTAGCCCTCACTTCACATCTTTCATTTACATCGGTACAAAGAAATCGACATTTATCCTAAAATCAAGATTGAAGATTAGTTCACCAAGCAAATATGTGACAACTAAAGTATCGGGATCAAAATTGAATGGAGATACTCGTGAATGAACCATTTTTGTGATGTTCCTTCGAATTATAACTTATAAGCTGTGATTTACAAATCAATGCTCATCTAACCATGAACCTAAAAAACCTAAAATGCTTTCTTGGGTAAACATCAATCATATAATCGTATCTCTGGGGGCCAAAAATGATAATTAACGTGCTGTATCATTAATTCCCAGAGCCAAAGACCAAAAGCGTCGTCTTCTTCCGATCCCGCCAATTTTTCAACGACCACCTCGGGAAGAGATGTAGCGTCGCTGCAGAAAGGGCAGCGAAGAGCTCGAAAAATGGAGTTCACGCTGAGCGGCAACGCCTTGAAGACCTTGGCTCGCTCCATCACTTGCCTCTCCCGCGTTGGCAACGACCTCGCCATCCAAGCTTCTCCTTCCCAGGTCATTCCATCAATTTCTCCCAACATTCCTTCTTCTTCTCCTCCTCCTCCTTCGTATCTCTCTCGCCCACAGCACCGGCGTGTCGCCACTGAAATCCATGTCGATCATCGTTCCTCAGCTTTATCAATCGAGTGAAATAGCTACAGCAGTTGCTTCTTCGTGTGTACTGCCGAGCGATGCTTAGTTTAGATGCTATGATGCTGTGTTAGGTATCGGCTCGTTTCGCCCGATACAGTTTCGGATTGAGAAATTCGGAGAGCCCTTGCACCGATTGCCAAGTGCGTGGAGCTTTTGGCGGTTGAATTGAGGCAGAAATTTGTTGACCTAGGTTGGGATTGGCCCCGTGGACGGTGATCAGAACTCGACGTGCATAAAAACCTGAAGTGACTAAAAGAATCTGATACAGTTGATATGGTTATTCAAAGTTGTTATATCATAAGATAAGACTAAGGCAATTCACTGCTGTAGCCAGGAGAACTACCAGTGGCACTTGCGGAAATTTGTCGAATGGTGAAACCATAGGAAAAATGCCCTATGGATAACCTTCTACAGTTGCTGCTATCCTGTATTGCTAATACTTCGCTGGTTTGTCTAGTTACTCTGACGGTATTATGTGGAGTTCTGCAGCACTCGATAAGTGAAAGCATGAATGTGCTCCCTAGCATATTTCTCATGCGATCGTACTTTGCATGACTTCCTTTTGCCTTGTTGCGTTTAACTACCAAATAACAATAAAAATTCCAAGTTCTAAGCTCAATGTTTGGCACTTGGCACTAATTGATGCATTAGAATTGAAGTAGTTTTAATTTGTGCACAAATATCACCTTCTTACTCATATATATTGGATCAAGATTCTCATTTCATTCACATATTCATATTTTGACCTCCAGATTTCCTTTCACGCGCTCAATTCGTCCAGATCTGCCTATCAATTGATAACCTTCAAGCCAGACCTCTTTGATGTGTTTACATTATCTGGTGCACAGGTTCAAAGCAGCGTTCTTTTAAAGGTATGTTGTCGTTGGTCATCTTTCTAGTGTATTTGCCAGTTTATAGTTGTAAGCGACTTACAAACACTGGCAAAGTACTCTGTGCAGGCTGTCTGTTCTGTCCTGAGAACGGCTATTACAAACATTGATTATTTGAATGTGCAATTACCAGACATCAATGCATCAAAAATTCAATGGGCTCTGCAGTGCTTCAGTGGTAAAGACCTTTCTGTTGCTGTCAAAGAGTTGAAGGTGTTCCATCTGATCCGTTTTTTATTTTATTATCTATCGAGACATTTGGGTTGTAAGTGCAGCTATAAGTTCTTGAACATATGACTTCACTTTCAAACTTAGCTCCATTTCCTTAAAATGAATCCACCTAGTTGCTGAAATCCTATTGGGATCACATTCAGGACCATCTTTTATGTCAAACTTTTTCCTTGTTTTTTCCTGTGAATATGATAGTATCTAACTTCTGTCCATCTCATGGAAATGCAGGCATTTCTTGCATTCTGTGAGGGATGTGAAGTGGACATTCATTTGTACTTTGAGAAGGCTGGCGAGTAAGTAAATTCTGAATGCTCTTTCGACTCTTACCTTCTATCCATTTTTTTCCATGCTTCACTGCAATATTGAATATGCAAGTAGTTCAGATGCAACTGGTAGTTTTCACGCAATCAGTCCATAACTGGTTTTAATAGATGCATAATTGCTAGTTATCTGCTCAGAGTTTTAATACATGCTAATGCCTAGCTTCACTATCACAATTGTAAAGGCCGATGACAATTTTACTTCTGAGCTGAATGTCATAAAACAAGAGACTATCATTAAAAATTTGGTTGATAGAATATAATGCACCTTCGAATCAAGTTTGGATAATAATGGTTTAAGGAATTTTTAGCTTTGATAATAAATGGTTTATTTATCGAGTTTAATGCAAAGGTGCTAGTAAAGTATGCCAGCTAAGAATATCAGTGCAATAACTTGATGGTTAATGTAAATGTCTTGACTTTTCTTTTTTAATACTAAATTCGTGGTTTCAAGTGTGACATCTCTGCCGTCATAGTGGGGCTTAGGTGCAACTAAATGCAAAATAGATAAGAATAAAGGACTTGACACAACTGAATGTTTTTATGCAACAGGCCTAAATTTGGCATCGATGAAGGGGCCTCTTCCAATTTTGATGCTATGCTTGTACTGGCCACCATGCTTACATGCCAATTACATGAAGGTACTACTGGACCTTCAGCAAATGGAATGCCTGGCCAGGCTGATACTGCAGAAGCTTCTGGAGAACAGCCAACGAGGAATAGAACAAGTGCTTCGGAGATTCCATCAAATCATACCAGAATATGGTCTAAACTCTAAGGTGAGTAATCCTTGTAGCTTGTAGTACTGTCATCTCAATGATGGCAAGGAAATTGACTTTGCTTTTCTCTAAAATGAAATGCTGTGCATGCCGTCAGTAAGATACTTTGTTTTTGGAAGTCAACAGGAAGGTATCTCTTGGGAATTAATTTGAGTGGTTTACTAACTTTGGGCAGGAAGTGCTGCAAGAAGTGTGAGTGGTTCTGAAGGAAGGCAAGTTCCAGAAGAAAGGATCCTAAGGGCTGGTGGTCAATCAGGAATTGAAAGGATTGGCACTATTCAAATATGAAAAGCTGCATCAGCTGAAGGAAACACCCAAACCGGTCCAAATTCTTCATCTCTCAATCTTTCTGTCAGTTTGTATTTATGATGAACAACATCTTTATCTCTAGGTCGAATTATTTTGCTCTCTTACAAATATTTCTTAATAAAGTTGCTACTTTCTCATTTGCCTATTTCCCTACTGTAAATGCTGCTTTGCAAGAAGGCATTTGGCTTAGGCCAATTGATTGCGCGACTTTATCTTGGGGTCTTGCAAAATATTACTCTTTATTCATGCATCAAAAAGGAAAATGCTTTGGCAGAAATTCATGTATGTCCTACCAAACCTGTAAGCATTTCTGTTTTTCCACGATTTAGTGCGACTGTCCACCTGATACCATAGACAAGGTGGAGCAAAACTATTTTCTGCTTCTCACTAGACTGTGAACCCAGAGGATGCATTGCACATACCTGTGCAAGTACCTATTACTGGAAGACTGAATTCACATGCCTTTCTTGGGCTTCTCAGTATCGATTCAATTAGTCTGCTTGTATCACGTCATTTGTCAGTGGTTCTAAATGTTTTTGGAGGCAAAGGTACTGAACAAGTTGTCACTTACATAACACTAATTAGCGCATCATAAGTATGTTCATGCAGTTTGTTAGTAGTTGAATTGGATAATTCCTCTAAAGCGATTCTCTTCATTCTTTTCTTGTGTAGATGGAAATGGTTTTTCACAGCGTCATCCAAGTAATTGGGTTGATGCCAATGAGGATGAGGATGATGATAACAAGGATAGTGATGAACTCTGTGTTCGATCAACACCGCCATGCTATGAAGATCAATAACATTATGTTTCCTGTTTGACTATGATAACGTTTCTCTCTTAGTTTTACTGGTAAGTGCTCGTGCCTTCCAATGCTCGATGCATCCTGTCCTGTGTTCCTTCAAAGAGTTGGAGTAGTGTCTTGGTTGCTTTAAGCGTCCTTTGTCATTTTTTTCTTTTCTCGTTTTTTCTCCTACTTGACTATACATTAGTGCCTGTGCCAATTTAATAGTCCACCATACAACAAAGCTGCCATTTTAATGCACTTCTTTCCCCCTCTCTCTTTTGTTTTTCAGTATTAAGTTGATGCGCTTTGCTGAGTGAGGTATCGATACAGGTATGGTTCTACACTCTATTCTACAACAATTTGTTCCTGGCTTCGTGCCAATAAAAACAGAGCAGTGTCGATAGTTAGAACCATTGGAAATTGTGAAAGAATGTGAGAAGTTACTTGATGGGAAAAGTCTGTACTTTGATGAAGAGACACGACCGTATATACACTTTGTTTCTTTCTTTTGTCCAGTACCCTGTAAAGTCTTGTTAGCTTTTCCTACTAAGAAAATATCTGCAATTTGCTTTACTCTGTTTTTGCCTGGTAAGCATGGGGCTTCCCTGCTAGTTTTGAGCATCTGGGTGGTTTTGTTTTTGTGAATGTCGTTAAAGTGAGTTGGGAAAGGTTTATAGGAGTTAAGGAGGTATCCCCTTGTCCTCCGATGTTACACTTTGTCCAAAATAAGAGTTTTCAATGGCTTAATTAGTCACGAAATAATAGATGGGTTATTCTCCTACAGTGCATGCATAGATTAGACTCCTGCGATGCATAAACTCATTAGCTGTAATGTGCGCCAGAAGCTTGACATTATGCCGCAAATTAAATTTCCTTTGGAACTTAAATCGGTAGTTCTTGATGTGTTTCTGTGAGTATATTAGTTAAGGGGCCTTGGGAATCGCTTATGTTTATTGTAGACTCATATCTTGAGAGCTTTTGAAAAAACTATCATCTTCTATTACGCAGAAAGAGCTCGGAATTTAAGCTTTTGCAAAAGACTATCGTCTAACAAATAGTTTGCTTTTTTTTAATTTGAAGGTATGGAGCAGAGCTTCGAATTCAAATTGCTGCGATGTATAATGAACATCTTGATTCCATGGAGGAGACCTTACTTCAAGCCACAAGGGACATGTATAGCTATACTAGTCTGGCCAACATTATTGGTGCACCCATCATGCTTATCTACACATTGGTCAAATACGTTCGGCAGAAATTAATTTTGGAGATAGGAAGGCAAGATATTGGCCCAATGTTTCAACTTGCATACGCCCTCATCTCTGGTGTTCTCGGATGTGTTGCGTGTAGTCTACTGATTTACATTTTGCTTGATAACATGCCTTGGCCAATTCTCGTTCTTTGCCTCCTAATGTTGATAATCCCATTCGAATTTCAACCTTAGGATCAATTGGAGAATGTGAAAATTTCCGGTTTTCCTAATGTTGTTTTTGTGCTCTGTGCGAAGTTGGTTTTGATGTGTCTTGCCAATGCTGGCTAAACTTGAACCTCTTGTTGTAATATTATTACCTTTAACACTCTTTATCTTTATTTTGATTTTCTATTACAAGTATATATATTTAATTGTTGTTTAACTAATTTTATTGTAATAGTTAAATAAAATTAATATCACATGCGCTTAAATCATGTTATGAGATAATCTACATTTAAAAGTAACTAATCCATGATAGAGTTGCATTATTTAACCCTAATTATAAGTTTGATGTCACTAATTGATCTCCAACTGCAACCTGATATTTAAGCGCCGGGCTCAGGTGATATGGAAGCAGTCTCACCTCAAAACCCGTAAAATCGAGGATATATGGTTTGAAATGACTCTCCATTAATTTTTTTTTTTTTTTTGGCTAACTGCTCATAAAAGAAGATGGTAAGTCTTCACAAAAGAACAAAAATAAAGATGCAAATTATTGTTATTTTTCTTTAAAAAACGCGAAATAGCTCGCACTTATATTATGAGAAAATTCAAAAAGATGCTATTAATATCAATTATGTTATAAACAGCAAAAGCTTTTATATGAAGATATAACTATTTTACCACCCGCCGTGGCAGCACTAATGGTAGAGAAAGGTGACGTCCACTGAGGAGGCCCTGGATCGAATCCCCTGCGAAGCGGGGGGGCTGATGTGCTGTGGTGATTTACCCAGGGTACGTGGGTGGTGGTTTCCTACATGCCTCTCAAGGGTTTACTTCCCAGCTGTCAGCTGTGCGGGGTTTCCCTGGGTCACCAAAAAAAAAAAAAGATATAACTATTTTGATCACATATGTTATAAATACATAATCGTTAATAATTAAATGTTGTCATTACTCCATGCTATCTAATGATATGTTGTCATTACTCCATGCTATCTATATATATATATATATATATATATATATTAAAAAAAACTAATATACTTTCTTGGGTAAACATCAGTGATATAATCGTATCTTTGGGGCCAACAAATGACAATTAACGTGTTATATCATTAATTCACCGAGCCAAAGAAAGACCAAGCGTCTCCCTCTTCCAATCCCGCCAATTTTTCAGCGACCACCTCATAAAAATGGAGATCACCCTCAGCGGCAACGCCTTGAAGACCTTGGCTCACTCCATCACTTGCCTCCCCCGTGTCGGCAACAACCTCGCTATCAAAGCTTCTCCTTCCCAGGTGATTTAATTTGTTCCCTCATTTCTTCTTCTTCTCCGTTGTCTCTCTCGCCCACAGCTCCGGTCAAAAAGTTCGTGGTCGCCATTAAAATCCATGTCAATTGTTCCTCAGCTTCATCCATTGAGTGAAAAGCAAAGTAGTTGCTTCTTGGTGCCCCAATGAGTGATACTTAGTTTAGATGCTTATGATGTGTTAGGTATTGGCTCATTTCACTCGATAGAATGTCTGATTGACAAATTTGAGTCCTTCAACCGATTGCCAATTGCCGATTACCGAGTGCGTGGAGCTTCTACGGTGGATTTGAGGCAGAAACTTATTAATCCAAGTTGTGATCGGTCTTGTCAATGATGATTAGAACTTGGCATTCATAAATATGAAATTATTTCATTGAAAGAATCTAATATTGTTGATAGGGAGATTTCAAAATCATTATATCATAAGACCAAGGCAATTCACAGTTATAGCCAGGAGAACTACTAGTGCTACTTGAAGAAAATGTCAAATAGTGAAACAGAGAAAACAAACCCTGTGGATAAGCTTCTATGGGGGTTGCTATTCTTTCTTGATAATTCTTTCCTGGTTTGTATGGTGAAGTTGATGGTGTCGCATGCAGGTTTGCGACACTCAATAAGTGAAAGCACGATTGCATTTACTAGAAAAACTCTCGCATGACCATACTTTTTCAGGATGTCCTTTTGCCTCGTCTTATTTGATTACCAAATAACAATAGAAATTCCAAGTCTAAGCTCATGTTTGGCACTTGGCACTATTTGTGATTATTTGAAACTGCAATAGAAATAATATTGATCGGTATACATATCACATTCTTACTTACGGATGTCTAATTAAGATTCTAATATTTGTATTCAACCTCCATCTTTCCCTTCGCCTAATCAATCCATTAAGATCTGACAATGAATTAATTACCTTCAAGGCAAACATCCTCAAAGTGTTTACGGTTGTTGACACCCGAATTTTTGTTGAGGTTTTTAAATATCCATTTATTTTGCAAAAATATAAAAAAATTATAAAAGATAAGAAGCAAAAAAAAAAATGAAAAAAATGAACAAAGTGGACCAAACAAAAATGAAATAAAAACAAAAATAAAAGGGGGAAATCGAGCGGACCGGCTTGTCTAGCCCACTTGGCTATTTTCGGCTCACCCTTCGGCCCAGCTTCCCGTTTCCTTTCTTTTCTTTGGCCCACCAGAGCTTAAAAAAGAAGCCCAGCCCATCACTTCTTTCCCTTCTTTACACACGCTGGCACACGCTCACGGGCAAAAACAGGAGAGCCCCTCCGCGGCCGTGACGTCACCACGGTGCACGAGCAAAAAGGAATCTTCTGGGGGATGATGTTCTGTCGGGTGAGGAGAGGAGGAGAGGAGCGAGCGACGAGTGCATGGAGTGGAGAGGGGGCGAGCGCTCGGGAAAAAAGAGACAGCTCGTGGAAGAAAGGGGTCTTGTTCTTCTTCTTCTTTGGGGGATTATTCTGAGAAATACACGGGAGGAAAGAAAACGGGAGAGAGAGAGAGAGAGAGAGAGAGAGAGAGACAGAGAGAGAGGGGCAGGAAAGGAGCCGGGTGGTTCGTCGCCGGCCATTAGAAGGCTTCGGCTGTGACTGTGAGAAACTGAAAGAGAGAAAGGTCGAAGAAGAAAGGTGGCCGATCGCTTCTGGCGTTGGTGATCCTCGTCTGTTCGGAGAGTATTTCGCGTGACCGCCGATCACCGTCTCTATTAACGTTTGAGCGGAAGTTTTCATTCTAGTCTCGTTGTCCGTCGAAGCTCTGCCGGCGATCGTACGACACCTAAAACTCCACCCCGAACCAGTTTGGAGGTCGTTCTCAAACATCATGTTTTTGGCCATATTTCAGTGAATCTGAGATCTGAATTTTTTTTTTTTAGGCTCATAGACGCCTGACATAGTAATAAGATTGATCCATAGCTTGCCTACTAAAATGTTGGTTTATATCTTCATGTGTCGAGATTTGAGACTCATTTCATCATGAACACAGATCCATAGCTTGCCTACTAAAATGTTCATCATATGTTTGCTAAAATGTCTAAAACATGACTGAAAAATTCTTATCTGCACGCTTGAATCGGTTGCAGTTTTTGAGGAGATCTTGAGAAAGTAAAGTTTATTTTCTGCTAGGAATGGTGTTTTAAGTCTGTGTGCGTCGTTTTTTGGCTAGGATTCGCTTAGAAAATGAATCGGCATGCTATTGTCAAATATGCATAATATGTGTTTGACAAAATGCCTGAATGATATACCGAAATCCATGCTATCTGATCGACGTTAGAAGTTTAGTTTTAATGCTTAATTGTTCACGTGTCTCATTTTTATATTTTTCATGGTGTTTTCGTGCGATTTGGTGAAAAATCCGCGTTTGAGTGGTTGGCCGTGGATCCTCCCTCCTTCCATTCAGCGTTTTCCTTCCGGCGATAGCTTCGGGATGTCATATTAGCTTTTGTTGGGTTTTAACGGATCCCCAAAAAGCGGATTCGACACTAAATCGAACCCCTAAAACGAATGCGGAAGACAAGCCCGGGAAAATCACGTATCACCGATCCTAAAGCACACCACGGATTCGAGCGTACCTTTTTAGCCACAGATTAGACATCGACGCTGATAAGAGGAAGAGAATTTGTCCCTGTTCAATCTGATGATGCCTTGAAGGGAAGAAAAAACGTTGCCTTGTGCTACTGTTTTTCTTTTCTTTTGGAGAGAGAGTGAGGGAGAGGGAGACGTATGTACGTTAATTATGCCAAAGGGTGCATTCTCCCTCTCTCTCATCCCTTTTATACGTCCCTCTATCCACGGGCCCTATTCCTGTGGGTCGGGCTTTTAGGCCCAACATGGGCGGACGGGCCTTAAGCCCATCATTAATAAAACCATCATCTCCCACTCGCACATGGTGGGCTGAACAGGATTCTCTTTACCTCTCTTCAACATTCATGCCGGTAAATAATCCGTGCGACCAGCATACTTTTAGAGCTCGTTGCTATACATCTGTTAGGAATATATAGCAGCTCATAATGGGCGTCACAATCTGAGTAGATTTAGTATGCAGTACCCTAGATCGATCGATCACATTTATATCTATCTTGATCTCTTTTTAAAAAATGATACATATATTGTATTCACAATTATAATTATCACAAAGACAGTTATAATTGATCGACCAGTGAATACAAAACTATAATGTGATTCCCCAAAATCGATCTTCCTCTTTCCTTCAAACTCTCAATTTCAGTTCAGCTTGCTTTTCTAGAAATGTCCCATTAGATCGAATCAACTCATGACCATTGGCAACATCCTAAGATAGCAAATATTAAATAGAAATCTCGAGAATAAGTAAAAGTCATGAGGGCACTAAAATTGAGGAACTCTTTTCCTCAAGAGTCTCACACGTCATAAAAGTTGAGATCAAACTTTTGCCACTCTTATTGGTCGGCTCATGCATACGTAGTATGAAATACGTATTACGGTATTAACTCCTTTTCCATGGAGCGTATGTCTACACCTTTCAATACCGTACAGATGATAGTTCAGACATACCCTATGTCTAACTTGAGTTCACATATCTACTCATTTACAAAATTCATCAGAACTCACATATGGCATCTTAGACAGATTAGGTAAAATATGTGGGGTATTTTACTTTCGGACATCGCAAGTATTATGTCATCATCTTAACACTTAGTTAAGGCGACATGTATATTTTAAGCTTGAGCTCTTGATTATCACCTAGATAATAAGCTTAAAAACAGTCTCATCTCTATTTATCGCACAGTAAATAGAGGCGATTACCCGTCTGAGTGAGCTAATCTTATATATGTCCGACATACTTTCTCAACTTAAAATAATGCACTGAGTATTAAGATGCATAAAGATCATACATAGATTCATAGGCATTAATCAATGAAAAACAAAAATTCATAAATGTGAACAACTCAGGGAAATTACAATTCAGTACATCAGACTCTACGCAATTCTAGAGATTTTACATGACCACAAAACACATCTCTAGGTATTGGCTTTGTCATAGGATCTGTTACCATTCTATGCGTAGATATGTACTGTAAGTTCACAGTCTTTCGTGCAACCATATCTTTGACAAAGTTATACTTGGTATCTATATGTTTGGTCTTGCCATGATATTTTGGATCTTTGGTGTACGCTATAACTGCTTGGCTATCACAGTTAACCAATAATGGATTTGCAGCTTTCTCAATAACACCTAAATGATCCAAAAATCTCTTTAGCCAAACTCCTTCTTGTACTGCTGCTGATAATGCCACGAACTCAGCTTCCATCGTGGATAAGGCTATACACGTTTGCTTCTTACTACTCCACGATATGGCGCCATTGTTCAGTAAGAAAGCAAATCCTGAGGTAGATTTTCTTTCATCTAAATCTCCTCCCCAATCAGCATCTGAATAGCCTTCAAGTCGCAAATCCTTTCCTTGGTAATTAAACTTGTAATCAGCAGTTCCCTTCAGATACCTCAGTATTCTCTTAACGGCCTTCCAATGTGCTGGACCTGGATTGGATTAGTATCTACTCACCATTCCAATTGCAAAACATATGTCGGGTCTTGTACACATCATAGAGTACATCAAACTCCCAACAGCATTAGCATAAGGAACATGTTTCATTTGTTCCTTTTCTTGTGGAGTCCTTGGACACAATCTATGACTCAATCATTCACCTTTTGCAATAGGAGTGTCTATAGGTTTACAATCTTGCATACGAAATCGTTCAAGAACTTTTCTTATATATGTTTCTTGCGAAAGAGACAACGATCTCTTCGAACGATCTCTTGAAATCTTAACTCCAAGAATGTATGCAACCTCGCCTATATCCTTCATCTCAAAGTCAGAAGACAACCAACTCTTGATAGTATTAACAAACTCCATATTGCTTCCGGCAATTAGTATATCATCAACATATAATGATATGATCACAAATTGATCCTTGGATCTTTTGATATATACACAATGATCCTCATCAATCATTGTAAAATCATATGCCATTATGGTATTATGAAAACGTATATACCATTATCTCGATGACTGCTTAAGGCCGTATATCGATCTCAAAAGTCGACATACCTTTTCTTCTTTGCCTTTCACTATGAAACCAGCAGGTTATTCCATATATATTTCTTCCTCTAATTCTCCATTGAGGAAAGCAGTCTTTACATCCATCTGATGTAACTCAAGATCCATACTAGCTACTATTGCCAGAATAATGCGAATCGAGGTAAATCTCACTACAGGAGAAAATGTATCTTCATAATCAATTCCTTCTTGTTGATTATACCCCTTCGCCACAAGGCGAGCCTTATGCCTTTCTATCGAGCCATCAGCCTTTCGCTTTATTTTGAGAACCCACTTGTTCCCAATAGCTCTGCGTCCTTTTGGAAGATCAACCAGTTCCCAGACTTGGTTTGATTTCATTGACTCCATTTCCTCTTCCATTGCATTAATCCATTTTTCCTTACTAGGGCAATTCAGAGCCTTGTTAATGTTTCTTGGCTCATCCTCATCTTGTGGAGCAACCATAAAAGTTTCCCCTTAATGTCAAAACGTCGACGGGGAATACTTTGGCGACTTGTTCGGCGTATGGGAGATTGTACACTTTGTACATCATTCCCCATTATGCTCCCACTTGGATTAGGTAATGATGATGTCGTCTCATCATGTGGTTGTAATTGAGAATGAATTCAATTCAATTCATCACTTCTTATATTACTCCCACGTGGATGAACTACACTAATATCATTATCTTGATCCAAGGTTTCAAATAGGGAGTAATCTTCCCTTATTTCGCCCTTCTTAGGAAATTCATCCTCTAAGAATGTGACATCCCGTGATTCAAATTCAGTTATACTTCCACTTTCCTGCTCACCTATGAACACATACCCTTTCGAGTGTTCCGAGTATCTTATAAAAATATTATTATTTTCTCTGGGACCCAATTTCCCAAATTTGTGAGAGGACTAATGTGTATAGGCAGCACAACCCCATGGCTTAAGAAAACTTAAGTCCGGTTTTCTACCTGTCCATAACTCATATGGAGTGGAGGTAACTGATTTGGAAGGCATCCGGTTAAGTATATAGGCATCAGTTAACAACGCATCACTCCAAAAAGTGATAGATAAGTTAGCATGCGCCATCATGGACCTAACCATTTCCAGTAGTGTTCTGTTTCTTCTCTCTGCAACACCATTTTGTTGAGGAGTATATGAAATAGACAACTGTCTTTCTATTCCTTTTTCATCACATAATTTTCTGAACTTATCAGATAAATATTCTCGACCTCGATCGGATCTCAATACTTTTATTTTCTTGTCTAATTGATTCTCTACCAGGTTCATAAACCTTTTGAAACAATTTATTACTTCAGATTTATGAGAAATCAAATAGACATATCCGAATCGAGTATAATCATCTATAAAAGTGATGAAATAAACAACCCCATGCCTTCCTCTCACATTCATTGGACCACAGACATCATAATGGATTAAATGCAGAGGAAATTCAGCTCTTTTACCTTTTCCAAATGGTTTCCTTGTCGTTTTCCCTTCTAGGCAATGCTTACATATGGGCAAATCGACTTTTTCAATATTGCCCAACAAGCCCTCTTTGGCTAGTCTATTCATACGCTGTTGGCCAATGTGACCAAGTCTAGCATGCCACACATTCACATCATTATCATATGTATTATGAGACGTGAGAATGGAATAATAAACATTTGCATTAACATAATCAATATCTAATACAATGAAACCATCCGGAAAATAACCACAACTATAGTAATTTGTATTCAAAAACAAATCCACACCTCTATTATAGAAGTTCCTATTAAAACCTAACTTAACCAACACTAAAACAGACACTAAATTCCGACGAATCTCCGGAGCATACAACACATCATGTAGGAACAAAGTGCGTCCACCACGCATATTCAGTTGGCATGTGCCAATTCCTTTCACTTCATCTCTGGAGTTGTTTCCCACATAGATTCACTTAGTTCCAGTTGGTATTCGTCGGAATTCCACGAAGGATCCTCTATCCTTCACTACATGATCTGTCGCTCCTGAATCGACAGTCCACAAAAGATTAGACTTAGTTAAGAACACAGAACTCGACACAAAAGCAAAGTTCTGAAAAGTACAAGGGGTGCATACCTTCTTTGGCTCACGACAGTCGCAAGCATAGTAACCCTTCTTATTACAGTTGTAGCATTTCACCCTTGCAAGCTTTTTCATGCGAGGACGCTTTCCTCTTTCATGTTGATTAAACTTGGGTGTCTTCCCTGAAGGACCTGCTTCCTTGCCTTTCCCTTTATCAAACCAGTTAGGGCGTTTGCGCTTGGAGCTCGAAGCTCCATGTGAGCTAGAACTAGCATGATAGAGTTCAGCATCCGGCTTAGCCGCCAAGAGGCGGTCCTCTTCCAGCTCAAGATGGCGCACTGCATCCTTAAAAGTTTTGATATTTTCATTATGTGTCAGGTGCACCTTCATATGCTCCCAACTCTGAGGCAAGAAACGAATCACTGCTTGCACTTGCTGCTCATCTATGAGGACATGGCCAGCATCTTTCAGCTCATTTATTATGTTTGACATCTTTCTAAGATGTTGTTTCATGGTCTGACCATGAGGCTTCTTGTAAGAGTCAAACCTAATAGTGAGCTGTCTCAGTCTGGTCACCGAAGTATGACTAAATCTAGCTGCCAATGCCTCCCACATTTCCTTGGCATTGTCAAAACGCTTAAACTCTCGCATAATGTCATTTTCCATGCTGCTTAGCAACGTGATACGAGCAAGAGAGTTCTTTCTTTTCCATGCAGCAAAAGCTTCTTTATCTCTCTTGTGCTGTGCAGTGTTTCATTCTTCAGGTTCTACCATGGTCAAGTTAAGAGCTTCAAGTGCCTCTTGCTCTTCCAGCACATATTGGATTTTCATGTGCCATATCTCATAGTTGTCACCATTGAGCTTTTCACCTTTGTTTAGCTCGGCAACTATGTTCTTCATGACTGAAGCCATTGATCTGAACACATCAAACATATATACATGAATTATTAATGCCTATCATTTATGCATCCCTTTTGCATAGACCCATCGTATTAATGAACAATTTCAAGCAAGATTTCGGAATCAAAAGGTCACTAAGTTTCCAATCATCCTCCAAAAATCCTAACTTAAAACTATCATTAATATAATTGTCTTATACAAAATAAATTCTATGAAGTTACAAAAATTTCTATAACTACCCACAGCTAACTACCCACAGCAACCAGCAATAACAGAAAGCAACAGATAATTGACATTCAATAAAATAATAATGCTTTCATCTAATACAATCAAGATATCGGTTGCTACATCAACAACAATCAGGTAGTAAACATTACATAAGATGTCCACAAAGCACACTTAACTAAGATCAGCCAATACATCTAACACCAAGTCAGCACACGAACTGGGAAAGATCCTCTTTTGCTCAATTTCTTGATCTTTTCCCTTGTAATAATCCAATAATATTCATTTACAAAATCCATAACAATTTTCTTATAAGAAGCAGCTCTGTTGACATCCCATATGCGATTCAACACTCCTTGCATTCAGGTGGAAGGGTGTTCATGAAAAATCGCACCATCTCTGACTGTGGCATAGGACGACCATTCTATATGACCTTTTGAATTTTTTCATTGACCTCAAGGACATGATCAATTAAGTCACCACTCTTCCATCGATGATTAGTCAGCTCAGCTATCAACTTAGAAAACCTTTCCTTTTGTTCATCGATAATTGCGCGAATAGGTGTGCGCAACCTGAGGGGAGGCATTTTTCCTGCAACAAATGCAGAACCGTCCCTGCAACAAATGCAGAACAAATAAGGGATCACAAATAATCCACATAGACTTAATTGAAAAAAAAACACATTCTTTTCCCTTTTTTTTTGTCAACGGTCAACGGTCAACTGTTGTCGGTCAACGGTCAACGATCAACGGTCAAGTCGTCGGTCGTCAGACCGGATGGGCCGGGTCCGACGAACCGACCACACGTGCCGTGTGCGTGCGCGGGCTGACGTCACGCAAACGTCATCCGGCACATGCCGCGCGCGTGCCAGGCATCCGCGGGTTGGGTCGAGTCGGGTCGCCGGCCGGTGACCACCCGACCAACCGTCGTCGGCGCTGACGTCATTGATGACGTCAGTTCAGCGGTTACCGACCGTTGGGTGACGTCATGCTGATGTCAGCACTCGTCGGTTCGCCGACCAGCCGTGCTGGTTCGCTGGCCGGTGGCGCGCACGTGCCGGTTCGCCAACTGGCACGTGTGTCCCACGCGATGGGCGAGCCAGCGCTTTGGGCGCGTCGTACCTACGCGCAGCGGCTTCTGGCTGCGCGTGTGGGCGCGTCCAGTGTCGCTCGGCGGCACACGACCCGTCGACGGACTCATCTCGACGAGCCCTTTCACCTTATGCCTTCAGAAATCGATGTCGAGTTACAGAAACTTGAAAAAATGGATGAATAGTGCTCGGGTGTCGGGATTTTGCGCCCCGATCCTTGTCGGCCGAAAATTTTCGCAAAAATTCAATTAAAAAACATGAAAGGAGTCGGGAAAACATGAACTAGGGCTCTGATACTAATGTTGGGTTTTAACGGATCCCCAAAAAGCGGATTCGACACTAAATCGAACCCCTAAAACGAATGCGGAAGACAAGCCCGGGAAAATCACGTATCACCGATCCTAAAGCACACCACGGATTCGAGCGTACCTTTTTAGCCACAGATTAGACACCGACGCCGATAAGAGGAAGAGAATTTGTCCCTGTTCGATCCGATGACGCCGTGAAGGGAAGAAAAAACGTTGCCTTGTGCTACTGGTTTTCTTTTCTTTTGGAGAGAGAGTGAGGGAGAGGGAGACGTACGTACGTTAATTATGCCAAAGGGTGCGTTCTCCCTCTCTCTCATCCCTTTTATATGTCCCTCCATCCACGAGCCCTATTCCTGTGGGCCGGGCTTTTAGGCCCAACATGGGCGGACGGGCCTTAAGCCCATCATTAATAAAACCATCAGCTTTCTACTTCCCTTTCGGTGTTATCTGCATGATAACGACTGATATTGGTTGAGGAATATTAGTAAATGATGTTTGGTGTCCGAAGATCAATCACCGTTCGAAATCAAGTTTGTCTCGGCCATCGTCAGCAATAGGCCGACGGCGGCCGGCGGAGTAGGCGATGGGCATTTGGCGTTGGTGTGACGGCGGCATGGGTGCCGACGGTCACGGCAAGGGCGGATGGTGGCGTCATCAAGCGTTTTGGGTTCTGGAAAAACGGGTTGCAGGCGTGAAAAGAGTTTTGGGGGAGTAGATGGGTTGAGGAAGACGTTGCAGGGGAAGGAGAAAATAGAGGAAAAGACAAAAGAGAAAAAGAAAGGAAAATAGAAAAATCATTAAAAAAATTGAAAATTTTCTTTTCTTTTTTGTAATCCAACTGGGTCAGATCCGATTTTGGGTCGGGTCAATAGGCCGGATCGGGTAAATGGCCCTAAACCCGTTCCCGGAATATAATAAAAAATAAAAATAAAAATAAAAATAAAAAATCCTAAAAATATTAAATTAAAAAATTCAGGAAAACGTAAAACTTTTGACAAATCAGAAAATTCATAAAAATTTAGAAAATTCGGAAATAATTAAAAATTTTAGAAAATTTACAAAATCATTAAAAATAGAAAATCCAGAAAATAACAAAAAATTAGAGAAATTGTTAAAATTCAGAAAATTCTAAAAGAAAATTCATAAAAGATTACAAACCCGTAGAAATTGATACCTAAAATTGGACGAGCTTTTAGCACTTTACAATAGAGTTCTTTGCTTTGGATTGTCTTTTTCTTTTTAGGGACAATATTAGGATGCTTGTATGTTTTCTTTTGTGATTATAATTGATTCCGCATTTCAATACTCTGGATATTACTTTCCTTCTCCAAAATGGTTAGGACGAACCTTAAGCTACCACGACGTTAGTTAGCACACAATCGAGTAGGTGCTGAAAGGGCATTAGTATTAGGGTTAACGTAATTAAATTCTCAAGTCCAGAATCTTCAGTTGCATAAATAATAAGATATCTTCCCTTATTTTACTTGGTTTCTAGCCAACCGAAAAGGTAAGTGACGACTCATTAGCCAAAATTTGCATAGGCTTAATCAATTAAATTTTGATTGTTCGATGTTACGCGAGATATGGGCTTAAGAGAGTCCAAGTCGATGAAAGGCCGTTGGTTTGAAGTTGACAATACCCCTAAACCTAACAAGCTCCCTTCGTTAGATCGCAACAATGGTATATGGCACACTGGTTCAATGCAGCGATCTTTGAAAGTACAGTGTTATTGTTCATCTTTATGGTATATTTGACAGTTTATATTTATAAGCAAATGACAAAATTATCTGTGCAGGTGGTTTCTTCTGTCCTTAGAACAACTATTACAAAGATTTATTATTCGAGTTCCAACAATTAAACAGAAATGCATCAAAAGTTCAATGGACTCTGCAGTGCTCCAATTTTCAGTCTTGTGCATAGTGCTCTGATTTCATGGTGTCGGAAATGGTGCATTTGATGGTTAAGATTGGGAGCTTGTGGGCATTTATGGAAGAGCCTGTGCGCACGGATCCGATCCTCGATGGTGCGGGCCGGTCCAGGCTCAAAATGTCTGCGTCATGGAACATTGAGAACAATTAGGCTCATACTAGAGAAAATATGTTTATGGCCCATGCTAGAAAAAGGAATTTTATCAATTTTCCATGGGATGGGTGCCGGTTAATCTTTACTGCATAGAAAACGAATTTAATGAGGATTTCAACCTCAAGCTTTTATTATAAAAGAAAATTCATGTAATGCTTTTGTCTTTTTTTTTTCACATATGTCTGACGTAGTATAAAAATGGACAAAATTGTAGCTTAAAAATAGTTAAGATATGATACTGTAAATATCTTACTCAATATTGAACTTAATTTTTTACAACCGTTAAATTTTTGTTCGTATATTACTATTTATCTTTAGATTTAATTCTCTTCACAGGCCTACTTTATTTTTTCTTGTTGGCCAGAGGCCTACTTTATTTGGTCCACGTGCACGCATGTACTCTTTTTATAGTAGGGCAAAAAAAAAGCAACTTTTTGCATGGATTTATAGACCTAAATCTCAATCGGCTCGGGTCATATGCTAATACCATGTGATCAAGTAAAATACATAACATGCACAAATGGCCGTCGTTGTTTGGCCATGGGCTAGGTGTGAATAGGCATGAATACCTTGTTACATTAGCAAGTAATGTATGAATGAAATTACCGACTACTTTTGGTAAACCGGTCTTAGAAAAAATAACGATAGTGATAAAATCATAACTTTGGTAATCTGTTTAGTTATCTTATCACCGTGTAGGCGGGCAGACAGGTGCAGGCGGATGATGAATCAAGCTTGTACTTGTACTTGTCCAACCTGCTCTACGAGTGTAGTTCAGTATCCAATTAGCTAGTTTAGTTTAAATTTAGTTGTATATAGAGTGTTGAATTTGTAGTATGAGGAACGAGCTATAAACTTTGTCAAACTTGCAGTGCGTGTATCCAAAAACGAAAAAATAGTGAATGGGGATCATGTGATTCTTTCCAATACACTCTGAATCATTTCCCCTGTTTTCCTCTAGCTCCAAAAATTAAAAAAAAAAAAAATTGCTCGATTTCTCCAATTTCATCATTTCTCAATTTTACATTGCACCACGATCTAGAGTAAAACTATCATTATCATCCCCTATCAAGCTTTGAATGCAATGATAGGACACGAGGTGAATGTCCGAGCCAGCATTGACAAAGAGCTAATCAATTCTTTAACTGTTGATTCATGTAAATGAGGCATGTACTAACGATTGAAAAATGTTAAGACACTCATGACTTGTAAGATTATCTTGTGGGACAAAGAACCACGTCCGAGAAAAAAAGGGTCAATAAGAACCACGTCCAAGAAAAAGGGGTCAATAACTATCGATAATAAATCTTACTTTCGGTAGATTTAAAATCACTTGATACGTCATTAATTACATTGACTGCTTCACGAGTTTGAGTTACTGAGAAAATCGAGAATAAAAACCTGAATTTATTAACAAATAGAGAAAACAAATCGAGAACAATCTTGGTGGTACAAATTGGTGTCCAATTGTTTCAAGGAAAATTTGACATTTTTGAAAAGTACTTTCCAAGAAGTAATTTTCCTGGAAAATGACAATATTTTTCGAATTTGATTAGAAACTAAAATTGAATTGGAAATAATTTTATGTCTTTTGAAAAGGAAAACCTGCTATAATTTCCTAAATAGAAATGCATTATGTGAGCACTATTGACTTAGGCACAAGTAGTTGGGGAATTGGACATGATTCAGAAGTCGTGCCAAGGCCCCGATGTCCGTGCCTAGCTCCCTTGCACCTCGGGGCAAGCACAAGTCCATGGAGGCCAAGCTTGGGAGATGCCTATGCTCGTGTCCTCAATGCTCAAGCCTACATCCAACAAAGCTAGGCTGAGACAACCATCCCTGTACTCAAGTCTGTAAGGGCTGGCCTCAACCTAACTTTTATGGACCTAGCCTAGGCACTGAGGATCCAAGCATAGGCATAGGGATCTCAAGTTAGGGCATCAGGAAGTAGGGATGGAGCACCTAGTTCCCAAGGCCAAACTTTGTGGATTTAGGCTTGGCCTCTATGGATTGGGGCTTGAGCATCAAGGATCAAGCACAAGCATTGGGGTCCTAGGGCTAGCCTTGATGGGCTTGGGCTTGGCCTTAATAGACTAGGGCTAGGCCTCGGTGGACCCGGCCTTGGCTTACAGCTAAGGACTCGAGATTGGCATTGAGGTTCCTATGCCCAAGCGTAGAGTCTCTAATCTAAGTTTCAAAGTCTAATTATATTTTAGAAAATAATTTTTTTAAACAAGAAATTAGTTTCCTAAATTTTAGGATAAGTTTTCCATTGACTAGAAAAAAAATTCCATTGACTCATTTTTCTAAGCAATCCAAACGTTAGGAAATAAGAAAAATATTTTTCCAGAAGATATTTTTCGCAAAACAAAAAAAGCCTAATATTCTAAAAATTTTCCAATATGCATAAAAAGAGAAGACCAAGATCCTCTACCTCAAACGGTGTTTCCATCGGTATTTCAATCAATTATTAACAGTGATACATGTAGACGAGGTATGCATCGGTGATTGAATATATTGAAACACTTATAATTATGGGAGCATTTTGTGGGATGAAGAATTCAATTAGGACAAAGAAAGCCCAAAAACTAGGTAAAGATATTTTTATTGTTCATGAAAATATTTAGACTTGAATTGTTATTAATAGTGAAAATATTTTTTGTTGGCTAACTATTCTGAGCAATATAACTAATCATTTTTTGGAAAATATTTTTTAGATCATCTATTTTTCACCAAACAAATGGACCCCGAGTGTAAGAATGATTTCTGATAGAAAATAAGGAGGAATGGAGAGGGAGAATTTTCTGTATATTGATTGTATTGTGTACAATTATAACAATCCACTTATAGTGTAAGAATGAAAAGAAAATTAGGAAATAATATACAAAACAACCATAATTTCCTATTCACTAAATCAATTACAAATCCACTGAATAATTAGAATCGGCGCCATAGTCACGATCTTCAATTATATCTTCAACACTCTCTCTCAAGCTGTGGCCTGTAAATGTCAAGAACACCTAACCTGCTCAACAAGTACACATGTTGTCTTTGACATAGTGGTTTAGTGAAAATATCTACTGGTTGATCCAAAGTTCCAATTCCCTTTGTTACGAGAACTCCTTCTGTGATCTTGCTTGAGTAAAATGGCAGTCAACTTCTAAATATTTTGTTCTTTCGTGAAATACTAGATACGCCACCAATTTGAGTGCAACATTGTTGTCACAAAACAATTCAAATGGTCCACTAACCTGTATTTCAAGGTTTGAGAGTAATCCTCATATCCAAACTACTTCGTAGGTAGTTTTCGCCATGGCCCAATACTCCGATTTTCCTAATGACAATGATACAGTTGACCGCTTCTTCGTTTTCCATGAGATTAATGAATCTCCCAATTTGATGCAGAAAGTAGTGATAGATCTTCTGGTCATCGGGCAAGTAGCATAATTTATATCGCAAAAAGCTGTCATCTTCATGTTGCAATCACGAGATAAGAATATTCCGAGTCCTAGATACCCCATCATCTATATTTCATAACTTTCGGGGCTAAATTCATATGAGACTATTTTAGACTATGCATGAATTGGTTATGCATGAATTGGTTGAGTATTTGCATTGCATAACATATATCAAGTCTTGTCATAGTAAGATATATCAATATCCTAACAAGTCGCTAATACCCCGATGGATCTTTGAGTAATGGATCCTCAATAGATTAAGAGGAACTCATATCATACTTATGAGTAGTTAGCTTGATGTTCTGTTCAATTGGTATGACAGCTGGCTTACATCCTGACAATCCTGTTTCTGAAAAAAAAAATTAGGATGAATTTCCTCTAGCTAAGATAGATACCTCTATCAAAATGAGCGATCTCAATACTGAGAAAATATTTGGGAGGTCCCAAATCCTTGATGTGAAAGGTATAATGCAAATATTCTTTGAACTTTGCAACACAAGAGTCATTATTTCCCATCACAAGTATATCATCAACGTAGATTAGTAAGTAAATTGATGAATTACTTGCATTCCATGTAAACAGGGCATAGTCGTGCTTAGAATGCCGAAGTCCTACACTGGTTAGTGCAATAGTGAACTTGAAATACCACTGTCTAGATGCCTATTTCAATCCATATAGGAATTTGTGTAGACGACATACCCGAGATTCCCCTTTTCTACATAATTCCTGTGGAAGCTCCCTATAGATTTCTTCATCTAGATCACCATAAAGAAAAGCATTATGGACATCCATTTTGTGTAGCTGTTAATTACGAATAGTGGCAATGGATAAGAAGGACCGAACGGTGACTTCCTTTGCAACGGGAGAGAATGTCTCATGATAAACAAAACCTCCTCTTTGTGTAAATTCCTTGGCCACTAATCGAGCTTTGTAGTGTTCAATGGAACCATCTGCCTTAAACTTGATTTTATATACCCATTGATATCTGATCGGTCTCCAGTGTGGAGGCAGTGGAATAATATCCCAAGTACGGTTCTCCATTAGCGCATTAAGTTTTGATTCCATTGCACGTTGCCATCGAGGATCACGCAATGCTTCATGAAAAGAAGATGGTTGTTGTTCTTCTAAGAGACAACTAATGCAACACATGTGTTCTAGCGACAACCGATTAAAGGCGACATACGAGAAGACAAGGTATTTTGTACCTAGAGAACGCAATGCTGAGCAAATACAGTCCTTAGTCCATGTAGGTGGGCGTGTGTGTCGTCTAGAACGCTAGGGCTGATCAACTACTCTATGTTCAGGTGTTGGAGAAGTCACTATATGGTCAAGCAAAGCCGTAACTACATGAACTTCCTCAGATAATGCCCAAGATAATGATAGGGACCCAACTTCAGATGATGCTGAAGAAACATATGACCCTTGTGGAACTGGCATGAATTGTTTCGAGGCAACAAATAAGTATTGTGAAGCCATTGATAAGTCTTCTTCAAATAGAAAAGGGCGACGGCCTTCTGATGACAGAGTCGTACAAGATATCATATCTTTGAATGGGAATATATCCTCGTGAAATATGACATCTCTGCTTATAAAAAAGTGCCCAGTAGAAATTTCCATAACTTTGTATCCTTTTTAAAGCAGAGGTTAGCCCATGAAGACACATTGAGTAGCACGATGACCCATTTTATCCATGGGACCCACATTTATCGCATAACATAAACAATCAAATATTCGAAGGTGATCTTTTTCTAGTTGTTTGTTGTATAGCATCTCAAAAGGAGTTTTATTGCCAAGAATTCTTGTTGGCATATAATTAATCAAATAAGCAGCTATGACCACACAATCTCCCCAAAAAGTTTCAGGAATAGATGCTTTATATTTTAATGCACGAGCTACTTCTAAGAAATGTCTATGCTTACGCTCAACAACTCCATTTTGTTGTGGAGTGTAAGTATCCGATGTGAAGATAGAAATTTAATGCAATTAGAAGTGAAGAATTCATGCCCATTATCTGTACGAATTTGTTGCACAGATTGATCGGATTGAGTCTTGACTAGAGAAATGAAATTTGATATATGAGCAAAAGTTTGGCTTTTTGATTGCATAAAATAGACCTAAGTGCCCCGTGTATAATCATCCACAATCATAAGAAAGAAACGGGAGCCATATAGATGAGAGGTATGATAAGCACCACATATATCCATATGAAGTAGTGAAAAAGGTTTGTCAACTCGAGAAGTACTTATAGGAAATGATGCTTGAGATTGTTTAGCTAAAGGACATATTGGACATTTGGGATGTCAAAAATGAGCATTATGACCCAATCTCTGATAAAAATGAGATTTTTATTTGTACTGAAAGCATTACAAGCAATGCTTTTATTTCATAATTCTAAATCTCCTAGAGAATCAATCTAGAAATATAGTCCTTGTGCAACACTATCCAAGCCCATCTGTTTGCTTGTCAAATGGTCTTGAAAGAATTAATTGTCGAATGAATATGGCATGACATGAATTATCTATGTAGACCTTTGAAACATAGAGTAGGATGAATTCAAAATTAGGAACGTATAGGATATTTTTGAGGACAAAGTTCGGACCAAGATGAACAATTCCAATCTTGGTAACATGGACATCGTTTCCACTTGGAAGGCATATTGATATGGGAGATTAGGATCCTCTATCCACATGAGAAATAAATGCTTATTGAAAATTATGTGTTCACTAGCCCCTGTATTGATTATCCATACATTGACTGAAAAATAATTCTCCTTGTGAAGAAAGGTACTTGAGAATCTTGCGCTTTTGTCATTGGTTTTCAGCTGATTCAAGATTTGGACAACATGTTGATACTGATCCTGAGTAATTGTATGATGTGCCTTATTAGTCGTTTTTGTGGGGGCCTGATAAGCTAAGGATTCCTTTTTTGTTTTTATCAGTAAGCTTCCCATGCAGTTTCCAACATGTCTCAACAATATGGTGTGGGCGTTTGCGATGTTCGCAATATTTATTTTTGAACTTACCATTTTGCCCACTGACCTTTCCTGATGACATGGGCTAACGTGAGCCATAGGATCTTTTATAAGTAGGAGCAAACGTGGCTTGATAAGGGCCTTCTGATCTAATCAAGTTGATGGGTGATCTTGGGCCGTCCATCACCACATGCGATCCTAAGCAATTGATCCTCAATTTCTGATCTAGACCATTTGTTATCAAACGACAATCCCAACCATCCGTACGTACAACCCGAGGGTTCTCTTTGATTCTTCTCCTCATCGAAGCCACATAACCCATTTTTGGGTATCCAATGACTCCGAGAGCTCCGCCACCTCCTCTAATAACTGTCTCGCTGGGGTCGATGCCAGAAGAAAGGACCACGAGACTCATGCCTTCTCCCCCTTGGGTGTGCTCAACTACAATGAGGCATTGACTCTCCTCCTGGATGGCCAATTGATATATGTGGCCAAGCGGTGGCGGAGGGTCCATCGCAAGAATTTAGGATCGAAATGACGAATAGGACTCGCTAAGGATGAGTAAGAATCTTGTGGATTTCTCTTGTTCTTTGATTTCCTTATACTATCTCAGCGTGCTCTTAGGTCCATACAAGCATTTTTCAACAGCCTCGAGTTCATTCCATAAGGCAGAGAGGCGGTTGCAGTAAGCGGTAACCGAGAGGTTCCCTTGCTTCAACTCCATTAAGCTTTGGTGATTATGAAGAGTTTGCTTGGTCGAGGCACCCATACATCTCTCAGATGTTGTCCTGAAATTGCTTTGCATCTTTAGTTGGTGGGAGTCCAGCCATGATGTCGGGGGCAAGACAGTTACTAATCTAGATACGTACTAACTGGTTGCATCTCTGCCAATGTCTCGGGTTGTGTTCATCGACCGAGAGGGGGACGGCTCCATCAAGGAAGCTGTCCTTATCTTTGGTGACAAGTGCTCACCGGAGATCTCAAGCCCATGTTGTATAATTGTCTGATCCAGTGAGCTAGAGGTTGATGAGATGAAGTTCTGATCCATCAGCCAACGAAGTATAGAGAGAATCACATAGTTCTGGGCGGTCGCCACCATCAACAAGGAAGGCATCCAACATGAATCTAGGCAGGTAGGCCAAGTAGGGATTCGCCCCTTGACTTGATATGGTTTGATTGATCCAAATCACTAGTTAGGTCACTCTCATCTAACGCAGGAACTGGCTGGTTTCAATTGGGTTGGTGTCCAAGGCCCGAATAACCTACTCCTCCAGACGGATGCTAGGCCCACACCTGTCTTGGCCTAATGCCCCACTGGGCTTGGATGAAGTACCACTACATTGGTTGAAACATGGGAGGCCACTAAATGGGTCCAGGGATTTGGCATGAAGTAGGAAGTTGCTCCTGGATAGACAGTCGTTCCTCTCCGAGTAGGATGGTAACATCGGACAGCAATGAGGTTTGATTTTGGGGAGTCTCCTCTATTGAGGAACTCTCGGTATTCTTATCTTTTTCCATGGCAAAAAAAAAAAAAATCTGAATTCCTGATTGCTTCGCTGGTTTGTTTTGCAAGATTAAGAACTACAATAACACCCCAGAAAAAAAAAATGAAGGCAATTCTAGATTTTGCGAAAGCTAAGCCAGGATGAAGGGCTGCTCTGATACCATGACAAAAAATAAGGAGGAAGGGAGAGGCAAAATTTCTTGTATATTGATTGTATTGTGTACAATTACAACGATTCACTTATAGTGTAAGAATGAAAAGAAAATTAGGAAATAATATACAAAAAATCATAATTTCCTATTGACTAAATCAATTACAAATCCACTGAATCAATTAGAATCGGCTCCATAGTCAAGATCTTCAATTATATCTCAACAATTTCTATTTACAGTTTAGTTGATAGAGAAGCATTTGTTATTGAGTAGTTTGGTGGGTTGTCATTTACGGCAACTTTCGATCGAGTGTATGTTAGAATAAAAACGGCTTCAGCTGAAAGCTCATTTCCAAGAAAGGAAATGGGTTTAGTCCTTTCAATTTTTTTTTAATCTTAATTTTGCAAGTTCCGGTGTCGACTCTATTGAAACGCAAAGAGTGGCTCAATGAGAAGTTATATTTCTTTTTAGGGATAAGTGCATTGTAAGTCCTAAAATTTGTCATGAAAATGCAATTAAGTCCTAAAACTTTCAAAAAGTGCAATTAAGTCCTAAAACTTGTCACAAAATGCAACTAAGTCCTAAAACTTTCAAAAAATGCAATCAAGTCCTAAAACTTATCAAAGTGGTTTAGTCTAAGTCCTTCTATTGATTGCACTTTTTGAAAGTTTTAGGCCTCAATTACACTTTCAAAACAAGTTTTAGGACTTTATTGAACATTTTGAAAGTTTTAGAATTTGATTGAACTTTCGTGACAAGTTTTACGACTTAATTGCACTTTTTGAAAGTTTTAGGACTCAATTGCATTTCATGATAAGTTCTAGGACTGCTAATGCACTCATCCATTCCTTTTAACTATTTGGCTAACTATTTCCTAATTTTTAATGAATTTGTTTAATCCTTAAGCTAATAATACCTACCAAAGGAAGGGCTTCACATGTTACAAAAGTATCTTGTATCATCAACGGGCAAGATTTGTTAAGACACTCATGACCTTTAGAAGTATCTTCTAGAAAAAGAATACACGCCCACAAAAAGGTCAATGACCGTCAACAAAAGATCTTACTTTTTGAGAGATTTACAGTGACCGAATACGTTCCTAATTACATTGTCTGATTGAGCCACTAGTAACATCAAGAATCAAAGCCTAAATATATTAACAAAATGATAACAAGAATAGAGAACGCATCCTGGGGGTACAACTTGGTGTTCCAATAGTTCACTCTTAGAGTTTCTCGTGATCAAACAAGGCAAGGCACAAACCAATAGAATTTCTTGTGATTTGCTTTGGGCTTTTGATGGTGCACATTTGACACTTCACCTTAAGTACACATAAAATTGAAGAAAGAAAATGGAAATAGTTGGCTTCAGTTAAGCTTAAAATCCCTTTCTCAACACATAAAATTCATTGCTGAAGGCTTAGAGTGACTTCATTCCCCTGAATTTCAATGGGTCAAGCCCACCTCCCAGGAAGTCTCCGGCTCCCCCACCCTTTTTACATATAAAAACATTCTTAGTCATCGACATGCATCTATCTACGTTTATGCTTATATTGAATCAAAATTACTCTGTCTCACTTTTCTATTTCTTTGAAATATGCCTCAACATACAAAAGGTCGTGCATCTCACTTTCTTAATGTGATTTTGCTTTGTTCTCAAATGGGTTTATCTATCATTAAAGTTGTGGCCGATTGGTTCCCTCTCTCACGTATTTCATGCTTCCTTTATGTCAAGGATCTTGTCAGCTTTTGTAGTTTCGTTTCTAACTTGAAGAACATGTCGAGGTAGCATGTCTAATATTGCTGAGGTTGGGATTTACGGATCAGGCTAATGAGGATAAAGTGATACTTTCTCAAATCTAAATCTATCCCCCTACTTCTCTATGACTAAAGCAAAAAAAATCCCCTGGTTATTCGAGTTCATATGGTTTTATCGGGATCTTAACTAAGCGGTATCATCGTATTCATGATCATTGCATATTCTTCTCATGATGTAAAAGGTATTTGAAGTAATAGTAGTATAACAAAAGGTTCATCTCCAAGCCAGCATTAGGACACACATTAAAGCCAAGTTTGCAAAGAGCAAACCACAGCAACTAGAGAACCAAAAACTGTCACCATTCTCTAAATGCTATTAGGAGGACACAGGGAACAACAATTGGCCATGGCATGTCATCAAGCAAAACATACATCAGCAAACCACATTTGACACATCCGAGAGCAACAACGATGAGAGCAGAGGCAAGTCGGAACCTCGGGTCTATATCTCGCCCTTCCATTCTAATGATTTTCAATAGTTTGTAGATACGCATGATTTTTGCAAGGGTAGTGTTGGGTGGAACATCAGTGCACTAGACAAGTTGATTCAGGTTCTCCTCCGGGGAATCAAAACACTGGATATATGCAACAATTAGATCTGCCACCTCTGCCTGCTCTGCTTCACGTCTTGAAAATAAAATTAGCAAATCACTTGTTAGTGTACAGTCTCATGGAAAAGCTTGAGTTTTGAGCTCTTTTTGCATCACATAAGATAGCAGTCTTTCCAAAAGCTTTTAAGAACTACCACTTTAAATTCTAAAGGAAATTTGATGCAGTACGATGCCAAGCTTATAGTGCAAATCATAGCTAATGAGTATGCACTGCAGAGTCTAACCTCTCTGTATTTACTGCAGGCATGTAACCCATCTATTGATCCACAACTAATTAAGCTAGTAAAAACTTTTCTTTTCGACAAAATGGAACACTAGAGTACTAGGGGATACCTCCTTAACCCCTATAAACCTTTCCTAACCTACTCTTACAACACTTTCGCAAAACAAAACCACCCAATCACACAAAATTACCATGTAAGCCCAGCTTACTAGTTAGAAACAAGGTATAGCTAACAGTAGGCTTATCTTTTCTTAGGAGGAAAAGCTAATAAGACTTTCAATTAATACGTTATTCTTAATATGAGTTTGTGCTACCAAAAGAAAGAAAAGAAACAAGAGTGTGTCTCTTCATCAATGTGACAGAATCTCTCCCAGAAACAGAGTGTATATATCATCAGGGAAGGCCCATGCTTACTGGGTAGAAGATCAGCCTCAAGTAGAACCTAGAAACTGAGTGTCCGGTAATTAGGTAGAAGACTCAAGTAGAAACCGAGTCTCAAGCTACCTGAGACACGAATACAAGCTTGGTCAGTCTTGTACCGAGCATGAACTTGAGTTTTGGTCCGAGGATGTAACCGAGTCTCGGTTTCTAGCTTCTACTTGAGACTCGAGTAGTTTGCACCATAGTCATGGTTTCTAGGTGCCACACCTGGAATATAGCTCTTACGTGTTGAACATACAAGATCAGAATGAGTCAACAAGTTCACCTGATCTGGTGCCCCTTTTTTTCCCAACAAAGCACCATTCACGTAATGGAATGGGTTAATACCCTGAAAAACCTCAAACTGGTACATCTATGACAAATTTACCCCAAACTATTTTTTTGACTATAAAAAACCCTAAACTAATAAACTTATGACAAATTTACCCCGACTGACTATAAAAAAACCACAAACCGGTACATTTATGACAAATTTATCCCAAACTAATTTATTCGACCACAAAAAACCCCAAACTGGTAAATTTGTGACAAATATATCCTCCGCTAAATTGGATTAATACTACAAAAAAAATTACAAGTGTACCAGTCAACTGTCGCGTGTCATTTAACTTAATAATTTGACTGTAAAATTTAACAAAAACTAACATAGGGTAAATTTGTCACAAGTGTACCAGTTTGGGGTAAATTTGTCAAAGGCATACCAATTTAGGGTTTTTGGTGGTCAAAAAATAATTTATGATAAATTTATCACAGGTGTACCAATTTGGAGTTTTTCAAGGTATTAACCCTATGGAATATACAGAGTGGACGCGATCAGATACAAGAACATGAAAGAAAATCGAGATTCTGGCATGATTTTAAGTCGCAATCCTCCAACTTTACTAAAGGAGTTATGACAGGTTTGAGGTCGCTAAAGCCTAGAGAATGATGATACAGGGGTATTGTTTAAGGGGAAGAGAGCGGGGCGAAGGGGGTGGTACACAGACGCGATGTATAGACAATATTCGACCTGACTCCTTAAGAAAAAAGAAAAAAAAACTAAATTTTAGGATTAGTTCCAATTGTACTTCAAACTTTTTTTTCTTTTGTCTCAAAAAAACCTTCGACTATCACCTAAGTACCAAATCTGTCATCCATTAACTTCGGTCCAACGTTATCCAAAGTAATACTTTCGCAACAAATCCACCTCAACAAGTTGACGGGAGCATTAAATCGCTATTTTCGATTTTCTTTTCTTTTTCTTTCCTTCTTTCCTCTCTTCTTAGCACGCCCCATACTGTTCATAGTCTTCCTCCTCATGCCACATCTCATCTGCGACTACCCACAATGCTACCAGTGGTCACCTGCAACTATTCAAGCTTCAGCATCATCGCAGAGCCTCAAGGTGAGGTTCTATTTACACTCACAACTTGACACCCAAATTTTAGCTATTTACATAGCGTTTAATTGCATAAAATTTTATTAATTAATTTTTAACCCCTAAGCAAAAATAATTTTCATTAAATTGCATAGCATGTAGATATTATGAGCATTTGCATTAATAGTAATAAAAATTATTAAAATGCATTAAACAAAAAAAATTAGTATTGTTATTATTGAAAAAGAAAATGGAAAAGGGACAAAAAGTCCGAAAATTTACCAATTGTAACACATTTATCTCAATCCTTTTTCTTGTTTTTTTTACACCAAAAGCCTTAAACTTGTATTTTCATGACATATATATCTCAAAGTTTTTTGTGACACCAAACTTTTGGGTTAATTGTGTTACACAGATATAAGTTTGGAATTTTTAGTGTCACAAAAAAAATTGGGTTAAACATGTCATACAAGTATAAATTTGGGGGTAAACATGTTACACAAATATAAGTTTAGGATAAATGTGCCATATGTGTACGAGTTTGGGGTTTTTAGTGTCATAAAAAAAATTTAAGATAAATGTGTCACGGTGGATATAATTTATGATTTTTTATGGCTTTTATCCAAAAAGGAAAGGAAACAGGGCCGGATCGGGTCGGAATTAGGTTGACTCGGTCCCCCTTTCCCTTTTCTCCCAACTGGGCTGGCCCAATCTCCTCTTTCCCCCCATTCCCCCCTCCGCGAGGGGCTGGCCCCTTTCCTTTCTCCTTCGGCTTGGCCCGCACATTGTTCTTCTTCCCTCGTGTCACTCCCACGCCTTTGCAACACGGCGCGAGGTACAAGCAAGAGAGGCAAGGCGAGGCGAAGGATCGCGCGACGTGATCCTAGGGTAGAGGAGGCCGAGAGGGAAGGGGGGGTGTGGGGTTAGGGAAGAGAGAGAGTGTGTGTGTCCAAGAGTGAGAGGTTGAGACCGGGAGTTAGTGTCTTCCGGTAACAGCTGTGCGTAGGTTCTTGGCTGGTGATCCCGACGTATCCCTTTTTGCCGCGCCTAACCTATATATGCACTTCAAGAGTATAGCCCATCTATTGATCGAAGGCGAATTAAGCTAGCGAAAAACTCTTCTTTTCGACAAACTAGAACATCATAATACGAAGGGATACATCCTTAACACCTATAAACCTTTCCTAACCTTCTCTTACAACACTTTCACAAAAACAATACCACTTATATGCAAAAAATTATGGAAAAGTACCAAAAAAGTCCTAAACCTATTATATTTGTACCAATTCAGTCCTAAACTTTTTAATTGGACCAATTCATTCCTAAATCTTTTTATATCGATACCAATTTAGTCCATCTAGCCAATTTTAGCCTGCCAACGCTGACATGGACATTAGCCGGCGACGGACGCCGACGTGAAATTTTTTTAATATTTTTTTGAATTTTTTATTATTTTTTCTTTTTTCTTTTCTTTTTTCTTTTTCCTATTCTTTTCTTCCTTCTTCCTCCTCGGACTATTTCGGCAGTGGCCGACAAGCCTCTGGTCACTAGGCAATGGCCTTGAAGCCCTCGCTAGCCGCTGGCAAGGGTCGCGGCCCTCGCCCGGCCTCTCCTAGGGCCGCTGGCAAGGCGGCTTTGCCCGGATCTAGGCGAGGCCAACCTTGCCTTGGCCTCACCCAGATCCAAGCAAAGCCACCTCGCCCGCGGCCCTAGGCGAGGTAGCTTCGCCCGCGGCTAGCGAGGCCAACGCGGCCCTTGCCAAGCCTTGTTGTGGGCGAAGGTGGCCATCGCCCACGACAAGGCCGGGGCAAGGCCTAGCGAGGGCCACGAAGCCCTCGCCAGCCGTAGGGGAGGGTCGTGGCCCTTGCCCATTCTCGCCCAGGGCCGCGAGCAAGGCGGCTTCGCCCAAATCTGGGCGAGGGCCTTGAAGCCCTCGCCTGCCGCCGGCGAGGGTCACGAACCTTGCCCGGCCTCTCCGCCGGTGGCTTCGCGGCCCTTGCTCGGCCTCGCCCAGGGCCGTGGGCAAGGTGGCTTCGCCCGGATCTGGGCAAGGCCAACCTCACCGATCCCTCACCTGCAACCAGCGAGGCTAGCCTCGCCCAAATCCGGGCAAAGCTGCCTTGCCGGCGGCCTTGGGAGAGGCCGGGCGAGGATCGCGACCCTCGCCGACAGCAAGTGAGGGCTTTGAGGCCCTCGTCGGCCACCGCTGGAATAGTCTAAGGAGGAAGAAGGAAAAAAAGAAAAGAAAAAAAGAAAAAGGAAAAAAGAAAAAGGAAAAAATTCAAAAAAATTAAAAATATATATTTAAAAATTGCCACATTAGCGTCTGGTCATCGGCCGATGTCCACGTCAGCGCCAGCAGGTTAAAATTGGCCGGATGAACTAAATTGGTACCGATGTAAAAATGTTTAGGACTGAATTGGTACAATTAAAAAGTTTAGGATTGAATTTGTACCAATTCAATAGGTTTAGGACTTTTTTGGTATTTTTCCCCATGAATAATGATGATACATGTACCTATATATAATTAGACTATTGTATTTTGTACATGTAATTTGTATTTGACAATATATCTATAGTGAGAAAAAAAAATTGTTATTCTATGGTACCACTATTTGTTCTTTCCCGTATTGATACCCTGTGGAGCCTTTGATAAATAGTAAAATAGTGGCAAAAAATCATCAAATTTCTCATTCGCCCTGAATTTTTTTCCTTCATATTTCTCTTTTTCTTATTCTTATATAAGCTCTTTTCATTTATAAATAATATGAAAAATGTGTACCTTTTTTTGTCTATCGTTGTTGATTAATCCTTTGAAGAGGAGGAAAATTCAACAAGATAAAGAAAGATCTGTAGGTTTGGTCTTTCTATTTTAGACTTGTTATTGTTTTTTAACGAAATCCTAGGGTTCTTAAAACTTCAAAATGGATATTATTTCATAAAAAAGGAAAAAAATATGAAGTTACTGAAAAATAATAGAATTTTCCGTGGGGTTGATTGAAACAATTGGATATTTAATTATTTGCATTGACCTAAATAGTTTATGGAAGGTTATACAACACAAAAGCATTTTTCTATCACTTCAAACTAATTAATATTAAATTAAGTGGCAATTAAAGCATTTTAACAATATCATCTATCATAGATAATTTCTGTAAATTTACTTAACAATAATGAACGAAGCCGTCGAACCAAGCTGAAAAAAAAAAAACTGTTTATTATTTTTTGATGTATCAAACTATATAACAAGTTATTTTTCCCCAACAAGCGAGTGCCCACTGGTTTTACACATGCCGCATGACAATCTTTAGCCCTCACTTTGCATCTTTTGTTTGCATTTGGACGAAGAAATCGACATTTATCCTAAAATCAAGATTGGAGATTAATTTACTGACAAAATATGTGACATAAATAAGGTATCAGGATTAAAATTGAACAAAAATACTCGTGCATGAACCATTTTTGTGATTTCCCATCAAGTTATAAGTGGTGAGTTACGCGTTAATGCTATAACCTATAATATTTTCTTGGGTAAACATCGGTGATATAATGGTATCTTCACGGGGCCAAAAATGATAATTAAATGTGTTATATCATTGATTCACCGAGCCAAAGACCAGGCGTTGTCTTCTTCAAATCCCACCAATTTTTTCGGCGACCACCTCATAAAAATCTGTAGCATCAGTGCAGAGAGGGAAGCGAAGAGCTTAAAAAATGGAGTTCCCCCTCAGCGGTAGCGCCTTGAAGACCTTGGCTCGCTCCATCACTTGCCTCTCCCACGTTGGCAACGACCTTGATATCCAAGTTTCTCCTTCCCAGGTGATTCGATCAATTTCTTTCCAGCATTTCTTCTTCTCCTCTGTTGTCTCTCTTGCCTGCAGCTTCGACGTGTCGCCACTGAAATCCATGTTGACCATTCCTCAGCTTCATCCATCGGGTGAAATAGCTGCAGTAGTTGCTTATTCGCGCTCGGATGAGTGATGCCTAATTTAGATGCTATGTTCTGTTAGGCAGTGGCTCATTTCGCTCGATGCCGTGTCCAATTGAGAAATCTGAGAGCCCTTGCACCGATTGCCGAGTGTGTGGCGCTCTTGGCGGTGGATTTGAGGCAGCTTTCTGTTAACCTAGGCTGTGTTTGGCCCTATCGACAACGATTACAACTTGATGTGCATGAATCTGAAGTGACTAAAAGAATCCAATACCATTAATAGGGTGATTCGAAGTCATTATTATGTGGCAAGATTAAGGCAATTCACTGCTATAGGCAGGAGAACTATCAGTGGTGCTCCCGAAACATGTCGAATGGTGAAACATTGGGAGAAAAGCCCTATGGATAACCTTCTACCGGTGCTGCTATTCTGTCTTGATAATGCTTTCCAGATATGTCTAGTTACTTCAATAGTGTTGTGTGGAGTCTTGTAACACTTAGGGGTATCAAAATGAGTCCATGACCAATTTTTTAACTTATATTTTGTATTAATGATTTACATGTGGGTTATAAATATATCAAGGACCAGTTGAAATGAGTCCAAAAAGCTTTAAACTAAATTATATGGGTCAGACATTCTGACCCATTTTCGACCCATTTAAAACACTCCATAAGTGAGTGACGTAATACAAAGCTTCTTCAACTCATACAATCAACCACAACACTTTGTCGCTTGTCTCTGCCACTTGCCTCTGCGCATGCATTTATCCTGTCTCTCTTCTCTTCACCGGGTCTAATCTAAGTAATTCATTTCCATCTCTCTATCTTCATTTTTTTTTTCCTCATCTCAATCTTCAATAGACCCGGAACCTATGACGGGGTAGGTTAGGTACTTAGTTCTGACAGGTAGGTTCCAGGTCCCAAAAAATAAAGAACTTGTACCCGATGGTAGGTTCCAGGTTCCTGGCGGAACCTGTAAGAAATCGGGAACCGCTCACCCCTAATGGCTCACGAGGGCTACAAGCCTCACTAGCCACAGTGAAAAGAAAAAAGAAGAGGGAAAATTAAAGAAAATAAAAAAAAAAGAAAGAATGAACAAAAAATAGATAAGTATTCAAAAAATATAAAAAAGATGTCTATGTCAGCGCCAACCATATCACATAAAATGTCTAACTTTCACGTTAGTGATTTTTTACCAAAATTCATCATATTGACTATATTGACAAAACATCAATAGGTTTAGGACTAAATTAGTTAAATTAAAATGTTTAGAATTGATTTGACATAAATGCAATAAGTTCTGGATTTTCTTGGTAATTATCCCTGCATTGATGTTCGAACACTCCCATCTATGATTCTCTTGTGATCAAATGGGACGCGTAAACAGAATTTCCAGTGATTTGCTTTTGGCTTTTGAGGGTCCCCATTTGACTCTTCCTCTCAACTACACATGAAGTTGAACAAAGAAAATGAGATAGTCGACCCGGCTTCACTTAAGCTTAGAACCCCATTCTCAGCCATAAACAACAATGATCATTGCCGCGGACTTAGACCGACTTCTTTTCTTGAATCTCAATGGATCAGGCCCATCTCCCAGGAAATCTGTGTCTCCTAACCCTTTTAACACATAAACACCAGAAACAAAAAAAAGCTTAGTCATGGACTTCTATCTATATTTGTCTATATTAATATTGAGCCAAAATTACTGTGTCTCACTTTTCAATTTCCTTCAAATATGCCTCAGCATACAAAAAGGTCGTGCATCTTATATATTATTGTGTTTTTTTTTTTTTTTTGTAAATGGCTAAATCTTTCATTTAAAAATGCATGGTCGGGTACTTCTGTTTCTCGTATTTTGCATGCTTCCTTTATGTCAAGGAGCACATCAGGCTTAGTAATTTTCATTAGTGACTTGAATTACATGTCGAGTTAATATATACAATATTGCTGAGGTCGGGATATGAGGATCGGTTTACGAACTACGTCTAAATCGCAATATCAGAAGATTAGTGGATGAGGATACCATGATTCTTTCTTAAATTTTCTGAATCAATCCCCTGTTTTTCTATGGCTAAAGGGAAAAAAAAAATCCCCTGCTTCTCCAATTTCATATTATTTTATCAGGATCTTAACTAAGCATTATCATGCTATTCATCATTATTGTCTATACTGCTTCATGAAACACAAGGTATTCGAAGTAGTGGAACACAAAGGTTCATGTCCGAGCCAACATTACGACACACATAAAAACCAACTTCACAAAGAGCCACGACATCTCAAGAACCTGAAACTGTCACCATTCTCTAATTCATGACGAATGCGTATGCCATCAGGATGCAGAGACCGACAATTGGCCAGGGCATGTCACCAAGCAGAATGTACATCGACAGACCGCACTTGACAGTCCCAAGAACAACAGCGATGAGAACGGACACAAGTCGAAACCTTGGGTCTGTATCTTGCCCTCCCACCTTGATGATTTTGAGCAGTCTGTAGATACGCATGATTTTTGCACGGGTAGTGTTGGCTGGAACACCCGTCAACTCGATGGCTTGATTTAGATACTCCTCCAGGGAATGAAGACGTGGGATAGGGGCGGCAATTCGATCTGCAAGCTCTACTTGACGTCCTGGAAATAAAATCAGCAAACCACTTGTTAGTTAACGGTCCTTTAGAAAAGCTCAAGTTTTGAACTTTTTCTGCATCACATAAGATGACAATCTTTCCAAAACCTATCAAGAACAACTAATTTAAGTTCAAAAAGAAATTTAATGAGCAGTAAGATGCCAAGCTTCTTGTACAAATCATAGCTAATGAGTCTATGCATTGCAGAGTCTAACCTCCGTATACACTACAGGAATGTAACCCATCTATTGATCCATGGCTCATTAAGCTAATGAAAACTCTTCTTTTGGACAAAATGTAACATTAAAGAACTAGGGGATGCCTCCTTGACACCTACAAACCTTTCCTAACTTTCTCTCATAGTAATTATTCACAAAACAAAACCACCCAGACGCACAAAACTACCAGGTAAGCCCCTTACCAAGCAGAAAGAGTAAAAGCTAATTGCAGGACTTATCTTTTCTTAAGATGAAGACTTTCAATTAGAACGTCGTTTCTAAGAACATAAAGTATAGACAATTGTCTCTTCATCAATGTGACAAAATTTTTCACCTTCGTGATTTTCAAAAGAAATGGCAGTCATTATAGCATTGCACTTTCCTCAGACAGTGGTATTCATACTTTGAGAGGGATTATTACTGCTTTAAATTCCAACTATATTTAATTATTAAAAATATATATCATGAAAATATACCCATCACAAAAACAAGCTCAACGACTACAAGAAACGATCTTACTTTTCGAGGGATTTTCACCCTATGAATACACACTGTTATGAGGACGACCAGCATGCTCTGTTCAGAGAGTCAAGTCGCTATGAATATGGAGAAAAAAAAACTGGATCAATTTTGGGTGGTACAACATAACTATCCCAATCTAGGAAATATGAGAAACCAGAGTTTGACTCACTATGAACATCGAACGGAAACATGGATCAATTCACAAAAAGAGAAAAGGAAAAGAAAAAACAAAGAATAGAGGAAACAATCTGGGCGGTGACATGGGCTCGTAAGTGTTGAACAATACAAGTTCAGAAAGCGTCAGCAGGTTCACCTGTTTTATGTAGAGTGCAGGTTTTTTCCCAATAAAGCAGAATCCACAATTGGAACATACACAGTGGACAAAATTGGAGAAAGGAACAGCAAAGGAAATCAAGATTTTGGTATGGTTTTACTCGTAATCCTCCAACTTCTGACAGAGAGTCTGTGCTCCAGTGATTAAGTATGTTTGAGGTTGCCGAAGCTTACCTCCGACCACCACCGTGATCTGCTGGATTGTTGTTGGCCATTGACCGCCCGACTTTGCCTCGCTAACTCTGTTCCTTCTTGCCTGAAAATGTGAAGAGGGTGGGGATGTCTCATTTCTGTCCGTCCCAACGCCCTTATATGGCTTGCATAGCTTGCATCATGGTGTAGGTTAAGCGCTTATCCTACACCCGCCCGTTGCTTAGACGACGGCGTACGATAAGTGTTTACGACGTACGATAAGTGTTTATCCTATACCCGGCTCCCGACATGATGGTGTACGTTAAGTGCTTATCCTACACCCACCAGAACAAAACTACAAGTGGCTGACTGACTTGTTTCTTTTTGGGTCGGAAGCTGACGGAGTTGAGCGTTTTGCCTTTTGACATGCTAGAAGCTTTAGTCATGGTGTAATATTGTCTTTTCTGTCTTTTTTTTCCCCCTTATATGCTTAGTTATTGAGTATTCTTGCAAAAAAATTCAGTTTGTTTTCCTTGTTATTTGACCTTGGACCCCCCCCCCCCCCCCCCCCCCGAAAATTTATTTTACTATCCTTGATTCGTGATAACTCATATTATATTTTGCACTTTTGGGTCTTGCATTTCAATCTTGCTTAGAGTTTGACACAATTTCTAATCAATTTCACTCATTTTACGCAAATGAAAATAATGAAATGGAATTAGTTAAATCCCGATCAATTAAAATCATTACACTGTGAAAACGGGCTATTTACGTCCTTGCCTCCATTGCACATGTAGATTATATTCATACAACGATGCACAGACTCATCAGCTACGATTTACACAAGAAGCATGGTTTTATGCCATGTATTAAATTTCTTTTTGAATTTGAACTTGCAATTGTGGATGTTTTCATGTGAGTACATGTATATGTAGTAGGTAGTATTAAGAAATATGCATGATGTTCCTTTTAGATTCGTATTTCAATAACCTTGTCTATTAGAAAAAAACTTTTCTCTTCTATGATACTTAAGATATTTGAACTCTTACATCTCAGATTTCACGTACAAGGCCTCGGTTACACACAAGGAAGTATTAAACATACTTCAATTTCTAAAGCACTTGAGAAACGTGCTCAATACGCAAGTTATGGACAGGTTTCCTAATAACTTGAGCTTTTGTGAAAGACAGTAGTTCATTGATTTTAATTCCTAGATATGAAGCAAAGAATGGAACTCAAATTGCTAATTTGCATAGCCAACATGGATATGCATACGCATACTAGTTCGATCAACATTGCCAGAGCACCTATCATGCTCAAGCACAACGTGGTCAAAGCTGATCAGCAAAAATTCATTTTTGATATTGGAAGATAAGATTTGGATAAAAATTATCCCAAAAGTCCTAAATTTATTGTATTTTTCCCAATTCAGTCTTAAGCTTTTTAATTTTGTTAATTGAATCCTCATCATTTTGATGTTTTAGCAATTGAGTTCATCCGACATTGACTAAAATCGCTGATGTTGATAATTTTTAAAAGGAAAAAGTACCAAAATAGTCATAAACCTTTTGTATTGATACCAATTTATTCTTAAACTTTTCAATTGGCTCAATTTAGTCCCGAACCTTTTTCACATTGATACAAATTTAGTTTATCCGCCTAATTTAAGCCGGAAATTGTTGATGTCGCTGTGGTGCCACGTGGAAAAATTTTATAATTTTTTATAACTTTTTTCAGATTTTTTAATTATTTTTTTATTTTTTTCCTTTTTCTCTCTTTTTTTTCTTTTCTCCTTACCCTTGGCTGGCGAGGTCGCCGGCTAGCTGACCATCACCGGCCACAGGCTAGTCAGGGCGAGGGGCCCCGCGCCCTCGTCAGCCACAAGTGAGGGTGTCGACCCTCGCCCAAATCCAGGCGAGGGCTCGGCGGCCCTCTCCCAAATCTAGGCAAGGGCGCAGTAGCCCTCGCTCATGGTGAGGTAAGCAGAAAAAAAAAAAAAAAAAAAAAAAAAAAAGAGAAAAAAGGGAAAAAGTAAAAAAATAATTTAAAAAATCTGAAAAAAAAAAATTATAAAAAATTATAAAATTTGTCCACATTGCGTCACATAAGACCGCCAACGGCCACATCAGCAATTTTCTGCTTAAATTAGCCAGATTGATTGAATTAGTACCTATGTAAAAATGTTTAAGACTATTTTGGTATTTTTCCCATTTTAAAAATATTTCATTTTTTATTAATTTTTTCCTTCTTTTTCTTCTCTTTTCCTACATTTCATTTTTTTTTAATTGTGGTTAATGAGTCGCCGCCACAAGTGAGGCTGCCTCGCCTAGATCTAGACGAGGCCAACCTCCCCATGGCCACACTGGCAAAGAAGGTGGCGTGTTCGATGTCACGTGAGCAAGGAGATAAAGATGATGCCGTTTGGGGGTGGAGGAGGATCTATCCTGCGTACGGACTTGCAATGCTACTGCACCTTGGTGTGGCTGTTCCAACTGCGGACGGTGGCGGGCGAGGAGGTGGACCTGTCGGAGAAGCATGAGTACACCATAGTGATGGAGAACCCTTTGAGGGCTCAGATTTGTCGCCGAAATTTGACGGGTGTGATTGAAATGAGCAGCTTCTCTGCTCTTTGCTCCATCAAATTGAACGGCGCTCCGCTACCCATTGGCTCATTCGAGAGAAGCCAGAGGAGGGTCGTTGCCGTGACCTCCACAGCAGATGTCCAGCATGTGAGTGAGACCAACCAGCAATTGACTGGTGACTCGTTCATTCGACCTCATCTGAGAAAATTGTCTCCTTACCTGCGGCTAGGGGTATCAAAAACCGAACCAAATCGAAAACCAAACCAAAAAATTTGGTTTTTCCGGTTCGGTTTTCATTTGATTCGGTTCACATTAAAAAATAATTTTTTTAATCAGTTTGGTTTTTATCGGTTAATCGAACCAAACCGAACTAACAAACCGATTAGAGCTTATTTCTTGAAAACGAAAAATATATACAACAAAAAAAAAAATTTTAAAAAATGCAAAAATCGAAAACTGAAAGCTAAAAACCAAAAAACCAAAAAACCAAAAAACCGAATCAAACCAAAATTTCGGTTCGATTCTGTGACACCTAAATTTTTGCATAAAAATGGGTTAATTTTTACCCAAAAAAATAATAATAAAAATTGCATGACATACAGTTTAGAAACATTTATCTTATTTTGTTTTATTTTTATTGGACCAATGGCGAGCATTGATTCAGGTGGGATTTTCACATATTCAAGTAATATATACGGGAGAACGTATTTTGGGTATAAAGGAAATTTTCGGATGGAATATTTGAAAAATACAAAAAAAAAAAAAGAATATTATACGAGGTACATATATTTCAACAATATATTTAGAGATATTATGCACAAGCGAAATTGGCAACAAAATATGCCACAAATATTTAAATTTTTGCCCTATAAAATGTGTTGTGCGTGTACGGAGACAGTGGGGACGAAAAAAATTTGAAAGAATTGAGAGAAAAATTCGTGCAAAGAAGAAGCCTACATCCAAAGAGAAAATCATTTTCTTCTCAAAAAAAAAAAGAATTAGGAAACCGTAAGCTACTGTTCATCTTCCCCAAAGAGCTGCCGGCGCCAGGGCTCCCCTGTCCGCGTCGCCCCTGCCCGCGCCGATCCCTGCGCCGGTACCACCTTCGCCAGCCTCCACCGCGCCTCCGCCACCGCTGCGCCGCTTGTCTCGCCGCTCCGTCCTCTCCTCGACACCCGCGCCCGAGATCTACCCACGACCCAGCGCCTGGCGTTCTCTGCTCCAGCCGCGACCGGCGCCAATCGAGCCCCGCTCGCCGTCTCCGAACCACTGCCCTTCGCCGGACGCCGCGCCTATCCCTGCTGCCGAGCCACCGTACACCCGAGCGACGCCAGGATCGATCGAAGCCCCCTGCTCCGCCACGGCCCGATCTGCTGCACCGGAGCTTCAACCCGAAGCCGTGGCAACCCCCCCCCTGCGATCCAACGTCCCTGCTCGCCGCGCCGACGTCGCCCGGAGCCAAAGTCCTCCGCCCGAGCGTCGCTGCGCCTCCCCCAAAGCCGGACCCAAGCCGGATACCCGACGCTCCCACAGCCGCGCTTCTGTCCGCGACCCGGCCGCGCCCGCTCCTCCGCCTGCCCACTTGTGCCCGAAGCCAGTAGCCCACGTCAAACCTGCCGCTGCCGCCGCCCAGCCCTCGCCGGAGCTCCGACGCCGGCCACTCTCCGGACGCCGGCGACCCATCACCTCCGGCGACCATCACGTTGCTGCCAAGCTTGAAAGAAAAAAAGAAAAAAAGGAAAAAAGGAAAAGCAAATTAGGTAGTTTTTTTTTTTTCTATTTACCTTTGTTTTTTTTTACTTTATTTTTTAGTAGAATTATTCTTTAATGTAATGTTGAGATTCTCGACATAAATAGCCTCTCAAATTAGGGATTGATAGTCCGATTTTCACGCCCGAAATCCGACTCACATCGTCCGAAAAATCGCCAATCCGATCTCACGCTCGAGATTCGATTCGCGATTTATTTAAAATTAATCAACCCGATCTCATGCGCGGGATATGATTCATCAATTTTTTTATATAAATCTTGTCTTGCTCTGCTCTACTGCAATGTCGCTTGAATCAATTTTGTTTTCATAAAAAAAAAAATCTGAGATAGATTAGATTCGTTTTAGAATATTCCTCGTTTTAGGGATATCTTGCATAAAAAATTCATTTATTTCGAATTTTTGAAAATAAAAAAAAATCAATCAATTTAGGATGCCAGTTTTTAAAAAAAAAAATTACTTAAATGGCACGTTTAATTATTTGGCAATTTTAAATTTTGAATTTTATAAATAAATAAAAAAATAAAAAAGTCATCATGCATATATCATGTAGAATAATGGCATTATTTGTACGTCATTGCATATTAAGATGAAATTGCATGTTTCATTTTAAGTTTAAATTGATTTTTATATAGATTGCATCTTAGGTTAGAGATTGCTAAGTTAAGAAAATATCTTAGTTTAAATTAGGATTTAGCCTGACCTAATCCTTAATTTAAATTGGATAGAATCTTAATCAAGCTAGATAATTTTTGCAATTTTCTAATTTCGAAATTTCATGGAAAATACAAAAGAATTGTCGTAGAATAAATCAATTTCATTTTTTATGATAGACTACATTTTATTTATGTCATGTAGTTTAAGTCATATTATCATGTCATATTATTTCATGTTAGATTAGTAACATGCATTACATATTGCATGATTTTCATTAAATAAGTTAAAAACAAAAACAAAAATTGCATGTTAATTAGAAATCATATTTAGGACTGTTGATGTGAATTCTGATCTAACACTGCAGATGCTTTTGTTGCTACAAGGTAAGTCCCGTAATTTATTCAATGCTTTATTGGGCGTTAAATTGGTGATTTGCGCACCCACATGATCACCTCACATGTTAGGAAAATAGATTTAAAATCAATTCAAGTTGCTTGCCAAAAAAATTTTAAAATAAAAGAGAAAAGTACCGAAAATGCGTTAGAGAAATCTAACGTAATCAAGTTCCCATATCCAAAATCTCTAGTTCGTAAAAGTGAAATAATTCTCCAATTATTTTTACTTAGATGTCTAATCGACCTACCGTAAATTGATTAGTGGCGACTCCCTTTTGTATGTTAGATATTTGAACTTAAGTCGCGAATTGGTATGGACTTGGGAGAGCCCAAGCTAAATTAGACTTAGTAGTTCATTAGCCTGATTTTAGGTGGTGCACCCGAAATTTTAGTCACGACGGGTTCGTATTCAGTTTAGTTCGGAAAAAAAAAAATCAAACTGAACTAAACCGAACTGTTGACACCTCTACCTGCGGCAAGCGAGGCTAGCCTCATCCAAGTCTAGGCAAGGCAGCCTTGCCCACAGCCACGATTTCCTTCCCTGGGTTGACAAGAGCTTCCCTATACTCGTTGGCCCTTGCAGGCATAGTAAAAAAATAAAATAAGAAATAAAATAATTCCAAAAAATATTAATTTTTATTTCAAAAATTATTCATGTCGGTGATTTACGATCATAATTGATTGGATGGATTTAATTGGCAAAACGCAAAAGGGTTTAGAACTCAATTTGTACAATAAAAATATTTAGAACTAAATTTGCATAAGTGCTTTTAGATAATTTTTCCTAAGATTTGGACCTACGGTTTCCACTTTTTTGTGGGCGTGATTTTTTTTTTCATAATGCTTAGCGAGATTTTTGGAAATATTCGCTTACAATTTATCATATCACTGACTCAAAATTTACAAAATGGTCTCGGTATCCCAAGATTAACATTTTCCTCCTTTAGCTTTTCTTTTGAATTGACATAGAAAGCTAGATGCACGACTTGCGAGTTTATTATTAAATAATAGACTAATGTTTTACGTTAAATAAACAATGAATAATAATCTTTGGGAAAAAGAACACATAAAAGTATAGCAAAACGTATCAGGGAAAAATTACAAAAATGATCCCTATGTTATTCCCACTATTCAATTTTGGTCATCATGCTTTATCTTGTGATAGATTGAGTCCATAAACTAATCTCCGGTTGTTGTTTCAGGAAAATGTAAATTATGAAGTTACTGAAAAATAATAGAATTTTCCTCGGGGTTGATTGAAATAATTGGATATTTAATTATTTGCATTGACCTAAATAGTTTATAGAAGGTATACACAACACAAGAACATTTTTCTATCAATTCAAACTAATTAATATTAAACTAAGTGGTAATTAAATCATTTTCACAATTGCAATATCATCAATCATAGATAATTTCTGTAAATGTACTTAACGATAATGAACCAAGCTGTTGAACCAAGCTAAAAAAAAACTGTTTATTATTTTTTGATGTATCAAACTATATAACAAGTTATTTTTCCACAACAAGCGAGTGCCCACTGGCTTTACACATGGTGCATGACAATCTTAAGCCTTCACTTCGCATCTTTTGTTTGCATTTGGACGAAGAAATCAACATTTATCCTAAAATCAAGATTGTTTATTAGTTCGCTGACTAAATATGTGACAAAAATAAAGTATCAGTATTAAAATTGAACAGAAATACATGAATCATTTTTGTGATTTCCCATCAAGTTATAAGTTGTGAGTTACGTGTCAATGCTATAACCTAAAATATCTGCTTGGGTAAACATCAATGATATATGGTATCTTTAGGGGCATAATTAAATGTGTTATATCATTGATTCACCAAGCCAAAGACCAAGCGTCGTCTTCTTCCAATCCCGTCAATGTTTTCAGCGACCACCTCATAAAAATCTGTAGCGTCGGTGTAGAGAGGGAAGCGAAGAGATTGAAAAATGGAGTTCACCCTCAGGGGCAATGCCTTGAAGACCTTGGCTCGCTCCATCACTTGCCTCTCCCGCGTCGGCAACGACCTCGCTATCCAAGCTTCTCCTTCCCAGGTGATTCAATCAATTTCTTTCCAGCATTTCTTCTTCTTCTCTGTTGTCTCTCTTGCCCGCAGCTTCGGTGTGTCGCCACTAAAAAGGGAAAAGTACCAAAAAAGTCCTAAACTTATAGCATTGGTACCAATTCAGTCATAAACTTTTCAATCAGGCCAATTCAATTCTAAACCTTTTTACATTAGTATCAATTCAGTCCATCCGGCCAATTTTGGCCTACCGGTGCTAACGTGGACATCGGCCGATGATCGGACGCTGACGTGACAATTTTTTAATTTTTTTTAATTTTTTGAATTTTCTTCCTTCTTCCTCCTTGGACTGTTCCAGCCATTGGGCGAGAGCCTCGAAGCCCTTGCTTGCCGTCGGCGAGGGTCCCAGCCCTCACTCGGCCTCTCCCAAGGCTGCCGGCTTCGCTTGGATCTAGCTCGCCTTGGCCTCGCCGGCTGTGGGTGAGGGGCCGGCGAGGCTAGCCTTGCCCGCAGCCCTAGGCGAGGCCGAGCGAGGGCCGTGACCCTCGCCGGCGACTGGCGAGAGCCCTCGCTTGGCCTCGCCTAGGGTCGCGGGTGAGGCTGCTTCGCTCGGATCTGGGTGAGCCCAGCCCCACCCTAGCCTTGCCGCGGGCGAAGGCGACCTCACCCGCGGTCGGCGAGGCCAACACGGCCCTCACCAGGCCTTGCCGTGGGCAAAGGCGGCCATCACCCGTGGCAAGGCCAGTGCAAGGCCAGCCTTGCCGGCAGCCCTGGGAGAGGCCGAGCGAGGGCCGCGACCCTCGTCGACGGTAGGCAAGGGCTTCGAGGCCAAGCCCTTGCCAGCCACTGCCAAAACAATCCAAGGAGGAAGAAGGAAGAAGGAAGAAAAAAAAAAGGAAAAAAATTCAAAAAAATTTAAAAAAAAATTAAAAATTGTCACATCAGCGTCAAGTCATCAGCTGATGTCTACATCAGCGCCGGCAGGCCAAAATTAGCCTGATGGATTGAATTGGTACCAATGTAAAAGGGTTTAGAACTGAATTGGTCCAATTGAAAAGTTTAGGACTGAATTGGTACCAATGCAATAAGTTTATGACTTTTTTGGTACTTTTCCCCTACTAAAAATCATATCGACCGTTCCTTAGCTTCATCCATCGAGTGATATCGCTACAGCAGTTGCTTATTCGCCGTCGGATCAGTGATGCTTAGTTTGGATGCTATGTTCTGTTAGATAGTGGCCCGTTTCGCTCGATACCATGTCTAGTTGAGAAATCTGAGAGTCCTTGCACTGTTTGCCAGATGTATAGAGCTTTTAGCGGTGGATTTGAGGCAGATATATGTTAACCTAGACTGTGTTTGGCCCTATCGACGACGATTACAACCTGACATGCATGATACTGAAGCGACAAAGAGAATCTAATACTATTGATAGGGTGATTCAAAGTCATTATTATATTGCAAGATTAAGGCAATTCACTACTATAGGCAGGAGAACTATCAGTGGCGCTCTCGGAGCATGTCGAATGGTGAGACCATGGGAGAAAAGCCCTATGGATAATCTTCTAACGGTGCTGCTATTCTGTCTTGATAATCCTTTCCAGATATGTCTAGTTACTTTGATGGTGTTGTATGGAGCCTTGTAACACTTAGGGGTGTCAAAATGAATCCATGACCCATTTTTTAACTTATACTTTATATTAACGGTTTCCATATGAGTTATAAATATATAAAGGCCTAGATGAAATAAGTTCAAAAACTTTTAAATTGACTTTTATGGGTCAGACATTCTGAGCCATTTTCAATTCATTTAAAACACTACATAAGTGGCTGACCTAATACAAAGTTTCCTCAACTCATACAATCAACCGCAATACTTTGTTGCCCACCTCCGCCGCTTGCCTGTGCGCCCACCTTTATCGTATCTTTCTTCTCTTCACCAAGGTCTAATCTAAGTTATCCATTTCCATCTCTCTATCTTCGTTTTTGTTTTTCCTCGTCTCAGTCTTCACTAAGAGAATTTTGGGTCATGGAGCAAGTAATTGCGCGAGCAATGCGGGTGTTTGCTCGAAAAAGGTAATTGACATGGCGGAAAGTCCGTGCAAAAGGTGTTTGACATGGCATCCGCTGGAACGTGACCATGCATGCAGCTCGTCCTTTTTCACTGGCCTTTGCATGGAAATTTTAGTGTTATCTACTTAGGGTTTTCTGGGTTTTGTGCTGGATGTCGAGAAACTCTATGATTTCGATTCCAGGTTAGAAGGCAAGATCGCCATCATCACCGACGGCGCCAGCGGGATCGAGGCGAGCGCGGTGAGCTTCTTCCACTAGCACAGCGTGTGGGTCGTGATCGCTGATGTCCAGGAGGAGCTGGGCGGGGCCTTGGCCGCGAAGCTGGGCCATCAAGCCTCCAATGGCCATTGCAACGTCTCTGTGGAGGCCGAGGTGCGCGACCTCATGGACGCCACTGTGGCCAAGCACGGCCAACTTGACATCACGTACACAACGATGCGGGGGTCCTCGACCGGCCCTTCAGGGGCATCCTCGACACATCCCTTGCCGACCTCGATCGCATCCTCTGCATCAACCTCTACAGGGCCTCCCACGGGGCGAAGCACGCAGTGCGGGACGTGGTGCCGCGGCACCAAGGCTGCATTCTATTAAATTTGATTTAATTGTTCGATTTAGTTTTTAAATTTGATTTGAATATAGAACTTAAAGTGGGCGTGGATTTTCCTAGAATATTAATGGGTTTTAGTAATATAGGTCCAATTAGGATGGGTACGGATCACTAAACCTACACAACATAAATATAGATCAAAATGGGTTAAATGAGTCAATATGGAGAGACCATTTTCAATATGACTCAATCCCTACTTGACCCACCAATTTAACAGGCCTAGTAACACTCAATAAGTTAAATGAAAGCAAGATTGTACGCCCAATCATAACTCTTATGTGACCATACTTTTCCACGGCTTCCTTTTGCCCAAATAACAATAGAAGTCCCAAGTGCTAAGGTCATCTCTGGCACATGGCACTATTTGTGCTGATTTTAAACTAGAATAGAAAATTATTGAGCTACGTACAATTGTCACCTCCGTATTTGTGGATATCAGGTTATGATTTTAATATCTATATTCGACCTCTATTTTTTTTTTTTTTTTCACTCATTCAATTCATCAAGATCTGCCTATCAATTGATTATCTTCAAGTCAGATATCTTTGATGTATTTGACGCACGGATTTAATGCAGCAATTTTTTGAAGGTGTAGTGTAATTGCAAATCTTTTTGGTGTATTGTGTTAGTTTTAGTTGTAAGAAACTTAAAAAAACTCCATGTGATGATTTTGTCCTTTTTCTCACATACATCACAGTGACATGATATAACAAAATGGACAGAATTGTAATTTAAAAATAGTTAAGAAATGATCCTCTTAAAATCTTACTTACTAACATTGAATTTATATCTAACCATCACTTAAATATTTTTCCTATATTAATTTTATATTTTATATCTAACTCTCTCCGCACATTTAAATTTATTTCACACGAACACGTGTAACTCTTTTTATAGTATGAGAAGAAAAAGTAACTTTATGCGTGAATTTACAAACCTAAACCTCAATTGGTTTGATTTATCTGTTATTGTCATGTGAAGTAGGAAAATACATAATAAGCACACATGTTCATTGTTCTATGGCCATGCACTAGGCATGAGTACCTCATGACATTTTCAAGTGATATACGAAGAAATTGTTGGTCAGGGCTTCAAATTGGGTAGAACAATGAAGTCGGATATTTAGAGTACTCAAATTAGACTTTGAGGCGTGATATTATTTTCTTTAAGGATTTATTTGCCTCACAAAATTGCTAATGGTCACCGGCAAATTTCCTCTAGGATACAACAAAGTCTCAAATGAGAATACTATATAGTAATTCTAGTATTTCTTCAGGATCTCTCATGGGAAACAATTGAAAACAATGGTTGTAGTTTCTTTTGAAAGAAGACGAAAAATGGAAGAAGATGATTGCTTGATCTCAAAACAATATTACTTATCTTTTTCTTTCGAATAGAGGCAACTCTTCAAATGGTTGCGAAAAAGAACAAAGGCAACCTTTCAAGAAAGGTTGCAAAATGAACAAATATATCTCAAAGGTTACGTTAAAAAGACATAAAAAAATTCGGAATTAAATAAATAAAAAATAAAAAATAATCGTAACTTTTCGTGAACAGTCGCACTATTTCAACAAAACTATTTGTAAACCACTGGGGGTTCGCCCCAGTGGCCACCCTTCCATCATGGAAGGGGGAGGTGAGGGGTTCAAATCCCCACCTTCTCAGGGGGGATGGGATAGGGACGCGTAAGTTTCGAGAGTGGGTTGCGACTCCCACGCCCTGCAAGAGGCAGGGCACAAGTCTGCGAGTGAGTGTAGAGTAGGAATAGAGTAGGACTGACCAAAAAAAAAAAAAAACTTTGTAGTTAATTTTTATAGAAATAATCAGAAATTTTTCAATAAATAAAAATAATGATCGTTGGTTAATGCCAAATCTCGTTCACGTGCGCACTCACATCTTTTCGATGTGGGACAAGGCACATCTTCTTTTGTTTTATAAGCAAATTACCAGCAATCCCCCACTTTTGTTCATAAAACAAAAACAAAAAATAAAACGTTAGAAATATACAGCCAAAATTTCCGTGAGATTAATATACATACATAAAGGTTTCTTTCAAGTTAAACATTTACGTAGTGCAAATATCTCAAAGCTCTATCAAAGTGACAAGTAGCTCGGCTTTAAACTTGTACTTTTATATAATAGAACCAGATATACCGCACATACGCTAACCTCTTATTTCAACAAGAAGTTATATATTACTCCGCACTATCATGGCATTGTACTTGATCCTGTTTCATGAGCTCTCTAGAAAGCAACCCTAACTTTGGTAAGAAGCGGCACCACTTCTAAGCTCATATAAGTGAAGTATTTACAATGTGCTTTCGATACTATTAACACATTACAAATTTGTACTATACTTCATTAAAAATTCAATTCAACATACAAAAAATAACAGACGATACTGATTTCTCATATCAGGGTTACATCAATATCAAACAATCACATTCAGTAACTTATTTTTACCCATTAAACCTTGTAACTAGTGATGTTCTAGAAAAAAGTCAGGTTACCACTACTGGTGATTTTAATTAAAGGGTTTCAGCCCCATTTCTTGTGAGGTCACTATTATCATGTGTCTTGGTAAAGCCTTCGTCAAGGGATTGACAAAATTATTACTTGACCTCACATAGACAATTGTTATGGTACCATCTTTAATCAATTGTCTTTAATCAATTTTCTCACGTACTCATGTCTTAGACTAATATGTCTATACTTGCCATTATAGGTGCTACTATAGGCTCTTGCCAAAGTAGTCCGACTATCATAGTGGATAGAAATAGGAGGCATAGGACTAGGCCATAATTTGATATTCAACAACAAATTCATAATCCATTCAGCCTCTTTCCCAAATTCTACTAAAGCAATGATTCAAATTCTATAGTTGGGTAAGTTATGTACATTTGTTTCTTGCTCATCCAAGAAACAACACATTCAGGTAATGTGAAAAATTAATCCATTAGTGGATTGTTTATCTCTCACACTTATAATCCAACTAGCATCGATATATCTTTCTAATATACTCGGATAATTATTATAGAACAATCCCAAATTTTAGTTCTCAATAATAATCAAATTTTCGGGTAATAACTGTCTAATGTTCTATAATTGGATTACAAATATATGAAATCAACTTATATGGAATAGGTAATATAGGGTATACTATAATGCATCACATACATTAAAGACCTTATAGTATTCGCATATTCAAATAGTGCTATTGCTCTACCGGTATTATAATTTGATTTAATACTGAAATCAAATGGAGTACACATTTCTTTGAAGCTAAGATGTTTGAATTTATTTAACATCTTTTCCATGTCATCATTTTGGCTTAAAGAGTAACCCCCGCTATTTTTTTTTTTTAATTTTATCACCCAATAAGATACCTACTTCACTCAAATCTTTCATTTTAAAATGAAAGTTAAATACTTCCTAGTCTCAATGACTTCAAGTCCCCTTTGGATACCCCACCGCAAGAATATTTCATGAGGCATCCAATCAAAACTATGCATCGTCAAATTTTCATGCTCAATGAAATACAAATATCAAAATAGAAGACCAATGCAATCCTACTCTCTAGGCTCATTTATACTATTCCTTAGAATCAATTCTATGAGGAGCAAGGACAGCAAATGGAACACATTAGAACCAAACAAGGAACACCCTTCACTGAACATTGGACATAAACCTTAGAGTTTGCTCTAACATAACCAACCTAAATGGTGGTTTGACACATGCCACAAACTCTTTCTAGTTGTCAGCGTCAAAGTCCAGTTTGTTCACCTCTAATCAAGATAAATATGGATGCATCAGAATAAATGATATCATAAAAGGGAAAAACTGTGCATCTTTATGTAGATAGCCTTATCAGATCATTTATTCCTATTGATCAAATCCATAAAAATTTTCATTTTTCTTTTGCAACAAATTCATCCATAAATTGACGATACCTGTAGTGAGCAGAAAGGTACTAGCTCTATCAAATGGAAAATGACCTTCTCAACGTCATAAATAATCGTTGATTGATAAACCCACCTAAGACTCTTCATTCATAGTTTTGTCTTGTATCCATTAATGGCGATCATGTCAGCTAGTCCGACGCCCAGTATTTGTCACATGTTACTGGCGATACCCAATCACAAACTGCGGTGTAGGTGTGAAATCCATTTTCCGTAATTGCAGTAAGTTGTCGGTGAACGACTGGAGCGGCACCAACGAAACTGGACTAAACGGACGAGGCACTGAAGGGGTTTGTCGAAGGCCGCCGAGTCTGTCCACGGACCTGCAAAAGAATGAAAGCTCGCCGGTGCAAATCCAAAAACAGGGAGTGGCATGGGGTGAGACCTGGCAGCGATGGCGTGGGTATGGTGAAGCGTCGTGGCTGTTCGCTGAGCAGTTGTGGGTGTGATCTGATGCTAGAGTCACGGCTGCAGTTTAGGCATGGGGCGTCTCCAAATAATTCCTCGGACAACTTCAAGATGGAGACACAGATCCATCACTTTGAAACTGTTCTCAGTGATAATCACATTAAACAAATCAACCATGAAGGTAGACAATCCTCCAGTTGCTGGTTTTTGGGGATTCGAATTCGTCCCTTGAATTCGCTTGTAGGATTAGAGAATTCTTTTTATGGCATTTGAATACCAAGGAGGTAGTCACGTATCTAAGAGTCTGTCAGCATTTGTTGATGATTCTTTGGGAGAGCGCGTCGATTCGAAGGTGCAGATAAGTGATCCGGCGGAGAACTGTGGTGTGGAGCACTTGGAAAGCAAAGTGCTCGACTTGGAAACAAGTGTCTTCGTGAGGACCATGGATGATATTTCATACTCAGCAAATTGCTTCTCTTCGCCCTTGAAATTGATGACAATCACGGGCTTGTGGCTGGGACTAGTAATGACCTTGAACGACCAATGCCTCCTATTACTCTAGACCAAAGGGTCGGTGATTCTCCTCCTGATCAATCGCTTCACATCAAAGATGGTGTCGGTGGGATTCATAGCAACCTGGTTCTTGGTAGTGACACAGATTAGCCTCTCTCATTTTCTGCCATCAAATCCTTCCCTTCGACTCCATTGTTGCACAAATAAATCCTTAAAATTATTGGTAAAATAGAGCTTCGAATTGGGTAGAATAATGAAATCAGATCTTTAAAGTACTCAAGTTGAACTTTGAGACGTGATATCACTTTCTTTAAGGATTTATTTGCCCCACAAGATTGTTAATGATCACCGGCAAAATTTCCTTTAGGATACAATAAAATCTCAAATGAGAATACTAAATAACAATTCTAATATTTTTCCACGGTCTCTCATGGGAAACAATTGAAAACAATGGCTGTAATTTCTTTCGGAAGAAGACGAAAAATGGAAGAAGATGATTGTTTGATCTCAAAACAACGTTACTTATCTTTTTCTTTTGAATAGAGGCAACTTTTCAAATGGTTACAAAAAAGAACAAAGGCAATCTTTTGGGAAAAGTTGCAAAATGAGCAAGTATGTCTCAAAAGTTACGTTGAAAAAACATTAAAAAAATCAGAATTAAATAAATAATAAATAAAAAATGACCGTAACTTTTCGTGAACAGTCGCACTGTTTCAACAAGACTTTATAATTAATATTTATAGAAATAATCCGAATATTTTCAATAAATAAAAATAATGATCGTTGATTAATGTCAAATCTCGTCCACGTGCGCACTTACATCTTTTCGATGTGGGACAATGCACCTCTTCATTTGTTTTATAAACAAATTACCAATAGAAATTACCCAAATAATTTTGGTAAACCAGTCTTAAAAGCACAATACCGATGACAAAGTCGAAGCATCATTAATCTGGTCAGTTACCTTATTGAATTTTTTTTTTATATAAGGAAAAAGTATTTAATAAAATCCTAAACTTATGGTATCGTACCAATTTAATCTCGAACCATTGAATTGGACCAATTTAGTCTTAAACATTTTCATATTAGTATCGATTCAGTCAATTTGACCAATTTAGGTTGGATCGCTAACGTGAATGCCAAACATCTTACATGATGACTGGCGTGACATGGACATTTTTTTTTTATTTTAAATATTTTTCAATTTTTTGTTAGTTTTTTTCTTTTTCCTTTTTTTATTGTCATCTTCATTTCTTTTTTTTTTTCTTTCCCTTTTTTGTTCTTTCCTTTCTCTTTCTTTTTTCTCTTATTACCCTCTACCAGTCGCTAGCCGATGAAGGTCACCGGCTAGTAACGAGGGCAAGGGCCTAGATACCCTCACGAGCCATTGGCGACGATTGAAGAGGGGACCCTAGGCAAGGGGCATCATTGCCATTGCCAAGGGCCTCAAGCAAGGGTCCCCTCTCAAGATCTAGTGAGGGGTGTCCTCACCTAGCCATCGCTAGCCTTTGCCTTAGCTAGCGACCTTTGCCAACTTTGCGATTGGCGAAGGATAATACGAATAAAAGAAAAAAGAGAAAGGAAAGAAAAAAGAAAAGATGGAAAGCAAAGAAAATAAAAAAGAAAAGAAAAAATAATAGTAAATTCAAACAAAATTAAAAATTAAATAACGTGTCCACATTAGTGACAGTTTTGCTATGGGATGATCAACATCTACATCAATATTTTTTGGCCCAGATTGACCAGATGGACTGAATTACTACAAGTGTAAAAGAGGTTTATAATTAAATTGGCATAATTAAAAGTTTTACAATCAAATTTGTTTTCCAATGCAATAAGTTTATGACTAATTTGATACTTTTCCCTTCTATACAGCTTGCTCAAATAAGCTCCATGCTCCGTTCCAAACCTAGAAAATTAAAATCAACTGTAAATTATAGAATTACGAGAGGGTAACGGTGCATTCCTCGCTTCGCCCCAAACGGACCATGAAGTTATTTGTGGAATACCGGATGACTTGTTCGTTAAGTTTTGAAAAATCAAAAGAAAGCAAGTGGCAATTTGGAGAAAAATAAGTCTATATGGGTGGGACCCTCTCGAGGCCATCCACGATGTGTCTTAATTTTTTAATTCGCAAAAAAAAAAAATTATCAACACATGGATAAATACTTCTAACTCCATCACTCTCAAAGGATGGACAGAAATCATGATGATTTACATTTACATTATTATGTATCATTCTAGCTACATAATAATATCTAGAACTTGCTTACAGTAATTTGTACTTTGTACTTTTTTCCTTTTCGCACATCTTGAGGGGCGTCCCCTTTGCCTTTTTTGAACCTTAAACATCTAAAATTTTCATAATAGATAATTATTGACATGAGTATGAATATTCATATGTGATTTTCTCATGATCTTTTAAAATCTGAATAATATTTTAAAATTAACAGAAAAGTACAAAATACTTTTAACTTTTTGATTAACAACCATAATTTGAATTGGCATATCAGTCAACTAATATAATTTAAATTAAATGTAATTTGCATCACAAAATCAAAGACCCTCGTAGCAAGCACTCCGTATGTGATCAATATATGATTCATATGTGATCAATATATGATTCACATCCAAAAAAACAAAGCGGTGTATTGCAGACTGTAACTGATATTTTCCTGCGACCTCTGAATAACAACAGAATTTGGACAGATATTTTCAAATCTTTCTCCAACCTCGAAAACTAATCTGCTGTACACCATGCTGACTGTATTAGATAGCGGTTCTCTGTATCTCTCCTCCATGTATTTCTCAAGAACACGGAGAGCCTCTCGAAGGAGGAAGAGAATGGATCAGAGGTTGCAAAGGCTCTTGATGGACCTTTTTGCCCGAAAGTATCATCGTATCTTTGCCACGAACTATGCGGAGGCAGCCCGATTTAATTGTGCAAACTTGTTCCTACACTTCGACGGCGAGAAGATCTTGGTTACAAGAGAATCCTCACCAAATTCACCAACTTGGAGTTTCAACAATGGTGGCACAGGATCATCTCCGTCCACGCCCAGCCCTCCGGCATCGTGCTCGTCTTCATCAACGGCAACGTCATCTATGTGCAAGCCGGGGAGTAGTTCGCCTTCACTTTCCTTGAGATTGATTTGGCTCTCTCCCTCTCCCTTCTATTTTGCGAGCAATGTGGATCAAATAATCCTGATGAAATTCCTTTTAGACTTTTCAACTTATGCTAGAAGAGGATGGAGGCTACTATATTCTCAACCACCACTCTCGTTTGGTCAAAATGGGGCCAAATGAAGAAGCTGTTAGGGGCCAAACGAAGAAGCTGTTAGGGAGGGAGCACTCTTGTGTCACAGCCAAAAGGTTTTTGTAGCTAAAGGGCCGTACCTTTTCGATGAGGACCTTCTACACAAATGAGGGGAGAGCACCCCTTCTTATACTTGAGGTCCTTAAATTATAACCATTGATTGAATTTTCATCCAACGGACAAGATCGTACCATCCAACCTACCAACTACCGACACTAATGGCAGGAGAATTCTAGACCTTCGCTCAATTACCGTATCACCCGCCCTGGGAATGTTCCGGAAGATTTCCAACAAAAGAGCTTCCGAAACGTTCCAAGGGCGGGCAATAAGGTAATTGAGCTAAGGTCTAGAATTCTCCAGTCATTAGTGTCAGTAGTTGGTAGGTTGGATGGTACGATCTCATCCACTGGATGAAAACTCGATCAATGATTGTAATCTAAGGACCTCAAGTATAAGAACGGGTGTCCTCCCCTCATTTGTATCCCTCCAACCATTTCAATAATCAAAGGCTCATTTCTCTTCCAGAACTTCTCTTTCTAGAAACTTTCTCTCTAGTGAGCAATCCAAAAGAGCTTGAGACATCAGTGAATTGAGAGTTAATTTTGTAATTAAAACACATTGTCTTTTGCTGAATCAGTATGCACTAGTGATTTGACCTCTTCATATATAGGAGTTTAGACAAGTCTTGTTTGATGACTATAGGTGATTCAGTTGGTCGATGTTATCACCACTTTCTTTACTCTTCTTCACTAGTGTCGCATCTTAGATGTCAATGACTTCTTCATGCGATTCTTTACGCTTCCAATCACCCATACGCACGGTTAAGCCCTCATGCTTATCGGGTAGAAACAGAGTAAAGCTGATTGCAGATCTTACCTTTTCTTAGGAGGAAAGCTAATAAGACTTTCTATTAACGAGATGAGTTTCTGTTAACGAAAGAAAGAAACAGAGAGTATATATAGTTGTGTCTCTTCATCAATGTGAGAAAATTTTCCCTCACAAAAACAAGGTGTATATACTACCAGAAAAGGCTCGTGCTTATCAGGTAGAAGCTAAGTCTTGGCTAGAACTTAGAAACTGAGTCTTGTGTATTCAGGTAGAAGACTCAAGTAGAAACAGAGTCTCAAGCTAACCGAAACTAGGATACAACCTCGGTGCTCCCTCTTGTACCGAGCATGAACCTGAGTTTCGATACGAGAATGTAACCAAGTCTCGTTTTCTAGCTTCTACTTGAGACTCAAGTGGCTTGTGCTCTAATCCTGGTTCCTAAATGCTACACCTGGAATTGAGCTCTTAAGTGCTGAACATATAAGATCATAATGCGTCAACAAGTTAAACTGATTTACGTAGGACGCAGGTTTTTTCCCAAACAAATCAGCATTCAGTGGACATGATCAGACATAGGAACAGGAAAGTAAATCAAGATCTTGGCATGATTTAAGTCGCAATTCTCCAACTTATTGAAGGACATTATGCCACGTTTGAGGTTGCTGTTTACCTCCAATGACCGAGATCAGCTAGATTATTGTTCTTCATTAACACTCTGATTCTGAGTTGCCTACTAGAGAGACGGAGAAGAAGAAGAGATGTTGAAAGTATTGAGAGGATGAATGCTTCGGCAAAAGAAGATAGTAGTTTTGGGGAGAATCCGCTCATTAATTGCAACCTGGGTGTCACACTCGCGGTGAAAGGACCAAAACACTCTTACAAAAGCACTCCTCCTCCTTTGCTGAAATGAGCGGCTTCTGCCCAAAACTACTATCCTCTTTAGTCGAAGCATTCATCCTCTCAATATTTTCCACATCTCTTCTTCTCCGTCTCTCCCGTAGGCAACTCAAATGTGGCCTGTACATCTTCCTAAGTGACAAGCCTTGGCCGATTGCCGTTGATGGCATTTGCATTCATCACAAATTAGAAAATGGTGACAGTTTCTGGTTTCCAAGATGTTATGGCTTGCTCTTTGTGAAGTTGGTTTAGATATTCGCACATGACCTTGTGTTGTACTTATATTAGTTTGAATACCATCTACATCATGAAATAAAAAAATGTATTTATGCTAGAGAGGCTATTTCCTTTTTCCATATTCTATTTATTCGTTCTCTCCTACGCAACCTTCTAAAGGGGTATTTATGCTTGTAGTGTCCTTTATGTAAAGATTGTAATACCAGAGGAACATTACCATGGGGAATACTCGTCCCTCGCCTCATTAGAACCCTTTGATAACTAATACAAGTGCAGACAATACATCATAGAACTAAGTGATGATGATATGGGTCAGCCCCTTCTTCTTGAGCCAAAGATCTTAAGATTTCTAAAGGAGGAACTGGAGCTGCAGGGATCATGCAAAGACATGGTCCCCTTCCCTTCTCTTTTGAATGAATGATCCTACTCTCTCTTTATAAATAAAACCACTGTCTCTTGCTTCATTCCTTCATTCGTTCGATCAAGATCCTAGGTTTCAACGTTCTGGGTTTCTGTATACTTTCTTAACGTGGCTTTTTTTTCCCCCTATTTTGGAAAGAATGAAATGCTGACTTCACTTTTGGACATGGATTCTTTATTTCACAAGATGATTTCACAAAACACAAGTGTCTCAATATATCACAACCGTTAATACATGCCTCATGTACATGTCTCATTGTTAAGAATTGATTGAGACGCCAATGAAAACACTGTTCGAGGTAAAGGATCTCCATCCTTTTTATGCCTATTAAAAATAGGCTTCGTTTATTTCACGGAAAAAAAAAATTTAGTTCATTTTTTGGCGTTTGGATTGTTTAGGAAAATGAGTTAAGCCATGTTTGGTAACCTTCTGGGAAATAACTATCTTTGCTCTTTTGTTCTCTGGAATGAAAAAATAACAGAAATCTGTTTGGTAAAAATTTTTTTCTCGAGAAAAAAAATCTATTTTTTTGTTCTCGGAATAGATGTGGAACAAAATCAAGAAGTAGAAAAAAAATTGCTTCTTATTCCCGGGAACAATTCTTAGAATCAATTCCTGTTTTTTTTCTTTTCTCCACCTTTCTTCTCTTTTCTCTTCTTCTCTTCCCCTTTCTTCTTCTTCCTTTTGGCCAGTCGCCAACCCCAACTATGGCTGACGACCGACCAGACGAGGGCCGGCAACCCCACTGGAGTGTCACCAGCACCCAGCGATGCCGAGCCACAGCAAAGCTCATCGGCTCAAGCCTCATCGTGGTTGGGTGAGGCCAACCTCGCATTGCTTGGGTGAGGTCGAACCTTCAATGAGCTCACCGAACCTTGCCCCATGGCCGGCGACTGGCTATAAAGAAGGAGGAAGAAAAAGATAAAAAGAAAATTAAGAAAAAATATAATAAAATTATTAAAAATTATTAAAAATTAAAAGAAACAAAAAGTTTAAGAATCCTACCAAACACATTTCTATTTTGGGAATAAAAACTTTGGATAGTTATTAAGCGCATTCTTTTACTCAGAAATTGTTATCGGGAATAGAATCAGAAAAAAGCCATTTTTGATACAAAATTATTCCTAAAAACATAATCGTTACCAAATGCACTATTAACGAACTATTTTTTCCAAGTCAATGGGAGACTTATACTTAAATTCAGGAAAAACTAACAAAATAAATTTCAAGAAAATAAATTTCTCTCTAAAAGTTAAAAATCATTTTCGAAATATGACTAGAAATCAAGCCAGAGACTCCAACGTTGTTTCATGGGTCCTTAGCAATGGGCCAAGGTTGAGTCCATCAAGATCGGGCGTAGGTCCATTGAGGCTAGGCTTGGGTCCATTGAGGTTGAGCTTGGGATCCCTATCCTTAGTCCTTGATGTTCAAGCCTGTGTCCATAAAGGCTAGGCATCCACAAAGGTTGGGCTTGAATTCATAGAGGCCAAGCCCATATCCTCAAAGGCTAGACCTGGGATCTCAGTGCTCATTCCCAACTCCCCAGTGCCTTGGCCTAATACCCATGTGCTCATGCTTAGATCCTTGTTGCCCAACTTGAGTCCATTGACGCTGAGCCCAAGTCCACAAAATTTAGGTCGGGCAGCAAGCACGAGTGTTTTGGGCTAGCCTTAATGGACACGGGCTAAAGCACCAAGGGCACGGGCATGAGCATTGAGGTCCTAGGCCCAGCCTCTATGGCTTGTGCCTAGCCTCCATGAACTAGGGCTTGGGTGTCAAGGACCCAAGCATGGGCGCTAAAGTCCTAGGCTTGACCATTGTGGATGCTAGCCAGCCTTGAAGGACCTAGCTCGAGGTGCTAAGCTACCGGGTATGGGCATTAGGAATCTTGAGCCCGACTTCTTTGGGCCCGTGCTCAATTCGATGACTGCCCATGCCCAAATTATTAACGTCTACATAGTGCATGTCTAATTAAATAATTAAAAGCAAGTTTTCCTGTTCAAATTATTTCTTAGAAAATATTTAAAAAATCTCAAATTTCCCCAAAACAATTGGAGACCAATTTGTACCTTGCAGATTTGCCCTCTATTCATTTTCTGTATATGTTAATATATTTGAGTTTATATTCTTGATTTCTGAGCGACTCAAATTCTTGAAGCAAAGTAATTGAGAACATATTAAGTGGTTTTAAATGGTTTTAAATCTATCGAAAGTAAGATTTATTGTCGATAGTTATCGACCCCTTTTTCTTAAATGTGGTTCTTTGTCTCACAAGGCATAAATGTCTCAACATATCTCAATTGTTAATACATGCCGCGTTTACATGAATCAAAAAGTGAAGAATTGGTTACTCTCTGTTAATACTGGCTTGGACATTCACCTTGTGTTCTATTATTACATACAAAGCAGGATATGGGATGATAATGGTAATTTTACATAAGATCGTGGTGGAATTTAAGATTGAGAAATGATGAAATTGGAGAAACTAGGCAATTATTATTATTATTATTATTATTATTATTATTATTATTATTATTATTATTATTATTATTATTATAGCTTAGAGAGGACCAGGAAAAACGATGGGTACATTGGAAAGAATAACAATATCCCCTTCAATACTCTTTCGTTTTTGGATACACACATTGTGCGTTTGATATAATTTGTAGATCGTTCCTCATGGTACTAGCTCAACAATCTCTATACAAAAAAATTTAAACTAAACTAGTTAAATGGACATCGAAGCACACACGTAGAGCAGGCTAGACAAGTGCAGGCTTGATTCATCACTTGGTCACCCGTTCACGCCATAAGACAACTAACCAGACCGAAGTTATGATTTTATCACTATTTTAAGACCGGTTTACCAAATTTACTCGGTAATTTCATTCATACATTACTTGCTAATGTAATAGGGTACTCATGCCTAGTCGATGGCCAAACAACAACGGCCATCTGTGCATGTTATGTATTTTATTTCATCACATGGTATTTGCACATGAACCAATCCGATTGAGATTTAGGTTCTTAAATCCACGCAAAAAAAAGTTGCTTTCTTTTCCTACTATAAAAAGAGAACGCGCCTGCATGTGGCAAGAAATGTCTTTGCCACTAGAGAAATCAAATGTCTTTGATCATGAATGTGACACCCTAAATAGGTAACAAATCGATCCCAGCCTCCAAAGGTCATGGGCATCATGAAAGGATGAATGTCGGATTTCATGTGCAGGTATATGGGACAGAATAAAACTAATCAAACATCAAGACATTTGCCCTGAAGGTTGAAGTCCGCGGATGAATGACCGTAGGTGGAGGTGACAAATTCAACATAAAACGACACGATGCCAGGACCCAAAATGTGTGAGAGGAAAAACACACACACAAGGACTTGCCTGTCCTGAAATTTACATGGAGGTACTTATTCTGCAGAACAAACTCCTTATCCGAACCTTAAGAAAGCTTTATGATACCTCGACACCGTCACAAATTATCTCCGCAGCATGAGTATAGATAATGGAATCAACTGACAAGGAAAAGTTAAAACTGAATCGGTTGGAGTTTAAAAATAACGCAATCATTCTAGAATGAGATTTTAAGAGACGAACATAAACATCTCTAAAACCGTTTGACCTTTCCTCTTCTATATACACAGATTAACTTAAAGTGGTTTCCAAAAGACAAAACAGAAAAGCTTTCCACCGCAAGGCATCTATTTGGGTCAGTACAAATGAAAAAACTACAAGCAACTTCAACACCATCTCCAATAGTTGGAAACTGCAGGTCCTGTCCATAGAGCATGTGACTCTGTAGGATCTCTCGGCGCTGCTCTGTTTTTCTTGGCAGGAAGCCAGGAAGAGTTATCAGTTGTGACAGAATACAAATGCAGAAACATACCTATACCGACACTACCTTCAGCAAAGCACATCAACTTAATACTGAAAAACAAAAGAGAGGGGGAAAAGGAATTGCAATTAAATGGCAGCTCTGTTGCATTCTGGACTTGCTAAAAAGGCACGATCACTAACCTATATTCGGGGAATCAAATATGCACCTTATCAAACTTAGCAGCTATATCAACCGTTGGCTCCTCTTTGTAAACTTATTTTTGGACTTGGTCCTTTGTCTGGCGGTTGCGATATCTGGGCCATGTTTTACAGCAATAATAACCAAAAATCCATTAAATGATCTAGTGCGCGAGCGAGAACAGTGATTGTATTTTGGAACGGGATTAATTTAGTAGTATACCCCATGATATGATGGTAACTTTCCATGTTGAGCCGAAAAGATTCCAATATAATAGTCATTCTACCGAAAAAATCGAGAAAGGAAAGTGAAAACTTTTGCGTTCGCCCGACTCGCCCCTGACATGACATCTACGCCAATCACTCCCCAAAAAGTCATATATCGAGGGAAAAGTTATGTCATTGTTTATACGTGCCCTGATGAGTGATGCTTAGTTTAGATGCTATGATGTGTTAGGTATTGGCTTGTTTCGCTCAAAAGTGTCCGATTGACAAATTTGAGAGTCCTTCCACCGATTACCAAGTGCGGGGAGACTTTGGCGATGGATTGAGGCAGAAGTTTTTGATCTAGGTTGTGATTAGGCCTATGGACGATGGTTAGAACTGTTGGGGTTTCATGAATCATGTATAAGAAAAATTAACGAAATAAACGCAGCGGAAACAAAAATATATTTTACACATGATTCTCCTTAGGCGTTGTTCGTGCGTTTTAATCAAAAATCTAAACAGAAAAGAGAGTTAAACGAAATACCTCTTGAAGCGCGCTTTGAAACAAGTCGGTTCGGATGTTCTGCAATACGAGTCCCACAAGCGTCGGACCTCTAGTTCAGACACACTAACAACGAACGTCGAACGGAAGAGAGAACCTTCGGATATTCTCCACTTCGATCGTGCTAGCAATCACGTGGAAACAAACCGTCGTATCCTTGATGTATAACAGTCACGACCCGAACGCGATAACGTTCTTCTTTTTTGCGTCTCAAAGACACAAGAACACGCACACAATTTTCTCTCTGTTTTCAGCAAAACATTTTCTCTCTAAAACACAAAATGCACACCCACCTTTTCTCTGTTTTTCCAACCCCTTCAAGTGTTGCAAAAACAACTCTTTTAAACTAAAAAATATAAACCGATCAGCAACGGTTACTGATCGATGGACGATCAGCAACCGTTGCTGATCGTCCCCGCTCATGCACGATTGTTGCTGATCGTCCCCACTCATGCACGAACAATCGTGCATGAGCGGTTGCTCACACACGAAGTTCGTGCATGAGCGGTTGCTCATGCACGACTTCGTGCATGATGGTCGCAAGAATCGCGACCGTTCATGCACGAATTCGTGGATGATGGTCAGCGGTTGCTGACCATCCAAGATTTCATGCATGTGCTTCGTGCACATGCATGAAGCTTTATATATATATAATTTATTAAAGAGTATTAATTAATTAATTAAATGAACACATAATTAATTAATTAATTCATTTAGTGCATATATCTAACAATCTCCCACTTGCACTAAAGCCAACTTGTTTAGTATGTTAACATATATCCACTTTGGGCATGCGTGTGCATCATATGCAAGTAGGCTCGTGACTATAATACAAATTAAATTAAATCTCATTTAATTTAATTTCAAATCGACTCAATTCGATTGCAGTAATTGCAAACATATTTGCAATAATATTTCTCTCTTGTTCCACATCATCCTAGTTATTTATGGTGTGTAACATCCCTAGGTTCATCACTAAGCTGGTAGTAAGACTTGTACTAACACATTAGTACTTCCAAAAGAATTAATTGTCTCGATTAATCTTTTAGGTCCTACAAGCCATGATTGACATCTAGCAATATGTCATGGCTACCCAGATAGTGTGAATGCTTTAAGAACATAATGAACCTGTCAGCTTTGGTTACAGTGTAATTCAATCCCTCTGTCTTACTATGTCCCGATCAAACAAAGACCATGGAATATTTGTCAAGTCATTAATTCGATCATATGCACAAATCTAATTGACATGCATTTTATTCGAGACATAAACAATTTATAATCGGTTACAACCCCGGCCGAGGATTTCAATGCAGTGCCACAATTAGATCGCATAGGACATCATTATCATACCTTGCATATAACAAGGAGACAGATTCCATATTGCGCACACGTGTAACTTCGTATATGAACAAACTATGACCATCAGGTATAAAGACGGATCGACGACCCGGCATTATGTGCACCCGTGAACCATAGTTGTTCGATACACAAGTTAACACTGTGCCTCAGGTCTAAGGATTATTTACACAAGACCAAAGCATGAACAATTAGACATTGACCACGCTAAAAGCTTCCATGTCGCTAATCGTCCCATATGCGTCACGTTCAGTGAATTTGTCTAATACAAAACACCTGTGTTCTAACTCAGGCATCATAATACCCAATGACATGTGACTCATCATTCCCTTAAGTATCCAATACTTAATGGTGAAGTTAGAACACACCGGTCTCAACAGGATTATTAATATCCACTTAATAATCCATCAACCGGGAACAATTTAAAGATTCAGTCTAACTATGAACCCGTCACATATATTCTTGACGTCTCAAGAATAGGTCTAGTTGCAACTGATCTTATGGAATCATTCATCAATATAAAATAATTGGACAAATGAATGAATACGTCGTTGCCATTAATTAAATAATAATAATGAAAGTACAACTGAAATCCCTAATATGTAACTATTACATAGTAGCTTTAGGGCATACATCCAACAATTTCCCAGTTGCACTAAAGCCAACTTGTCTGGTACCTCAAACTCAATTTGTCAATATGTCTTTCAAAAGAAGACTGAGGTAAGGCCTTAGTGAAGGGATCTGCCACGTTTTCTGCTGAGGCAATTTTCTGCAAGGCGATATCACCTCTCCCAACAATTTCTCAGATGAGATGGAAGCGTCTCTCAATATGCTTGGACTTCTGGTGAGACCTTGGTTCCTTAGCTTGAGCTATCGCCCCATTGTTGTCACAAAACAATGTGATCGGTTGCTCAATTGAAGGAACGACTCCAAGTTCTGAAATGAACTTCTTCATCTAAGCGGCTTCCTTTGCTGCTTCGGAAGCAGCTACATACTCTGCCTCAGTGGTGGAATCGGCCGCTATGCTTTGTTTGGAACTTTTCCAACTAACTGCACCACCATTGAATGTGAAGACAAACCCAGACGTAGACTTATAATCATTAGGATCCGATTGAAAATCAAAATCAGTATAAGCTACAACTTCAAATTCTCCTTCTCCATATATCAAGAATAAATCTTTAGTCCTTCGCAAGTACTTAAGAATATTCTTGACTGCTATCCAAAGGTGCTCTTCTCCTGGATCGGGGCGATATCTCGCTAGTAATACTTACAGCATGCGCAATATCAGGTCTAGTACATAGCATAGCTTACATTATGCTTCCAATAGCGGATGCATATGGTATCTTTGCCATCCGCTCTCTTTCTTCAGGAGTGTTGGGACACATCTCCTTAGAAAGACGGATCCCTTGCCTAAAAGGCAATAATCCTCTCTTGGAACATTGCATGTTAAACCATGTTAACACTTTGTCTATGTACGTAGATTGTGAGAGGCCAATCAATCGTCTTGATCTATCTCTATAGATCTTGATACCTAAAATGTAGGTTGCCTCTCCTAAATCTTTCATGGAGAATTTCTGTGACAAAAATAGTTTTATCGATGATATCATTGGTACATCATTTCCAATCAAAAGTATATCATCGACATACAAAACCAGAAATGCAATTGCACTCCCACTGATCTTCTTATATACACAAGGTTCATTCGGATTTTTGATGAAGCCAAACGATTTGACTACCTCATCAAAACGGATGTTCCAACTTATGGAGGCTTGTTTGAGTCCATAAATGGATCTCTTAAGCTTACACACCTTCCGTTTTTCACTATTGGGTTCAAAACCCTGTGGCTATTCCATATAGATGTCCTCATCGAGAAAACCATTTAGAAAAGCCGTTTTGACATCCATTTGGAATATCTCATAATCAAGGTGTGCAGCTATAGCCAACATAATCCGAATGGATTTTAGCATGGCCACAGGTGAGAAAGTTTCGTCATAATCAATTCCTTCTTTTTGACGATATCCTTTCGCCACCAGCCGTGCTTTGTAAGTTCCAATTTGACCTTCAGCATTCATCTTCCTCTTGAAGATCCATTTACAGCCAATTAGTACAATACCATCGGGCGGTGTCGGTCAAGGTCCATACCTCATTGGAATACATTGAATCCATTTCGGATTTCATGGCTTCTAGCCATTTACCGAATCGATGTCCAACATCGCCTCCTCATAGGTTTTAGGATCACCGGGTTGATCACTATCATTCACAATGAATAATGGTTCAATATGATCAACCGAGTGTCTATAACGAGCGGTGTGGGCGAGACATTCTCGCACTTCTCCTAAGAGGTTGTGTATCGAAGCTCCCACCGAATCGAGATTGGTATCGAACTCGGTTGTTTGATACTTCATTATTTTCTTCTTGTAAGACTATTAGACGAACTGATTCTCCAAAAAAGAAGCGTGATTGCATACCAAAATTCTTTGGTCTGAATGAAAATAGAAATAATATCCAAAAGTTTCCTTTAGATATCCAATGAAGCGACCTTGTTCAGATCTTGCCTCCAATTTTTCCACTTTCAGCTTTTTCACAAAAGCTGGACAACCCCAAATCTTAATATGATTAAGACTAGGTTTCCTACTATGTCATATCCCATAGGGCGTAGTTGGAACAGATTCGGACGGCACTCTATTCAGTATATATACAGCTGTCTCAAGGGCATATCCCCAAAGAGATATTGGCAAATCGGTGTAACTCATCATAGATCGTACCATATCTAATAAAGTACGATTTCTTCGTTCGATACACCATTATGTTCGAGTTCCGGGAGGTGTCCATTGTGATAAAATGCCATTCTCTTTAAGAAAGTCCAGGAATTCAGTACTAAGGTATTCACCTCCTCGATCTGATCGAAGAGCCTTAATACATTTTCCTGTTTGTTTCTCAACTTCAGCCTTGAATTCCTTGAACTTTTCAAAGGATTCAGATTTATACTTCATGAGGTATAAATAACCATACCGTGACCGATCATCGGTGAAGGTAATGAAGTAATTATAACCACCTCTAGCAGATTCATTAATTGGTCCACATACATCTGTATGTATTAATTCTAATATGTCAGCAGCTCGCGCACTTTGTCCCACAAAAGGTGCTTTGGTCATTTTTCCTAGAAGACATGCCTCACAAGTCGAGTATGACTCAAAATTTGAAGGATCAATGTATCCATCATTACTCAACTTGTTAATTCTGTCTTCTCCAATATGACCTAATCGGAGATGCCAAACATACTTTTTATTTGGACCGTCTCTAGGGCGTTTATTAGTTATGACATTTATATCAATTCTATTTTGCTTATCGACATTGGTAATCGCATTACCGAACATTGTAATGGTATAAAGATTAATGGTTGATAAGCTAAAACCAACACATCTTCTTTTATGATAAATAGAACACACATCATTAGCAGAAGAAAATTCATAATTCTCTTTACCCAAACGAGGTATAGAGTTGATGTTCCTAATAGCATTATTATAATGCAAACAGTTCTTTAAAATCAATACATGTCCAGAAGGCAAACATAAACAAAAAGTCCCTATAGCTAAGGCAGCAACTCTTGCTCCATTGGCAAATGTTAGGATAATCTCATTTCACCCTAGCATCTCGCTTATTTCTAGATTCTGCAAAGACATACAAATATGTGAAGTTGCAGCGAATCTAGAACCCATGAGCTGGATTCAGCACTAACCATAAGATTAGTTTCAATAAGCATAGACACCATACCTTCATAAGGTCGGTTCTTGGGCTTGACCTTCAAGCTCGCGAGGTACCTCTTACAGTTCCTCCTCCAAAGTGCCCTTTGACACCACAGTAATGACATTTCCCTTTATCAATCATGGGTTTTGGTTGCACAACAGGTTTGGCAGGCCTCTTCCATTTATTCTTCTTTAAAATGGTCTTACCCTTTGAAGAAGAAGCCTTAGCCATAGCCACTACATTTGGCCTCGTGTTATGCATTTCCTTCTCATAACCTACCAGCATGCTATGTAACTCCGCAAGAGTTTTATCCATCTTATGCATGTGGAAGTTTTGGACAAAACCAGAGAAGGAATCGGGTAAAGATTGGAGGATCAAATCCACAGCTAACTCATTGTCCATAACGAGATTTAGCCTAGCCAATTCTTCAATATGCCAGATCATTTTCAAAGCATGATCATTAACAGATGATCCTTCAGCCATCCTCATACGGTACAATGCCTTAGATATCTCATATCTAGAGGTTCGACCATTCTCATCAAAGTATTCCTTTAAGTGCAAAATGATCGACCCAAAGATCTTCCATAGATTCATACTTCTTCGTAATTCATTATTCATAGAAGCAAGCATATATGACCTAACTTTTAAGTCATCATCACGCCACTTATCATAAGTGACACGCTCCTCTTGGGTCCCACCCTCAGGAAAGGAGGTTGGCATCTTTTCATCAAGCACATACCCAATTTTTTCTGAATTGAGAACAATTCTCAAATTCCTCATCCAGTCAGTGAAATTGGGTCCAGTCAAACAATTCTTGTCAAGTATAGAAGCGAGTGGGTTTGTGGTCACCATTTTCGAGTAATAATATATCTGTTGCAGAAAATAAATTGTTAGCCGTTGTATCTTTCAAAGTAACTATTTCATTTTGGCCTTTAAATGAAATAGATCCTCCCACTAAATTTATATTCGAATCCCATACTCCTTAAGATGGGAAGCGGTAATCTTTGTTGGGTAAAGATTACTAGTGGGGATTGGAGTCCCACCAGTCCAAAGTCCACCTCACCTAACAGTTATTGGTGTCCTATGAACTTAGTGAGTGAAACAGCTTGTTCAACGCATCATATGCGAGTCCCAATCATAACTTCGGCCTCTAGACCATGAAAGCCTCACCTAACAGTTATTGGCATCATGATCATAGTTAAGTCTAGCCCATCGTCTCATGCAAGTATTGAAAACACAAATGATTCCCTCACCGACGTTATTAGAAATCATTTGGCTCCAACCCCACAAAGCATCATATGCATAATGGAGTGGTCCAATATTATAAATGGTAATTAACCCCTATGTATCCATAACCGGTTAGTTAACCACTATAATATTGGATCAAACCACGACGATGGAAGGCCACGAGTCCGAAACCCGTTTCGACTTAATATTATTAATAAGGAGATTTTGGGTCATTATTAACGGTCTCACTTTGCACATTAATCGGTTTAACATGCACAATATCATAAACGCAATAAATAAATAGATATCACATAAACATCTATCCTATGTGGTGATCATGGAATTATGGTTCAATGGGTCTCGAGCCAAAGGGACCCATTTAGCCATTTTAATGTTTTAATAATATGGACCTGCTCTTCACTTTTCTTCAATCTTTGAACTCTTCAAAGACCGGGCCCAAAGAGCTCACCGGTTTAATGGCTCCTCCAATGGCTCCTCCTCTCTTGTAGTATTTACATCAACAATTGAAATACTAACCTATACTAAAATTACATATCAAGAAAAATTAAAGTAAAATAAAAAGAAGGACGCAGCCTCCATTTAATAATTACATCCCCAAAAAGAATACCTGTAATCATCATACATTCATCCATACAACAATCACAACATTTAGGGATTTTTCCATGATCACCACCCTTCCTTATGAGCCATAAATTCAAAATTTAAAGCTCTAGAAGGCATGCATAAAATTCTGCATATCATTTGTAGAATATAAACACGAAGTACAACAAGTTATGGATTTTTGATTCAAAATTGATTTAGTTCTAATTTTTGCTTAGTCGATTAAATTTATCACATAAATTAATCAACTTCTATAGGCCACATAAAAGGTAAGAGAACCAATTCTCTTAACAAAAATAAATTGGCCATTAGAATGCAAAAATATATTTGAACTATAAATCAATTAAACGCACGATAACGCCTAAGGTTGGCTCTGATACCACTGTTGGGGTTTCATGAATCATGTATAAGAAAAATTAACGAAATAAACGCAGCGGAAACAAAAATATATTTTACACATGATTCTCCTTAGGCGTTGTTCGTGCGTTTTAATCAAAAATCTAAACAGAAAAGAGAGTTAAACGAAATACCTCTTGAAGCGCGCTTTGAAACAAGTCGGTTCGGATGTTCTGCAATACGAGTCCCACAAGCGTCGGACCTCTAGTTCGACACACTAACAACGAACGTCGAACGGAAGAGAGAACCTTCGGATATTCTCCACTTCGATCGTGCTAGCAATCACGTGGAAACAAACCGTCGTATCCTTGATGTATAATAGTCACGACCCGAACGCGATAACGTTCTTCTTTTTTGCGTCTCAAAGACACAAGAACACGCACACAATTTTCTCTCTGTTTTCAGCAAAACATTTTCTCTCTAAAACACAAAATGCACACCCACCTTTTCTCTGTTTTTCCAACCCCTTTAAGTGTTGCAAAAACAACTCTTTTAAACTAAAAAATATAAACCGATCAGCAACGGTTACTGATCGATGGACGATCAGCAACGGTTACTGATCGATGGACGATCAGCAACCGTTGCTGATCGTCCCCACTCATGCACGAACAATCGTGCATGAGCGGTTGCTCACACACGAGTTCGTGCATGAGCGGTTGCTCACACACGAGTTCGTGCATGATGGTCAGCAACTGCTGACCGTTCATGCACGAATTCGTGGATGATGGTCAGCGGTTGCTGACCATCCAAGATTTCATGCATGTGCTTCGTATATATATATATATAATTTATTAAAGAGTATTAATTAATTAATTAAATGAACACATAATTAATTAATTAATTCATTTAGTGCATATATCTAACAAGAACTTGACGTGGATAAATTTTAAGTAATTAAAGGTGCGTTTGATAATCATTATATTCTCGGGAATAATTTTCACTAAATATTTATATATATATATATATATATATATATATATATATATATATATATATATATATATAATTCTGTTTTCTAGATGAGTTTTTTAGCATTTAAAGGCGTTTAAAAACTGCACAAAATTTCTATTCCTAAACTAGAAATGTGTTGAATACAACCGTCAAATTTTTTTGTGACTTAAAACTTCTTTTAATTTTTAAATAATTTTATTATTTTTTTCTTTTCTTCTTTTCTTTTTCTTCTTCTTCTTCCTCTAGCCGATTGCCAGCCACGACGAGGTTGGCCACCGGCCAAACGAGAATGGGCGACCTCGTCAGCCCTAGTGAGGTCGAGCCTCATCGGCGCGAGCCTTGCCAATGGCTAGTCAAGTTTGACTCCCTTGGCTGGGTGAGGCTCTAACGAGGTTGTCAACTAGAGGAAGAAGAAGAAGAAAATGAAAAGAAAATTTGTTTATATTCCCGAAAACAAAAACATTATCAAACGGATTTATATTCTTTTTTTTTTTGTTCTGTGGAACAAAATAACGTATATAGTCACTATTGAGCCAGTTACTAAATAGGGCTTAAAAGAACTTTATGTTGTTGATATAGTAATTCAAAGTCATGATATGTTGACTAAGCAATCATTCAACAATTAAATATGTGCATTCCCTTATCTTTAGTTAGCACATTTCCTTATCTTTAACGAACCGAATTTATAAACTAATCCCTGATTATTAGGTAGCTGATCAACTATTGACTACATATGCTTACTAAGCACCGGAGGTATACAAGTAGTGCTAACGTGAAATGAAAAAGATGATTATTCAAAAGAAATTACAAAATGGTCAATGTATTATTGTTGATGTTTAATTTTGGGGGTCCTCCTCTATTTTATTACAAATATAGTCCTTTAACCCGACTTCCGATTTTCAATTTCAAATGTTTTCTTATATGTGCAAACGAAAATTGCTAAGTTTGTCCCAAGTCAATATGCTAGTTCACACGATCTACACAAATAAACTTGCATGTGTGGTTCAAGTCAGGCTTTCCTAAGTATCTAATAGTATCGCTTCTAACCATTTTATGAAGGATAATTTAGCCTATACTTGTAATGCTTCCCCTAGTTCAAATGGACCAAAATGCTCGAGGGCTAGTGCTGAGTGGTGATCGATCACTTAGAATTGCTGCAGGTAGACACAACGGATTATTGGTCAAGGTTTCCCCAGGAGCAAGCCATGTGTCAGTTTTTCATTGCCTCTCTGTCGTCTTATGACTAGATTAAAGAATGACCAAGACTATCAAAATCAAAGGGCCAGCAGTCGGAAATGCAGCAAGGTCGGTGGGAGCCAGGCTCGAATCTCCGGGCGCTTTTATAATTCTTTTAATTATCTTTTAACGTTTCTAATATTATATTTTCTTTATATGTTTTCCAATTACATGAATAGTGATGATATATATACCTATATATAAAAAGAATATTGCACTTTGCACATGTAATTAGTATTTGACAATATATCTATTGTGAGAAAAAATTTGTTCCGCTATGATATTATTAATTCGTGTATCCTATATTAATGCTTTACTGAGCCTTTGATGCATAGTAAAATAGCGGTAATAAATCATCAAATTCCACGTTTGCCCTTATTGCTTTTCCACCTTATTTCTCTTCTTTTTTTTTCTTACTCCTTTGTTCTTTTCGTTTATCAATAATAAGAAAAACATGTACCTTTTCGTTTATGTTTGTTGATTAATCCTTTGAAGAAGAGGAAAATTCAACAAGATAAAGAAAGATCTGAAGGTTTGTTCTTTCACTTTTAGAGTTCCTATTATTTTTTTAATGAAATTCTAGGGATCCTAAAAACTCAAAATGTATATTCTTTCATAAGAAAAAGGAAAAGAATTATGAAGTTACTCAAAAATAATAGAATAACAGCAGAATTGATTGAAACAATTGGATATTTAATTACTTGAATAGACCTACATAGTTTATAAAAGATATATACAACACAAGAATATTTTTCTATCACTTCAGACAAATAAATATCAAATTAAGTGGCAATTAAAGAATTATAATAACGCAAATGTTATCTATCATAGATAATTTCTGTAAATGTCAAACCATGCGTAAAAAAAAAGCTTTTTATTATTTTTTGATGTGCCGAACTATATAACAAATTATTTTCTCGCCAGAACACACGGGTGCCCATTGTTTTTGCACTATTATTACATGTTAATCCCACATGACAATCTTTAGCCATTACTTCGCACCTTTTGTTTGCGTCTACACGAAAAAATCGACATTGATCCTAAAATCAAGATTGAAGATTAGTTTACCGATCAAATACGCGACAAATATAAAGTATCAGGATCAAAATTGAATGGGTATACTCGTACATGAACCCATTTTGTGATTTCCCTTCGAGTTATAAATTATGATTTACACATCAATGCTATCTAATGATAAATCTAAAAAACCTAAACTTTCTTCGGTAAACATCAATGATATAATCGTATCTTTGGGGGCAAAAAATGATTATTAATGTGTTACATCATTAACATCATTAATTCCCTTCCAAAGAGCAACTTGAGTATTGGACCATTGAAGACTATAATTGGTAATAGCTGTCGTGGATTGACTTGGAGTTCTAGAAGATGTACCACTGGAATTTAGGACCGTGGATTGACTCAGAGTTCTAGAAGATGTAGCATTGGAATTCAAATATTTCCGCTTCCCTCTCTACACCTTCGCCTAATCTTCTTCTTCCAATCACGCCAATTTTTCAATGACCGCCTCATAAAAATCCATAGCGTCAGTGTAAAGAGATAAGCAAAGAACTCAAAAATGGAGTTCACCCTGAGCGGCGACCCCTTGAAGACCCTGGCTCGCTCCATCACTTGCCTCTCCCACGTCAGCAGCGACCTCGCCATTCAAGCATCTCCTTCCAGGTCATTCAATCATTTCTCTCCACATTTTTTCTTCTCCTCCGTCGTCCCTCTCGCCCACAGCTTCGGCTGCCGCCGAGGCACACGGCCAATGGAGGAAGAAGGTGGAAGGAATACGAAAAAAAAAAAGAAGAAGAAAGAAGAAAAAAGGAAAGGAAAGGAAAGGGAAAAAAAAAGTAATTAAAAATAATAAATTGAGTAAAGACAAAATGCGTCTCATGATCCCCATGTATCCTTCATCTCTTCGACCCATAAAGTTGAACAAAGTGGTTGGTTTAATAGCTAAGCCAAAACGATCATAACTTGGAGCGACTTCCTTCCCCTAAATCTCAATTGTTCAAGCCTATCTCCTAGAAAAACTCAGTTCTCTCACCATTTTTACATATAAAAAATATGTATAATCTTATTCGTCGACATCTAATGCGATTCTTTCTCAAATTCTCTGAATCTGACAACCTTATTCCATTCATTGCACCTTCTTCCCTCTTTTCTGCTTGGACCTAATCAAAACCTGAGATGAGGAATTTGGTTTTTCAAACAGAAAATAGAATTGAACTATATAAAAGGAGAGACGGATTCATTTAACAAATAAATAGAACTTTAAAAGAAGTATTGATTTCAATTATGCTATTGATTAAATTTTGTTTGTCCAATCTCACTCTAGTACAAAATAATTAACTTGACAAGTTATTTGCGTTGTGAAAATAATGCAATCTCATCCCAACAAAATCCATAATAAGATTTGAGAAAGAACAAATTAAGAAAGAATCCAAGAAATGCTCTAATTCCCAATTTCCAATCCAAAAGCCAGTATTGTGCCCAAACGCAGAGTCTTCAATTAAAGTATCCATATCCAATCATATTATGGAAAAAAAAAATCTTTGATTTTTTAATATAAAATTATTTTCCCGAATTTAAACATTAATTTTTCACTGACTCATTTTTCTAAGCAACCAATTCTTAACATTGATGCATGTAAATGAGGCATGCATCAATGACTGAGATATGTTGAAACACTTATGATCCATGGCGGCATTATGTGGAATAAAGAATTCATGTCCAAAAGCAAGTCAGCATTTCTCTCTCTTCTTGAAATGGGAAAGAGAATCCATGTTTGAAAGGGATGAAGAAACCCCGGAAGCCTGAATCCTCCGACCTTCAATTGTGCAAATGGATGAAGCAAGACGGAGAGGAGGGGATTTTATTTATTGAGGATGAGGCATGCTTAATGCACAGCATCTCTCAATCAAGGGTACAAGGCCAACAAATTAGTTGAGAGACACTGTGCAAAGCATATGTTGACCTTGCAATGGGTGTTTCACCTACCCATTCACTTCGCCGACACCCGGCACAAGTAACTATTATATCGGCCTATCAGTTTCTCAAATACCCCTTACGAGGTGCGGTGGAGTCTACCCTCCTCGCTTGAAGGTCCCTCTAAATCTCGAGGGTAATTTTTTCTTCTCCACCAATGAGGGAGTACCCATGATATTTTACATTTCAGAGTTTAGACAAAAGACTTTTAGAATATACTTGGGTCCACGTTGAGTGTTGACATGCTGGACAGGACAATGGAAGAATGGTACTGAAGGTTGTACCACGTGTCCGAGGTTCAGTGGCCTTCCAGCCCAGCAGTGGGAACGGGGAACTTGGAGGGTGGGAAATGTAAACGCTCACATCACGCGCGCCTGAGTGGCTATGTGTCCTGTGCCCTTTTTCTCTTCTCTTCCTATGTGACCTTCGTAGATATTGTGTGCTACAGGCTCCGCTGCCCGTGTAACATTGTAGATTCTATCGCGAGGAATAAAGCAAATTATATAGTACCACGTAATGTTTTCTTCACGAGCATCGACCAAATATCAAAATGATTTATATTTATTATTTTGTCGATTGGGCCGCGTTTGTATTTTTGGGGAGTTTCATGAGTTATAATTTACGGCTGACTTCAGTCAAGCACGAGTTATAATTAAAACAGCCTGGCCGAAAGTTTACTTTTAATAAAAGAAATAGATTTACTTGATCAAAATTTTGGAAAGGCTGGTGCCCCCTATCGAAACATGAAAGGTGGCCCAATGAGAAATCATGTTTCCTTCTATTTATCTAGGAAACTATTTCCTAATTTTTTATGAATTTGTTTATAAAACTAACAAATTCACTGGGGGAAACGTCAGTAATATAATTGTATCTTTGGGGGCCAGAAGTGATAATTAACTGTTGTATAATTGATTCCCCGAGCCAAAGACCAAAAGCGTCGTCTTCTTCCAATCCCGCCAATTTTTCAGCGACCCCCTCATAAAAATCTGTAGCGTCGCTCGCTGCAGAGAGGGAAGCGAAGAGCTGGAAAAATGGAGTTCACCCTGAGCGGCAACGCACTGAAGACCTTGGCTCGCTCCATCACTTGCCTCTCCCGCGTCGGCACCGACCTCGCCATCCAAGCTTCCCCTTCCCAGGTCATTCCATCGATTTCTTCTTCTTCTTCTCCGTAGTCTCTCTCGCCCACAGCTCCGGCATGTGGCCACTGAAATCAACGTCGATCATCGTTCCTCAGCTTCATCTATCTGAGTGAAATAGCCACGGCAGTTGCTTCTTCGTGTGCCCTTGCCGAGCGATACTTAGTTTAGATGGCTACGATGCTGTGTTAGGTATCGGCTCGTTTCGCCCGATACAGCGTCCGATTGAGAAATTCTGAGAGTCCTTGCACCGATTGCTGAGTGCGTGGAGCTTTCGGCGGTGGATTTGAGGCAGGAATTTGTTGACATAGGCTGGGATTTACCCTGTCGACGGTGATTAGAACTTGATGTGCCTAAATCTGGAAGTGACTAAAAGAATCTGATGCTGTTGATAGGGTGATTCGAAGTCGTTATATCGTAAGAAGAACTATCGGTAATCCTCAAGGAAAATGTCGAATGGTGAAACCATAGGAGAAAAGCCCTGTAGATAACCTTGTCTATGTGCTGCTGTTCTGTCTTGATAATGCTTTCCTGGTATGTCTAGTTACTTTGATGGTGTTGTATGGAGTTTTGCAACATTCAATAAGTTAAGTGAAAGCACGGTTCTCTTCCCGATCATAACTTTTATATGTCCATACTTTTCCATGGCTTCCTTTTGCCCAAATAACATTAGAAGTTCCAAGTTCTAAGCTCATGCTTGGCACTTGGCACTATTTGATGTATTAGAGTTGAAATAGCATTGATCTGTGTACAAATATCACCTTCTTACTTGAATATGTCAGATTAGGATTCTCATATTTGTATTTGACCTCCAGATTTCCTTTCACGCCCTCAATTCATCAAGATCTGCCTATCAATTGATAACCTTCAAGCCGGATCTCTTTGATGTGTTTACAGTATCTGGCGCACAAGTTCAATGTAGCATTCTTTTAAAGGTACATTGTCATTGCTCATCTTTCTAGTATATTTGCCAGTTTATAGTTGTAAGAAACTTACAAACACTTACCGAGTACTCTCTGCAGGCTGTCTGTTCTGTCCTTAGAACACCTATTACAAACATTGATTATTTGAGTGTGCAATTACCAGACATCAATGCATCAAAAGTTCAATGGGCTCTGCAGTGCTTCAGCGGTAAAGACCTTTCTGTTGTGTGCGCGGTGCTCTGAATTTATTATGTTTGAAATGGTGTATTTGACGGTTAAGATCGCAAGCTCGTGGCATAGATGGAAAAGTTAGCGCATTCCCTTTTCCCCCTAAAAATAATTTCACTTCAATTCTATGGAAAAACAGCAGAAATGAAGTCTTGAAACTGACATGTTCATTGAAAGAAAATGACTGCAAGATGCTGCTGGGAGAAGCATTTATTCGTCATGTCATATGTGTCCACAGAGACGAGCTTTTATAATTTCTCATCATGTAAAAGCAGCATGAACCCTGTTAAAGGGATTTTTTTTGCAGTGCCCAATATGACCTATAAAGCCAACAAATTCAGACTAAAGAGATGGGGAAGTTTATGTTAAAAATTAGATCCCTAGGTCTACCACTTTTACTTCTTTTTTGCTGGCCACTTAACATTTTAAGCCTTTGTGACTCAGTCATGCAACCTATGTACTGTTCAGTATGTTATCTAAATGTAATATAAATCGGAGGGCGGCACCTGTCAAACCTGCATAAATGTGTTAAGGAGCTGCACCATGCAGAGATACATGTTTATCTCACGGTGCCAACTGTGAGTTTTTGTTCATGCATAAGTGATGTTGTCGTATGCATGCAGGCATTAAGAAAACATACTGGATTACTTGCAATGTTGACCCCGACATACAACAATTATCTCTGGATAGGAGAAGATACCCAAGCAATTTTGTAGTGAGGCCTCGTGATCTGAATAGATTGCTTGCAAATTTTCAGTCATCCCTTCAGGAAATTACTATCATTGCAACGGAACGCAACTCTGATCCTTCTGATGCTGCTAGTGAATTTGGTGGGAAAGCTGTCGAGTTTCGAAGCTACATTGATCCTACTAAAGGTAGAGATTAACTTTTTCCTTTTCAATCGTCTATGGCGAAGAATATCATGGTTCAGATTCTGGTTGCAGAGAACGACTCTTTGCTGCACACTCAGCTGTGGATAGATCCTGTGGAAGAGTTTGTGCAGTACACTCATAATGGCAGCCCAGTAGACGTGACTTTTGCTGTCAAAGAGTTGAAGGTGTTCCATCTGATCTGTTTTTTATTATATTATCTATCAAGACATTTGGGTCACAAACGCAGCTAAAAGTTCTTGAACATATGACTTCACTTTCAAACTTAGCTCCATTTCCTTAAAATGAGTCCACCTAGAGTCCACCTAGTTGCTGAAATCCTATTGGGGTCACATTCAGGACCATCTTTTATGTCGAAGTTTTTCCTTGTTCTTTCCTGTGAATATGATAGTATTTAATGTCTGTCCATCTCGTGGAAATCCAGGCATTTCTTGCATTCTGTGAGGGATGTGAAGTGGACATTCATTTGTACTTTGAGAAGGCTGGCGAGTAAGTAAATTCTGAATGCTCTTTCGACTCTTACCTTCTATCCATTTTTTTCCATGCTTCACTTCAATTTTGTATATGCAAATAGTTCAGATGCAACGGGTAGTTTTCACGCAATCAGTCCATAACTGGTTTTAATAGATGCATAACTGCTAGTTATCTGCTCAGAGTTTTAATACATGCTAATGCATGGCTTCACTATCACAATTGTAAAGGCCGATGACAATTTTTACTTCTGAGCTGAATGTCGTAAAACAAGAAACTATCATTGAAAATTTTGTTGATAGAATATAATGCACCTTCAAATCAAGTTTGGATAATAATGGTCTAAGGAAGTTTTAGTTTGAATTATAAATGGTTTATTTATCGAGTTTAATGTAAGGTGCTAGTAAAGTATGCCAGCTAAGAATATCAGTGCAATAACTTGATGGTTAATGTAAACTTTTGACTTTTCTTTTTTGGTACTAAATTTGTGGTTTTAAGCACAACATCTCTGCTGTCTGTCACAGGGGGGCTTAGGTGCAACTAAATGCAAAGTAGATAAGAATAAAGAACTTGATACAACTGAATGTTTTTATGCAACAGGCCTATTTTGATGGCCCCCAAATTTGGCATTGATGAAGGGGCCTCTTCCAATTTTGATGCTACGCTTGTACTGGCCACCATGCTTACATCCCAATTACATGAAGGTACTACTGGACCTTCAGCAAATGGAATGCTGGGCCAGGCTGATACTGCAGAAGCTTCTGGAGAACAGCCAGAGAGGAATAGAACAAGTGCTTCCGAGATTCCATCAAATCATACCAGAATATGGTCTGAACTCTCGGGTGAGTGATCCTTGTAGCTTGTAGCACTGTCATCTCAATGATGGCAAGGAAATTGACTTTGCTTTGCTCTAAAATGAGATGCTGTGTATGTCATCAGTAAGATAATGTTTTTCAGGAAGTCGATAGGAAGATATCTCTTGGGAATTAAAATTTGAGTGGTTTATTAACTTTGGGCAGGAAGTGCTGCAAGAAGTGGCAGTGGTTCTGATGGAAGGCAAGTTCCAGAAGAAAGGATCCTAAGAGCTGGTGGTCAGTCAGGAATTGAAAGGATCAGCACCATTCAAATATCAAAGGCTGCATCAGCTGAAGGAAACACCCAAACTGGTCCAGATTCTTCATCTCTCAATCTCTCTCTCATTTTTTGTGTATGATGAACACCATCTTTATCTGTAGGTCAAATTGTTTTGCTATCTCCTACAGGTATTTCTTGATAAAGTTGCTACTTTCTCAATTGCCTGTTTCCCTTCTGCAAATGCTGCTTTGCTGGAAAGCATTCGGCTTAGGCCAATTGATTGCGTGACTTTATCTTGGAATCTTGCAAACTTTTTTCTCTTTATTCATGCATCGAGAAGGAAAAAGTAAATTTACTCTTTATTCATGCACCGAGAAGGAAAAAGTTTCGGCAAAAATCCATGTATGTCCTACCAAACCTGTAAGCATTTCTGTGCGACTGTCCACCTGATATCACAGACAAGGCGGAGCAAAACTATTTTACTCTTTTTGCTCGACTGTGAACCCCAAGGATACATTGCACATACCTGTGCAAGTACCTATTTCTGGAAGACTGAACTGACGTGCCTTTCTTGGGCTTCTCAGTATCAGTTCAATTAGTCTGCTTGTATCATGTCATTTGTTAGTGGTTGTAAATGTTTTTAGAGGCAAAGGTACCGAACAAGATTGTCACTTATATAGCACTAATTAGTGCATCATTAGTATGTTCATGCAGTTTGTTAGTAGTTGAATTGGATAATCCTTCTAAAGCGATTCTCTTCATTCTTCTCTTTTATAGATGGAAATGGTTTTTCACAACGTCATCCAAGTAATTGGGTTGACACCAATGAAGATGAGGATGATGATAACGAGGATGGTGATGAACTCTGTGTTCGATCAACACCACCATACTATGAAGATCAATAACATTATGTTTCCTGTTTGACTATGATAACCTCCGTCTCTTAGTTTTACTGGTAAGTGCTTGTGCCTTCCAATGCTTGATGTATCCTGTCCTTTTTTTCTTCAAATAGTTGGGAGTAGTGTCTTGCTTGCTTTAAGCATCCTGTGTCATTTTTTCTTTTCTCGTTTTTTCTCCTACTTGACTATACATTGGTGCTTGTGCCAATCTAACTAGTCCATCATGCAACAAAGCTGCCGTTTTAATGCACTTCTTTTTCCCTCTCTTTTGTTTTTCAGTATTAAGTTGATGCGCTTTGCTGAGTGAGGTATTGATATAGGTATGGTTCTGCACTTTTATTCTACCACAACTTGTTCCTGGCTTCCTTCCGATAAAAGCAGAGAAGTGTTGAATGGTTCTTACAAGAGTCGCATGCTTTACGGACAGGACATAGCAATTTAGAACTATTGGAAATTATGTTTAGACCTTGTTAAATCTGTCAATAATTCCTTTCTAGCTTCGTGACTTCAATTATGGTGGAAGAGGAGGAAAGAGAAAAAGAAAAAAAGAGCCGGGGGGGGGGGGGGGGCGCTGCTCGATGCCATCTCTAAAACAGCTATTCACGTGGAGATCTATGACTTGTTTGATTAAAGTTTCTGCTGCCTTCTATACTGAGTTTCTCTGAGCTATTCTTGTAGTCTGTCTGTTTATGAAAATAAAATTGTCAGTTTTTCTCCCGCTTTCTTTCTCTACTATTTGCACCAGCACATTCAAAACATTTAAAAGACTGTTGAAGTTTTTTGACTAAATAGATCCCTTGCCATAGAGAGCTTTCTGTTTTGTCTGTTGAAAACCATTTAAAGTCAATCTGTGTATATCGAAGAGGAAGCAGTCAAAAGGTTTTTAAGAGGTTCATGTTCCTTTCTTAAAATCACATTCTAGAAGGATTACGTCATTTTTAAACTCCAACGAATTCAGGTTAACTTTTCCTTGCGAGTTACTTCCATTTTCTATACTTAAGGACGGCGAATTTGTAGTGTTCTGATTTGTGGCAATATTTTCTGCTGAGGTAATTTGTGACGGTGTCAAGGTATCATAAAATTTACTTAAGGCTCAGATAAGGAGTTTGTTCTGTGGAGTAAATCCCTCCATGTAAATTTCAGTACACACAAGTCCCTGTGTCTGAGTTTTTCCTCTCACCCATTTTGTATCTTGGCATCATGTGGTTTTATGGTGCATTTGTCACCTCTCCGTACGGTCATTCATCCATGGACTTAAACCTTCAGGGCAAATGTCTTTATGTTTGTTCAGTCATATTCTGTCCCATACATCTGCAGATGAAATCTGACGTTCATTCTTTCATGCTGCCCATGACTTTTAGAGGCTGGGACTGATTAGAAATTATTTAGGTTGTTGTGTTGAAGAGATTTGATTTCTCCAGTGGCAAAGACAGATCTATTATTCAGGCAGAAATTATGAGATTATATTGCTTTTTTTCAATGGAACATTGTCTTGTTTGATAAGTGGCCTTTGAAAGCATTTTAGCAATTTATGTCGTTGCAGTTGTCTGATTTTATTTGCTTTAATGTTCAGCGAAGGCAGCCCATCTTGCTGTTTCTATCAGAAAGAGATGATATGAGGGGGATTGGCCGGTGTAACAATTCCAGAAGGACGATGCCGAAACTTGGTTAGGGATGATTCGCCCTGATGCGGGAGGTTGTAGAGATAATATTAGCTCGCCTTGATGTGAACAAGGGACAGAAGAACACTTAGATGGTCCTTGTAGATAAACCAAAAGTCCGGCCCTTCGGATGGCATAACCCAGAAGACTGCATCGTATAGCCTTCCAAGGGGGGCCCTTCGATGCTTTTGTTCGAGGTACCTTATGGATATTCCTGTTCTCTCTCTCTCTCTCTCTCTCTCTCTCTCTCTCTGTGCGCATTTCCTGCTTACTCTCATCATGTGCGGTTGGTGAAAAGATTACTCCAAGAACGAATTGACCGATTCTCCTCAAATCAATTCCATAGTCTCTAAGCCGCTCTATTCAGTTTCAACTTTCATTCCTTACGAATTGATTTCTGGGGGCGACTATTTCTTCACTGGTCAGCACGATTCCTTCGGATATGTCAACGACATCATAAATCATCACCGAGTTATTAATTGCTTAATTCACATTCCTCCATTCATCGGTAGGTAAAATGGGAGGAACATAGGAAGTGATGAATCGGGTGTGAGGGTGGTTAAGGAATTGGAGCTGTTAAATCAAAAGGGGGCACATCCGTCAACTTGGGGGCAACGAATGTCTCTCTCTCCTTTTAACTTTTAGATTTCCATGTCCATTTCTGTCCTGGTCCCAGATTGGAGAAAAATTATTTTAATGAAATGGCGTTAGGAGATTCGCCGAAAGAGTGTGTCTGAAGAGCTATTTCTGGAGTGATTAATTTTCTATTTTTCGGTCTTTTTTCGGGGCCAGCTCCTTTTTTTTTCTTTAGTCATTAAAAAAAATGATATTTTAGGGGGAGAGCAGGTTAAGAAACAGCTGGCATTGGGAGGGCATTCGTTGGATTCTGGAGACGCGCAAACACCGCATCGAGGGACTGATCTGTGTTTTGCGATTGCGATGGGCCCCGCCCCTTTAACGGCGGCTTTTACTTCCTTCAGATAACGCCGTCTGCTCGCCTGACGACAGCCGTTGGTCATTTGAACTTTGTTCCTTCGTTTTTGGCTCCAAAAGTTTAAACTAGCAACACAGAGTTAACTGGCAACACACTTGCAGTTGCAGTCGACCGAATCCTGCAACGCTAGTCTCCGAGCTTTGAAAAAGGTTAAATACATGGTTTGGTTTAATTGTCATAACAAGAATTTACTTGGATACAATCTCTAGGAAATTACTCGGATTCGAAATTATAACAATACTTCTTAAGACTTGATGTGTTTTCCTGAATTCAATCGACCTGAGCATTCATGGTGATATGAACACAGTGAGTTATTATTAAATCAAATTGTTAAGTTGGTGTGCCTGATAATTTATGTTGTCATGACATGTGAGAAATGATAAACTTGCACTTGATACATTTTCCATTTTGTGGGTTTCTTTTTGGGCTTGTCTAATCCCACTAGTTTCATTGGTATAGTTCAATCATCTCAATTTTTATAGCGTTATCATATTTCGTAGGCTTGAATTTAAAATGTTGATGTGGAGTTTACCAGAAAACTGATTATATATATATATATATACTTCTTCTTTTGTCGACTAATTAAATTTACTTTACACATGAACCTTTTCTTTACATCTTTGAACATTCCTCAACATTGCTCTTTGAGCAACGACATACATGGCCGACGGTACGTTAACGGAAGTGGGCAAGAGAGAAAACGTGTTTCGGTTAAAAACAGGATTCTGGCAATAGGACTGAATTATAACTTATTTGGGGAATAGGTGCAAACCCTAGGTGCCCCTCTCCTGCCCCCCAACATTTCTTTATTCTCTCTCCTTTCTCTCTCATCTCTTTTTCTCAACCACTTGAGAGGAGGATTACAACCAGTCAACCATGTGTGGTGCTGGCCTTAATGCAAAACAACAACCCTATTAGGCGCCCTTAATTACACACTTGCCATTGGTGTTTGTAGCTTAGTGGCAAACTTGAACACGCCATTGAATTTAGCTGGGATTACAAAAGATCGAGCTAGGGCACTACCATGATGAATAAGCAGAAAAAAACGAAAATTTGGACATAAGAAATGACTACCGCGAGTTAATTTGTCCACATTGTTTGGTTAGTTTCAAATTTGGATTGATTTCTCTTGTATCATTGCTCTAAGAATGCCTTGCACCTTCTAATGAGAACGATGTACCCATTAGAAAGTGGAATTCGAATTACATTGGAACTTTGGTCCGCATATTTCTCATTCTATAATGTTTAAGATTGAGCGAGCCTATTCAATTGGAATGCACGGTTTCATATTCATCCAATGGAGAGTTTAGAAAGTACCTCCCTCCTCGAGACCTGCTATCCTTTTCATACGCGGCTACGAAGTACAAAATTGAGGTCCACGTTGGCGGTTGTGGACAGAATTTCAAACCTCCGCAGTGGCAAATCCCGTAAATAAACCCCGAACCCACGCCTGGAAATTCAACTCCACCTCAGTCTTATAAGGGTTGGCTCCTCTTAGCCTTCGTCCTGTGTCTTTCAGCTTCCCCCCGCAGCAGAAGAAGTAGAGAAGAGCCAGCCTCTCACCTTCCATTCCACCCACCAAACAAGTATTCTAGAGAGAGAGAGAGAGAGAGCATCTTCTCATCGTCCAAGGCAAGACCCAGAAGCAGAGAACCTCAGGAAACCGCTCGTTCACTCGTCCAAGCAGAAACCCAGAAACCCAAAAAGCACCGTCGAGATGGCAAGCATCTTCTCTCCGTCGCCGCGGTCCTGCCTTTTCCTGATCTCGGCCCTCGTCCTGGCGAGCCTCCTCGCCTCCGCCGTCCACGGCGGCGGGGTCAGCGAGCACGGCCACCGCCTGGGGTGGGCCGGCGGCGCCGGCGGATCGCGCTGCGAGGGGTCGATAGCCGAGTGCCTGGCGGCGGGCGGCGACGGCGAGGGGGAGTTCGATCTGGACTCGGAGATGAACCGGCGCATCCTGGCGACGAGCAGCTACATCAGCTACGGGGCGCTGAAGAGGAACACCGTGCCCTGCTCCCGGCGCGGCGCGTCGTACTACAACTGCCGGCCCGGCGCCAGCTCCAACCCTTACTCCCACGGCTGCAGCGCCATCACGAGGTGCAGGGGCTGAATCATTTATTTTTCCATAAATTTTCGATTTTTTTCCTTAATTTTTTGGGGTTTTTTTTTTCTCTCTCTTTTATTTATTTCTTATTTGTTGGGTTTTGATGGGTCTGATGGGTCTGATTAATTGTCATACATTGGGAAAGACAGGGAGCTGGGGAGGGGCAGTCTGTGTTGTTATTTTGATGGAAATATTGTTGGTATAAACAGGGGGCGCATCTGTAAAAGATCATTGCTTTCATTTTATTTTATTTATTTTGTGAATTTCCGTGCTCATTTATTGAATAACTGTGCCAGATAAAGAAATTAAAAAAATAAATGCTCTTGGACCTCTAATTCATGGAGGATTAGACAGAAAATAGAAAGTAGGAGTACATCAGATGAAGTTGTCTTCTGCTGCTAGTGATCCCAATTTGCGCTTATTAGCAATATCTGATGGAAATCGTCTCTAGTTTCAGGCTTTTTAGCCTTTCTTTTCCCCTCTCTTATGCTGAGATCTCATCCATTTTCCTCCGCCCAAAAGGCAAGAAACCCAATCGAGGACTTCATCCTCGGTGAATTCTCTCCTCCACCCACTAAGCAAGGGAAAAAAATTCTCAATTTTTTCTTGGTTTTTTTCACTTTGGTTTTTTATTTGGTTTTACTTTTTTGAGTGAAGATTTGATGATCTTTTCTGCTTTTTCTTGTGATATTTGCTGTCTTTTTACCTTTTCCGTGGTAAGAAAAATTGTTCAAAGGCTGGCAAGGGTTATTAGAATAATTGAGGGCTTTTGTCAAAAAGACATCTAACGGAAGCCACCCCCAACCGCCCAGTAGTTTTACTTTTATGTGCTGTCTTTTGATTCTTGATTGGAAAAAGAAGAAAAGACAAGGGGAAAAGGTAGACCATCGTCTGGCACCTTTTACTTCAATATTCATTCTGCCGCTTCAATAATTGGTATTAAAGTTAATATATTTATATATATCGATTTAAAATGAGGTGAAAACAGGAGTTCCCATTCGAGTTTTTGAAAAAAATTTCATTTTTTGGGGCATGATTTTCATTAATTGAGTCTATGAAGTCCCATGGCAAGGCTGTCATCCTGTCATTCGGAGGAGCCTTTCGGGTTCAAGTCTGGCACGTGAACTGGAGGCATGCGGAGTTCCTAATTATCTCTGTCATATATATAACCAGCTATATATTATAGTAACGCGGAAAAAAATAGATAATAAAAACCCTCCAAAGAAATAGACGGTGGGAGGAGTTTAGTGTTAGGATTTTTCAATAATTGCTGATTTGCGACGTTGCGCGTGCGCCTTTTTTTATTCTGTGGCCTGTCGGTGGACGAATTTGGTGGTGTTGAACGAGGTAATTATAAACGCAAGTTGGAAGCAAAATGAGTGCGAGAAAGGTACTCATGACGAGGAGAACGGTCGATTCCTTGCGATTTAGAGATTTACATGTCGCTTTTAGGGACGATCTTCAAGGTAAAATCTGAGATGGATGGGTATCGTTTTGCTTTTCCTTTTGACTTTACCGAATTGTCCGTTTGAAAACCCTGGCAAGCGCTTCCACGAAACGGACGAGAGAAACCCAAATGGCCACCCACGGGCGAGAGGACTGACAGCGTCGTCGAACGGGTGGGACAAAAAGGGTCAATAAGGACACCAAACTAAAGTCATATAAACCGATGGTGTAGGGCAGCGGCGCAGCTACTCTAAGCTCTCGTACCCACTATGGAATTTTCTCCCGTGAACCAAGGACTATTCAGTCTGCCAATATATGTACGAATCCGGAAATTTGGAAATCTCTCCGCATGAATTGTCCTATGGTCAAGGCTGAAGGTTGGACATTGCTCGTGATATGGTTGAATGGTCAAGGCCGAAGGTTGGATATTGCTCGCGATATGATTTAAATTTATGATCACATCAAAGATAGTGTAATCTCTTTACCACTTGATTACCACTCTATCCTTTGATCACGATTCTTCCGCTTTTTATGGACATGGAAATGAAGGGATGAAATGTCAAAAAGCACGTGAAGTTTATGCAGTTACCTAAAAGAAAATGATTACTTCCATAAATAGATGTCTATCTTAAAAACACGACACAAAAGTGGCTTAAAGTGAATAGTCCATATGTCGTGTAGAATTCGAGATGAATATTGTTTTATGGACTTACAACATGCACAAATCAAAGTTGTAAATTTAAAAAAGACTTGCTTACTCTAATTAATAAACATGTAGTTTGAGATGGTTTTTCTCCACATTGACGCTGGTTGTACTAGCCTTTATGTTAGGAATTTTTGGTCAAAATTGGTTATAATGAATCGATCGACAAATTGTCAAAAGGTTTTAAAACTAAATTTGACTAAATTAAAAAGTTTATAATTAAATTGGTATAAATGCCATAAGTTAAGACATTTTTTGGTAACTTTCTTGAATTGAAAGTGCTCAAACTCAAGGCTACTTGAGTTCCCCATGAAAAATAATATTTTGGATAAGCTTTACTATTAGTTTCAATTTGACTCAAAAAATTTAAAGAGTTGAATTTGAGTGAGAAGCCCAACGCTCCAAAACCTTGTCTACATGCATGCAAACTTTGATAAGCCAGGCCGATTTTTGTAATGTTCTTTCTAGTTTGTCAAAATCACACCATTTTACTTTTCCGTTTTGAGTGGGCTTCGAGCATTGGGCGTGGATCCGACCCAAAACCCGGAGTGGAGGCCCATCGCCGAACTAACGGGCCTCCGACTCCGACCCGAACCGACCCGGGAATTCTCCATCCGCAAGCCTGCCAAGCCCACGCCGGGCCACGAACCGGTAGATACTAGTTTCTCTCTCTAGCAAAACCAGAGAAGAGAAGAAGGAAGAGGAAGAAGCAGCTCGAAGAATAACCGCCCGAGCGAGAATGGCCGTGAGCCTGCAAGTCGCCATGGCCTCTCTCGTCCCGCCTTCGACCTCGTCGCCCATCGGAAGGAGAGGAAGAGGAAGGACCGTCGCCGGCGGCGGCGGCGGCGGCGTCCGCTGTTCCGCAATCGGCTCCAAGGGCTCCTCCTCCAAGCTCCCCCTGCCGCCAATCAACCCTAAGGACCCCTTCCTGTCGAAGCTGGCCTCCGTCGCCGCGGCCTCCCCGGAGTCGCTGCTCGACCGCCCCGTGAGCTCCGACACGCCGCCGTACCTGGACCTGTTCGAGTCCCCGCAGCTCATGGCCACGCCTGCTCAGGTGAGCGAGCCAGCGAGTGAGGCTCGGCGAGGTTCTCTTGGTTCGTTTCTTTTCGGGAGTTGGAGGATTGCTCGGTCGATTGGAATTTATCGGTCGAGGGAGCTAGAATTGCTTCGTTTCCTTAATTTCCCTGAGACGGCATACGTAATTGCTTAATGATTGAGTGCGTTGCTGAGTGAGTTTTGTGGCCGTAACTGAGTTGTTATCGAGTTGATTTTGGTGCTTTTCTGTTTCATTTTTTTTTTTTACAAGCATAGTAGATAGCAATGCACGGTTTCATGTGGATTTGTTCTACTCAGAGAAGCTCAGTTCTTCGCGTCGGGTAGTAGAGTTAATTTGTGGTTGAGTTTGAGAGTTGCTCGGTTTTGTTCCATCGTCGTGGTTTTGTTACTGTTATCGTTTTGTTCTGCTCAGTAAATACTGATTTTTATCAATTTACCAAGAATAGGATAGTGATTCTGGCGAAGTATAATGCAAATGGTGCCGCCACGGTGCTCTAAGGTCAACAATGCACGAAATTGAGTGTTTTCATCATTTTTTTTGTATTTACAACGGGGAGTTTTGACAGCAATCTTAGGAGAGTTGATTTTGGTGTGCTATCAAAATATTCTTGGTTGATTGAATGTTTCATAGAGCAAAAGTTGCAAACACAGTTGTTTAAGCTAAATTTGAAAATTTGATATTTTCAAACAAACTTTCTCAGATCAAACTGTGAATTTCAAGGATATGGTGGGATGATTTATGAGTTTCAGGTCATGAAATAAATTGGAGATTATGATTTTTCTTTTTTTCTTTTTTTCTTTTTTTGGTTCATCTGTAAGCAGCCGCTCTAAATTGTTCATAACTCATAGTTTCTGGCTTTTATGTGATATAATGATGTTCGTAATATGGGAGAGTTCAGTCTCGTTAAGTGAATTTTGTTATTAAGTATTTCCTCTCTTTAGTCAAAGTGGAAATATCAGTTCTTGAGACTCAGTGGATTGGTTTCTAGAGGATCGGTTTCCATTGCATGACAATGATTTTTATCAGGTGGAGAGGTCAGTTTCGTACAATGAGCACCGACCAAGGAGGCCTCCACCGGATTTGCCTTCACTGCTTCTCCATGGAAGAATCGTTTACATTGGCATGCCAGTAAGTGTTTCACATTAAATTGTCAACATTTGTTATCTTTTAAGCCCTTCAGTCTGGAAATACTTACTGCACTCATTCCTGATGTGCAAATTTCGTTATCAGCATGAAATGATCAGAGAAGCCAGTGGGAATGTGAAGGAGTGTCTATAACTCCAAGAAAGGATACTAATCAGGGCAAGGGAAAATGGAAAATTGAGGAATGTGTTGAAGAAGAACTCTTTATTTTCTTTTTTGTGCACTTGATTGGAATCTATAGTTGAATGATCTATTTGAAATCACTTATTTGCTGAACTTACTATGAACATTCTACCTGTTAATTGGCATTGGTTGCAACTGCACTCTCTACGTCCATCTTTTGTTCTGTACTTTCTTGCCTTTGGCAAGTCACAGCTCCACCTCTTGTAGGTCTTTTAGATAGAACTAACTATTTACTGTCTCTCAGTTGGTGCCTGCAGTCACAGAGCTTGTTGTTGCGGAATTGATGTACTTGCAATGGATGGATCCAAAGGAACCAATATATCTTTACATAAATTCTACTGGAACAACTCGTGATGATGGTGAGACGGTAAGCTTCCATCTTTGTTGCGACTGATTTTGCACTGAATTTTCAAGCTTATGAATGGTCAAGACCTGACCTTAGCAAAGACACAAATTAATTGGTAAGGGACAACAGTTTATATCCTTAGAAATTTGTTAAAATTAGAATCATTGCTTCGCAGGTGGGCATGGAGACAGAGGGTTTTGCCATTTATGATGCATTGATGCAACTGAAGAATGAGGTGAATTTTCTTACAATTTGCATCTATATTTGCTAAAACTTCCAGTGACTTTCTGGTTATTATAGTAGGTACTTGATTAAACGAGGTAGTGCTTGGTGATGATTTTGGCTTCGTTCTGCTTATTGAAGTACTTTGAGTGAATTTTACACTTGGATCTAGGAAAAATATTTGAGTGCTGAACCGTTCACATTTTCACTTTTATTCATTTATTTTTTTAAATTTTGCAGATACATACAGTTGCCGTAGGTGCAGCTATAGGACATGCCTGTCTGCTTCTTGCTTCGGGATCTAAGGGTAAAAGGTTTATGATGCCACATGCCAAAGGTGCGTTGGTATTGTCTACTCATCTGCTGTGTTTTGCTCTCATCCTTTTCTTGTCTGATGTCAACACAATATCATTTCAGCCATGATCCAGCAACCCCGTGTCCCATCCTCTGGGTTGATGCCAGCCAGTGATGTTCTTATCCGTGCAAAAGAGGTATCTAGCAATATTTATTGAGCTATACATAACCATAATAGGCATTTTGCTACTCTGTGCAAAAGTGTGCAAAATAAGTTGACTTGGAACTGGGCATATAGTTTCTCTATTCATGATGTTCATGTTGCTTCTGATGATTTTTGTAGGTGATAACCAATAGGGATACTCTTGTAAAGCTTTTGGCTAAGCACACTGGGAATGTGAGCTCTCTTTCTCTCTCCCTCTCTCTTTTTGCATATCTTAATGGGCAAGGGAATAACTAATGCTAATTCTGAATGACTCTAGTCCATAGAGACTGTAGCCACTGTCATGAGAAGACCTTATTACATGGATGCCACAAAGGCCCAAGAATTTGGTGTCATTGACAAGGTGAGACAATGTTTGAGGTATTAATGGTGTCTTTTAATGATTGCGCATGCAGTGTGAACTTAAATGAGGTTTTAATTCTTGTTTCAGATTCTTTGGCGTGGTCAGGAGAAGATAATGGCAGATGCAGCCCCTCCTGAGCAGTGGGACAAGAATGCTGGCATCAAAGTTGTAGATGGATTTTAAAATTTTTCCAACTTTCAGATGGATGATTTTATGTAAGTTGCTGACTTCACAAAACTACACATGCCATTTATGTCTAGCCTGATGAATTGCCATGGCAAAGCAAATAAACTTTTAAAAGTTGGCTAGAGAACAGGAGGATTAGATGATTAAAATAATGTATTCCTTGCTGCATGTTGAAAAACTAACCATAACTCCCTAGAATTCCTCCATACTCATACAGGAGAACTGTTTTCCTAACTATGTACTTTCATTCCTTCATCGGATTATGTTCTTTCCAAGGAGCATGCCCCTGCATGCAGAACGTGTTTATCGATGCACAATATCTGACATGTTGGAGAGAATTATGGTGGTGGCAGAATTGATACCCTTATGTTTGGTAAAAGTAGTTTTCTTTATATAAGTAGATAGTGTTAGGAAATCTGTAGGAGTCCAGTAGGATTTTCTTTTTCTTTCTTCTGGTTTATGCACCATTTTGTGCTCTACTATAGGCGTGGTTCTGTGTGTATCTTTTGGTAATATAAGACATGACTGATCCGGAGTTCATAATTGTGGAACTTCTGTCGATGCATCTGGATCCATTTTAATTTCTTTCTCACTCAGTGATTTTCTATCGTATAGGAATAGTGTCGCGTCATTGTTTTAATTTTCTTTTTCAGTGCAGGAAACTGTGCAATAAGGAACTATGCATACATAAAAGCTGTGAACTCAACTGTGGAGCATCAGAGCCCCGGATCACTTGCAGGAGAATAACTGCCGCTTGTAATTAGCAGTTCTCCTGGAAATTTTCGACGCTACGATCATATGGACAATTCACCAGTGCACCAACAACAGATCGAGGAAACTCTGGAAAATAACAAGTATAATTAGTTTCATTTTAGCTTCAAATGGGTTAATAGTTAGCCTGTAACAATGCTTTGACCTATTGAATTCATTTTCGTTTCTTCAGCCTGTCGTGCATCATGGTCCTGATTTTTGCTTGCTTGTTGCTGAGCATTTCGTATTCACTCTGAAATTCATGAACCATCGGATTTCATAGACAGGTAGGGGGTCTATAAATAGATAGCTCATTTGTCCTATCCCTTAATGGTGCGGAATCGACTTTAGCCAGGTCTCTGAGGAGGATTAACGTGTGTTGTGGACGTCATCTTGGCATCAATATTGGTTTGTATTAGCAATTTGCTTTTACGTCATTCGCGAAGAGTAACTAGTCCATGCTATGAAGAAGTGCTTGCTTGTGGGTGTCTATCTCAGAGATTAGAAAATTGGAAGTTATATTATTGTAGAGAATGTAATGCTTGCATTTATAATTTGGGCAAAGATTGAAATGGAAAATCCTGCCTAAAAAGTCAATAATTTGGTTTAGATCATGCTTGACTATGCTTGTCTGGATGGATTCTTTATATTTTGATTGATATAAATTTCGTGACCGACGCATTTAATTCGAAACATCTGAAATTTTAATATTATATAAACATTGTCATCAAGGAGGTTCCAGATAGACCTTGACCTATTAGATTGTGAAATGTGACCAGGAAATGCAAAGCTTCGGAAGGGCAATTTAAGAATACGACCGTATTCAATTATAGAAAACGTCCTTTCAACCTAAACTCGGATGAACGATGGACCGGACTAAGTGACTCCTAATGCAGTGGACTCCTACCCCGTAAAAACAGGGATGATAAACTATGAAACCCTTGGGAACACAGCAAACAACAATCCCTCCAAACTAAAGCAGAAACTGAAAGTCCTGGTTCAGAAAATTCTTGTGGATGGATAAACGCTCTTCGATTGGTTTTACAAAGTTAAACGCACACATTGTCACTTTAAGCTGTTGCAGAAGTGGCCATCATAAAGACAGAGCAAAAACTTGGATGAACAGAACAAAGTACCAGGCAATTTAAAACTAAACTATGCACCTCACAATGTAATGAGAAATGCCCTTGTTTATATTGAAACAAGAAGTAGTGTGCATCAAGATGAAATCTAAGAAACAGAAGCCCGTGTGAGAGAACATGGAAAGCAGACAACGATGTGCCTAATTTTTCTCAAACGCACATTAGTCACGAATAAATAAATCTTATAATCAACACTTGCCCTGACCTTTTAGTCTTCCCAATACTAATTTTCACTTTAAAATTCATTGGGAATAGTTGCCAGATATCATAATATTTGCCTAAAAGGTTTTGAAGGCCAAAAGCTTTATAAAAAATTTGAACTAAACACACCCTTATTCGATCAAACTCCCCCACAAGCGAGGTCTCACCTTACCCTTCTTTTCTTTCCGTCTATTCCCCCCATTTCTAAAGTTCATAAGCTGGAAGCCTGGCCGCTGAGGGGTCTATCATTGTCTAGAAAGAGATAAGCCCTCAAGTTATCACGTCCATGCATCTTTCCCGTTGGAAATAAGCTTGAGGGCCCTATGAAGAAGAAAGCAGGCAAATGCTTTTGCCCCGTGCAAGAACCCATGCTGCCTGTGATGCGATAGAGCCAGAGAAACGTGTACGGATTTCCACTTATCCCGTAACATATCTTTTTCCAATATTATTGTATGGATACTAATTCACTTTTCAATTATGTTAATTTAATTTTAAATCTTTCACGATTTGTCAATTTCATTTTAATGCAGTCCTTTCAGCCAAATTTCTAAATAATAGGACTTAGGACTAAATTGATAAGATTTCAAAAGATTTACAATTAAATTGGCAAATCGTATGATATTTTAGGCAATTATTCTGCTACATTCATGTGCAATTGTTAACGAGATGATGAAAGTTAATAATACAAAATACTTAATACCTTGAAAAAGAAAATATCATCAACTTTTCAAAAGATCGTGTATTTTCAGAGGGAGGGTTGGTCGAGGAGCAACAAAGCGAAATGAAAAATCCCCGGGAACAGGGCCTCCCCAGATGAACGGACGAGATGCCGCGTCTCCACCGCAACAACCCTGATCCGACGCTCACGAAACCGAAAATATCGAGAATCGAGTTCAACTGTACCGCCGAGCTCGTTTGGGAACTCGCGACGGCAGAGGCCACACACCGAAATCATTTCTCGCCTCGTGGAACGGGGCCGCACGCAGACGACGAGGCTCCTCCTCCTCCCCCTCCCCACGCGCACCATTCTCCCTTCTCAGTTTCTCTCTCTACCTCCGAAATCCGCAACCGCATTCTCTCTCCTCGAGCGGAGGAACCGCCGTCTCAGAGGGGGGAGAGAGGGGGGGCGATGGCGGAGGAAGATGCTCCGGAGGTGGAGCTCAGCGGCGAGCAGAAGAAGGAGATCGCCAAGTGGTTCCTCCTCCACTCCCCCGCCGGCGAAATCCAATACGTTGCCAAAGGTTCCGAAATCATTTGTCGTTTTTTTTTTTTTGGTTTAACGCGTTCGTTTTGGAGTTTGGTGATCGAGCGGGGCGCGGATCGGTTGTCTTCGTGTCTTGCAGATGTGAGATCGGTGCTGGACGACGACGGGGCGTACGGCGAGGCGGCGTCGGAGGCGTTCCCGGCTTACAACAAGGCTCAGATGATTTGCCTCGACATGCCCCGCGGCATGGGAGAAGTGAGTCTTTCAGATCCGCTTCGCCGGAGATTGGCTGGCTCAGTGTTTCGCCTTTTTTGGATTACTTGCATTGTACTGTTGGTGTTGATAATGCGCCGTTTCGTGCTTTGATCCTGTAACTGGTGTGATTTGTTGGTTATGCTGGAGTTAAAAAAATGTCATTTTGTGCCTGGATGAGAGGTGTGAAAGCTCGCGCATTGATGTCCGTGTTCCTGTAGGTTCTGATCACATCGTTCGGCGAGCTTGAGGGGAATCAGTTTCTTGATCCGCGTACTGCACAAGTCGGGATTGTCGACCACGTCAAGCAAGTGAGTGTTGCGAAGTGTTGCAGTCTTTTGATTATCTATCTGCCTTCAATATTGGAGTTCAACTTGGTCCCTTGCATTTGTTTTTTGTTCTTGGCTTTTGGCTTCATAATCTTGGACTGATCTCCAAGCTCATGCGGCATTGTTTTCTTTCGTCCCTCTTTTGTTTTCAAGGATATTTGTTTGATATATGCGGTCCGTTTCTCTGATTATCTGCTAATTTGGTTCAGGTTTGTACAGACGTGAGACCTGCAACTGATGAAGAGCTTCCATCTCCGTATATTGAGGAATTCAGGTGCGTTTCTTGTTTCCTGATAGGTCCCTTGACTCGTCCCTGCCAGAATATGTCTTCTGTTCCTGAGTGCTTTATGGTACATGCCCATAACAGCTATTTTTCCATCCTCCATCCTTTGTACGTCTCTTTATGCTACCTTGATGGGTCGCATTCAAGAGGTTCATAGAACCATGCTGTAAAAGCAAAAGTGAATAATGCATTACAGCATGCCCTATTTTCATCTTTGATACTTTTTTTAGCCAAGTACTTTATTCTATGAATTCACTGCTATTTGGAGAAATGCTGGGTACCCAGAAACTAGAAATAGACTTTGAGGCTTTCCTTGTGTGATGCTTGATACATTGTGAAACTAGAAATAGCCTACGAGTCCTTCCTGTTTATGGCAGTCAAATAATTCGCTCTCACGATTCCTTTTCCGCCTTGATTCTTTCAGATGTGCTTTGGATGCAGAAGTTCTGAAATATGTTGGGGAGGCTTATCCAAAAGGCGTCTGTTCCGTTTACTGTACAAAGGGTAAAGATGTGGAGGGACCAGGATCTGATTTTGAGCTTGCAGTAGTTATTCAAGCTGCTAGAAATAGCCCGCAAAATTTCTGGTCAGTGAAGGTCATAATTAATTATCAAGTAACTATGTCTCTTTCTTTGGTGCTGCAAATCCATCTAAACAGAAAATGGTGGAACAATGCCCTCTGCTCTTCAGTTTTTAATCAGCGAGTTTGGTTATTAGCAACTTACTTGTTGCTTTTGACATATTTGCAGCACTGGAAGTTGGCGCTCAGTCTGGAACATCGAGTTTAAGGATGATATACAAATTCTTGAATTAAGGGGCAAAATGCAGGTATTCTGAGCTGGTTTCCCTCCCCCATTCCCACCTTCTTAATAGCCTCATCCATCTGAATTATGGGAAACATAACACTTGTTCTTATTTAGGTGGGCGCTCATTATTTTGAAGAGGGAAATGTGCAGTTAGATACAAAGCATGAATGCAAAGATTCAACTATATTTCAGGTTAGGGGCCATCATCTCTTTGCTTGCTTGACCATTTTTAGTGCCCAACAATCTAATGACAAGATACCATGACGTGCTGAACTCATTGGCATTTGCATTTACTTCTTCCAGTCCCCAGAAGATTGTGCTATTTCAATAGCTAGTATAATTCGCCATCACGAGACACAGTATTTGGGTTCTCTTGAGGTATGAGTGGGTTTGTTTATGTGTATATTGTTAATTCAATCAGCATATTGATTTTCTAAAATCTATCAATACAGGCATCATATACCAATTTGCCAGACAACACCTTTAAGGTAACCATTTACTTTCCAAGGTACTTCATTAAGGATCTACTGGGTCATTTTCATGGCATTTTGACGTATCTCTTACTTGAAAGGCACAAGCTTGATTTTCCCCTGAAGAAAAGTGGTGGCTATTGAGTAACTCTGTGAATGCTTGTGCTGTATCTTTCATCATCTGCCTAATGATTTCATATCCCGGCCGTGTTATCCTTTGCTAGTTGTCATTCTTTTACTGCTTTATTATTGTAAAGATGACAGCTACCCATTGTCGCATCCTTTCCTCTGGCTGATATAGTGCTTGTTCTTGTTTTCATATTCTGTAAGGTTTTATGGAATTTGAATACGCTTCCCTACGAGTTTTCGATCACTTAAGTATTGTTGTGATGCGATGAACGCAGGATCTACGGAGAAAGCTTCCAGTTACTCGCACCCTTTTCCCCTGGCATAACACACTGCAGTTCAGTCTTACAAGAGATATCTCCAAAGAACTTGGAATTGAAAAGTGAAATTACAATAAGATGAGCCAAGATCCATTTTGTTTGAGGTTCAAGGTAGAGATTGCTTATCTATCTGCTGGAATTGAAGGCATTGAGTATGTATGTTTACACAAAGAACTTTTTGCCATGCCTTGCCTGTTCCATTTCCTCTGCACTCTTCTATTTGGTCTTTGCTTGTGTATCTTTTGGTGCCCCGAACCTTCTGTGTCCTCATCAATCGCTTGTTGTGCAGATTACACCTCTAGTAGGAGTCTAGGAGTCCTCAGTTTTGGCAATTTTTTTGTGTGACCATTTCTTTAAGCTCTGTATAGTGAGTTACGCAAGTTCTGATCTTCATATGAGGTCAGTTGAGAATAGTAGGAAGAATGTTGTGACTAAGTGAATTTATTACCCCACAAAAGTTGTGAAGCCAAAGTGATTTGATTGAATTAACCTGAGTGAAGATCAATACATATGTTTTTGTATATTGTGGCTTTGAGCCGCAGTACCATCATAGCTGTTCTAGTTGGAAGGTTCTATCTATGTCCCGAAAAGGCTCTCTCTCTCTCTTTCTCTATCTCTCTCATGCGCCTGATGAGCATGGTTGCTAAACTTGCTAACATGATTTCTTAAATTAAAGTGAAGTAGATCCTACCAGTTTGTTGGTAAGGGTTTAACCTGGGACTTTGCCATGACTAGCAGATAGAGGTTAGAATGGCAAGCTAAAAGGCTGATGTTGTTCTTGTTGCTCCACTGTAGCAATTTTTTTTTTTTTTTGGCTGGGAGACTTGCATAGTTAGTTGAGGTTGCAAATCACATTTGTGTTGCAAATCTTGCTAGTGCACGCAAATTACTGGGGACAAGATGGACTGCTCTGGCAGCTGCATATAATGTCAACTCAGTACTTATGAGTCCTCCATAAAGAAAGGCAAAATCAGCTTTTCTACTTTTGAACTTAAGGAATCTACAGAAGAAAATATAAATTAACTTAAGAGACTTCAAAAGAATCAAAGCATCCATAGAAGAAATAAAATTAGCTTATTTGGTTTTTAACCAATGATAATTGAATTAGATGAACTGTTTATGCCTTGTTCAGTTTACATGTGCTATTTTCCTCTCTGGGATGATGCAGTTTAGCCAAATCAGACACGAATGTGCTCCAGAAGGCATTGTCTTTTAAGCCTGCAATATTTGCTTGGCTGAGTTGTTGTAAGTAATGCAATGACATAGCTTTGCCTTCTGTTGAAGCGCATCTCTGATGATAACAGCGAGAATGGTTACTTACTGACCAGAGTTTTGCCTATCAATGTGCCTGATTTGCCCTCCATTTTTTGGAATTTTTCAGTTGATCCTTTAATTTCTTTGATCACAGTGATGTCCGAATTATATGAAATAATAACACGGGTACCAACTAGTCGCTTTCTTTCTTTGTGAATGGCTTTTCAAATGACACTTGATTGTTTTTTTCCTTTGAATGGCGAATCTTCCAAAACATGCATTGCAGAGGAAGGTGGTCATATTCAAGCTAATTTAGACTCTGCTGTCCATTAATTGACTCTTCAACCGTATGACACTAGAAGAAACTGTTGGATGGATTTCAATTGCCGTTGCTTGCGTCAGCCCTTTTATCATTCCTCTTCAAAAATCATATGCTATTAAAGTCGAAGATGCGGAAACTCATGGGAGGGGCATATATAAAGGACTATCGAGCTTCTTGCTTTTAGGATCTGAAGTTAAAACATTTTTGTTGCATCCTCAGGTACATTCCGATTAATACATCCCGAGAAATGGACTGACCCTGTCAAACATATGGGTCGGGTTGGATTTATATTGGGTCATAAATGACTAGATCCAAATAAATCCATTTTTGACCCGACATTAATCTATTTAATCCGTTTTGATTAAGTTTCTACATGATACAAATATAGTACCCATAATCGACTATAACCATAATCGACTTGACATATTGTCCAACTCATGCTTGATCCAATCTATATTTGCTAAAACATTTCCATACTATGAAAACTCGGCCAAATTGAGGCGAAAATGTGGAGTAAGCAAGCGCGAGATTGAGTGAAGCGAGAGAGACTAATTGGAAAGTAATAAAAATGTGCGGGGTCTAAGTAAATTGCAAATCCATTTATGATTCATTTACTCCATATAATTAATAATTTATTTAACACCATATGGGTTTTTAACTCATTTTGACTAGTCGAGCAATAGTTTTACGCTAGAATACACAAATCATCATTGAGCAAGCATATATTCACTGCTGTTCCTCTCTCTACGCAACCCAGAAGGTGAGCAGCTCGGACCAATCCTATTGTCTTTGATCATGCTTTCAGTAGCGGACGGGATTGAGTGCCAGTTAAGTTTGTGTTGGTGACAAGTACGAAGAAATAAAATCGAAGTGACTTCAAGGCACCAAATTTTTGAAGGCACGAGGTATGAGTTCGGGATACAATGAGTCGAGTACTGGCAAACTCAGTTTCTCTTAACTAGATATCGTTGATGATTGTTGAAAAGATTTGTGTTCGAATTGCACTAGTGAGTAGGGAACAAGGAGCCCGGTGGTAACAAAATTGAGTTGAGATTGAGAAGTGTAAATCTTAGTCACTTGTGTGATAAAAGTTGGATAAGATCCAAGGTAAAAGACACTCATTGTATGATAGTTATCGAAACTGCGAACTTCCACTTAAGCAAAACTATGGAAATCAACTCTAATGCTTGGTATGGCTTTTTTGCCTGAAATTTGCATTGTGTAAGATTTTGTATCATTAATATTTAAATATTCTATTCATTGACATTTATATATTCTACTAAAGATTATACACAATCGCTTTTTTAAGATACGAGAATCTCAATATGGTCCCCACAAAAGCGTCATGCCTTTGATAACTAAGGATTTGAATTATTGAAAACTGGCAACGATTAAACAAAGAAGACAACCAGAAGAACGCCAAACGAATCTTAATCAGGCATCCTATCCGCTTCCGACTTATTTGTCCTACCGAGGAGACCCGATTGGATGATTGAGATCAATAAACAATTTCCGAAAGGCCCATAGGGTATCAGAGCCATAAATTATGGCCCCATGATATACATTCAAAGGACGGAATTGCACGCGTGCATCGTGCGCGCCGTCCCCGGTATACAATTTGCTGAAAGTTCGGGGGCTGAAAGTTGTATTTTGAGAAACTCGATTTATCCTCCAACTGACACGTGCAAAAGTTAACTGGTCCCGTCGTCGACAGCGTTTCGTCTTCTTCCTCGTCCTTCACCGTTGAACTTGCGTTACTTTGCCGTCGCCGGTGCGCTGGAAATGGCAGAGATCAAAGCCCAGGCCGCTCCCCGCGACCACGAACTCCCCCTCGTCATGCCGGACGCCGGCGCCTCCGGCGACAAGCCCCGCAAACCGAAGCGGGTCGCTTCTCTGGACATCTTCAGAGGCCTCACCGTCGCGGTAGAATTCAGCCCTCTCTCTCTTCTCTCTCAAAACGATTCAAGGTGTGTGTTCAGTTGTGATGGCGAAGTTCCATGCTTGTTGCGGGAGCTTCCTGTCTGTCGGATTGTTTTCGTCTTGTCATGATTGCTTGGGCGGTCAAGCTTTATCTTCGAGTTGACTGATGGATGCTCTGTGAGTCCGTGTTGACTGTTGTCTTGCTGTTTTTGTACTTGAATACTGAGTTCGACATTTAAGCGCTTAGTTGATGTTATGTGTTTTTAGTTCTTGAGCTGATCTTTTGTGGTGGGTGACAGCCTCTGATTTGGTAGAATTCTATACTCGGTAACTTTTTGAGTTGCAATTCCAATGCTTCCGAGAGCTCCGTTTGCTTTTCCTCTGATAGCGTAGCATGTCTATTATGTGTGAATGGCTGCTTACTGCGCATTGGTGAATGGTTTTGGCCGACGGGGAGGGGTGGAAGAGTGGTATTTTTTTATGGATGATTAGCATGGTTTTGATTTGCATGTTCGGTACTGGTTGAAATTTGATTCTTGCACGGTTTTCATATTAGAATCTAAGTTTCTTTTGTGCTTTAGCTGATGATTTTGGTGGATGATGCCGGAGGAGAATGGCCTATGATTGGACATGCGCCGTGGAATGGTTGCAACCTTGCCGATTTTGTGATGCCTTTCTTTCTTTTTATCGTGGGTATGGCCATTCCGCTTGCTCTTAAGGTTTGTATTCCTAGCATTTTCTATTTGAAAGAACGGAACTGTGGTTTTGCAGTCCCTGTGGGCTTCTTCTTTTAACTTTTTGGTCTTTTCCTGTAGAGAATTCCTGATCGGTTTGCAGCCATTAAGAAGGTGATATTGCGGACTCTCAAGCTCCTCTTCTGGGGTCTACTGCTGCAAGGTTAGATATCCGTAATAGTACATGTATTTCTTCTTCTGTGATTTCAAAGCAGAATTATATTGATGACATGCGGTTCCGAAGACAAGTTTTTTATTTCTTCTTCTGCCAAGTTTTGATGTTTACCTGGTTTCATCGTGTGATGCAGGAGGTTATTCACATGCCCCTGACAAACTATCGTATGGCGTTGATATGAAAATGATAAGGTGGTGTGGCATTCTCCAGGTAATACGATTACTTGTACTTATAGTTCAAGTCCTTTTTCGTAAATTTTGATTTGATAGCAGTGTCTTTTTTGTTTTGCCCAATGACAGAACAGTGCATGTGTGTATTGTTTACTTTCAGAGAATTGCTCTTGCATATTTGGTGGTGGCACTGGTTGAGATTTTTACAAAAAATCCACAAGAGAATTATGAATCATCCAGCTCGTTCTCAATCTTCAGAAAGTATTGTTGGCACTGGTTGGTATCCGAAATTTACCGACTTCCTTGGCAATAGGAGCTCTTGAACCTGCCATTTCAGTGATGCGTCTGCTGAAGCAGCTATTTTCTATGTCAAATATCAGGTTGTTTGGAGCATGTGTTGTTATTGTTTACTTGGCTATTCTTTACGGGATATATGTTCCTGATTGGCAATTTACAGTCCAGGATAGAGACAATCCCAACTATGGGAAGTTTTTCAGAGTAAGTCCTTTCTGTGTCCTAGTCTCACAATACCCTAGAAAGCATGTCAAATATTCTTATGATTCTATGTCAATTCTAGGTAACTTGTGGCACGAGAGGAAACTTAGATCCTCCATGTAATGCGGTAGGATACGTTGATAGAGAAGTTCTTGGAATTAATCATATGTATCCACATCCAGCTTGGAAGAGATCAAAGGTGCAACATGATTTCCTTTGCTAAATCAAAAGATTTTAACTCTCACGTCAGCGAAGTAGTAATCTATGGCAGTTGTAATGGTTTATTGTCTTGGAAGTGCTGCAGGATTGCACTGTGAATTCTCCATATGAGGGACCGATGCGGAATGATGCTCCAGCATGGTGTTATGCACCTTTTGAACCTGAAGGAATTCTGAGGTTTGTCAAGCATTATTGTCTTAAGATGTTGAGTCTTTTTATTTTGCTGTTTTCAGATGGCTATTAGCTTGTGGCTCAAGTTTGTTTTTTTATACCATCTGATAGTCCCCTTTAAGTTTTTAAAAAATCAACTTCCAATCTGGAGCTTTTATAGTTAAACTTATTCTGTGAAGCTTTGTATTGAACTGGGTCCAAGACATATTTCTCTGTGTTGCATATTGTGTTCTATGTCATGCCAAATTTTTCCTTTGAGGTACTGGTAATAGTATGGTAGTATCTTCTATATTCTGAGCAAACAGGTCTTGGGATGTGGTTCTTGTCCCTAAATAGGCAAGGATTCTTCTCTTGACGACTTGTTGAAGCATTTTCTTGAGTTTAGCCCACTTCAATGTAAAAATCCTAGGCTTGATGTTGGGGTTACTCCACTTTGTTCTAATGGCTCCATGTCATGGGCACACCCTCCCCACTGGGCAGGGGTAGTGCATGGGAGCCTTGTGCAGTGGGTCACTCCTGACACACTTACTGCCTTGTAAAATCTATCAAATGCTCTGCAAAATTTGTCCCCATCTTTATGTAGCAGAATCATCATGATAATTGCAAAGTGGTTAAAGTGGATCTTTTTGTTTGTAGTTCAATATCTGCTATTCTCTCCGCAATAATTGGAGTGCACTGCGGTCATGTGCTCTTGCACTTGGAGGTAGGTCCATTAGTCTAGGTAGAATGAATTTGTCTTAGTCTTTCCTTGACTTATTTGATGAAAACTGTTTCAGAATCATTCAACCAGACTGAAGCACTGGGTTCTCATGGGTCTTTCTTTGCTTATTTTGGGAATCATTTTGCATTTCACCCATGGTGAGATCTTTATAATATGATATGCACAACTTTGATTTGCTCTTTTATGCAGCTCTTAGTATGCATGATACTTCTTTTCCTTGGATGCAGCAATTCCTTTAAATAAGCAGTTATATACACTCAGCTATGTCTGCGTAACAGCTGGTGCTGCAGCGTTGGTATTCTCAGCCTTCTATGTCCTGGTATATATCTTGTTGTCTCATGTTTTTTGCAGTAAATTTTTGTTCTGTCGTCAATTGTCTGCACTGAATGATCTGACTACATAGAAGCTGAAATCATGTAGAAACACAGTTGGCATGAATTCCGTAGAGTAAGTAAAATGTATATTACATGGCTAAGCTTTAACCTAGTTGATTTCATTATCAAGGCTGTATTGAATTGAGATGAGTGTGTCCATTCTTCTAATTTAGGCATATTAATGGGAGTGGCAAGCATCTCAGCATGGTACAAGTACTTTTAGCAGGTCATTCCTGGAGTTTGCTTCCTAGTAATAATTTGTTTTGACACCACATTATGTTAGTTACAAGTGAAGTCTACTTGGCGAATACAAGAATGTGCAGGCATCTCCTGAAGATCGTGATGGACAATTTCTTCTAACTTATTAGAAAACAATTTACTTATGCAATGTTCTTTAAAATGTGGCAGTCCATCTTTGTGGGAAAACTGTTGGCGAGGCTGGTGGTGGGTGTCCTTATAAGTGTAACTTGTGATAGATGACTGAGTTTATGTTGTTATGCTAGGTTGATGTATGGGGTCTGCATCTCCCATTTCTTCCCTTGAAATGGATTGGCATGAATGCGATGCTGGTGTATGTCATGGCAGCAGAAGGCATATTTGCAGCATTCATTAATGGGTGGTATTATGATGACCCCCGTAATAACCTGGTATGTCACTACAACCTTTCAGGTGTTCTTGCTTTTCTCTGCGAGTCTTCATGAACCCTTGCAATGAGAAGGGCTCTGAAATAAATTTGGACAATTGGCCAAAAGAATGAAACATTGTTGGATCCACACCTCCTCTTTTCATGTTCAGAATATACTGAAATATTTTGTTCTTTCATTCAGTTGAGCTGTTGTTTCTTTCCCCTGTAACAATTTATCTAATGAAGCAGTAAATGCCCTATTTGCGGATACCCAATCAAAGATAGTGTTATTATTATAGAAGTTGAACCTCGCACATAAAGGAAATTTTATTTCTGATGTTAAGGCCGTTTGAAATTTCATTGCAGGTACATTGGATCCAAAAGCATGTCTTCATTGGAGTTTGGCACTCCAAAAGAGTAGGAATTCTTCTTTACGTCATCTTTGCAGAGATTCTTTTCTGGGGTGTTGTTGCTGGCATTTTGCATTGGCTAGGCATATATTGGAAGCTGTGATTTCCATGCGATCCAACCCTCGACCCAGTTAGCCTGTCACTGCAAAATGCAGGTACTATTGTGATATGAAGATTCTGGCTCCTCATTCATTCTAATCATTGATTTTAGTTGCTGCAGCTGCCGCCATAAGAGAACCCGCATCCTCAAGAGCTTTCACGATCCATTCTATGCAAGGATTTATTTCCAAGGGTACTAGACACGCTTTCTCAAGTTCCAGAAGAGAAACTTAAGGCATTCTAATAGACAAAACAACATGACAGCTGGTCACCTCCTATTTCCAGTACAGCCTTCTTTATGTTCATTATCTCCTAATTCTAACTCGGAGATCAACCGGAATTTGTGGTGATGCAGAAGCAGTTCCTTTTTATCAACTTTTGAACCGAAACACCTTGCCTAAATACATGCAGTAGTACTGTAGAAAGACATGTAGTAAGAGCAACAGGCAACCTGACTTTCCTCACAACACTTTAAGAAAATTAAGACTTCAACCCTGGTAGTCTCCACTATGCTGTTTCTCTATTGCCAGAACTTCTGATTGATCTCCAATTTGGAACCAGAAGACACTGAACTCTGAGGAGGCTGTACTGGGAATAAGAAGTAAGCTATTGTCTTTTGTTGTATAGTTTAGAATGTTAGAGGTGTCCATTTCTGAATTGAGAAAAAGATGTATCATGCTTTTGGGAGTAATCCAGATTCTCATCCTTGCATAGAGGGGATCTGCGAATGCAGGTTCCCTGAGTGGACCCGGCTGATGAAAAGTTCAAGCTCTGCCTGTATCAATTAAAGAAACTCACGAATGTTCAAGCAGGAGTACAAGGTAGTTTGTACCATTTACATGTCATTCAGAAGACTCGATGTTTATACTCTGGCTGGGAAAGCCATTCACTAATAACAATAAAATTTTCACGTGATTGGTCGGTCAGAGTTCTTGCAGACATCAGAATCGTCACTCCTGTTTTGGCAATGGTTCAAACGTAGTGTCTAGTTGTAGCTGCCATTTTGGCTTTAATTTCCCTTCCTACTGTTGTGGGAAAACGTTAGTGGATCAGTTTATCTTTAAATGATGGATGCAAGAGTAACGCGATTTTGAGTTTTCCCTGTTTCCTGAGTTAAATCGATTCACCTTCGATGGCATTCTATTCTAAACTACGAAAAATATTAAAATGACAAAACCATGATATAGCAATGAAAATTATGTTGACGTTCTGCAAGATAATATACCGAACATTATCAAATTGGATAATGCATCTAACGTCACGCCATTATTTGGACCGCGCTCCTCCATAAGAAGCTATCTTATGGAGTGTCCACACGCGTGCAGTAATGCAAGTCATCTACTCCTTAGAAAACTAGATTCCGGTCCAAGGCGTACTACTATAGCTCCATCAAGATGCTATTGATAGACTCTCCCGCTGTGATCACAGAAGAGCACACCAAATGAATAGTTTTATGGTGATCTAATGTTGCGATTTACCCCAATGTAATGCCCGGACGAAAAAATACAGTTGAGGCCCCCTTAGAGAGCTCGGCCTCCTTTTCCGTTTTTGGTGACGACCATTATATTAGATGCCTTATCTCCTGCTTCACAAACTAACATTAAACCACAATCCAAGGCCAAAAGCGATAGCCAAGGACAGAAGCAGGTGGATATATTGGATTCATATGCAAAATGCTAGATGGTCAAATTCTTGTTATTGTATGGCATTGTTCACGCCAATACAAGACCCTGTGGTTCAATAAAATCTTACGCAACATAAGAATCCATTCATTTGAGCAGGGTCACATCAGAATCATCTTCCCTTGCTCGAAGTCTAGATTGAGTGATTGCCAGTGCCAGGTTATATGATGTTTCCAATTTCAATGACGGAAAGCAAGGCCGAGATCAGAATCGGATCTTGACCAAATGCCATAGGACAAATAATCAAAGAGGACTTCTAGCTGAACAGTTTTTGGGCAGTACGAAATACCGATAGTTTTGGTGCGAGCGTTCAGAGGACCATAACTTTAGAAACCAAGATAGCAACTATTAGACAGCAGGGCATATCGACATCGAAACTTTATTTCTCAATTAACCAAAGTTACCATGTTCTAAATTTAGTAAAAAAAACAACCTAAACAAAAAGACGGGATAATAAGGCATCCCGTCGCCTAGTTTATACCCCTTCTCTTTGTATATAGAACAGAAACACAGAAAACCATTCCCAATCTAGTAAGTCCCCCCCACAAGAAAGCCTGTCTAGCACTTGACTTCCTTCAGTCCATGGGCAAGGTAGAGGAAAGTAGGATCAGTAGCACCTTCCTTGTAAAATGCAAACACCATGGTTCCATCATCATGCATGCTCTCCCCAACGAAACTGCAAAATTAACCGGGTTGTCAATCAATCAGAAGTGGAAAACAGATTAAGCCCTAATTAAGCCAAGCATCAATTGAGAAGCTGATACAATTGCAGGGTTGAACTTACAATTGGAGGTCGCTGAGCTTAGAAATCAGGAACTTGGTCGCTCCCTCAATGTGCTTCTTGAACAGCTCTTGTTTCTCTCCCTCCAACTTGGGCGACAGCAACTTGATGTACCTCTTCATGTAAGTCACAAACTGCTTCTTGTCGAAAGCAGGTTGCTCCTGCAATCACCAGAACACATCATCCCAAACGTGTCGTGAATTAGAGGCCAAGAGCTCCAAAAGACAACATCCAGAGCTATGGAATAAAAATCCACTCACCTGAAGCCTAAAGGTGTCGACGATGTCCACGACTTTCACGGTCTGGTCATCAACACCCTCCTCTTCCCCTCCGCCCTCTGCAGAAGGGTTGGCCCCGATATCCACATCGACCGCTCCTTTAACAACCCACTGCATATCCATGATCGCAACTTGATGTAAATTTTTTAAATCACTAAATTACCCTATTCCCATTCAATCTGAAACGCAGTACTGCATATTATTCATGCTAATCCATCCCTAATGAGTAAAACTAAAAACGCGTTTTCTGAAACAGAATCAAGATAGGCCTGTCAGGGTATAAAGTTAAAAAAACGAAGAGGAGATAGATTCTGACCTTCCCTTCCACTTCCCAGAGCATACCATTCTCAATTTCCTTGTATGGGAAGGAGTCAGACAAAAGCTCATCGCCTGAAAATAGTAACAAGCAGAGGAAAGAGTATTACTTCTCGCCACAAAAAACACAGATGTTATTGGCTTTGAAGACATGGGCACATCAAGATCACGCGTACTATGTCGATCTTTAACGCGTCCTATTATAACCACCAATCTCCAAATAACAAACAAGGATTCTGGTCACCAAAACTTTTCAAAACTTCTCACTTTGTACACAATTCAGAGTCACAGAGGAAATCGCCGAAACATATATTTGATTCGGAAGACCTCGACTACCGAAAGAAAATCAAAGAAACTCAACAAGGGAAATCTGCAGCATCCCATGGATTAAACATCACAGAACTGTTCCCTTAAAAAAGAAAAGAAAAAAACCCAAACTACCCAGAAAAGAAAAAGGAAAGAACTCTGCTTTTCTTTCTGCGATCGCACTCCAACGATCACCGAAAGATTCTTTCAACCAAGGCAGACGAAATCCAAAAAGAAAAATCCGGACAACCCAAGTCAAAAAAAATAAAGAGGTGCTTTGGCATCAGCACAAAGAAGAAAAGGGTTGCAGTACCCGTGAGCAGATCCTGATAAACAAGCATGGTTGCTGAAGCTCTGTTTCTGCACCTTCTGAAACGAAAAATTCCCTCTTTCCCTTGGGGGCACAGAAAGCTAAAAAAGCAGATACCCACAGAGAGAGACAGAGACAGAGACAGAGACAGAGACTCGGAGAGAAGATAGTGCAAAGCGTGGGGCGGCGAGATTTTATAGTGGCAGTGTGCAGCGGAGGACGCACGATATTATTAGATAATTTCCTATTTTGTAAATCCGAGTTCTGATAGGATATGTTCTTCATGATTAAACTAGAAGTATTCTTATGCGTTATCTTGCCGTGAAATCCCGATCATGCCCCTCTGATATCTTTCGGGTGATCTGTACACCGACATGAGAAACAGGAACATCGGAAGTTGACCGCCTAGGATGTTCGAATTCCACTTTGCCTTGGACTCTTGCTTTCCTCGGATCTCGCGCATGGCAGGTGCCTTAGCCGTTCAGGATACTATTTTTCTTTTTCTTTTTCTTTTTGTTATAATTACAGATGGACAAGTTACTTGATTTGAACGGGAAGGACTTCGTACGTAAATAACAAATTTCTCCGTTCGATTTACGTATTTCTAATCAATAGACTAAAAAAATATTGATATCCCGCGTCGATAAAAGAAGAGAAAATGAAGTTATATATTATATAATTAGATGACTTAGGAACATTATATCGAAAGTATTTCATGAGCCGAATGAATAAAATTATTATACATTACGTAAAACTTAATAATGAAAGTTTCTTAAGCATGCCATGATTACTTCTACTTTTAAAAGATTCTTCCACTTATAAAGTACGGAGTCTTGAATAAAATATTTTGATTATGAATAAAGGATGAATGGTGACACGTTAAAAGATGGATTCATGTATTTAGATCAGGCATGCAAAGTAGATTTGGCATCTCACATCGCTAAGCATAGATGATTCATGTTTGACCATCAAACCCAGCTTTAGCTCCATGTCGTATTTTACTGGTGGAGCTAGCAGGATGCATCCCGTGAACGGTGTTAGATCTATTTTGAGTCAACCAACGAAAGTATCGCTTCTTCTAAGCATTCACACATCAAAGAAGTTGTACCTCGGCCGGGCCACTTGGAAGTTCGACATGTAAAATTAGACATTAATGACAGGAATTAGAATCCGTATATCACATACAAAGAGTGAAAAGGAATAGTTCTTTAATGAGACATTATGAACCCATAATTTCTTTTTGTGAGATCCCAAATGGTGTTGTCCATACTATATCTGACATAAGTCGCATAACATTAGCTATCACCGGAGATATGATAGTAGGTAAAATTAAGATTTAGGCTGGACGTTTCTACTAAATAGTCACGTTTGCTTAGGAAGTCATGAATATGACAGTAATATTTCCAACAAAGATTCGTAGGTACATTTGAGATGAACGATCAGTGCACAGGGTTTTGCAAATTGAGCCTCGCAAACAAGATAAAAGAGGTCAGGTTAAGCTTACATTTATAAGACCGATCATCTATGTTTGTCTCAAAATGTACTACAGATATAGAAATTGATTAAATAGGCCTAATAAAAGGTATGCTTAATGTCTTCCCTCACTATCATGTGTTGCCAAACTTGCAAAACGGTTCACTCAGGAACTAACCTTGCGGGTCAATAATTGTACCCAACCCTATCCTAATTAAATAAAAACTTGAGGAGCCTGAATAGGTAATGGGTTCTCGATCAGGACAACAATCAAGAAAAGAGTTAAATGGATTGGTAGGACGATTTATCGGCTACTACGAAAAAGTATGACCAAAGATATTTGGGGTATACCTGAACCTAAGCCGCTACTTTGATCTAGGAAAAAAAAAAAAGAACTCACCAACTTATCATGAGGTTAGCAGCGTGGAATAAAAGGAAATCTGACAAGATCAGGTGGAAGGAAAAAGGACATGAAAGGACATGGACTCTTACTTTGCTCAGGAGCCATTTGATTAAAGTGGCAAGAGAACAATTCCTATTCTCCTTTTATTCAATAGAAGGAACGACGAGGGTTAGAGCGCAAAAGGCATATGCGAATATCCCTTTACATAATTGAATGCCAGGTCAGTTGGTCCGAGAAGGCTCATGTCATGAGGAATAAGAACGGAAGGCAGACAATTTTGACCAGCCGACGTCTATACTAGATCAAGCCATATCAATTAATGGCATGCGCATAGGTATGTCTAGTCTCAAAGTATACCGCCAGAGCGTAACCATTAGAATTCCTTTTTTAACTCCACGAGCAAAACGACAATATTCGTTTCCAAGTTCCCATTCAAATTATGCTAGTGATGGCCACTCATACCCAATGGCTTTTGGTCGGTCCTGCTAGATACAACCAGTTATCGATCCCGCGTCTCCTGTGGTCATCACACTACCGAACAAAAGCCAGGATTTCAAGCATGCAGGTTCAATAGGAGTAGCCACGCTCCCGTCAATATATGTCATAGCTAATTAATTACACAGAAAATTAGCAACCGCAGCTGACTTCGGCTCCAGGCAAAATCCAAGAGACATGGTTTTAAGAGAAAAACGCAGTATAACTAACTAAAGCTCAATTCAGCCAGGGTTAACAATACCAAACTGCTGGTGGATCAAAATGATTGCACTAGGATGGCAATTCAAATACTCTAACTAGCCTTAGTTCCTCAGAATGATAGATCAAGTCTTCCTCCCCCTCTAAGAGCATGTTAAGATGTTATGGGTATGACCAGTTCAATCAGACCTGCCCTGCAATTGCAGAAATAATCAATGCCCGACCGGAGATCGAACGACAATAACATGCATCATGCTTGAAAAACATATCAATTTCCAATGAGAGCACATACAGATGGTGAGGGGGACCGAGATACACTCCTTCTGGGGCTTCTGCTCAGACTCTGTCCCCTGCGTTCCTCTTTCCTGTATGACTGCAAATAAGAAAGCAAGCAATGGCATCAGCACATCCTTGTGATGCACTCAAGATATTCCTACTCTCGTAAGGTAACCCATTCATGTCGTGTAAGGCAAAATGGATAGAGTCCAAACAAAAATTCACTCACAGGTGATATTGGAGATCTTGATCTTGATCTGGACCTACAACAAACGTCAATCAAAATGATGTCCTGATCCTCCAATGAAGACCCTCAGAACTGCTTCACCACATAGCAACCAAAAGAAAGAAGATGCATATATACTTGCAGCCAAAATAAAAGAGACCTCTTTTATTGGGCTTCGGTTATCTTGCTCTGATTCTGTCTATAGTCTTCTGATGCTTTTCCATTGTTTGCTTTTATCTCTTTTCATTTCGTAAATTTCTGATCCTAGAATTTTTTTTTTTTCCCTCTGACGATAAAATCCTTTATTATCCGTTAAAGAGAAAGAAAAAAAAACTGAACGGTAGCATCATGCATGCCAAGAAGGCAGCAAAACTTCTCAAAGAGATGCATGGTTTACCTTGAAGGTGACCGCGGAGAAACAGACCTTGCTGGAGACACAGATGGAGACCGTCGCGAGTGCTTGGGCCTTGGAGACTTGCTGCAAAAGAATTTGAGTTTACTTACTCTTATGCAGTGTACATACATAATTATTAAGTGAATATAACAGAACATTACAAACCTTCTACTCCGGTTGCTGTAGCTGGGGCTGCGGCTCCTCGAATAATTGGGACTTCGACTGGGACTTCTAGAGTGGCTTCGATGTGAATCGTATTCTTTGACCTAAAGAAAGGACCAGAAATGAGGTGACTGCAGTCAAATTAATCCTATAATGACTAATTGATCTCACAATACCCGTATATAAGCTCGACTGAAGGCATTCCTGAAAAGAGAATCATCCAGTTTTCTGATCTACACAAGGAACATGAAATCACTCTGAGAGACGTAACCTTGACAGATTAACATGGACACAAAATAAACCAATTGAAGACCAAAGAAACTAGAACATAGATTAGAGAGGACTTACTGCATATTTCATGTCATCATAATTACTATAATCGACAATTCCTATCACACCTGTAGAGGCATTGTAATGACAACATGAAAAGCTCAGAACTCATCAGCAGCAGTATCTTGCTAGTCCATGCAGGAGACTGTGCATAAGGAATCCCTAAACCTACCACGCCGATCAGGATACACCTCAGAAAAACACACATCTCCAGCACGACGCATATGATCCTAAAAAAAAAAGTGTAGGAGTTCCCATCAGAATTATATTCTCAAAACGAAGGAAAAGAGGAAATGTTTGTGTTACATGACACGCAATACTCCAGACAAGCGCACCTTCAGATCTTGCCATGAAGCTGAGGAAGGTAATCCAGTGACCAATACTGTGAAATGGATTCAGAAACATAAGACTCTTAAGAGCTGACAACATTATAAGAGATAACACAAGAGATATATATACCGCGATAGTCAGAACGCCTTGAACGGCTGCTGCTGCTGCTGCCACTGTAACTCCGGTACCGGTCCACAGGTGACCTCTGTCCCCCATGAGCAAGTTCAACCTTGTATACAGGACCACAACAATACAGATGAGATGGGGAAACACAAGATAGCAGTGAAATCAGAGAATAAGTATAGATGTCCTTTTTCCCTATAAAATAAGGAGAAATTCTAAAGAACTCACTCGCAACCGGTAGCCATCAAATTCATATCCATCACGACCATAAATTGCATCTTCAGCATCACGACGATCTTCAAACTGCAACAAGAATGAAATATGTCGAGCCATAAGAACATCAAGAATGCAATAAACTAACAGAATAATATCAGAACCAAAACCACCATTGAAACACATGGGGGACCCTAATGTTACTGATTACTGAATAATATTCTATAACATAACTTGTTAAGCTATACCGACCTCAACAAATGCATAACCCGGTGGCCTTGCAGGGATCTTCAACTCAATGTCAACAATAGGGCCATACTGCAAAAGGGCAATAATGAAAATCGTCACAAGAACTTACAAGAGAGAAAAGGCAAAGGAAAAAAGTACAGTCCCCACCACACACGCACATTGTCGCTATTCAGGAATGAAAAGAAGATGAAGTTTTGCCAAAAGAGCCTGAGGTATTTTCCTAAGCTAGATCCAGAAAGAAAAATCTCCCCCATTTATATGAGAATATTTACTCTAAAATTAATAGTAAATAACAAATGATTTGGAAAATATTTTCCAAGAAAGATCCCTTGAATCACTTACAACATGAACGGTAATTTCATCGTTCACAAAATTGTTCAGACATAAATATTATCAATGATATGATGAAAATATTATTCATTGACTAATTATTTCAAGCGACCATCTGTTGAAAAATATTTTCCAAATCATTCATTTTTCACAAAACAATTGGCGTCTTGATCACCAATGAGGTGCCTAATGCAATGCCCGGGAACTAAACACTCCATATCTCTCTATAGAAATCCATTCTTTGATAACTTAATTGAAAAAGAAAAAAAGATTTAAACGGTAAAGAATCACAAAAATCCAAGGAGACAATGGGTATGAAGAAAATTCAAACAGACTTTCGTGAAACGAGCAGGCACTCAAATAAATGAAAGAACGAGAACAAAAACATGCAATAAAAGAAGGACCTTGTAGAACAAATCTTCAATTTCCCTTTTGCGAATGTCCCCAGGGAGATTGCCAACATAAATGGTGCGGCTCAATCGGTTGCTCATTTTCACTCTCCTGAAACCACAACAAAGGGAATTTAAAAAAGAAAAAAGAAAAAAGAAAAAAAACCCTAACGACTTCACTGGTGAATTCCACACATCTACAGAATCTGAAGGAGTAGGAGTAGCTGGAAATGAACCCCCATGTAATTCCAGATTACATCTACACTCCAACCGATCAAATGCATTAAGAAAGCACTGAACCACGAGAACACACCCCGATCACGGCCGCGACCACACTCGAACGTCCACCCCCGTCAACTACACTAGACCCAGCAAACGAATCAACCCGAGACCCCAAGCGGCGGAACCACTACCGACGACCGCGAGACGGGTTGAGAAGACAGGAACCCGAGAAATCGACAAGAGCGAACGCGAGAATCAATGCGCGGACCGGATCATCGGCAACTGACGGCAACTGACGGCAACTGACGGCGACTGACTCCGACAGCGAGAAAGAACAAGAATTCGAGGTCGAGGAAATCGATAAAGAAAAGGGCAGAAACCTCGGAGTCGAGAGAGAGATGGCGTAAGTGAGGGGTCCGTCCGCCTCGGGAGTGTCCCTCTCGAAGGAAGGAAGGAAGGTTGGTGGGGAGCGAGCGACAGAGAGAGAGAGAGAGAGAGAGAGATGCGATGATATAAAAATGCCACCACGCGTCGGGGAAAGCCTCGGAAGCTTCCGGAGCGCGGACGCCGTTCGCGCTCGGGACGCGACGTGCGCCGTCCGATCGGGGATAGGGCGAGTCCGGATGGGCTCTGATCTGCGGCCCCGCCGGTGTACGTCCAGGCTCGCCCGCGTAGGGTAATTCGTTTCCACCTTGAGGTAATGCTTGGGCGTGGCCCAATGATCAGGCCCGAATAATAAACCTTTGCTGAAATTTGTCCATTTTAAAAATATTTCCTTTTATGATAAGTGTAACGAAAGTCTTAAAATTTATCTCGAAAATACAATTGAGGTCTAAAATTTACAAAAAAAATGCAATCGAATTGAAAAACTTATGAAATTGGTATAATTGAGTCCTCCTATTAAATTCGTCTAATTTGGCTAATAGAAAATGTTAACGTGATTTTTTAAAATATGTTTTTTCCTCTTATGTGGTGATCATGTGGTTAAATGATAAAACATAAGATTGAAGTGCACCACATCATTGTCACTTATCATAAATAAAATAATTAAAAAACAAGTCATATTAGCATTTTCCGTTAGCCAAATTAAATGAAATTAACGGAATAATTCAATTGAATCAACTTGGCAAGTTTTAATATTTTCTTGTATTTCTTATAAGTTTTAAAAATTAAGTATATTTTTATGACAACTTTTTTTATAGGGATGATCAGTTTTCGGTCCAATCCCACCCATGAACTGGGAATCGGACTGCTTGGTCTTGGAACCAATCCAACAAAATCAGCAAACACTGAGCTTGTCGACGAAGTTGAGGGTCCAACCGAGGAAGAAATTGGAGAGGATGGCCACGGGAGGGTTGGTGTGGAAGGCGAACCATCGGGCGAGGGGGAGGCGAAGGGTGGAGATGATCGAGATTAAAACCACGGCGAATGGCTATTTACGGAAGACAGAAAGCTTTAAATCAATCGAGAATCATATAAATCAAAGATGATCGATTCCTTGTCTCCTTTTATCGGTTCATCCGAGGCACAACATATAAGATGTTTGTCAATCTGTGCAATAATTTTACTTAACAGAAAGCGTAAATCAAGATTCATCCCTTCGTGTCACTCCACGTGAGATGCTGCACGTTGATCCTCCCCATTCTCACGCCACCTGCTATAACATTATTCAAAGAGAACGAACATACAAAACTTTAATCAAAGATGGAGAAGCTGAGAGTTTCTAATCATTCTCACATCACAAAGACTTTCAGATAAGACCCATTCTTTCAACGAGAGCCCTGACCACGAGGTCGTTTCCTTCAAAGATACCCTCTTTTTCTCACCGGCCGTGTACTGGAGATGAAGAAGACCAGGAAACAGAAGACGAAGAAGAGATGTCTATCTTGATTTCTCTATGAAAAAATCGGTTCAATTCTCACTTTAGAATTAGGAACCAGACCATTCATCACTGATTTCAATTTTATGGAATGGGGGATTTGGATTAGCATCCGTAAAAATTGCCCAAAACTAGACGGCCCAAATGGTTCTCTTTGCACTCTTAATTTTAGGATTTCTAGTATACATATCCTTTTTTTTTTTTTTGTATAATATTTTGGTATAGATCGGACTTTAAGTACTTTCGTGATGGGCTTAAAATTTCAGTACATATATCATATTTCCTTTTATGAAATGTTGTTTTGGAACGAGCTTTCCGCCAAAATGCCCTTATCCGGGCTTGTGGAGTTTACGCGTGAGAGGCAAATCTGATTTTTACGCTAATTTTATTTCATGTTTATGTACCATATAATCGTTACACCTTAATTATATTTTCATTCAATCATTTAGAGGGGGCATCGTCCCTCTTACAGTTGCACATTTTAATTTATTTGTATAATATCAAATGTTTTGAATTACCCAAGCAAAACTTGTTCTTGCCTACAATTCTTTTAAATAAATCGTTAAAATTAGAATTGCGAAATTAAGGATCGCCAACAATGACCTATCCACATGTTTTACAAAAATTCACTGTTCACTTTTTCTAATGATTTAAAGAGATCGTTTGGGCTTTGGTTTTTGGTACTATTAAATGGAGAGAGAGAGGAGGAGAGAAGAGGTCTGAATGTCAAAATCTAATGTTAGTGAAGAATATGACGAGATGATCGTATAAATAAAAATCATTAAAATAAGGGTTCTTTTTGTAGAGAATTTGCCAGGTGAGCAAAGATTCAGGGCTATGGTCCACGTCAGCACCCAAACACGCACCACCACCGCCCATGGTTTTCCCATGGTTTTTTGTCCCAGGATGACAAGTCCTAATTTGTCTTCGCTTGTCTCCCACAGATTCGCACTCGTATATAAATCCCCTCCTCCTCTTCGCCACGCCACCACCATTGGCTTGGCTTTGACCTCTCTCTCTCTCCCCGCCACCGAAAGCTCGTGCCTTTTTCGGACATGGCAGAATCCAAGACCACCATGGAAGCCATGAGGCATTGGGTCGTCGAGCACAAGCTTAGGACCGTCGGTGAGTTTTCCTATCGATCAAGGAGCCTTTACCCTTTTAGTCTGTTCTTCAAATCGATTGAAAATTTTCTCTTTCGTATGGTTTTTTTTTTTTTTTTTTTTTTCTGGGGGGTTGAATCTGATTTGGGTTCTTGTATCGGTGCTGTTGTAAAAAAGGGTGTCTCTGGCTCAGCGGTATTACGGGTTCGATCGCATACAACTGGTCTCAGCCCGCCATGAAAACTAGCGTCAAGATCATTCATGCTAGGTAACGAATAATTTTATTTTTGCTTCTTGTTAAACCATGTAAGAGCTAGGGCGTGGTTAATCGTCGGATATTATGCCTTTTGTCTTCTGATCCTCGTATATCTGGATTAAAGTTTTTCTAGTTTCTGTGTCCCGACAACGCCAGGATCGTGCAGGTTAGGTAGAGGATCTCATGGTTTGGAATGTTGTTGGAACCTGATTTGGGTAGATCTAGGCCAAGGCTCAACTCTTTAGATGGCGACTAATGCAGAGATGGAATGATCTAATATTGGCTTTGGGCTCTGTCTTTAGTCGACCGAGCTATAGTTTGACCGTCTGCAGTTGCTCGGCTAAATTCTTTTGCTTTTGATTGAGGTCATAATAAGCTCTTGGAAATGAATAATTAACCCAGAATCTTGTAAAAGTTTAACCGAGAATAGTTTAGTTGATGAGTGAACAACTTGACATTGAAATGCTGCACAAATTACTTTGCCTGTGACGGGATGGAAGTCTGTCTCAATGATATAGGAGCAATGTGATTACGAAAAGTATCTAGATGAGATGTGTTCTTGACCGGTCTCTAGTACTACATGAAGCAAATTGCGGTCCTCAGCAAGAGTTGCAGACCTTACAAATGTTGAACGAGCTTCTCCGCAGTTTCGGTGTTATAAGCTCTGATTGTTCTAGTCCTGATTTTAGTTTTATCTGACCTTGAATATGGAACCACTATTTTGGTATATTTGTATTGGTACTCAATTCCTTTGCAAGTCCTCCTGTTGGACCCTGTTTCGGACAATTCATCGAGTTTCATCTCCTAGGTTTAGCAAGGAGTCTCCTTAGGCATTTCTGCAACAATATTGAACCTTTCAGTCATTGCATCTTGTGTAGAAAGTTATAATGGAGGAAGATTTTGACATGCTCATCTAGGGCGCAAGTTATGGATAGTGCATAAAAGAGAATTCTTTTAACATCATGTATTATTGTTTAGGTTGCCTGTGTTGTTAGTGTAGTTTAGCCATAGATTTCACCTTCAGATTCATGTTTCATGCATCTGCTGTTCTTATGGACTCTAGTGCCACTCACACTGTTAATTTTGCTCACTCGCTGATATGTACATCGTCATCATTCAGGTTGCATGCTCAAGCATTGACACTGGCTGCTTTAGCTGGTGCTGCAGCGGTCGAGTACTACGAGCACAGATCAGGAGCAAAGACTGACCGCCCCGCAAAATATCTTCCTGTGCAACCTTTCTCTCATAAGGATTAAAATGGACAGCGTGCATCGACTCTTTTGCCTGCAGCATGAGACTTAATCAGCAATCTTTCAGCAATAAAATCCCTGTGAACAGAATAATTTAACCTCAATATAGAAGTTTTTGTTCTGTGATTAAGAGACTCATTTGTTGTATACTTGGAGATGAACCTGACAGATATTTTTTGGAATGCCATTCTTTCTGGACAGATACTTATGAATACAGCTGCTCTCTTTCTGGATCTTGATTGGTATTGTCACGATATGCATCTCAAGTTTTTTCTCAGTCCACAGCTGACGTTATAGGACATTTTGCTCATTAGATGAGACCATTCGGGAAGCATACGCTTTCATCAGAAAAGCACTAGGGCAGATGGCTCAAGCACCTTATCGACTAGAGGCCATCAACAAAATGTGCTGAAGGAGAAAATGTTCTGTGAATTGATTTTAGATCGCCCCGTTGATGGTTATCAGTGTATCGCTTCAACTAGGCCAAACGATGGATGCAATTTAATTGAGTTACTCATGAACAACTCAAGCTGCACAACTACGTGGTTCGGCTTAATTCTTCCTCAGTTAAAGTAGTTTGACTACATACCTGAGGAGATAGGCTTGATCATAATAGATTTGAGTGTGTTGATAGCATGAGGCATATAGTCTAGCCCGAATGCAAATTTTGATGCCTCTCAAATTTAGCATTAAGACAAATTTTTGATAGTCTAGTTGGTAAGTTGAGTCGATTTTGGGGGCATCGAGTAAATTTTAGTAAAAGCTTGAGCATTAGAAGTAAAACCCTCATCCCAGAAAGTCAATTTGGATTGAGCCCCTATCTAGTATTGGATTTTCAAGTAAGTCCATGGTCGATTAAGAAGCCATGCCAATTCATGATTGCCCCCCACTATATTACTAGTAAAAATGTAGCACGGTTTAAAATTGAGATCGTCCCAGCTTGATCGTGCAAGATCTAGCACATTATGATTGAAGCGAAGAACATGAGGAGTTGAACTTGTGCTCGATGTCTATGAGATAAATTGAATAGATTTTATTTACACACTTAAATTTATAACAATAATCTACGAAGAATAAGATATCCATTTCTATGACGTTTTCTTGGTGCTGTGAAGTTGGGTACAGCTTTGCACTTTGGATTGGAGTCAGCCTCTCCGTGATATAAATAAACATGGGAGGGATTCGTGTTTTATTGTTTTTCTGAGTTTAGGTTAGATTATTCATTGAGCTCTTGTTGAAGTGTGAGAATTCGACTTAACATGTTCATGAGAAATCTTAGGAACGATGCTTGTGCAGATAAAATATTCGTTCTTACCTGTCCAAGGTTTACTAGTGTATCTTTGCAAATCCAAGTTGGGTATACGCAAATCGGACTTGGTACAAGAAATCACTACAAAAGAAAATCATTAGAGCTAAATTAATTGAGAGGGCTAAATGGTACTTGCAGCATTGAGCATGCTTCTGCACAAAACACAAAATTACACGGTCAAAATTGAAAAGCTCTTGTTTTAGACTGGTTCTGTCGTTATAGCTTGAGCAGAGAATTGCATCTGTAAAATTATTGAATGACGTGAAGGAATACCATGATGCTAAAAGGCACGATGAACACTGCGAGATTGAAGGCTGCGCAGATTCATCTGACGGCGTTGACACGATGCTAACCCTTGTTGGCTCCATCGTCACTCCGGGAACCTCTTACATTGAATGGTAGCATCAACTTCGCTGTGCATATCTGTGTAGATTTGTGATTCACACAAATTTTCTTCGGATTTCATTGTTAATTAAAAAAAGTCAGTTATCTCTTGGAGGGTTTTTTTATGATTTTTTATTCCTCGTCACATAGATTTCTGAAGAATCATTTTCCTTTTTTACTTTTTTGCATGTCTTCTTAAATGTAGGAATTACTTAAACTATTATGAAGGACTAGCATGTGAGGTTGTTAAAAAGGTTTAACTATTCGGTAAGGGAGCTTCCTATGGTAATGGCACCGTTATTATATATGGAAAATAGTCTTGACAAAAAATTTTGAAATATTGGACAATATCAATTTTTTCCAAAAAAAAGTCAAATTAGTGAACACTTATTTTAAATACAACCAAAGTCAAATTAGTTAGCACACGCGCATTTTAACCTAATTTAATGAAATTTCAAAGTATTTTAACCTAATTTACTGAACAAGTGAAAAAATTCGAACGTTAACTGTCATGGTGAAACGGTTGAGTCGTACGATGAGGTAAAAAATTGTACTCAAAGAAATCCAGTTTTTGTTAGTCACAAGATGATAATGTTTTTATTTTCTTAGTTAAGTTAAATTGTGTTAATACCTAAATTTTGACTATTCATTTTAGATTTTATTCCATAGAAAATTAGAGATTAATTTTTAACCCCTAAAAAATAATAATATTCATTAAATTACATAAGCATATAAGTATTAGGAACATTTACATTAACACCAATAGAATTTATTAAATTTTTGTGAGAATGTATATTATAATTAAGGGAAGCGACCGGGCCTGGGGCTGGGCTGGCTCGGCCCAGCCCATTTCTTTTCAAAATTCCCTTTCCAGCCCGGCGGTTTTCCCCCTTTCTTCTTCTCCTCACGTCTCCCAACCCGGCGGTTTCCCCCTCATTTCTTCTCCTCACGTCTCCCACGCCCCCGCTACTGCAGCGACGTGCAAGGCAGCAGAGGCAGAGCAGGGCCGTGGCGTGATCCGCGGGTCGTTATCAGGCCGACCACGGCAGGCTGGCGGTGGTAGAGGCCATGCGCGCCTCCGCCGGTGGCCCTTAAAAGCGAGAGAGGGAGCGTGGGTGAGGAGGGGACGAACAGTGAGAGGTCGAGAGGAGAGAGGGTGAGAAGAGGGAGGGAGAGAAAACGACCAAGAGACTAAAACAGAGAGGGAGCGCCGGAAGAGGGAAAAGAAAGGAGGAGTTCCCCGGAGGCCCGGCCACATCCGACGCCCCCCAGCCGCTCACGATTTCCTTTTCCGTAGCGTCAAATTTTCCGGTGAGTTTGCCTTTTTGGGTTCAAAATCGCTTCTTTCCCGAGGATCCCGGCTCAGAGACGTTGCGAGGCGACCGAACTGAGTCCGATATATCTCGAGTTCGCCCTCTGTTCGCCGTCGCTGAGTCGGGTAGGGACTTGTTATTTTTCATCTATGCTTGTGCTCAGTGTGAATGAATGGTGTCTGGCTGGTCGTAACTGTTTTTTCTGTTCTCGTTCGAGTCAAGGGTGCGAACCCAGATATAGAGCAAACCCGTATCCTTGTGCCTACTGCCTACCACATGTTTGATAAATTAACTCAGAGGAACGACCCGAGAACGTCGTCTGTGTTAGCCAGATTCGAAGACACCGGTGTAGTTCACATATTAATGATAGCCTCCTTGAAACACGTTTTTTGTCTTCTTGGAAATTTTAACTCATCAATCGCATTACCGAGGTTGTTTTGCTCGTGGGAGTTGGTGGCCATCGTACTTAATGTACTTAATGTTGTTTTTGGTGGCGTCGGTTCGGAGATGATCGGAAGGCGGTTAAAGTGGGAGGCTTAGGGTGCGAATGGTAGCGTTTACGTTCTTTTTTTTTGTTAAGGAAAAAAAAAAAAAAAGTGTTTACGTTTCGAACAATTTTTGAACAAAAAACGCGTTTGATAACGTTTGTTTTTAAATAAAAAATTAATAGAAACAAATTTGGTAAAAAAAATTTTTGTTTTTTTAATATTTTTATTTTATTTTTTATTTTTTCCTTTTTTTCGGCCGGTCCACCGACCCTCCGCGATCCGGCGACGAGGGCCGGCCCCTCACCCAACCAAGGCGAGGCTCGGCCTTGCCCGCACCGGTGACGCTCGGCCTCACCGGGGGTCGGCGACGCTTCGGCGAGGTCGCCGACCCTCGAGGGCGTCGCCGGCCATGGCTGAGGCCGGCAATCGGCCAAAGGAAAAAGAAGAAAAAAAGAAGAAGAAAAGAAAAGAAAAGAAAAGAGAGAGAAGAAGAGAAGCGTTTCTGAAGAATGTGTTTCTTTTCTCCGAAAAACAACTTTTTTGTGTTTTTTTTTTCCAATTTTGTTCCGCGAATAAAAAAACAAAAAAACAGTAAACGCAATCAAACGCGTTTATTCTTTTTTTGTTCCCAACAAAAAAAAGATGAAGTGTTCTTTAAAACATTTTTTGGAACGTTTCCATGCACGCCCTCAATTGCTTAATTTTTATTTATTTATTTATTGGGTCAAAGCTTGATTGCTTAAGTTGGTTTAGGGTGTTTAGGCTTGTCTAAGTTTTCGTGGGCTTAGACGAGTCTAGTGAATTTGGGCTCAATTAAGATTGATAAGTTTGGGCCTATTTCTAGTCATTATTTGAATGGTAATTTTTGGGCTTGGTTTTGCTCTGATAGAGGTGTGTCAATTAGTCATAGCTTCAGAACACTTAGGCCTAAACTGCTTTGCAGTGGGCGTAGTGCATTTAATTTCAACATAATGGGCTTGATGCCTTTTCTTTATGAAATGGGCTAGCTTTAAACAGGCCCAATTGTGTCCTTGGCTCCCAAGCTTGAACGTCCAAGTTCAGCCCATGTTCGGACAGAACCCCATGGCCCGGCCCAAGTCCATATTTTCTAAATAAATTTCTATTAAAAATTAGAAAATATTAAAAATAAAACACTAAAAAATCTGAAAAAAATTCAAAATTTAGGAAAATGTTCGGAACTTAGTATTTGACTAGTTTCATTAGATTTTTAGTGTCAATTCTAATTCAAAACTAATTTAGCATAAAAAAAATGTCATTCTCTTGGCAAAAAATTGAACCGAAAATTTAATAAGCCTTTAGGGCTTGCAATATGGTTTTTGAATGCTTTCTTTTTTTGAGATAATGCCAGGTTGCTGATTGTGCACACTTTCGTTTCGTTTTTACTAAATCGTGTTTTTTGATACATTGATTGCCATTTTTCACTTTTAGCATGAATAGGTTAAATCATTAGGATCATAATAAACAATCATTGCTTGCACACTTAATGGACAAGAATCTTGAGGCTCATAATTAGTAAAAATACTACCTGGTCACTCTGGTGAACAAACGATCAAATTAATATATCGAAATGACATTAACTAGGCAATTAGTTAAATCAAGTCTCCAATTCCAAAATCTCATATTTTGTTAGAAGTAAGGTATACTTTCATGACTCCTTCATTGTTGTTTTATTAGCATTACTTTGTTATCCTACTCTCTTTAGGTAATTCCTTCTAGTGAGAGTTGACTTTTACTTTTTGAGCAACCCATATTCCAACAAAATTGTCACTCTAATAGAGAAGGATAACAAATTAATGCTAATAATAGAGACCAAAACTTGCATATAGAAACTTATTCAATAAGAGTAAGCATATTGACAAGCCATGAGAATAAGATATAAGTAGGTTTGAGTAGTATAGATTTAGGAGATTGCCATGGAATATGGAGAGTAGGCAAAATTTGATCCTTCAAAATTGATGCTATCCAAGACAAAAGTGAAGGAATTGATGGTGTCCAAGCTTCTTAAAGAAAGGCGTAACATTATCAAACAGACATTCTCAAATTAAATGGTTTGAAAGCGCCCTAATAATGGACTTAACCATGAATGCATTCGCGAACCTTGCGCTCAACATGGCAAAATCGACCAACATTATATATGCCATCACCATCACTACCTGTAGCCTCAATTTGTAATCCTTGATGAACATAGCCACCGGGAGCGACACAAGCGACCCCATGGATGCACCCGCTGCCTGCCAGGGGCTTGGTAGAGTCTCCATCGCATCTCTCTCCTCAACTCCTGCCATCTTTTTGAATCTAAGCCACCTCAATATCATATTAGGAGTAGACCGATAAGAGCTCGCCAATGGCTCTTGTGTAGGCCTCAGCAATCAACCCCACCGCCTTGAATATTGCCATAGTTCTGATAGTTCTGATAATTGCATCGATGCCTATCATGATGGATGTTGCAACTAAACCTTCATTTGCATCGAGCAGGGTAGCGCAGAGCCATTGAGTTGGCTTCAATAGGTTGACGAGCTCGTCCTCGAAAACAAGGATGAGGTAAAGATTGATGGTTCAACTTTTTGCTCAAGGGATTGAAGCAATGGTTGAGTTGGGTTATCAATCTATCTAAGCTTTCCTACAACTCAACTTAACTATTACTTCAGTCCCTCGAGCAATAGGTTGAACCATTAACTCAATCATTTGTCCTCCTCCTCCTTCTAGGGCGAAGCTCGTGAAGTTGTCGAAGTGAGCTTAGTGGCTTTGCGCTGCCATGCTCGATGCAAATGAAGTTCTAGTTGCAACGGGGTCACTCATGATGGGCATGTAATCAACAAGGATGTCCCAACTTTGGCAATATCCCAGGTGGAGGGGCTAATTGTCAAAGCTTGCACAAGGGCCATTAGTGAGCTTGTATCAGTCTACTCCTAATACAATACAATATTGTGATGGCCTAATTTTAATGAGAGGACAAGAGTAAGGACGGAGGAGCTGAGGAGAGGGATGTGGGGAAGAATCTGTCAAGCCCATGGCAAGTAGCGAGGTTGCATTGGCCTATACTATGGGGTCATTAGTGCTACTTTAAGTGGCTACATTCATCGCGATTACAAACTGAGGCTACAGGTGGTGATGGTGGCAACAAACATAATGTTGGTTGGTTTTGGTGTGCTGAGCGGAAGGTTGGGAATGTGCCCGCGGCTAAGTCCGCTATTAAGGCACTGTCAAACCATTTTAATTTGATAATGATATGCCTTTTTTTTTAGAAAGTTTGGACAGATTGACAACTTGACTCAACCATTGCTACAGTCCCTTAAGCAAGAGGTTGAATCGCCAACTCAAGCATTACCTACTCTTCCTTTCAGGGTTGAGCTTGGCAACCTATTGAAGCAAATTTAGTGGCTCCGCACAACTATGCTCAGTGCAAATGAAGGCCTAGTTGTTATGGCATCACTCATGATGGGTTTCGGCACTATCAACAAAGATGTCACTACTATGACAATATCCGGGATTGATTGTTGAGGCTTGCACCATGGCCATTGGCGAGCTTGTATCGATCTACTCCCAATACGATGTTGACGTGACCCAAATTCAAAGAGGAGACTGGAGTAGAGATGAAGGAGTTGGAGAGAGGAATGTGAGGGAGCATCTACCAAGCCTATGGAAGTAGCCTAATGCATCCCTCGTTGTTTTATATAGCATCGTTTGCAATCAACATAGGCTCGATCGCGTCAGTTTATAGTTCAAAAGTGTTTCTAATTGAGCTTGCATGCCCAGGGCAAGCAATTGAAGTCACCACAAACCAAATGCTGAGTGTAACCTTAACGTTATTGTTCATTTCGCTATATAAGGTGATCACTCTTGGCAAGGTCGCCTTCTAAGGAGTGTGTATGTCTACATTGTTATATCGAAGACAAAGGATAAGACCCTAAATGAGATATGACTATTCTTTGGAGAATACTTCATGTGGAGGTTGAGGGCAAAGGAAACAAAGACGTGAAAGAGCATAGAAATGATATAGACATCAAGAAAAGTAGCACCTATGGATTTTAGGTGCTACTTTTTGTATCTTTTGAAAATAGTTGATATCTGAATCTCAGTTTAATGCCAACAAATCAGCCCCAAGCCGATAATAAATCCCATGTTATGATTTAATTGATGAGAAGTTAAAAAATTAAAATGACCTGGCTAATGAAAATCTCCTCTTGACCGTTATGGTGCATTTTGTAAAGATCAAGCCAATCCCCGTCCCTATCTTTTACCTAGACATGGTCAAGCGACGGAAGTTACTACTAATCATCCTTGGAGGGATGATTGCATCGTTTGCCATCCTAGGTACATAACTCACCTACCTCGACCGTAGCGACACGAGCAACACGAACCCCAAATGGGCAGCAGCCTTATGTATCCCCTCATTGCTATTTTAGGTAGCATTGTTCACAATTAAAATAGGCCAAATTGCATCAAACTATAGTCCTGAAGTGTTTCCATTAAGATTCGGCACGCAATCGGAGTCGTCGTGAACCAAATGCCAAGTGACAAAAGCATGAGCATCACACAACAGAACGACATCACTGAAGAAGCTCTTCCCATATGCATGATTTAATTGATGAGAAGTAATAAATTTAGAGCTTGGGTTGGGGGAAATGGGAGGCTTGTGCTGCTTCCACAAATAGCAATGCACCACAATGCCATCACCTTTGTACAGCAACCATCTCTTTTGGCTAGGGACAGAATTATTTTTTACGTCATAGCATATAGCTCTTTGCCTTATCTATTTATTTCTCTTCTTTTCATTGCAACCATTTGGTTTTGCTTTTGTTTTATTCTATTTTTTACTTTTGGCCATATGCTTCTCTAGTTAACTTTCTTTAAGAGGTACGAGAGCTTCTTCAGTGATGTTGTTCTGTTGTGTGATGCTCATGCTTTTGTCACTCGGTATTTGGTTCACGATGACTCACAATCTCAATGGAAACACTTCAGAACTATAGATCGACACAATTGGGCCTATTCTCATTGCGAACAATGCTACATAAAATAGCAATGAGGGGATGCATAAGGTTGCTGCCCATTTGGGGTTCATGTTGCTCATGTCACTGCAGTTGAGGTAGGTGAGTCATGTACCTAAGATGGCAAGTGACGCAATCATCCCTCCAAGGATGATTAGTAATAACTTCCGTCGCTCGACCACGTCTAGATAAAGGATAGGGATGAGGATTGGCTCAATCTTTACAAAGTGAACTATGACGATCAAGAGGAGATTCTCATTAGTGAGGTCATACTAAGCTTTTAACTTCTCATCAATTAAATCATAATATGGGATTTGTTCTCGGCCTAAAGCTCATTGTGATTTGTTGGCATTGACCTAAGATTCGGATATCGACTATTTTCAAAAGATATAAAAAGTCCCACCTAGATTCCACATGTGCTACTTTTTTTAATGTCTATGTCATTTTAATGCTCATTTGTGTGTCTATTTCCTTTGCCCTCAACCTCCACATGAAGTATTCCCCATAGAATTGCCACATCTCCTTTAGGGTCTTACCCTTTGTCTCCGACATAACAATGTAGACACACTCCCTAAGCATGACATTGCCATGAACATGAAGGCAACCTCGCCGAGAGCGATCGCCTATAATGAAATGAACAATAACGTCAATGTTATACTCAACATTTGGTTTGCAGCGACTTCAATTGCGTGCCCAAGCACACAAGCTCAGTTGGAAACACTTATGAACTATAAATTGACGTGATCGGGCCTATGCTGATTGCAAATGATGCTATATAAAATAACAATGAGGAGATGCATTAGGTTATTGCCCATTTGGGCTTTGTGTTGCTCGTGCCGGCGCAATTAATGCCGGTGAGGCGCGTACTAAGAACAGCGAGCATCTAACATCCCCTAAGGCTGATTAGCAATAACTTCTACCGCCCAACCATGTCTAGGTAGAAAACAAAGACAAGGATTGGCAAAATCTTTGCAAAGTGGACTATGACGGTCAAGAGGAGATTTTCATTGGCAAATGTTATACTAAGTTTTTAACTTCTTATTAATTAAATCATGTATATGAGATTTATTCTCAGCCTAGGGCTCATTGTGATTGTTGGTATTAACCTAAAATTCGGATATAGACTATTTTCAAAAAATATCAAAAGCAACACCTAAAGTCCACAGGTGCCGCTTTTCTCGATGCCTATGTCATTTCGATTCTTCGTCTCTGTTTCCCTCACCCTCAACCTCCACACAAAGCATTTCTCGAAGAATTGCCACATCTACTCTAGGGTCTTACCCCTTGTCTCCAGCATAACAACGTAAACCTACATGCTCCTTAAGCATAACGTTGCCATGAACACGAAGATGACCCAGCTGAGGGTGATTGCCTTGTATAGCGAAATGAACAATAACGTCAAGATTATACTTAGTACTTGGTTCGCAGAGACTGTAGGGGCATGCGACCTCGATTGGAAACACTTCAATAGACCAACGCAATTAGGCCTATGTCGATTGAGAACAGTGCCACATAAAACAACAAGGGGATGCATTTAGGCTACTACCCATTTAGGCTTCGTGTTGCTTGTGCCATTGCGGTCGATGCCGGTGGGACATATATCGAAGATGACAAGCAATGCAATCATCCCCCTAACGCTAATTAGCAACACCAATAGACAAACACACTCCCTAAACACGACAGTGCCATGAACACGAAGGCAATCTCATCGAGGGTGGTCGCCTTGTATAGCAAAATAAAAAATAGTGTTAAGATTACACTTAGCACTTGGTTCGTGGCAACTCCAATTGCATGCCCTTGAGCACGCAACCTCAATGGAAATACTTCCGAACTATAGACCAACATGATTGGGCCTATGCCAATTGCAAAAGATATTATATAAAACGACAACAAGGGAATGCATTAAGCTACTGCCATTTAGGCTTCGTGTCACTCATGTTGCTACGGTTGATGTTGATGAGGCATGTACTGAGGACGGTGAGCAATGCAATCATCCCCCTAGGCTCATTAGCAGCGCCCGACCACATCTAGGGAGAAAATTGAGATGAGCATTGACATGGTCTTTGCAAAGTGGACTATGATGGTCAAGAGTAGATTTCATTAGCAAAGGTTATACTAAGTTTTTAACTTCTCATCAATTAAATCATGCATATGGGTTTTTATTCCTGGCGTGTGGCTCATTGTGATTGTTGGTATTGGTATAAGATTCAAATATGGACCATTTTCAATAGATATTAAAAGCGGCACCTAGAGTCCACAGTTGCTACTTTGCTCGATGCCTGTATCATTTCAATACTCTTTCTTGTCTCTATTTTCAGGTGTTGCTTTGCTCGATGCCTGTATCATTGCAATACTCTTTCTCGTCTCTATTTTTTTTTTCCCGAACCTCCACAAGAAGAATTTCCGAAAGAACTGCCACATCTCCTCCGAGGGCTCCCACTTGTGCTCGGCATAACAACGTAGACAAAGACGGTTTCTAAGAACGACTTTGCCATGAATACGTAAGCAACCCCACTGAGAGTAATCCCCTTGTATAGCGGAATGAGCAATAACGTTAAGATTACATCTAGCACTTGGTTCAAGGCGACTTTGATTGCGTGGCCCTGGACATGCAATCTCAATTGTAACCCTTCCGAACTATAGATCGACTTGATCGAACATATGCCGATTGGGAACAATACTACATGAAACAATAACGAGGGGATGCATAGGGCTATTGCCCATTTGGGCTTTGTGTTGCTTGTGCCACTACGGTCGATGCTGATGAGGCACATATCGAGGATTGCGATCAACGCAATTATCCCCCAAAGGCCGATTAACAGCAACTTCCACTGACCACATCTAGGCAAAAGACCAGAATGAGGATTGCCACGGTCTTTACAGAGTGAACTATGATAGTCAATAGGAGATTCTCATCTACAGAGGTCATGCTAAGTTTTTAACTTCTCATTAATTAAATCATACATATGAGAATTGTTCTCAGTTCAAGACTCGTTGTGATTGTTAGTATTGGCCTAGGATTTGAACATGGACTATTTTCAAAAGATATCAATATTCGGCAACTCATTTTTGTTAGCACTTGAGTATGTTCTCTCAAGTAACTCAAAGTCTTATAATAAAAGTTTTCTTGCATCAATTGAGTAAATCATCTTTATGTGCATAAAATTTTGTTACAATTACACAACCGATCAATTCTCTAGCTTTGGTCTTTGATGATGTCAATTTTGGAGCATTGAATTTTGCCTACTATGCATATTCCTTGGCAAACTCCTAAATATCTATTAGCAAAACCTACTTATTTTCTATTTTTATGAGTTCCAAATATGTTGACCGTTTTTTAATAAGTTTTTGTATGTAGGGTTTATCACCATTATTTATATTGCTTTGTTTACTCGCGACAAAGTTGACCTAATCGTTTTACGTGGCATGCTTAGATGGTAATTCATCGATTGTCATTGTCTTCTGGATTTTTCTTGGGCTACTTGATTGGATGAGTATCGAAAATGCACATGATATATCTCCGTTACTAAATAAAATAACTTAAGGCAATATTCCGCTCTTTTTATTTTGGTGGCTCCCTCCCTTTTTTTTTTGGGTCAAATCCTCATTTCTATTTAATTTTCACAAAGTAAATAATTTGTAAAATATTTTCTAAAAATAATCGTTTATATTGGGTGAAATAATTAATAAAAAAATATATTAATTATCAATAACAATTTATAGCTAAATGTTTCAATGGATAATGAGAATATTTTTCATTATTTAGTTCTTGTGAGCATTATAATAATTTCACCCAAAAAAAGCATTATAAATAAGTATTTTTAAAATTATTTATTTTTTCTTAAAATAGAGCATTGAATTGAAAAAGACAGTAATTTCCGGAAAAAAAAATGGAAAGGAAATTAACCCCAAATCCCAATTGGAGAAACCTTGAAAAGAACCTTTACCTATGCCTCCTCCTCTCCGCTCCCCTCTACTGGTTCTCTCTCCCGCTTCTTCGTTCCATTTCGAGCTTCGGCAAAATACTTTTGGAAGGTGACTGGTCTCTCTCTCTCTCTCTCTCAACCTCAAATTGGAGCTCAATCAGCTGATTCGTCAACTTCAGAGGCTAAAATTTCTGCATTTTCTCATCTTGATATGCGAATCTGCAGCACGGCTGATCGCCTCTATATGCCGCTTTGCCTTCTAAAGCTGAACTTTTTTTTTGACTTGGAGGCCTGCCCGAGATCGAACCCTTTGCGCTGATTTATTAGCTTTCATGCAATTGACGTTTTCATACGGTCGTCGCATGTTCTTTCTGCTGCCGCCGTGTTTGTCAAGTTCGTGTTCGTATATCTGGTCCGAACCTTGTGTTAGTCCTTGAACTTTGGATATTCTTTGTAGTGGATGAGTGATACGCAAGCTTCGGGTGATGTGAGATCGGGTGCCCGTTCAAAGTTCTTATTTTGGGGTGTGTCGCCGCAATTTCGCTAAACAGTGACTGTGTTCATGGTACTGGGTCTTCATGTTTTTCGCTTGTGCTGGTGCATATTCCTTGAATTGATGATGGCTGTGTGTGTTTGTGTACCATCACATGTCGGTTCATTTTATGTTGCTAACTGACCGAGTGGTGTATACTGTATTTGTTGCCTGGACGGATTGAATGAGGAAATAATTAGGCTTGGTACTCTGCTTGGGTACAGGATATAGGGAGCGAAGATGCGTCGGGCAAGTGTGGCTGGACCAAAGGGAAAGAAGAAAGGGGTATCCTTTACGATCGACTGTGCAAAACCGCTGGAGGACAAGATTATGGATATTGCGTCATTTGAAAAGTTTTTGTAGGAGAAAATCAAGGTCGATGGAAAGGCTGGTGCCCTTGGTGACATTGTTACTGTCACACGGGACAAGACCGAGATTACCGTGACTTCCGAAAGTAGTTTCTCTAAACGGTAGTTTCTCTGGAGATTTAGTAATAGGGTTCACATTTAGTTGTGGATATTGATTTTACTATATCTGATGTCTTCTTTCTTTCCACATTAAGCCTTCGACACCTGTTTCATATCTCATTTGATGTCGCTTTTCTCTCTGTTATGCTTTCATTAGTTATCTGAAGTATTTGACAAAGAAGTACCTGAAGAAACACAATGTTCGAGATTGGCTGCGGGTGATTGCATCAAACAAGGACCGAAATGTCTATGAAGTCAGATACTTCAATATCGCTGAGAATGAAGGGGAGGAAGAAGATTGAACATTTAGCTTTCAAAGGAGTGCTTGTTGCTTTCCCTGTGCCTTCCAAGTTGATAAGTATTGGATTTTGCATTCTGCTCTTTTATTTTCTTGCGTGGAGAAATTTTGTGATTTAGCTGTTATTAGAAAGGTTCAGTAATGGAAGTTGCGGAAATCTTGTGCGGGCTGTAATTATACATTTGCTCTTTTTCTCTTAAGTTGTTGAGTCCCTCAAGCTTTGCGGAGATTTAGGCCAGTTTTTTAAGCTTGCATCTCATTAGAGGGACAATTGTTTGTTAGTTGTCAAAAATGTAGTTGTCCTGTCATAATTATCTAGATTTCCTGATACTCGTATTCGACTCTTTCATGCCATTTTTCCACGTTATAAAATCTTCCTTATCCCTTGGAGTATGGACTGCATGCTTGATTTCCTCAGCTGTGCTATGTTGTTATGTCATTTTGATAACTTCTGCACGTGGCTAGGGCAGTCAGCGTCTTCTTCGTCGCCAGGGGGGCAAATCTTGAATAGCTATTTCTATACTAATATTTAGAGACTTGTGAGACATGTTTTGCCTTTGCTTAGTATAAAAGGACTCCAGGTTGCACTGGTGCAGGGTCAACTATCAGATATTGTGTATATAGTCTGAAGACTAGGAATTGCACGTGGAACTGGTCGAGCGTTGCACGAAAATAATCTTTGTCATGTCTTCCATTTTCCCCTACTCCCTTGCATTTTCCCATGGCTGTGCTTTTCCTTTGGCCGATAGCGTTGGACATCTCCGCATGATAATTTTCGCTGGTCTATTCTTTCATGAGGATCATTTTCCTAATCTTTGGAATGTCCAAAGCTTTGTGCTTAAACTTAGCCAGAGATTATTTTCATTCCCCATGGCTATAATCAATGAAGCCATTGCTAATCTTCTCATACAATCCTTATGCTTCCGAGATGACTTGACTATATCTCTGCGTTGTGATGGGAATTCCCATCACCAATGGAATCGAAATGATCTTTGGATTGATTAGAATCTTTTCAATCGTGGAGAACCCCTTTACTTAAATGAAACTAGGTCTTGTAGAATTCTATCGAATATTTGACTGTACATTCCCTAACTTGCTTAAAAACCAATCCTTGTTGACTAACCACATCTTGTCTAACCAAATCCAATTCTCTTATTTTGCTCCTCGGAAAATCCAATTTAGGTGGATTCTGCCCCCAGCTAACCAAAAGATCTGGGCAGAATTGCCATATATGAAATTGATTGCCTATTTTGCAACCAAAAAAAAAAAAAAAAAAGCCCATTTATTCCTCGAGAAGATGTGGAAGATATATTATTTGATTGGATAGTTGACCCATATTCTTGTTGTTTAAAGAAACCCTCCACTTCAATTGGTATATTCTCACGGTATATTCTCACGGTATATTTTCACGAGAAGCAAACATGAGTTAACAAATCTAGTTTTTAACTAAGATTTTGAAAAACTGTCACAAATTCAAAGATTTCCAAGCATTGGTCTTGCAAATCGAATCATTCATATAATATACGAAAAGAAATTCCAAATATTTGATATCTTCCTCTTTGAGTGAGATTTCAATTCCCACGATGGTTTTGTCTAAATCACTTTGTTTGGTTTCGTCCAAGTTAATTCTTTTTTTTTTTTTTTGTACAAGTTTCTTCCCTTTTTATCTAACTCAGCTCCTTTTTCATTGTGACTTTTGAGAATACCCTCATTCGTCCAAGATCGACATTTATGAATTGAAAGGTCTAAATAATTAACTCTGCAATTAGCTATTAAAATCATTAGGTCTTCATATGGTTCATTTGAAAAATGAAAATCATTATTATTCGATAATCAATGATCACAATACTTCCCAAAAATTGAAATTATTAATCAATGGAAGAATCATGTAACCATTTTTTCTTCATACCAAAATAGATGATTAACTCATTCTATACAATAAATAATCACTGAAAATCTTTTGATAGTATCATTCAATATGTTACCATTAGAATCCCTCTTATTCTTTTTAGGCTCAGTCCTTAATTTATTCGCATCTTGTGGCTAAGGGCTTGGTGTTTATTTGTTTCCTTTTATATTCTCTAATGTATGAGATGTCACATCGATCTCAGTACTTTTCATTGTATTCCACTGGACCTTTTCAGGATGGTCATTGCATTCTCCAGTGGTTAGAAAAGGAATTTTATGCAAGCGAACTCTGAAGAAGGGATCGTTTCTTTTTGCTCTTATTCGGTCCGTCGGTTATATTAGATTGGATTTGATGAGGCCCGTAGGTTGAATAGACGAAAGATTCGATCAAGTCACAAAATTATGTGAGACCCAAATAATCTTGGGTTCTCTTCCTCAGTCACTCCCTATTTATAAGAACTATGCATAAAGCGAGTTGTACATTCATCAATCGCATTTTCTTAATTAATCCTTCAGAATGGCCAGCACGAGAGCTTCTTTCTATGCGCTTTTGAGCGTGATCTGTTCGGTCTTCATTCTACGACACCCGTGCAAGGCGCAAGAGCTTGGGAGCTGCAAGCTCGATTCGGTCTATCAACTCGGTGACTCGACATCGGACACGGGCAATTTGATTCATGAGAGCCTGATCGGAGCGGCCTCGCCTTGCGGTCATCCTCCTTACGGCCAGGACTTCCCAGGGGGACAAGCGACCGGGAGGTGCTCCAACGGCTTTCTCATGATCGATTACCTCTGTAAGTCAACTCCCGGCATCGAAATTCTCCATGTCTATCTTGCTCCAATAGTTTGGATCACGCAGAAAACTATGCGAAGATGGCAAAGTGATAATAACATGGTCATGAAATGCTTGTACTGCAATTTCTTTGTTAAAACTGAAAGTACACACTTAGAGAGTACCCATATGATATGTGCTTACATATCTTGGCAGTTTAAATGATTAATAATGTTTTGAACTGAACAGCCAATCTCTAAGGTCGGTTTCACTGGAAAACTAATCTAGTTCAGTTGGCAAACCTAATTCTATTGCCAGATAACTTGGCTCCAGAAATATATCGAGCATAAGACTATAGATAGGTTCCTAACTTCGGGGCTGTAAGCATGCGACGGCATGAGGTAGTGTTCATTTCGGGGATTTTATTGCCAAGCATGTCGACTCGCAGCGTCATCTTTCACACGAAATTCAACCTCGATGCCGACCTTTCTGGACTCTGTAGTTCACATAAAAAGAAAACGTACAAGTAAAAGCCCTTACCTCAAACTATGCCGGTGTCGAAATGTACGCGGCAAAAATTGCTGCAAACTGCAGCTATTTTAGCAGATTTAGATGAATGAGTTTCAGGTTCCGGCTCAACCGGAGCTTCGATGCAAGTATTAGCTCAGAACATGGTCTGCTCTAATCTCAGACCTTCCCTACATACACTGTGCCAAATGATTGATCTCCTTTCACTTTTCTTATAGAATATCGACTTTTGCAAGTGGTAGTGATGATGGGTTTTAGGGTTTTATTGCTTCGGATGCTTGTTTTTGGATCTTTCTTGGGTGGGTGATGATTATGAGGACAAACATTATCAAAGCGTAAAATCTCATTGTCACTGTTGATAGTGGCCTAAACTTTTATCTTTCCCTTTCCACTTTTTATCGGTAAAAACGCCGTGATTTTGCTTGATTTGAGCACATTGATTAACGTACTATCGGCGGTACGAGAATTCGCTAGGGTTGAGTATTTTTTTTTCATTTGCTTTGGCAGCTCGGGCGGCCGGGGTTCCTTTCCCAGATTACTACCTGAACCAGAGCGCAGCGTTCACTCGTGGCCACGGAGTGAATTTCGCTGTCGCTGGAGCCACCGCGTTGCCCTCGTATGTTCTCGCTCAGATGAACATCTCCAACCCCGCCACCAATTCATCTCTCATTACCCAACTCGACTGGATGTTCTCCTATTTCAATGGCATCTGCTTTGATAAAGCCGGTAATACAATCGTCCTAATCGCCCGAACATGCGATTTGCCTCTCTATATTAAGGTGAAAATTTTGTCGATGGTGTTTTAAATGACAAAGTCGTGATTCTTGCGCTGGTCCATAGATTGTCTGTGGAAGCTCAAAGATGCCTTGTTCATGGTCGGGGAGATTGGAGGCAGTGACTACTACTATGCATTGTTCCAAGGCAAGAGCATCGAGGAAGCGAAGAGCCTCGTGCCTCAAGTTGTCATGGCCATCAAAGATGCAGTTCAAGCAAGTGATTCTAAGAACTCCACAGCTTCTAATTTTCATCTTGTAAATGGTATTTTTTTTCGCTGTAATTTCAGGTGTAACGTTGATGTGGTTTTTACTGCGATGCAGAGCGTCATTGGGTACGGTGCTTCTCGAGTGGTCGTGCCCGGCAGCTTCCCGATCGGCTGCTTCCCGGTCTACCTCGCTCGTTTCAAAACTGACCATCCATCCGCTTACGACGAATCTCGCTGTCTCAAGGGCTTGAATGGCCTCGCGGCGTATCACAACAACCTCCTCCGGAGAGTCATCGGAGAGCTGGGGGAAGAGAACCGGGACGTTATCATCCTCTACGGCGACTACTACAACGCTTTCGCATCCATGTATCGCAGCGGTCCAAACTTGGGTCAGTCCCGAATCAAACCATCGTTGGTCATGGCAATAACATAACCACGTCGCTAGCAACCTTTTCTCCTTTTCTCCTCGCTCAGGTTTCGACATGGTGCGGGCGCAAAAAGCGTGCTGCGGAATGGGGGGCGGCGACTACAACTTCGATCCGAACCGGCGGTGCGGGGCTCCTGGCGTGGCGGTTTGTCCCCACCCAACGAAGGCCATGAGCTGGGATGGGATCCATATGACTCAGAGAGCATACTTTGTCATGACAAATTGGCTCATTCGTGACCTATGGCCCAAGCTTAATTGCAACGCTTCGCTAATTGGCAACTGAGCAATGTGACATACGTTAATTGGCATGGATTATCTACTGTAATTAGTCTTTTAATAGCGCCAGAACCAGGGCAAACAATTGCTGCTATATAGTTGAAATTTCACTCATTTTTTGTGTGTTTATGTACTTTTTATATACCAATGAAAGTGGTACTAATTAATAAATGAATTAATTTTTTTTGAAAAATAACACAAATAATTTATAAACTTTAACTCAATTGCAATGTGATCCTTGAACTTTTTATTTGTTCAATTTGATCTATAAACTTTGGCCTAATGTGCAACAGCATCCCCGAACTTTCAATTTGTTAAATATGGTCCCCAAGCATTTGATGCATTTTTCATCTAGTCTATGAATTATATGAAAATGTTCAAAGATGATAATGAACATTTCTATACAGTTCAATGACTAAGTTGAATACACACCACAAATTTAAGGACCACATTGAACAAATAAAAAATTTCATGGACCACATTGCACATTGAATGAAGTTTAGGGACTATATTAAATAAAATAAAACTTCATAGATCGCATCATATATCAGATCAAAGTTTAGAGGCTATTTGCATGGTTATCCGAATTTCTTTCCCCAACAGCAGAACACCTCGGAGGAGAGGCGGAAGGAGGAGCGGTACGCCAGGTCGTTTTTGGCATGGGCTGGCTGAGTCCGACTGGCCTGTGGTTGACGGCACAATAATTTTGCCCAGCGCAGGCCCACAACTACCCTTGATGGGTCGGGGTCATCATAATTGGGGGAAATAATAAATTTATTTTTATCTTATCGGGTTTATTCTCCCCGATCTTGGATGTGATCAGAATTATTTTTTGCGTGTCCTCCCTCTCTTTGCGCGTCATAAATTCTATCATGGAACGTACCTAAATCGACGGTGTAGACAAGAATTCAATTGATCGAGCACGAAGGCTCAGCTGTCCCAAATGACCTGGGAATTATAACTTGTGTACTCACGTGTAAGTCTCGAAAGGATCCGTCGCGGTCGAACACTGATCCCAATGCAAGAGATTCGATCTTTATTCAAATTGCAAGTAAATTCGCACGATCTTAGGATCGGCATCACCTCCATAGAGAGAAAGCCTCAGCCAATTTATAAGTGTGCATACAGCTAAATCAATTAAGTCAAAAGTGAATCAAACAAAAGAAAAATGCCCAGAATTGATCATCATGGGTATTGTGTCTATGGCATGAACATACTTTTGGTACAATATTGATGGTATCGTGTCTTTCGTGTGAAAATACTTTTGGTATAATGTGATGAGTTCATACTCTCTCTCTCTCTCTCTCTCTCTCTCTCAAAACACCTTTCTTTGAAGTAATCATTGAGTCTCTCAAAACAACTTTTTATCTTTCTATGAAGTAATTATCGTGACTCTCAAAACACCTTTCTATGAAGTAATTATTGAGTATACAAAATTCATGAGGGATACACTTGAGCTCATTACGCCCTCTCAATACACTAAGCATAAATGAGAATCACATGATCGTACAATTAATACCCCCTCTCTCTCTCTCTCTCTCTCTCTCTCTAAATGCCTTTCTATAAAGTAATTATTGAGTATACAAAGTTCATAAGAGATATACTCAAATCTTTAGGGCAAATGAACCTCGAGATGCCGTCAAGTGATCATACAATTAGTACTCTCTCTCTCTCTCTAAACGCCTTTCTATGAAGTAATTATTGAGTATACAAAGTTCGTAAGAGATACACTCAAATCTTTAGGGCAAATGGACCTCAAGATACCGTCAAGCTCGTTTCACACACTCAATACACAAGGTGTAAATGATAATCATGTGATTGTACTTTTCGAACAACTTTAGTAAGTACCGTGCCCATTTTCATTGTTTTCTCTTATTTGTCTCTTTGAACATAGAACATACGTTCAAAATAATTATTAGATACACCAAACATGCGCAAGCTCCGCCCCAATCCTTTGATCAAGCGAGTTACTTTTTTATTTTCCCTGTTACTTGGAAGATCAGACAAGCCTCACGGATAGTCGAGCTTAACGACATGCACTTAATGCATCTCATAATTTTTTTTTCCTCCTAAAATATAGAACTATCCTTATATATATAAGAGTCGTTGAATTATCTACCTAGACCTCATGTTATTCTTTTAATACCCTTGTCTTTGTTTACTAAAGGGCAAGGGAGAGTTCGAGCAGATGCCAATGACCTTTCCTCAGAAAATCTATTACTCTCTCGTCACACTCTTATTCGAAAGATAGGATACAATCTAAGATAAAACGATAAAATGGTAATGACCCAAGTACCCTCTTCAACTCTCACTTCTAAATGGATCAGGTGAATCCAAAGCTAAACTTACACTATGAACTTTTTAATTCTTTGAAGGCAATCCCATTCTAAAAAAGACCTATGTATTGGAGTAACATTTTAATCTTGAATCTTCATCTTCTCGGTCTCCTTAGCCCCTCACGCAGCCAATTGCTCGAGGCAACAAAAACTCACTGCCAGAATTTAATGTGGTGGGGAGCCCGGAGTCGATGTACATGGGCCAAGTTGCAAAATTTCAATTTCCAAAACCAAACAAGTCTTGTCAGTTGCTGCGCCGGGGGGTTTTGCAGGGGCGAGGTCCCCCACTTTCTTCGGCAATCAGATGATCAAGAACTGCGATCCCTGCCAAAAAAACTGCTGGTCGTACTGCCACTGAATCTCTTCTTTTGCCTCCCTACGCACTTGACTCGGCCTCCCCTCCTGACCTACCCCGCTCCCTCCATTTTTCGGTCTTTCCCTTTTCCTCTGCTTTCTTCTCTTTCGATTCATCCTCCTCCTTCAATGACAGCAAGAACTGAATATTCATGTTCTGAACTGGGGACGTATGGCGTTAAAGAATCCTGGGTCGTCATGCATCGGATGGTTAAAGTGGAAAACTTACCTCTGTTCGGTTCCTTTTTAATCGCATCTAATGTTTGTGCACCTAAGTCAGTCGGAAGGACGAGAAATAATGTCCGCCAAGTGTCAGGCTACATGTCCATCTACTGCATTAGGATGTCATTATGTAATATATGGGCGTTTCTCTTAAGTTTCGTCTCCTGCGAAGGCAAAAAGAGTACGGTTTTCAAGCCGCATGCCAATTAATGTCGTGAATGATGTGGCCGCAAACCCGTTCATTATTGACCTATTCTTAACTCGTTTCTCTTGCCAGCTAAGCTCATTTATCATACTGAATATGTCCATTAATGAATGAGTGTAGCAGTTGTGCAATACAGAATGTAGTTAACGTGCTCGACCTTATACATGGATTTCGAATCGGAACAGAGTTCTCTGCATACATCTCGACATAGAAAATGCCTTGCATCCGCACGGAGCACAAAATTACAGTCTTTTTGTTACGGAAACTTCGGGTTTGGCCCGAAAAAGCTGCATACTTCGTTTCTATTGCCGCTTCATGGCTCCGTCGGATGATGGTCCATCGCCGAGCATCAATCGACAGCCGCTCTCGATCAAACCAAAAAGCTCTCCTGTCCCTGCACCGCCACGAAGTTAAAGGTGTTTCGCCTTGGTGTTGGGGGAGGGGGGGGGGGGCGGGGGTGGGCGCGGCGGTGTTTTTGTTGTGTGGATGTAAACATAAGAACATTGCTCATAGATGCATGACAGTAGCGTTTGTCAGACCGAACTGATCTATACAGAGCGAGCTATATCCTCCTGCTCAGGTTCTAGAAGTTTAATGATATCATTCGTGGGCTTAGCAGAAAAGGGGAACATATATTCTAGATTATATATCCAAAAAAAGACAGGAGATACGGGTGAAGTACTGAACCGGAGTGGAGAATGCGACTTCAAGTAGGGCGAAAATGAACAGGCAAAAGTTCGAAAGAGGAAGGCAACGTGTACGACCGAACCGATCGACGTGCGCGCGCTGCACACCGGGAGCAGAAGAAGATGATGGGGAGCGGGGGAACACATGTTGGAGAAGGGGAGCACGTGCAGAGAGGCCCCAGGACTCGACGAGCAAGAGGGAGGCTCTGCACGTGCCCTGCTTCTCCAGCAGGAGCTCCTCCACTGGTCTCGAACGTTGTTGTCTGAACTGGATCTTGGAGCTTTCGCGTTGTGTTAAGTATGAGAGGGAAGTGAAGGGCCTGCTCGTGCATTTATAGACGCAGTCCCACTCGAGACAGAGAGAGACAGAGAGAGACAGAGAGATTGAGTCTAGAAGTGGGCAATTCTTTAAAGCAATTCAACACGACGCAAGCCCTTTTTCTCTTTAACCCCCTCCCCCTTTGTGATAATGACTACAAAAGGCCAAGCATGGTTAATCTGAGAAATTCAAGCTGCATGACTTTTCGTGGCATGTTCTCGTTTACACCATTTTTCACCATAAAGACCAACTAGTGAAATTCATGTTGCAGCGTTCTTGCAACCTACGCTATGCGGAAGCGTGCACAAATTTTTTAATGTCACAGATGCTTTGATATAGGTCCACTCATCAGAAGTGATTTATGGAGTTATGGGTGTTGATTTAATTATAAACTTTTTGACTTTATCTATTTAATCTAATTATTAGGAGCGCAAAGCAAAAGTCCAATATTTATGGTCTAGGGAAATTGTTAAGAGGAAGTCTAAGTCCAAGGTTGTTAATATATTTTAGTCGGTTCATAATTCATTCACTTAAGTTTTCGAGTGAATATGAGTTTAACTAGATATGTTAACAGGCTTTAAGTTAGGCTCTTTCTTAACGATTTCCTCGGGCCAAAGATATCGGGTTTCTATTACGCATTCCTAAAAGTTCAGCAATAAAGCCAATGGTCTATTCAAATGTTTGGTGGTTGAAGTTGGATGTAATTCTTGGGCAGTGGGTGTTATGGTGTGTGGCAGACTTCATATTTTGATATTGAGGAATACTTAAATTAATGAAGACCTCACATATATGGGAAATTATTAGGATGTACGTGTGAGTTATATTGAAGAATTAATATAATATAGTAATTAATATATTTTGATTGACTTATAACTTATAAGTTTAAGTTTTTAAGGGAAGTTGGTTCAACTAGGTATTTTCATGGGGATGGGGGTATCGGGCTCTAACAATACATTGATTTTGCCGATCTTATTTTAACTAATTTTGATAGGAAATCGAACATTGATGGTATGCATAATTTCTTGTAATTTTTAAAATAAATTTCAAGCAAGTACTTTTTTTTCTTTTTTTTACTGGATTGTCCAACATGACACGTAGGCATCGTTTGTCTTTAATGCAGAAACGTTGGATTTCCCCCAAGCAAGAGCTCGTGAGTCGCGAGGGAAGGATTTGGAGATGATGTCGCACTTAGTAGGTATGACCTAGATCGTCAGGCTTTTCTCTTTCTTCTTCTTTTTTGACGTGGACGGGTGAATCTTACATGCATTTTACCGGATATTAACGATGTTATTACGTATGCATCCCCTAGTCAAACGTCGGATTCTCTCTGCCGCCGAAACAGGGGGGGACTGTTTAACCCAACGCAAGTTACCCATTTCTCGTCAAGTAAAATAACTCTTTTTTCTTTTTCTTTTTTTTGCTAAATCAAGTAAAAAACATATCAAAGCGTCAGTGAAATATATTTTACTGAATACAACCACTTCAAAAAATTCGTGCAAAAGTAAAAAGGTCACATATATTTTACAAGATGTTGAAGTTTGATTTATGTTATGAGTAGAAATCCGAACAATTCGTGCTACTTTCTTTAACCATGACATGTCATGTACTCCTAATTGTTAGTATTTGGTGGTTTGTAATGGCGGGCTTGCCAACTTTGGACTTTCGGCAAGTGGTGTGCAATAGTTATTATATTATAACAGGAGTGAAACTCTTATAATAACATTTAGGGAGAGGTACTAATGTTGGTCGCCCTCCCTACTCTTTTTACAAATTGATAAAAGAAAAAAGTCTCAATCAACTCGTTTTTCCGTTTGGGGAAACAATCAAAACATTTCATAGCGTCTACCATCTTCAGTTGAGAATCTATCATATTGAGTTTAGATCGCATGAAGGTGACCTTGGATATCAATCAATCGAAACAACTTAATTTGTGAAACATAATCTATGGCGATTAATGCTTTTGCGATTGTTTACAAGGGCACCATTTGACTGCTTTGTATGTTGGTGTATATCTAAAGATTTAGGACATCCATAAGACTTCAATTATAGAATTCATAAAGTTCAAAGGAAAGAAAAAAAAGAATCACTTTCAACTTCAGATAATCGAAAGTTTGACTTTTGATGAACCCGATATACAAGGGAATACTCAAATTTCAAGGCAAAAGATTTCTTGGTGCTGCTGCTGCTGTTGTTGTTGATTAGTTGTTGGACGAAGGACACAAGCCAAGTGAAAAGCTTTTTCCCCCCCCATGGCACGCAGAGGTCGTCAAAAGATCGGAGGTGGAGAGAGAGAGAGAGAGAGAGAGAGAGATAAGGCAAGAAGAGAGGATGAGGGTTTGACCCCAAAGAGGAGCGTTGATGGCGACGGTGGGAGAGAGGGAAGTGATAGTGAATGATGATGGTCACCGGTCAGCCGAAACGTATCCACTTTGGCCTCCTCAGTCGCGCACAGAGAGAGAGAGAGAGAGAGAGATAGAGAGAGAGAGAGAGAGAGGGAGAGAGAGGGCATAAGTTAGCGTGAAAGTAGGGCGAAAATTTAACGCAAAGATCGTCCTCAGTCCTCAGAGGGGGGAGAGAGAGAGAGAGAGTGAAGAGACACCATCATATCATCAGAGAAGGAGCGAATACAAGTAAAATGGTGTGTGGTGGGGGGAGAGAGAGAGGGGGGGTTGCGTGTGGTGGGAAGCAAGCAAAGCATAACTGAGATGGGATTCAAATTGTGGGAAGGAAAAAGAGTTTTTGTGCTGGTTCTGGGGCGAGCAATGTGAGTCCCGATGTTGATTTGATTCCCTACCCCACTCCTTCCCTAAATATTATTGTTTCACAAAAAATTATGGATCCAAAAGGTATATTTTTTTTAAAAAAATTATATAAAAAAGTATTAATTTTTGGTGCGTATTTTTGTTTCCTTCTTTTTCACCCATTCCTTGCATCTCTGCATCTGCTCCCAAGGTGATTCTGTTCTCTGGCAACGGTCCGGGTGAAATGCTCTCCAAAGATTAAGGGTTGGGAAATCTTTTAAGGTGATGTAAAAAAGAACAAAGAGCACAGGCAATGATACGTGCAGAATGCAATTCGTGACTCTTTTGTTCATTCGTTTTAATAGGGGAACATCACGGCTATGATTCAATTAGGCAATCGACATATTCTACGTGGATATTGAGAATGAGTAATTGATCGATTGATCTTGAATAGCAAGAGTTATTGTATGAATAATACTACTTACCAAATGTCCTTAACAAAAGTGGCAGATGAAGTTTGAGGATTACATTGGGGCAGATACTTCTTATGCATGTTTGCTAGGGGATTTAGATTCTTACAAACGTACTTACCTGATTTTTTTTTTTTGATCTTATTATTCCACACAATCAACAGTTTATTATCTTCGGAGATGCGTTTCAATTAACATGATAAGGCCATCCATCATCATCGTCCTTGACGCATCACGTATGGGATGGGATGCTCTTTAGCATAGTTGGTCAAAGAGAAAGTTGGAAAATTGTCCAAAAAGTCATAAACCTATTGTACACAACTAATTTAGTCTAAGACTTTTTAATTTTATCAATTTAATCTTAAAATTTTTTATAGCTTTTCAATTCAGTTATAAAATTTTTAATCGCGTCAATTTAGTATTAAATCTTTTAACAATTTGCCAAACTAATCCTAAACCTTTTAATGAATTGCTAATTTAGTTATTTTGGCTAATTTTGGCTAGACATCACTGACATGATATAGCCTGCGTTGATGTGGAATTTTTTTATTTTTTATCTTTTGTAAGATTGATTATTATTATTATTATTATTATTATTATTATTATATTTTCTTTTCTCTTTTTCCTCTTTTTATAGATGGCTTAGGGGGCCCACCAGCAGTGAGTGAGGGTTGTGGGCCTCATTCAATGGCCGCTGACCCTCTATAAAAGGAGGAAAAAAGAGAAAGGAAAGAAAAGAAAAGAAAAAAGAATAAAAGAATAAAAAGTATGAAATATGAAATATAAAAATCAATAAAAAAAAGTCAATGTTAGCACTAGTCAGGTCACGTAAAATGATCTACATTGACTATGCTAGTACGTCGGCGATATCTAGTCAAAATTAGCAGGAATTACTAAATTAGCAACTTGTTAAAAGATTTATGACTAATTTGGTAAATTGTTAAAATGTTGAGGATTAAATTAATATAAGAAAAGGTCTAAGACTAAATTAGTTAGTTGTCAAAAGGTTTAGGATTGAATTGACAAAATTAAAATGTTTAAAACTAAATTAGCCGCCGTACAATAAATTTAGGACTTTTTAGATAATTTTTTTAAGAGGAAGCTTAAGTCACAAATTATGAGAATGTTTAGACCCTTCCGGTATCAAGGTCTTTCACGTGTACTCGAAACATTTTTAAGGGGCTAAATGGATAATGTACACTTATTTCTACTTGCAGAGTCGTGCCCAAATTCTAGCCAGACCCGTTTATTAATGACTAACATAATAGCAAAACTTTCTTCTATTTTCATAGACAGGGCGCACGAATGAGCAACCAAATAAGGAAATACCTGCAAATACGACAATGCACTAACCGTATTTGTGATACATGCGATTGCTTTTTTAAAAATTGAGTATCTAATTAAGTCGTTCTCAAGCGCTCGTTAATCAGATCCAACATTTCGTTGTGGATACGATCGAGCACGGTAGATAGGCCTAGATGAGTAGGAACTGGACCGGGCCGAGCCTCGGGATGGAAAAAGTGTTTGGCCCGCATACGCTTGGGCTTGGGCCTTGACAAGCGAATAACGAAGACGACAAAGTTAGAGAGAGAGAGAGAGAGTGAATAAGCTAGCGTGATAGGAAGGGAAAATGCAACGCAGAAGTCGTCGCCGGTCCTCGAGAGAAAGAGAGAAGAGGGAGAGAGTGAAGGGACACCATCATATCATCAGAACTGAGCTTGGGATTCGATCCGTGCAAACTTCTGTTGCGTTCATAGCCTTGTCGTCGCAGCTGTTTCCGAGGATTATATGTAAGACCAATTGCGTTTAAGATTATGCGTTGTTTATACGTGGTTATGATAGGCTCAGTTTGTGTATAAATCGTTTTGCTTTTGTTATCTGACCGGTGAATTCTCAGAGCATGTGTAGATTGTATTCTTGGGAATGTTCTGGATCAATGATTTCATGAAGTTGCTTAATAAATGAAGAGTAAAACGATGTGGAGTAATTGCTTTTAATGCAATGAAGGATCATGATTCAAGGTGTCTGGTCTATGTGTAGATCTAGCATCATTTTTGGAGTTCTTGGTTATGATACCCTCACGGGCCATGAAGAGAGCCGCAATGTCTCTTTCCAAACTGGCAGATATAGCACGCGAGGAGCTGCCAAACACAACTGCTGCTATTACGCTCTCCAGCATGGAGATCGGTGTTCTTACACTGGAGTTGAACATCTAAGGTGATTGTGTGCTTTTATTTGAGCTGAAGTCATATTGTCATAGTTGCTAATCCATGCACCGAGTGATGCATCCAAACTAATTTCATCAACAATTGAGGGAATGCCATGCAATTAACTTCCTATTATACTGTCACACGCACATCTAGCATTGCTGTTGAGTTGTCAAGCCCTGTCTGGACTTTTGTCGTGAAGTTTATGTTGAGGCATCCTTATTAAAAAGGAAAGAAAAAGGCATTTGAAGCACTTCGAAGTGAAGAATGAATACAGAGCTCAACTCGTCCAAGATAATATGTTCCATGGGTAAGATGTTTCATGCTGAATGTGAAGGTAAGACATGCTTTGATAGAGTCAAGTGAATGTGTATCCTGCGTGGTGAATGATCACTGCAGAGAGTTCTTTGAAGATTGAGCATAGGTTCACGTGGATAAACATTTTTAACATGTAATTTATCTCTTCTATAAGCTGTTTTTGTCATTAACATGAAAAAGGTTAACTCGAGGTAATTTTTCCTTTTTCTTTGTCCTCTTAATAGCCAGGACATAGCTGATGGAATAAATAAATCAGCTCAAGCTCTGCAGGCTGCAGAAGCTGGAATTTGACAGATTGGTTCTTGTGCTCAACAACAGGTATGTCTTAACCCCTCCTCTTAGATTGATCCCTTTAACCAACTTCCTAAAATAACTTTGTAATCTCTTGTTTTCGCAATGTCTGATTTATTTCCACCAAATGCTTAATACAGCAATTTAAGAGAGGCTAGCCTGCCAATTATCTTGTTACAACCTGTTGTTGCAGGGGTGAGAAAAAATCATAGGTATTTTTGGTCAGGCAACGAAATCATTCATCAGTATGATATGTCAAGGTGAGTCTAGCCCAGAGAGCAAGAATGAAAGTGGAGTTGATAGGATAGAAAAATAAGCTTACTAGTTGCCCACAAAGTGTGTAGAAGATAGAGCAGTCTCCATAGAAGGTCTTCTGTTAGGCTCAGTGGGAATAACGCCGAGTATGGATTGTTTTCTTCGACCTCATTTTGCATCTCTATTGCTCTAAAGATGAAGGTGATAGCTCCATTCACTACTTGCATATTCATCAAAGTAGTAGCTGCAATTCTTCCTGTTCACCGTTCTTTTGATCCTTAAATATTCAAACAAAACTCTCCTTTTGCTTTATGCATAGCCCTTCTTTCATTTTACTTGCTTAGAAAGGTTATTGTATTCGGACATCTTAATTTAGATAAGCTACTCGGGATGCATAAGAGATCAGTCCAATCTCTCTCTACAACATTGGTCCTGAAAGTTGCATGACTTGAGAACTCCTCATCATCGGAAATGAAGTGATATCTTAGAATTACATCAATTGTCTGTGATCTGAACATATGGTCTGGAATGGCATGCTTCTACTTGAAGCATCCAATCAAAGGGATAGGGAAGATCTAGGAGGGAAAGCGTGTCAACGAGAAGATTATTTTTGCCAAATCTAGTGCTTTATATAATAGAAGTTTCGAGCACAAATTACCGATGATATGTGTCTCCTCAAATGGAAAATATAACCAATATGATCATTCCATTCGCTGCCATTACGCAAAGCCTAATACCCTTAATGCAACAATATACAAACTGCTAAAAACTGTCACCCTCTATAGTTTCTCTGGGCGATTATTTGCTTGCTTATGACTTACTAGAAAGACATGGATTCATCGAGCATCGTCATTTGGTCCCATTGGTTTGCCACTGAGAAAGATACCATTTCTATTACTTGTAGTTGGTGCTGTGAAGTTGGGTACAGGTTCTTCATGTCCAGAGACACTTCTTATGGGTTGTTCCTCTCATTTGTCTCTTCCATTTTCTTGTTGCCATATTTGTATATCATGTAGAGGATAATTTGAGCGAGGCCAACCAAAAGTCCCACTGCATTTGGTACCTGAAACACCCAATTGACCCCTCATTTTAATTTCAAAGTCAGCAATAAACAAATATGAGAGAGAGAGAGAGAGAGAGAGAGAGAGAGAGAGAGGTGTTGTATGTGTTAAAACATGAGTAAAAAAGTAATGCAAACACTTCAATGACCCATGGATCGATGGCGTCAATCATGTTATAATTGACCAGGGGACAGAGTCAAGTCTCGTCCTTTTCCCAGTTCAGTCGAAGTAAGAAATACGAGAACTCGAGTTAACAGGTTTACGAGAAATATCCGGTAATGGCTATGCAGAAAAAAAATTCACATTCCCGGTGCAAGTTTTACTGGTGCATCCGGGTGTCTTAAAAAATGAAATCGCTGCAAAGCTGCATGCACAATGAAAAGCATTAGAGTTGAATGATTGAGAGAGCTAAATGGTACTTACAGCGATTTTCAAGTCCTTGACAACGAGGCCATAGAAGAACCAAGTTATGGCAGAGAGGGTGACGAGCAAGGAGTTAGTGAACGGCATGAACTCCACACTTCTGGTCTTTATCACCCTCCACTGCACAAAACACAAGATAACACACTCGAGAATTGCAAAAACTCTTGTTTAGGACTGGTTTAGTTGCTATAGCATAGGCAAAGAACTGCATCTCTACACTTATTGAGTGACGAGGAATACCATGATGCTCAAAGGCACTGCGAATGCCATGAGACTGAAGGTCGCATAGATCCATCCAACGACATTGATGCGATGCTGACCCTTGAGAAGCAAGATGGTCAGCGCCATCGTCACTCCGAAGCCTCCTATATCGAACAAGAGCATCAACTTTGCTGTGTATATCTGCGCAAATTGGTGATTCACACAAATTTCCTTAGATTATAGTGTCAAATGAGAGAAATTGTAATCTCCTAAAAGTTTTTCATTTTTATTTGCCATCACATAAATTTCCTACAAATTGATTTGTTTTTTTTTTCTTTTTGCATGTCTTCTTAAATGCATTAATTACCTAAATTTTGAGAGAAAATTTTCAAAAAAATTCTAAAATCTATTATAATTATATTAATTTAATCATAAATATTTTAATTTAGTCAATTTAGTCGTAAACCATTTGATAATTTTTCAATTCAATTCATTTAGTCAATTTTGACCGGAAATGGCTAAAATAGATATCCTTCGTCTTATGTGGCACAATAGCAATGACACGGACAATTTTTAAAATTTTTTTATGAATTTATTATTGTTATTTTTTTTATCTCTCTATTTTTTCCCTTTTTTGTATTTTCATTTTGTTTGGCGAGGTTTAGGACTGAATAAGACTTTCTTTTAGTAAATTTCCCTAAATTTTGATGAAGGGCTAACATGTAAGGTTGTTAGAAAGCTTTAGCTATCCGGCGAATAAGTGAAAACACAAACTTTGCACAATAACAATGGGAATACCCATTACAATCTCGACCATTTTTTTTTTTTTGATGACCCGGAAATCGCTGTCGGACGGCAGCCTAGACGTAAACCCGGAGCAGATTGAACCACCACCACAGATCCAGCTGCGTTTGAGTCCCGTGGACGCGACGCCTCTGGGATTCGAACTCCTCCCCTTCCTGAGGGAGAAGAAGCCCGAAGCCAGTTGCACCACCACGGGCGGTAGTTACAATCTTGACCATTACTTGCTTGTAAATGCAAAATAGATAACGAGTTGAGACAATAGTTTTTGCCCCTATGGCCAGGCTTGATAGCTTGTCATGATTTGCTTAAACACTCAAAATGCAAACTAATGAACAACACATGGTTAAGATAACAAAGGGAGAATAGTTTGCTACACTTTTATGCACAAAAGTGAGAGAGGAGAGACCTTCTCTTTGGTGGCGGCATAGATCGAGAAGAGGACAAGATAAACCAGTTCAATTACGATTCCACTAGCGTTGATGACGATGGTCATAGAGGCATTAGCCTTTAGGACTCCATAGTACAATTGCAACGATGCACTCAAAAGTGCCACCACATATGCTATTGATTGATGCCCATCCGACGACTTCTCCTTACAGATTTTGTAAAATGTTTTTCTGCCAAAAACAAAAAGGAAGAAGAAAAAGGTAATTCACCGATAATGTTTTGTCAAAAAAAAAAAAATCCACATTCATATAAAGACTTATATTGTTCAAATGATAAAGACAGATAATGGAGTTGTGCAAAATGAAGCGTTAGAGGAGGTCTTACATTGGTGCCAAGAACACAATAGAGGATAAGATGTTACCTATATAGATCCAACAGAAAAGAGATGAGAAATGTCAGAATCGTGTATACAAGTAGAAATGAGATGTTCAACGGATCAAGGATTTTTTGTTCATGGAATTCAATAAAGAAAAGTGAGATATTAAAGGGACTAAGGATTTGGTAGTCATTTTTAGGGATTAAGGATTTACTAGTCATTACCATTCCCACATTCTGAATACAATCATATCCATTGGACCATATAGATCCCATGAGAAGATACCCACCATACATTCAAATAGATTAATTTTTTTTTTTTAGGATTGGTATAATCAAACAATACACAACATACATACATCAATCATGGCGATCGATCTATGAACACGGACGTGTCTCGTGCTCCTGACGGGCGATCGATCTATGAACACGGACGACCGAAGAGACCAGTGCCCAATTTTCAGAAATCGTACCAAACAAGCCTGGAACCGGTCAAAATCGGACCGATCGGTCCGGTTCGGATCCCGGACGGTCTAAACGACCCCTGCCTATGCCAACCTACGCTTTAAAATGATTAAACGACCTTCAACATTCACATTCATTGACCATACCCCTCGATCTCGACGCCTAATTTTAAGCCAAAGGCGAGTAATCTAAGCGTGGATTTTTACGGCAAACTCTCTTACGCTCTTTGCTATGTGTTCAATGTGGGACTCTTGGAGGGGCGTCTCCTGCAGGCAAGGGGAACCGAGAGAGAGTGAGAGAGGGAGAGAAGGACTAACGGGTGACACAGCCATAGAGAAGTTAGTCCCACATCAACTGGTAGAAGAGGCAAACAAACATGTTGCCTTTTTAAATAGCGAGGGACCAAATCGAGCGTCGTTAATTGGCGGGCCGGGTGATACGGTCGTGCAAGAAGAGCATAGAGAAGAGCCTTATCTCAGGGCTGAAGCCAAACAATTTGTTGCGTATTTTCGGGAATCCAAATATGAGTGCATAATCGGTACGACCACCGTTCGTCAGTCTCAATTTAGCAGAATCGGGAAGAACTGAACCAAACCGGTGGCTTTAGTCGGTTCGGGGCGGTTCTCACCCCCCTTGATATATGTGAAATTTTGACTCAATTAAAAACTGAAGATTGACAAGAATTGACAAGGATGTTGCTCATCTCAAATTAAAAACTGATATATGTGAAATTTATCTCTGATTCGATTTAAAACTAATGAAGATTGACAAGAATGTAGCTCATCTCGAATTAAACTCATCTTAGGATTATTTGTGCATACCTAAGAGCCGAAGTGTGAAAGCTAGCTGTTGAGTTTTCCAGAACGCCATTTGATCTTGGAAAGAAGTACGTGCCCTCCGGCAGGAGCTCCTCCACTCGCTTGAACGTCGTTTGATCTTGAGCTTTTGTTTTGTGAGGAATAGGCACAAAGCTAATCAGGGAATCTGAGATTTATAGCCAGACGGGTATGGAGGAAAATAACGATAGAAATATGCATAACACGGGTATCCAACAACAAATTCAAGGATGCAAAAAGCTCCACTCCACCCCCACTCCAAATTGCAAGGGTGCAGAAATGGTCGGGAGCTCCACCCCCACTCCAAATTGCAAGGATGCAAAAATGGTCGGGAGCTTTTTGCATCCTTGAAATTTGTTGTTCGGACCCAACACCTGTGTTGAGAAAAGGCCAATAAAGCCAAAAACACTAAGGAGCTTGGTTTTTTCCTAATGACTTGACTTCCTTTCAAACTTTGCTCTTTCTTCTAATCCTATTTTGGGTGCATTTAATTCAACATTTTCAAAGGGCTTTCAGCCTCCAAATCCCATTAGAAAAATGCTAGACCGTTTGGTAATTATTTTGAATGAGCTTTCACTTCAAAGTCCGAATTAAGAAAGCTGAAAACCCAATGCTAGTGGAGATTAACCATGAACTTTCGGTATTTGATATAGTATTTTGTCAAATACTAAAATTCATTTTGTTCTTCCAAAACTATCTTCACCAATTTTTGAAAATTCCAATTTCGTCCTTCATTAGTTTTTTTTTTTTTAATTAAAAAAGGAACAAACCCTTTGTTAGACTGGCGAAGGGCTATGGCCGCCGGTGAGCCAAATCTGACACCAGCGATCGTTGATTGGGATCACTCGAGGGTGACCTCAACCTTTGGTAGTCCTCGGCGGTCGCACAGCCCTTGCGACACCCATGCAAGGGCTGCTTGAGGCTACGAAACCTAGGCAACGGTTGCTTGGGTCGCACGACCTCAATCGTCGACGGCTTAGATATGGCTGGCCGATGAAGGGTTTGGTCATTTTTCAAAAAATATATATTTATATAAATATATAATATATTCAAAGCTCATTGTAAAACTATTTTTGCCAAACAAACATTTAACTCAAATTTGCAAAGAGATTTTAAACAAAAACAATTTACATTTCTCCAAGTGGCTTTAACTTTCAACATTTATATTACACCCAAAGCCCATTTACAAAGCAAAGCCAAAGGCACCATTTGTCCCACTAACTGCCTCTCCATGTACCCTCCCTCCGTACCCCTCCGTTTCGCTGCTTTTTTTTTTTCCCCTCCGTCGTTTCTTCTTTTCCGTCCTCTTTTTTCGGTGACAAAAAGGAGCTGGATATTCCTGTTCTGAACTGGGGATGTATAATGTTAAATGATTTCGACCGAGGGTCGGAGTATATATCTATTTCCTGCATTAGGATGTCCTTATATGGAGATGGGCGTTTCTCTATACTTCATCTCCTGCGGAGGCAAAGAGTGCAGATTCAAGTCTAATGACTAAGAATTTCTCTTAGCTTGTACCATCCTCGAACGAAACCATACAATATGGAGTTTAGATGACATGACGGCGACCTTTAACATCAATTAAATCAAGCAACTTAATTTGTGAAATGTTGATACATGTTTAGATGACATGACGGCGACCTATAACGGCGACCTATGGTGATACATGTTTCTCCTGATGTCTACAATCCCTCACCAATGTCACCATTGCTTTTTTTTTTGTTCCTATCTTTAGCTTGCGAAATGTTGAATGTCAAGATCGATAAATGGTATTGCTTTATACATGTACGTATAACGATTCACTAAATGATTGTCATTTCAAAGTTCTTAAAATGTATATTAGCTATCAAAATTTGAAAAAAATTGTCAATGGGTTTATATGCAAGCAAATATAGATATATGTGTAGAGAATAGTATACTTAACTTGAACACTCAATTGCTAAATAAACTCTTTAGAAGCTTTTCTTTATCTAAATGTGATTTGCTTACATATGCACACGTGCATGCATGCGCACAATGATATGTTGGTGCGCGCAGGCACTTATGTATGTATATCTATGTCTGTATGTACATTGTAAAATTTAGGGTAAAAATTAAGTGTCAATACTTAAATTATAGAAAGCTAAAAGTTACAAGATAATCACTTCAACTTTAGATAAAATCTCAAGATGGGTCTTCTCCAGAGAAAAAATCATTGTCAAGCTTTCTATATACAATGACTGGCTCGTCTTAGACAAATATAGTTAATCGATAGAGTATGAGGGAAGCGAAGCAGCTGGACTTTTATTCTTTTTGTATGAATATACGTTTTGAGCATCAGGAATTAACGGGGAAATGTGATTGAGATCATCAGTAAGAGAGTATGTCGGCATGTAGAACGCCTAATGAAATTGGCAAATAGGTCGAGGCATTGTTACGTTGGTAGTTGAGCAGGACCTGATCCTCGAGACCGCCCACCAAAAAGTCCAAGGCTTATCATTTCCAGCTTTCTTCCTGTTGATAGTACAAGGCCTCACAACGAGACGGACGCATCACGAAATCGGAGTAGGAGCGAACGGCTTGTGCATAAAAAGGACGTCTACTTACGGAAATATTTTATTTTCCCCATATGGGTCATATCATTGTCAAAAGATATGCAGATGGGGAGGACAAAGTGAAGGCAGAGGATGAAAAGTCGATCCAGCAAAATGCGTTAATAGCGAACGGGTGGTGGGAGTGATGGTGTCGTGGTGGGTCGACTCCAAAGAAAGTCCCTTCTTTGAAGCAAGCAAACTGAGGTTGAAAAATCAGCGAACAACGGCAAGTGAGGCCACCGATGTTGAGTCGATGATGCCTTCGCTAATATTAATAATTCGAAAATTAAGATAAGCTTTCTTCTTTTCTTCTTTCTTAATCCCCCTGATTTTGACGGAAACGACACTCCGTGAAGTCAAGACTTATAATTTCCAGCTTTCTTCCTATTGATAGTACGCAGGCTTACGACGAGACATAAGATCGACCTAGTCGATGGACAAAGGGACAGTTTGGCTTCGCAAAATTCTTTCCCAGTTGTTCATAGGAGTGGGCAAAGATTGGATGTGGAGTGGTGAGAGAGAAGGCAGCGGGTGAAAGAAACATGGCCCAAGAGAGGGCGTTGATCAGCCGGGAAATAAAACAATCTCGGCCTCCCCGCAAAGACAGTGAGTGAGCTAGCGTGAAAGTAGGGCCAAACCTTAACTCCCAAGTCATCCTCCGTCCCCAGAGAGAGAGAGAGAGAGAGAGAGAGAGAGAGAGATTACGACGTCGTGACTTAAGAATTGAGAAGGGGCCCCCATTCAAAAGATTAAGGAAATGGCATCGCACGCTGGCTTCACATGAAGTTTCCCCTCTGGGTGGGTCGGAAGCAAACGAATCTAAGATGGACTAGGATTCGGGGCAAAAAGAAAGCAGACTTGCGTTGGTTTTTGGGCGCTCTCATTGGTCACATTTTTAGCGGCTATAAATCGATTGACCGGGGTTTGGTGAAAGTAAAAGTTATTGCATCAACGACGCCTCTTCCAAATATTGCTTCGAAAAGTGGCGCGTGAAGTTGGAGGATTGCACGGTGCAATTATTTCTCAAACGAACTCGGATTCACATGAATACGCTCGCCGATCTTTGATCTCAATCAATCAACCAGTATTCTGCGCTATCAATGCTACTTGTCATTCGAGGCAGGTTTCGAGTAACATTTCGTACCCAAAAGGTATAGTCCATCCATTAACATCATCCTTCTTGACGTGTCCTGCCAAGGATGTTCTCTAGACATAGCCGGTCAAAGAGGAAGCCAAAAAGTCTCAAGTTATGGAAATATCTAACTCCTCCTTATATCTAGGGCTTTCGTGTGTACTTCAAGCATCTTCAAGAGCTATATTGGTTATATATACTTGTTTCCCCAGGCAGAGTCAGTCCACCTCATTACCAAGTAGTGAAAATCAATCGAATGTTACTGATGAAGAACTAACTTCTTGGGCCATGAAGTTTTTTTTTATGGGATATGTTTATTAAAAGTTTTAAAACTTATTAGGGTTAATTCCAAAAAAAAGCACCAACTTTAGGTCGATGGACAAATCTGGCCCAAACTTTTTTTTGTCTCGTAAAAAAACACCAACTTTAGGTCAATGAACAAATTTGGCCCAAACTCTTTTTTGTCTCGTAAAAAAGCTCAAACTTTAGGTCGAGTGACAATTTTGGCCCAAATTTTTTTTGTTTGGAAAAAAAATCATCAACTTTCACTTAAATCCTAAATCTAGCCACCCTTAACTTATATTCATTGATTGTCCTTAATCCATGTGCACTTGTTGGCTAACACCATTCATTTTCTTCTTGTTTGAGCCATAGCTTGAAGAATAACAGTGAAACTATGCCATTTCCTATACTTCACTAACAAGTAAAAAAAACTCCCGATTGAATTTCTCTCGCTAAACTTTATTGTTTTGTCGTAATATGAAACTGTAGATCACCGCCTGTCAAGAAAAACCGTGGATGAGATCCACCAACCTCACAACTAGAATCTTTTCTCTTGAAATAAGGTTAACTTAAAATAGAAAGTTAATGGTAAAGTTTAGATTTTGAATAGGAGGGAAAGTTTGTTATTTTTTATGAGACAAAACAAAAATGGGGCCGGAATTGTCACTTAATCTAAAGTTCGTGCTTTTTTACGAGACAAAAAAAATTTTGGGCCAGATTTGTCTTTCGGCCTAAAGTTTGTGCTTTTTCATGAGACAAAAAAAAGTTTGGGCCAGATTTGTCCATCGACCTAAAGTTGGTGCTTTTTTTGGAATTAGCCCAAACTTATTATAAAAGTGTAGTTGAGTCTTAAAATTTACAAAAAGTACAATGAAGTTCCAAAACTTGTCAAATTGATGTAATCGAATTCTTTTATTAACTTTGTTTAATTTGACTAACGAAAAATGCCGACATGCCCTCCTACGTGGCTAAAACGATAAAGTTTTTGTCTAAATTTGATTTTAATACTATTTTAATTTAATGTATATAAAAAATTAACTAAATTTAAAGAATAAAATAAAATAGAAAAAGAAAAAGAAACTCCTTCACCCACTATTGTTGGGAAGGGTTAGCAATGGGGGGAATGATCGGTGAGAGTTACTAGTCCTCGCCTAGTTCTAGTTAAGGGCCACCACTGGCGGTAAACCCCATCCAATGGCGACCTTGCTTGACCATTGTTTGAGGCTTAGCATCGTTGCCGACCATGCCCCCACTGTCAATGGCCCTTTCCATCGATGGTGAGGGGCAACGATGAGGGCTGCAAACCCTTATTACACGGTTCTCTACATCATTTTTTAAAAAAAAAATTAAATATAATTTTTTTGCAATTAAATTAAAATAATAATTGTATTAAAAAATCAAATTTAGAGCAAAATTATGCCATTTTAGTCACTTTATCCCCACGTAGAAGAGAGAAAATATTTTTAAAAATTTACATCAGCATTAATGCTGTTAACTTAGATAAAGTTAATGAAAGAATTTGATTGTATCAATTAAATAAATTTTAAAATTTGATTGCACTTTTTGTAATTTTTTTACTTAATTATACCTTCGTAATAAATTTTTGGACTTTCAATTATTTTTTTTGGTCAGTCCTACTCTATTTATGTCCAAAAAAAAAAATATATCTATTTTCTCATTAATATCAGTCGCATGAGGTGGGCCTCCACTGATTTGCAAAGTCGAGGCCCTTCGTCCTCAGTCTAGGAACACAAAGCCCAAACAGGCTGCAACATAACAAAGGTGTGTGGGTCCACTAGCAAACAGGCCTCATAGTTTCAATTGGGCCCCAACACCTCCGATAAAAGCTTTGGGCTTTCCTCGCGGCCGCTGCTAGACCCCGTTTACAACTTACTAACATAATAGTAAAACTTTTCTTTTCTGTGAAAGTAAATTCACTGAACGCATATAACAAGCCCTCCAAAGCACTCATCAGACCCTTCAAACGGATGGATTGAGTCAAAAATAGCTTCACCCAAATTGACCTATTTAATTTATTTTAACCAATTTTCATGCAATACAAATCCATACCCTGTCTTAACTGACCCACATCACTAAAATAATTCTACGTTCAACACAATCTAAGAAAAACTCAAATCATAACTAAAGTAAATTCATAGAGTGAGTGAGCATGAGATTGAAAGAGAGTGAATAACGAGTTATAGAGATAGGTTGGGTTAAAATAAATTGTAAACCCATATAACATCCATAGAGTTAGATTTAAATCCATTTACAATTCGTTTACTTAATATAATTAACCCATATAATTATATAAATTATCAAATATGAGTTAAGAAATAGGTTTATAACCTATTTTGACAGGTTTAACATTCCTTGATAACGCCCAACTTTTTATCGTGGATATGATCGAGTGGATAGGCCTAGACCAGCCAGACTGGACCGGGCCCAGCCTCAGGTTGAAAAGCTGACCCACATGCGCTTGGGCTTGGGCCTCGACCGGCGGAGATCGATGAGGACAAAACTTAAAGTTAAGTTAACCCCCCGCACGTGAGCCCCCTTTGTCCCTCCCTGACCGGTCTTGTCTCCACGTGTCATACCTCGCTCTCTAATATCTGCTTTTCCCCATCCGGTCAGGTCCAGTGGTCCCCACCTGTCGCGTCGATCTTATCCCCAAGAAAGATGGTCCCCACCTGCCACGTTGGCCAATCTCCTTCCAGATCCAGAAGAGAATCGACGGCCCACGACGGATCTCGACTCTCCAGACTCGTTTCGACCTTTAACGCCTGAACTCGTCTTTAAATACATCTCCATTGATCCCCCGATCTAGCAGCCATCTTCATTGATCCCCGCAAGTTCGATCGCCGATCGGTTAACGTCCGCCAACTTAGCTCTAGCCTGCGCGCCCATGGGGCTACTGGACCAGCTCTGGGACGACACCGTCGCCGGCCCGCGGCCCGAGAGCGGCCTCGGGAGGCTCCGGAAGTTCAGCACCTTCAGCTCCCGATCGAGCTCCGGCAAGGGTACGGGCAGAGGATCTGGCAGTTTGATTGAATCCTGGCGCACGAGCACACACACCACCGTAGTACTGAACAAATCGAGTATTATGGGTAGTAAAAGGCGATGAATTCGTGTAAAGATCGACGATTCCTCCGGCGATTCGGATGGATCGTGTGTTTTTTTAGCCTGTTTGAGTCGTGTCGCGTAATAATGGCCGGAAGAGCTTAATAACGGAACGGATCGTTGGATTTCTGAATTTGCATGGGAATTTCGATGGACTTTTGCTGGAAATTACATTGAAAATGCGATTTCTTTCGTTCTTATTCGCGATGGGTTGTGTCCTTTTTTGGTAGGTATTTTTGTTTCCTTCTTTTTCACCCATTCCTTGCATCTCTGCATCTGCTCCCAAGGTGATTCTGTTCTCTGGCAGCGGTCCGGGTGAAATGCTCTCCAAAGATTAAGGTTTGGGAAATCTTTGAAGGTGATGTAAAAAAGAACAAAGAGCACAGGCAATGATACTTGCAAAATGCAATTCTCCATAGTTTGTTGAGGGATTCGTGACTCTTTTGTTCATTCGTGTCAATAGGGGAACATCACAACTTTCATTCGGTCGGGCAATCGACATATTCTATATAGATATTGAGAATGAGTAATTGATCAATTGGTTTTGAATAGTAAGAGTTATTGTATGAATAATACTACTTGCCCAATGTCCTTAACAAAAGTGGCAGATGAAGTTGGAGATATACATTGGGGCAGATACTTCTTATGCATGTCTACTAGGGAATTTAGATTCTCACAAACGTACTTACCTAATGTTTGATCTTATTATTCCACACAATCAACGGTTTATTGTCGTTGGAGATGCGTTTCAATGTTAAGGCCATTCATCATCATCATCCTTGGCACATTACACATGGGACGAGATGCTCTCTAGGCATAGCCGGTCAAAAAGGAAGTGGGAAAATTATCCAAAAAATTATAAATCTATTGTACGCAATTAATTCAATTTGAAACTGTTCAAATTTATCAATTTAATTTTAGACTTTTTGATAATTTTTCCATTCGGTTATGAACTTTTTAATTGCATTAACTTAGTATTAAATCTTTTAACAGTTTGCCAAATTAATCCTAAATCTTTTAATGAATTGCTATTTAATTATTTCGACTAATTTTGGCTGAACATCATTAATGTGATGTGGTTTGATGTGAATTTGTTTTTTTGTAAAATTGATTTATTATTATTATTATTATTATTATTATTATTATTATTATTATTATTATTATTATTATTATTATATTTTCTTCTTTTTTTCCTCTTTTTATAGATGGCCTAAGGGGGCCACCGGTAGTGAGTGAGGGTCGCGGGCCTCATTCAGTGGCCGTTGACCCTTTGTAAAAGGAGAAAAAAAAAGAGAAAGGAAAGAAAAGAAAAGAAAAAAGAAAAAGAAAAAGAAAAATATAAAAAATCGATAAAAAAAAATCCACATTAGCACTAGTCAAGCCACGCAAAATGATCTACATTGACTACGTTGCTATGTTGGTGATATCTGATTAAAATTAGTTGGAATTACTAAATTAACAACTTGTTAAAAGATTTATGATTAATTTGACAAATTGTTAAAATGTTGAGGATTAAATTAATACAAGAAAAGGTCTAAGACTAAATTAGCAAGTTGTCAAAAAATTTATGATTGAATTGACAAAATTGAAAAATTTAAACTAAATTAGCCGTCATACAATAAAATTAGAACTTTTTAGATAATTTTTTCAAGAGGAAGCTTAAGTCATGAATTATGAGAATGTTTAGACCCTTTCAATATCAAGGTCTTTCTTGTGTGCTCGAAACATTTTTTAGGGGCTAAATGGATAATGTACACTTATTTCTACATGTAGAGTTGTGCTCAAACTCCAAGCCAAACCCATTTATTAGTGACTAACATAATAGCAAAACTTTCTTCTATTTTCATAGACAGGGCTATTTGTGATAAGGAAACACCTGCAAATACGATAATGCACTAACCGTATTTGTGATACATCCGATGGCTATTTTAAAAAATGAGTATCTATGAAGTCCTTCACAAGCGCTCGTTAATCAGATCCAACATTTCGTTGTGGATACGATCGAGCACGGTTGATAGGCCTAGATGAGCAGGAACTGGACCGAGCCGAGCCTCGGGGTGGAAAAAGTGTTTGACCCGCATACGCTTGAGCTTGGGCCTTGACGAGCGAATAACGAAGACGACAAAGTTCAAGTTAGAGAGAGAGTGAATAAGCTAGCGTGATAGGAGGGGAAAATTCAACGCAGAAGTCGTCGCCGGTGAGAGAGAGAGAGAAGGAGAAGAGGGAGAGAGTGAAGGGACACCATCATATCATCAGAACTGAGCTTGGGATTCGATCCGTGCAAACTTATATTGCGTTCATAGCCTTGTCGTCGCAGCTGACAGCTGTTTCCGAGGATTATATGTAAGACCGATTGCGTTTAAGATTATGCGTTGTTTATACGCGGTTATGATAGGTTCGGTTTGTGGTATGAATCGTTCTGCTTTGTCATCTGACCGGTGAATTCATAGAGCATGTGTAGATTGTATTCTTGGGAATGTTCTGGATCAATGATTTCATGAAGTTGCTTAATGGATGAAGAGTAAAACGATGTGTAGTAATTGCTTTTAATGCAATGAAGGATCATGATTCAAGGTGTCTGGTCTATGTGTAGATCTAGCATCATTTTAGGAGTTCTTGGTTATTATAATTTATACCCTCACGGGCCATGAAGAGAGCTGCAATGTCTCTTTCCAAACTGGCAGATACAGCATGCGAGGAGCCGCCAAGCACAACTGCTGCTATTAGGCTCTCCGGCATGGAGATCGGTGTTCTTACACTGGAGTTGAACATCGAAGGTGATTATGTGCTTTTATTTGAGCTGAAGTCATATTGTCATAGGTGCTAATCCATGCACCGAGTGATGCATCCAAACTAATTTCATCAACAATTGAGGGAATGCCATGCAATTAGCTTCCGATTATACTGTCCCACGCACATCTAGCATTGCTGTTGAGTTGTCGAACCCTGTCTGGACTTTTGTCGTGAAGTTCATGTTGAGGCATCCTTATTAAAAAAGAAAGAAAAAGGCATGTGAAGCACTTCGAAGTGAAGAATGAATACAGAGCTCAAATCGTCCAAGATAATATGTTCCATGGGTAAGACGTTTCATGCTGAATGTGAAGGTAAGACATGCTTTGATAAAGTCAAGTGAATGTGTATCCTGCATGGTGAATGATCACTGCAGAGAGTTCTTTGAAGATTGAGCATAGGTTCGCGTGGATAAACATTTTTAACACGTAATTCATCTCTTCTCATAAGCTGTTTTTGTTATTAACATGACAGAGGTTAACTTGAGGTAATTTTTCCTTTTTCTTTGTCCTCTTAATAGCCAGGACATAGCTGATGGAATAAATAAATCAGCTCAAGCTCTGCAGGCTGCAGAAGCTGGAATTCGACAGATTGATTCTTGTGCTCAACAACAGGTATGTCTTAACCCCTCCTCTTAGATTGATCCCTTCAACCGACTTCCTAAAATAACTTTGTGATCTCTTTTTTTCGCAATGTCTGATTTATGTCCACCAAATGCTTAATACAGCAATTTAAGAGAGAGCTAGCCTGCCAATTATCTTGTTACAACCTGTTGTTGCAGGGGTGAGAAAAAATCATCCGTATTTTTGGTCAGGCAACAAAATCATTCATCAGTATGATATGTCAAGGTGAGTCTAGGCCAGAGAGTGAGAATGAAAGTGGAGTTGATAGGATAGAAAAATAAGCTTACTAGTTGCCCACAAAGTGTGTAGAAGATAGAGCAGTCTCCATAGAATGTCTTCTGTTAGGCTCAGTGGGAATAACGCCGAGTATGGCTTGTTTTCTTCGATCTCATTTTGCATCTCTATTGCTCTAAAGATGAAGGTGATAGCTCCATTCACTACTTGCATATTCATCAAAGTAGTAGCTGCAATTCTTCCTGTTCGCCGTTCTTTTGATCCTTGAATATTCAAACAAAACTCTCCTTTGGCTTTATGCATAGCCCTTCTTTCATTTTACTTGCTTAAAAAGGTTAGTGTATTCGGACATCTTAATTTAGATAAGCTACTCGGGATGCATAAGAGATCAGTCCAATCTCTCTCTACAACATTGGTCCTGAAAGTCGGATGACTTGAGAACTCCTCATCATCGGAAATGAAGTGATATCTTAGAAGTACATCAATTGTCTGTGGTCTGAACATATGGTCTGGAAAGGCATGCTTCTACTTGAAGCATCCAATCAAAGGGATAGGGAAGATCTAGAAGGGAAAGTGTGTCAACAAGAAGATTATTTTTGCCAAATCTAGTGCTTTATATAATAGAAGTTTCAAGCACAAATTACCGATGATATGTGTCTCCTTAAATGGAAAATATAACCGATATGATCATTCCGCTCGCTGCCATTACGCAGAGGCTAATACCCTTAATGCAACAATATACAAGCTGCTAAAAACTGTCACCCTCTATAGTTTCTCTGGGCGATTATTTGCTTGCTTATGACTTACTAGAAGGACATGGATTCATCAAGCATCGTCGTTTGGTTCAATTGGTTTGCCACTGAGAAAGATACCATTTCTATTACTTGTAGTTGGTGCTGTGAAGTTGGGTACAGGTTCTTCATGTCCAGAGACACTTCTTATGGGTTGTTCCTCTCATTTGTCTCTTCCATTTTCTTGTTCCCATATTTGTATATCATGTAGAGGATAATTTGAGCGAGGCCAACCAAAAGTCCCACTGCATTTGGTACCTGAAACACCCAATTGACTCCTCATTTTAATTTCAAAGTCAGCAATAAACAAATATGAGAGAGAGAGAGAGAGAGAGAGAGAGAGAGAGAGAGAGAGGTGTTGTATGTGTTAAAACATGAGTAAAAAAGTAATGCAAACACTCCAATGACAGATGGATCGATAGCGTCAATCATGTTATAATTGACCAGGGGACAGAGCCAAGTCTCATCCTTTTCCCAGTTCAGTCGAAGTAAGAAATACGAGAACTCGAGTTAACAGGTTTACGAGAAATATCCGGTAATGGCTATGCAGAAAAAAAATTCACATTCCCGGTGCAAGTTTTACTGGTGCATCCGGGTGTCTTAAAAAATGAAATCGCTGCAAAGCTGCATGCACAATGAAAAGCATGAGAGTTGAATGATTGAGAGAGCTAAATGGTACTTACAGCGATTTTCAAGTCCTTGACAACGAGGCCATAGAAGAACCAGGTTATGGCAGAGAGGGTGACGAGCAAGGACGTAGTGAACGGCATGAACTCCACACTTCTGGTCTTTATCACCCTCCACTGCACAAAACACAAGATAACACATTCAAGAATTGCAAAAACTCTTGTTCTGGACTGGTTTTGTTGCCGTAGCATAGGCAAAGAACTGCATCTCTACACTTATTGACTGACGAGGAATACCATGATGCTCAAAGGCACTGCGAATGCCACAAGACTGAAGGTCGCATAGATCCATCCAACGACATTGACGCGATGCTGACCCTTAAGAAGCAAGAGGGTCAGCGCCATCGTCCCTCCGAAACCTCCTATATCGAACAGCATCAACTTTGCTGTGTATATCTGCGCAAATGGGTGATTCACACAAATTTCCTTAGATTATAGCGTCAAATGAGAGAAATTGTAATCTCCTAAAAGTTTTTCATTTTTATTCGCCATCACATAAATTTCCTACGAATTGATTTCTTTTTTTTTCTTTTTGCATGTCTTCTTAAATGTATTAATTACCTAAATTTTGAGAGAAAATTGTCAAAAAACTTCTAAAATCTATTATAATTGTGTTAATTTAGTCATAAACCTTTCAATTTAGTCAATTTAATTATAAACCATTTGATAATTTTCTAATTCAATTAATTTAGTCAATTTTGACTGAAAATTGCTAATATAGACATCAACTATCTCTTGTGGCACAACGGCAATGACATGGACAGTTTGTATAATTTTTTTATGAATTTATTATTGTTATTTTTATTTTTATCTCTTTTTTTTCCCCTTTTTGTTTTTTCATTTTGTTTGGCGAGGTTTAGGACTAAATAAGACTTTCTTTTAGTAAATTTCCCTAAATTTTGATGAAGGGCTAGCATGTAAGGTTGTTACAAAGCTTTAGCTATCCGGCTAATAGGTGAAAACACAAACTTCGCACAATAACAATGGGAATACCCACTACAATCTCGACCATTGCTTGCTCGTAAATGCAAAATAGATAACGAGTTGAGACAATAGTTTTTGCCCCTATGGCCAGGCTTGGCAGCCCGTCCTGATTTTGCTTAAACACTCAAAATGCAAACTAATGAACAACGCATGGTCCCGATAACAAAGGGACAATGGTTTGCTACACTCTTAAGCACAAACGTGAGAGAGGGAGAGGGAGAGACCTTCTCTTCGGTGGAGGCATAGATCGAGAAGAGGACAAGATAAACCAGTTCAATTACAATTCCACTAGCGTTGATGATGATGGTCATAGTGGCATTAGCCTTCAAGACTCCATAGTACAATTGCAACAATGCGCTCAAAAGTGTCACCACATATGGTATTGACTGATGCCCATCCGACGACTTCTCCTTACAGATTTTGTAAAATGTTTTTCTACCAAAAACAAAAAGGAACAAGCAAAGGAAGAAGGAAAAGGTACTTCACCGATAATGTTTTGCCAAAAAAATTCCACATTCATATAAAAAGACTTGCATTGTTCAAATGATAGAGACAGATATAGAAGCTGTGCAAAATGAAGAGTTAGAGGAGGTCTTACATAGGTGCCAAGAACACAATAGAGGATAAGATGTTGCCTAGATAGATCCAACAGAAAACAGAGGAGAAATGTCAGAATCGTGCATACAAGTAGAAATGAGATGTTCGACGGATCAAGGATTTTTTGTTCATGTAATTCAATAAAGAAAAGTGAGATATTAAAGGGACTAAGGATTTGGTAGGGTCATTTTTAGGGATTAAGGATTTGCTAGAGTCATTATCATTCTCACGTTCTGAACACAATCATATCCATTGGATCATATAGATCCCATGAGAAGATACCCACCATACATTCAACTAGATTATTATTATTATTTTTTTTTAGGATTTGTATAATCAAACAATACACAACATACATACATCAATCGTGGCGATCGATCTACGAACACGGACGTGTCTCGTGCTCCTGACGGACCGAAGAGACCGGAGCCCAATTTCCAGAAATCGGACCAAACAAGCTTGGAACCTGTCAGAATCGGACCGATCGGTCTGGTTCGGATCCCGGACGGTCTAAACGACCCCTGCCTAAGCCAACCTACGCTTTACAAAGCTTAAACGACCTTCAACATTCACATTCATTGACCATATCCCTCAAGCTCGACGCCTAATTTTCAGCCGTAGACCAGCAATCTAAGCGTGGATTTTACGGGCAAACTCTCTTACGCTCTTTGCTATTTGTTCAATGTTGGGGCTCTTGGAGGAGCGTCTCCTGCAGGCGAGGGGAAGCGAGAGAGAGTGAGAGAGGGAGAGAAGGACTGACGTGTGGCACAGCCATAGAGAAGTTAGTCCCACATCAACTGGTAGGAGAGGCAAATAAGCATGTTTCCTTTTTAAATAGCGAGGGACCACATCGAGAGTTGTCGATCGGCTGGTTGCAGCCAAGCGCGACGGTCGTACAAAAAGAGCATAGAGAAAAGTCTTGTCTCCAGGCTTAAGCCAAATAATTTTGTTTCGTATTTTCGAGATTCCAACTATAAGCACATAATCGGTCCGCACCGACCACCATTCGTCAGTCTCAATTTAGCAGAATCGGGAAGAACAGAAGCAAACCGGTCAGTCTCAATTTAGCAGAATCCGAAAAAACCGAACCAAACTGGTGGAAAGAACAGAAGCAAACCGGGCAGTCTCAATTTAGCAGAATCGGGAAAAACTGAACCAAGCTGGTGGCTTTAGTACGGTTCGGGTGGTTCTCACCCCCATTGACATATGTGAAATTTTATCTGATTGACAAGAATGTAGCTCATCTCGAATTAAAAACTGATATATGTGAAATTTATCTCTGATTCTATTTAAAACTGATGAAGATTGACAAGAATGTAGCTCATCTCGAATTAAACTCATCTTAGGATTATTTGTGCATACCTAAGAGCCGAAGTGTGAAAGCTAGCTGTTGAGTATTCCAGAACGCCATTTGATCTTGGAAAGAAGTAATTATTTGTACGTGCCCTCCGGCAGGAGCTCCTCCACTCGCTTGAACGTCGTTTGATCTTGAGCTTTTGTTTTGTGAGGTGTAGGCACAAAGCTGATCGGGGAAGCTAAGATTTATAGCCAGAGGGGTTGGTAGGATGCATAACGATAGAAAGGATGCATAAGAAAGGATGCAAAGGACGCACAACATCGCGCTCTTTGATGCACGACACTTTTGATATCGCGCTCTTTGATGCAAAAGTGTTGGCATCAAAGAACGCGATATCAAAAGTGCACTTTTGCATCAAAGAGCGCGATATCAAAAGTGTTGTGCATCCTCCTCTCTAGAAGACATTAGGAAAAGCCAATAAAGCCAAAAATACCAAGGAGCTTGGTTTTTCCTAATGACTTGACTTCCTTTCAAACTTCACCTTTTCTTCTAATCCTATTTTGGGTGCATTTGATTCAGCATTCCGAAGACGCTTTCCGCCTCCAAAACCCTTTGGGAAAATACTAGACCATTTAACAATTATTTTGAATGAGCTTTCATTTCAAAATCAGAATTAGGAAGGCTGAAAACTCAATACTAGTAGGGACTAGCTGTGGACTTTCGGTATTTGGTCAAATACTGTAACTCATTTTGTTCTTTCAAAACTACCTTCACTAATTTTACAAAATTCCAATTTCGTCCTTCATTAGTTTTTTTTTTTTTTTAAATTAAAAAGGAACAAACCCTTCGCTTGACTAGCGAAGGGCTATGGCCGCCGGCGAGCTAGATCTGGCACCAACGGTCGTCAGTTGAGGTCGCTCGAGGGTGACCTCAACCTTCGGCAACCCTTGGCAGTCGCACGGTCCTTGCGACACCCAAGGGAGGGCCCTTGAGGCCACGAGACCCAGGCAATGGTTGCCTGGGTCACGTGACCTCAACCACCGATGGCCCAAATATGGCTCGCCAACAAAGAGTTTGGTCATTTTTAAAAATATATATTTATATAAATATATATAATATATCCAAAGCTCATTGTAAATTTTTTTTTGTCAATCACACATTTAACTCAAAGTCCATTTGCAAAGAGGTTTTAACCAAACACAATTTGCATTTCCCTAAATGGCTTTGACTCTCACTATTTACATTACACCCAAAGCCCATTTGCAAACCTAAGCTAATCGCACCCTTTGTCCCACTAACTGCATCCCAATGTACTCTCCCTCCTGACGTACCCCTCCCTTTCGTTCGCTTTTGTTTTTTTTTTTCCTCCGCTGTTTCTTCTTTCCGTCCTCTTTTTTCGGTGACAAAAAAGAGCTGGATATTCCTGTTCTGAACTGGGGATGTATAATGTTAAATGATTTCGACCGACGGTCGGACTGTATATCTATCTCCTGCATTCGTATGTCATTATATAGAGATGGGCGTTTCTCTATGCTTCATCTCCTGCGGAGGCAAAGAGTGCAGATTCAAGTCTGATGACTATGAATCTCTTAGCTTGTACTATCCTCGAAAGAGACCATACAATATGGAGTTTAGATGACAGGACGGCGACCTTTAAACATCAATCATATCAAGCAACCTAATTTGTGGAACATAACCTATGGTGATACATGTTTCTCCTGATGTTCACAATCCCAAAATGTCACAATTGCTTCTTTTTTTTTTGTTCCTATCTTTAGCTTGCGCAATGTTGAATGTCGAGATTGATAAATGTCTTGCTTTATACATGTACGTATAACAATTCACTATATGATTATCATTTCAAAATTCTTAAAATGTATATTAGCCATCAAAATTTGAAAAAAATTTCAATGGGTTTATATGCAAGCAAATATAGATATATGTACAGAAATTAATATACTTAACTTGAACACTCAACTGCTAAATAAACTCTTTAGAAGCTTTTCTTTATCTAAATGGGATTGCTTACACACATGCACACATCGTAAAAATTTAGGATAAAAATTAAGTGTCAAGACTTAAATTATAGAAAACTAAAAGTTACAAGATAATCACTTCAACTTCAGATAAAAATCTCAAGCTGGGTCTTCTCCAGAGAAAAATTCATTGTCAAGCTTTCTATATACAATGACTGGCTCGTCTTAGACAAATATAATTAATCGATAGAGTATGAGGGAAGCGAACTAGCTGGAACTTTATTCTTCTTGTATGAATATACGTTTGAGCATCAGGAATTAACGGGGAAATGTGATTGAGATCATCAGTAAGAGAGTATGTCGGCATGTAGAACGCCTAGCGAAATTGGCAAACAGGTCGAGGCATTCTTACGTTGGTAGTTGAGCAGGACCTGGTCCTTGAGGCCGCCCACCAAAAAGTCAAGGCTTATCATTTCCAGCTTTCTTCCTGTTAATAGTACAAAGCCTCACAACGAGACGGACGCATCGCGAAATCGGAGTAGGAGCGAACGACTTGCTGCATAAAAAGGACGTCTACTTACGGGAATATTTTATTTTCCCCATATGGGCTAATATCATTGTCAAAAGGTGTGCAGATGGGGAGGAGAAAGTCAAGGCAGAGGATGAAAAGTTGATCCAGCAAAATGCGTTAATTGCGAACGGGTGGTGGCAGTGATGGTGTCGCGGTGGGTCGACTCCAGAGAAAGTCCCTTCTTTGAAGCAAGCAAACGGAGGTTGAAAAATCAGCGAACAACGGCAAGTGAGGCTACCGATGTTGAGTCGATGATGCCTCCGCTAATATTAACATTTCGAAAATTAAGATAAGCTTGCTTCTTTTCTTCTTTCTTAATCCCCCTGATTTTGACGGAAACGACTCTCCGCGAAGTCAAGACTTATAATTTCCAGCTTTCTTCCTATCGATAGTATCATAGTACGCAGGCTTACGACGAGACATAAGATCGACCTAGTCGATGGACAAAGGGACAGTTTGGCTTCGCAAAATTCTTTCCCAATTGTTCATAGGAGTAGGCAAAAGATTGGATGTGGAGTGGTGAGAGAGAAGGCAGCGGGTGAAAGAAACATGGCCCAAGAGAGGGCGTTGATCAGCCGGGAAATAAAACAATCTCGGCCTCCCCGCAAAGACAGAGCGAGTGAGCTAGCGTGAAAGTAGGGCCAAACCTTAACTCCCAAGTCGTGCTCCGTCCCCATAGAGAGAGAGAGAGAGAGAGAGAGAGAGAGAGAGAGAAGTTTCCCCTCTGGGTGGGTGGGAAGCAAACGAATCTAAGATGGACAAAGATTCGGGGCAAAAATTGGGCGCTCTCATTTGCCACATATTTAGCGGCTATAAATCGATTGACCGGGTTTGGTAAAAGCAAAAGAGTTAATGCATCAACGACGCCTCTTCCAAATATTCCTTCCAAAAGTGGCGCGTGAAGTTGGAGGATTGCACGGTGCAATTATTTCTCAAACGAACTCGAATTCACATGAATACATTCGCCGATCTTTGATCTCAATTGATCGACCAGTATTCTGCGCTATCAATGCTAATTGTCATTCAAGGCAGGTTTCTAGTAACATTTTGTACCCAAAAAGGTATAGTCCATCCATTAGCATCATCCTTCTCGACAGGTCATGCCAAGGATGTTCTCTAGACATAGCCTGTCGAAGAGGAAGCCAAAAAGTCTCAAGTTATGGAAATATCTAACTCCTTATATCTAGAGCTTTCGTGTGTACTTCAAACATCTTCAAGGGCTATATTGGTAATATAGACTTGTTTCCCTAGGCATAGTCAGTCCACCTCATTACCATGTGGTGAAAATCAATCGAACGTTATTGATGAAGAACTAACTTCCTGGGGCCATGAAGTTTTTTTATGGGATATGTTTATTAAAAGTTTTAAAACTTATTATAAAAGTGCAATCGAGTTTTAAAATTTGCAAAAAGTACAATGAAGTCATAAAACTTGTCAAATTGATATAATCAAATTCTTTCATTAACTTTGCTCAATTTGGTTAATGAAAAATGCCGACGTGCCCTCTTGCGTGGCTACAACGACATAGTTTTTGTCTGAATTTGATTTTAATACTATTTTAATTTAAATTATATAGAAAATTAACTAAATTTAAAGAATAAAATAAAATAGAAAAAGAAAAAGAACCGTTGTCATCCACTATTGTTGGGAAGGGTTAGCAATGGTGGGGGGAATGGTTGGCGAGAGTCGCTAGTCCTCGCCTAGTTCTAGTTAAGGGCCACCACTGGCGGCAAATCCCATCTAATGGCGACCTTGCTTGACCATTGTTTGAGGCTTGGCATCGCCACTGACCATCCCCCCACAATTGATGGTCCTTTCCAGCGATGGTGAGGGGCAACGATGAGGGTTGCAAACCCTTATTACATGGTTCTCCTCGTCCTTTTTTTAAATTTAAAATTTAATTTATTTTTGCAATTAAATTAAATAATAATTGTATTAAAAAAATCAAATTTAGAGCAAAACTATGCCATTTTAGTCACTTTATCACCATGTAGAAGAGAGAAAATATTTTTAAAAAGTCACATCAGCATTAATTCTATTAACTTAGATGAAGTTAACGGAAAGACTTGATTGTATTAATTTGATAAATTTTAAAATTTGATTGCACTTATTGTAATTTTTTTACTTAATTATATATTCGTAATAAATTTTAGGGCTTTCAATTAATATATTTATTTTCTCATTAATATCAGTCGCATGAGGTGGGCCTCCACTGATTTGCAAAGTCGGGGCCGTTCATCCTCAGTCTAGGAACACAAAGCTCAAACAGGTTGCCACATAACAAACGTGTGTGGGTCCACTCGCAAACAGGACTCATTGTCTCAACTTGTTAGTCGGAATTATTAAATTAGCAACTTTTTAAAAAATTTACGACTAATTCGCAAATCGTTGAAATACTAAGGATTAAGTTAATATAAGAAAATGTGTCAAGTTGTCAAAAGGTTTATGACTGAATTGACAAAATTGAAAGATTTAAAACTAAATTAGTCGTCATACGATAAATTTAGAACTTTTTGGACAATTTTTTCAAGAGGAAGCTTAAGTCACAAATTATGAGAATCATTCTCAGAGAATGTTTAGACCCTTCCGGTATTAAGGCTTTCTCGTGTAGTCAAAACATTTTTTAGGGGCTAAATGGATAACGTACACTTATTTCTACATGCAGAATCGTGCCCAAACTCTAAGCCACACCGTTTATTAATGACTAACATAATAGCAAAACTTTCTTCTATTTTCATAGACAAGGGCGCACGAATGAGCAACCAAATAAGGAAATACCTGCAAATACGACAATGGACTAACTGTATTTGTGATACATGTGATTGCTATTTTAAAAATTGAGTATCTAATTAAGTCCTTCACAAGCACTCGTTAATCAGATCCAACATTTCGTTGTGGATACGATCGAGCACGGTAGATAGGCCTAGATGAGCAGCAACTGGACCGGGCCGAGCTTCGGGATGGAATAAGTGTTTGACCCGCATACGCTTGGGCTTGGGCCTTGACAAGCGAATAACGAAGACGACAAAGTTAGAGAGAGAGAGAGAGAGTGAATAAGCTAGCGTGATAGGAGGGGAAAATTCAACGCAGAAGTCGTCGCCGGTCCTCGAGAGAGAAGGAGAAGAGGGAGAGAGTGAAGGGACACCATCATATCATCAAAACTGAGCTTGGGATTCGATCCGTGCAAACTTCTGTTGCGTTCATAGCCTTGTCGTCGCAGCTGACAGCTGTTTCCGAGGATTATATGTAAGACCGATTGCGTTTAAGATTATGCGTTGTTTATACGCGGTTCTGCTTTGTTATCCGACACGTGAATTCATGGAGCATGTGTAGATTGTATTCTTGGGAATGTTCTGGATCAATGATTTCATGAAGTTGCTTAATGGATGAAGAATAAAACGATGTGTAGTAATTGCTTTTAATGCGTTGTTCAAAAAAAAAAAAAAAATTGCTTTTAATGCAATGAAGGATCATGATTCAAGGTGTCTGGTCTATGTGTAGATCTAGCATCATTTTCGGAGTTCTTGGTTATTATACCCTCACGGGCCATGAAGAGAGCTGCAATGTCTCTTTCCAAACTGGCAGAAACAGCACGCGAGGAGCTGCCAAGCACAACTGCTGCTATTAGGCTCTCTGGCATGGAGATTGATGTTCTTACACTGGAGTTGAACATCTAAGGTGATTATGTGCTTTTATTTGAGCTGAAGTCATATTGTCATAGTTGCTAATCCATGCACCGAGTGATGCATCCAAACTAATTTCATCAACAATAGAGGGAATGCCATGCAATTAGCTTCCGATTATACTGTCACACGCACATCCAGCATTGCTGTTGAGTTTCGAACCCTGTCTGGACTTTTGTCGTGAAGTTCATGTTGAGGCATCCTTATTAAAAAAAAAAAGAAAGAAAAAGGCATTTGAAGCACTTCGAACTGAAGAATGAATACAGAGCTCAAATCGTCCAAGATAAAATGTTCCATGGGTAAGATGTTTCATGCTGAATGTGAAGGTAAGACATGCTTTGATAGAGTCAAGTGAATGTGTGTCCTGCATGGTGAATGATCACTGCAGAGAGTTCTTTTAAGATTGAGCATAGTTTCATGTGGATAAACATCTGTAACATGTAATTCATCTCTTCTCATAAGCTGTTTTTGTTATTAACATCACAAAGGTTAACTCGAGGTAATTTTTCCTTTGTCTCTGTCTTCTTTTTAGCCAGGACATAGCTGATGGAGTGACAAATCAGCTCAAGCTGTGCAGGCTGCGGAGGCTGGAATTCGACAGATTGGTTCTCTTGCTCAAGGACAGGCCATCCGTATGTCTTAACCCCTCCTCTTAAATTGATCCCTTCAACCGACTTCCTAAAATAACTTTGTAATCTCTTGTTTTCGCAATGTCTGATTTATGTCCACCAAATGCTTAATACAGCAATTTAAGAGAGCTAGCCTGCCAATTTTCTTGTTACAACCTGTTGTTGTAGGGGTGAGAAAAAATCATCCATAAATTCGGTCAGGCGACAAAATCATTCATCAGTATGATATGTCAAGGTGAGTCTAGCCCAGAGAGCGAGAATGAAAGTGGAGTTGATAGGATAGAAAAATAAGCTTACTAGTTGCCCACAAAGTGTGTAGAACATCAACATTAGCAAAGATGATCCGTTTTGTTGGTTGAAGATAGAGCAGTCTCTATAGAATGTCTTCTGTTAGGCTCAGTGGGAATAACGCTGAGTATGGATTGTTTTCTTCAACCTCGTTTTGCATCTCTATTGCTCTAAAGATGAAGGTGACAGCTTCATTCACTATTTGCATATTCATCAAAGTAATAGCTGCAGTTCTTCCTGTTTGCCGTTCTTTTGATCCTTAAATATTCAAACAAAACTCTCCTTTGGGTTTATGCATAGCCTTTCTTTTATTTTACTTGCTTAAGAAGGTTGGTGTATTTGGACATCTTAATTTAAATAAGCTAGTCGGGATGCATAAGAGATCAGTCCAATCTCTCTCTATGACAGGGGTTTCTTCAGATCATCCTGGAAGTTGGATGACTTGAGAATTCCTCATCATCAGAGATAAAGTCATATCTTAGAAGTATATCAACTGTCAGTGGTCTGAACATATGGTCTGGAAAGGCATGCTTCTACTTGAAGCATCCGATCAAAGGGATAGGGGAGATCTAGAAGGGAAAGTGTGTCAATGAGACGATTATTTCTGCCAAATCCAGTGCTCTATATAATAGAAGTTTCGAGCACAAATTACGGAGATATGCGTCTCCTTAAATGGAAAATATTACCTATACAATCATTCCATTCACTCCCATCACGCAGACAACCTAACACCCTTACTGGAACAATAGTCAAAGTGATAAAAACTGTTACCTTCCACAGTTTCTCTGGGCGATAATTTGCTTGCTTATGACTGGCTCTAGAGACATGGATTCATCAAACATAGTCATTTGGTTCAATTGGTTTGCCACTGAGAGAGAGATCCATTTCTGTGACTTGTGGTTGGTGCTGTGAAGTTGGGTTCAGCTTCTTCATGTCCAGAGACACTTCTTGCAGGTTGTGCCCCTCATTTGTCTCTTCCATTTTCTCGCTTCCATCTTTGTATATAACGTACAGGATAATTTGAGTGAGGCCAAGCACAAGTCCCACTACATTTGGTAGCTGGAACACCCAATTGACCCTCATTTTAATTTCAAAGTCAGCAAATAACCAATATTAACACAGAGAGAGAGAGAGAGAGAGAGAGAGAGAGAGAGAGAGAGAGGTGTGTCGTATGGAGAGACATGTTGTGTGAGGAGTGAACTAGTAAATTGTTGAGTTGGTACTTAGGTATAGCCTATGGATACCCAAAATTTTCTCATGTTGTATGCGTGAAAAGGTAAAAGAAAAAGTAATGCAAACACTACAATGACAGATGGATCAATAGCGTCTCATGTTATAATTGACCAGGGGACGGATTCAAGTCTCATCGTTTTTCCCAGTTCAGTCGAAGTAAGAAATACGAGAACTCGACTTAACAGGCTTACGAGAAATATCTGGTAATGACTGTGCAAAAAAAAAAATTACATTCCCGGTGCAAGGTTTACTGGTGCATCCAGGTGACTAAGTGAAATCGCTGCTGAATGATTGATAAAGCTAGGTACTTACAGCGATTTTCAAGTCCTTGATAACGAGGCCATAGAAGAACCAGGTTATGGCAGAGAGGGTGACGAGCAAGGACGGAGTGAACGGCATGAACTCCGCGTTTCCGGTCTTTATATCCCTCCACTGCACAAAACACAATATAACACACTCAAGAATTGCAAAAACTCTTGTTTAGGACTGGTTTAGTTGCTATAGCATAGGCAAAGAACTGCGTCTCTACACTTATCGAGTGACGAGGAATACCATGATGCTCAAAGGCACTGCGAATGGCACGAGACTGAAGGTCGCATAGATCCATCCAACGACATTGACGCGATGCTGACCCTTAAGAAGCAAGAGGGTCAGCGCCATCGTCTCTCCAAAACCTCCTATATTGAACAGCATCAACTTTGCTGTGTATATCTGTGCAAATTGGTGATTCACACAAATTTCCTTAGATTATAGCGTCAAATGAGAGAAATTGTAATCTCCTAAAAAATTTTCATTTTTATTTGCTGTCACATAAATTTTCTTACGAATTGATTTCTTTTTTTCTTTTTGCATGTCTTCTTAAATGCATTAATTACCTAAATTTTGAGAGAAAATTATCAAAAAAATTCTAAAATCTATTATAATTGTGTTAATTCTGTTATAAACTTTTGAATTTAGTCAACCTAGTTATAAACCATTTAATAATTTTCCAATTCAATTAATTTAGTCAATTTTGACCGAAAATCGCTAAAATAGACATCAACTATCTCATGTGGCACAACGGCAATGACACGGACAATTTTTATGATTTTTTTATGAATTTATTATTGTCATTTTTATTGTTATCTCTGTTTTTTTTTTCCCTTTTTTGTTTTTTCATTTTGTTTGGCGAGGTTTAGGACTAAATAAGACTTTCTTTTTAGTAAATTTCCCTAAATTTTGATGAAGGGCTAACATGTAAGGTCGTTAGAAAGCTTTAGCTATCCGGCGAATAAGTAAAAACACAAACTTCATACAATAACAATGGGAATACCCATTACAATCTCGACCATTGCTTGCTCGTAAAGCAAAATAGATAACGAATTGCGTCAATAGTTTTTGCCCCTATGGCCAGGCTTGATAGCCTGTCATGATTTGCTTAAACACTCAAAATGCAAACTAATGAACAACACATGGTTAAGATAACAAAGGGACAATAGTTTTCTTTTTTTTTTTTTAGGTAAGGACAAAGGGACAATAGTTTGCTACACTTTTAAGCACAAAAGTGAGAGAGGGAGAGGGAGAGACCTTCTCTTCGGTGGAGGCATAGATCGAGAAGAGGACAAGATAAGCCAATTCAATTACGATTCCACCAAAGCTGATGATGATGGTCATAGTGGCATTAGCTTTCAAGACTCCATAGTACAATTGCAACGATGCACTCAAAAGTGTCGCCACATATGGTATTGACCGATGCCCATCCGACGACTTCACCTTACAGATTTTGTAAAATGTTTTTCTACCAAAAACAAAAAGGAACAAGCAAAGGAAGAAGAAAAAGGTACTTCATTGATAATGTTTTGCCAAAAAAATTCCACATTCATATAAAAAGACTTGTATTGTTCAAATGATAGAGACAGATATAGAAGCCGTGCAAAATGAAGAGTTAGAGGAGGTCTTACATAGGTGCCAAGAACACAATAGAGGATAAGACGTTGCCTAGATAGATCCAACAGAAAAGAGAGGAGAAATGTCAAAATCGTGCTTACAAGTAGAAATGAGATGTTCAATGAATCAAGGATTTTTTTTTTCATGGAATTCAATAAATAAAAAGAAGAGATACTAAAGGGACTAAAGATTTGATAGTCATTTTTAGGGATTAAGGATTTGCTAGTCATTACTATTCCCAACGATCATATCTGGTGGATTGAGACGATACCCATAATACATTCAACTAGATTAAATCTTTTTTTTTTTTAAGGATTGGTATAATCAAACAATGCAGCCGTTTCTTATTTGTTCCACGGGGGTGGTGGGTCCTCCCGTGGGGCCTCGGGAGCTGTCGTGTTGGTACGGTGCACGAGTTTCCTGGGTCATAAAAAATAAAAAATAAAAAAAATATACACAACATACATTCATTAATTGTGGTGATCGACCTATGAACCTATGAACACGGACGTGTCTCGTGCTCCTGACCAAAGAGTCCGGCGCCCAATTTCTAGAAACCGGACCGGTTAGAATCGGACCAATTGCTCCGGTTCGGATCCCCGACGGTCTAAGTCCGGCGCCCAATTTCTAGAAACCGGACCAAACAAGCCCGGAACCAGTTAGAATCGGACCGATTGCTCCGGTTCGGATCCCCGACGGTCTAAGCGACCCCTCACATTCGCCTAAACCGACCTATGCTTTAAAAGATTAACCGACCTTCAATATTCACATTCATCGATCATACCCCTCAAGCTCGACGCCTAATTTTGAGACGAAGACTAGGAATCTAAGCGTGGATTTTACGGGCAAACTCTCTTACGCTCTTTGCTATTTGTTCGGTGTGGGACTCTTGGAGGGGCGTCTCCTGCAGGCGAGGGGAAGCGAGAGAGACTGAGAGAGGGAGAGAAGGACTGACGGGTGACACAGCCATAGAGAAGTTAGTCCCACGTCAACTGGTAGGAGAGGCAAACAAGCATGTTGCCTTTTTAAATAGCGATGGACCTAATCCCCCACCTTGATTGGCTGGCTGTTCAAGAAGAGCATAGAGAAAAGGTCTTGCCTCAAGCCTGAAGCCGAATAATTTCGTTGCGTATTTACGAGATTCCTACTATAAGTACATAATCGGTACGCACTGACCGCCATTCGTTAGTCTACTTTAGCAGAATCAGGAAGAACTGAACCAAACCGGGGGTTTTAGTCCGGTTCGGGCGGCTGTCATTCCAATCCCATTGATATATATGAAATATATGTGAAATTTTATCTGACTCAATTAAAAACTGAAGATTGATGAGAACGTAGCTCATCTCGAATCGTTCTCATCTCGAATTAAAACTGATATATGTGAAATTTATCTCTGATTCGATTTAAAACTGATGAAGATTGACAAGAATGTAGCTCATCTCAAATTAAACTCATCTTAGGATTATTTGTGCATACCTAAGGGCCGAAGTGTGAAAGCTAGCTGTTGAGTATTCCAGAACGCCATTTGATCTTGGAAAGAAGTAATTATTTGTACGTGCCCTCCGGCAGGAGCTCCTCCACTCGCTTGAACGTCGTTTGATCTTGAGCTTTTGTTTTGTGAGGTGTAGGCACAAAGCTGATCAGGGAAGCTGAGATTTATAGCCAGAGGGGTTTAAGGATGCACGACATTGAAAATGATGGATTAGAAGATGTTCTTTTCAAATGAGGTTCTTCGAAAGGAATGACAACACGGTAAGCATCTTCGAAAAGAGGTTCTTTTTACTGTCGTGCATCCTTAGCAGATTTCTAATGTAAAAGGCAGACACATTAGGAATGAGCGAATAAAGCCAAAAACACTAAGGAGCTTGGTTTTTTCCTAATGACTTGACTTCCTTCCAAACTTTGCTTTTTTGTTCTGGTCCTATTTTGGGTGCATTTGATTCAACATTTTCAAGAGACTTTCAACCTTCAAAGACCCTTGGAAAAATGCTAGATCGTTTGGCAATTATTTTGAATGAGCTTTTACTTCAAAGTCAGAATTGTGAAGGCTGAAAACCTAATACTAGTAGGAATTAGCTATAGGCTTTCCAAATACTGAAACTCATTTTGTTCTTCCAAAACTACCCTCACCAATTTTTCAAAATTCCAATTTCATTCTTCGTTAGTTTTTTTTTTTAAATTAAAAAAGGAACAAACCCTTCGCCGGATGACGAAGGGCTATGGCCACCGCCGAGCCTAATCTGGCACTAGCGATCGTCAGTTGAGGTTGCTCGAGGTTGACCTCAACCTTTGGTGGCCCTCGGCGGTGGCACGACCCTCGCGACACCCAAGCGAGAGCCGCTTGAGGCCACGAGACCCAAGCAATGGTTTGCCCGGGTCACACGACCTCAACCGTCGGCAGCCCGAGATATGGCTCGCCGACAAAGGGTTTGATCATTTTTTAAAAATATATATATTTATATAAATATATAATATATCCAAAGCTCATTGTAAAAATTTCTTTGCCAAACACACATTTAACTCAAAGCCCGTTTGCAAAGAGGTTTTAACCAAACACAATTTACATTTCCCAAGTGGCTTTGACTCTCAACATTTGTATTACAGCCAAAGGCCATTTACAGAATTAAGCTAAACACACCCTTTGTCCCACTAAAGCCTCCCAATGTACTCTCCCTCCTGACGTACCCCTCCCTTCCGCTTATTTTTTTCCCCCTCCGCCGTTTCTTCTTTTCCGTCCTCTTTTTTCGGTGACAAAAAAGAGCTGGATATTCCTGTTCTGAGCTGGGGATGTATAATGTTAAATGATTTCGACTGAGGGTCGGACTATATATCTATCTCCTGCGTTAGGATGTCATTATATGGAGATGGGCGTTTCTCTATGCTTCATCTCCTGCGGAGGCAAAGAATGCAGATTCAAGTCTAATGACTAAGAATTTTTCTTAGCTTGTGCCATCCTCGAACGAGACCCTATAATATGGAGTTTAGATGACGTGATGGCGACCTTTAACATCAATTAAATCAAGCAACTTAATTTGTGAAACATAACTTATGGTGATACATGTTTCTCCTGATGTTCACAATCCCACACCAATGTCATTATTGCTTTATTATTATTATTTTTTTGTTCCTATCTTTAGCTTGCGAAATGTTGAATGCCAAGATCGATAAATGGTCTTGCTTTAGACATGTACGTATAACAATTCACTAAATGATTATCATTTCAAAGTTCTTAAAATGTATATTAGCTATCAACATTTTAAAAAATTGTCAATGGGTTTATATGCAAGCAAATATAGAAATATGTACAGAGAATAATATACTTAACTTGAACACTTGACTGCTAAACAAACTCTTTAGAAGCTTTTCTTTATTTGAATGGGATTGCTTACACACACATACACGCACACACGCATGCATGCGCACAAGAATATGTTGGTACACACACATGTGTGTGTATGTATATTGTAAAAATTTAGGGTAAAAAAATAAGTGTTAAGACTTAAATTACGGAAAGCTAAAAGTTACAAGATAATCACTTCAACTTCAGATAAAATCTCAGCCTGGGTCTTCTCGAGAGAAAAATTCCCTGTAAAGCTTTCTCTATACAATGACTATCTCGTCTTAGTCAAATAGAGGTAATCGATAGAGTATAAGGGAAGCGATCCAGTTGGACTTTTATTCTTCTTGCGTGAATATACGTTTGAGCATCAGGAATCAAAGGGGAAATGTTACTGAGACCATTAGGAAAAGAGTATGTCGACATGTAAAAATACCTCATGAAATTGGGCAAACAGGTCGAGGCACTCTTACGTTGGTAGTTGAGTAGGACCTGATCCACGAGACCGCTCACCAAAAGGTCAAGGCTTATCGTTTCCGGCTTTCTTCCCTTTAATAGCACAAAGCCTCAACAGACGCATCACGACATGGGAGTAGGAGCGAACGACTTGGACAAAATGGACGCCTGCTTATGAAATTAATTAATTTTCATAGAAATTTTCAAAAGGTATGGAAATGGGGAGGAGAAAGTGAAGGCAGAGGATGAAGTATTAATTAGGGGATGATTTCAGGGTAAAATCTGGAATTTGAGAACCGGATTAATGGGAGTCCGTCTAGTTCGAGGTTTCAATATATAAAGGCTAGGTTTCAAATTCTAAAAATTGGGAAATCTATTTTGACAAGTAGGTTCTAGGTTCTGGGTTAATGGAAGCTAGAATCTAAAACTTAGAATCTAGACCAAGCTTTTATACTTTTCTTGGTCTATGTCTTTACGCAATCTTATGGTATTCTATGGTATTCGATAATGAGTGTATAATCTGGAACTATTAGTCTAACCTTTTATATTATGACCGAGACTTTTATCTTCTTAATATTTTATATTTTTCATGTGTCTAAATATAAGTTATGGTCAGTGAATTGTAGTAGTAAGTGATGATTATTAAATGTGATAATTTACTATAGTCGCTCAATTAATAATACATGTGGAACCTGAGTAGACCGTAGAACGTAAGTTCTATATTTCAGGATATGCAGGGTAGGTTCTAAATTCCAAAAAATAAAGAACCTATTCCAATAGGTAAGTTCAAGATTTCAGGAGAAATCTATACGAAACTTGAAACCACTCATTCCAAGAGTTGATAGCAACCGGGATAGTGGGAGTGAGGGCGCCAAGGTAGGCTGACTCCAAAGAAAGCCCCTTCTTTGAAGCAGGCAAACTGAGGTTGAAAGATCAGCGAACAAACGACAAGTGAGATTGCCGATATTTAGTCGAAGATTCCTCCGCTAATATTGATATTTCGAAAAATAAGATAACCTTCGATCCTTTTCTTCTTTCTTAATCCCCCCGATTTTCATGGAAACGACTCACCGCGAAGTCAATACTTATCATTTTCAGCCTTCTTCCAGTTGATAGTGCACGGGCCCACAACGAGACATAAGAGTGAACTAGCCGAAGGACGAAGGGACGCTTTAGCTTCGTAAAATTCTTTCTCCATTGTTCATAGGAGTTGGCAAACCATTGGATGTGGAGTGGTGAGAGAGAAGGCGGCTGATGAAGCTTCACCAAACGGAGGGCGTTGATCAGCCGGAAAGTTAAAGCATTCTCTACATATCACACGCGGGATGTTCTCTAGCATAGTCGACCGAAGAGGAAGCCAAAAAGTCTCTAGATATGGAAATATCTACAGGCTTCCAGAATCTATAGCTTGTTAAAGTTAAGAAAATGACATCGTCACGTGGCACGCTGGCTTCGCAGGAAGTTTCCCCTCTGGGTTGGTGGGAAGCAAATGATAATGAGATTGACTGGGAAAAGAAACTGGAGTTTTTGCGTCGACTGGGAAAAGAAACTGGAGTTTTTGCGTTGGCTTTGGGCGTTCTCAATTAATTGCCACATTCTGTACGACTATTGAGAATAAATAATCGATCGATCGGGTTTCGTAAGCAAAGTTTATCGCATCAACAACACGTTTTCCAAATATACCTTCGCATAAGTGGAAGGGTTTGGTAAGCAAAAGTCATGGCATCAGTAACAGTTTTTCCAAATATACCTTTACATTAAGTGGTAGGATTTGGTAAGCAAAAGTTATTTCATGAACAACGCTTTTTTTAAATATACCTTTACAGAAGAGGTTGGGTTTTGTAAGCAAAAGTTATAGCATCAAGATTGCTCTTTCAATATACCTCAGAGGGAGCTGAAAAAAGTCTTTTCTCTCTCTTTTCCGATTGTCTTCTTCAACCTTCAACAGCGGGGGAGGGTTTGAGCTAGTCTCACCGTGCCCTCTCTCTTTTGTCGATTTTGTTTGTGTCTATTGTTCTTTTCTTACTTTTTTCTCTACCAATTTAAACTTGGGAGTTCTTTTCTCCTAGTCTAGTTCTCGATTTGAGAGTTTGAACTATCTCGATCTATTTCTAAATTTGGGTGCTATCTTCTCCCGATCTAGGTTTGGGAGTCTAATAAATATGCTTTTGGGAATTTGATACTCCTCTGCTTTGTTCGTTTACAGGTTTTTTGCCTTCAATCTCAATGATGATTACAAGAGGTTTGACATCTCGTTGAATTATGAAGATTTGCTCCTTCAAATGTTAGATATGTGTTTATTTAACCTATTATGATTGTTTCCGTACAACGATGATGTAGAGGAAGTCGGACTTGGGTGCGCACCACTAACTGGCAACATTGTAATTATTGAAGAAGGAAAATATTCGATGCGTGCTCATCATCGACAAAGACAAAAGATCTAGTGATTGGCCACTAATTTTGTCTAACAGATTTGTTCATGTGGAACGAGTTTGTGCCTAACTTTGCAATTACTCCATCAATCCTTCTTGTGTTATGCATTTGGCTTTGTTTTTCAGTACTCATGCTTTGTTTCGATTTGCTTTATTATGAAGATTATGTACTTCTGCAGCCTTTTGAGTAATGAATACAGTTTTCTTTTGATATATATATACCTTTACAAATGTGGCACATGAAGTTGGAGGATTACATGGCACAATTACTTCTCAAACGAAGTCAGATTCTCACAAATACTGTCGCTCCATCTTTGGTCTCAATTGATCAACCAGTATTCTATGCAATCAATGCTAGTTGTCATTCGAGGCAGGTTTCAACTAACATTTTGTATCCAAAAGGTATAGTCCATCCATTAGCATCATCCTTCTCGACGTGTCATGCCCGGGATGTTCTCTACGCATAGCTGGTCGAAGAGGAAGCCAAAAAGTCGTGAGTTATGGAAATGTCTAAGGCTTTCTTGTGTACTTCAAGCATCTTTAGGAGCTTAATTGGTGATATATCCCTAGGCATAGTCAGTCCACCTCGGTACCATGTGGTGAAAATCAAATGAATGTTACTGATGAAGAACTAACTACTCGGGCCATGAAATTTTTCTATCGATATGAGTTGCGAACATGGATCCGATGAGGTAGGCCCTTCATCCTCAGTTTAGGAACACAAGGCCCAAATAGGCTACAGCATAACAAATGCGTGTGGGTCCACTTGTAAACAGGCCTCATCGTTTCAATTCTGCCCCCAACACCTCCGATAAGGCTTTGGGCTTTTCTCGCGGCCGCTGCTGCACCCGGTCGACGGACGCTCGAGACTCGTATCGTGCCACGAACTCTAAGCTGGCCACGTTCATAACGACTACATAATAGTGAAACTTTTCTTTTCTTTTCTTTTCTTTTTTGAAGTTACACTCACTAAACAAGTTTAACAAGTCCTCCAAAGCACTTGTGAGACCTGTTAAACGGATTGATCGGGTTGAAAATGATTTAACCCAAATTAACCAATTCAACCCGTTTTGACCAAATTTTTATACAATACAAATATTATAACTCATATCTGACTCAACTCATATTTAACCTGAATTGACCCACATCATTAAAATGCTTCTATATTCAACACAATATAGAAAAATTCATACACAAACTAAGGTGAAAGCAAGGAGTGAGCGAACGCAAAATTGAGAGAGGGTGAAGAGCAAGTTATAAAGATGGATTGGATCAAAGTAAATTGTGAACCCATTTCATATCCATAGAGTTAGATCTAAATCCATTTATAATTCGTTTAATTAATATAACTATCCTAATTAATTAAATATGATTTAAGAACTTAGTTTAAGATCCATTTTGATAAGTCTAGCACTCGTTATAACACCTAACTTTTTATCGTGGATATGATTGAGTAGATAGGCCTAGACGAGCCAGACTGGACCGGGCCGAGCCTCGGGATGAAAAGTGTTCGGCCCGCATGCTCTTGGGCTGGGGCCTCGACGGGCGAAGATCGATGAGGACAAAAGTTAAAGTTAAAGTTAACCCCTCGCACGTGAGCCCCCTTTGTCCCTCCCTGACCGGTCTTGTCTCCACGTGTCATACCTCGCTCTCTAATATCTGCTTTTCCCCATCCGGTCAGGTCCAGTGGTCCCCACCTGTCGCGTCGATCTTATCTCCAAGAAAGATGGTTCCCACCTGCCACGTCGGCCAATCTCCTTCCAGATCCAGAAGATAATCGACGGCCCACAACGGATCTCGACTCTCCAGACTCGTTTCGACCTTTAACGCCTGAACTCGTCTTTAAATACATCTCCATTGATCCCACGATCCAGCAGCCATCTACATTGATCCCCGCGAGTTCTGCCGCCGATCGGTTAACGTGCGCCAACTTAGCTCTAGCCTGCGCGCCCATGGGGCTACTGGACCAGCTCTGGGACGACACCGTCGCCGGCCCGCGGCCCGAGAGCGGCCTCGGGAAGCTCCGGAAGTTCAGCACCTTCAGCTCCCGATCGAGCTCCGGCAAGGGTACGGGCAGCGGATCTGGCAGAGCTTTGATTGAATCCTGGCGCACGAGCACACACACCACCGTAGTACTGAACAAATCGAGTATTATGGGAAATAAAAGGCGATGAATTCGTGGAAGGCTCCACGATTCCTCCGGCGATTCGGATGGATCGTGTGTTTTTCGAGCCTGTTTGAGTCGTGTCGCGTAATAATGGCCGGGAGAGCTTAATAACGGAACGGATCGTTGGATTTGTGAATTTGCATGGCAATTTCGATGGACTTTTGCTGGAGATTACATTGAAAATGCGATTTCTTTCGTTCTGATTCGCGACGGGTTGTGTCTTTGGAGCAGAATCGGAGGGAGGAGGGAGAATGAAGGCGTACGGCGATCCGGACGCGACGCCGTCGGAGGAGGCGGCGATAAGGGTGACGCGGAGCATAACGATAGTGAAGCCGCCTGGGAACCAGTCCGGCACACCGCCGGTTTCTCCGGCCGGGTCCACCCCGCCGGTATCCCCCTTCGCCGGTAAGCACCGTTGATATGCATTATTTTCAGACGAGTGTCGCCAAAACACTCTAGAAATATCCGAAATAATCAACTGGAAGGTGGGGCCCATTGGTCTTGTCCTTGCCGGCTGCGCTGCCAGTCTATAATGGATGATGACAACGCCGTTGTAGGTGGAGGAAAAAACCACTTTTAATATTATGAAATTCGTATTTTTGAAATTGCCATTCGTGTCCCTGTCATTTGAATGTTGACTTCCCTCCTTTCATGCATTATCTTTCTCTTATATTTTTTTCTCTGGAACAGATGGGTCAAGCATCAGGAATTTACATTGGGTATGTTCAATTTCTCAGTGAGACGATAGTGCTAATTTCTCTAATCGAAGTAGCTGAAGAATTCCTAATCTTGCCTTCGGTTGGCATGCATAAGATCTACTAATTTCGTGTTTTCGGCGATGCTCGTGAGGCTTCTTATTTTAGCTCGCGCGCCCGGAGATGCATTGATCCGGTAGATCGAATTATACGGGCGATGGCGATGTGTTGTTTGCTTTGTTTTGAGTATGGATAGGCTGATATGATGATGATAATAATGAGTTTGGTGCCACTTCTAATGTTGACATGAACGTATATGTACGCAGGAGGTGGAGGTGGAAGAGGGCAGTTTCTATTCCGAAGGAGATCAATGTCCGATGCTTACGAGAAGCCGAGTGAGGTTCGACCCCGGAGCCCTCCTTCTTCTTACGACATGTGAGCTATGACGACGAAGCTTCCGACTCCCTTCAGCAGCCCAAGATGACCCGCGTGTGCGTCCGTTCGACCCCTTTGTTTTTGCTTTGTATAACCTATGCATGTATGTAGGTATGCACGCATGTTAGAATCTGCTACTGCGGTTCGATGAACGCCATTTCCGTAGGCATGCATCGTCTAGATGTAGGAGTCTTGTGTATAAGTGGTGTACTCGAGATGGATCGTGAGCTGCCTTGTTGCGGTCTGTTCTTGTACATAGTGCTTTCGTTCTGGAACCGAATCTGAGCCTTTTGCTTGTAAGCTTTGTTGGAGGAAAAAGAAGCGTGTGCCTATGTTCTTTGTTTCCTTAAAACATATTCTCTGGCGACTCTCTCTCTCTAGTTTCTACATGTCTGCAATAAGGGAACAAAGCTGCAGCAAGTAGAAACACCCGGTCCTTACATGATGATGCCATTACTGCACATCGCTTGTGTCGTGCACTACATGTTGGGAGGGACTATACGCGATGATGCTGACCAGTTTGCGATTCGAAAACTTCTACCAGATGATATCATCTTCTTGCAAGGTTAATGCAAATGAACTTTTGCCATACATGGTCAGACGGGTGAAATGGTGGAGTGAATCTCTGCATTGCGCCATGCGAGCGCGTGTACTTTCTGCGGAATCATTAGGATTGAGTCATGCTTCCCTGGCCATAACACGGAGCACTCTTGAGCACGAAAGCAATGAACTTCTTGATCACCTCCGAGCTCAAACCGTTGTCTGATTATTTTTCTTCTTTTTTGCATTGGCTATATGGCATAGGGAAAGCCCAGGTATAAGAAACTAAAAGTAATTATACAAATGCATAATCAGAAGCAATTCATGAATATAATAAAAATATCAACCTCTTCACTTTTATAATAAATGTCCTAAGGCCGCTTGTTAAACATCAATTGAGAAAAAATTGTCATTTTCAATGTACCTTCTATCTCGTATCATATCAAATGAGTCCATTTTAACTGCGCCCCGGGGGGGTTATATATATATATGGGATCATTCTCAAAAATACCACTTTACATCCTCCCACAAAATCTCCCAACCGAAAACACCAATTTGCCCAATACCCCATTTATTATTTTAGGGGAAAATTGTTCAAAAAGTCCTAAAACTTATTGCACTTTTACTAATTTAATCATAAACCTTTTAACTTTGCCAATTGAATCCTAAACATTTTCACTTCTTACCGATTCAGTCCATTTGGCCAATTTTGGTCAGAAAATACTAACGTGGACAATTTTTAATAATTTTTTTGAATTTTTTTATTTTATGTTTTTTTCCTTTTTTTTCTTTTTCTTTTTGGCTTTTTCTTGACCTTTTTCCAGTGGCCGGCCATAGGCGACGGCCAGCTGGCCTCTCCTGCCACAGGCGAGGCCCGGTCGAGCGAGGAGGAGCCTCGGCAAGGGTCACCTAGGTGAGGCCGACCCTCCCCCAGGCCAGGGCGACCTCACCAGGCGATGGCGACGCTAGGTGAGGCCGCCCTGGCCCTAGTGAGGGCCGGCCTCGGCCGATCTGGTGATGGGAGCCCTTGTCGGGGCTCACCCTTGCCCAGGCGAGTGTTGGCCTTGCCTAGACCAAATATGGCGAGGCCGGCCCTTGCCCTTGGTCAGGTGGGCGTCGACCTGTGGTCAGTGGTCGGCTGTTGCTCGCCGGCCAAGGGCGAGGCCAATGCTTGCTTGGGCGAGGGCGAGCCTCGGCAAGGGCTCCCCTCGCTAAATTTGGCGAGGTCGGCCCTCATCGGGGCTAGGGTGGCCTGGCTTGGGGGAGGGTTGGCCTCGCCTAGGTGACCCTTGCCGGGCCATGCCTGGGCGAGGGCTTCCCTCGCCGGTGCTCCTCCTCACCCGGCCAGGCCTCGCCTATGGCGGTAAGGCCAGTCGGCCATCGGAAAAGGCTAAGGAAAAAGCCAAAAAAAAAAAAAAAAAAAAGGAAAAAACATAAAAAAAAAAAATTTCAAAAAATTCAAAAAATTTAAAAAATATTAAAATATTATTAAAAATTATCCACATTAATGCCGGCTGTCCTACGTGGCATTGCCAAAGTCCATGTCAGCATTTTTTGGCCAAAATTGGCTAGATGAACTGAATCGGCAAAAAGTGAAAAGATTTAGGACTCAATTGGTAACGTTAAAATGTTTATGACTGAATTGGTAAAAGTGTAATATGTTTAGAACTTTTTGGACAATTTTTCCATTATTTTAGAGGTGAAACAAAGGCCCTCACTTATTCCTCTGATTATTGTCTAAAGTGAATCTGGAAAGCTTGAAAACCTGGACCGGACTGTCAAATTTTGCTAGTCTAAGCAACTCGGACTGGATCGTTGAATTTGGCTAGCCTAAGCAAGACCAAGCTAGTATTCAGGTGCGTTTTGAAATTCTCATTAGGAATGCTTCAGGTTTTCGAGCTTGAGATGCTCGAGCATGGGTTGGCCCGCCACGGCCCAAAGGAATATTGAAAAATACTACTTATAATTAAAATTAGAAGAAAAAAAGAAAAATTAAGGATTAATATTCATCAACATCCTTAAGTCATAAAAATTAGAAAATTAACCATGAAACTTGAAATGAGCCATAAAAAGTTATGTTATGTTAAAATTGAGATATGCAACTTTCCATTTCTTTCCTTGAATTTATAAATTTTAAATGAATGGTATTAGTTATTTCAGAGAATGCATGTCAGAATTTTGTAATTTGATATTGAATAATATTTTTAAAAATAAACTTTAAAATAAAAAACTGTAGGCTTTACCCACTTGGAATGAACCATGTAATTTTTGTCGAGGCCTTTTTCTATTTCTCCGGCCGAGAAAGCAAAGTCAGGCTAGATTTGGTCAGGCTGGTTCCTACACGGCCCAGAGCGCCAAGCCTGTTTGCAACCCATCTTTTGCCAAAACCAATAAAGCTTAGTTTCTTCCACCCGCCACCACACTCTTCGGACATTGCCATGTCGCCTCCGGCCAAGGGAAGCCCCTTGGCATTGCTCTTGCCCTTGCCCCAATGATGAAGCCCCATTCAATGTCTCTTCCCGTAATTTCCTTCTCGCTTTATGTCACATGTGCATTCCCAAATAAAAATACCTGTGTCGATTACAAGTTGAGACACCCTATGATTGTTGTGTAAAAGAACATTGGTTTGCATATCTTAAGATTCCTATCATATATTTGGCCACTTTTTCAAATTCGACATCTTAACTCACATTCTTTCAGGGCTCGGTCAATTAATTCATTCACTGAATATGTAATCATACGTCTCAAATACATTTTCAATCCTAATCACTTTCAATCAAATCCTGGCAATCGGGTTTGTCGTTCCAAAGCCCCCAACATAAAAACCAAACAGGCCCAAAGTCCAGGTCGGCACGGCACGGACCGAAGTCCGCCAGGGCCCATTTTGAGATTTGGGCTTGGAGAGAGACTTCCGGGCCCCTCTCATACCTTCAAGTGCAAACCACGACGACAAGAAGCCCGACCCGTCAACCCATCCGTCCGCAGGCTCTGTACTGCAGAGCTCGTGCGCGTCTCCGCGAGCCGTGGAAATCGGGAAGCTCGCGAAGACTTCTCCGTCCAGTTCGTCTTCTACCTCTCGAATCCTCCGCAGATTCTCCATCCGGAGCGATGAGAGTATCGGATTCGCTCGCGGTCACGAAGCTCGTGCTCTCGATCGGCCTGCTGTTCCTCTCTTCTTCCGGTGAGCGTTTTGATGATTATGTGGGGGTGCTGATTGCGGAGTCGTTTCGGTTTCGCATCTCGTGGAGCTGCCGGTTTTTTGGCTTCTCTCTTTCTAATATTTTCGGTCGGTTATGTCGGTACTTCGATGATATGCTTCTGGCGCGTGAACCGTCGCGCGCCTGGGGAGAAGATCGGTGAACGGGCGCTGGGGATTTCTTGTAGCTGTAGCGGGACTTGCTCACTCTGTTGATAAAACTCTCTGATTGGTTTTTGTCATTGCCGATTTTGATTCATGCGGGCATCTTGGGCCTGTTTGGTAGCAACTTTTTTTTTTTTTAATTGTTCTGTTTTTTAATTTCCCGGAACAGGAAAAACAGAAAGCTAATTTTTCTATTTCTCGGAATAGAAGGTGATTAGGAAATAGATTTGAAAAAGAAATAAAAAGTAAAAAAAAAAGTTATATTTGAACAGAAATTGTCTCGGAACATAAATGTTACCAAACGCACATTCCCGTCCAGTTAACCACAGCCAAGTTGTTCTTGACTGTGATATGTGTTTCTTGTTTGGTTCATGTATTGGCGAGAGAATTCAGTCCTGATTTTGATTTTAATTTTTTATTATTTATTATCCTGTTGTTTTATTGATTTTGTTGGGTGTTTGGTGCTCCTAGATGCGGCAAGGCCGCCCAACGGAGTTTGCGTCTCGAAAGGCGGTCGTTTCCCGCCCTTCGCTTCGGAAGGGAAGCCACCTGGAAAGGTGGGCAGAGGGTCCAAGGGCTTGACCCTTTGCCGGGTTTTCCGGAAGAAGACGTGCTGCGACGTGTCTCAGACGCATCCTGCTTTGATAGCGACGAGGAGGCTCACTTTGAAGGGAGAGGCAAGTGAGGAGTGCGTGCAGTTGTGGGAGTTGCTGGAATGTTCTATCTGTGATCCAAATGTCGGTGTTCAGCCAGGACCTCCTCTTATATGTGCCTCTCTTTGTGACAAAATCTTTCAGGCTTGCTCTAATGCTTACTTCTCGATGGATCCGAAGACACAGGTGAATCTGTTAACTATTCCGTTAGATGACCAATTTGATTGGTCGATGCCTGCTCCATCATATATTCCTTCTTCCTTCTTGAGAAAGCTGTATAAATGGAACATATTGTTGATATTGACAAAAGTGATAGCCTCACCATTATGAGCACCATTGCTGCCACATTTCAGGGGTTGATCAAAAAATTGGTTTTGGTCGGGAGATTGTTACTTCTTGATCAATTTCTGTATGTATGTCACTGTGCATGCATACCTACCTATATGTGTTAGTCATGTGAATTGTGGGTTGTGTGTAAGGACATATGGATGCACCGCCTCTATAACTGTTTTATCTTGGATGATCCACATTACCCACTCTAAGTTCTGAATTGATAGGTTCTAGCACCATGTGGAGTGAGTGAGGTGATATGTGCTAGAGCTTCTGAATGTGTCTCCAATGGCACTGAGCTGTGCCTTGCTGCTGGTTTTTCTGTGAAATTGGATGATGACAGATCCGTTGGCTCTGAAGAAGCACATTGTTATGGTGGTCAAGCTAGTTTAGACTCAATTTCTAGTTCATGGAAGACTGCAGATTCTGAGATGCCTCAAGAATCTGATGATCACCAGCGGCTGGGGGGAATGCCATTCAGTAAGACAGTATTTTGGGCAGTGGGAGGGATGGTCTTGACTGGAGGACTGCTGGTTATAAGGTGACTCTCCTCTCCTTTGCACCCTAAAGTATGAATAGTTCAGGTGTTACATAAAAATAGGAACAAAACATTCATCACCTATTTGTTGATTTCTTAGCTGGATTTCCTTGAACTCTGCGATCTCTCTCCTGAACCAATGGTCATGTGTCACGTGACCATTTCCGATGTTTGCTTGGGGTTGCTCAATTACTTTTTTTTCCAAGGAAGGACTTGAAACTTGGATAAATATGTATTTTATCAAACCCCAAATGTAAGTGATATATGAAATGTGTTTGCATAGTTGGTGCTGAAAATTAGCTTAAGCATCTTATAAGTTATGTTTTTAGTAGCTTTTGATCTTTGTAGGTTGTTTCAGTTACTGTGAGCAGTGCCTTGTTTACTGGCTGAATTCTGGTCTGCCATGCACCTTGAGTATGGGTCTGCACAGGGAAAAAGATGCTGTCCCGTTCATGTAGCATTTCTGCAATTTGGAAAGAAATTTCATGAGATAACATGATTTCCCTCTGGAAGCTTGTCATAACTTAATAAATAAGTCATTGTCAAAGAGCAATCTTTTTCTTGTCTCTCACATATCATACACTGAAGGGACTCCAGGAATTTGATTTTAGAACTCAAGACTGTTGTTTTCAGGATTTGGTTGAATAAATTGCTCAAGGCTATTATTTTGCTTTCATCTCATGATTTTGGATGCTCAAAACTAGGGCGTGGTTCTGGTATGCAGTAGTCAGTCAAAGAGAAGAGGATGTTGGTTCAGGGTTTCTCAGATAAATCACATAATTCTGATGCACTGTTGTTCGTTTTATAGTACAAAGAGTATGCATCTGATTCTGTATTTATGGTCTGTCATTTAGGGTCTTACTGGCATTCAAGTGTTGTTTTGTATCTTTGAATGTACTTTATCCTTATTTACAGCAGGAGGAGGAGCAACAGTCACTACCAGAAAATTGCTGCTATTCAGCGTAGTGCAAGGAGACTGGAAGCTCAGGCGAACCAGAAATCTTTCAATTCACGTAGTAAGAAGGGGAAGGGAGGATGAATCTCCACTATCTGCTTCTTTTACAGGTGAAGCGATGAACTGAGTTACTTTAAACTTTACGTAATAATTAGAGAACTACATAGTTATCAGTTTGGGAATCAGGTGGTGAGATGTTAGGATCTCCTGTGCCTTCTCCTCTGGCCTTTCAAGCATGTCAAGAAACTAGGTATTGCTGCAGATGCATGCCTCATTTGAGTTAACCAGATTCTTAATGTTTATGTGATTTCTTTATGCTAGCATCATGGAAGTCTATGATATGACTTTTTGCTTCTGAGTTCCATAAACCTCATCAATGGCCAATATGAATTTAATCTCTCTTATGGCTGCCTAATTTGGTAATTTTCTGGAAATGAAGAGGCGATAGATCTCATTTTAATTTTTAGACTGTATTTTCCTGTTAAAGAATCCTCCTTTGAGAGGGCAAAAGTAAGCTAAGCTTTTGAAGGCTAATTTTTACCCCTATGTTCTTTTTTCTATTAGTCTTGTGGGTCCTACCCCTTGTAACTGGGGTTGGTAAATCACCCCATTCCCAAAGTGAGGACCAAACTCCTCACCTAATTCCAAAGACAAAATGGTGGCCACCGTGTGATGAACCCAGTGGTTTGTTGGTTACCTTCTTCGCTTAAGCAGTAGAAGTACAACTTTATGCTGTTTTCATGATTACAAAAAGTGCAGTTATACTTCTGTTTGCAGGTAAACCTATCTGCAATTGTAATTACCGCAAGAGAACTGCCATCCTTCGGTGAGCTATTTTTGTGATTCCGAAGCAGCAATGTATATGCTGGTTCTGGCCGAAATCGAGACCAGGGATGGATCACTCGGCATATGTTCAGCTTTTTGGCAGGAAGAAAATGAGGAAAAACATGCCTTCTGTCAAGAAGAGAGATTTTTGGTTGTAACCTGTCTTGTCATAGTACATTTTTCTAGCGTTGCAGAAACATGGTTTTGTTTAGCTTTTGGGAGAGGGAAATGATGGAGTAGAAGGATTTACGTACACACAGCCGATTGGTGTCTGCATGACACTCAATTTGCATCAATGTGAATTCAGAAGGTTATCGGATTATGTTAGCATCAGGTTTATAGTATCTGACAATAGCGAAGGCCAAGGCTAACGTTCTATCGATCGACTTGATGTCTCTGGAAAGATGTCCCGTGAAGTGGAGATCATTGTTACGAGCATTATTTGAGGGCAGAATAAGATGGATTAGCCTTTTGTACATAGCACACCGTCCTGTGCTTCTAAGCCACTCAATAGTCCTCCGGTCGGTTGCTTGCTTGAGACGACACTCCACCATCTATTCACCGAGCCCCATGACTCTGGAAAAATCAATTTCAAGAGTTTTGTCCGAGGGCTCATAAAAGTGGTTATTTTCAAGAATCCATGAATTCCCAAACAACCTCTTCTCTCGATAGCAATAAGCTTGATATATTAACATGATGACAACGTTGGTACTTGGTCACACACAACAGGGAAGAAAACTGAAATATTAACATGAGCTTGTTGCGAAGCCAACTCTCGAGCACACTTGCAGTCAACACGAAAACATTACAGATGACAAAAATTCAAATCATCAGTTTATCCTAGGGGAGCGGTTTCTGCTGGACGTCCTAAGGTCTAATGTCTCCGTTTCTCAGCTGAAAATACTGCACATACGATCGAAGATCTTGAACCAACTCTCACATTACTATTGTTGCTGCACTAGGATAATCTTGAAGGATACGACTTTTTCGACGGAAGCGGAGGGCATATCCTCATCCAATCTTTTCTATGACAGGTCTCTAGCTTATGCATGAAACCAGCTTTCTTTCTCATTTTCTCGTCAAAATAAGAACATCTTCCAGAGACCACGCGGATCAGACTCTTCCAAGCTGTGGAGGCTGCTCGTACCAAGTCAAGAAAAAAATTATTTCACAGCCCCACATCAAAATTGACTTTAATGATAAAAATAAAATAAAAAATGAAGGCATGATCTTTGTCGCCGTTGAATTCAGGAGAATGGTGAAGCACAGGAAGATGAAGAAAGCTGGATTTTTCAATACCTTCTTAAGTATCATTCTTGATGTACTAGAACTGCCAGAAGCTTTGCTTTCAGCTGGTTTCAGTATCTCAAACGAACACACCAAATTCTCATCAACACTTAGCAATGCACCTGCATTGTCAAACTCCCCTCCGTAATTGGGAGCCGAAAAGATTGTGACTAACCGCCGTTTGGCAAAAAATTCGTACCCGTCCTCTACCACCTGCAATTAACCCCAAAAGATCTTTTCGATATCGTTTCAAGCAAATTGAAGAGAAAGACATCATGATGTAATGTTCAGCCATGACTATTGCAAGGTTTTTGTGGTTGTAGAAAATGTTTTTCGAGAACAAGATGACAGAATAAAAGTGTACTAAAGGGTAGGCACCTCCAGAGTGCAAATCCAGCCAAGCATTACTGTTCTATTATCTACATCACAAATAACTAGCTCATCCGGATTCTGCAGAAAGTCCTTCAATTAATACGAAGCACTACCAATCAGCAAGTACTAAAACCACTGGTTGGGAGATTTGACGCCATAAATTTTACAGGTATTTATCACGACATCAATTTTTCTTCTTTCTTTTTTTTTTTTTCTTTTACGACACTAATGCAAGGTATAATATTCAGAATATGATGAGAAAATGAAACAGGAGACGGGTAATTGAATGGGTTGCTATCGTGTTGATGTTTGTGCTGCTAAAAGCAATTGTTCGGTGAGCAAAAAGTTAATTAGACATTTTAGCATGGAAATTTGAAAAATGGCCCCTTAACACTTTCTAAGAATTCTGAGAAGATTAAACGGGGTATTAGGCGCCTATAGTTTTAAGAGTGCCCTAAGGATGATTGTAGCATTTTGCATCTATAACAGGCATCAAGCTAGATAATAAAGAGATTGGCTTACCTGATGGCCTCGGCAAATGAGATCAAGATTATTCTTATCCAAAAACTCGGCAACCTTATCAGCTCCAAAATTACATGAGACACCACGATCGCTGTCCGCCCAACCATCAATACTAGGATCCGGGTCAGACCACAGAAGATCACAAAGAAGACCGGCTTCAGGAATCTCGGTTGGCCTCGAAATTTCCTTTATTTGATCCAACTTGTTCAACTCTGGGGAGAGGCCCCCATGCATGCAAAGTATTTTATCATCGATAAGAGCAGCCACTGGCAGGCAATTGAAGCAATCGGTGAACATTTTCCAAAGCCTAACATTAAATCGCCTTTTGCACTCATCATAAAAGCCGTAGATGCGATTTATTTTTGCATCTTCATGGTTTCCCCTCAAGAGAAATACTTTGTTGGGATATCTTATTTTGTAGGCCAGAAGCAAACATATCGTCTCCAAACTGTGCTTCCCACGATCCACATAATCTCCTAAAAACAGATAGCTCGCAGAGGGAGGGTGCCCACCATGCTCAAATAGCCTCAGTAGATCGTGGTACTGTCCATGTATATCACCTGTAACAGACCTGCAACATTAGAATTACTTGACGCATGCTAACTTGATTGTAAAGAATGCGCTGACAAGCTAGAAGACAGAAGCTTGCATTCAGTTCAAATAAATTTGTACCACTTTCCCCTTAATCAAAGAGCCTGAAACTAATTAGCAGTCCTTTCAAGTTCTTCTGAGAACCCCATCCTTGGAGTATCTATCCTCCCAACTCCATCATCAAACATTAAAAGATTCACCAATGCTTCGATGCGCATGAATTAAAATTTTAACATCTCAAGATTCTTACTTCGGCAGCCTGCTCTTTGTTCATTTGCTAAGCAGGAACGAACACACAGTCGAATAGTTCCACTAGCAAACACGAGTTATTGTTTCATCAAATCAACTACTTCCAACGTTAGAGAAAGACAGCAAAAAAAACCGCCGTAGTTTATGCAGCAGAAACGAGAAACAGACGAAAATGTCAACCACGTGCTAATGAGGTGGACTGCAGAAACGAAAGAGAGCTACGATATAGAAAACCATGACACACAAGCCCTCAAGATTATTGGTTCCTAGCAATTTGCCATATAACCCTCTTTGCCACAGACTAACCCACCTGCTGCACAACCAAAATCACCTTCGAATCAATCCTGGGATGAGAGCATGACAACGTGAGAGAGAGAGAGAGAGAGAGAGCTCGTACCGCAGATTCTAATGGGAGCATGAAGCGCCAAGAGAATGGGCTGAGAGAGGAAGATTTGGCGAGCGTTGATGCAGAGTTGGCGGATCTCAGCCTCGGAAAGCTGGACTTGCTTCCCTCCTTTGCCTTCCAACAATCTCCTTATTATGTCATCCAACACACCCTTCTCCATCATCCCTTCCATTGTCATCATCATCATCTTCTCCTTCTTCTTCTCTTCCTCCACTCAAAAAACACACTAAAAATAATCAACTCCCTTCCCAATATCAACAAGATTTAAACCGGCTCAGCTAGCTTCTGTAGAAACAAACAGCTCAAAGTGGATGCAGAAGAACAAGAATTTGAAGGAACCGTCCAGACGGAAAAATCTGATTTTTGGGTCCCGCGAGTCCCTTTATTCTTGAGGGTATTGAGAGGAGAGGAGCAAAAGGGTATCTGCCAAATTGGGCGATACAAATCAAGAAAGCTCCACCTTATCTTCCGTGGGATGAAAAATGAACCCAAGAGGGTATGCTCAGAGATATGACAGAAAGTCAATGGACAGGATTATGCTTATATACATGGAATTTGGAAGCCTTCCATCAACTTTTCTTATGTGAGAGAGAGAGAGAGAGAGAGAGAGGGAACTAAATCTGTTAAAAACTCACACTCGCCGCCCTATGAAATTGAACGAGAAAAATCCAAACTTTAAATACAGATTGAGGGTGAGAGAGAGAGAAAGAGAGACAAGAAAAATCAGGGCTTGGAGATTGTGACGAGCAAAAGATCAAACATGGGGTTGTCAATATTCGTGTGAGAATGAACCTCTCTCCCCCTCTGCGAGTAGATTATTCATCGCGGTTGATGTGGAAACCTCAAAAAGCGGGGGCTACTCGGCGCCTCTCAAGAACCGGCGCATGTTAGCGTCCCTTTCACATTCCCTTTTCCCTTGCTGCTTTTGTTTCACTTCTGGAAACTTTAATTACCAACTACCTCCACTATTAGCCCCGTTTAAACGACGATTGGCATCTTTCCTACAAGCGAAAAATAACTTCTTTAAGGATCCGAATCATTCATTTTCAAAATAAAATACTTCCATTCTATGTAAGTGTCCTCTAGCCCAAATTCAAGACCGTTGAATTTGCTCGCCTCGAGCTTTGTAAAGAAACAAATTTGACCTTGGCATTTAAAGAAATGATGACCCTTTCACCATGTCGGCCCAAATCTGTCAAACCATTTTTCAATAATTGCACCCGGAATTGAAATATTCAAGGAACGCCGGTAAAGTTTTCAACTTTGTAGACCGGATAGGATTTAGACATGAGAGTCCAGAGAGAGATCAACCTTTTCAGGATGAAAATATGAGCCAGTGAAAAAAGAAATTGTCCGATGAGAGAGCCCACAAGGCGCAACATAGCAGATGATGAGTACAGATGAAGAGAGATTTGGGCGTAATGTTTACGACAAAGTTATAGCTTCGGTGGGTTTAATGTGTAAAGATGAGGGGCAATCAAGGGTCGTAGCCGACTCCTATTCCTTTTTCTTTTTCTTTTTTTCCGTCTTTTGAGCTTTGCAACTTGAAGAAACCGCGTACTTTGAAAAGTCCAAGCGTATGTGTGTAACATGAACTTCTGACACCGCACTGCGCAATGGAATACAAGTCAGGCTCGATTACAATAGTTCTCCTCCCTCGAATCTCGCCCTTAATTTAATGTTATTTCTTCACCTGTCGTGCAAGACCACGCAAGGGGGGCCTCATCCGCCCGTTGTTAGTTGTTGCCTTCCTTGGACCTAACCGAAATTCTGTTTATTTGGTTGACGAACTCGATGGGTGAATCATTGAGATTTTGCTTGAATAAAATTCGTTTCAGTTGATGGTGGTGGTGGTGGTGGTGGTGGTGGAGGTGATGAGCAAGGAGCCACTATGCGACTTGTTTGGCTCACTAATTGCCACCGCATTGGAGCACCGAACAGTTTGTTTAAAAGGGTTTGGTGGGGACACCTCCGTTTGATTAAGATTGGATGAATCGATGGATTTGCGTTCGGAACGCCAATGAACCTGTTCGAACTCATTAGATTCTCTGCAGTCCCAGTTATTTATATGTTGGGAAGTTTCGTCCGCTTCTTCACATAGAAGACTAGAGAGATTCGCGCGAGCGGGGAGTTTCCATCAGCATTTCATTGTCAAGAGAGCTTCCCACGAGCTCCTGGTGATTAAAATGGATTGGGTTACTTTTTTAAAAGCTAGAGCTCCACTTTCTTTTTCGACAGTAAGTGCCGAGACCGAGTCAATTTGGAGTTTACCGCCGTTCACGAAAGCAGATCAGGTAGGTGGGAACAGTGGAATGAAAAGGATAATATCAAGTTGGGAAGAGTTAATGCAACAAGAAACATGCTGCTCGGCATGGGAGAAGAGATCAACGAGATAAGAGAGCTCTAATTTGTTGACCAATTTGACTCCATAGCTTCTGCCCCAAGATACCGAGAGAAGCTTCCGACAAACGGACCTGAAGGGCCTTCAACAATCACGAACCATCAATAAACCATTTTAAGATACGTGCAAGAACAGTCTTAAGTTAAATGAGTTCACAGCGTCACTGTGATCCACTTCTTTTGGCCCTTGGAGTTGTCGTTAACATTGTACCAAGCAAAAGTTCACCGACAATATGTTCCTTCGTTGAGGTATCTTATTGTGCGCATACGCTTGACATGAATGGAATTCCTGCTTCTTGACAAACTTAACCAGCTTCACGGAGTATCAGGCAAGGACAAAGGAATAAAATCATTCACGATGCAGCTGAAATTGATCGATGTACGATGTCATGGATGCATATGTGCGTTTTAAGAAACAGAACATCGTAACATTCGAGGAAATGATTCCCAAGTCATCCTTGGCGAAATTTGGTAGCTTCGCCACAAGCTTCAAAAGAAAAGTAGCTTCTCCACAGACAGCACAAGTAAGGCAAAGCTACAGCTACTCACCTTCTTCCACTCACCTAACACAACTAAAAGTCAGTTACAGTGGTTGAAGAGCAACAGAAAAATCTAAGGGCTATTAAATGGCTCTCCGTAAACTGTCCTTAAAAGGAAGACAAAGTGTCCTCTCCTTTAAAGGACTATTGGCCTCCACATATAAACAGGAGTCGACTGGTCTGCAAGTTATCATCTGCATCTACTTTAAGATATTTTTGGGGTTCAGTAGCACTTGCTTCAGTTTCGTTGTGATGTCAATGGAGTTGTGTTCACGTTTGGTCCGAAGGAACAAAAAACCAAAGCATGCCAGTTAAGATCTCAAGTCGTGCAACATATAACACTTTCCCATGGCTTGCATAGTTAAGCTTCTAGAAACTGAACATAAGCAAGAAATTTTCTCAATTACCCATTACCAGAGGGGTTTTCTGGTGTGCCGGGACTGAAAATGGAGAGCTCATTATGGCACCGAGAGGAATGCACCCAATGCTGCCCTTATATAGTAACACAGGTAGTCAATGTGTAATATTATGGTTGTGTCAATCTGGACGTGCATGGATGATGTTTAACAAAAGCTGCAGCAGCATTCCGCGAAGAGAATTCACTTATCCCGAGATTAAATATGATCATTACAATTCCCACATGTTCAATCAATACAGCAGAATGGCAGAATCATTCTGTTTTTAAATAATAACCATTCTTCCAAAGGGATCAAGTTATAACTCCGTCTGTGTCTTACTAATCGGGTGGGGTGCATGTCTTCTTTCCGCTCCAAGTCATATGCTATAATCATTCTTAAGATGACAAATTTTGAAGTAGCCAAGAATCATTTTCAGAGTTTAAGCTCTTAAAACAAAGATTTATAGTTCGTTTGGACAACCATTTCAGCCTTCCAGAAAATCCTATTGTTTGAAGCATGACCATTTTTAGCTAAATAAAGAGGAGAGAAGAAATAGCAAATACAGAGTTCAGCCCCCAAATTGAAATTAATAATGAAATTTGGGTTCCAAAGGGAAGAACCGGATTCAACATTTAAAGGAACAGCCACAAAAGTTTCTTGACCTACGGAGACAGAGAATATTGCAGAATCTTTAGGGATATTACCACAGCAAACATCATAGCAAATATGAACTTGGCGATTATTGCCCATATCAAAATTGATCAGCAATACTAAAATTCGTAATCAATATGCAGTCACAGTCTATGCTTTAAATGGTGAAAAAAAAAAAACTGAAAGATCAAATTCTTTGCAAATTATTGAAAAGGGGGGGCCATATACAAAGATAATAACTAGTTCAAGTTTTTTTGCAGATAAGGATAGATTACTCTGAGCAATCTCGGTAACGCAACCCAGAGACCTATTCAAAAGTTGGTTACGTATTCAAGTTCAATGGCATTTAAAACCAATGAAGTTCAATGGCATTTAAAACCAATGAAGAACTCTCGATCAAATAAAAGCCAATAAAGAAAATGTGACACAGGACTCATGTGGACAATCCAAAACCACTAACATCTGATTAGTTGATAGCATTGAGTGCATTTAAGCAAGCGCGTTCAAAGGAAGAAGCTGTCCGCGTAGATAAATATTACGAAGTAGAGAACGTATGTATAGTAATCTAGTCATATATTTCAGCAGTCAAACAGCTTTTAGCTCACTTGAGTCTCAGAATCCCAACTTAGAAGCACTTTCATCCAGAGGAAGTGCGAGCATAAGAGCATTGTATCTCTGTAAGAGACTAGTGTCACTTTCTCAGGATATCCTGAAGATTAATTGACCAGAAATGCAATGTCTCTTGGTTGACTGCTGTAATATGGCCAATGAAGTTAACAGCTCTTTCACCAGGGTGAAGATTTTCAGATGCCCCAGGCTGCTGATTAGTGGCTTTGAGAACACAATGTTTAGTTTGAGGAAATGGAATGCCATTACCTTTCTCTATGCTTGGAGGAATTTTAGGGCAATGAGAGGGAACGGGCCATTCCCAATTTAGAAACATATCTGCAGATAGCTCTTCTTTTTCTCCTTCTCATATTTGAAGATAGCTTTGAAAGTTCAAAACAATATAAGACTTCCTTTTCACTAACTATGGGATTTCCGTTGCAGCCAAACAAATTCTACTCAATTTTCCCTTCATATCCAATCCCTCACTCATTCCATCCACTTTCTCATCACAGTCCACGTTAAACGCATATACAAGTCCAATTTAGGGCGAACCAGCAGTTATAGCAAGATAATTTCTCATGCATTTTATACAATTCAGAGCAAACATTCTTCAAGATGACCCTTCTTTGAAACCCTTTGGTGAAGTTTGTTTCTGTTCTCGAATTCTACTCCACTTTTATATATCTGTCATGGGCATTCTTCCCATTACAGCAGCATAATCTTAACAAATGCAGAAACCATCAAGCGCACAACGAAGCAGAGAAAAAAAAACGCTTGACAACAATTAATCATTTGGGGCTGAATCTATATCCATCACGCCACAAATAATAAAGAAGAGAATAGAATTCCAGCACAACGGCGTTCCCCCCGTCGATCCCATTCCCCATCAGTAAGAATCAACAAACGGCCTCCTACCTTCTCTCGTCGTCTCACCCACCACACGGTCGCCGCAATTCAACCCGCACCCGCACTGCGGGCACTCCTCGAAATTATCGATGGGGAAGTCCGCGCCCGCGATGCCGACGGAGAACTGCAGATCGTCGCCCCGGCGGCTGACCTCCACGATGTCCACCCACACGAACAGCAGCTTCACCTTCACCCCCTGCAGGTTCTTGAGCCGGTTCTCGGAGATGAGCCCGCGTATCGTGGACTTGTACTCCAGCTGGTACGACCCCTCCAGCGAGAAGCTGCACGTCTTGTTGAAGTAGGCCGCGAACTGCCCCGTCGACGCGTCGAGGTCGTAGCCGTTGACCCCGATGGGGAGGATCCCGGCGGGGAAGTTGTAGTCCCCGAGGACGTCGTACGCCGACCGCTTGCCGGAATGCATCTCTTCGGAACTTACGAGGGCGGCGGCGGCGGCGATGCAGAGGATCGTCGTCGTCGTCGACAGGAGTGCCCATCTGGGAAACAAGACAAGACCCATCTCGCTTTCTCCGTCTGTCTGTCCGGCGGTCGTTGTTGGATTGAGGAAGCTTGCTTGTGCTGAATGAGGATGGCGATGATGGCGTCTCTGTCAACGACGATAACCGATATTCTCGCGCAGATGGGAAAGTTCGGTGCCAGCTCTCCTTCGTTCCGGAGATCGCTTTGGAATGGTAGTTGAAGACGTCAGCGGAGAAAATGGGCCTGGGCCTCGAATGGGCCTGGTGTCCGGTATTGCCGCCATTGGATGGAACTAGATGGGCCTGAACACTCTTGCTTTTTTCTTGACACGGTTTTCCGAATCTTTTGACTGGACTGGTTAATACCTGAAAAATTAGGGTTAATATCTGAAAAATCCTAAATTGATACGTCAATGATAAATTTATCTCAAATTGATTTTTTGACTACCAAAAATTCTAAATGATATACTTGTGAAAAATTTATCCAAAACAGCTACACATGTGATAAATTTATTATCCATTAGTTTTCATTAAATCTAATTATCAAATTACTGAATTGGATAATGCGTGACAGTTAACTAGTATATCAATTTATGATTTTACTTTCTGTTTGTCATAATTGTACCAATGTTGTGGTTTTTTGTAGTGTTAATCCAATTTAACGGAGGTATATTTGTCACAAATATATTATTTTGAGATTTTCGCAATTAAATAAATTGGTTTAAAGTAAATTTATCATAAGTGTACTAATTTAGGATTTTTTGTGATAAAAAAATTGATTTGGATAAATTTGGCACAAGTGTACCAATTTTAAGTTTTTTAGGATGTTAACCCAAAAAATTAATAAAAAATTGTAATTTTATTTTCATGGGAGGTTATTGAGGCAATTGGATGACGTGATTATCATCGACCAAAGATCAATTGCACATTTTCTTACCAGCTTGACCTTGATGTAGACGGTTACATGGATTTGAGACCTCTCGATTGGAATTCGCAATTGCATCGAGTCGGCCATGTGTAAGGATGTTGACTTAGATCTCACTTTGCATGTGCTTTTTTTTTTGGGTCGATTACCTAAGGACATGACTCTGATTAAGCTGTTACTCGGAGGGAACTAGCATAGTAACCGACCATCGTAGTCCTCCATTTAAATATGATTTTCCCAGCATCAGAATCAAATCCGAGACCATTAGTTCCTGAGCCAAAAGCATGGAAAGCCCTTATCACCGAGACTACTCTAGGATGGACGCCATTCCTTTCTTTCAAAATGTGTATGGATAGACTTTTACCTTTTAGGTTTTGCTTAATTTAAATTTATGCGCACTCGGAATTTTCTTAACCCAAAACATCAAAAACTTTTCACAACACAATAATGTTGACGTGTAAATTCATATATAAATTTTCATAATTGAAATTCGAACAATATTCTAAAATTTTGACTTGAGTTTTCGTGCTTTGACGTTAAACAAACATGCAGTTAAGTTGCAAACACTCATGTTTTAATTTTTTTTGGTCCATTTAATGTGGTTATGCGGCACGTCTACAGGAATCTTGTGCTTGATGTACAAGAATTCGTTCTCCCTAAAGGTTGCTTGACGAAGCATGTTATCCAACATACCACGACATCCATGCTTATATATAACACAATATAATATAATATAATATAATGTAATATAATATAATATAATATAATGTAATATAATATAATATAATATAATATAATATGGTTCTCAAAAATTAGGGGGCATCGACATATATGAACATTTCAAATCAGGGACATTAAATTGCGTCTTAAATCACTCGATGAGGTGACCTTCTCTCTTTATTTGTGCCTGATAAAATCAAAAGTTAGGATTTTTGTCAAGAAAGACACGCATGCATTACGTGGGACAATTAGCGAAGGTTCCACGCAATTGCCCACGTCGCAAGTTCCTCGAGCTTGTCCGATTTAAACATTAACTTTGATCATGACTAATAAGTAAAGATATCGAATTTGTTTTCTTTTCCTTTTTTCAAATTTTTTCTGTATGCTAAATCTGCGTAGGTAACTTTTTTTTCTTTTCTTTGATAAAAGCCAGTTAGCCAGAGAACATGGCAGACCCCATTTTGCATCTTTATTGCAGAAAATTACAAAGATATAATCATTGTCATGCTCGAGTCCTCTCCCATCCGATGTGAAATTTCCTCATATGAAATCGACCACGTATGTATACAACATGCTCTCCACACACACACACACACACACACACACATACACACGGTTAACATTTCTATTTTTTCATGCAAGACCCCCTTGATTTGTGAAAGAATCATTTTATTTTAAGATGTATAAGTACATATATCTAGGTCTCATGAATAAGTGTGCCAATCACATTTAATAAAAACCTTGAAGTAGAATGAACAATTGCCGATGTACTTATTTTAGAAAAAAAACAGTCAATGTACTTTAGAGTATGTTGAATTTCAAAAATATGTTCTTCCTTTAGCACGTCATATAAAGGCACACAATTTTCAAAGGGGTAACCAATTATTATCATCAAGCTCTTTAGAGGTAGTTTTAACATAACAAACTCTTCTAAGCATCTTGATAAGTTAAACATTGGTGTAAGTAACGCTTTTGATACATCGATTGATCGAACAAATTCATTTTCATCATCTCTTTTTATACACCGCATGGGAGCTTTCCAATTAGAGATCGTACCCGCGATCGAAGGAATGCCTTCCACCTCTTGACCTAACAAATTCCAAATTACTGAAATTACTTTAGTTTTTTTATTAGTTGGTCAAACTCAAAAGAAAAAGAACAAAACGAGTATACATTTTTTTTTTTATTTTAAAATTTGAATTAAACTAGTAGTTAATCAAAGAATACATTATTTTCAAAAAGTTATCTTAGTAATTTCATCTTTTCTTTTAATTCTATTTCTTCTCCCTAGTATCGAAAGAAAAGACAAAATTACTAAGATAACTTTTCGTAAATCATGTATTCTTTGATTAACTACTAGTTTAATTCAAATTTTAAAATAAAAAAAAAAGTGTGTACTCATTCTTTTCTTTTTCTTTTGAGTTTGACCAACTAATAAAAAACTAAAGTAAGTTTAGTAATTTGGAATTTGTTAGGTAAGGATTGGTTTTTTTGAACTTTTCGGTGTATTTTGTTACAGATAATAACGAATAGAGGGTGGGGGTTTGGATTGTGTATCGACATCCACATGGCCAATCTTCGATAGAAGAAAAGGGTCCATCGGAACAATTATTTAGTTCAGGGCGAATATTTACTCTTTCAATATCTATTTTAGTTGCAGGGTTAGCTCATGAATTCTCAAAATAAATGAATTGGTCCCTAGTTCATTCCGCCATCCCACCTAATGAATTATTAGGATTCATTTTTCAAAAAAATCTTACGTTGGGTATTTTGGTTTGACATTGCTTTATACCCAAAAAGAGGCGAGCTACATCTGAGTTCAACTTGGAGATGGAAGTCCTCTTTCGTTTCAGGACAACGAAGTAAGATCATGCTCATGAGCTTATTATCCTAGGTCAAAACAAGCTGATAGGATCCCCTTTTTGACGTCCTCATACCCCTCCCGCGTGTCGACATGGGGGTGAAAAAGGGAAAGAGGAAGATGGGGTTTCTCTCGCTTTTGACATAGCGGGCCCCAACGGGAGGCCCGCACGACGGGCTATTAGCTCAGTGGTAGAGCGTGCCCCTTATAATTGCGTCATTGTTAGGATGTGCCTTGCCTTAGCTGTAGTACATAGCATAGATCGCGAAATGTTATTGCACTCAGTCCCCCAAAAAGTACACAATCAAAGCTGTTTGTTGAAGTAAATGAACACGATTGATCCAACTGGGCCCAAAAAGAAGAACGAGAAGATTGATATTTCTCTTGAGCTACTACGACTACTACTTCAGAAATGGGAGTTAGGTTTACGAGAGGCTCATGTGGTTGCCACTTACTGTCCTCTGCCGCCGCTGCCGCCGCCGACTTGGTCTTGGGCTTGTAATGCATTGCTACAGAATCAGCTGAGCTGTTCCGAGTCTGAGCCCGGTCCCGCTTGGCATCTGCATCCATTTCACCGTTCAAGTCCGTGAGCGAACATCCATGAGCAAACATTTTTCTTTTCTTTTCCTGAGGTGTTCAGTTCATCGAGTATTGCTTTCTTTGGATATGGATAGTTGACTTCTTGGCAATTTCTTTATTTATTATGTTAAAGTAGATAATATTCTATTGAAGAGCTAACTTAACTCTCCTACGACATTAAGCTTGGGTTGGTGATTTTTCAGGAAATAGTTTTTACATTAGATGCTGCCACAGTATGCCTGTCAAAACCCTAATTTGTCAGAATTAGGTGAAGATATCAGAGTTTCTCACATGAGTCGAGATACGAGATTTCTTTCCTACTGTTTTCTCGAACTAATTCGACATTTGTCTGCATATAGCTTTGCGTCGAATTGTAATCACAAGAGAAATTGCGTTATTATATATGTTCATGTTGATCACTGATCCGTCCTTTTAGCCCGCAAGCAAGGGTGAATTGTCTATTTTATCAGTAAATATACTCTACAAGTGTGACATCTTTCCTTTTCTTTCTTTGGATAGGTAAGGGCTAGTTTACGTGCATGCATATTCTAATGCTGCTTGCGAATGGCGATAATTCTTTTGTTGTTTCCACGCTTGGTCGAAAGAACAGTAGAATAATCAGTGCAGTAGAAAAAGGTGGAAATTAAGCTTACTCCATTGAAGAAGTCATAACGCCGCCATTGATGAACAGGGCAAAGGAGAGGAAGGAAGGCATGTACTCCATACTCTTCTGCAAAAATTATCGAGGTTAACTGTCAACTTCATGCGACATCCCAATCAATTCACCTTCTTAAACAATATCATGAATCACTCTTCAAGATTTTAGCATATACTTGAGGAACATTATGCATAGTATTGCTCTATTTTTGTTTCTTAATAGAAGGCGGATACAAACATGCTTGGTAAAAATTCAGGAAACAACACAAAGTTTAGCGTACATTCATAGCTTGTATATGAAAGCACGTATATATTTATACGCATATATATTTTTACCATGGCAGAGAGAGGTGAACCATAGGCGACCATACTAAAGAGAGCACTCAAGAGAAGAGCAACAGTGATTTGCATCTGACAATCCAACGTTAACTGAGTCACTGAGATTGCTACTGCTGGGAATATCACATCGTTTGTGATCGCAAGTATTGCATTCCTCTACTGCATTATAAAGATATTGCAATTATTTTCTTCTTAAAAGAAATAGACCCATTAATTAAGAGTAATTAAGGAGACATTTAATCTGGTGTTTCTTCTATGTGATGCAATTTAGATTATGGTGTACGTCCATCTTAGTTGTGAGTTAACAAACATATCCATGTTTCATATGCTCTAATTCATTGATCAGTAGATTAATCAGATTGGGTTGGATCTTAATTTCAGTCTAAGTTGGAGTTGGTCCACATGGTTGATCGGATGCAGCGATATTCAATCTTCTTTTTCATGAAAGAAAACAATTTATAAAGTACAAGTTATTGGAAATCACGACCAAACAGCTTACTCTCATTCTGGTGGGAGCATGGAGAAGGAAAATGGCAACAAAGATGATCTCAAGGACGACCAAGAAGCAATCGCGTGGGAAGATATTTGAGAATCGTTTCTGGCCCGTCGAGTCAAGAGTTATGTTTCTTTTCCGATACTTATATTGCACAAACAGGAAGTGATCAGATATAACGCGCTGACGACCGAGGAAGACTCCTAATGCAGTCAGTGAAGCTTCCAGACATGATTCAGCTTGCTGTTCTTATCCTTTCCAACTCCCTCCCAGTCTCATAATCTCCTTATCGCCAATTGCGAAAACAATGAATTGTCTCGAACGCCTATTAAAACTCAGCTCTGTTCTTCCAGTGAACCAAACAAGTCGAGCTCCACACGTCGGTACTTCAATCTTACATCTTACACAATCGTCTGCGTGTGCAAAAGAGACAAGAAAGTTGGAAGTTGGAAGAACTCTTTCTATATTAAGTACGTTTAACTACAGTTACTGTGCCACTCTTGTTTTTCAATCAAGAAAAATATTACCTACTCAGACAGAAACACTGACATAGGTTGACTCGAGGTGGGTCCTTTCTCTCTCTCTGCATAAGTTGCAGTGAACGGCGGAGATTTTTCGGAGGGCGGGTACCTAATATCGGCCCTGATGCAAGACGTGCCTTACCTTAGCTGCTTTACATCATTACACTTACGTCCCAAAAAAATTCACAATCATACCAGCTATATCTATGGGTAAAATTTAAACAGATATGATTGACCTAACTGGGCCCCCAAAAAAAAAAAAATGATTGATGCATCTGTCAATCTTTCTCCTGAGCTACCACTACTTGAGGAATGGAGGTTGGATCTATAAGAGGCTCGTGCGGTTGCCCCACTTTGTCCTCCGCCGACGACGACTTGGTCCTGGGCTTGTAGTACATTGCGTACAGAATCATCTGAGCTGTTCCGAGTCCGAACCCAGTCCCATTTGGTATCTGCATCGAGTTCACCATTCGAGTCCATGAGCAAACATCTTTTTTTCTTTTCCTGAGTAGAATTTTTTTGGCGATTTCTTCGTCTGCAAGGTTAAAGCTGATAATATTCCGTGGAAGAGCTAAGGTAACTCTGCCACAACATTAAGCCTTGGATGGTGATTTTTCAGCCAATAGTTCCTACATTAGATGCCGACACAATACGCCAACCCTTATTTAATAAAGTTAGGTCGCAACATCAGAGTTTCCCATGTGAACCGAAATACGAGATGTGTTTCCTATATTTCTATTGAACTCCTTTGACTTCTGCCCGCATCTAGGCTTTGCCCTGTAACCATCAAGTCTCACTTGCAAGAGGAATGGTGTTTTTAGATGTGCATGTGTTGATGACTGATGAGCACGTCTTGCTGGCAAGCAAGCGTGAGCTGTCTATCTCATCAATAAATAGACTCTGCACGTAGTGCTCAGCATGCAACTAGCGACAATAAATGCTCCTCGCGCACAACTGAGAACACCCATCTGATTATCAGATAACACGGTAAAATTTGTGGCTACTTCACTTGCGTGCATGTTGTGATACTGCTTGCAAAGGGCTTCGATAATCGTTTCTACCTATGGTCGAAAAGACAATGGAGAAACCAAATGTACTAGAAAAGCTGGAGATTAAGCTTACTCCGATGAAGTAGTCCTGGGTGAGGATGGCGTAAACAGTCCAAACGCCGCCATTGATGAACAGGGCGAAGGAGAGGAGGAAAGGCATGTACTCCACGCTTTTTGTAGTCACCACTGTTTTCTGCATTAATTATTGAGATTAATGGTCAACTTCATTCAACATATCAAGCAATTAGTCGCCTTCGTAGTCAAATTATTTAACAGCCAAGTCATAGCTTGCCCGCGTATATATATATATGTATATATATATTTACCATGGCAGAGAGAGGTGAACCATAGGCGACCATGCTGAAGACAGCACTCAAGAGGCCAGCAACAGTGATCTGCATCTGACGGTCCAAGGTCAATTGAGTCACTAAGATTGCGGCTGCTGGGAACATCACATCGCAGGTGACCGCGAGTATTGCAGTTCTCTTCTGCATTTTTGACATACTGCAATTATTTTCTTCATCAAAGAAATGTACGTGTTAACTAAGAGTAATTTGGATTATGGTGGATCTATGCACGAGACAAGATTGCATCAATGTTTCAAGAGCTTTCATTCATCGATCAATAGATTAATAAGATTACGTTCTGTTCTCAAATTAGTCTAAATTATATTTGGGGCGACATGGTTTGATCGGATCTAGAGATATTCCTTTTTCTTTTTCGAGAAAGAACATAACCTACAGGATAATAATCTTTGGAAATCACAATGAAACAACGTACTTTCATTCTGGGGGGAGAGTAGAGGAGGAAAATGGCGACAAAGATGATCTCGAGGACAACGCCGAAGCCATTGACGGTTGCGACGACGACGCTGTCGGGCTTCACAATCCCGTAGTAAGTCCAGAAGTAGGCGTTGAGCAGCTTGAACACGTACGGGATGCTCTCGAACTCCTCAGTCGATCTCCGCTTCAGGATGTGCCAAAACGTTTTCCTACAAGGAAGAAACAAAATAGGGAGAGAGATTTCATACTGGTGTCAATATGGACGAGACTATCTCGCCACGAAAAGTCAAAAAGCAAATCGAAGGTCATGGTTCATCGGCTTCGGCATACACGGGAGCGAGATAGATTAGGCCGGTGGTGACGTTGCCGAGCACTCCAAAGAAGAAGCTCACGGTCATGCTGATAAACTGGACTGAATTCTTGCGGCCGGAAAAGAAAAGATTGGATCGGATTGGAGCTGGATAGACCAACGTTCTTGAAGGTTTTTGGTCTGCTGTGTTATTGAGAGAGAGAGAGAGAGAGAGAGAGAGTTTGTAAAGCAGGAATATCTATCCAGCCAGAAATGCCCGTCAAATCACTTCCGAGTGGACAGGAAGTATACTCGACAGGAGTGATCGGTTTTCGAATGGATTAATATCTGGCCCTATAACGCTCAGTTCCAAAATTTTAGAACGGGAACAGGCCATGCACAGATGCAGTTTTGTATCCGGGAGCCCCTATAAAGAGTTAAAAAAAGTAAAAACATAGCGGGAGACAGAAAAAGGAAGCTAGAGAAAGGGGTGGGCTAGCACATCCAGTGAATTCAGCCACCCGCTAACGAGTTCAACAGAAGAGGACGGTGTTGACTCTATAAAAATAGTATTATTTTACCTATTTTAAGTAACAAATAATGCAATATTTATGAGAATATATTTAGATTTTTTCTAATTATTTTTCTTATTTATGTAGCATAATGAGATATTAAGAAGATAAGGAAAATAATGATAAAAATAAGGAATTCAAATAAGAAAGTATTGAAAGATGAACAATCTGCTAGCCTCGCCTACCATAGGCGAGGCCTGGTCGGGCGAGGGCTAGCCCCGACAAGGGGAGCCCTCACCCAAGCACGACTTGATAGAGGTTGCCCGTCATCGTTGTTGCCTGACTGACACTCGTCGAGGTCGCCTTGGCCTAGGCGAGGGCTGACCTCACCAGATTTGGTCTGGGCAAGGGCGAGCCCCGACGAGGGCTCCCCTTACCAGATCTGACGAGGCCGCCCTAGCTTAGGCGAGTGTTGGCCTAGCCAAATTTGGTTTGGGCGAGGCCGACACTCACCTGGGCAAGGGTTCTCCTCGCCAGATCTAGCAAGGCCAACTCTCGCCCAGGTCAGGGTGGCCTTCCCCAGCGTTGTTGTCGCTTGGCCGATGCCCAGCAAGGCCATCTTGGCCTGGGCACAAGTCATCCTCACCCAAGCGACCTTTACTCAACCGCACCTAGGCAAGGGCTCCCCTCGCCTGTGGCGAGTGAGGCCAACCGACTGGTTGTGGCCAGCTGGCCACCGAAAAAGGTAAAAAAGAAAGCCAAAAAGTAAAGAAAGAAAAAAAAAAAGGGAAAAAATAATAAAAATTTAAAAAATATTAAAATATTATTAAAAGTTGTCAACGTCAGTGCTGGTGGTCCTACGTAACACCGCTAACATCCACGTCAGCATTTTCCCACCAAAATTGGCCAGATGGACTCAATTAACAAGAAGTTAAAAGTTTATGAATGAATTGACAAAGTTTAATGGTTTATGATTAAATTGGCAAAAGTACAATAGGTTTAAGACTTTTTGGACAATTTTCATTCATAAATTTTAATATACTTATGTTTATTATAATTCATATAAAGATATAGTTGATTAATAAACTAGGTAAGTTTGTTATATCTAGAGATATGATAATAAATATATTAGGAAATTTCGCTATTACATGTTTGATATTATTATTATACCCGTTATGATTTGAAATTCATATATAATGGTTACGGTGAAATAAGATGACTTAACATATTTATTTGATTGATTTACTGCATTTAATTTTCAAATTTTGCTTTTAAGATTTTTAGTTTTAATTTATTCTCAATTCTATTTTGATTTGTTAGATAAATTTTAAAATTAATCTATTTTTAATATTTAATTATTTTATTATTCGTCAATCTCAGTGCGACAATACTTTTTATTATTATTATCTTACTTGTTCGACACATTCATTTGTGTTTCAAACTTTACGAAAAGTTTAAATGGTATATAAAAGAAGGAAGACACTACACGTGAATCACCCACGTAAGACACGTTTAGTTAAAATTATACACATCTTATGTTTATGTGAATCATCTTAGTTTTCGGTGGTTGATCTCGACGAAACAGTGGGGGTCGACAAAAGATATGTGTAAGGGGCCTAATTTATTCGATTTTCGCATTTGCCCTAAATACAGCTGACCAATCAAGATGAAGCCAATCATCCTTAATATAAGTGGTCCGTTTAATTTCACGTGTCATCCTCGAAACAAACGACAAGCCACCATAATTGACTCCGCAGTTTGCAAGAAAATGCCGGAATCGGACTTGGCGGTATTATTTCAGTCTTTTTGAGCCGGCTTCTGCTTTCCAGGATGCTTGTCCGGCGTTTTGACGTATCGAGAAGGGGGGCTTCACCGCGAAGTGGGCCCAAAGCTTGATGGGCCTGATTGGTGGACACTGGACAGTGGCCGACCGAGACGAAGACTCAGACGGAGACCAAGACCGAGAAAGCGACCGGTCGAGGGAAACGTCAGAGAAAGCAAAACGAAAAAAGAAAATAAAAAGAAAAAAGAAAAAATTATTAAAAAAATTTATTGAAAAATTATAAATTTGTCTATCTCAATGTTGATCATATTCACGTTAGCAATTTTCGGTCAATATTGATCGGAATGATTATGTTAGCAAATCAATAAAAAGTTTAGAACTAAATAGATTAAAATGAATATTTAAATATTGGATTGATACAAACACAATAAATTTAGGATCTTCTTTTGGTAATTTCTCCGTAAAAGATGTGATCATTCCAAATGCTAGGTCGAGCTGGATTATTCTGTCCTTCTTGATAAATATCTGATATGTGGAACAATGGTTAATTCATTTTCTTAAACGATATAAGAGGCCGGAGTCAGAAAAATTGAAAAAAAAAATATCATTTTTGAATTATTGATCTTCCGCAAAAGGAGAGAGCACGCCTTGAATTTATGGATTTTGCTTTGCTCTGTATACAGAGCCAATTTGATCCGCTAACGTCCGCCTTTTCCAAGGACTAAGCATGTATCTGCTTTACATGGACATGATGCATGTGATAACCCGCATCCCGGATATATATATATATATATTGGTTAATTGTGCCGGTCGTCGTTTCAACGTCCAATGCCGTCCTCATCCTCTTCGTGAGAGCGGAGCTCCTATGGACTCATGGAAAGCGTCCTCATGATCTTCTGCAAACTGTATTGTCGACTTACCGATGGCTTCGGAAGGTTTCTTCCCTTAGCGATGGTGCGGTTTTTCAGCTGGTTCTCGTCCTCGACATTGCACGAACCTATCTCTACATCCCCTTTGACTAGATGGGCCGATCCGTCTTCCTCTGCTTCCTCTGTAGACTCTTCTAATTTCGGTGCCGCGGACTGGTTCTTGTATATTGCATACAGTATCAGCTGTGCCGATCCAAGTATGAAGCCAATCCCACTCGGAACCTTGAAAAAATGCCAAGTGAAATTCAGAACAATGCGTGCACCAAGGACCGGCGCTAACAATGTTAACAGCAGTGCTAGGATGCTGGGAATTCACCGAAACTTTCTGCTCAAACAGCATGACGAACATAATCTAATTCATAAAGCACAGAATCGAGAACAAGTGGTTGAATTTGTATCCTACATGGTTAAGTATGCTTTCTTAAACAAGTTTGGTATGATGTTTTAATGAATATCGCATTTGCAGGACCAGCAGTCCTGGCATTTCCTTGCGCACGCGTGAACACAAACGGAGAAGAGGCTGGGACTTACTCCGATGTAGAAGTCTTTGACCAGCACCGCATAAATAGACCAAACGGTGGCATTGAGGAACAAGAAGAAGGAGAGGAAAAACGGCATGTACTTCACGCTCTTTGTCATAATGACTGTTCTCTGTTAATACACACCAAATCGAAGCTAAGTTAATTAGGTGTATGAAATCGAATTCAGCAGGCATGACCAAAGCTTCAGAGGTTTGATAATGCAGTCTCAGAAGCACTACGAAAGGTCTTGGCCAAAATATTGCCGTTTTATATGACTAAATAGCTAATGAAAATTCGCCTCAAGGTTACAAACGAAAATGGGAAGATCATTAGAATGAAAAGAATGTAGCTCACACGAGGAGTCAGAATGGTATCATACCATCGCGGTTAGAGGAGAGGCATACATGCCGATGTTCAATGCAGCACATAAAATTCCCACGACTGTGAACCGCATATTTCCATGGATTGCCAGAAGAGTCACTGCTACTACCGCCCCAAGAAAGCCCACGTCTGCAAGGGCTACCAGCTTCATCAACTGAATCTGCGAATCAAATATTTCGTCAGTCTTAGTGCTGCTCAGGCAGCACTCTCTGTATGTGCACATTAGTCAAGTTGCAGCTCTAAGATTCATTTATCATCTATAAGCTCTGAACATCAATTGGTGATGGCCATGGAAAGTAGAATTCCCACAAACATCGAAAGTAGGAATAGATGATCGACTGACCTTTTTGTCCTTGGGAGCATAGATGAGAAAAAGAGTGACATAGATGAACTGCATGATGGTTCCGGCAGCATTCACTGTCAACACGAGCAATCCGCCCGGCTTGAGAATCCCGTAAAAGCTCCAGAGACTTGTGCTCAGCAGCGTCGTTATGTACGGAACTCCTTTGTAATTCTCTGTAGATCTCTTCTTGACCACTTGCCAAAATGTTTTACTGCAGTTTTTGATCACTTTTTAAGAGTAAATGCCGAAAAAAAGACACAAATCTAGCCCCCACAAGAGGATGCACAATCTTAGCTTATAGTCATTGTCAGGATGATGGATAGGAACTATGTCCCTTCTGGTTAGCAAGTTAAAGAGTAAGGCTAGCTCAAAATGAATCCTAGTCATTCTTGCAACTCATATCATGTCTGCCGTGAAAAGATCTGCAATATGAGCTTCTTTTGGTGCTACATGGGTAGTTGACCAAGGTTTCAGACTCAGACTCTAACTAGCTATTTTTTTCGAGACAGTTGCTGAATCTTTAAATATGGAAATTTCACTACTCACATCGATGTGAATTTGTATTGACAGGTAGAAAATTCAGGTGGACGAAGTCTTTACTACTGCTATTAGTGATATGAGAGACTGAGTCAATCCTAGTGCATAAACAATTAAACGTAGGCATATTAGGACCATACTCGATTTTGTTAAATCTAAGAGAGTCTGGCTATTAACTGAGCAGTGACGAACTATAAATTCATTGCAGAGTAAGTCTACGTGAGACTGAATTTCAAACAATGAGGGAAAACACATTCGTATCACTTGTAACCCAACACAAACCAAAGGTTTCCCTGCTGTTTCGGCTTCTTCATTCTACTAATAGAAAGGACAGGAGATTGGTCAAGCTATTAAGCTAGTATACTAAGGCAAATATCACTAGTTGAGGACAGTAGTTGCTTACTATAAGCTACTTTATGCAGAGTGCCTCTGCTAGAGCAACCTAATTAAGCTCTAGACTGTTTGCAAGACATTCAGCGCTGATGTGTATTGAAAGATTGAAGACATATAAAGAGAACAAGCAAAGGGTTCCACTTACATGGGAGAAGCGAAAACCAAAATCGAAATGATGTTACCTGCAACCACAACATATATTTTGAAGCACTTCCGAGAAGTAACATCACAAGAAAGAACTTACAGAGACCCAAAAACCAAAAGAGTGAAGAGAGGCAATATCAACATACCTAAAATGCCAACCATGAAGCTCAAGCTAGCCATGGAGAGAGAGAGAGTTTTGTTTGAAGTATGGGAATGAAAATGCAGAGGAGAGCTTAGAGATGCATGTGTGGTGGATAATTTAAGCTTTCTATAAGGCATTAAGGACCCTTTATAAATCGGCGAAGTGCCGAACTTCGCACAGAAAAGGAAAGGTGGGGGCAAAAGGACAGAAATCAGGGAATGGTCCGTCCCTAGAAGATTGCCACGTACGTAGTATCCGCGGGATTTTGACACATGCTGATACTCACGATTGCCAGTGGACCAAGAGCCATCTTTCTGTGTCTTTACGTGCTTCTGTTCGAATCTTTGTTGTCGGTAACCAGCGGTGAGGACCGACCTACCATCTCGGTTGGGCTCAATCGAAATATCTGAGTTGGAAAACAATGGAAAGTCCTTCCTAGGGCCATCGGTCATTGTTTAATAAGCAGTTTGTTCGCACTCGCAATGAGTCGGTAAGGTTTTCCCGGGAATACGTCGGTAAGGCTGTCTTGGATATCTGTCCATAGTCCCCTTCCATCATTTCATCCCTGACGGAAACTTAAGGTGACAGCAACCTAAGGTGCTAAGCTTATCTGCTCTCTTATTTCCTCCAACTAGAAAGCACCGATATTCTCCGAGGACTTTTGTGTCGTATCGAATATCTCGACATGTATCCGATACTCCTGGACACTCTTGGACACTTGTTCAACATGTGTCAGAAAATCTAATACTTGATCAACTTTCTTGACACTCGAGTTGGAATTTTAATATGCGAGTTTACAACATATGATTCCGACATGCAATGTCAATTTTAAAAAATTTCAATAAATGAATGGTCAAAATGTATATATGTGAAATATAATAATCATAATAATAAAAAATGAGGAAAAAAGGAAAATCTAATATTTTTTTGTCTTCTCTTTTGATTTTCAATTTCTGTGATACACAATTTATCACTATTTTTTTTTTTAGCATGTCTAACACACAAATTCAAAATGTGAGTTAACTGTTTTTTTCTCTCTAAAATTGATAGATTTATTGATACGGTTGAATTTGTCAAATTAAAATAATGAAGAATATTAATAAATGGTAGATTAATGTTTTTAGTGTAAATTATATTTAGGATTTTTTTATTATGTATTTATTTGTGAATTTGAATCAAATTAATTTGATTGAAATAATCATAAAAATAATAATTTATTATGTATATATAAACGTGACGAAATTCTCAATCTTTTAAGAAAAAACGCTACGACAAGTCGAATCATATCACATATCAATATCAATTTTCTGTTCTTTTAGAAAAGATGATTTGACGTGTAATTCTCTATTTTTTAAAAAAAGGCAGTACGATGCCGAATCATACTGCATATCAGTATCAATTTTCTGTTTTTTAAGAAAAGATTGCATATCCTCTGTTTTTTGAGAAAAAAGGATTCGACATGTTGAATCATATCACGTATCCATGCTACTCATCTCTCAAGTCGCGTCTTTGTGTAAACAACTAATCATCGCTAATCAGTTAGTTCTGTTCTTCAAGAGAACCGAACAGGGCCGGGCTCTACGCTTTGGTACTTGAATCTTACATCTTACACAATCATCGAATCATGACCGATGAACCATTCAAAATTGTATGAAGGTCAGAATTTCAAACCTTGACGAGAATTCACCTCGCTCAAAGTAGGTGTTAACAACAATAGATCTCATCGTTTTGAGACAATTTCCACAATTCCAAGAGCGTAAAGAGATATTTTAAGAAAGTAGGAAATTCGAACACCTGGGTTAACTCACTGATCTCAAGGCATTCACTTTTCAAAGGTGTGAAAAAATAGCACAGGTAAACGTAGCGAGACTTAAAAATATATGAAAATCGATCCCAAAACCAGAGATACATAGAGCTGTCTTCACATTAAGTCTTTCGACTAGCTTCAGCAAAACTTAGATTGCGAAAATCAAAACCAAATTAGCTTTAACAAGTAAGAAACTAAGCTCAAACCCTGAATCCCCTGCTGTTCCTCTTGCCTCTAGCCCTCTCAAACTTTCTTCCCTTGGAGCGAACATATGGCTTGGTGTGGCTGTGTGGGACACCAGGTGCAGGACCGAAGTGCTTCACTGCTTCTCTAGCATTCTTAGGACCCCTCAGAAGAACCTGCAAAAGAAACAGCTTCATATCAGTAACAGCACAGAGCTTCACAGGAACCACAGGAGGCACTCGAAACCATTATACAGCTTAAAGTAATTGGTCTGAACACACGATGAAACAGTAGAAGTACGGCACGCCATAAAAACAGTTTATTCAATTCCATCGCACATCAAATGCAACTTGTAGTTGTCAGCCAAGGGGATGTGGAAGAATAATACTACGAAAATGCATTTCCCATCCCACGTAAAACAGATCACAGACTATCAGTCGTTGGAATTTGTACCGTGTTCTGTCCAAGTGGAGCACGAAGAGCAAGCTGGTCAAATGTCAAGCATTCACCACCCGCCTTCTCAATCCTTGCCCTCGCTGTCTCGGTAAACCTCAAAGCAGTAACCTTCAAAGCTGGAACCTCATGGACCCTTATATCATCAGTAATAGTGCCCACCACCACGGCAATTTTGTCCTCCTGCAGATAAATAGTCAAAACAGCTTCACATCTTTGACCAACATGGCATGATTAAAGCTGCCAGAGAACAGAACATCCATACAACATTTTAATTGAGCTAGAGAAGGCATCGGGCGTCACAAACCTTCCCCTGCGTGTAACGGATGAGCCTGGAGAGAGACAGTGGAGGCTTGTTCACCTTGCTCATGAACAAGCGCTTCAAGACGACTGCATTGAACTTGCTTCCAGTCCTCCGGACAAGGAAACGATACAGCTGTTACATGGTTTTTCAGAGCAAACACAAACATGAGTCAACATATAGCGCCTCACACTGTCTGCACGAAGTACCGAGTACACACAAGTATCGCTAGAGAGCATAAATAGGCGGTTGCATCTGCAGATTTTAAATTAAAACGTGGAGAAGTTGCCACCTCTTTAACACTCAAGAGTCACCACACAGACAGCTAACAAAGTCAAGTTCCCAAACCACAACTCGAGTTCTCATAAAATCACACGCCCATCCCACATCCTATATCTCCAACACCACCTACCGACCATCTTGCCGTCAATGCGTGCTTACGGCATTTCATCCACCAAACATACACCGAAGAACGAGTCACGATCATGAATGCAAGCCACAGCACCGCCAAGCATACCAAGAATTGGCACGAGACTTAGATTCAGCACACAGCATGAAAGTCGTAATAAGCCACCTAAGAAAGGCACACATTTCCCAAAAAAGCTCGAAACTTGTCCAATCTCCAGGGACAACAACTCCCACGGAACTCGAACCATAAACGTCAAAATTTCAGCTCGACCCTTAACATCGCAGCATAAGGAGATTCGAGAACTAGGACCCTAAGATCGCCTAAATCCAAACAAAATAGTAAATCGAACAAGAGATCCGACGTTTCACACCCTACCTTGACGAGGAGCTTCAAGTAGATATCGTCCGACTTGGGAGCGGTCCTCTTGGTCTTCTTGCTCTTACCTCCTGCCTTCAGATCGATCCCCTGCGATTATGTGCAGAGACTGTTATGCTTCCGATGAATGAAGACGAAGACGGGAGGACGAAGAAGATGTGAGAGAGAGAGAGAGAGAGAGAGAGAGAGAGAGAGAGAGAGAGAGAGAGGGGTACCATCTTCTTCCTCTGCTTCTGGCTCTCCGAGCTCGCCTCTGCCGCGACTGCTGCGGTGCTTCGGGGTGAAGTGCGGAGGCTAAATGGGAGCGAAGGAGGAAAGGAGGCTAGGGTTTTTGCGGGGGGCTGCGAGGCTTGTCTGCGGGTCAGGTCCACTTGTATAGCGTGGGGATTCGATCTCAACCGTACACGTGGAGGAGACCGTCTCTTGATCCAACGGCAAGACAAAAAATATAGTTAAGCGCTACGTGTTGTATATATATAGTCCTAAAACTTATTGCGAAAATATAATCGAATTCTAAAAATTATAAAAAATGCAATCAAATTTTAAAATTTATCAAATTAATTCAATCAAATACTAAAGTTAATACTGTCATTTTGTCTAACGGAAAATATTGATGTGGTATTTCTAAATTAATTTATTTTCCTACATTGCATTTTTAATCACTTTTTGCTTTAAATCTTATTTAAATAATAGCAAAGAACTAAAAACAGCTAAATAATTTTTATAAAATGAAAAGAAAAAGTTGCAAGGATCTTGGTTGCTCTTCCATCGCCGCCCCCATCGCCAAAAAGGGCCGGCAGGAGTAGGCCAAGGCTGGCAAGGGTTGCTGAGGCCTTGGCCAGAGCTAGCGACCCTCGCCTAGATCTAAGTGGAGGGCCACAACCCTCGCTCCTCGCCTATAGTTGACGAGGGTTGCTAGCCCTAGCCTAGGCCCCCAACAACCCTTACCGGCTCTAGTCAACCCCCGCAAGCCCTTTTCGACGATGGGGGCAGGCGATAGCAAGGGACTGCCACCCTTGCCCATAGTTTCATTTTTTTTTTGTTAGTGTTTTATTTAATTAATATTTTCATTAAATAAATTATAACTTAAGCCATGTCATGCCATGTAGGAGTGGGAAAATATTAAAAAAAGCCACATTAGTATTTTCCGTCGTGTAAATGGACGGTGTTAATTTTAGGATTTAATTGAACAAATTTGATAAGTTTTAGGATTTAATTGTACTTTTTGTAAGTTTTAAGACTCAATTGTATTTTCACGACAAGCTTTAGGATTTTTAGTGAACATATATATAATCACTTCTTAACATTTTTCAAAAATATGTGCCATTAAAGGTATTTGGCCCAACAAAAAATCATTGAGGAATTTAATAACAAGTCTTAGATTCTTCTTTTTCATTAGCATAAGGCTTTGTATTTTTCGGGAAATATAAATGATTTGAAAAGCATTTCCATAAAAATGAATGGTCATATTAATTGTAATAATTAACCAATAAAAATATTTTCATTATCGACAATAATTTTATGTCTAAACTTTTTGTAAACCATTAAAATATATTTCAGTCATACCTTTTTACAAGGGATACAAACAATCATTTTTTCAAAAATATTTTACAAAATATGGGATTTCCGCAAAAAAAAAAAAATAGATCCTAAATAACGGTAATTTTTTTCATTTAAATTGTCTTAAACAAATTATCTAAAAAGTTGAAAACTATGAACGATTCAACGTTCATTCTAGGGCCCAACTTGAATTAATCTCTTTGCGCACTTCGTATAGTAACATCTATTGGTAAATAAATAGAAAAAAATTCAAATAAAAGCTTGAAATGCTTTTATTTTTTCAAATAAAGGCTTGAAACTGGCTTCAATGGTCAGAATGCTACACATCAACCCGTATCAAAGAATTCAAAGCCAAACACACATAATGATTAATGAGGGGTGCATCTACTTGGAAACTGGCTCGCTTTTTTTTTTTTTTTTTTTTTATAATGTTATTCTGCAAAAAATCAAGTTTTTGTAATAATATTAAACTTGCAAGAAATATGTATTTATCAAGTGGTTAAGTTGTTGTTTCTTCATGTCGAAGACACGATTCGATTTTCCTTGGTTGCAAAGGAATTAAAAACAAAAAACAAAAAGACTTGAAAATCAGTTTAACCCGCTTCTTGGGTTGAAACGATTCTTGTGTAAAACCGACTTATCCGGCCTTGGCATTAGGAACCAATCCAGTCTTAGGCTAGTTTAAGGTTTGTAGAATCGGGAATCAAACTGGTTCTCCCTAGAACCGACCTCAAACTGGTTGGTCTAATTCCCATGTTGAACCAGACCAATTCACACCTCTACTCAAATCTCAACTTTCAGAAATTAAGAAATAATAAAAACCATAACTATTGAATCCCTGCCCTCCTCGAAATGAAGAGGAACCATAAAATTACAGCAGCGCACCAGATTAAACAACCATTCCCATCCGTAATTGAACAACGCACTCTTTTGCTTGCCAAATGCCAACGAACAGCAATACTCTTGAAAAACAAAAATCCAAATTCAAAAAGGTAAGATATCGGCGGAATGGAGGTGGAGCTGGAGACGCAGAATGCAAGTGTATGTGAGATGCGTGTGAATCTCTGGCCAGCCACTTTTCCCATCTGGGGGCTAATTGATAAATATTTGTCAAGTGTGGGGGTTTATTTGAAACAAACTCAAATGCAGGGGTCTTCCGCAAAAAGAGGGGAGGCTAAATGGAGCGAAGGAGGAGGAGACTAGAAAGGAGGCTAGAGTTTTTGCGAGGGGCTGCGAGACTTGTCTACGAGTTAGGTTGACTTGATAGCGTGGAAATTCGATCTTAACCGTATACGTGGAGACACCTTCTCTTGATCTGACGGTATGACAAGAATATAATTAAGCGCTTGGTGTTGTAATAAGACCATGTTTGAAAAAAGGGATAATACCCTAAAAAACCCCAAACTGGTACACTTATGACAAATTTACCCCAAACTATTTTTTTGACCATCAAAAATCCCAAACCGGTATACTTTTGACAAATTTATCCCAAACCGGTACATTTGTGACAAATTTACCCTATGTTAGTTTTCGTTAAATTTTATTCTCAAATTATTAAGTTAAATGACACGTGACAGTTAATCAGTATATCAATTTAGGATTTTACGTTCCGTTTGTCACAGTTTACAATTTTTTTTTATTTTTTTGTAGTATTAATCCAATTTAGCATAGGGTATATTTGTCACAAATTTACCAGTTTATGGTTTTTTTCAGTCGAATAAATTAGTTTGGGGTAAATTTGTCATAAATGTACCAGTTTAGGATTTTTTATAATCAGTCGGGGTAAATTTGTTACAAGTTTACCAGTTTGGGGTTTTTCATGGTCAAAAAAATAGTTTGGGGTAAATTTATCACAAGTGTACCAGTTTGGAGTTTTTTAAGGTATTATCCCAAATCATTTCTTACCACTTTTCAAAAATGTGTGCAACCATTAAAGGTACTTGGCAAAAAAAAAATCATTGAGGAAATAAAAAAATAAGTCTTAGTTTCTTCTTATTCATTAGTGCAAAGGTCCATGTGGCTTACAAAAAAAAAAATTGAAAAATATTCCATAAAAATGATTGGCTTTATCGCTTGTAATAATTAACTTGTAAAAAAAAATCATTATTGATAATGATTTATGTCTAAACTTTTTTGCGAACAATAAAAATATTTTTCATTCATGCATACAATTTTAAAAGATATATAAACGATTTATATCTTTGGAAAATATTTTAGAAATTATAAATTTTTTGTGACACAAATGGATCTAGATCACTTTTCTCAATCCATTGGTAAATAAATCTTTGCCCACTTCATATAAAAGCGTTGAGGGCTAATTCATAGTTATATTTGTTAAGTGTGGGGGGTCATTCGAGACAAACTCAAATGCGGGGGGTCTTTTGCAAAAGAGGAGCTGTCTTGCTTCCCACACTGCATCATTTGTAGTTGCGTTTTCTGCATATATATTTGTCAAGTGTAATAAAGGTCAAGTGCAGAGGGTCTTTTGCAAAAGAGGAGCTAGTCGCGTTTTATGCATGTGTTTGTCTAGTGTAATTGCGAGCGGGGTATGTTGTCATCGAAAACCTAGGAGTTTGGCGGGCGGGCGGGCGGGCGGGCGGGCGGGCCACTGATATTTGGAGTATGGCTTTTTCTGCATCCTGAAAGTTTTGCCTTATGATCGTCAAGAAAATGCGTTTGCCAAATCACAGGCTCACATCAAGCTTTGTTCCAGACGAGGAAGAAAGACGTTAATCACACAAAGCTCAGAGTTTAAGGGGAAACAACGATTCAGCCGACAATGGTGATCAAAGGTAAGCATAGACTGCGAACTACAACGTCACTTCACTTCCGTAGTCCAGCCTCCTTCAATAACATAGAAGGACTGCAAGCAAATTCGTGCCGTTTTGAGTTCCTTTCTTGGAAGGAAAAAAACTCCTTGTATCTAATCATGTCCACCGAGTGTGTTCCATTGCTCGAATGCTGTTTTATTTAGAAATTATCTGTACGATGAACTTGTCCTTTCTCATATGGCATTGGAAACTCATAGAACAAATAAAAATTGCCTGCATTTTTTTTGTTTGATTTGATGAAACAATCCATGGGTTTATTCTTGAACCATATTGTTTGACCTTTTATGAAAAACGAATATCCAACGAGTTGTTTGTTGATTTTAAGTCCAAAAGAAGTGGAGCAGAGTGTGTAACTCAAATTGCTGTAGAATGTAACAAATATCGTGATACTCTAGATGAAGCCATGCATCGACTCATCAAGGAAAGGTGTAGCTCTACAGGTCGAGCCAACATTACTAGTGAATCTAGCACTATGGTTATATGTGCAGCAATCAAGATAGTCAGGCAAAAATTAGCCTTTTGTGATGGAAATGCAAGATATGGACCTTTGAGATGAATCTAGCACTATGCTTATCTGTAACATACATACAAACATATGACAATGAGGAGGAGAATTGGAATCAAAAGAGAAGCTACTCCAATTCAATCATTCATGCTCCTCATCTTGACTCCACTTTATATGTATGTATGTATGTATGTATGTATGTATGTATGTATGTGACAATCCACTTTATATGTATGTACGTATGTATGTGACAATGACAGGAGGGGGAGCATGAATGATTGAATTGGAGTCGCTCCCCTCCCGATTCTCATTCTCCTCCTCATTGTCATATGTATGTATGTATGTATGTATGTATGTATGTATGTATGTATGTGACAATGACAATGAGGAGCATGAGGGATTAAAGTGGAGTCAGGTAAAGAAACATAAATGATTGAATTGGAGTCCCTCCCCTACTGATTCCAATTCTCCTCCTCCTCCTCCTCGTTGTCATATGTATGTATGTATGTATGTATGTATGTATGTATGTATGTATGTATGTATGTATGTATGTGACAATGACAATGAGGAGTATGAGGGATTAAAGTGGAGTCAGGATGAGAAGCATGAATGATTGAATTGGAGTTGCTCCCCTCCCGATTCCAATTCTCCTCCTCACTGTCCTGATGACAATGACAAATGATAAGTGTATGTATGTATGTATGTGACAATGACAATGAGGAGCATGAGGGATTAAAGTGGAGTCTGGAATGAGGAGGGGAGCAACTCCAATTCAATCATCCATGCTCCTCATCCAATCCCTATATTGGGATTGCATTGGAGTTTTCCTAAATGCTTGACAATGACAAGTGTCTAGGAAAATGGACTTAAACCTTGGATTGGATTGGAGTTTTCATGTCAAGTTTTCCTGTTTCCAGTTTTCTATGAGAAAACAGGGGTTTTTTGTAGATGCGTTAAGTAGATGCGTTAAACGGGTGGGTCGAGTCGGGTTTGAGTCGGGTTATTAATGGTATGACCCAAATTGACCCATTAACTCATTTATGATCAATTTATGCCTAATGTAAATTTTCCGACCTATACTCGACCAAACCTATTTAACTAAATCGAATTTTAATTATTTTTTATTTTTTAAATATAATTTTCTCTTTTATTTTTTGTTCTTCTTCTTCTTTGGTTGACCACCGGCCACAACGACGACCAGCGGCTAGCCACAAGCAAGCCTCGAGCTCGCTTGGCTCGTCGACACCAATGAGCTTGAGGCTTGCGGGCGTCGGGCAAGCTTGAGCTTGCCCCTCGCCGGATCTGGTGAGCTTGAGGCTTGCTGGCGTCGAGCGAGCTCGCGATAACCGGCAGCTGGCTACAAGCAAGCCTCAAGCTCGCCCGGTTCGTCGACGCCGGCGAGCTTGAGGCTCATTGGCGTTGGCCGAGCTCGAGCTCGCCCTTCGCCGGATCTAGTGAGGCTCGAGCCTCACTAGATGTCAACGAGGCCTTCGTCTCGCCACATCTGGTGAGCTCGAGCTCGCCTCTCGCTGGATCTGGCGAGCCTCGAGCCTCGCTCGACGCTGGCGAGCCTCGAGCTCACCAGATCGGTGAGGCCTCCACCTCGCCAGATCCAACGAGGGGCGAGCTCGAGGCTCGCCTAGCCAGTCGCCGGCCATCGCTATGCTGGCGATCGAGGAAGAAGAAAGGAAAAAAATTAAAATAAAAAATATTTATAATTTCGATTTTTATAAAAAAAATATTTTTGTAAAGTTAAATAAAGAAGAGAGAGATTGTGAGGTTTTGGGTGAAAATGGGTTCTAAATCCAATCAATTTAAGACCCACTTAGGACCCATATATCAAAGTCTTTAATTATTAAATCAATTTAATTACTTTTTGTCAAAAAATAAGTGACTTATATATGACCCATTTATGATCTAAATGGGTCATATATAAGTCTAAGACCCATTTTGCCACATCTAATTTTCTGTAAGGAATTCCTTTTGCAAAACCTATCATTGTCAATACCGAGAAAACGAGGGTTTTCCCTAGAATCCCTTTTGCAAAACGCCAAAAAACTTGGTGTGTGCTAGTTTTTCAAACGCCAAAAAAGCACTGTGTAAGAACGAGTGCTTAAGAACGAGTGCTTAGTAAGCACTGTGTAAGAACGAGTGCTTAAGAAGAACGAGTGCTTAAGAACGAGTGCTTAGTAAGCACTGTAAGAACGAGTGCTTAAGAACGAGTGCTTAGTAAGCACGAAACTTGGTGTGTGCTAGTTTTTCAAACGCCAAAAAAGCACTGTGTAAGAACGAGTGCTTACTGAGCTAAGCACCTTCGTGCTTAGCTCAGCACGAAGGTGCTTAGCTCAGTAAGCACTCGTTCTTACAGTGCTTTTTTGGCGTTTGAAAAGCTAGCACACACCAAGTTTTTTGGCGTTTTGCAAAAGGGATTCTAGGGAAAACCCTTGTTTTCTCGGTCCCTCATGCTCATCTTTTCCTATATATACATAGAGAGAGAGAGAGAGACATGTTGGAGAAGCAAAGAAGACACCAGCCCTGCATTGCTCAATGATCGATGGGAAACAACAACTCAGTCAGTCATAATGTTCCAAGGTATGCACCGCAACATCTTTGCAGTCCAACCTCCTTCAACAAGTTGGAGGACTCTAAGTAAATTCATGCTGTTTTGTTTGAATACCATCTGACTCCACTTAGCTCAAGGGAACTTGTCCTTTTCAATGCTGCATACTAAAACCTGTTCTAATCGCCTAAGTTTTTTTGTCTGTTAATCTATGAATATGCCTGAAACTATGAAACTAGTTCAAATAGCCTATATTTTGTTAGATGTTGATCTATGAATCTGCTTATTCTTGATCGATATTGTTTGCACTCCCATGAAAGAAGGTCGTCTAACAAGTCATTTTGGCGATGTTAAGGTATACAGCACAGCACGTAGCTCAAACCAATGGAGGTCTTGATTCTCTCGAACAAGCCTTGTGCCAGCTCATCAGGGAGAGGCATAGCACCATAGGTCCGGCCAACATTCCCAATGCACCAAGCATTATGTTTATTTGCACAGTGATTAAAATCATCCGGCCAAAATTAATCTTCGAGATGGGAAGGCAAGATATTGGCCCAAGTTTCCGGCTTGCCTCTGCCGTGATCGCTATTGCTCTTGAATGCATCGAATGTGGTCTTCTTATGTATGTTCTACTTGGTGACTTGCCTTACTCGATTTTTGTTGCCTGCGTCCTGATGTTGGTAGTCCTGTTTGTGGTCATCGAGAGTTAAGGGATTGTTAGTGGAGGGTGCTAGTTTCCAGCTTTCGATGTGGTGATGTGTGTTTTACGTTAATTTCATTTGTCTGTAACCTTCCCCCCACTAGTTCTGATATAGTTTACATGTTCTGTATCTGTACCCTTCCACTGCAAAGCCGTCATGTGTATGTTCTATAACCTTGAATACATTTCGTATCTTCCGCTGCAAAATCGTTTTCTTTCCTGCTCCTCTGTTTTCCTCTGTTTTTCATCTCATGAACCTGGTCATATGAAAACTGTCTCAACGTAAAAGTGAGAAACTTCACCTCTAAACAAATATCAAAATCCGAGATTTCTTTCGGTTGCTCATCGCTTGGTTTGTTCCATTCATTAGATGTTAGTTAGAAGATTCACCCCTCACAGATCTTTGCAAAGTCTTAACATAAATCCTCACATCTCTGAAAAGCAGAAGTACAATCTTCAACCCAACATTAAAAAAAAAAAAAAAAAAGAGGCTAATTTCTCTAAAAATCTGGAAGCGCTTGAGTCCACGAATCGGACGGCGGTCCGCACCCCGTACAAGGCCCTTCAATTCCACGACTGCGACTCCATCCGCCGCGCCCTCGCCCCGACCTTGAGTGGTGGCGGTTGTGGTTCCATGCCTCCCTAGTTCTTGATAGGCCTCCTCCGCCACGTCCAACGACACCTTCCTCTTCGTCCCTGACCGCTCCGTCACCTCCTTCGGCCCCACCGCGCTCGCCCGAGTGCTTCGGCCCGACTCGCTCCATCTCGTGGGTCAACGCCTGGATGTTCTCCGCCAATGGGTCAGTCGCCCAGGTCGAGGGAGTACTTCAGCACCTCGCTCGCCCTCACGCGATTCGGCGACAGGTTGATGCCGGCGAGGGACTCGAGGACGCTCGACTTGCTGGAGGACCGGCCGCCGCTGACGACGATGCTGGGGAGCTGGAATCCCTCCTCCACGACCATGTCCAAGACTGTCGAGCAGGGGGCGGATCCGGTTGGTGTAGAAAGAGAGAGACAGAGAGAAATGAGAAAAAGGAAATTTTGACGGAATAAATGGATGGACACTTAACCCTCAAGTAAAGGCAGATTTGAAAAAAAAAATATAAAACATCATCTCAGGTTGACCGGTACGAAGAGGCACCACCGGTGCAACGCTATCCTTTCCCCTCTTTCAGTTATAATGCCATCATATGAAATTTAAGCCTTTGGAACGTTGCGTCCTCGCTTAAAGCCATAGAGATATAGAGAGAAAGAGAGAGTACCATAGTATTTTGCTTCTGAACTCTGGGCTGGCCTCTACTACATGATTTTAGTCCTCGATCCACGCTTAGGTGAGAAATATGCTCGATATCATTTGATTAAATAATTGATCCAGCTTCGAATATAATGAAATTAAAAAATCAGCGAATGAGTTATAGTTAAAGGTCCATTAGAGTCGAATGAAAAAAATGAGATCGCTTATCAGAAGATCCCCTATTTCAAAGAAAAGTGGATCAACTCATGAAGTTCTCATTGAACTAGGATCCACACAAGAAAAAACACATATCATTCCTTAGTTATTAGGAGTATCCCAACAACATTTGAGTCAAATGATACAACATACCCCGCGCTCTCCCAAATATTGTTTCAAGATTAAGGCTCCGTTTGGTTTGGCATCTGTAATGGGCTTTGGGACTCTAAAGTCCCTTGGTCAATTGCAAATGCGTTTAATTCGTGTTTTTGCTCAATTTTAGGAAAATACAATTGCATCTCCAAAGTACTCTAAGGATCTTTAGTCCAAAGAAGGTATTGAGGTACTTTAGGAAATTGCATTTTCGGAATGCAAATCTTGGCCTCGGTTATTGTTCATCTTCTCCGAAGATCGTCGCACGGAAAAGCTAATCAGAGGTTGATGACTGTTGGCCAAGGGGTCGTGCGCATTAGTGACCACCACCTGAGGGTCACCTAACCCCGGCGACGATCGCCGGACCTCAGGTGACACCTGGGTCACCAACCCAAGTGATTGATGGCCTGAATTGCATGACTTAGGCGATCGTCTAAGGTGGGCGACCTTAGGCAAGGGTATCCGGGGCCAAATTTGGTCGTTCGGCGGCCAAATTTGGCCAATCGTCAGGGTTGGACTTAAAAAAAAATTATATATTTTTTTAATTTAGTAAAATTCTTTTACAAAATGCAATTTTTACCGAATGGTATTTTAGCTCAAGTTGTTTCCCAATACACTTTAAAGTTACAATTCACCAAACCCTATTTGCATTTCGGAAAGCTCTCTTAACTCAAAAGTATTTGCATTTTCTCAAAGACATTTCTCCAAAACCGAACCAAATGGAGCCTAAATGTGTAGGCTATATGAGAGAAAATCGATCGGGAATTGTAACATGGAGAGGAGAACGTCTCTTGATCTTACAGCATGACAAACTAGAATTAAGTGCGCTATATTGTATAAGACCTTGTATTAAAAAAAATAATTCATTTCTTAACATTTACTAAAATTGCATGCGATAATTAAGGTACTTGGCCAAAATAAAATTATTGATGAATTTGAAAATAAGCCTTAGATTCTTTTAATTCCTTAGAGTAAGTTAAGGTCACATTTTCTAAATTTTAAAATTTTTATTTAATTTTAACTTATTTGGAAAATCGAAAACCATGATCAATTGAACGGCTTTAAATTTTAAACTGATCCAGCACTTCTTAAGGATATCGAGAGGCTATTGAACTCCCATTTTGAGTTCAAAATTCATGACATTTTTCGGGAAGGTAATTGACTTATTGATGTGCTTGCTGCTAATGGTATAGTGAAGCGTTTGGATATTACGTTTTACTCGCAGCCTCTTAGAGAATTATCTTATATCTTGCCTAGTGATAAATTTGCTATTGTGGACTTGAGAGGTTAATTTTCTCAGTTTGTACCTTGTATTCACCAAAAAAAAAATTGAGATTTCTTTCACCCCTCATAACTTCTTACTTCCCTGAAGAAAGGAGTACAATCTAACAAAAAAGAAAAAAGAAAAGGAGAGCTAACTTTTCTAAAATTGTAGACCCATTTTTATTCTGATTTTTTTTATCTCATAAAAAATCAACTTCTGATGAATTCCCAAATCTGCCCATGGTAAAGTCACCATCCAATATACACCGTTCAGTTCCATCCAATTCCACCCGTCTATCTTCTTTTCCTTTTTCCTCTGGCCTTTTCCCTCCCCCTCCTCTCTCTCTCTCTCTCTCTCTCCATTCAACCCAAAGCAAAGGTTAGCACAAAAGTTTCATTCATCTCCGTGAGCTTCTGGAGGAGCTTGAGGCCACGAGTCGGACGGTGTTCGGCACCCTCCAATTCCGCGAATGCGAGGCCACCCGCCTCATCCTCGCCCCCGTCGTTGAGTGGCGGTGGTGGTTCCATCTCCTCCCCCAACCCCCAAAAACCCAGTACTTGATGGGCCTCCAAAAAAAATATAATTTCTCATATGGCGTGGGGATTCGATCTTAACCGTACACGTGGAGGAGACCATCGCTTCATCTGACGGTACGACGAAAAATATAATTAAGCGCTTGGTGTCGCATAAAAAAACAAATCATTTCTTAACATTTTTCAAAAATATGTGCAACCATTAAGGGTGCATGCCCCTCCAAAAAAACTGAAAAATTCATTGAGGAATTTGAAAATAATTCTTAAATTCTTTTCTCACTAGTGTAAAGTTTGTGTGTTTAGGGGGAAATCAACTAATAATACCTCTTAATACTTAAATAATATAAAATATTTTCCTTATCCATAATAATTTATATCTAAATTTGTTTGTATAAATATTTATTATCATTACGACTTTGTAAAAGATAGCTATGATCATTTTTTTTGGAAAAATATATTATAAAATATGAATTTTCCTCGAAACAAGCAAATTCTACATAATTATCAATTTTCTCAATTTTAAATTATCTAAAAAAATCGAAAACTATGATCGATTCAACGTTTATTCTAAGGCCCAACTTGAATTAATCTCTTTGCCCATTTCGGGTATATCACGATGGTAATATTAGTAAATAAATGTTGACATGCGTTTTCTTTGAATATTGGTGGTCTGCTGTTTGCAGGGCTCTGGTCCTCATGGGGATGTGTTTTTTCTATGAATTTGGGTCTGCTTGTGTAACCTTCTGTTTCTAGTCCTTCTATTTTAACCTCATAACACTTTTTATGATGATGACGGTTGTTAAAATATCATGCATTGCTTATCCATAGAGTTTGTCGCGACCTATTTTTCGGGTGTGGACCACCTAAAATTTGGCTAATGGATTATTAATCCTAGACTCAATTCGAGCTCTCCCAAGCCCATACCAATTCGCGACTTAAGTTCAAGTTCTTAACATACAGATATATTTTATCTAGGAGTCGCCACTAATCTATTTTTGGTGGGTCGATTAGAAACCCAAGTAAAGTAACGGGAGTTTTACTTTACTTCTACGAACCAGAGACTATGGGTACGAGGACTTGTTTGCCCTTTCGGTACCATTTCTTTTTAACTTTGAAAAATGTTTTTGCAGGCAGCTTAGATTGATTTTAAATTTAATTCCCTAACATGTGTGGTGATCAGGTGCTCAATCCACCAATTTAACACCCACATAAACAATAAATAAATTGCAAAAACTTACCTCAAAGCAACGAAAGCATCTGCAATGTTGAGTTAAAAACCACATCAATAAACCTAAATATGGTTTCTAATTAACACCCAATTTCTTTTTTTGTTTTCACTTAATTAATGAAAATCATGCAATATGCAATGTAATGACGTACAAAAATTTTAACTACAATGACATGCAACATGCAACTTAACATGTGAATTATATGTCATGCAACGTTTATTAAATGACCTAAGCTAATGGCAGGCAATTTTCAGATTAAATGGACCTAGCAATAATCACTAAATGACATGCATTTCATGAACCTAATTCTATATGACATGTGCATGATTTTTTGTATTTATTTTTTATTTTTATAAAAATTCGTAATTAAAAATAACTAACAATAAAAATCTAACTAAAGTGAGATATTATCTGTTTTAAATTAGGAAATAGACTAATTCGAATCCTATCTTAACTTCGAATTTTATCTCGACATGCAATTTAATTCAAAGATATTATCTAATCTAGATATCATCTAAACATGCATTTTAATATAATTAGAAAAGAATCTAACTACTCTATCATGCAAATGCAATTTTTTTGTATTTTGGGATCAATAAAGCAATTAAATGATAAAACACCAAATCATTCGCAATCACCAAAGGTATCATACATTGTTCAGATCAAGGGATAATATCTCGCTAATAAAATAGATAAATTGATCTTAAGTCTTAAAGATCAAGATATCAATTTTATTCCCACTTGATTAATTATTTCATCTAAAGCCTTATAGATGGAATAAAAAATTGGCGTGTGGTTGTGAATTAGGCAAATAACCTTAATCAAGAAATACGTCTATCACTTATAAATGTGCATGTTATATTCTAATAGACGTATATTAGGCGGCGAATAAATTAGGCACGAGTATCTTACCTAAATTTGAAGATAATTTCTGAATTCAGGCCTAATGCGATCGGGGTCGCAATTGGCAATGGCGGTGGGTGATTGGCTCACAGCAGCAGTTGCTCATGTTGGTGTGGACTTCTCGGCTCGAGCTAGTCAGTAGCCGGCAAAACTCGCGACACGGCCGTTGAGGGTGATGCCAGCAAGGACAAGCGACAGTGGGCAGACTTGGGCGACAACGAACGCAGAAGACCTTTGGGATTATTGGGGCTCCTTGGTGCATGGACAATCACTGGAAAACCTGCACAAAGAAGAGCGGTAAAGAACTCTCTGAATTGAAGTACGCTGAGAAACAAAGTAAAAATAATTTGCTGGTTTTTGCTAAGGGGCTTGTGGGCTTGTTGATTCAATCTGCAGGTATTGGCATCAAGGCTTCGCAATATGCTTTTTCTATATATTTTTTTCTTTTTGCTCGCATTAAGCGAGGCCACAAAAACCGCAACTTTTGCTGTCTTCTTTCGTCGAGTGTGGACGAAGACCAAAAGATAGCAACATCCACCGTCTTCTTCCCCCCTTTCGCAAGGTCACGTGTGTTGCGCCCACTTATTCTTTTCACTCGCAATCTGGTATCTTTCTGTTTGACTGAGTCTTCAACCCCACTCAATTTCTTGAAGTCCTCATCATATCTTCCCCTGGGCATCCAGGACGTGCGTTGCCGGCGATATCTTAATCGCAGGCTTGTGAATAGCCGGGGAGGCGCCGACTGCGATTGGGAAAGTTACGTAACCTGCAAAAGAAACAAATAAACAAAACTTGCCAAAGCTAAATTGTGAGTCAACTAGCGGAACATGTATAGGTGCAACAAGCTGCTGTTGCCGATCGTCGGGCGAGGACTGGACACCGCGAAGTTGATGGATTTTTACGTCAATCTCTCCATACGGTGAAGACTCCTTTTGGCATCTTCTGCAAAGTGGTGAACCTCCAAGGGGGGGTGAAGCTCGCTCTTCAATGCTCTCAATTATGGCTGCCGTGTATTCTTTGAAGCTCTCTCTCTCTCCTTCCGGTGTCTTTTATCTGTGTGGCCTCTATGTATTTTCTTCTCGCAGAATAAAAAGGAATGGCAGCGAGATGTTGATGTAGATTAGGCGTGAAAGCCCACGGTGACCGAGAAATTGAACCTAGACAGCAAGTGAAAGCACGAAAATAAATGAGTTAAAAGATTTAAATAGTGAAACGGAATTTCACGTGATCAAACTAAAAAAAGCTTGACTTAGCTTTATGCTTGTCGTCAATATCCACAAAGCGAGATGAACGCGGCACGTCGAGAGGACTGCCAACGCCATAGTCCAATTCGGCGAATTCTCGGGATAGTGGACATGAGATGTTTGAGGGTGTGTCTCCCCCTTTTTTTTTCATGACTCGACATGTCTCTTTTTATAGCATAAGACTTCCACTTAACATTGGAAAGTCAGAATCAGTGCTCCTTTGATCGTGGGGATTGCCAAATCTTAACCCTGATTTGTCACCGTAAATCTCTCAAGTATGCGTCCCTCATCTTCTTTCGCAATCTTTTCCTTTTCTGATTCACTTATATTGCCGTGAACGTGTCCAGGTTCATTCACTTGCGCATGAACGCCCAATATTGGAGTGAGTGTCCATTCTTTCCACATTGTCAAAATCTTGCCCTTTGTTCGCCGGATTTTTCAATTCTTTCTACATTTATCAAAATCTGAATACTCATCAGAATTTCAAACTTCCATGCATAATCAATCAAATCAATTTTCCCCTTTTTTTTATTTTTTCTTTTCAAAATGCAATTTTATTTTTCCAAAATTAGGTGTCAACAGAGTTTATATGTTTTTCACACGCATATGATTTCCCTTCACCTAACAAAATAATTACAATATCCAAAATTAGCAAATAATGGAAACCATATGTCTCTGATTAAACATATATAACATCCTACAGCAAAATTTCATAAAAATTTCAACAATTCAACCGTGCTAAAGATTTCGGAAAACCAAGCCCATTGAATGCAGTAACAAGCTATTTAATAACACACCAAAAAAACAAAAGTCCATCAAATTTTTCTTTTTTTTACTCAGAAAAAGGGCTAAAGAATATGTAAATAGTTGAGGATGAGTGGAAGCCACAAGATGGGAAAGTCAAACATAAGAAAGAAAAATTGTCCAAATTTGTTATTCTTTCTTTTAGGATTTAGGATACATGCATTGCGAATTTGATACAATTTGTATATCCGTCCTCATATTACGAACTCAACAATTTCTGTACAATAAAATCAAATCTAAAGTATCTAATTGGACAGCTCACAAATTCTAAGTAACTTGTTCGGCCAAACTACACAAGTAAAGCAAGCCGGACAAGTGCAAGCTCGATCCTTTAACAAATCTCCGATTTAATTACTATCATTGTGCTTTTGAGACAGGTTTAACATTATTACTTGTTAATTTCATTTATGCATTAATTATTAATATTGCAAGGTACTCACGTCTAGTGCATGGCCGGACAGCAACAACCACGTGAACATATCATTTATTTTGCTACATAACCCAATAATAACAGAGGAATCTGCCCAATTGAATTTTCCTTAGAATCCCATCTCCCCATCTTGTCATTGACAATGACAGAATCGACCTAAGGAGCTCTTCTTCCCCATCTTGTCATTGACAATGATAGGATCGACCTAAGTCAATGACAGGATCGACCTAAGGAGCTCTTCTTCCCCATCTTGTCATTGACAATGATAGAATCAACCTAAGGAGCTCTTCTTCCCCATCTTGTCATTGACAATGATAGGATCGACCTAAGTCAATGACAGGATCGACCTAAGGAGCTCTTCTTCCCCATCTTGTCATTGACAATGATAGGATCGACCTAAGTCAATGACAGGATCGACCTAAGGAGCTCTTCTTCCCCATCTTGTTATTGACAATGACAGAATCGACCTAAGGAGCTCTTCTTCCCCATCCTATCATTGTAGATGGGGAGATCGGATTGAAAACTCCTCTTTGGACTACCCTTATTAGCTCTGGCTATCCCCTTTTCGATGCCGTCATTGATGCCTTTTTTCTCATAGATAACAGGTCCCTCATGCTCATCCTTTCCTATATATATACATGTGTATTTTATCTATGAGACATGTTGGAGAAGCAAAGAAGACGCTAGCCCCGCATTGGTCAAAGATCGATGGGAAACAACAGCTCAGTTGGTCACAATGTTCCAAGGTACGCATCGCAACATCTTTGCAGTCCAACCTCCTCTAACAAGTTGGAGGACTCTAAGTAAATTCATGCTGTTTTGTTTGAATACCATCTAACTCCACTTAGATCAGGGGAACTCGTCCTTTTCAATGCTGCATACTAGAACCTATTCTAATCGCCTAAGTTTTTTTGTCTATTAATCTATGAATATGCTGGTTTTGTACTAAAAGCATGAAACTAGTTCAAATAGCCTATATTTTGTTAGATGCTGATCTATGAATATGCTTATTCTTGATCGATATTGTTTGCATTCCCATGAAAGAAGGTTGTCTAACAAGTCATTTGGCAATGTTTAGGCATACAGCACAGCTTGTAGCTCAAACAAACGAAGGTCTTGATTCTCTCGAACAAGCCTTGTGTCAGCTCATCAGGGAGAGGCATAGCACCATAGGTCCAGCCAACATTCCCAACACACCAAGCATTATGTTTATTTGTGCAGTGATTAAAATCATCCGGCCAAAATTAATCTTCGAGATGGGAAGGCAAGATATTGGCCCAAGTTTCCGACTTGCCTCTACCGTGATCGCTATTGCTCTTGGATGCATCGAATGTGGTCTTCTTATGTATGTTCTACTTGGTGACTTGCCTTACCCGATTTTTGTTGCCTGCGTCCTGATGTTGGTAGTCCTGTTTGTGTTCATCGGGAGTTAAGGGATTGTTAGTGGAGGGTGCTAGTTTCCAGCTTTCGATGTGGTGATGTGTGTTTTACGTTAATTTCATTTGTCTGTAACCTTCCCCCCCACTAGTCCTGATATAGTTTACATGTTCTGTATCCGTACCCTTCCACTGCAAAGCCGTCATGTTGTATGTTCTATAACCTTGAATACATTTCGTATCTTCCGCTGTAAAATCGTTTTCTTTCCTGCTCCTCTGTTTTTCATCACATGAATCTGGTCATATGAAAACTGTCTCGACGTGAAAGTGAAAAACTGCGCCTCTAAACAAATATCAAAATCCGAGATTTCTTTCAGTTGCCCATCGCTTGGTTTGTTCCATTCATTAGATGTTAGTTAGAAGATTCACCCCTCACAGATCTTTGCAAAGTCTAACATAACTCCTCGCATCTCTGAAAAACAGAAGTACAATCTTCAACCCAACAAAAAAAAACAGAGAGGCTAATTTCTCTAAAAATCTGGAAGCGCTTGAGCCCACGAATCGGACGGCGGTCCGCACCCCGTACAAGGCCCTTCAATTCCACGACTGCGACTCCATCCGCCGCGCCCTCGTCCCCGACCTTGAGCGGTGGCGGTTGTGGTTCCATTCCTCCCTAGTTCTTGATAGGCCTTGTCGCGACCTAATTTTCGCGAGTTCACCACCTAAAACTAGGTTAATGGATTACTAAGTCTTTAAGCTTAGCTCGGGCTCTCCCAAGCCCATACCAATTCGCGACTTAGGTTTGAATTCTTAACATGCAAATGATTTTCAATCAGGAGTCGCCACTAATCTATTTTTGGTGGGTCGATTAGAAACCCAAGTAAAGTAACGGGAGATTTACTTTACTCCTACGAACCAGAGATTTATGAGTTCGGGGACTTGATTACACCAGACTATCCTAGTGCCCTTTCGGTACCTTTTTATTTCATTTTCAAAAAATGTTTGGCAATTGAATTGATTTTAATTTAACTTCCTAACATGTGAGGTGATCATACGTGTACGCATACCACCAATTTAACACTCAGGAAAGCAATTAAATAATTCAATACTTATCTCAAAGTAACGAAAGCAAGCATCTGCAGTGTTAAATTAAAATCCATATCGACAACCCTAGATATGATTTCTAATTAACACACAATTATCCAATTTTTGTTTTCACTTTTCTTAATGAAATTCATGCAATGCATGCTAATAATCTAATATGACATGGCAGCATGACCTAAACTATATGACATGAAGAAATGTAATAATTAAATGCAATCTAAATGACTTAATTCTAATGACATACAATGCGATGCAATGACATACAAAATTATTTAAACTAAAATGACACGCAACATATAATTTAATATGCAGGTCATATGTCAGGCGACATTTATCAAATGACTTAGTCTAATGACGAGGAAGTTCTAATTAAATGAACCTAACAATAATCACTAAAATGACGTGCATTTCATGGACTTAATCCTGTATAACGTGCACATGATTTTTTATTATAAAAATGCAATCTATCCTAGAAATTGCAACTAATTTACCCTAAGACAAATTTTATGGAATTCGAAATTTAAAAATGCAAAAATGACCTAGCTAGATTAAGATTCTACCTAATTTAAACTAAGGATTATATCACATTAAATCCTAATTTAAACTAAAATATTATCTTAATTTAACATGCAATTTTCTAATATGCAATGATGTGCGGAGCATGCCCTAATTCTACCTGACATATGCATGATACTTTTTATTTTTTGTTATTTATAAAATTCAAAATTTAAAACTGTCACGTAATTAAACATGCGACTAAAATCCTAAATTAAGGCATTTTTTATATTTTTCAAACTGAAATCCCTATGCTAGATATGCAAGATGACAAGAAATATTCTAAAACCAACTGGATCTTAATTCAAATTTTTTTGGATTTTTTAGTGGTTTTTCAAAACAATGCGATTATCAACTAAACATTAAATCTAAACTAATCAAGGCATCCAATCAAATAAAGGATCAAAATAATCGAAAAAATAACCTTGTTGTCTCACAGTCAAATTAACGATTATCCTAACCCTAATTATCACGACAAGGAGTTCAAAATAACTAAAAATCTGATCCGAATTCTTACGGATCAAATTAATAATTATATTGATTAAGCACTTAAAACACTATCAACAAACCCCAAAAATTAATGTAATTAAAAAAAATGATCCGAGATCTTACGGATCAAATTAGCAATTACAATAATTTTAGGGAAGACCCTGTGGATAATGCCTACAAAATTCATGATCTAAAAGTCACCCCACAATATTCAAGCTTAAGCAATAATAGCAAAACTAACTAAAAATAAAGTAAAATAACATAAAATAAGAAAAATAAAAATAAAAGAAAAATAAGCAACCTAAGGAAAATAGAGGGGCAGCCAATTCGTCAACACCAAGCAGGGGGTTTGGATCGCCGGCGTTCGGGGCTCCGCGGTGTGGGCGCGGCAGGCTTGGGCGTCGCGGGTTGCAGACGAGTTGGGGGCAAGATTGGTGTTCCGGTGCAGCGGATCGAGCTCCGAGCATGCAGTGGTAGGGACGGTCTGGCGTCTGGGTCGTCGGAGAGCAGGGCCGCGAGCAACAGGTGGGCTGCGGGTCGGCGCGGAAGAAGTGGATCACGGCGATGACTGGCTGGATCGCAAACCGGTGGGTTTAGACGAGTCGGGGGCGAGACCAACAGATCGGGCTCTGAACAGGGACGTAGGCGGAGACGTTGGATACTCCACTGGGCAGACCGCGAACGGAGCAAAGGCGTTGCTCGGGTTGTCGTGGTGGCGCGGGTCGTCGGGGCTCACGGACGGAGACCGGCGGCTACGTCGGCGCAGGAAGGAGGCTCGACTGTGGCACGGCTCGGGCCTACTCGCGGAGCGTGGAGCGTCGGAGCTTCAGGTCGGGAATCTCGGCGGCGCAGCGAGCGTCGGTGGGTGAGGCGTGGCGTGTCAGGTCGTCACGGCGAGCTTCGTGGGGAGACCGACGAAGCGGCTGTGGCGGACGCACGGTGGTGGAAGCCTCGCGGATGGAAGTTGCAGAGGAGGGGTAGCGGATTTGGGGAAGATGATGAACAGTAGGGGTCAAATCACTTTGCCTTTTTACTTTTCTCCTCTCTCTCTCTCACGTCACTCTTTAACCTCCTCTGTACTCTGCCTTTTATTTTTCTGCTTTTCAGAGAAACCTAAAGCTTAAAAACTCTAGCTTCTCTTCTGAATTTTTTCTTTTGAAAATCGAGAAAAAGCCCCCCCTCGATTGAATCCGTACGCATCCTTTTATACGCGAAACAAAACGTGATCTTTTTTGTTAATATCTTCATCTCACGAATATTGCTTATAACCTCTTGATCACAAAAATCTTTATCTCACGAATATTCACCCCCGATTTCATCATCTATTGATAAAAATAAGATTACAATGCGATTTTCTTAATTTTCGAAAAAAACATCATAATATCGCATCAAATCTTAATTTTTCACAAGATAATTAATTAAGCATAACGACGGGCTTGGGTTAATTTTCTCCTTTCGTGGGCCTAGCCTGGCTTGCCAAACTAGAGCTCATAAATATTAATTCGAAACCAACCACCACCAATCCTAAAAAATGCAAAACATGTAAATTAAAAATAACTGCACTTAAAAAAGAAAAATTATATGCTATGCAATTGAATTATAATATATATATTTTTTTTAGGGATTAAAAATTAATCCCTAATTTTTATGCAATAAACGACTAAATGTGTTGCCCAAAATTTAGGTGTCAATAGGCCTCCTCCGCCACGTCCGACTACACCTTCGTCTTCGTCCCTGACCGCTCCGTCACCTCCTTCGGCCCCACCGCGCTCGCATGAGTGCTTCGGCCCGACTCGCTCCATCTCGTGGGTCAACGCCTGGATATTCTCCGCCAATGGGTCGGTCGCCCAGGTCGAGGGAGTACTTCAGCACCTCGCTCGCCGTGACGCGATTCGGCGACAGGTTGATGCCGGCGAGGGACTCGAGGACGCTCGACTTGCTGGAGGACCGGCCGCCGCTGACGACGATGCTGGGGAGCTGGAATCCCTCCTCCACGACCATGTCCATGTCCAAGACTGTCGAGCAGGGGCGGATCCGGTTGGTGTAGAAAGAGAGAGAGAGAGAGAGAGAGAGAGAGAGAGAGAGAGAGAGAAGTGAGAAAAAGGAAAGTTTGACTGAATAAATGGATGGACACTTAACCCTCAAGTAAAGGCAGATTTGAAAAAAAAGAAATATAAAACATCATCTAAGGTTGACCGGTACGAAGAGGCACCGCCGGAGCAACGCTATCCTTTCCCCTCTTTTAGTTATAATGTCATCATATGAAATTTAAGCCTTTGGAATGTTGCGTCCTCGCTTAAAGCCAAAGAGAGAGAAAGAGAGAGTACCATATTCCTTTGCTTCTGACTCTGGGCTGGCCTCCACTACATGACTGGAGTCCTCAATCCACCCATAGGTGAGATATGCTCAACATCATTTGATTAAATAATTGATCCAGTTTCGAATATAATGAAATTGAAAAATCAACGGATGAGTTATGGTCAAAGGTCCATTAGAGTTGAATGAAGAAAATGAGATCACTTATTAGAAGATCCCCTATTTCAAAGAAAGGTGGGTCAACTCATGAAGTTCTCATTGAATTAGGATCCACACAAGAAAAAAGCACATATCATTCCTTAGTTATTAGGAGTATCCCAAAAACATTCGAGTCAAATGATACAACATATTTGATAAAAAAAATGATACAACATAGCTCGTACTATTCCAAATATTGTTTCAAGATTAAGGCTCCATTTGGTTTGGCATATGTAATAGGCTTTGGGACTCTAAAGTCCCTTAGCCAATTGCAAATGTGTTTAGTTCGTGTTTTTGCTCAATTTTGGGAAAATACAATTACATCTCCAAAGGACTCTAAAGATCTTTAGTCCAAAAAAAGTCCTGAGGTACTTTAGAAAATTGCGTTTTCAGAATGCAAGTCTTGGCCTCGATTATCGTTCATCTACTCCGAAGACCGTCGCACAGAAAAGCTAATTAGAGGCCAATGACTGCCGGCGAAAGGGTCGTGTGCATTGGTGACTGCCACTTGAAGGTCGCCTAACCCCGACGACAGTCGCTAGACCTCAAGCGACGCTTGGGTCACGCGACCTAGGCGATTGATGGCCTGAATTGCATGACCTAGGTGATTGTCTTGAGTGGGCGACCTCAGGCAAGGGTATCTAGGGGCCAAATCCGGTCATTCAGCGGCCAGATTTGGCCGGTCGGGGCTGGACTTCAAAAAAAAAAATTACACTCTAAATGATATATATATTTTTTAATTTAGTAAAAGTCTTTTACAAAATGCAATTTTTACCAAATGATATTTTAGCTAAAGTTGTTTCTCAATACACTCTAAAGTTACAATTCACCAAATCCTATTTGCATTTTGGAAAGCTCTTTTAACCCAAAGGTATGTACATTTTTCTCGAAGACATTTCTCCAAAATTGAACCAAATAGAGCCTAAATGTGTAGGCTATATGAGAGAAAATCGATCAGGAACTGTAACATGGAGAGGAGAACGTCTCTTGATCTTATGGCATGACAAACTAGAATTAAGTGCGCTATGTTGTATAAGACCTTATATTAAAAAAAAATCATTTCTTAACATTTATTAAAATTACATGCGATAATTAAGGTACTTGGCCAAAACAAAATTATTGATGAATTTGAAAATAAGCCTCAGATTCTTTTAATTCCTTAGAGTAAGTTAAGGTCACATTTTCTAAATTTTAAACTTTTTATTTAATTTTAACTTATTTGGGAAATCGAAAACCATGATCAATTCAATGCCTTTAAATTTTAAACTGATCCAGCACTTCTTAAGGATATCAAGAGGCTATTGAACTCCCATTTTGAGTTCAAAATTCATGACATTTTTCGGGAAGGCAATTGACTTATTGATGTGCTTGCTAATAATGGTATAGTCAAGTGTTTGGATATTACATTTTACCCGTAGCCTCCTAGAGAATTATCTTATGTCTTGCTTAGTGATAAATTTGCTATTGTGGACTTGAGAGGTTAATTTTCTTAGTTTGTACCTTGTATTCACCCAAAAAAAAAAAATTGAGATTTCTTTCACCCCTCATAAGTTCATAACTTCTTACTTCCCTGAAGAAAGGAGTACAACCTAACAAAAAAGAAAAAAGAAAAGGAGTGCTAACTTTTCTAAAATTGTAGACCCATTTTTATTCCGATTTTTTTTTCTCATAAAAAATCAACTTCCCATGAATTCCCAAATCTGCCCATGGTAAAGTCACCATCCAATGTACACCGTTCAGTTCCATCCAATTCCACCCGTCTATCTTCTTTTCTTTTTCCTCTGGCCTCTCTTCCCTCCCCCTCCTCTCTCTCTCTCTCTCTCTCTCTCTCTCTCTCTCTCTCTCCCATTCAACCCAAAGCAAAGTTTAGCACAAAAATTTCATTCATCTCCGTCAGCTTCTGGAGGAGCTTGAGGCCACGAATCGGACGGTGTTCGGCACCCTTCAATTCCGCGAATGCGAGGCCACCCGCGCATCCTCGCCCCCGTCGTTGAGTGGCGGTGGTGGTTCCATCTCCTCCCCCAACCCCCAAAAACCCAGTACTTGATGGGCCTCCAAAAAAAATATAATTTCTCATATGGCGTGGGGATTCGATCTTCACCGTACACGTGGAGAAGACCGTCTCTTCATCTGACGGTACGACGAAAAATATAATTAAGCGCTTGGTGTCGCATAAAAAACAAATCATTTCTTAACATTTTTCAAAAATATGTGCAACCATTAAGGGTGCATGCCCCTCCAAAAAAAAAAATCATTGAGGAATTTGAAAATAATTCTTAAATTCTTTTTCTCATTAGTGTAAAGTTCGCGTGTTTAGGGGGAAATCAACTAATAATACCTCTTAATAATTAAATAATACAAAATATTTTTATTATCCATAATAATTTATATCTAAATTTGTTTGTGTAAATATTTTTCATCGTTACAATTTTGTAAAAGATAGCTATGATAATTTTTTTTTGGGAAAAATATATTATAAAATATGAATTTTCTTCAAAACAAGCACATTCTACATAATGATCACTTTTCTCAATTTTAAATTATCTTAAAAAATCAAAAACTATGATCGATTGAACGTTTATTCTAGGGCCCAACTTGAATTAATCTCTTTGCCCATTTCGGGTATATCACGATGGTAATATTAGTAAATAAATGTTGACATGCGTTTTCTTTGAATATTGGTGGTCTGCTGTTTGCAGGGCTCTGGTCCTCATGGGGACGTGTATTTTCTATGAATTTGGGTCTGCTTGTGTAACCTTCTGTTTCTAGTCCTTCTATTTTAACCTCAGAACACTTTTTATGATGATGACGGTTGTTAAAATATCATGCATTGCTTATCCATAGAGTTTCTATGTTTTTCACACGCATATGATTTCCCTTCACCTAACAAAATAATTACAATATCCAAAATTAGTGAATGATGGAAACCATATGTCTCTGATTAAACATATATAACATCCTACAGCAAAATTTCATAAAAATTTCAACAATTCAACCGTGCCAAAGATTTCGGAAAACCAAGCCCATTGAATGCAATAACAAGCTATTTAATAACACACCAAAAAAACATAAGTCCATCAATTTTTTTTTTTTTTTACTTAGAAAAAAGCCTAAACAATATGTAAATAGTTGAGGATGAGTGGAAGCCACAAGATGCGGAAAGTCAAACATAAGAAAGAAAAAATGTCCAAATTTGTTATTCTTTCTTTTAGGATTTAGGATACATGCATTGCGAATTTGATACAATTTGTATATCCGTCCTCATATTACGAACTCAACAATTTCTGTACAATAAAATCAAATCTAAAGTATCTAACTGGACAGCTCACAAATTCTAAGTAACTTGTTTGACCGAACTACACAAGTAAAGCAAGCCGGACAAGTGCAAGCTCGATCCTTTAACAAATCTCCGATTTAATTACTATCATTGTGCTTTTGAGACAGGTTTAACATTATTACTGGTTGATTTCACTTATGCATTAATTATTAATATTGCAAGGTACTCACGTCTAGTGCATGGCCGGACAGCAACAACCACGTGAACATGTCATTTATTTTGCTAATAACAGAGGAATCTGGCCAATTGAGATTTTGGTTCTTAAATCCACGTGAAAAGCTGCTTTTTTTTTTTTTTTTTTGCTCTATTGTAAAAAGAGTACACGCATGGATGTCGAAAAAAGATTAAATATGTAGAGCGTGTTAAATATAAAAACAAAAAATAATATAAGAATAACAATTAAATGATCTTACGATTTGTATTCAATAATAGTAATCATGATATTTAGAGGATTATATCTTAAGTATTTGCAAATTTATAATTCTGTTCATTTTGTTATACTATGCCACCATCATATATATGTAAAATAGACATAATCATTACATATAAAAGTTTGATGTTGAGATTCTCGATAAATTTGTTTTCTACACAATTGATTAAATTTCTCCATAATGGAGCGAAGAAGAAACGAAGATATGGCTTTTGCAAGAGGCTGCAAGGTTTATCTACGGGTAAGATCCAATAGCATGGTGTGAGATTCAAATGGAACCGCACACGTGCATGAACATCTCTTGATCTGAGGTCTTAGGGAAAAAAAAAATAGAACTCGGGGCTCCATTTGTATAAGACCTTATAAAAAAAATATCATTTCTTAACATCTCTTAAAAGCCTTAAAAGTACTTGGCCTCCAAAAAAAAAAAAAAAAAAAAAAAAAAATCATTGAGGAAATATGGACTTTTTCATTTTTAAATAACGATTACATCTAATTCAATAAAATCGAAAACTATGATCAATTCAATCTCTTCAGTTTGCTTGCATTATCTTTAGAACCCAACTCAAATTAATCTTTTGGCTCACTTTGTACGTATTACTATGGTAACATTTATTACTAAATAAATATGCTCGTCTGTAGGGCTGTAAATGGACATGCAATAAAGTCATCACATAATACTTTAGGTCTAATTTTTTTATATTGATGTCAGTGTGGCAACTTACTCCCAAAACACAGAGTAATCGTTGAAATCTTGAAGCAACGTTACAAATATTCTTACATGAGGATAAAATACATGACATAAATATAAGAAACATGGATTTAATTTTCTCTAACCCGTGCAACCGTAGAAATTTATTTCCAAGTCAGCCTTATTCACTTACAAGAATAATAGAGAGAAACTCTAAAGAGAGAAGTTCTGAAAATTCTATTATTTGTAAGATGATACATTTGAGGGGGAAGAGGCTCCTATCTATACAAGTAAAGGCTCAACCGTAACCATAGATGTCTCCTCAATTGACTGTAGAGATTGCATCTCCCTATTTACCCAACTATATCCATATTTATTACAAGAGTGTACATTTACAATATCACCTTTAGGAGTATTTTAGAATACACAAGAAAATTCTAAGACTTAGGAGCATGGTTCGCCCTTCTTTCATCGACCGTTCATGGTCCTTCTTTCAAAAAACCCTTGGCTTGTGTTGTTTCCATGAGTCGTGACACTAGCATGATTCCCTTTAGCAATCACATTTCCTAACATTAATTCTAAACTCAAATTTTTGTATAAACATTATTTCTACCGTCCATTTCAAAGTAAGAGAACTGAAAATGAATGTGATACTAGAGGCTGGAAAAGTAGAAATCCACTGTCATGCTTCGATTGTTGAATGCTACACATCAATTTGGATCAAAGAATTCACCACCAAATACATAATAGTCAGGGGTAAGTGTATTGGAAGTTCTAAATTTTGTCTTTAAAATGCAATTGAGTTCTAAAATTTTTAAAAGTACAATTAAGTCCTAAAACTTGTAAAGAAAGCAATTGAGATTTACAATTTAAAAAAAGTGTAATCAAGTTCTAAAGCTTGTCAAATTAGTAGTCTTTTCATTGATTGCATTTTTTTGAAAAATTTAGAACCCGATTGTACTTCTGTGGCAAATTTTAGGACTAGATTATACTGTTTGAAAGTTTTAGAATTCCATTGCACATTCGTGACAACTTTTAGGAATTAACATTTTTTGAAAGGTTTAAAACTCAATTACACATTCTTGATAAGTTTTAGGATTCTCAGTGCACATATCCCTAATAATTGATGAGAATGCACCTAATTGGAAACAAGTTGACTTTTTTTCTATTTTGTATAAGAAATCAAATTCTTAAAAACAACATATTGTTTCTTTGGTTCCACATGATTGTAGAGGAATTTTTTTTCTTAAAAAAGAAGAAGAAGAAGAGGAAACTTGAAAACCAACTCAATTCAGGAATAGGACTGGTTGAACTAGCGTCCTGGCCTTGTAATCGAGAACCGATCCAGTCTTAGGTTGCTTCAAGGTTTCGCAGAACAAGAAATCGAACTAATTCTCTCAAAAACTAAACTTGAACTGGTTGGTCCAAACCCATTCGATTCGATTCTTGGGTTAAACCAGATCCAATGCACACCCAATTCAAATCTCTACTCTTAGAAATCAAAAGATAATAATAATGATGACTTTTGAATCACCATCTTCCTTGAACTAAAGAGGAACATTAAATTGGTTAAGCATTGGGGGCTTTGATATAAATTTCCCATAGGAGGGCAAATTGAAGTTTTCCTCGTATTTAGGAAATTTGCCGTTTAAAGAAAGAGGTTGTGGTTCTAATTGACAACTAAATGTATATAACCGTGGACCAGGTCCACAATTGAGGGCATAGCATGGGCCATGGCACCATTGCAAGATCTTCGCATCATCTATAAGACGTTGTAGAACTAAACAGAAGAAAGTAGCCACGCATCGGTCGGAGATCAATGGGCAACAACAAACTCAGTTGATTGCGGTGTTTGGAGGGGAGCACCACCACCTCTCTTTAATCCAACCTCCTTCAACAAATTGGAGGACTCTTGAGTAAATTCCTGCCATTTTGTTCGGAAACCATTTGCATTCCTAAATACGAGCATGCCGTTGCAACATTAATGATTTAGCAATTTAAATCAATGCGAAATTACTAGATAAAATGGCAAATAGCAACAAAGGACATAAGAGATTTATGTAGTTCGATTCGAGTGTCGGAATCTACTTCATGAGAAGAGCCAGTAGCAAATAATCTACTATAATCGAAAAGTCAAAATTATAATTATTTATATACTTGAGTGTCTTTCACATCTACACTAAGTCCAGATGAGGATGCCAATGCAAAGTAAAGAAAGAGGAGCTGAGGCTAATTAATATATGTGTGTGAATGAAAACGTGGGAGGTCCTCGAGTTTAATGGGAGCTCAAGAATCTTATAATATGATAATGAAAAGTCACAAGGACATTAGGATATAAACTTTATGGGGTTGATGTCATAGGCAACCCATGACATTAGCCCTGTAAAGTTTGTGAGTGGGTTTGGTTCAATATTTTCAATGGACTATCAGCGTTCAAAGCCCCTTGGGGGAATAATCATTTGACAACTATTTTAAAGTAGCTTTTAAATGTAAGTTAGAATTTGGAAGGCCAAAAGTCTAATGCTAGTAAGGACTAGCATTGAGTTTTCAGCATTTAGCTCAATGCTAAAACTCAATTTTTTCCGAAAATTACCCTCACCCATTTTTCAAATTTCCAAATTTGGCCTCATTATTATTTTTTAAAATGCTAAAAAAACAAATATATTTAGCTTTTTTTTTTTTTAAAGACTAACCCTTCGTCGGTTCGGCAAGCTAGATCTGACATCAGTGACCGTTGAATGACCTCTAGTGAGGGTCGCGCAGCCCTGGTGAGGGTCGCCAGAGGTCACCTTAGTGAGGGTCGCCAGAGGTCACATGACCTCAAGCTACCCAAGCGCCTGGGTCACGCGACCCTTGCCGAGGGTCACTTGAGGTTACACAACCTTTGGTAGCCCTCACCAAGGTTACGCAGCCCTCACCAAGGTCGCACAACTCTTGCCGGAGGTTACTAGAGACTGAACGACATTTCTCCCAAATTTTTTTTTGAAATCATAATTTACCAAATGAGCTTCGCATTTACTCAAAGTCCTTTAAACTAATTTATTTTATATTTTCCTAATTAATTTTTAAAATACTGAATCAAATGTAACATATATCTTAAGCTCTCGTTAAACTTTAGACCTCCATCCTTTTCCTTATATGTATCCTATAACCTTGACATTGGCATGTTGACAAAACCACGGGCGCCGTGTAACCTCGACAATGACTATCCTGTCAAGTTTAGTCATTGTCATGGGGCCTGTGTAACATTAAAGGACTTTGAGTAGGCCCGTGTAACCTTAAAGGCCCATGTAACCTTAAAGGACTTTGAGTAAGTTTGACCAAGGACTTTGAGTAGGCCCGTGTAACCTTAAAGGCCCGCGTAACCTTAAAGGACTTCGAGGAAGTTTGACAAGATTGGCAATGACTAAGTTTGACCAATGACAATGACCAAGTTTGACAAGATAGTCATCGGTAAGGTTACATGGGACAGGTGTAACCTTGTCAGTGACTGGTAAGGTTACAGGAAATCTCCATATACAATCCCTCATGCTTTTGCTTTCCTATATATATGCATATATTATCTATGAGACATGTTGGAGAAGCAAAGAAGATGGTAGCTACACATTGCTCAGATATCAATGGGAAATAAAAGCTCAGCCGGTCACAATGTTCCGAGGTAAGCACTACAACATCTTTGTAGTCCAACCTCCTTCAACAAGTTGGAGGACTCTGAGGAAATTCATGCTATTTTCTTTGAATACCATATGCACTCCACTTAGATCAGGTGAACTTGTACTTTTTAATGTTGCATCATAAAACATGTACTAATCGCCTAAGTTTTTTTGAATATGTTGGTTTTGTATTGAAACCATGAAACCAGTTCAAATAGCCTATATTTTTTTTTAGGTTGATCTATGAATATGCTTATTCTTGATTGATATTGTTTATACTCCCGTGAAAGAAGGTTGTCTAACAAGTCACTTGGTGATGTTAAGGCATGCAGCACAACACGTAGCTCAAACCAACGAAGATCTTGACTCTCTAGAGCAAGCCTTGTGCCAGTTGATCAAGGAGAGGCATACCTCTATAGATCTTACCAACATTCCCATTGCACCAAGCATCCTCCTTATTTGCGTGGTGATTAAAATCATCAGGCAAAGATTCATCTTCGAGATGAAAAGGCAAGATATTAACTCAAGGTTTCGCTTTGTGCTTGCGATGTTTGCTGTCGCTCTTGGATGCATCGAATGTGGTCTTCTTATGTACGTTCTACTTGCTGACTTGTGTTGGCCGATTTTCATCGTGTGCGCCCTAATATTGGTAATCCCATTTGTGTCCATCGCGAATTAAAGGATCGTTAGCAAACAGGCGCTAATTTCCGGCTTTCGATGTGGTGACGTGTGTTTTGTACAAATTTCATCTGTCTGTAACCTTCCATTGTAGGTCGTGCTATGGACGTCAAGTTGTATGTTCAGAAAACTTGAATAAATTTTGTATCTCAAAAATTCCCGCTTCGCTTATCTGCATGTTCTGTGACCCTGCACTGCAAAATCTCTTTCTTTTCCTTTTGCTCTGTTTTTCTTCTCATAAATCTGGTCATATGAAAACTGTCTCGACGTGAAAGTAAAAAACTGCTACTAAGGAAATATCAAAATTCGAGATTTCTTTCAGTTGCCCGTCGCTTGGTTTGTTGCATTCATTAGATGTTAGTTAGCAACTTCACCGCTCACAGTACCTTTGCAAAGTCTAACATAACTCCTCACTTCTCTGAAAAAAGAAGTACAATCTTCCAAAAAAAAAAAAAAAAACAAATGAAGAAGAAGAAGAAGAAGGCTAATTTCTCTAAAAATCTGGAGGAGCTTGAGCCCACGAATCGGACGGTGGTCCGCACCCTGTACGAGGCCCTTTAATTCCGCGACCGCGCCTCCATCCGACGCACCCTCGCCCCCGACCTTGAGTGGTGGCGGTGGTGGTTCCGTCCACCCCCTAGTTCTTAATGCGCCTCCTCCGCCACGTCGGACGACACCGTCCTCTTCGTGCCTGACTCCGTCACCTCCTTCGGCCCCGCCGCGCTCGCCCGAGTGCTCCGGCCCGACCCGCTCCCTCTCGTGGGTCAACGCCTGGCCGGTCTCCGCCAGTGGGTTGGTCGCCCAGGTCGAGGGAGTGCTTCCAACACCTCGCTCGCCGTCCCGCGATTCGGCGACAGGTTGATGCCGGCGAGGGACTCGAGGACGCTCGACTTGCTGGAGGACCGGTCGCCGACGACGACGATGCTGGGGAGCTGGGTTCCCTCCTCCATGACCATGTCCAAGCCTGTCGAGCAGGGGGCAGATCCGGTAGCTGTAGCCTGTAGGAGTTCTGAAAAAAGTGGGAGTTTGGGAAACGTGCGGTGGGTGGGGTGGAGAGAAAGGCAAATGAGAGAAAGATTTTTTAACGGAGTAAATGGATAGACACGACCCTTAAGCAAAGGCAGATTTGAAAATAAATAAATAAATAAATATATATATAAAGTCATGTAAGGTTGACCGGTACGAGGAGGCACGACCCCAGCGACGCTGTCTTAGATGAGAAATATGCTATGATATTGATTAAATAGTTGATCCTACTCCGAATATAATGAAGTTGAAAAATCAGTGGATGAGCTATAGTCAAATGTCCCTTGGAGTTGAGTGAAGAAAATGAGATGGCTTACTAGAAAACTCCATGTTTCAAAGAGAGGTGGATCAACTCATGAAGTTTTCATTGATTTAGGATCCACACAAAAAAAATAGGTAGAAGAAGCACATATCATTTTTTTTTTTTGGTGTTGGAGGAACCGCTTTGGCCAATAGCCGCCACGTAAACTCCCAAGTATCGCTAGCAAAGGACCCATCACCTCGGCTAGTAAGGGACCCACACCTCGGCGCCACGCGTAAATCACCTAATAGCTCGCCAACCTCCCTGCAATGCAAGTTGCAAGGGTTTCAAACTCCTGACCTTTCCTCAAAGGTCTAAAGCCTACCCAGCGAAGCCACCATGGCGGGTGGTAGCACATATCATTCTTTAGTTATTAGGGATATCCCAAAAACATCTGAATCAAATGATATGATATAGCTCGCACTATCCCAAATATTGTTTCAAGATTAAATGTGTAGACTATATGAGAGAAAAACAACCGGGAACTGTAACATGGGGAGGAGAACATATCTTGACATTATGGTATGACAAACTAGAATTAAGCACGCGATGTTGTATAAGACCTTATATTAAAAATAATCATTTCTTAAAATTTATTAAAATTACGTGCAATGATTAAGGTACTTGGCCAAAACGAGATCATTGATGAATTTGAAAATAAGTGTCGGATTCTTTTATTTCTCAGAGTAGGTTAAGGTCACATTTTCTAAATTTTAAAATCTTTATTTAATTTTAACTTATTTGGAAAATCGAAAACCATGATCAAGTGAACGCCTTTAATTTGCTTGCATTATTCATAATCTAGGGCCAACTCGTATTAATCTTTTTGCCCACTTCGTATTTACACCACCGTTTACTGAAATCCATTTTTCTAAGTTTTACTCTTTTATCACCAATCTTCCGCAATCGTCAATTAAAAGCAAGATTCAAAAAAAGAAAGCAAGCGTTTAGTACTAAATGAATATGCTCATCTACAGGGATGTGAATGGACATGTAATAAGGTTCATTCAGATGATACTTTAGGTACAATGTTTTTAAAGTAACAAATTAAAAGGACAGTGTTATAACTCATTCTCAATTCACAAAATAAGAAAATAGAATGATTCCCTTTAGCAAAAACATTAGCTAACATTAATTCGATTCTGAAATATATATGAGCATTTCTACTTAACATACCTACCTTCGCTGGTGCTCTAGCGATGGTCTCACGAGCCACCCTGCTTGAAGAAATATACGAATGATTCCCTTTGGCATTAACATTGATTCTCTCTTCCTGTGAAAACTCGGCAAAAGAGATCATTAATTCGCGCAGGAAGGAGATTTGAACCAGTTTGAAATGGATCCTGGATAGAACATAAGAACTCCATCCTACGGACTCCCTATCCATTTCAAAGAGAACCACAACCGATTCTATCCTAGAACCTGTAAAAGTTGTGTTCCACCATCGCGCTTCCATAGTTGAATGCTACCCATCAACTTGTATCAGAATTCAACGCCAAATCCATAATGGTTAATGAGGGATGCACCTGTACAGCAGACCGACCATAAACTTCACGCAATTAAGAAAAGAGCCAGCCTGATGGAGAAACACATGACCTCTTGACTTGTAATTGAACAGCAAAAGGAGAAAGAAAGTATAAATAAGGGCCTTCACAAAGTCGTAAGATATGGACTCGAATGCATACTCTGATGCTTCATCATCAATCTAAACGCTCCATGTGCAGGGTTGATAACACCAGTTGATAATAAGTCAGTTTGCTGGTAAAACAAAGGCAAATACGGCCAGCAGGAGGCAGCCCATACAAAATTCACATGACAGGTAAACAAAATCATCAATGAACAATTGCTTGTTCTCTCGTTCGGGTTGGTTAGGATTATGCAAAGTCAAATGATGCATTACCTTCCAAAGACCATCATTAAGATAATGCATGTTATCCACCCCCAATGCCCTTGTTAAGATCCCGTCTGCTTATCAAGCAATTGACTTAGTCTTAAAAAGAGACATCAAAGATATGCAAAACAAGAAACAAGTAACTATTATTCATGTTGTTCACCGAGAATTCTGTTAAGTAGGTTCCAAATAGGATTCTACGAAAGAGATTCTGATTTTTGAATGTGGAGATGGGAGGAAACTCACATGTCTTTAGCTGGCATTTTTGTAAAGCATATCTCAAGAGCATGTTGCTTGCCTTCAGCCATAATTGCCTGAAAAAAAAATAGAAATGGAAAAATATACCTTTCCACACTATAATGCTGCAGCCAAAAGCAAAAATCTCAAGTCTAAATTGAACACTGTCCTAAAAGAGAACTGCTACCAATTAAGCCAAGCACTAAACATCGTTGGATAGACTCAACGTTGGTAGGTGTGCAGCTGTGGAAATTGATAAGTGTGACTCTCACCACAGGAGTCTAGGCACCGACTTCATCATCCAAAGCACCTCCAGGAGAGGAAAGGCCAGGACACATAATGTTTGCACCAGCAAGAGCAAATTCTATTGCTCCTGTCTACTTGTAATTTCTTCATTATGTTTGGATCTGCACCACACTTGGCAACATTAGATGCAACAATTCAAGAATTTCTAACGAGCAACATTGTCATAACAGGCAAATTTTCCGATGATTATCCTAATTCAAGTTTAGCACGTCTACCAAATCAAAGCCCCCAATGAAGTTTGTTCCAAATGACAAAGAGGTATTGTCTGAGCATTAAGTTTATCTATTCCTACCTAGAAGTTAATCTAAAATATATTTAACAAGATCACAGGTCAAGTGCAAGCCCAATCAGCACACCTGGATTAACAACATATGACTCAGTTAACAAAAATATGACATGATTACAATTTAAAGCCGAGAATCCAGCCTAAAGAATCAGACATAATCAGCATTTACTCATGTCAGCCTACACTGAAGTTATCCGGCTTTCTGTAATTTGTATGCAACTCCAGTTTAAAGATTGATGGATAACTACTAATAAGATGCATTTTCAAATATACACTCTGCAAGCACTCAAACATTTAAGTGTGCAATTTTTTATGCTTCAGCCAAAAAAAAATGTGTCAAAATTTGTATATCGTGAAAGTTTGAGGTGTTCCGGATTAAGAAAACTCAAGTGCATCCGTCGCAATATTTGGATTAGGCAAAAAGTAAAAACCTATTAGGACACGCCCTAAATTTACCGAGGCCCATCTAAGAGTAGCATTGACATGGTACTGCGAGAACTAGCAGATAAGTAATGGTAGAGAAGATTGTCATCCACAAATCAAGGAGAGCTATGAAAACTTGAGAAGATGGTGAGAGATGCTTTACATTGATGCAGAAGTCGTAGGGTTGGCATGTATGGACCGTCACGGATGTTGAAAAAGGGAGGCACGTTGTTCACCAGAACCAAATTCAGATGGTTTTGACTGGAGGGAAGCGAAGAAAGCCCTCTCAGAGGCGAGTCTTGACAGCACTATATAGTTGTAAAGGACGCCACAAGAAGAGTGTCTATCAACTGAAATCTTACAAAGGAGCTCGACAAAATAAATAGCAATTAGATGAGAACAAACCATTTGGCAACAATGATTGGAGACTTCTTGGGAAGCAAATCATCCAGCACCGGCTCTAATCCTGGATACTGAATCAACAGCACAAGTGAATCAACCCATATCAAGTGATGGACGGGAAAAGAAAATATTAAATAACAAACAATTATCAGATGCCTTCACTTGATTTTGTGCGGATACCTCTTCTGAGGAGAACTTGAAAAGTGAACTTGTGACCAGTTGATCGAGAGAGAGAGAGAGAGAGAGAGAGAGTACTCTCCCGATTGTGGGCAGGAATATCAGCATCAAGCAGGTAAACAAAGCAAAGAAGAACAGTTAATTAAAAATACAATATACAGAAGCCCAGTCCCCATAAGATTTCACAGATAAATCTACTTGAAGGCATCATCTTATTTGCCAGTCTTGATGAAGATTAAAATGTTGCAAGTGCTCAGTCATCTTAAAGAGTTCTACCACAGAGCAAGTCATCCCTGACAAATTTGGCCAAGCTTCAGTAGGATAGGTCGTTCATGATTCCAACCTTACAGCATTAGTACTACAGAATAGGACCATTTTGAAGGCACCATTCTAATCCCTTAGTCCAACAGTTACTGTACAGCAAGACAAGCATACAAGACGACCGCTTCCCCGACCCAAGCATTTTGTCACTCGAATCAAGCGCAACCCGAAAACCTCATAGACCAGGTACCAGGGTATTACCCAGAAAAGACGACCCAAGAATTGTCTCTGCAGTTGACCCATGTATCACACCATAAGATGATACTTACCGAGAAATCCAAATGTAAAAGATTTTGGCATGGGGCGGTAAATGTTCCCGCCCGATCTATATCAACAATCCTTCCATTCCCGACAACTTATCAAGATGGTCTTGATCATCGACATGGTAATACTGAGCAAAACGACAGGATTACCTGTCTGAATGCAAATCCGGAGAGGGGACAAAAACTAAAATGAAAAATTTCAGCATCATCCGGCTTCACTGCCCATTGAACGGGCCCCAGTCAGCGGAGCTCACGCTCTGAAGCACATAACAATCGCTGCCCAACCTCATTCGGACTCACAATCAAGGACACCCGAGATTTGCTACCGGCAGAGACCACGAAACCCAAGTACCCAAGACTTAAAAAGTCGCAACGATTCTTTGTCCCCGACAGATTTCACTTCCTCGAAACATCGATCCCACTGAAATTCGCGTAAATTTTAACTTTTTGAACAAAATAGCGACGGGAACACGATTCTTTGCCCACCGGGAATCATACAAAAAATAAAGATGGCACTGCGGAGCGAATGGAAGGGGATATATATAAGCAAACCGAAGAGCGAGCGAACGGAAAGGCAGACATATAAATTCATGGGTCACGTTTTGAACAAATCAAAAATTTATGGACTATATTATACAATGGTCAAAATTCAGAAATCATTTATGTCATCATCCCTAGAATTAAATTAATTTGAGGATAAAATACATGGTTTAAAAAAAAAAAAAAAAACTAGCGTGTCTTTCTTTGGCGATTCAATGACCTACCATTACCTCTGGTTATGTTATTTTGTGAAAATAAAATTGTTTTAATAATAAATTTTGCACCATTTTACTATAAAAACATATGTTTATTAAGTAGTTAAGTTGTTGTTTCTATAAGTTGAAGACACGATTCGATTCTCCTGTGTTGCAAAGTAAATAGAAGAAAAAAATAAAGGACTTGAAAATTGCTTCCCCTCCAATTCCCAGGTTGAAACAATTCTCGGGTAGAATTGGCACTTCCAGCCTTGAAACTTGGAGCCAGTCCAGTTCTAGGCCACTTTAAGTTCGGGGAATTGGTAACCAGACCGATTCTCCTCAAAATTGACCTTGGACTAGCCGGTCCAAGCTAGCTCGGTCCGATTCCTATGGTGAACTAAACCCAATGCACACTCTTTATCAAACTGCGACTTTCAGGAACAAAGAAATAATAATAATAATAATAATAATAATAGCAATAACTTTTGAACCACCCTCCTCCTCAAAATGAAGAGGAACTTCAAATTACAGTAGCACGCCAGATAAAACAACCATTCCCATGCGTAATTGAAGAAGAAGGCACTTTTTTTCTTGCCAACGAAGAGCAACACACATGATAAACAAAATTCCAAATTTAGAAGGGTGAGATATCAGTGTAACAAAGGTGGAGCTGGTAACAGAGAATGAAGCAAACGTGAGATGCGTGTGCACCTCTGGCCGGCCACTTTTCTCATCGGGGTTTAGCGTCGGGGGCTAATTGATATATATTTATCAAGTTTAGGGGTTCATTTGATACAAACTCAAATAGTCACGTTTTCTGCATATATATTTGTCAAGTGTAATAAAACTCAAATGCAGGTGTTAAGAGCATCTCCTCTAGTGCAGGCGCTCTTTTGCAAAAGGTTTTAAGAGGATCTCCTCCAACGCAGGGGGTCTTCTGCAAAAGGCGTTAAGAGGATCTCCTCTAATTGCGCATAAAAGATGTTGAGGATCCCCTCTAATGCAGGGGGTCTTTTGCAAAAGGTGTGAAGAGGTTATCCTCTAATGCAGGGGGTCTTTGCAAAAGATGTTAAGAAGATCAAGTTGCGTAAATATTTGTCAAGTGTCAAAACTTAAAAGCAGGGCGTCTTTTGCCAAAACAAAAAAGGAGCTCATTAGGGGCTAACTGAAAATATTTGGGCTGCCTACACTGCATCATTTTGGCGTTTTTTTCATTTGCAGAGACATGCCTTCCGATGGTCTACAAAATGTGTTTGCGGAGGCCCAGGCTGCAAAAAAAAAAGAGCTCATTAGGGGCTAATTGAAAATATCAAGTTTTGTTTGAGACGAGGAAGGAAGAGGTTAATCACACGTAGTTCGGAGTTTCATCGGACACGACAATTTAGCCAGTGATCGGAGGTAAGCATTGACCCGCAAACCGCAACATCACTTCACTTCTGTAGTCCAGCCTCCAGTAACTTTGGAGGACTGCGAGTAAATTCATGCTGTTTTGAGTTCGTTTCCTGAAAAGGAACTCTATGTATCTGATCATGTCCACCGCGTGTGTTCCATTAAATAATGCTGTTTTATTCAGATACAATTAATACGATGAACTCATCCTTTTTCATGTTGCATTGGGAACCCATAGCACAAGTTAAAATAGCCCACATTTTGTTTTCGTTTGGTTTAGTTAGACGATCCATGAGTTTATTTTTTATCCTTATTATTTGACCTTCTGTGAAAAACGGATGTCTAACAAGTTATTTGCTTATTTTAAATCCAAGAAGTGGAGCCAAGCGTGTAACTCGAATTGCTGTAGAATATAACGAATATTTTGATACTTTGGATGAGGCCATGTGTCCGCTTACTAGGGACAGGCGTAGCTCTACAGGTTGAGCCAATGTTACTGGTGAATCCGGCACTATGCTTATCTGTGTAGCAATCAAGATAGTCAGGCAAAAATTAACCTTCGAGATTAGAAGGTAAGATATGGGCATGAGGTTCCAACTTCCATATGCTCTCATCTCTTTTGCCCTCGTATGTATCTCATGCAGTCTCCAAATGTATGCTCTGCTTGCTGACATGCCTTGACCCATTTTCATTGTGTGCATCCTGATTTTGGTTATTCTGTCCTAGTTCATCACGAATCAAAGGATTAATTAGCGATCAACGATGGTTTGCGGCTTTCGATGTGGTTGAGAGTCCTCTGTTTGCTGTGGTCTGGTTCTTGTATTTCTACCTTGAACATTTTTTGTGATGAGGATGGTTGTTAAAATATAAGGCATGGCTAATCCATAGGATGGCTTCACTCTATCTAACAATAATTACAACATTCAAAATTAAAAAATGATGAAATCCACATGTCCCATACTATTCTACAGAAAAATAATACATCCGTGGCGAAAGATTTCGGAAAACCAACACCACTGAATGCAATAATAAATCATTGAATAATCCACCGAAAACACAAGAGTCCATCATCATTATTTTTTGGGAAAAAAAGCCTAAACGATATGTAAATATGTTGAGGGTGAGTGGAAGCGATAAGATGGTAAAGTCAAACATAAGAAAGAAAACATGTCCAAGAGATCCAGAACACATCCACTTTCCATATATGCATAGCCCCAATTTGACGTCGCAGTTGACCCACCATTTACCATCTACAAGTAAGATGGAATGCAAAATCATTTTCTTTCTTCTCTTCTAGATTTATTCCCATTATATGACAATTTAAGCTTTTTGAGTGTTACACTCTGAACTTCAGCTTGTCATTTACATCGAGATGCATCCGAATAGTATAATTTGCAGTTGAGTTCAATTTTCTGGGTGTGGAATGGAGCGGAGAGCTCAAACTGCGGACGGTGTTCGGTACCCTGTACGAGATCAGCCCAAACTCCAGTCCTTTTTCTTAACACAGATTCATACTTATAAAGTGACTCATCTTCTCTCAACTTTTTTTACGTAAGACAAGAATAAACATATTTTATTTGTTTTACAAACAAACAACTAACAGAAAATGTCTGAACATTTTTCAAGTCTCGTCAAAGAGAATACTCCTTTGGATTTTTAGTCGTGAACAGAGAACCGTTCATCCCTATGTCTGAAGAAGGTTTTGCTGATGACATTTACTGAGTGGAGAGGATGGGTGTTTGGTTTGTCAAGAGCTAGACTACAAAATATAAAAGATGGTAGAGTTTCCCGAGTGCTGGTAAGTGCTCTCGAGAAGATGGTCCATCGCATTTTAGCACTTCGTGGCACGATCGATGGGGGTTGATCGTGTGGTAAAGGGCTAACGCTCCCAATCCTTTTTGGGCCGAATTCGAAGCCCATGATCGTCGATGCCGGTAATAATCGTGTAGGTCCGGCGGCTGGGCGCCGACACCAGTCACACCACTTCCAATCCTCTGTCTCTCTAACTTTAGGTTTGTGATTGTAATTTCCAATTTTTTTAATATTCTATATGGCAATCTGTGATTCTGGGCGAACTGCCCCTAAATTCTTGGTGAAAAAAAAAAAAAAAAAAAAAAACTGCCCCTAAATTCGAGTATGTGAGATGGTGGTGCACCTCAGCCGTCACTTTTCCCACCGGCCTGCAGCATTTGAGACAAAATCACGTGGAGGGGATCTTCTGCATATAAAAAGCCTACTTTAGATGTCTTGACGTTATTTTATCCGACTTTTTTTTTTGGTTCTAATATTACAAGAAAAATCCTAAATCTATACATTTATAATAATTTGATGTAAAGGAAATTAATTATGGGTAAATTTATTACAAGTGTATTGATTTGGAATATTTGATAGTCAAAAAATTAGTTTAGAGTAAATTTTGTCACATGTATACTAGTCTGAAATTTTCTGTGGTAAAAAAAATTAGTTTATGGTAATTCGTCACAAGTATAACCGTTTAAGATTTTTCAGGGTATTAACTATCTATCATTTAGCCCCAATGCCTCTTTCTTTACTTCGCCTTCGATCCTCGTCTAGTAGACTTTTACAAATTTCATAGGGGAAAATTGTTCAAAAAGTCCTAAATCTATTACACTTTTGTCTATTCAATATTAAATCTTTCAATTTTGCTAATTGAATCATGAACATTTTTATTTCATGCTAATTGAGTTCATCCAACCAATTTTGGCCGGAAATCACTAATGTGAGAGTCAACAGTGTCACGGAGGAATATTAGCGCTGACGTGGACAAAACTTAATACTATTTTCATATTTTTTGAATTTTTTTATTTTTTCTTTCATTCTCTTTTTCTGTTATATATATATATATTTTGCTTCTTCTTCTTCCTTTTGCCGATGGCCGGCCATTGGCCATGCTGGGCCGACTAGCCTCGCCTTGCTTGCCCCCACAGGCGAGGTGCAACCAGGTGAGCCCCAACAAGGGGAGCCCTCACCCAAGCAAGGCTCGATGAGGGTCGACCTCACCCAAGCCAATTGAGCGAGGGCTGGCCTTGCCAAATGGCCTCACTAGATCTAGCCTAGGTGAGGCGGACCTCCACCGGGTCTCACTCGGCCACACCTCATCTACAGCAGATGAGGCCGGTTGACCTGGCATGGCTGATGGCTAGCCACCAACAAAAAGAAGAAGAAGAAGAAACAAAAAAGAAAAGAAAGGAAAAAAAAGAAGAAAAAAATCAGCAAAAATAATAATGAAATTCAAAAAATACTAAAGTATTATTAAAAATTGTCTATGTTATAGCCCTACGTGGCACCACCGGCATCTACGTTAACGATTTCTGATCAAAATTAGTCGGATGGACTCAATTGACAAGAACTGAAAAGATTTAAGACTCAATTGACAAAATTTAAAGATTTATGATTGAATTAGTAAAAAGACAATAAAGTTAGGACTTTTTAGATAATTTTTTCAATTTCCTAAAGATAGGGAAATTTTCTATTTGCCCTCCAATGGGAAATATATATCGATGAGCCCCCAACACTCAATCTCGATAAGAAAAATTGCGTTCATTAATGTAATCTAATGTTCCTCTTCGATTCGAGGAGAATGGTAATTCTTATAGTTCTTATTACTTGTTGATATGTAAGAATCAAGATTTGAATTAACAGCCTCTCGCAAGATCTGAGGCGTTTGATATCTCTAAGGCGTTATCGAAATTCATAGCGTTGAAGTCGACACGCTTTGCATACCAATCTTTTCTTTATATCATGGACATTGCTCTTTCTTCATACAGATCAAGCATGAGCAAGCGGAACGTCGAGGAAAGTGCGCAAGAGAGAGAGAGGGCTAAGAGGCAAGAAAGTCAAGAGGAGAAGGAGAGAGAAAAAGCCTCGCGGATGGACCAACTTACTCATTTGGCAGAACTCTTGAAATCATGCCTTCTCCATCCCGACATGTCTTTATTCTTTCGTCTCTTATTGACAGCCACTAGGGGACGATTACAACCAGTCAACCACGTGCGGCGAGGTGACTGACGTGCCACTGGTTTTCGTAGCTCCGACGACAAGTACTCCAGAGGCTCCACAATAGATTGAAAAGAAATACTGGTTGGAAGAGGTTTCGGAACAAAGAATAATCGTTTATGACTTGATAAGATGCATCTCCGTGTCCAGGGAAGTCTTTATGAGACATGATTGGCGGACTATAATGAGAATTGGTCACGTGTCTTTCATCAGCCCCCTTGTAGCGTGTGGAAGGAAAGGTTCTACATAAATAGTATGCTGTTGCAATATTAATGATTTAGCAATTTAAATCAACGCAAAACTACTAGATAAATAAAGGATGAGCAATAAATGATGCAAGAAATTTATTCAAGTGTTGGAACTAGAAGAGTCAGTAACAAAAAATTCACTATTATCAAAGAATTGGGTTACAATTATTTATACATTCGAATATTTTTTGCATCTAAATTAAGTCTAAATCCATAATATCCACGAATAGATAATTCAAATTGAATGAAAAGCTCACGGCACAAATCACGTGTCCAAACACGTCCACACAGTCAAAGAAACAATAACTCAAGATATCTGTCTCAATTTTTGTCCACTGGCCGGACTAACCCGCCGGAAAAAAAAAAAAAGAATAGAAAACCCACCTAATTGTATAGAGTCCTTCCACCGTGAAGTTCCATTCTTGTATATTTAGGAAGGGACCATTGATTGATAAATCTTGGTAAAACTTTGATTTGGATATTATCTTCAGAAAACAAATCTGGTTCAAATAAAGTGCATACCAGATTTTGAGCAAATCAAAATATTCCTGAGGGTTGGGTTTCATACACAATTTAAACTCGACACATAACTTGGTATTATGATGGGCATTATAAGAAGTCATTTATTATCATTGTGCATGCATGATAATTAATGCGTTAAGCTTTACTTGGGTCAAGTGGGAGAATATTGGAAAAGATACCAAAATCAATGGGAAAATCCTAGAAAGATTGGCTAAATCATGGATCAATAAGATAAGACACTAAGTGGCCTGATTATTATGAAAATAGCATATACATTAATGTGAAAATTAAGAGGAATTAACTGATAAACAATATCGATGTTGATGATTATTTGATGAATGTACAAAACTTGTCAAATTAGTCTAATCGAGTCTTTTAGTTAATTGTGTTTTTTGAAAGTTTTATGACCCATTTGTACTTTCATAGCAAGTTTTAGAATTTGATTGTACATTTTGAAAGTTTAAGACTCATTTACACTTTCGTGATATTTTAAGACTTGATTGTACTTTTTTAAAGTTTTATAATTCAATTGTACTTTCGTGATCAGTTTTAGAATTTCCAATACACTTTTCCTTAATAATTCATAAGGATGCACCTAGTGGGAAATCGGCCAAAATTTTCGATTTTGCTTTAAAAATCAAATTCATAAAAGTAACATATTTTTTCTTCGGTGCTCCATGATTGCAAAGGAATTTTTTTTATAAAAAAAAAAAGACGACTTGGAAACCGATTCAATTTAGGAACCGAATTGGTTGACTCGGCAATTCGGCCCTTGGAACTGGAATCGATCTGGTCTCAAGTTGCTTCAAGGTTTCGCAAAATAAGAAATTGAACCAGTTCTCCCTACTAACCTTGAACCGATCGGTCCAAGCCAATTTGATTCGATTCCTAGGTTAACCCAAACCCAATGCACACCCCAATTCAAATCTCGAATCTCAGAAAGTAATGGATAATAAAGATCATGACTTTTGAATCACCATCCTCCTTGAACCGAAGAGGAACATTAAACTACATCGGTGAACAAAATTTTTTTCATTGGGATTAAGCGTTGAGGGCTTATTGATATACATTTCCCATTAAAGGGCAAGTTGAAATTTTTTCCGTCTTTATGAAAATTTTCATTTGCCATGCAAAAATGTCTACCAAATATGATGTGAAGGCAAGGTAGACCCGTTAAACGGGTGGGTCGGGTCGGGTTTGGTCCGGGCCATAAATGGTCCGACCCAAATCGACCCATTTAACCCGTTTATTGCAATGCAAAATTTTTGACCCATACCCGACCCGACCCATACCCAATCCATACCCGACCCATTTAATTAAACTTAATTTATTATATATATAGATATATATATATATATATATATATATATATATATATATATTTAAAAAATGGTATTGCTAAAAAAATTTTATACAACACAAATTTAATGGACAATTTTTATAAATTTTAAAATAATTATTTTAAAAAATGGAATTTTAATTATTATTTTTAAATAAAATTTTAATTATTTTAATTTTTTAAATATAACTTTTTTTTCTTTCTTTCTTCTTCTTCTTCTTCTTCTTCTTCTTCTTCTTCTTAACTTTTTTTCTTTCTTCCTCTTCTTCTTCTTCTTTGGCCGGTTGCCGGCCACAACGACGGCCGGCGGCCGGCCACAGGCGAGCCTCGAGCTCGCCCGGCTCGCCGACGCTGACGAGCTCGAGGCTCGCTAGATTCGGCGAGCTCGAGCTCGCCCGACGCTGGCGAGCTCGAGTCTCGCCAGATCGGCGAGGTCGTCGCCTCGCCAGATCTAGCGAGACTCGAGCGCCTCCCCAGATCCGGTGAGCTCGAGGCTCGCCGGCATCGGGCGAGGCCTCCGCCTCGCCAAATCCAAGGAGCTCGAGGCTTGCCGTGCCGGCGACCGGAGGAAGAGGAAAGAAAAAAAGAAGAAAAATAAATAAAAAAGAAAAGAAAAATAAATGGGTTGCACAACCCATCTTTAGACTTTAATGGGTTTGTAAATGGGTCTTAAATGGGTACCCCTTTAAGACCCATTTATTTTAGTTCTTTTATTTTAAAACCCATCAAAGTACCTTATTTCTCAAGACCTGACCCATTAACGACCCATTTATGCTTAAATGGGTCAATAAATGGGTTGCACAACCCATTTAACACCTGTAAGGCAAGGTAAAGAAAGAGGGAGGTCCTAAAGGTCAAATGAGAGAAATGCTCCTTAGAGACAAGCTTGCAAGAATGCTAGATACAAATGCTCCTATGAGGAACTCCCTCCTTTTCATTTGCCAATGGAAGATCTTTGCATCGTCTGTAAGACATAGAAGTAAAGAAGGAAGTAGCCATGCGTTGCTCAGAAATCAATAGGAAACAACAGCTCAGCCGATCACGATGTTCGGAGGTAAGCGTCCCAACATTTCTGTAGTCCAACCTCCCGCAACAAGTTGGAGGACTCTTAAGAGTAAATTCCTGCTGTTTTGTTTGGATCTGCACTTTGCTTAGATCAAGTGAACTCCAACTTGACTATGAAAAACTGGTTTTTCGAGATGGGAAAGCAAGATGCAGACCAAAGTTTCCGACTTGCCTTTGCTGTGATCACTGCTGATCTTGGATGCGTCGAATGTGGTCTCTTGATGTGCGCTCTGCTCGGCGACTTGCCTTGGCCGATTTTTGTTGCCAGCATCCTAATGCTTGTAGTCCCGTTGTTTGTGTTCATTGCGAGTTAAAAAATTATCGGCGAAGGACACAAGTTTCCGGCTTTTGGTGGGGTGGTGATTTGTGTTTTAATTCCATTTGCCTGTAACCTTTCCCCCCGGTGGTCCTGATATGGACCTCATTTGGTATTATAACCACGCCGCTTGTCGAGGGGTTTAACTTTGTTCAGTAACCTTCCACTGCAAAATTGTTTTCTTTTTCTGCCTCTCTGTTTTTCATCTCGTGTCTTTGGCCTTATGAATATTACAAGAATATGAAAAACTGCGACTCTAAGCAAATATCAAAGGAAGCCGCCGCTATTTCCACGCCTCCTCTTGCTTATTCACGCCCTCAAACTTTAAAATGGCAAACCAACCCATGGTGTCCGGCGGTCGCCACGGCCTTTTCTTGAAGCGCTCATCATCCTCCTTTATTTTGCCTTCTTCATCTACTTCTTCTGCTCTTGATCGGAGAAAACCCCCCAAATCCCACTATAACCTCATCTTCCTCCATCCATTTGAAGCTCACGCTCACCCCCTTCTTAATAGCCCTAGCCCTGGTGTCAGCTTCTTCGGTGAGCACCAGATGCAGCTGCCTTTCATGGGGGCGATGGCTATGGCGACTTCGTCTTTGCTTGAATTCAAGAGCGTCGTTTGAGGTTTTGAGAGAGGGAAGGATTTGAGCTTGCGGAAACGGGAACTTGAGGTCGAAGGGCAAGAGGGAGTCGTCGGCGGTGAAGGAGGAGCCGTTGATCGTGGCGTTGCTCGAGGACGTAGAGGTTCATGGTCTGGGAAATGAGGTCTTCCACCGCCGAGTCATCGGTGTCAGACAGGTAGGAGAATTCGGCCATGGCTTTCTTCTTCATCATCATCTTCTTCTTCTTCTCGGTTTGTGGTGATTTCTGATTTCCTGCTGGCTCTGTTTTACTCTGTTACCGCGAGCGGTGGGGATAGAATTTTGCTCAACCGCGAGCTTAAGGGGAACCATCGAATTACAGTAGCACACCAGATAAAACTTCCATTCCCATGCGTAATTGAAGAACAACGCAGTTTTTTCTTGCCAACGAAGAGCAACGCACCTGAATAACAAAATTCCAAACTCAAAAAGGGTGAGATATCAGTAGAATGAAGGTGGAAATGGAGAATGTAAGTGCACGTGAGACGCGCGTCGCCTCTGGGCGGTCACTTTTCTCATCGGGGTTTAAGTGTTGGGGCCTAATTAATATATATCTGTCAAAGTGTAGGGGGTTCATTTGAGACAAAAACTCAAATGCAGGGGAGTCTTTTGCAAAAAGAAAAGCGCTCTGCTTTGCATCATTTGTAGTCGCGTTTTCTGCATATGAATATGTCGAGTGTAATAAAACTCCAGTGCCATAAAACTCGATGAAACTGGAGTGCGTCAGTTCGATAAAACTCCACCGTGGGGTGGGGTATAAAAGTTCTGCCTTCGTACCATCGACTAAACGTACGCTCGCATCAAGTTTTGTTTCAGGCGAGGAAGGAAAGAGGTTAATCACACGAAGCTCGAAGTCTAATGGGAAACGACATGGTGATCGGAGGGAAGGAACGACCGTGAACTGCAACATCACTTCACTTCAGTCCAGTCTCTCTCAATAACTTTGGAGGACCGCGAGCAAATACATGCTGTTTCAAGTTTCTTTCCTGAAGAAGGAACTTTGGAGGGCCGCCAAATGTATAATGATTAATGAGGGATAAATCTAATCCGCCCACATTTTTTTTTTTTAAAGTTTGTGTAAAAAACGCTGCCTCTTAATGTTGAAAATATGGTTCGATTCTTTATGATTTTAAAGGATTCTTTTCTCTTTTTTCAAAAGAATACTCAAAAACTGATTCGATTCGGTAATTGATTATTGAATAGAACTCATGTTCTGGCCTTGGAATCAGGGACCGATCCGATCCTAGGTTACTTCAAGGTTTGCGGAACAAGAAATTGGACGGGTTTTATGATAGAAATAATCTTGAGTCATCTAGTCCAAGCCGATTCGATTCCGTAGTTGGTTCAAAACCATAAATTTTGAATCATCGTCCTTGAATTAAAGAGGAACATTAAACTACATCAACAAATAATTTTTTTTTAACTAAGTTAAGCATCGGAGACTGATTGATGTTTATTTTCCAACAATAGGTAAATTGAAATTTTCCCTATCCTTATGAAATTTGTTGTCTGCAATGCAAAAATGACTACGAGAGGATGACGCGAAGGCAAATTAAAGAAAGATGCATTGGGTCTAATTGTTTATATGTGTGTGTGACAATGATAAGGAGCAGCATGAGGGATTAAATTGGAGTCAGTATGAGGCGCGTGATGGATGGACTCTTATCATTGTCATATGATGATTATGCCAGCGAGTACTTTTGTGTATGGGTGGATGGATGGCTTTTCTAAAGTCGGAGAGTGGGGGGGGGGGGGGGCGAGTGCATGGCTTTTCTGAAGTCGGGAAAGGAGCTAGTGTTGAAAAGTAGCTAGTGTTGAAGTCGGGAAAGTAGTCGGGAAAGTAACGAGTGTTGAAGTCCGGAAAGTAGTCGGGAAAGTAACGAGTGTTGAAGTCGGGAAAGTAGCCAGTGTCGAAGTCGGGAAAGTAGTCGGGAAAGTAACGAGTGTCGAAGTCGGGAAAGTAACGAGTGTCGAAGTCGGGAAAGTAGGGAGTGTTGTGTCTGGAACATAAAATTCTCCTCTTTTTTTTTAAGGTAGAAAAATTCTCCTATTGTCACGCGCCTATTTATGAGACCATGACGAACTCGAGTCCAAACTACAATCCAATCCCTCATGTTCTTCCTTCCAACTCCCATCGAATCCCAACTATACATCAAGATCTACGCATCGTCTATATGACATGTTGCAGAAGTAAAGAAGTAAGTATCCATCCCTTGCTCAGAGATCAATGGAAAACCACAACTCAACGCATCACAATGTTCCAAGGGAAGCACCGCAACATCTCTGCAATCCAACCTCCTTCAATAAGTTGGAGGACTCTTGAGTAAACTCAAGCTATTTTGTTCGAATACCATCTGCACTCCACTTAGATAAGATGAACTCATCCTTTTCAATGTTGCATAGTAAAATTTGTTCAAATCACCTAAGGTTTTTTGTCTGTTAAACTATGAATATGATGGTTTCATACTGAAATCATGAAACCAGTTCAAATCGCCTACATTTTTTTTACGTGCTAATCTATCAATATGCTTATTCTTGATCCTTTCGTTTGTGCTTCTGTGGAATATGATTGTCGAACAAGTTTCTTGGTGATGTTAAGGTATGCAGCAGAGCATTTAGCTCAAATCAACCAAGGACTTGATTTGCTTTCGCAAGCCTTGCGTCAACTCATCAGGGAGAGGGACGGCTCCATTGTTCCAGCGAACGTTTCTAGAGCACCACGCATCTTGCTTATCTGCGCAGCAATTAAGATCATCCGGCAAAGATTAATCTTCGGAACGGGAAGGCGAGATGTTGATCCAAGTTTCCAACTTGCCTTTGCCGGGATAGCGGTTGCTCTTGGATGCGTTGAATGTGGTCTCCTGATGTGCGTTCTGCTCGGTGGCTTGCCTTGGCCGATTTCCATTGCCTGCGTCTTAATGCTGGTTGTCCCGTTCATGTTCATCCTGGGTTAAAAGGATTATTAGCGACTGGGCGCTAGTTTCTGGCTTTCGATGTGGTGATGTGCGTTTTCTATGAATTTCATTTGTCTGTAACCTTCCCCCCGCTGGTCCTGATATTGTTTACGTATCTGTACCCTTCCACTGCAAAGCAAATATCAACGGGAGCCGCTATCTGCGACTCTAAGCAAATATCAACGGTTCTTCTTCTTCTTCTTCCGTTTGAGTTTGAACAGTGGGGAGCTCATTTTCATTGCATTCATCCTGATTTCGATGATCCCGTTAAAGTTCATCCTGAATCAAAGGATTAATTAGTGAATGATTATAGTTTCTGGCTTTCGATGTGACTGAGTGTCTGGTGTTTGCTGGGGGTGACATGTATTTTCTTTGAATTTTGGTGTGCTGTTTGCAGGGCTCTGGTGTTTGCTGGGAGCGACATGTATTTTCTTTAAATATTGGTGGTCTGCTGTTTGAAGGGGTCTGGTCCTCATGCATTTGATTCGTCTGCTTCTCTGCTTTTCCTCTTATGAATCTGGTCATATGAAAACTGTCTCGACGTGAAAGTGAAAAACTGCGCCTCCAAACAAATGTCAAAATCCGGGATTTCTTTCAGTTGCCCATCGCTTGGTTTGTTGCATTCATTAGATGTTAGTTAGCACCTTCACCTCCGACGGTATCTTTGCATAGTCCGACATAACTCCTTACATCTCTGAAAAAAGAAGTAGAATCTTCAAAATAATAATAATAATAATAATAATAATAATAATAATAATAATAATAATAATGCTAATTTCTCTAAAGATCTGGAAGAGCTAGAGCCCACGAATCGGACGGCGGTCCGCAACCTGTACGAGGCCCTTCAATTCCACGACTGCGACTCCATCCACCGCACCCTCGCCCCCGACCTTGACTGGTGGCGGTGGAGGTTCCGTCCACGTCGGACGACACCTTCCTCTTCGTCCCTGACTCCGTCACCTCCTTCGGCCCCGCCGTGGTCCCCGGAGTACTTCGACCCGACCCGCTCCATCTCGTGGGTCAACGCCTGGATGTTCTCCGCCAATGGGTCAGTCGCCCAGGTTGAGGAAGTACTTGAGCACCTCGCTCGCCGTCACGCGATCTGGCGACAGATCGATGCCGGCGAGGGACTCAAGGACGCTCAACTTGCCGGAGGACCGGTCGCCGAAGCTGGCAATGCTGGGGAGCTGGAATCCTCCTCCGTGACCATGTTGAAGCCCGTCGAGCGGGGGGCGGATCCGGTGGTTGTAGTGGAGAGAGAGAGAGAGAGAGAGAGAGAGAGAGAGAGAGAGAGAGAGAGAGAGAGAGAGAGCACCATCTTCTTTTGCTTCTGACTCCGGGCTGGCCTCTACTACAATTGTAAGAAGAAAGTTGCAAGCTATATTTTGAGGAATGTTATTGTCTGTCGGCATCTATGGTAAAATCAACTCAGAAGGTTGGAGTGACAATAGTTTACCCAATAAAGAATGTCGGCAATTCGTGTCCCAAGATTAGATGAGAAATATGCTCAATATAGTTGATCCAGCTCTGAATATAATGAAGTTGAAAAATTAGCGGATGAGTTATGGTCAAAGGTCCATTAAATAATACACTATTGGTTATAAGTCACCTTTAGGTCTTTACCCGGTCCAGTGAAAAAAATGAAATCACTTACCAAGAGATCCCATGTTTTAAAGAGAGGTGGATCAGCTCATGAAGTTCTTATTGAATTAGGATTCACATAAGAAAAAGCACATATCATTCCTTAGTTATTAGGAGTATCCTGAAAACATCTGAGTCGAATAATATAGCATAGCTCGCGCTATCTCAAATATTATTTCGAGGTTAAATGTACGGCTATATGAGAGAAAATCGATCGAGAACTATAACATGGGGAGGAGAACAACTCTTGATCTTACTGTATAACAAATTAGAATTAAACGCGCAATGTTGCATAATACCTTATATTAAAAATTATCATTTCTTAACATTTATTATAATTGTGTGCCATGATTAGGGTACTTGGCCAAAACAAAATCATCGATGAATTTGAAAATAACCCTAAATTCTTTTGCTTCCGCAGAGTAAGTTAAGATCGCAATTTCTAAATTTTCAACTTTTTTATTTAATTTTAACTTATTTGGAAAAATCGAAAACCATGATCAATTGAACGCCTTTGATTGGCTTGCATTATTCTTAGTCTAGGGCCAACTCGAATTAATCTTTTTGCCCACTTCGTATGTAACATCACGGTTTATCGAAATCCATTTTCCTAAGTTTTGATTTTAATCTTTTATCACCAATCTTCTCCGATCAGCAATTAAAAGCAAAATTCGAAAAAAGAAAAACAAGCATTTAGTACTAAATGAATATGCTCATCTACGGGGATGTGAATTGACATGTACTAAGTTTCATTCAGATAATACTTTAGGTATAATGGTTTTAAAGTCACAAATTAAGAGGCCAGTGTTACAACTTATTATTAATTCACAAAATAAGAAAATAGCATGATTCCCTTTAGCAAACACATTACCTAACATTAATTCTATTCTGAAATATATATATATATACCCTTGCTGGTGGTCCGGCGATGGTCTCGCTGGCCGCCCTGCTTTAAGAAATATACGATTGATTCCCTTCGGCATTTACATTACCTAACATTGATTCTCTCTTCTAGTGAAAACTCAACAAAAGAGATCCTTAATTCGCGCAGGAAAGAGATTTGAACCAGTTTGAAATGGATCCTGGAGAGAAAATGAGAACTCCATGCTACAGACTCATATCCATTTCAAAGAGAACCACAACCGAATCTGTCCCAGAAGCTGTAAACGTTGGATTCCACCATCGTGCCTCGATAGTTGAATGCTACCCATCAACTTGTATCAGAAATCAACGCCAAATCCATGATGGTTAACGAGGGATGCATCTGTACAGCAGACCCGACAATAAACTTCACGCAATGAAGAAAAGAGCCAGCCTGACGGATAAACACATGACCTCTTGACTTGTAATCGAACAGCAGAAGGGGAAAGAAAGTATAAATAAGGGCCTTCACAAAGTCGTAAGTTATGGATTAACACTATCCTCTGGAATGAATACTCTGAAGCTTCATCATAAATCTAAACGCTCCATCTGCAGGGTTAATAACACCGGTTGATAATAAGCCGGTTTGCCGGTAAAAAAAGGCAAATACGGCCAGCAGGAGGCGGCCCATACAAAAATACGGCCATCTGCAGAGTTAATAACCCCAGAGAAGACAAGACATGAACCCACGATTACGAATCACCCTTGTCCACGACGCAGTTGTACTAGGATGTGTTGCTTGCAGTCTCTTGACGTCCATTCTGCTTGATAATATGCCATGGCTGATTTGTGTTGCCTGCATCATAATGTTGGTGATCCCATTTTCGTTCATTGTGAATATATCAGCCATGGCTGTTTTAATTTGTAACTTTTCCCTGCAGCTTCGGATTTGAACCTATGCATTATTACTTTACCACCTTTTATTTAGAGAAAATATCTACCTCATAGCACCACGTTAGCTTATATCACAAACGTTTATGATTGGAATCCAATTCAATTGATGTAATGATAGGACAAATATAGAAATAAGTACTATGTATTTGTAAGACCTGTTTTGGAAAGATGATCATTTATTACTAATCATTAAGGTACTTCGCCGGAAAAATTGTTGAGTAATACAATGTGAAAGTTGGCCTTAAATTCATTTCTTTTGTCAGAGTAAATAACGATTGCTTTTTCGAAATTTGAAATTATTTTGAAAAATCAAAAACTATGATTGAGCGAACGTCTTTAATTTGCTTGCATTATATTTACTATAGGGCCCAACTTGAATTAATTTTTTCCCACTTCATAGGTATCGATGTGGTTTGCCGATATACATTTTTGTTAGACTTGTACAAGGGCGACACAAACACTTTACCTTTATTCTTTTATCACCAATTTTGTGCAACTACTTAGTGGGGTGCGTTCAGTACTATTATGTTCCTCAAAACAATTTCAATTTAAAAATGTTTTTGTTTTATTTTATTCCCTATAGGAGTTTTTGAGCATTTTAAAGTGTTTGGTAATTGCACAAAATTTATATTCTCGAAATAAATAAAAAATGGCATGAACCTCAATTTTATTTTATTTTTTTGTAAATTAGAATTTCTTTTAATTTTTAAATAATTTTATTGCTTTTTTTCTTTTCCTTTTTCCATTTAAACTTCTTCTTCCTCTAGTTGGTTGTTAGCCTTAGGGAAGCCTTGCTAGCCCTTGACGAGACTCCAGCAAGGTTGCTAGCCATCGCTAAGGCCGGTGACTAGCTAGAGTAAGAAGAAGAAGAAAAGGAAAAGAAGAAAGGAAAAGAGAAAAAAGAGAAAAAAGGCTTAGTTCTAGAACTGCTCTTGGCAACAAAGAAATAACGTTTTTTTTCTTTTGCTTTTCAATTTTGCTCCAAATTTATTATAGGGAATGAATTTGTTCTTGAGAACAAAAAAGTTACCAAATGGATTTTCGTTCTTTTTATTATTATTATTTTGGAAAACAAAAGAATATAAATAAGCATTGACACATTACCAAATAAGCCCTTCACATATGTTACTAAATAAAAGGTTGTGAATGGACGTTTAATGAGGTTTGTTCAAGTAATAAATTTATGTTTAATTTTTAAAAGCAATGAATTGAGAGGTCATTTTGGTAACTTGAAATCTTAAAGGAGTGTTCTTGCAGCCTACCCCTCGCAAGGGAGGGAAATAGGAATAGAGTTATCTGCTTATAAAGCGTGGGCTCTCCTGAGTCTACACCTAGTGTGACATTGATTTTCCTAATTTTTGTATTCAAAAGGAGTCACCATTAGCCATTATTGAGAGGTTAGCTAGAAACCCCAATCAAGACATGAGATTATGGTCTTGATGCATGCGCAACTAGAGACTTCGGAATTGGGAATTTGATTAACCTAGCTATTTAACTAGAACCCTTTCGGTACCTAAACTCGACTATTTTCTAATAAAAGTATCATGGCAGCCTATCAAAAATTCTAAAATTTATCCTGACCATATATTAAAATCACTTAATCAAGTATAATCGAATTGAAATGCACAAGCAACTATCTAGCATAGTCTCTAAAAAGAAAATAACACAAAACAACCTCTATTGTAAAGTCTTAAAGGCTTGTTTAAATTCGTGTACAATTTTTATGAAAGGATATTTAGATTTGTTTTAATAGTTAAACTGGTTCTAAATTAGAATTAACATGAAAAATCTAATGAAACTAGTCAAAATCTATCTTCTGAAGTTTTCTTTTTTCTAAATATTTTAGTTTTTAAAGATTTCTATTTTTTGGAATTTTTTTTACTCTGAAAAAACAAAGCCTCGAGTCGGGTCAAAGAATCCGGCCCGACTATGGGCTTAACCCGGACCATAGAGGTCCGGGTTGGGTCGGGCCCGGTCACAGTGCAGCCCTAAACTGATGGGTTTGGGCTATTTCAACAAAGCAGGCCCAAATTTTTGATTTCCCTTTAAATGATCTAAGCCCAAAACCAAAATCAGCCCACACACTTAGTCCAGGTTCACAAAACTTCCAAACCACGTTTCTATTCTTTTAGTATTCCATTCTTCTTTTCCTTTCATTTTTCCTTTTCTATTTCTTCTGTTTTCTTTTCTATTTTCTATTTTTTTTTATCTTTTTCCTTTTTACATTTCATCTTCTCTGCACGAGGTCTTCTTCCTCACTGAAAATCCCCTTTTCTACGTTCACTTCTTTGCGCGACGTCTTCTTCCACCGAGATCACGCCATCACCAAAGCTTCCTTACGGACGGACTCAATGACACTTTACAACACGAACTGATGCCAGAATCTCAACTGTTCCAGCGTCAACAAGCAACCTCACCGACCCTCACCAGGTCGTCACCGCAGGTTATCACTCTGGCCGTCGCCAAACGTCGCCGGCGACGTCGATGACACCAAACATATATATTTCGAGGCAACAACCATTCTAACAGATCTATTACATATATGCACGCCGAGACAAGAAGAAAAGGCGGACTGTGGCAGCCTCCAACCGCGGGCTCCTCCGGCGAAGGGTGTGGATTTCCCGACGAGAAGACGTTCATCCACGGCCGACTCGGGCATCAAACGACATGCCACAAAATCAAAGAGAAGCGAAGATTCAGTGATAATGCAACCATATTAGGACAAACCAAGCGCAAAACAAAGATTGTAAGCATCGTTTTTATGAACTCATATTCGGTGCTTCATCCAGACATTTTATCAAACAGTTGATGTGCGAAATCAACGTTATTGGCAACAAATCAGTTTGGGCTTTGTATGGTTTGCTCAAAATCTCGCTGGTTTGGTCTCGCGTTCTCGAACTTAATAAGCGAGGGAGAAACGGAACATGTTCGGGGATTACACGGTTCGGGAGCTTGCTGCAACGAACGGTGACGGGCGAGTTGGCTTCCGCAGAAGGTCGAGACGATTCAGACGAACCACCGGCTAAGGGAGACAAATTCCTCACTCTCGGTTTCTCTCCTCCCTCTCTCTATCTCAAGTTTCTCTCCCAAAAAAAAAAAAAAAAATCCGTTGAAGCGAGCCCCCCTCTCTCCGTCTTAAGTACAACCGGCAAGAGTGCATGACCTCTGCCATTGCCAGCTTTCCGGCCGGCCTGATCCCGACCCGTAGATCACGCCGCCGCCTGCCACCGCGCGATCCTCTGGCTTGTACCTTGCTTTTTTTCTTTTGAAGAAGCGTGAGCGCGCGCGAAGGGGAAGAAGAAGACCAGACTGCGGACCGGGCTGGAGAATAAAGGAGATGGGTCGGCCCACGCGGGGAAAAGGACGAGAAAAAAGGCAGTGGGCCGAGTCCATCCGAAAAAAGAGAAGAAAGAAATAGGGGGCCGGGTCTACCCGGCCTGACTCCACCTCTTCCTTCTTCTTTTTTTTTTTTTTTTTTTAAAAAAAAAATTATTTTTAACGACTAATCTTTTAATTCTTTTAATTGATTTTTATTTTATTTTTATTTTATAATTTCTATAAATTCTATTACTATATGCAAATGCTTCTAAATCCATATGCTATGCAATTTAATTGAAATTTATTTTGTTTAGGGGTTAATTTAATCCCTAATTTGTCATGCAATTAATAAATGATTAAATGGGTCGCCAAAATTTAAGTGACAATAAGTATTTTTACTTGCCCAAACCCTTGATGCTTCTATGATTACGCAGTTAAGTATGCCTGCCCTTTTGTCTGAATAGCCAAAAAGATATGTGGGAAGTTTAAAAAGATAATGTGCTTTAATTGAGAATGGCACTATGTGATTTCATTTCATTGATAAGCTTCAACTTGGAATTAAAAACCAAGCAATCAAAAATATTTGCAAGTATATGACCATGTTCCATGGCTCATTATAGGTCCAAGAGCAAACCCCGAGGCTAATGGATCCCGCTTTTTATTGGCACCTAGCTAGTAGTAACAATATATCCATCATAGACAAAAAAAAATTATATGAATATATAATTTATATACTCATTTTCACAACAATTATAATCAGATATCTTATCATGTTAAAATTATCTTGTCAATATATCATCAATCTACACAAAGTTTTGGATCTCGAAAACTGAATAGTGTCACGGAAAGCATCATAGGAAAATAAAGACATACATGAATTAGTGAAGGATGACGTCATTGTTGAATTTGGAAGAAAAGCTATTTCTCTCTCTAATCCCAATTTTTACTCTCATGGCTTAGATGGAGCACTCATGTGTTGATAGGAAGAATGAGGACTGGCTATATATATGTTCGTTGGTTTTTTATTGTACGTTCATCAAATAATCATAATCTTAAAGATCAACGCTTGAGATTGTTTATCCGTTAATTTCTTCTTAATTTTCCGCATTAATGTATTTGCTATTTTCATAATAATCAGGCCACTCAATGTCTAATCTTATCGATGCACAATTTAGCCAATCTTTCCAAGATTTTCCTATTAATTTTGATATTTTTCCAATATTCTCCCACTTGGCCTGAGTAAAGCTCAACGCATTAATTTTCATGCGTGCACATTGATAATAAACAACTTCTCTCGATGTCTATTATAGTATCAAATTATGTCTCGAGTTTGAACTGTGTATGGAACTCAACTCATCGGAATATTTTGATTTGCCCAAAATATGGTACGCACTTTATTTGAATCAGATTTGTTTTCTGAAGATAATCTCCAAGTCAAAGTTTCACCAAAATTTATCGATTGGCGATGATCTCTACGTAAATATACAAGAATAGATTTGGTCCCTTCATCAAATTTTGTCTCGAATTTGGACACATGACTTGTGTTGTGAGCTTTCATTCAAATTGAATTATTTATTCATAAATAGCATGGATTTTGGCCTCATTTAGATTTGAATGCATAAATAATTGTAATTCTAACTCTTTAATAATAATGGAATTATTTGCTATTGACTCTTTCTATAGAGTAAGTACCAACACTCAAATAAGACCGTGTAAATTTCTTGCATCTTTTCATTTATTTTTCTAGTGATTTTGCGTTAATATAAATTGCTAAATCATTAATATTACACCATCGTGCCAGTTATGTAGAACCTTTCCTTTCAAACGCTACAAGACAAAACCCCATCTGCGGCTGATGAAAGGCACATGACCATATCTCTTTATAGTCCACAATCATGTCTCATAGAGACTTTCCTGGAGACGAACCGTGATGCATCTTTTCCTCGAAAGAGAAAGGAACGAGAGAGTAAAGAAATGTCGGGGGAGAAGTTGGTCCAACGGCGGCGACGCGTTTTCTCTCTCCTTCTTCGCTCGACTTACTTGCCTCTTAGCTCTCTCTCTCTCTCTCTCTCTCTCTCTCTCCCTCTCCCTCTCTCTCGCCCAATTTCCTCAACGTTCCGCTTGCTCGTGCTTGATCTGCGAGGAGAAAGAGCAATGTCCATGATAGAAAAAGTTTGGTATGCGAAGTATGTGAACTTCAACACTATGAATTTCGATAACACCTTAAAGATATTAAACACCTCGGTTTTTGCAAGAGGCTGCGAGGTTTGTCTACGGATGAGATCCATTAGTATAGCGTGGGGATTCAACCATAGCCGTACATGCGCAAGAAAACATCTCTTGATCTAACGGTCTTGGAAAAAAAAATAGAATTAAGGGCTCCATGTCATTTAAGACCTAACATTAAATCGCTTTTCTTGTGAAAACTCAGCAAAAAAGTTTGGTAAGTGCCACGGGAAAAGGTGGTGAACCATTTTGAGATGGATTGTGGATCGAATATGAGAACATCCTACAGTGTCCCTAATTCATTTCAAAGTAAGAGAACCAAAAATGAATGTGTTAGAGGCTGGAAAAGATAGAATCCAACATCTTGCTTCAATGGTCGAATGCTACACATCAATTCGTAACAGAGAATTCAATGCCAAATACATAATGATTAATGAGGGATGCATCTAATCGTTACAATTTTATTTTATTTTATTAATTTTGTGTAAAAAAACATTGTTTCTTCATGTTGAAAATACAATTCGATTTTTTATGATTTCGAAGGATTCATTTTTTTAAATTAAAAAAAAAAAAAAAGAGGACCATAGGAATCATTTGTTGAATAGAACCGGCATTCTAGCCTTGGAATCGGGCACCAATCCAATCCTAGGCTACTTCAAGGTTCGCATAATAGGTAATTGAACCCGTTCTATCTTAGAACTAACCTTGAATTGGTTGGTTCAAGCCGATTCGATTTGATTCCTAAGTTAAACCACACCCGATGCACCCCACAAGTCAAATCTCAACTCTTAGAAATCAATAAATAATAGAAACCATAAATTTTGAATCATCATCCTACTTGAACTGAAGAGGAACATTCAATTACATCAGTGAATGAATTTTTTTTTTATCAGGGTTAAGCGTTGGGGGCTAATTGATATATATTTTCCATCAACAGGTAAATTAAAAATTGCCCTATCTTTATGAAATTTGTTGTTTACAATGCAAAAATGTCTACTAGAGGATGATGCGAAGACAAATTAATCAAAGAGGCATTGGGTCTAATTGATTATATATATGTGTGACAATGATAAGGAGGAGCATGAGGGATTAAATTGGAGTCAGGATGAGGCGTGCGACGGATTGACTCCAATTCTCCTTGCCATTAGTCATAAGTTTATGAACAAGGAGAATTTTTGGTCCGAAAGTTCTCCATTCCTTAATTATTAGGATTATCACAAAAACATCCAAGTCGAATGATATAGCATAGTTCGCGTTGTTCCAAATATTATTTCAAGGTGGCTATATGAGAAAATATCAATCAGGAATCGTAACATGGGGAGGAGAACGACTCTTGATCTTACGGTATGACAAACTAGAATTAAGCGCACAATGTTGTGTAAGACCTTATATTAAAAATAATCATTTCTTAACATTTACTATAATGACTTGCAAAAATTAAGGTACTTGGCCAAAATAAAATCATTGATGAATTTGAAAATAAGCCTTAGATTCTTTTGCCTCCTCAGAGTAAGTTAAGGTCACAATTTCTAAATTTTAAACTTTTTATTCAATTTTAAATTTTTTGGAAAATCGAAAATAATGATCTATTAAAAGTCTTTAATTTGCTTGCATTAATCTTAATATAGGACCAACTCGAATTAATCTTTTTGCCTACTCCATATGAAAAATCACGGTATATCGACATCCATTTTTCTTAATTTACTTTTACTCTTTTATCACCAATCTTCCACAATTGTCAATTAAAATTTTTAATTCAAAAGTGAGATTCAAAAAAAGAAAACGAGCATTTAGTACTAAATGAATATGCTCATCTACAGGGATGTGAATGTACATGTTATAAGGTTCATTCAGATTATACTTTATGTTTAATGTTATAAAAGTAACAAATCAAGAGGTCAGTGTTACAACTTCAGAGTTGCACTATTGCAGTGGGATTCATTCAGATTATAATTTATGTTTAGTGTTATAAAAGTAACAAATCAAGAGGTCAGTGTTACAACTTCAGAGTTGCACTGTTGCAGCGGGATTCGCTGCAACAGTGCAACTCTGAAGTTGCCTCGTTTGCATTCCTCCCATCGGAGGATCTCCCTCCTTTTCATTAACAGTGCAACTCTGAGTTGCCACGTTTGTATTCCTCCCACTGGAAGACCTCCCTCCTTTTCTTTGACAGTGCAACTCTAAGTTGCCTCGTCCTTTTCATTAACAGTGCAACTCTGAGTTGCCACGTTTGTATTCCTCCCACTGGAAGACCTCCCTCCTTTTCTTTGACAATTTGCATTCCTCCCATTGGAGGACCTCCCTCTTTTTCTTTGACAGTGCAACTCTAAGTTGCCTCGTTTGCGTTCCTCCCATTGTAGGACCTCCCTCCTTTTCTTTGACAGTGCAACTCTAAGTTGTCTCTTTTGCATGCCTCCCTCCTTTTCATTAACAGTGCAACCCAAAGTTGCCTCGTTTGCATTCCTCCCATTGTTGGACCTCCCTCCTTTTCATTAACAGTTACCAAACAAGATCTTCACATCGTCTATAAAGACACAGTATAGAAGTAGAAAAGTAATCACGCATTGCTCGGAGATCAATGGGAAACCACAACTCAGCCGATCATGGTGTTCGGAGGTAAGCACCACAACATTTCTTTTGTCCAACCTCCTTCAGTAAGTTGGAGAACTTTTGAGTAAATTCGTGCTGTTTTTTTGGGAAACCATCAGTACTCCACTTTGATCAGGTGAACTCTTCTTTTTCAGTGCTGCATACTAAAACCATGAAACCAGTAAAAATCGCCCGTGTTCTTTTGTCTGTTAATCCATCCATATGCTTATTCTTGATCCTTATTATTTGCGTTGCTGTGAAATACAGTTGTCTAACAAGCAATTTGCTGATTTTTATTCCAAGGAATGCATTTGAGCACATAGCTCAAATCAACGAAGGTCTTGATTCACTTACTCAGGCCTTGCGCCAACTCATAGAGGAGAGGGACAGCTCTACAGGTTTGGCCAACATATCTAGAGCATCACGCATCTTGCTTATCTGCGCAGGGATTAAAATCATTCGACAAAGATTAATCTTTGGAATGGGAAGGCAAAATGTTGATCCAAGTTTCCGACTTGCCTTTGCGTTGCTCTTGGATGCATCGAATGTGGTCTCTTGATGTGCGGTCTGCTCGGTGGCTTGCCTTGGCCGATTTCTGTTGCCTGCGTCCTTATGCTGGCGGTGCCGTTCGTGTTCACCGTGAGCTAAAAGGATTATTAGCAACTGAGCGCTAGTTTCTGGCTTTCGATGTGGTGATGTGCGTTTTGTGTGAATTTCATTTGTCTGTAACCTTCCCTCCGCTGGTACTGATATGAACGTCATCGTCGTATTATTACCACACCGCTTATCTAGGGGTTTACATATTCTGTGTCCTTCCACTGCAAAATCGTTTTCTTTTCCTGCTGCTCTGTTTTCATCTTATGTCTCTGTTCATTTGAAAAGTGTCCCGACATAAATGTGAAAAATTGCGACTCTAAGCAAATATCAACGGGAGCCGCTATTTCCACGCCTCCACTTGCTTGCCCATGCCCCCAAAACCTTAAAATGGAAAAACAACCCACGGTCCCCTGGTCGCCACAGCCTTTCTTGAAGCGCTCATCATCCTCTTTCATTTTGCCTTCTTCAGCAACTTATTCTGTTCTTGATCGTGGAGAACACCCAAATCCCACGATACCCTTGTCTTCCTCCATCCATCTGAAGCTCATGCTCATCCCCCTTCTTAATAGCCCTAGCCTCGGTGTTGGCTTCTTCACTGAGCACCGAATGCAGCTGCCTTGCCTGAATTCAGGAGGGTGGTTTGGGTTTTGGAGAGAGGGAAGGATTTGAGCTTGCGGAAACGGGGACTTGAGGTCGGGGGGCAAAAGGGAGTCGTCGGCAGTGAAGGAGGAGCCGTTGATCACGTGGATTTGCTCGACGACGTAGAGGTCCTTGGTCTGGGAAATGAGGTCTTCCACCGTCGAGGCGTCAGTGACAGAAAGGTTGGAGAATTCGGCCGTGGCTTTATTCTTCTTCTTCATCTTCTTATTCTTCTGGGTTTGTGTTGATTTCTGATTTCCCGCTGGCTCTGTTTTACTCTGTTACGCGAGCGGTGGTAATAGAGTTCTGCTCAACCGCGAGCTTAAGAGGAACCATCAGATTACAGTGGCACACCAGATAAACCAACCATTCCCATGCGTGATTGAAGAATAACGCAATTTTTTCCTTGCCGACGAAGAGCCACGCACCTGAAAAACAAAATTCCAAATTCGAAAAGGTCGAGGTATCAATAGAATGGAGGTGGAAGTGGAGAATGTAAGTACACGTGAGATGCATGTGCGCCTCTGGTCGGTCACTTTTCCCATCGGGGTTAAGCATTGGGGGGCTAATTAATATATATCTGTCAAGTGTAGGGGGTTCATTTGAGACAGAAACTCAAATGCATGGGGGTCTTTTGCGAAAGAAAAGCCGTCGCGCTACCTAGGCTGCATCATTTGTTGTCCCGTTTTCTGCATATGAATATGAAGAGTGTAATGAAACTCCAGTGCGGGGTATATTTGTCAGTGCAATAAAACTCCATGCCATAAATCTCGATGAAACTGAAGTGCCGCAAGTGCGTCAGTGCGATAAAACTCCACTGTGGGCGGGGTGTTAGGGTTCTGCCTTCCTCCCATCGATAAAAGGTTTGCTCGCATCAAGTTTTGTTTCACATGAGGAAGGAAAGAGGTTAATCAAACGAAGCTCGAAGTTAATGGGAAAAAACAATTCAGCCTTTCGCGGTGATCGGAGGTAAGCATCGACTGTTAACTGCAACATCACTTCTATAGTCCAGTCTCCTTCGGTAACTTTGGAGGGCTGCGAGCAAATTCATGTTGTTTCGAATTCCTTTCCTGAAAAAGAATTTCCCATCCCAGATCATTTTCCCTATGTGGGTTTTCCATCATGAAAATGATGTCTTATTTGAAGAACCTGTCCTTTCTCATGTTGCCTTGGGAACCCAGAGAACAAGTGCAAATCATCCACATTTTTTTTTGGGTTTGGTTTGGTTAAACGATCCATGAGTTTATTCTTGATCCTTATTGTATGAAAAGCGGATCTCTAACAAGTAGTTTATTGATTTTAATCCTAAAAGTATAGCAGGGCATGTAGATCAAATTGCTATAAACTATAACGAATATCTTGATACATTGAATGAGACCTTACGTCAACTCATCGGAGACAGCTTTATAGGTCGAGCCAAAATTATTATTGAACGCAGGACTATGCTTATTTGTGTAGCAATCAAAATAGTCATGCAAAACTTAGTCTTCAAAATGGGATGAGGTTCCAACTTCCATATGCTCTTTGTTGCTCTTGGATGGGTCTTGTGCAATCTCCAAATGTGCAATTTGCCTGCCAACATACCTCAGAACATTTTCGTCGCATGCATTCTGATTTTGGTGATCCCGTTTGAGTGCATCCCGAATCAAATGATTAATTAACAAACAGCAATAGTTTTCGGCTTTTGATGTGGTTGATGATCTAGTGTTTGCTAGGGTCTGGTCCTCATGGCGATGTGTATTTTCTATGAATTTTGGATTGCTTGGGTAACCTTCCGGTGGCGAGGTCTGGTGTTTTGCTGGCTCTAGTTCTCCGTACAACAAAATCCAATTCGAAGTATCTAATTGGACAGCTCGCAAATTCTATATAACTTATTCAACCAAACTACACAAGTAAAGCAAGCTGGACAAGTACAAACTCGATTCGTTAACAAAGCTACGGTTTGATCACTCTCATGTGCTTTTGAGACCGGTTTACCATAGTTACTTGTTAATTTCACTCATGCATTAATAATTAATATCACAAGGTACTCATGCTTAGTGCATGGCCGAACGGCAACAACCATGTGTGCATGTTATTTATTAATCATTCCGATTGAATCTCTATTGGTATAGCGTGGAGATCGTGCTCGAGGACGTCTCTTCATCTGACGGTCTTAAAAAAAATAGAAATAAGGGCTCGATGTCGTAGAAGACCTTATGAAAAAAATATATATATTAACATCTCTTAAAAACATTAAAAGCTACTTGGTCCCCCAATAATAATAAGAAAAAAACATTGAGATTCTAAATATGGATTCTTTTGTATTATCATAGTAAATAATGATGACATCTTATATGGTAAAATCGAAAACTTTGATCGATTCAACATCTTTAAGTTGCTTGCATTATTCTTAGAGCCCAACTCAAATTAATCTTTTGGCCCACTTCGTATGTATCACTATGGTAACATTTAATACTAAAATTATATGCTCGTCTATAGGGCTGCAAATGGACATTCAATAAAGTTCATTCACTTTGACCAAGAAAAATAAAATAAAGTTCATTCATACAATACTTTAGGTTTAATTTTTGACAGTGATGAATTGAGAGGTCAGTGTGGTAACTTACTCCGAAAACACAAAGAATAATTGTTTAAAATCTTAAAGCAATGTTACAAATATTCTTACGCGAGGATATAATACATGTGGTAAAAATAAGAAACTAGGACGATTCCTTTAGCAACTGCATTACCTAACATTAATAATTCTAAACTCAAATATATGTATGGAAATTGAGAAAATTACCCAAAAAATCATAAATCTATTGCATTGTGCCAACTTACTCTTAAACCTTTTGACAACTTGCCAATTTAGTCATAAATCTTTCAATTATATTAATTTAATCTTAAAATTTTTAATATGTTGCTAATTTAGTCCTAAACCCTTTAACGATTTGTCAATTTAATCTTTTTGGTCAATTTTGGTAGTAAATTACTGATATGGCAATTTAGTTAGCACTGATTGTCCTATGTGACACGGTGCTTGATGTGGATAATTTTTGAAAATTTTTAATAATTTTATGAAAATTTTATAAGTTTTTATTTCATTCTTCCCTTTCGACCTCGTCAACCTGGCCTAATTAGATTTGGTGAAGGTCAAGCCAATGAGGAGGGCTTTGGCAAAGGCCGGTGAGGTCGACCTCACCGGCCATCACTAAGGCCTAGCTACTAGCTAGAGAAAGAAGAGAAGGAAAAAAAATGTAAAATAAAAATATTCAAATTTTTTTATAAAAAAAATTTAGAAAATTAGAAAATATTTCAAAATGTCCACATTGGCATCAATCATGTTATGTAAAACGGTTGATGCTAACTAGACCATTATGTTAGTGGTTTTTGGACAAAATTGACAAGAATGACTAAATTGGCAATCCATCAAAATGTTTGGAACTAAATTGACACAACTAAAAAGTTTAAGATTAAATTAGTGAGTTTCAAAAGGTTTAGACTGAATTGGTGTAAGTGTAATGGGTTTATGAATTTTTTGATAATTTTCTCTATAAACATCATCCTTGCCCTTGCTTGGCTGCCCCATCTAAGAAATATATGAACGACTACCTTTTGTAATTACATTCCCTAACATTAATTCATTTTTCTAGTGAAAACTTAGCAAAAAAGATCAGCAAGTGCCTCAGGAAAATGTGGTGAACCATTTTGAGGTCAATCCTGGATCAAACATGAGAACATCCTATAGAGTTGCTCATCCATTTCAAAGTAAGAGAGCCAAAAATGAATGTGACATTGAAGCTGGAAAAAATTATAATCCACCATCTCACTTCAATAGTCAAATGCCACACATCAATTCGTATCAACCGACCGGAAAAAAAAAAATTGTATCAAAGATACCAATTAGTATAAGTTATCATTGACAATGACCTGTGGAGGGGAACTCCCTATGGAGGGGAGTGACTCCAATTCAACCACTGACAATGACCCGTGGAGGGGAGGGGAACTCCCTATGGAGGGGAGCAACTCCAATTCAATCAATGACAATGACCTGTGGAGGGGAGCTCCTACTCCCCTCCAATTCAATCAATGATAATGACCTGTGGAGGGGTACTCCTTATGGAGGGGAGCGACTCCAATTCAATCACAATGACCTATGCAGGGGAACTCCAATATATTGCATTGACAATGCAGCAATATGTTTTTCATGGCTTGGATTGGAGTTCCCCTTATCCAAGCCATGACAAATATATTGCCCCTTGGCATATTGTCATTGACAATGACCTATGGAGGGGAACTCCAATCCAATCCCTCATGCTTTTCCTTTCCTCTGTGCATGTGTGTGTATATAGATCTTCGCATCGTCTATGAGACATGTTGGAGAAGTAAAGAAGACAGTAACCCTACATTAGTTGGAGATCAATGGGAAATCATTACTTAGCCAATCACAATGTTTTGAGGTAAGTTGCAACATCTCTACAGTCCAACCTCCTTCAACAAGTTGGAGGACTTGAATAAATTCATGTTGTTTTGTTTGGAAACCATTTGCACTCCATGTAGACCAAGTGAACTCGTCCTTTTTAGTGTTGCAAACTAAAACCTTTTCAAATTGTGTAAGTTTTCTTTGTTTGTTAATCTATGAATATGTTGGTTTCATGGTCACCATGAAAACAATTCGAATTGCATATATTTTTTAGTCTACTTATCTATCAATATGCTTCTTCTTGATCCTTATTGTTTGCACTTCCTTGAAAGATGGTTGTCTAATGAGCTGCTTGGTGATGTTAAGGGATGCAGCACAACACGTAGCTCAAACCAATGACGGTCTTGATTCACTTGAGCAAGCCTTGCGTCAGCTCATTAGGGAGAGGCATGGCACTATAGGTCCAGTCAACATTTCTAGTGCACCAAGCATCCTACTTATCTACGCGGCAATTAAAATAATCAGACAAAAGATCATCTTCGAGATGAGAGGGCAAGATATTGACCCAAGGTTTCGATTTGTGTTTGTTATGGTCACCATTGCTCTTGGATGCGTCGAATGTGGTCTTCTTATGTACGTTCTACTTGGCGACTTGTGTTAGCTGATTTTCATCGCATGCGCCCTACTATTGGTAATTTCAATTGTGTCCATTGCGACTTAAAGGATCATTAGCGAACTGGCGCTAGTTTCCAGCTTTCGATGTAGTGACGTGTGTTTTGTACGAATTTCATTTGTCTGTAACCTTCCATTGCAGGTCCTCCTATGGACGTCATGTTGTATTTTCTGTAACCTTGAATAAATTTTGCATCTCAAAATTTCCCGCATCGCTTATCTACACGTTCTGTAACCTTCCACTGCAAAATCTCTTTCTTTTCCTTCTCCACTGTTTTTTCATCTCATGAATCTAATCATATGAAAACTGTCTCGACATGAAAGTGAAAAACTGCGCCTCTAAGCAAATGTCAAAATCCGGGATTTCTTTCAGTTGCCCATCGCTTGGTTTGTTGCATTCATTAGATGTTAGTTAGCAACTTCACCCCTCGCAGTAACTGCGCTAAGTCGAACATAACGCCTTACATCTCTGAAAAAGGAAGTACAATCTTCCAAAAAAAAAAAAAAAAACATAAAAAGAAGGCTAATTTCTCTAAAAATCTGGAGGAGCTTCAGCCCACGAATCGGACGGTGGTCTGCACCCTGTACGAGGCCCTTCAATTCCGTGACCGCCACTCCATCCGCCGCACCCTCGCCCCCGGCCTTGAGCGGTGGCGGTGGTGATGGTTCACCCTCCCTAGTTCTTGATGGGCCTCCTCCGCCACGTCGGACAACACCTTCCTCTTCGTCCTCGACTCCGTCACCTCCTTCCGCCGCTGCCGCGGTCGCCCGAGTGCTTTGGCCTGACCCGCTCCATCTTGTGGGTCAACGCTTGGCCGGTCTCCGCCTATGGGTTGGTCGCCCAAGTTGAGGGAGTGCTTGCAGCACCTCGCTCGCCATCCCGCGATTCAGCAAACAGGTTGATGCTGGCGAGGAACTCGAGGACGCTCGACTTGCTGGAGGACCGGTCGCCGCCCACGACGACGCTGGGTAGCTGGATTACCTCCTCCATGGCCATGTCCAAGCCTGTCGAGCAGGGGACGGATCCGCTTGTTGTACGGAGAGAGAGAGAGAGAGAGAGAGAGAGAGAGAGAGAGAGAGAGTTCCGACCAAGTGGGAATTTAAGAGAAAGTAAGGGGAGAGGAAAAGTCAATTGGGAAAAAAGAAATCTTAACAGAATAAATGGATAGACACTTAACCCTTAAGTTAAGGCAGATTTGAAAAAAAATATAAAACATCATCTAAGGTTGACCTGTACGAAGAGGCACGACCGCTGTTCTTTTCTCCTCTTTTAGTTATAATGCCATCACATGAAATTCAAGCTTTTGAAATGCCGAGTCCTTGCTTAGAGCCATTGAGAGAGAGGAAGGGAGAGCACCATCTTCTTTTGCTTCTGATTTCGGGCTGGCCCCTACTACAATTGTAATATGAAAGTTGTAAACTATGTATGCGGGAGTGTTATTGTCTATCGGCCTCTACAGTAAAATCGAACTCGAGGGTTAGAGAGACAATAGTTTACCCCATAACGAAATTTGGTAATTCGTGTCCCAAGATTAGATGAGAAATATGCTCAATATCATCTAATTAAATAGTTGATCTAGCTCCGACTATAATGAAGTTGAAAAATCAACGGATGAGTTCTGGTCAAAGGTCCATTAAATAATGCACTATTGGTTATAAGTCACCTTTAGTCTTTTTCCCCCTCCCAACGAAAAAAATGAGATCACTTACCAAAAGATCCCATGTTTCAAGGAAAGGTGGATCAACTCATGAAATTCTCATTGAATTAGGGTTCACATAATAAAAAGCACATATAATTTCTTAGTTATTAGGAGTATCCTGAAAATATCTGAGTTGAATGATATAGCATAGCTCATGCTATCCCACATATTGTTTCAAGGTTAAATGTATGGCTATATGAGAGAAAATCAATTGAGAACCGTAACATGGGCAAGGGAACAAACTAGAATTAAGCGCATGATGTTGTATAAGACCTTATATTAAAAATAATAATTTCTTAACATTTATTAAAATTATGTGCAATAATTAAGGTACTTGGTCAAAACAAAATCATTGATGAATTTATAAATGAGCCTTAGATTATTTTGCTTCCTCAGAGTAAGTTAAGGTTACATTTTCTAATTTTTGAACTTTTTTATTTAATTTTAACTTATTTGGAAAATCGAAACTGATGATCGATTGAAAGTCTTTAATTTGCTTGCATTAATCGTAATATAGGGCCAACTCGAATTAATATTTTTGCCCACTTTGTATGTAACATGACGGTTTATCGACATCCATTTTTCTAAGTTTTATCACCAATCTTCCGCAATTGTCAATTAAAAGCAATATTCCAAAAAAAAAAAACGCGCATTCACTACTAAATGAATATGCTAATTTACAAGGCTGTGGATGGACATGTAATAAGGTTCATTCAGATGGTACTTTATGTTTAATGTTATAAAAGTAACAAATCAAGAGGTCAGTGTTATAACTTATTCTCAATTCACAAAATAAGAAAATAGCATGATTCCCTTTAGCAAGTACATTACCTAACATTAATTCTATTCTGAAATATGTATGAGTTTTTCTTAAATTCATCCTTCAGCATTTACATTACCTGACATTGATTCTCTCTTCTTGTGAAAACTCAGCAAAAGAGATCATTAATTCGTGCAGGAAAGAGATTTGAACCAGTTCGAAATGGATACTGGATAGAACGTGATAACTCCATCCTACAGACTCCCTATCCATTTCAAAGAGAACCACAACCGAATCTGTCCTAGAAGCTGTAAAAGTTGGATTCCACCATCGTGCTTCGATAATCGGATGCTACCCATCAACTAGTATCAAAATTCAACGCCAAATCCATACCGGTTATCGAGGGATGCATCTGTAAAGGAGACCCGACCATAAACTCCACGCAATGAAGAAAAGAGCCAGCCTGATAGAGAAAACACTTGACCTCTTGACTCGTAATTGAACAACAAAAGGGGAAAGAAAGTATAAATAAGGGCCTTCGCAAAGTCGTAAGATATGGATTAACAGTATCCTCTAGAATGAATACTCTAAAGCTTCATCATTAATCTAAACGCTCCATCTGCAGGGTTAATCACACCAGTTGATAATAAGTCAGTTTGCCGGTAAAACGAAGGCAAATACGGCCAGCAGGAGGCAGCCCATACAAAAATACGGCCATCTGCAGGGTTAATAACACCAGAGAAGACGACATGAACCCATGCTTCCGAATTGCCCTTGCCCTCGTTGCGGTTGTACTAGGATGTGTTGCTTGCAGTCTCTTGATGTCCATTCTGCTTGATAATATGCCATAGCTGATTTTTGTTGCCCGCATCATAATGTCGTTGATCCCATTCGCGTTCATTGCGAATATATCAGCCATGGCTGTTTTAATTTGTAACTTTTCCCTGCAGCTTCGGATATTAACCTCTGCATTATTACCTTTACCACCTTTTATTTTGAGAAAATATCTACTTCATAGCACCACGTTAGCTGCTGTCTCAAACGTCTATGATTGGAACCCAATTCAATTGATGTGATGATAAGACAGAAATAGAATTAAGTACTATGTATTTGTAAGACCTGTTTTCGAAAGGTAATCACTTATTACTAATCAGTAAGGTACTTGGCCGGAAAAATTGTTGAGTAATACAATGTGAAATTAGGCCTTTGTCAGAGTAAATAACGATTACTTTTTCAAAATTTGAAATTAATTTTGAAAAATTGAAAACTATGATTGACTAAACGTCTTTAATTTGCTTGCATTATACTTACTTTTCGCCCACTTCGTAGGTGTCAATGTGGTTTGCCGATATACATTTTCGTAAGACTTGTACAAGAACGACACAAACATTTTACTTTTACTCTTTTGTCACCAATTTTGTACAGCTACTTACTAGAGTGCGTTTAGTATTATTCTGTTCCCCAAAACAATTTATACTCAAAAATGATTTTTTCTAATTTTATTTCATGAATGAGTTTTTAAACATTCGAAAGCGTTTTATAATTGTACAAAATTTCTATTCTCGAGAACAGATATGCATTTGGCATTATCTTCAAATTTTTTTGTGACTTAGAATTTCTAATTATTTAAATAATTTTATTACTTTTTTTCATTTCTTTATTCCATTTGAACCTCTTCTTTCTCTAGTTGGTCACTGGCCTTGGAGGAGCCTCGCTAGCGCTCAATGAGACTCTGGCAACCAGCTAGAGGAAGAAGAAAAGGCTTGGTTCTAGAACTGCTCCCAGCAATAAAGAAACAACTCTGTTTTTCTTTTTCTTTTAAATCCGTTTCAAATTTATTCCCGAGAACAAAGTTCCCAAGAATAAAAACGTTATCCAATGGATTTCCGTTCTTTTTTTATTCTGAAAAACAAAAAACAAAAAATAAAAATAGACATTATTTAACACGTTACCAAACAAACCCTTAGCATCTATTACTAAATAAAAGGTCGTGAACAGTACATTTAATGAAGTTTGTTTAAGTAATAAATTTATGTTTAATTTTATAAAGTAAAGAATTGAGAGATCGGTTTGGTGACTTGAAATCTTAAAACAAAGTGTTGTCACGGCCTACCCCTTGCAAGGGAAGGAGATAGAATTAGAGCTACTTGCTTATAAAACATGGGCTCTCCCGAGTCCAGACTTCGTATGACATTGATTTTCCTAATCTATGTGTTCAAAAGAAGTCGCTGCTAGCCATTGTTGAGGGTCAGCTAGAAACCCTAATCAAGACATGGGAGTGTTGCCTTGATGCATGCGCAACCAAAAATTTCAAAATTGGGAACTTGATTACCTTAACTATTTAACTAGAGCTCTTTTTTTTAGTTTTGTGTAAAAAACGTTGCCTATTCATGTTGAAAATATGGTTCGATTCTTTATGATTTAAAGGATTCTTTTTTTTTTCTTTTTTCAAAAGAATACTTGAAAACCAATTCGATTCGGTAATCGGTTATTGAATAGAACCGGTGTTCCGGCCTTGGAATCGGGGACCAATCCAGTCCTAGGCTACTTCAAGGTTTGCAGGACAAGAAATTGAACCGGTTTTATGCTAGAATTAATCTTGAATCAGCCGGTCCAAATCGATTTGATTCAGTAGTTGGTTCAAAACCATAAATTTTGAATCATCATCCTTAAATTAAAGAGGAACATTAAATTACATCAGCAAATGAATTTTTTTATCTGAGTTAAGCATTGGGGACTAATTGATGTATATTGGCCGATGACGGGTATATTGAAATTTTCCCTATCCTTATGAAATTTGTCGTTTGCAATGCAAAAATGACTTCCGGAGGATGATGTGAAGGCAAATTAAAGAAAGAGGCATTGGGTCTAATGATTAGATATGTGTGTGACGATGATAAGGAGGAGCACGAGGGATTAAGTTGTAGATGGTATGAGGTGCGCGATAGACAGACTCTTATCATTGTCATATGGCGATTAAAGAGGAACGTTAAATTACATCAGCAAATGATTTTTTTTTTTTATCTGAGTTAAGCGTTGGGGACTAATTGATGTATATTTTCCAATGAGGGGTGAATTGAAATTTTCCCTATCCTTATGAAATTTGTCGTTTGCAATGCAAAAATGACTTCTGGAGGATGATGTGAAGGCAAATTAAAGAAAGAGGCATTGGGTATAATTGATTAGATATGTGTGTGACAATGATAAGGAGAAGCACGAGAGATTAAGTTGCAGACGGTATGAGGCGCGCGATAGACGGACTCTTATCATTGTCATATGGCGATTATGTCAGTGAGCACTTTCGTGTGTGGGTCCATTTCCAAAAGTTCTCAGGGGTGAGGGAGCACTTTTGGTTCTCAGGGTTTAAAATTAAAACTACTGTAGAACTTTTGTCCGTGGGGTTTTAAATCCCACGTAGAACTTTTGTGTAGGATAATGGAGTTTATAGTTTTGACAAAAGTCTGAAGTGGGCTTGCAATCCCAGTTCAGACTTTTGTTAAGGGTTTTAAATCCCACGTAGAACTTTTGTGTAGAATAATGGAGTTTATAGTTTTGACAAAAGTCTGAAGTGGGTTTGGAATCCCACTTCAGACTCTTTTGTGTAGAATAATGGAGTTTATAGTTTTGACAATCCCACTTCAGACTTTTGTCAAAACTATAGACTCCATTATTCTACACAAAAGAGTCTGAACTGGGATTGCAAACCCACTTCAGACTTTTGTCAAAACTATAAACTCCATTATTATACACAAAAGTTCTACGTGGGATTTAAAACCCTTAACAAAAGTCTGAACTGGGATTGCAAGCCCACTTCAAAACCCTACCGTAGAACTTTTGTCATGACAGTGCTCCCTCACCCCTGAAAACTCTTGACCCTCACATTCACCTCGTCACGCGCCTATATATGAGACAATGACAAACTCCAGTCCAAACTCCAGTCCAGACTCCAATCGAATTCCTAGTGCTCTTTCTTCCGACTCCATCGAATCTTAACTCTACATCAAGATCTACGCATCATCTATATGACATGTTGTTGCAGAAGTAAAGAAGTATCCATGCGATTCTCAGAGATCAATGGAAAACCACTACTCAACGCATCACAATGTTCCAAGGTAAGCACCGTAACATCTCCGTAGTCTAACCTCCTTCAACTTGTTGAAGGACTCTTGAGTAAACTCATCGTGTTTTGTCCGAATACCATCTGCACTCCACTTAGATAAGGTGAACTCATCCTTTCAATGTTGCATACTAAAACATGTTCAAATCGCCTAAGCTTTTTGGTCTATCAATACTAAAATTATGAAACCAGTTCAAATCGGCTATATTTTTTTACCCGCTAATCTATCAATATGCTTATTCTCAATCCTTCTATGGAAGACAGTTGTCTAACAAGTTGCTTGGTGATGTTAAGGTATGCAGCACAACACGTAGCTCAAATCAACGAAGGTCTTGATTCGCTTGCGCAAGCCTTGCGTCAACTCATCAGGGAGAGGGACGGCTCTATAGTTCCAGCCGACAATTCCATAGTATCACGCATCTTCGCAATAGCAAGGCAAGATGTTGATCCAAGTTTCCGACTTGCCATTGTTGGGATCACTGTTGCTCTTGGATGCATTGAATGTGGTCTCCTGATGTGTGTTCTGCTCAGGGGCTTGCCTTGGCCAATTTCTGTTGCCTGCGTCCTAATGCTGGTAGTCTTGTTCGTGTTCATCCTGAGTTAAAAGGATTATTAGCGACTGGGCGCTAGTTTCTGGCTTTCGATATGGTGATGTGCGTTTTGTTAAAGAAGTTGACTTGAAGACTACATCTGTGGCAATGCACTGCATCTGTGGCAATGCATAAGAAACGAAGAAGCATTTGAAGATAGTAAATTCAAGACTGACTTGAAGAGAGAGTTTGCTCATCACACGTGTTTGCAGAGCTTGAAGACTTGAAACAAAAGTAAATACACGTGTTCTAATACATTAGAGCGGTTAGTCTGTTAGATGTAAAACCGAAGTTGTTAAACCGGTGTTGAGTCGGTTGATTCGTTTTCATCATCTTCCTTGAGTATAAAACTATAGAGGATAGCATAGAGAGAAAAATGGCGAGAGAAACAAGAAGTGTAATTGAAGAGCAAATAGAAAAGCTCTTAGTTGAATGTATGCTTTGCTCTTTTTGATTCAATAAGTAAAGAAATCCTTCCTCTACATCTTGTGTTCTCTGTTCTTCGTTTCTCTGTTCTCTGTTCTCTGTTCTTCGTTTCTTCACATGGTATCAGAGCCTTCCTGAGAGCTCTAGTTTTCTCTACTATACTGTTCGAAATCCTGTAGAGTTTGTGTGATCCAGAAGATAGTAAGAAGATCAAGAACAGAATCTGGTTTCTGTTTGATAGTAGTCGAGAAATTGTATCTTCAAGAGTTTTTGGAAATACAGAATGGTAGCAAGGATACAGAAGTATCCATTCCCGATCCATGTCAATATAGCCAACTTTGTTACAATAAAACTAGCTGAAGATAATTTTCTACTTTGGCAAGCACGGTTTCACAGGTTCCTGCGAAGTCAGGATCTTTTTGGATTCATCAATGGCGAAACACCACCACCAGCTCAAATGATGCAGATTGAGATTGAAGGAAATGAAACAGAAGTGGTGAATCCTGATCATACAGATTGGATGAAGACTGATAAGTTAATCTCATCTTGGATAAGTGGAGTAGTGTCTGAGAACATTTTAAGCTTGATCATTGGGCTAGAGACATCATATGAGGTATGGCAGACTCTTCTTAATCGTTTTACACAAAAGTCAGTAGCAAAAGAATTCGTACTTAGGGGAAAATTGCAAGCATGTCAGAAAAGAGATAGAACATTGAATGTGTATCTTCGAGAGTTCAAGTCTATTTGTGATCAACTTAATGCCATTGAAAAACCTGTTGATGAGATAACCGAGATGTTTGGTGTTCTCAAGGGATTAGGTTCAGAATATTAAAGTTTCAGAACAACAATGTATTGCTTAAAACCTCAGCCTGATTATGATAAGGTTATGTCTCAGCTCGAGAGATTTGAAACTAGGCTACACACTTACTCTATGAATCAATATAATCCTAATCTAGCCTATTATGGCCAAAGAAAGTCTACTAGAGGTGTGCAAAACTCTAACTTCAGAAACCAAAGAGGAAATAATCGAGGAGGATATAGTTATGGCAGAGGACGGGCAATGAGTGCTAGAGATCGTGGTAATGACTTTGCTGAGACAGGAAGAAATCAACACTACAGGATGAATAACCCGAATCTAAATCAAGAAGATCAGGTTAACAAGTTGTCACACAACTGGTCTAACTATGGACAAGGGTTCAGACCATATGAAAATTCTTCCCAAAAGTATCAAGCCACTAAGTCGTATCCACCACAAAGTGTAGCATCTGGTCAGAATATGCAGAGTGTGAAAATAGCAAGTACTAGTCCATTAGAATGCCAAATCTGTAAAAGACCAGGTCATATAGCACTTCGATGTTGGTATCGCTTTGATAATTCATATCAAGCGGATGAAATACCAACTGCACTAGCAGCAATGCATATTGAAGACTCACATGGCATTGAATGGTATCTAGATACAGGAGCCTCAGCTCATATCACTGCAGACCCTGGTATGCTTCAATATTGTTCTTTATATAGTGGGACTGATACTGTTATGATAGGAGATGGTTCTTGTTTATCAATCTCCTATGTTGGTGATGGCTTATTGCATACAAAAACTAGCTCATTACCACTAAATGATGTTTTGATAGTTCCAGAAATAAAGAAAAACCTACTGTCTGTTTCGAAGTTAACAGATGATTATCCCTGTTCTTTTATTTTTGACAAACATAGGGTATATCTGAAGGACAACTGCAACAATACAACAGTGAGGCTAGGAAGCAAAGTCAAGGGATTGTATCAAGTTGATCCTAAAGTCACAGAAGTTTTCTTCACTCAAATTCACAAAGAAGTAGGAGAAGACTTATGGCATTAGAGGCTGGCACATACCAATTTAAAAACAGTGAAGTATCTCGTAGAGTCAGCACCTAATTCAATGTAATTCAAGAACTCAAGGCATATGTAGTAGTTGCCAGATTACTAAGAGTTTAGCCTTACCCTTTCCTATGTCAGACTATACATCTAATACTCCTCTAGAAAAGATACATTGTGATGTTTAGGGACCCTCACCAGTTCAATCTTTTCAAAAATTTCGATATTATGTCATTTTTGTGGATGATTTCTCTTGATACAGTTGGCTGTATCCAATGAAACAGAAGTCAGAATTTTATGACATCTTTATCATGTTTCAAAAGCAAGTCGAGAATCAGTTTAATCATAAGATAAAAATCTTTCAGTGTGATGGAGGAGGTGAGTTCACCAGCAACAAAGTTCAAAATTATCTACAACAATGTGGAATTAAACAGCACATTTCATGTCCCTATACACCAGAACAGAATGGTCTATCTGAAAGAAAACATCGACATGTGGTGGAGTTAGGACTAGCAATGCTATATCATGCCAAAGTACCCTTAAAATACTAGGTAGATGCTTTCATCACAGCAAACTACATCATTAATATACTTCCTGCTTCAAAGCTCCATATGAATTCACCCTACAGAAAATTATATCAACAAAAACCAAGCTATACACATTTAAGGGTCTTTGGATGTGCTTGTTATCCTTGCCTCGAGACCATATGCACAGCATAAGCTTGATCCAAGATCTCTTATATGTATTTTTTTGGGATATAGTGAAAAACATAAAGGATATCGATATCTTCTACCCACTAATGGACATGTCTATGTAAGTCGTCATGTGGTGTTTGATGAATCAGTTTTTCCCTTCACCAATCGACTACCAACTGAGTATCATCAAGGTACAAACTTGTACAAATAGTGGATAAATGGAGTAACCTTTCTAGACTCTATAACTACAGAACAAGTTCAGTCTACATCCAATGAACAGATGGGGTATTTGCAAGATATTGGATTAATACAGAACTCTCACATTCATGCATCACAAATGCATACTGAGGAACCAATAGGTTCTATGCCAACACTGCTAGAGGTTGATACTGATCAAGCACAAGGCAGTTCTCCAGACAATACACACTCTACTAAATTATTACAAATGCATACCGAGGAACAAATGTGTTCTATGCCAACACCGCGAGGTTAATACGATCAACCACAAAGCAGTTCTTCGACAATACACAAGGTATTTTGTCTGTTCATCCTATGCAAACTAGATTAAAATCTGGAATAGTCAAACCTAATCCTAAATATGCATGCTTGGCTGAGTATAAAGTTCCTCTCGAACCAAAAACAGTCAAATCTGCACTGGCAGACAGAGGATGGTATCAAGCAATGCAAGATGAAATGGATGCCTTATACACAAACTAGACATGGGAATTAGTGCCTCAAACTGATCACATGAATGTTATAGGGTGCAAGTGGGCGTTTAAAACTAAACTTAATGCAGATGGTAAGCTTGATAGACTTAAAGCAAGATTAGTAGCTAAGGGGTTTCATCAAGAAGAATGTATTGATTTCACGAGACCTTCACCTTGTCATTAAACATGCTACTATTCGAATTATTCTTTCGTGGCAATGACAAAGCATTGGCCAATCCATCACTTGATGTTAAGAATGCCTTCCTACATGGCACTTTGAATGAAACGGTGTATATGCAGCAGCCACCAGGTTTTATACACCCTCAGAAGCCTCATCATGTATGTCTCGCTAAGAAATCCTTGTATGGTCTTCGTCAAGCACCCCGAGCCTGGTTTGACAAATTCAGTAACTTTCTTCTTGAGAATGGGTTTTCTTGCAGCACCACGGATCCTTCATTATTTGTGTTTCACCATGGCTCATACACCATACTTTGTTATTGCTCTATGTAGATGATATTGTGCTCACTTTGGAAGTTCAGCTCACTTACTTTCCCACTTAATTCATCTACTAAGCCTTCAATTTCATATGCGGATCTTGGTCTTCTCATTATTTTTTGGGAATTGAGGCTAAACAAACCTCACAAGACTTATTTCTTTCTCGAGACCAAATATGCTCTTGATCTACTTACTCGAGCTAATATGAAAGATTGCAGACTGTTTCTACTCCTCTCTCATTACGGCTGCAGCCATGATAACCGATGACACATTATTGTAGCATCCCCTTGAGTATCGAAGTCTTGTGGGTGGACTTCGCATCTCACTATAACTCGTCCGATATTGCTTATGCCACTAATCTTCTCTGTCAAAAGATGCAGCAGCCTACATTAGGTGATTTTCACAAGCTCAAAAGAGTTCTTCGATACGTGAAAGGCACTAGTTGCTCTTGGACTAACCATTCATTCCAATAGCTTCATGCATTTGTATGGTTTTGCTGATGCTGATTGGGCAGGATGTAGTACTACCAAGCAATCTACTACTGGTTTTTGTACATATCTTGGCTCCAACCTATTTCTTGGTCAGCAAAACGACAATCTACAGTCTCTCGTTCCTCGACAGAAGCTGAATATCGAGCTTTAGCCTCAGCAACAGCTGATCTTACATGGGTTAGTTTTGTCCTTCGAGACATTGGCATTGGCTTATCTGCTCTAACATCTCTCTTTTGTGACAACAAGTCAGCTATTGTTCTCTCACTTAACCCTGTTCTACATGCTCGCACAAAGCATATTGAAGTAGATTTTCATTTTGTTCGTGAAAAGGTTGCTTCTGGATCCTTGATTGTCTCTTATATTCCCAGTACTCGCCAACTTGTAGATATTTTTACAAAATCTTTACTTCGCTTCCTACATTTTAGTCTTCAAACCAAATTGGGCTTGGGGTATTTACCCCCTCCCAATTTGCGGGGGGATGTTAAAGAAGCTGACTTGAAGACTGCATTTGTGGCAATGCACCGCATCTGTGGCAATGCATAAGAAACGAAGAAGCATTTGAAGATAGTAAATTCAAGACTGACTTGAAGAGAGAGTTTGCTCATCACACGTGTTTGCAGAGCTTGAAGACTTGAAACAAAAGTAAATACACGTGTTCTAATACGTTAGAGCGGTTAGTCTGTTAGATGTAAAACCGAAGTTGTTAAACCGGTGTTGAGTCGGTTGATTCGTTTTCATCATCTTCCTTGGGTGTAAAACTACAGAGGATAGCATAGAGAGAAAAATGGCGAGAGAAACAAGAAGTGTAATTGAAGAGCAAATAGAAAAGCTCTCAGTTGAATGAATGCTTTGCTCTTTTTGATTCAAGAAGTAAAGAAATCCTTCCTCTACATCTTGTGTTCTCTGTTCTTCGTTTCTCTGTTCTCTGTTCTCTGTTCTTTGTTTCTCTGTTCTTCGTTTCTTCACACGTTTTGTGTGAATTTCATTTGTCTGTAAGCTTCCCCTCGCTGGTACTGATCTGAACGTCATTGTTGTATTATTACCACACCGCTTATCTAAGGGGTTTACATGTTCTGTGCCCTTCCACTGCAAAATCGTTTTCTTTTCCTGCTGCTCTGTTTTTCATCTTATGTCTCTGTTCATATGAAAACTGTTTCGACATGAATGTGAAAAACTATGACGTAGCAAATATCAACGGGAGCCGCTATTTCCAGGCCTCCACTTGCTTGCCCACGCCCTCAAAACCTTAAAATGGCAAAAGAACCCACGGCTCCCTGGGTCGCCACCGCCTTTCCTGAAGCGCTCATCATCCTCCTTCATTTTGCCTCCTTCAGCAACTTCTGCTCTTGATCGTGTAAAACACCCAAATCCCACAATACCCTCGTCTTCCTCCATCCATTTGAAGCTCATGCTCACCCCCTACTTAATAGCCTTAGCCTTGGTGTCGGCTTCTTCGGCGAGCACCAGATGCAGCCGGCTTTCGTGGGGGCGACGGCTATGGCGTCTTCGTCTTGCGATAGCTCGAATTCAGGAGCGTGGCTTGGGGGTTGGAGAGAGTGAAGGATTTGAGTTTGCGGAAATGTGAACTCAAGGTCGAAGGTCAAGTGGGAGTCGTCGGCGGTGAAGGAGGAGCCGTCGATCATGGCGATTTGCTCGAGGACGTACAGGTCCTTGGTCAAATGAGGTCTTCCACTGCCAAGTCATCGGTGTCAGAAAGGTTGGAGAATTCGGCGGTGGCTTCTTTTTCTTCATCATCTTCTTGTTCTTCTGGGTTTGTGGTGATATCTGATTTCCCGCTGGCTCTGTTTTACTCTGTTTACTGCAAGCGGTGAGGATAGATGCGCAATGGCGAGCTTAAGAGGAACCATCGAATTGTAGCAGCACATCAGATAAAACTTTCATTTCCATGCGTAATTGAAGAAAAACGCAGTTTTATTCTTGCCAACGGAGAGCAATGCAGCTGAGAAACAAAATTCCAAATTCAAAGAAGGTGAGATATCAGTAAAATGAAGGAGGAAACGGACAATGTAAGTGCACGTGAAATGCGCGTGCGTTTCTGGCCGGTCACTTTTCTCATCGGGGTTAAGCGTTGGGGGCTAATTGATATGTGTCTGTCAAGTGTAGGGGGTCATTCGAGACAAAACTCAAATGCAGGGGCTCTTTTGCAAAAGAGGAGCCATGGCGCTTCCTACGCTGCATCATTTGTAGTCGCATTTTCTGTATATGAATATGTCAAGTGTAATAAAACTCCAGTGCAAGGTATATTTGTCAGTGCAATAAAACCCCCGTGCCATAAAACTCGATGAAACTGGAGTGCGTCAGTGCGATAAAACTCCACTGGGGGCGGGGTATAAAAGTTCTGCCTTCCTCCCATCGACAAAATGTAGGCTCGCATCAAGTTTTGTTTCAGAAGAGGAAGGAAAGAGGTTAATCACACGAAGCTCGAAGTTTAATGGGAAACAACGAGGTGATCGGAGGTAAGGAACGACCATGAACTGCAACATCACTTCACTTCTGTAGTCCAGCCTCTTTCAATAACTGTGGAGGACCATGAGCAAATTCATGCCGTTTCGAGTTCCTTTCCTGAAGAAGGAACTTTGGAGGACCACCAAGTACGTAATGATTAATGAGGGATGCATCTAATCAGCCCACTTTTTACTTTTTTGTATAAAAAACTTGTTTCTTCACATTGAAAATATAGTTCGATTCTTTATGATTTCAAAAGATTCTTTTTTCCTTTTTCAAAAGAAGATTTGAAAACTGATTGGATTTGATAATCGGTTATTGAATGGAACCGATGTTTCGACCTTGGAATCGGACCGGTGACCAATCCGGTCCTAGGCTACTTCAAGGTTCGTGGAACAAGAAATTGAACCGGTTTTAGGTTAGAACTAATCTTGAATCAATCGATTCAATTCAATAATCGGTTCTTGAATAGAACCGGCATTTTGGCCTTGGAATTAAGGACCGATCCAATCCTAGGCTACTTCAAGGTTCATAGAATAGGAAATTACATTGGTTCTACGCTAGAACTAACCTTGCATCGGTCGATTCAAGTCGATTCAATTCCATTCCTAGGTTAAAGCACACCTAGTGCACACCACAAATCAAATCTCCATTCTTAAAAATCAACAAATAATAAAAACCATAACTTTTGAATAATCATCATCTTTGAACTAAAGAGGAACATTAAATTACATTAGTGAATGAATTTTTTTTTTATTGGAGTTAAGCATTGGGGGCTAATTGATATATATTTGCCATCAATGAGTAAATTGAAACTTTCTCTATCTTTTATAAAATTTGTTGTTTACAATGCAAAAATGTCTACCGGAAGATGATACGAAGGCAAATTTAAAAAAGAGGCATTGGGTACAATTGATTATATATATGGGTGACGATGATAAGGAGGAGCATGAGGGATTAAATTGGAGACTATATGAGGTACATGATAGATGGACTCTTGTCATCGTCATATGGTAATCATGTCACTGAGCACCATTTCCAAAAGTTCTCGGGCGAGGGAGAACTGGGGATTTAGCAATGACAAAGTTGCAAAATCCCTTGCAATCAAAAGTAATCCATTTGGGCTTATTCGCAATGATAAATTTGCGAAATCCCAAGCAACCAAAAGTACTAGGGATTTACTTTTGGGCCATCAAAAGTTGCCATTGCCATGTGGGTCCCATGGTCAGGGAACTTTGTAAATGAAGTGATACGAGATAATTACACGTGTAATTATCTCGTATATCTAGAATATATGGGTCCCATGGTCAGGGAACTTTGTAAATGAAGTGATACGAGATAATTACACATGTAATTATCTCGTGTTACAGGGCAACTTTCTGATGGCCCAAAAGTAAATCCCTAGTACTATTGACCCACACATTCTCCTCATCAAATGTCTATATAATGACAAACTCGAATCCAATCCCTCATGCTCTTCCTGCCAACTCCATTGCCTAGAGATCAATGGGGAATCACCACTCAACCCATCGCAATGTTTCAAGGTAAGCACCAAATCGCCTCTATTTTTTTGCCTGCTAATCTATCGGATGTTTATTCTCTATCCTTTTGTGGAAGACGATTGTCTAACAAATTACTTGGTGATGTTAAGGTATGCGGCACAGCACGTAGCTCAAATCAACGAAGGTCTTGATTCGCTTGCACAAGCCTTGCGTCAACTCATCCGAGAGAGGGACAGCTCTATAGTTCCGGCCAACATTTCCAGAGCACCACTCATCTTGCTTATCTGTTCAGCCATTAAAATCATCCGGCAAAGATTAGTCTTCGGAATGAGAAGGCAAGATGTTGATCTAAATTTCCGACTTGCCATCGCCGGGATCGCTGTTGCTCTTGGATGCGTCGAATGTAGTCTCCTGATGTGCGTTCTGCTCAGGGGCTTGCCTTGGCCGATTTCTGTTGTCTTTGTCCTAATGCTAGTAGTCCCGTTCGTGATCATCTGAGTTAAAAGGATTATTAGCGACTGGGCGCTAGTTTCTGGCTTTTGATGTGGTGATGTGCGTTTTGTGTGAATTTCGTTTGTCTGTAACCTTCCCCCGTTGCTACTGATCTGAACTTGTGTTATTACTACCGCACCGCTTATCTAAGGGGTTTGCATGTTCTGTGCTCTTCCACTGCAAAATCGTTTTCTTTTCCTGCTGCTCTGTTTTTCATTATGTCTCTGTTCATATGAAAACTGTTTCGACATGAATGTCAAAACTGCGACTTAGCAAATATCAAAGGGAGCCGCTATTTCCAGGCGTCCACTTGCTTGCCCTCGCCCTCAAAACCTTAAAATGGCAAAAGAACCCACGGCTCCCCGGGTCGCCACCGCCTTTCCTGAAGCGCTCATCATCCTCCTTCATTTTGCCTCCTTCAGCAACTTCTGCTCTTGATCGTGTAAAACACCCAAATCCCACAATACCCTCGTCTTCCTCCATCCATTTGAAGCTCATGCTCACCCCCTACTTAATAGCAATAGCCTCGGTGTCGGCTTCTTCGGCAAGCACCAGAAGCAGCCGCCTTTCGTGGGGGCGAAGGCTATGGCGTCTTCGTCTTGCGATAGCTTGAATTCAGGAACGTGGTTTGGGGTTTGGAGAGAGGGAAGGATTTGAGCTCGTGGAAAATGGGAACTCGAGGTCGAGGGGCAAGAAGGAGTCGTCGGCGGTGAAGGAGGAGCTGTTGATCGCGGCGATTTTCTCGAGGACGTAGAGGTCCTTGGGTCAGGGAAATGAGGTCTTCCACCGCCGAGTCATCGGCGTGAGAAAGGTAGAAGAATTCGGCCGTGGGTTTCTTCTGCTTCTTCATCTTCTTCTTCTTCTTCTGGGTTTGTGGTGATTTCTGATTTCTCACTGGCTCTGTTTTACCCTGTTACCGCTGCGAGCGGTGAGGATAGAATTGTGCTATACCGCGAGCTTAAGAGGAACCATCAAATTACAGTGGCACGCCAGATAAAACTACCATTCCCATGCGTAATTGAAGAATAACGCACTTTTTTTTCTTTCCAACGAAGAGCAACGCACCTGAAAAACAAAATTCCAAATTCGAAAGGGCGGGGTACCAGTATATTAAAGGTGGAAACGGAGAATGTAAGCCCACGTGAGATGCGTGTGCGTCTCTGGCCGGTCACTTTTCCCGGCATTGGGGGATAATTGATGTATATTTGTCAAGTGTAGGGAGGTGATTTGAGACAAACTCAAATGCAGGGGGTCTTTTGCAAAAGAGGAGCTGTCGCGCTTCCTGCGCCGCATCATTTGCCTCGTGATCGTCTACAAAATGTGTTTGCCAAATCGTAGGCCCGCATCAAGCTTTGTTTTAGACGAGGAAGGAAGAGGTTATCCACCGGCTGTGTTCCATTACGTGAATACTGTTTTATTCAGAAGCAATCTGCATGATGAACTCGTCCTTTTTCATGTTGTATTGTTAACCCATAGTACAAATACAAATGGACCAATTTTATTTTTTTTGGGTTTGGTTTGGCTTGGTTAAACGATCTATGAGTTTATTCTTGATATTTCTTGTGTGAAAAACGAATGTCTAATGAATAGTATATTGATTTTAATCTTAGAAGTTGAGCAAAGCATCTACCCTCGCAAGGGAGGGAGATAGGATTAGAGATACTTGCTTATAAAATGTGAGCCCTCCTGAATCCATGAAATTAATTTTCCTAACTATGTGCTCAAAGCTCAAAAGGAGTTGCCACTAGTTATTATTGAAGGGTCAGTTAGAAACCTTAATCAAGACGTGAGAGTATTGTTTTGATGCATGTACAATCAGAGATTTCGAAATCAAGGACTTGATTGCCCTAACTATTTAACTAAAACCCTTTCGATACCTAAAGTCAACCATTTGCTGATCAAAGCGTCAAGGCAACCCATTGGAAATTCTAAAATTCATCCCAACTATTCTAAAAATGAAAATAACAATCAATATATTAAAATTGCACAATCAAGTATAATCGAAATTGAAATGCACACAAGCAAAGATTTAGCATAGTCTCTAAAAAGAAAACAACCCGTATTGTAAAGCCTTAAAGGCTTGTTTAAATTTAGGTACAATTTTTAATGAAGGATTTTTTGATTTTTTTTAATAGTTAAACTAGTTCTAAATTAGAATTAACATGAAAAATCTAATGAAACTAGTCAATATCTATCTTCTAAAGTTTTTTCTAAATTTTTTAGTTTTTCTTTAAGATTTCTGATTTTATAGATTTTTTTTTAATTCGAAAAGACCAAAAAGCCCTCGAGTTGGGTCAAAGGATCCGCCATCCCAGTGCGGCGCTAAACCGATGGGTTCGAGCTATTTCAACAAAGCAAGCCCAAATTTCTGATTTCCCTTTAAATGATCTAAGCCCAAATCCAAAATCAGCCCACACGCTCGTCCAGTCCACAAAACTCCCACCCCACATTTCTATTCTTTTAGGGTGTGTTTGTTTGCGTTTTTGTTTAAAAAATGTTGCGGGAACGTAAATAGAAAAAAGTGTTTTCTGTTCCGGAACAATTTTTGAACAAAAAAATGCGTTTGGTAAACTTGTTCCGGGAATAAAAAATAAACAGAAACATGTTTGGTAAATTTGGATAAATTTTTTATTTTTTTCCTTTTTTTCTTTTTTCTTTTTTGGCCGGTCGCGCCACCGCAGACGCGACGCCGACTCGCCCGATCCGGCGAGGCCGAGGCTCGCCGGCGGCCGGCGAGCCTCGGCCTCGCCGGATCTGGGCGAGATCGAGCTCGCCTAGGCCGGCGCGAGGTCGGCCTCGCCGGATCCGGCGAGATTGAGCTCGCCTAGTTATGGCGAGCCTCGGCCTTGCCGGGCCGGGCGAGGCCGCCGCCAAAAGAAAAAGAACAAGAAAATAAGATAAAAAAGAAAAAAAAAAAAAGTGTTTCTCAAAAGTGTTTCGTAAACAAGAAACACAAAATTTGTGTTTTTTGTTTCTGTTTCTTTTTTGTTCCTGGGAACAAAAGAACAAAAAAGGAACAGAAACGCACCCAAATGCGTTTCTGTTCCCAGGAACAAAAAAACAGAAAAAGTGTTTAAAAACAGAAAAAAGAAACATAAACAAACGGGCCCTTATTAACTAGGGGTGTGCAACCGGACCGGGTTTACCCGGTTCCCGGTCCGACCCACCCGAAAAACAGGGTCGGGAACCGGTTCCGGTTAAAACCGGCCGGAACCGGTTCCCGAAACGTTGACCTGTTTAAACCGGTCCGGAACCGGTTCCGAGGGATTACCCACCCGGAACCGGTTCGACCGACCGGTTTGGGAACCGGTTGGAGAACCGGTTTTTATGCCTAAAGCAAACCCTAATTTTTATTTCTTTCTTTACCTGCAGAGGGCCGAGGCGCGCAGACGCAGAAACGAAACTCTCCCGGTTCACCTCGCGCTCGCACCACGCCTACCAAGCTCCTCCTCCTCCCCGCCCCGCCGCCCCCGCCGTCATCGTCACCGTCGTCGTCACCCCCGACAACCTCCACTTGCTCGACCCCTTCCTCGCCTCCTCCTCCTCGCTCCAGCCTCTCGTCTTGCCTTCCCCAGAGCCCCCCGCCGCGGGTGCGCTTCGTTGCCAAAGTCCGCGCCCTCCACGACCTCCACCTCCCGCTCCTCTCCGACTTCTTCCTCGGGTGGACCCACCGCTTCACCTGCAACCGCGGCGTCCCGCGAGTCGTCTTCTCCCCGTCCGGCGCGTTCGGGCTCTCCATCGCCTTCGCCCTGTGGTGGGACCTCCTCCGGCCCGACGAGGAGTCGACGATCTCGTTCGCGAAGCTGCCGGACTGCCCTCGCTTCCCGAAATCACGAAGCTGCTGACCCCCGCCAAGCTCGCACCCGAGCGCCGACGCTGCCTCCGTTCAATCTCGCCGTTCCACCTCCTGCTTTCCTCTCCGGAACCGCGACCGGCAAAGGCCTTTTTCTCGTTCCGGCGCCTTCAACTTCGCGGTGCCTTGTACTCCCCTTGACTCACGGGTCGCGGCTTCGTCATTGTCTTTAAATCGTGTAACGTCGATTCTTTGCTGGTATGTGTTGGTTTGATTGTAGTTGGAACCGAAGTTCAACCTTCTGCGTTCAACCTTCTGTGTCGGGCTTGAATGAATTGGGTCATTTGATTTCGAATCATTGGCATTTGAGTCACCCACGAGTCTAGAATTGGATCGGTAAAATCTACTCCTCAAATCGTCGGCCATAAATCTGTTTGATAAAATGCCCCTAAGGCATGATTGAGAAATGATACATGATATTATCATATCTCGATAACTTGTTAACATATTTTCTCAATTGATTGCCAAACTACGCATACTGTTAAGAAAAGTTAGAGACGGCGCATATGCAGTCGCTCACGCGCAAAGACATGTTCGCACAACCGGGAGTCGAGTCAAAGGATTCCTTCCTAATTTCCCGGTGCAAGTTAGGAATTTTAATTCGGGATGTGAAACCGAACATTTTTTTACGTACAAACAACTCGGGACAAGTGTCGGTGACAACGTAACCCCATGGCCAGCCGGTCCGGATCATGACACAATCTCTCGTGTCTTGAAGCAAAATAGAACAAATGTTGCTTGTTATTAGTACTATGCACACGAGAGGAAGAGGAAGAGCCCTTCAAAAGGCCCAAGTTTGGGCATTTTGTAATTTTAGGGTGATGAGGCGCTTTTTTTGTCCCCTTTTCGATCTCGATATGAGTATTAAAGATCTTATGTATACCGACTTCGTTGGTGAAGCTGAATGACACCAAATTTATTTGTTTGATCTATGTAGTTTACAAGTTTAATCATGCAAAATTCCTCTTAATAGTTAACCATCGTTAGTTAAGACTCTTCAGCTTTCGATCTTATTATGAACTCACAAACCCACGTGAAAGTTCTATGTTGAATTTAGAGCAAAAACAAGGAAGCAAAACAGTTCTAATATAAACAGGGTCAACCTTGTTCCCGATCGGAAAAACGGGGTGGGCCGGGAACAGGTCCAATGAAAACGGGGTAGGGAACAGGGGTCCGAAAGGAGAACCGGTTATAACAGGTAGGGAACAGGGTCCAGGTCTAGACCCTACCCACCCTGGACCCGCTCACCCCTATTATTAACCCATTATTCTTTTCTTTTCATTTTTCCTTTTCTATTTCTTTTGTTTCTCTTTTCTCTTTTCTATTTTTTATCTTTTCCTTTTTAACATTTCCTCTTCTCTACACGTGGTCTTCTTCCTCGCTGAAACTCCCATTTTCGACGTTCTCTTCTCTCCGCGCCCCTCACCCGGCCGTCACCGCCGGTTATCACTCCGGCCGTCGCCAAACGTCGCTGGCGACGTCGATGACACCAAACATATATATTTCGAGACAACGGCCATTCTAACCGATCAACCACATATATGCACGCCGAGACAAAAAGAAAAGACTCGATCGTTGAGAAATCAAGTGGATGTAAAAGTAAAATAGACACTTGATTTTATATAAGCAAATATTACAAGACTCTTTTACACACACACCACTCTCAAATACGTCTCACACACCTCACCACTACACACTTTTTCACGCCACCTACTCCACCCACTCACTCACTCAAGTACACACCCCTCACACTTTACGTACACACTCCACTCACGCTTTACACACTCCTCACAATTCACACACACACAAGGGGCAAGAACCCCTATTTATAGGGTGTAAAAGTCGGTGGAAAAAATCTGGAGAGGGGGGAGAGAAAATTTTGGAGAGAGGGAGAAAATTCTGGTGTGGCAAAGAAGGAAGAGAAGTCTGGAAAAATCCAGAGAAGGAGAGAGAGAGAGGCGGTGCTCCCCTTTTTTCTGACACTCCTCCTTACCGACTACTCTCTCTTAGCATGGACATTGTGGTCATACCAAGTTGCTTTCGAAACTCTTCAAATTTTACAGCTCTTAGACCTTTGGTGAAGATATCTCGCAACTTGATCATCTGTTTTGGCATACTCCATCTTTATCTCGTCTTGTAATACTTTTTCTCGTAGGAAATGATAGTGCACTTCTACATGCTTGGTCCTCGCATGGAAAACTGGATTCTCCACTAAGCTTATGGCTGACATTATCACAAGATATCCGTGTAGGTTGATTTATTGGTTGATGGAGATCCTCCATTAGCTGTACCAGCCATGTACTTTCTTGTGCTGCCATTGCTGCTGCTCTATACTCGCTTCGTCGTAGATAGTGACACAATTGCTGTCTTTTGCTACACCATGACACTACCGCTAATCCGAGGCTAAACATATATCCAAAAGAGTTGATCGTCGCGTGTCATGATCTCCAAAGCAAAGTCAGCATCGCAATGGCCCACAACTTCACATGATGCTTCTTTCCCATACGAAGCCCAAAATCAAATGTACCCTTTACATACCTTAGTATGCGCCGACGCATCTAAATGGGGCCTTCGCGGCTTCTCCATGAATCGGCTTGCTACTCCCACTCGCAAAGGTAATATCAGGCCGTGTTATGGTTAGGTAAATAAGACTACCCACCAATTGCTCGTACATAGTTGAGTCTTCCAATTCTCGTCCTTCAATTGCACATAACTTTACATTTCCATCAATTGGAGTAGAAATAGGTTTGCAATCAAGCATCCCGAACTTGTCTAGGAGGTCTCGTGCATACTTCTGCTGACATAGGAATAATCCTTCATTGGTCTTCTCAATTTCAAGTCCTAGGAAATGTTTTAATTCTCCAAGCTCTTTCATCCGGAACCGCACCGAGAGGTTGGTCTGATTTGGCATATCTCCTTTTCATTATCTCCGGTGATGATTAGATCATCCACGTAGATTAATACTATCGCAAGCTTGCCATCTTCTACCTTTACAAACAAGCTCGAGTCACCGGGGCTACAACGTAGCCACTTTGCACCAAAAATTCAGCAATCTTCCCATACCATGCTCTCGGGGCTTGTTTTAAGCCATAGAGGGCTTTCTTTAACTTACAAACATAATCTGGATGAAACTTACTTTTGAAACCATCTGGTTGCTCCATGCATATATCTCGATCTAGTTCTCCATGTAAAAAGGCATTCTTCACATCCATTTGCCATAATTTCCACGACTTGCTTGCTGCAAGTGCTAGTAACACTCGAACTGTAGTAATCTTTGCCACTGGACTAAAGGTCTCATCATAATCTAAGCCATACTTTTGGGAGAATCCTCGAGCAACTAGTCGTGCCTTATATCTTTCTATCGACCTATCTAGTCGAGTTTTAAGTTTATAAACCCATTTGCAAGATATAGGACGTACCTCTTTAGGTCCCATGTTTCGTTCTTTCTTAGTGCTTGTATCTCTTCCTCCATGGCTTTCCTCCATTCCATGTCTTGCGAAGCTTCCTCATATGTGGACGGCTCAACTACTCGACATCTTCTGGCCGCCGCATTTGCATATTTGGGATTTGGTCTTCTTTGTCTTGTTGATCTCCTTAGTTGAGATTCCTCCTCTTCGATTCTTCCATCTCGACTTGGTCTAACTCTTCAGAGTTCTTGGATGTACACCGGTTCGCCATGGGCTCTTTGATTTTTCTGGTGACCGTGCTCGACTTCTTTTCTTCCTATTACATTATCATTTCCTTCTTCAATTAACTCGGCTCTTATCAATCTCGTCATTTTCTTCTATTCCTTCACGAATCTGTTCTTCAACTTGTTTTGAATTAGGTTGTGATGTCCACCAAGATGACAGTTCGTCGAACACCACATTTCGGAAGTGTAACACCTCCCCGTTTTAGGGTCACAACACTTCCATCCTTTTCTTTGATCATCGTAGCCCACGAATATGCAACGAACCGCCTTCTTATCGAACTTGTTACGAAGATGGTCTGCACGAATGCATAACATACACACCCAAATATTCTAAAGTGACTTACCGTGGGCTTGCGATTCCACAACTTCTCATAAGGTGACATAAAGCCAAGCCTTGCTTGAGGTAGTCTGTTGATCACGTGTGCTGCCATCTTCATACACTCAGCCCAAAACTTGGGTGGAACACTCTTTGCATGCAACATACTCCTGCATGTCTCCGCCAAATGCCGATTCTTTCTTTCGGCAACTCCATTTTGTTGTGGCGTATTTGGGCAATTAAATTGTCGACGTATCTTCCATTCTTGAAGAAATTTTGTAAAGTCATCTGATGTGTATTCTCCCCCATTATCCGTGCGAAGGCATAGTATTTTCTTGCCTACTTCATATTCTACTTTTGCTTTAAACTCCTTAAATTTGTTTAATGCTTCGGATTTTTCTTTCATGAAGTCGACCCAGACGTACTGGAGAAATCGTCAATGAATGTTATCATGTACTTTGATCCTCCGACCGACGGTTGCTTCACCGGTCCAAATACATCCGAGTGGACGAGCTCGAGAGGCATCTTAGCTCTGAATTTGGACTCTTCATATGGAAGCTAATGTGCCTTCCCATACTAGCATCCAAAGCACATGACATCTTCTTGTACTTCCAAGTGGGGAGACCTTTTAGCATACCTTTCTTCATCATCACCTTTAATTTATGGTAGCTCACGTGCCCAAGCCGTGCATGCCACAAATCAGGTGTTTCACTCTTTCGAGTTTTGTCCACGTATGCCGTCCGAGCCGACATCACGTAGACGTACTCTAATCGACGCCCCTCCATGATTGGTGTACCGGTTGGTTTCAAATTGCGGTACACCCTAACGTCTCTAGGACCAAACACCACATAATTGCCTGAGTCTGTAAGTTGTGCCACGGACAATAGATTCTTCTTCATTCCTGGCACATGGTACACATTTTTCAGTTCGACTTGATGCGGGCTAAATCGGGGTGTCATCATCGTTTGGCCCACATGGGTAATCGGCAACCTTGAGTTGTCTCATGCGGTGACAACTACTCGTCCACCTTTGTACTCGCACATGTTTGATAGCTTGCCTTGATCTCCGGTCATGTGATTTAAGCACCCCGAGTCGACTATCCAATCTTCTTCATAATCAATCAATTTATCACTTACCATGATGAGGGCCATCGCATCTTCTTGTTCCTCCATTGCAAAGGATGCTTGGAAATCCCACTCTTCTTCGCTATCATTTTCCTTGGATGCTGCGACATTTCCTTCAACTCTTTTGAACCGACAATCCCCGGCAAAGTGACCTACTTTGCCACATGTGTAACACCGTCCATTACGCCTTCTATTCTTCTTTTCTTCATTTTCGTCCTTATCGTGGTCTCGACGAGCTCCCCCCGGCCGAGGTCGAGTTCCTTCTATTCGCTTTGCCATTCCCCATGAATTTTCCACGGTTTGCCATCTCTTGCACTTGCTCCATTTCTATTTTGGCCCTTGAACCCTCTTTTATTACTAAAGAGGGCATTTTCATCCTCCTTAATTGAGACCTTAGAAATTTGTTTATCTAAGGCTTCTTGGTTGGCCAATATATTCTCCAACTCGTAAGAGTTGGCTCATTTGCCCAACCACGAGTGGCCGTAACAATACCATTATATTCCGGCCTTAACCCGTGAATTATGATTCTTCTCATTCTTGTCTCGTAGATGGCATTCTCGGGATCTAATTTTGAAATTTCTTCGCAAATAGATTTAACTTTAGAAAAGTATTGACTCACCGTCATATTTTGTTGCGAGATTGAGAGGAGCTCGTTTTCCAAGCATTGTAACTTGGCATCGTTTGTCCTTGCAAACAGCGTCGCCAAGTTATCCCAGGCCTCCTTTGGGGTCGCCGCACTCTTTATGTGTTGCAGTAATTCATCTTCAACAGTCACAGCAAGCACATAAAGAGCCTTACCCGATTTTATATTCCATTTTCTTAATTCACTATCATTCGTGGGTGGGGTGGTGTTGCTCCCGCCAACAATATCCCACAAATCTTGTCCTAGCAAGTAATATTGTATGCGGGTACTCCAATTATTATAATTTGAGTTGTTGAGCTTCTCGATACCACTTACCGAACTCGAGAAATCCGCCATCGTGACTTGAGTATAATGCCCCGCACTATACCAAGTAAGCCTGGTCCCGGACCAACCGACTTCACAATCCCAGATTGTGCACTGGCAAAAATCCGACGTTCTTCGCTTCTTCGCTCCTTGGCTTGACGATCCTTGACCGCCTCGCTCACCTACAATGGTCCCCGACCACTATGTTCGGCCTCCAACGACCTGCTCTGATACCACTTGTTGAGAAATCAAGTGGATGTAAAAGTAAAATAGACACTTGATTTTATATAAGCAAATATTACAAGACTCTTTTACACACACACCACTCTCAAATACGTCTCACACACCTCACCACTACACACTTTTTCACGCCACCTACTCCACCCACTCACTCACTCAAGTACACACCCCTCACACTTTACGTACACACTCCACTCACGCTTTACACACTCCTCACAATTCACACATACACAAGGGGCAAGAACCCCTATTTATAGGGTGTAAAAGTCGGTGGAAAAAAATTTGGAGAGGGGGAGAGAAAATTCTGGAGAGAGGGAGAAAATTCTGGTGCGGCAGAAAGGAAGAGAAGTCTGGAAAAATCCAGAGAAGGAGAGAGAGAGGCGGTGCTCCCCTTTTTCTTACACCGACCGTGGCGGCCTCTAATCGCGGGCTCCTCCGGCGAAGGGTATGGATTTCCCAACGAGAAGACGTTCATCCATGGCCGACTCGCATCGAACGTTATGCCACAAAATCAAAGAGAAACGCAGACTCAATGATAATGCAACCATATTAGGACAAACAAAGCGCAAAACAAAGATTTTAAGCATCGTTTGTATGAACTCAAATTCGGTGCTTCATTCAGACATTTTATCAAACGGTTGATGGGCGAAATCGACGTTATTGGCAACAAATCAGTTTGGGTTTCGTATGGTTTGCTCAAAATCTCGTCGTTTTGGTCTCGCATTCTCGAACTTAATAAGCGAGGAGAAACGGAGCGTTTCGGGGGATTACCTGGTTCGGGAGCTTGCTGCGATGAACGGTGACGGTGAGTTGGCTTCCGCGGAAGGTCGAGACGATTCGACGAACCACCGGCGAAGGGAGACAAATTCCACACTCTCGCTTTCTCTCCTCCCTCTCTATCTCTAGTTTCTCTCCCAAAAAAAAAAAAAAACATCCGTTGAAGCGAGCCCCCTCTCCCTCTTAAGGACGACCGGCAAGCACGCATGGCCTCTCGCCATTGCCGCCTTGCCGGCCGGCCTAATCCCGACCCGTGGATCATGCCGCCGCCCCCCCCCTCGCGGTCCTCGGCTTGTACCTTGCTTATTTTTTTTTCCTTTTTCGAAGCGTGAGCGCACGTGAAGGGGAAGAAGAAGAACAGAGCGCGGGCCGGGCCGGATAATAAAAGAGATGGGCTGGCCTACTCGGGAAAAGGAAGAGAAAAAAGACAAGTGGGCCGAGTCATCGGAGAAAAGTAAAGAAAGAAATAGGGGCCGGGTCCGCCCGCCCGACTCCACCTCTTCTTTCTTCTTTCTTTTTTTTTTTTGGTCGAATTTCTTCTTTCTTTTTAACGACTAATCTTTTAATTCTTTTAATTTATTATTTTTATTTTATTATAATTTCTAGAAATTCTATTACTATTAATGGAAATGCTTCTAAAATCTACATGACACGCATATTAATTGAAATTTATTTTGTTTAGGGGTTAATTTATTTTTTTTTTGTGACTCAGGGAACCCTATAAGTTGACAAAATGCGAGAAAACCCGGGAGTGACTCGCAGGACCCACCACCACAATACTAATCCCTAACGACACATCTAGAATTCGAACTCCTCCCCTTCGTGAGGGGGAAGAGAGCCCAAGCCAAAGAAGGTGCCGTTATGGGCGATGGTGTTTAGGAGTTAAAAATTAATCCCTAATTTTTCACATAATTAATAAATGATTAAACGGATCACTAAAATTTAGGTGTCAATAAGTGTTTTTACCTGGCCTACCCCTTGATGCTTTTATCATTAAGCAATTAAGTATGCCTGCCCTTTTGTCTCGAATAACCAAAAGAAATGGGTGAAGTTTAAAAAGATAATGTGCTTTAATTGAGAATGATACTATGTGATTTCATTTCATTGGTAAGCTTCAACTTGGAATTGAAAACTAAGCAATCAAAAATATCTGCAAGTATATGACCATGTTCTATGGCTCAATGCAGTCCAAGAGCAAACCCTAAGGCTAATGGGTCCAATTTTTTGCCTGCACCTAGCTAGTAGTAATAGTATATTCATCATAGACAATATATATATAAATATACAATTTATATGCTCATTTTTTCAACAATTATAATTGGACATCTTATCATGTTAAAAAATTATTTTGTCAACAAATTATCATTCTATATGAAGTTTTAGATCTCGAAAACTGAATATTGTCATGAAAAGCATCATACGAAAATAAAGAAATTCATGAATCAAAGGAGGCTGTCGTCATTGTTAAATTTGGAAGAAAACCGATTTCTCTCTCTAATCCCAATTTTTAATCTCATGGCTTAGATGTTGCACTCATGTGTCGATACAAAGATTGAGGACCAATTATATATATGTTCATCAGTGATTTTTTTGTACGTTCATCAAATAATCATAATCTTAAGATCGATGCACGAGATTTATTCATTAATTTCTTCTTGATTTTCCGCATTAATGTATATGCTATTTTCATAAAAATCAAGCCACTTAATGTTTAATCTTATCGTTGCACGATTTAGCCAACCTTTCCAAGATTTTCCTATTAATTTTGTTATTTTTTCCAATATTCTCCCACTTGGCCCAAGTGAAGCTCAGGGCATTAATTATCATGAATGCACGTTGATAATAAATGACTTCTTATGATGTCCATTATAGTATCAAATTCTGTCTTGAGTTTGAACTGTGTATGGAACTTAACCCATCGGAATAATTTGATTTGCTCCAAATATGGTAAGCACTTTATTTGAATCCGTTTTGTTTTTTGAAATTAATCTCCAAGTCAAAGTTTTACCAAGATTTATTGATTAGGGATGGTCTCTTTGTAAATATACAAGAATAGATTTGGTCTCTTCATCAATTTTGTCTCGAGTTTGGATGTGTAACTTGTGCCGTGAGTCTTTCATTCAAATTGAATTATTTATTCATAAATACCATGGATTTGGGCTTAATTAATATTCGAAAGTACCTAAATAATTGTAACTCCGACTCTTCGATGATAGTGGATTTATTTATTGTTAGCTCTTTTTATGGAGTAGGTACAAATACTCAAATCGATCATGTAAATCTCTTACGTCATTTAATGCTCTTCGTTTATTTCTCTTAGGATTTTATGTTTATTTAAATTGCTAAATCATTAATATTGCAATATCGCACTATTCATGGAGAACCTTTCCTTCCACATGTTCTAAGACAAAACCCCATCTGGGCCTGATGAAAGGCATATGACCGTATCTCTTTATACTCCACAATCATGACTCATAAAGACTTTCCTCGACACGAACCGAGATGCATTTTATCAAATCGTGAACTATTATTCTTTGTTTCTAAACCTCTTGCAGCTAGTACTATTCTTTTAAATCTATTGTGGCACCTCTCGAGTACTTGCCGTCCGAGCTATGAAAGCCAGTGGCACGTGAGTCACCTCGTCGCCTATGGTCGACGGGTTGTAATCCTCCCCTAGTGGTTGCCAAAAAGAGACGAGGGCGAAAGAAAAGAAACGAGAGAATAAAGAATTGTCGGGTGGAAGAGCGTCGTTTGGGGTTTGGAGAGAGGGAAGGATTTGAGCTTGCGGAAACGGGAACTTGAGGTCGAAGGGCAAGAGGGAGTCGTCGGCGGTGAAGGAGGAGCCGTTGATCGTGGCGTTGCTCGAGGACGTAGAGGTCCTTGGTCTGGGAAATGAGGTCTTCCACCGCCGAGTCATCGGTGTCAGAAAGGTTGGAGAATTCGGCCATGGCTTTCTTCTTCTGGGTTTGTGGTGATTTCTGATTTCCCGCTGGCTCTGTTTTACTCTGTTACCGCGAGCGGTGGGGATAGATTTTTGCTGAACCGTGAGCTTAAAGAGGAACCATCGAATTACATTAGCACACCAGATAAAACTTCCATCCCCATGCGTAGTTGAAGAACAACGCAGTTTTTTCTTGCCAACGAGGAGCAACGCACCTGAATAACAAAATTCCAAACTCAAAAAGGGTGAGATATCAGTAGAATGAAGGTGGAAACGGTGAATGTAAGTGCACGTGAGATGCGCGTGCGCTGGGCGGTCAATTTTCTCATCGGGGTTAAGCGTTGGGGCCTAATTAATATATATCTGTCAAAATGCAGGGGGTTCATTTGAGACAAAAACTCAAATGCAGGGAGGTCTTTTGCGAAAAGAAAAGCCGTCGCGCTACCTGCTTTGCATCATTTGTAGTCGCGTTTTCTGCATATGAATATGTCGAGTGTAATAAAACTCCACTGCGGGCGGGGTATAAAAGTTCCGCCTTCCTACCATCGACTAAATGTAGGCTCGCATCAAGTTTTGTTTCAGACGAGGAAGGAAAGAGGTTAATCACACGAAGCTCGAAGTCTAATGGGAAACAACAAGGCGATCGGAGGTAAGGAACGACCGTGAACTGCAACATCACTTCACTTCAGTCCAGCCTCTTTCAATAACTTTGGAGGACCGCGAGCAAATTCATGCTGTTTCAAGTTTCTTTCCTGAAAAAGGAACTTTGGAGGGCCGCCAAATACTTAATGATTTATGAGGGATGCATCTACTCAGCCCACGTTTTTAATATTTTTAGTTTTGTGTAAAAAGCGTCGCCTCTTCATGTTGAAAATATGGTTTGATTCTTTATGATTTTAAAGGATTCTTTTTTCTTTTTTTCAAAAGAATACTCGAAAAACTGATTCGATTCGGTAATTGGTTATTGAATAGAACTGGTGTTCCAACCTTGGAATCGGGGATCGGTCCAGTCCTAGGCTACTTGAAAGTTCGCAGAACAAGAAATTGAACCGGTTTTATGCTAGAACTAATCTTGAATCAGCCGTTCCAAGCCGATTCAATTCGGTAATTGGTTCAAAACCATAAATCTTGAATCATCATCCTTGAATTAAAGAAGAACATCAAACTACATTAGTGAACAATTTTTTATTTTATTTTTTTATCTGAGTTAAGCGTTGGGGACTAAATGATGTATATTTTCCAACGAGAGGTAAATTGAAATTTTCCCTATCCTTATGAAATTTGTCGTTTGCAATGCAAAAATGACTACTAGAGGATGATGCGAAGGCAAATTAAAGAAAGATGCATTGGGTCTAATTGTTTATATATGTGTGTGTCAATGATAAAGAGGAGCATGAGGGATTAAATTGGAGTTAGTATGAGGGGCGTGACGGGTGGACTCTTGTCATTGTCATATGATGATTATGCCGGTGAGTACTTTTGTGTGTGGATGGCTGGTTTTTTTGAGTGACTACGAAAGTGATCTCAAATACATGTGTGTCGATAGCTGGTTTTTTTGAGTGAGTACAAAAGTGATCTCATATAGTCTTCGAGACTATGTGATCAAATAGTCTCAAATACTATATGAGATCACTTAGACTACATGAGATCACTTTTTTGAATCACTTAGACTATATGAGACTATGTGATCAAAAAGTCTTGAATATACTATGTGATATCACTTAGACTATATGAGATTACTTTTTTGAATAAAAAAAGTGATCTTATATAGTATTCGAGACTATGTGATCAAATAGTCTCGAATATACTATATGAGATCACTTAGACTATAAGAGATCACTTTTTTTTAATAAAAAAAGTGATCTCATATAGTATTCGAGACTATGAGATCAAATAGTCTCAAATACTATATGAGATTACTTAAACTATATGAGATCACTTTTTTTTATTCAAAAAAGTGATCTCATATAGTATTCGAGACTATGAGACTATATAAGATCACTTTTGTACACACTCAAAAAATCCAGCCATCCACAGACAAAAGTACTCACCCTGAGGACTTTTGTGTCGGGAACATAAAATTTTCTTTTTTTTTTTAGGTAGAAAAATTCTCCTCTTGTCACGCGCCTACATATGAGACAATGACGAACTCGAGTCCAAACTACAATCCATTCCCTCATGCTCTTCCTTCCAACTCCCATCGAATCCCAACTATACATCAAGATCTACGCACTGTCTATATGACATGTTGTTGCAGAAGTAAAGAAGTAAGTATTCACGCGTTGCTCAAGATCAATGGGAAACCACTACTCAACCCATCACAATCTTTCAAGGTAAGCACCACAACATCTCCGCAGTCTAACCTCCTTCAGCAACTTGGAGGACTCTTGAGTAAACTCATGCTGTTTTGTTTGAATACCATCTGCACTCCACTTAGATAAGGTGGACTCGTCCTTTTCAATGTTGCATACTAAAACATGTTCAAATCGCCTAAGGTTTTTTGTCTGTTAATACTGAAATCATGAAACCAATTCGAATCGCCTATTTTTTTTGCCTGCTAATCTATCAATAAGCTTTCCATGGAAGACGGTTGTCTAACAAGTTGCTTAGTGATGTTAAGGTATGCAGCACAGCACGTAGCTCAAATCAACGAAGGTCTTGATTTGCTTGCGCAAGCCTTGCGTCAACTCATCAGGGAGAGGGACAGCTCTATAGTTCCGGCCGACAATTCCATAGTATCATGCATCTTGCTTATCTGTGCAGCCATTAAAATCATCCGGCAAAGATTAGTCTTTGGAATGGGAAGGCAAGATGTTGATCCGAGTTTCCAACTTGCCATTGCCGGGATCGCTGTTGCTCTTGGATGCGTTGAATGTGGTCTCCTGATGTGCGTTCTGCTCAGTGGCTTGCCTTGGCCGATTTCTGTCGTCTGCGTCCTAATGCTGGTAGTCCCGTTCGTGTTCATCTGAGTTAAAAGGATTATTAGCGACTGGGCGCTAGTTTCTGGCTTTCGACGTGGTGATGTGCGTTTTGTCTGAATTTCATTTGTCTGTAACCTTCCCCCCGCTGGTACGGATCTGAACGTCATTGTTGTATTATTCCCACACCGCTTATCCAAAGGGTTTACATGTTCTGTGCCCTTCCACTGCAAAATCGTTTTCTTTTCCTGCTGCTCTGTTTTTCATCTTTATGTCTCTGTTCATATGAAAACTGTTTCGACATGAATGTGAAAAACTGCGACTTAGCAAATATCAACGGGAGCCGCTATTTCCAGGCCTCCACTTGCTTGCCCACGCCCTCAAAACCTTAAAATGGCAAAAGAAAACGCGGTTGCCCGGGTCGCCACAGCCTTTCTTGAAGCGCTCATCATCCTCCTTCAGCAACTTCTTCTGCTCTTGATCGTGTAAAACACCCAAATCCCACAATACCCTCGTCTTCCTCCATCCATTTGAAGCTCATGCTCACCCCCTACTTAATAGCCTTAGCCTCGGTGTCCGCTTCTTCGGCGAGCACCAGATGCAGCCGCCTTTCGTGGGGGCGACGGCTATGGCGTCTTCGTCTTGTGATAGCTCGAACTCCGGAGCGTGGTTTGGGTTTGGAGAGAGGGAAGTATTTGAGCTTGCTGAAAACGGGAACTCGAGGTTGGGGGTCAAGAAGGAGTCGTCGGCGGTGAAGGAGGAGCTGTTGATCGCGGCGATTTTCTCGAGGACGTAGAGGTCCTTGGGTTAGGGAGATGAGGTCTTCCACCGCCGAGTCATCGGCGTGAGAAAGGTAGAAGAATTCGGCCGTGGGTTTCTTCTGCTTCTTCATCTTCTTCTTCTTCTGGGTTTGTGGTGATTTCTGATTTCTTACTGGCTCTGTTTTACTCTGTTACCGCTGCAAGCGGTGGGGATAGAGTTGTGCTCAACTGCGAGCTTAAGAGGAACAATCGAATTCAAGTGGCATGCCAGATAAAACTACCATTCCCATGTGTAATTGAAGAATAACGCAATTTTTTCCTTGCCAACGAAGAGCAACGCACCTGAAAAACAAAATTCCAAGTTCAAAAAGGGCGAGGTATCGGTAGAATAAAGGTGGAAACGGAGAGTGTAAGGACACGTGATACGCGCGTGCATCTCTGGCCGGTTGCTTTTCTCGTCGGGTAAAGCATTGGAGGCTAATTGATATATATTTCTCGAGTGTAGGGGGGTGATTTGAGACAAACTCAAGTGCAGGGGGTCTTTTGCAAAAGAGGAGCTGTCGAGCTTCCTAGGCTGGAAAAGATAGAATCCACATCCGGCTTCAATAGTCAAATTATATACATCAATTCGTATCAAAGAATTCCACATCAAATACATAATGATATATGAGGGATGCATCTATTTGGAAATGGGCCCACTTTTTTTTTATTTATTTTTGTATAAAAATCAAATTCTTGAAAATAACATGTTGTTTCTTCTATTCATGATATATGGTTTGATTCTCTATGATTTTGAAGGAATTTTTATAAAAAATAAAAATAAAAATTGAAAACAGATTCAATTTGGGAACTGGACTAGTCGAATTGGTTTTTGAACAGAACTAGCAGTTTTAGCCTTGGAACTGGGAACCAATATTGTCCTAGGCCACTTTAAGGTTTGTAGAAACGTGAAATTGAACCGATTCTCCCTAACTAACCTTGAACTAGTCAGTCCAAGTCGATTTATATTGATTTCCGAATTAAACTGAACCCAATGTACATCTCAATTGAAATCTTGACTCTCACAAGCCAATAGATAATAAAAACCATAACTTTTGACTCCCCATCCTCCTTGAACTGAAGAGAAACATTAAATTACATCATTAACACATGCAATTTCTTCATCATGGTTAAGTATATTTCCCATTGGAGGGCAAAACAAAATTTCCCATCTTAATGAAATTGGTCGCTTACTATGCAAAAATGTCTACCATACGAGGATGTGAAGGCGGAGTAAAGGCATAGGGGTATGTGTATATATGTGTGTAAGAGAGAGAATATGTTACACCCTCCTTTTGATTAAGGAGGGATTAACATATTCTCAAAATATTGGGACCCAATATTGTGAGAATACCGTATTCTTTTTGTCACAGCCAAAAGGAGGAAGGTGCATATTCTCACAATATTCGGTCCCAATATTTCGACTTGAGGACCTCTTTCCTTTTGGTTGTGATATAAAGAGTATGGTCACATATGCTCAAAAGGCAGTCCTCAATATAAGAGGGCGCCAATGCAAGGTCTCTACATCGTTTATAAGACTGGTAGAAGTAAAGAAGAATGTAACCACATGCATTGCTAAGAGATTAATGGGAAATAATAGCTTAGTCGGTCATAATGTTCTGGGGTAAGCACTACAACATCTCTGCAGTCCAACCTCCTTCAACAAGTTGGAGGACTTGGAGTAAATTCTTACTATTTTCTTTGAATACCATATGCACTCCACTTAGATTAGGTGAACTTGTCCTTTTTAATGTTGCATCCTAAAACCTATACTATTGCCTTGTTGAGTAGGTTACTCCCAATTGAAAAGGCCAAGGCAATTATGTATATCTATAGTAGAATATGTATGATAGTGAGTGTGTAAAAGTAAAAGAAAAAAAAAGGAGAAAAAAATCAAAAGAGATCGGGAGATTAATCAACATGATCTTTCACATCCAGAAAATAAATCAAGGAAGATTGAAAAAGAAATTAAAGTAATCTTCTTAGATCTACAAAATCACGAGATATTAGGAGATAAATCTACATGATTTCCATATCATACAATTCCAATTGGGATTACATTTGCTCCTATAAATAGGAGTCCCAAGTATATACAAAAGCAAGAATATCATAGAGTAGTGTAGTGGAAGAAACAGTTTTTTTCTTTCAAGAAAGATAGTAAGTTATTCAAATTTGTGAGAGGTTCGCATTCACAAATTGAAGAAGACAGTGAGAGATCCACGTTTGGGTGAGTTATTTAGTTTGTGAGAGGTTCAGATCCCATGGTTTTTCCCTTCACCTTGGAGGGTTTTCACATTAAAATTCTGGTGTTATTTACTATTTATCTTTACTACTTTCATTCAATATTTTATTTTATTTTATTTTCATAGAAATAGTAGTGGGAAAAAATTATTTGGGCCTTCTCCACAAATATTGTTCTTTTTCAACAAGAACGTGCGAAGTTTGGAGTGCATATGCTATTCAAAGAAAATAGCAAGAATTTATTCAGGATCCTCCAACTTGTTGAAGGAGGTTGGACTGCAGAGATGTTGTAGTGCTTATCCCGGAATATTGTGATTGGTTGAGCTATTATTTCCCATTCATATTTGCTAACGATCCTTTAATTCGCGATGGACACGAATGGGATTACCAATATTAGGGTGCATGCGATGAAAATCGGCCAACACAAGTAGAACGTACATAAGAAGACCACATTCAATGCATCCAAGAGCGACAGTGAACATAGTAAATATCGTGGAATGCATTGCTTGTTAACAGCTTGTCTGCATTGAACAGAAACTAGCACCTAGTCACTAATAATCCTATTAACTTGCGATGAACATGAATGGGACTACTTGCATAAGGACATAGGCAACAAAAATCGGCCAAGGCAAGCCACTGAGCAAAACAAACATCAGGAGACCACATTCAACGCATCCAAGAGCAACAGCGATCCCAGCAAAGGCGAGTTGGAAACTTGGATCAACATCTTGTCTTCCCATTCGGAAGAATCTGCTGAGTTTTATTCCAAGGAATGAATCTGCTGAGTTTTATTCCAAGGAATGCAATAGAGCTTGTAGCTCAAATCAACGGAGATCTTGATTCACTAGCACAGGACTTGCATCAACTCATCGAGGAGAGGACAACTCTATAGGTTCGGCCAACAATTCCAGAGCACCACGCATCTTGCTTATCTGCACAACCATTAAAACCATCCGGTGAAAATTCTTCTGAATGGGATGGCAAGATGTTGATACAGGTTTCCAACTTGCGATGCTGGGATCCCTGTTGCTCTTGGATGAGTCGAATGTGGTCTCCTAATGTTTGTTCTGCTCAGTGGCTTGCCTTGGCCGATTTCTGTTGCCTGTGTCCTTATGCTGGTAGTCCCGTTCATGTTCATCGCGAGTTAACAGGATTATTAGTGACTGGTCGCTAGTTTCTGGCTTTCGATGTGGTATTATGCGTTTTATGTGAATTTCATTTGTCTGTGACCTTCCCCAGCTGGTCCCGATATGTACATCATAGTTGTATAATTACCACCCGGCTTATCTATGGAGTTGACATGTTCTGTGCCCTTCCACTGCAAAATCGTTTTCTTCTCCTGCTGCTCTGTTTTTCATCTTATGTCTTTGTTCATATGAACACTATCTCGACATGAATGTGAAAAGATGCGACTCTAAGCAAATATCAATGGAAGCCGCTATTTCCATGCCTCCACTTCCTTGCCCACGGCCCCAAAACCTTAAAATGGAAAAACAACCCAAGGTCCCCCAAATCGCCACAGCCTTTCTTGAAGCGCTCATCGTCCTCCTTCATTTTGCCTTCTTCAGCTACTTCTTCTGTTCTCGACCGTGGAAAACACCCAAATCCCACAGTACCCTTGTCTTCCTCCATCCATTTGAAGCTCATGCTCACCCCCTTCTCAATAGGCCTAGCCTCGGTGTCGGCTTCTTCAGCGAGCACCAGAAGAAGCCGTCTTTCTTGGGGGCGACCGCTACTTGTGATTGCTCGAATTCAGCAGTGTGGTTTGGGGCTTGGAGAGAAGGAAGGATTTGAGCTTGCGGAAACAGGAACTTGAGGTCGGGGGACAAAAGGGAGTCGTCGGCGGTGAAGGAGGAGCCGTTGATCGCGGTGATTTGCTCGAGGACGTAGAGGTCCTTCGTCTGGGAAATGAGGTCTTCCACTGCCGAGTCATCGGTGTCAGAAAGGTAGAAGAATTCGGCCGTGGCTTTCTTCTTGTTCATCATCTTCTTATTCTTCTGGGTTTGTGGTGATTTCTGATTTCCCATTGGCTCTGTTTTACTCTGTTACCGCAAGCGGTGGGGATAAAATTGTGCTCAACTGCGAGCTTAAGAGGAACCATCAAATTATAGTGGCACGCCTGATAAAACTACCATTCCCATGCATAACTGAAGAATAACGCAATTTTTTCCTTCCAAAGAAGAGCAACGCACCTGAATTACAAAATTTCAAATTCGAAAACGGCAAGGTATCAGTAGAATAAAGGTGGGAAACGGAGAATGTAAGTGCATGTGAGATGCGCGTGCATCTCTGGCCGGTCGGTTTTCTCGTCGGGGAAAAGCATTGGGGGGCTAATTAATATGTATCTGTCAAGTGTAGAGGGTTCATTTGAGACAGAAACTCAAATGCAGGGGGTCTTCTGCAAAAAGAAAAGCCGTCGCGCTACCTACGCTGCATCATTTGTAGTTGCGTTTTCTGCATACGAAGATGTCGAGTGTAATAAAACTCCAGTGCGGGGTATATTTGTCAGTGCAATAAAACTCCGTGCCATAAATCTCGTCTCTGGGAAAAGTACATTCTCAAATATGGTATATTTGAAAGAAATTTCAAACAGCATCTCAATGTTAACACGCACGGAGAGGCATGACCACAGAAACCCTGTCCTTTCTCCTCCTCTAGTTATAATGCCAAGGACAAGGTACCAAATTTTATTATATTTGTGCTAATTTGATTATAAACCTTTCGATTTACTAATTAAATCCTAAATATTTTAATAATTATTCAATGTAGTCTATCTAATGAAAATTATTATATTTGTGCCAATTTGATTATAAATCGTTTGGTTATAAATCTTTCGATTTACCAATTAAATCCTAATTAAATTTGGTAAAAAAACACTAACATAGATAATGGGCGTTTTATATGGCAAGACCAACTATTAAAATGGACAAACTTAAAAAAGTATTAAGTGTGCCTAATAAGTGAGCACCCGCACACGAGTATTATAAGATCTAACCCACACATCAACCCTTTCTTTGAACATACCATACAATGTTCACATTCACACTTGTAAAGTGGACCATCTCCTCCCAACTTTTCTATATGGAACAAAGAAAGCATATTTTGTTTGTTTTACAAACAAATAAGCAACCGAAAGTATGTCTAAACATTTTCCGAGTCTTGTCAAAGAAAATACTCCTTTGGATTTTTAGAGTGAACGGGGAAATGTTCATACCTATGTCTGAAGAAGGTTTTGCTCGCGACATTTACTGAGTGGAGAGAATGGCCGTTTGTTTGTCAAGAACAAGACTACAAAATATAAAAGACGGTAGACTTTCCTGAGTGATAGGAAGTGCTCTAGAGCAAGACGGTCCATCGCATTTTAGCACTTCATGGCACGATCGGTGGGGGTTGATCGTGTGGTAAACGGCTAACGGTCCCAATCTTTTTGGGCCCAATCTCGAGCCCATGATCGTCGAAACCATTAATAATCATGTAGGTCCGACGGGTGGGCGCTGACACCACTTCCTATTTTTTGTCTCCCTTCCTCTTTCTGTCTCTAACTTTAGGCTAAGATTTTAATTTCAATTTTTTTTTATAATATTCTATATGGCAACCTGTGATTCTGGGGGAACTGCCCCTAAATTCGAGCATGTGAGATGGGGGTGCACCTCAGCCGCCACTTTTCCCACTGGCCTGCAGCATTCGAGACAAAATCAAGTGGAGGCGATCTTCTGCATTTTACAAGTGTTAAGACGTTATTTTATCTGACTTTTTTGTTTCATAATTAACATCATGAAAAATCCAAAATTCATTGAAAAATTCTATGAAAAATCTTAAATTTTAATATTTGTGATAAATTATCTTTCGTTATTTCCATTATAAAAACCACAAACCGATCAATCTATGATAAATGGGGAATAAACTCTAAACAAATATATTCATTAACTCCGTCACATGTCCTTCAACTCAGCAATTTGATGGTATAATTTAACTAAAACTAATAAAGAATAAATTTATTATAAGAATACCAATTTAATATTTTCGGTGGTCAAAAAATTAGTTTATGGGAAATTTATCACACATTTACGGGTTAAGGTTTTTAGTTATCAAAAAATTAATTTAGAGATAATTTGTCACAAATATAACAGTTTAAATCTTTTTGTGATATTAACCAATTCATTAGTTATCCCCAATGCCTTTTCCTTTACTTTGCCTTCGCATCCTTGTTTGGTAGACTTTTTTGCAAGGTAAACTACAAATTTCATAAAGAAAGGGAAGATTTCTATTTGCCCTCTAGTGGGAAATATATGATGATGAGCCCCCACCACTTAATCCCAATGAAAAAATTTTGTTCATTGATGTCATTTATTGTTCCTCTTCAGTTCGACCAGGATGGTAATTCAAAAGTTATAGTTCTTATTATCTGTTGATTTGTGAGAGTTGAGATTTGAATTAGGTGTTTCTTGTAGACAAATCTCGCAGCCCCTTGCAAAAACCGAGGCGTTTAATATCTCTAAGGCGTTGGTGAAATTCATAGTGTTGAAGTTGACATACTTGGCATATCATTCTTTTCTTTTTATCATGGACATTGCTCTTTCTTCATGCAGTTCAAGCATGAGCAAGCGGAACGTTGACGAAAGGGCAGAGAGAGAGAGAGGGCAAAGAGGCAAGTAAGTCAAGAGGAGAAGGAAGAGAGAAAAACGCGTCACCGATGGACCCACTTTACTCATTTGGCAGAACTCTTAAATCACGCCTTCTTCTCCCCGACATTCTTTATCCTCTCCTTTCTTTTCTTTCCAAGGAAAAGATGCACCTCGGTTCGTGTCCAGGAAAGTCTTTATGGGACATGATTGTGGAATATAATGAGACATGGTCATATGCCTTCATCAGCCCTAGATGGGGTGCTGTCTTGTAGTATGGGGAAGGAATAGTACGCTGTTGCAATATTAATGATATTAGCAACATAAATCAACGCAAATTACTAGAAAAATAAACAAAAGTAATGAACACAAAAGATTTACATAATTTAATCCAAATATCAGTATTTCATAGAAAGAGCCAGTAATAAATAATTTATTATCATCGAAAAGCCAAAGTTATAATTACTTATATCCTGAAGCGTTTTTTGCATTAAAATTAAGCCTAAATCCATAATATTCATGAATAAATAATTTAATTTGAATGAAAAGCTCACGATACAAATCATGTGTCCAAACACGTCCACACGGCCAAAGAAACAAGAGCTCGCGACGTCCGTCTCAATTTTCTGTCCACTTACCGGACTAACCCGCCGAAAGAAAAAAGAGAAAGCCCACCTAACACACACACGTGGGTGGCCCCTTCTTAAGAGACCATCGCCGATTGATAAATCTTGGTAAAACTTTGGATATTATCTTCAGAGAACAGATTGCTTGAATTCAGGAGCGTGGTTTGGGGTTTGAGAGAGTGAAGGATTTGAGTTTGCGGAAATGGGAACTCAAGGTCGAAGGTCAAGTGGGAGTCTTCGGCAGTGAAGGAGGAGTCGTTGATCATGGCGATTTGCTCGAGGACGTAGAGGTCCTTGGTCCGGGAAATGAGGTCTTCCACTGCCAAGTCATCGGTGTCAGAAAGGTTGGAGAATTCGGCCGTGGCTTTCTTCTTCTTCATCATCTTCTTGTTCTTCTGGGTTTGTGGTGATATCTGATTTCCCGCTGGCTCTGTTTTACTCTGTTACCACGAGCGGTGAGGATAGATGCTCAACCGCGAGCTTAAGAGGAACCATCGAATTGCAGCAGCACATCAGATAAAACTTTCACTCCCATGCGTAATTGAATAAAAAACGCAGTTTTTTCTTGCCAACGAAGAGCAACGCAGCTGAAAAACGAAATTCCAAATTCAAAGAAAGTGAGATATCAGTAAAATGAAGGTAGAAACGGAGAATGTAAGTGCACGTGAGATGCGCGTGCGCCTCTGGCCGGTCACTTTTCTCATCGGGGTTAAGCGTTGGGGGCTAAGTGATATGTGTCTATCAAGTGCAGGGGATCATTTCGCGACAAACTCAAATGCAGGGGGTCTTTTGCAAAAGAGAGCCATCGCGCTTCCTACGCTGCATCATTTGTAGTCGCGTTTTCTGCATATGAATATGTCGTGTGTAATAAAAGTCCAGTGCAAGGTATATTTGTCAGTGCAATAAAACCCCGTGCCATAAAACTAGATGAAGCTAGAGTGCGTCAGCGCGACAAAACTCCACTGGGGACGGGGGTATAAAAGTTCTTGCCTTCTCCCATCGACAAAATGTAGGCTCGCATCAAGTTTTGTTTCGGACGAGGAAGGAAAGAGGTAATCACACGAAGCTCGAAGTTTAATGGGAAACAACGAGGTGATTGGAGGTAAGGAACGACCGTGAACTGCAACATCACTTCACTTCTGTAGTCCAGCCTCTTTCAATAACTGTGGAGGACCGCGAGCAAATTCATGCTGTTTCAAGTTCCTTTCTGAAGAAGGTACTTTGAAGGGCCGCCAACTACATAATGATTAATAAGGGATGCATCTAGCCCACTTTTTATTTTTTTGTGTAAAAAACGTTGTTTCTTTATGTTGAAAATACAGTTCAATTCTTTATGATTTCAAATGATTCTTTTTACCCTTTTCAAAAGAAGACTTGACAAAATAATCAGTTATTAAATGGAACGGTGTTTTGGTCTTACAATCAAATCAACAACTGATCCAGTCCTACGCTACTTCAAGGTTTGCGAATAGGAAATTGAACTGTTTACGCTAGAACTAATCTTAAATCAACCGGTTCAAGCCGATTCGATTAGGTAATTAGTTCTTTAATAGAACCAGCCTTCCTCGGCCTTGGAATTGAGGACCGATCCAATCGGTCTAGGCTGCTTCAAGGTTCACTGCATTAGAAATTAAATTGGTTCAACGCTAGAACTAACCTTGAATTGGTCTCTTCAAGCCGATTCGATTAACATTAAATTACATCGTTGAATGAATTTTTTTTATCTAGTTAAGCATTGGGGGCTAATTGATGTATTTTCCATTGAGGGGTAAATTGAAACTTTCCCTATCTTTATGAAATTTGTTGTTTACAATGCAAAAATGTCCGCCAAAGGATGATGCGAAGGTAAATTAAAGAAAGAGGGTCTAATTGATTATATATGCGTGTCAATGATGAGGAGCATGAGGATTAAGTTGGAGACGGTACGAGGCGCGAGACGAATGTACTCTTGTCATTGTCATATGGCGATTACGTCAATGAGCACTTTTGCGTGTGGGTCCATTTTCAAAAGTTCTCAGAACGGGAAGAACTATTCATGCTACATTATAGTAAACATGAAACTATTCATGTTCAAGTTAAACAAGAATAGTAAAAAGTTTTTAAACTATTCATGTTTGCTATAATGTAGCATGAATAGTTCTTCCCTGAAACCTTGAGAACCAAAAGTTCTCCTCACTCCTGAGAACTTTTGACCCACACATTCTCCGCTGGTCACACGCCCATAGATGAGACAATGACAAACTCCACTCCAAACTCCAATCCAATCCCTCATGCTCTTCCTTCCAACTCCACCGAATCCCAACTATACATCAAGATCTATGCATCGTTCTAAAGTAAAGAAGTATCCACGCGTTGCTCAAAGATCAATGGAAAACCACTACTCAACTCATCACAATATTCCAAGGTAAGCACCGCAACATCTCTGCAGTCCAACCTCCTTCAACAAGTTGGAGGACTCTTGAGTAAACTCATGCTGTTTTGTTCAAATACCATCTGCACTCTACTTAGATAAGGTGAACTCATCCTTTTCAATGTTGCATACTAAAACATATTCAAATCGCCTAAGGTTTTTTTGTCTATTAATACTGAAATCATGAAATCAGTTCAAATCGCCTATATTTTTTTGCCTGCTTATCTATCAATATGCTTATTCTCGATTCTTCTGTGGAAGACAGTTGTCTAACAAGTTACTTGGCGATGTTAAGGTATGCAGCACAGCATGTAGCTCAAATCAATGAAGATCTTGATTCACTTGTGCAAGCCTTGCGTCAACTCATCAGGGAGAGGGACAGCTTTATAGTTCCGCCAACAATGCCATAGCACCACACATCGTGCTTATCTGTTCAGCCATTAAAATCATCCGGCAAAGATTAGTCTTCAAAATGGGAAGGCAAGATGTTGATCCAAGTTTCCGACTTGTCATTGCTGAGATCGCTATTGCTCTTGGATGTGTTGAATGTGGTCTCCTGATGTGCGTTCTGCTTAGTGGCTTGCCTTTGGCCGACATTTCTGCTTGCCTCAAGTGCCCTAATGCTGGTTGTCCCGCTCGTGGTTCAATTGAGTTAAAAGGATTATTAGCGATTGGGCGCTAGTTTCTGGCTTTCGATGTGGTGATGTGCGTTTTGTGTGAATTTCGTTTATCTGTAACCTTCCCCTCTGCTGGTACTGATCTGAATGTCATTGTTGTATTAAAACCACACCGCTTATCTAAGGGGTTTACATGTTCTGTGCCCTTCCACTGCAAAATCGTTTTATTTTCCTGCTGCTCTGTTTTTCATCTTATGTCTCTGTTCATATGAAAACTGTTTCGACATAAATGTGAAAAACTGCGACTTGGCAAATATCAACGGGAGCCACTATTTCCAGGCTTCCACTTGCTTGCCCACGCCCTCAAAACCTTAAATGGCAAAAGAACCCACGGTTCCCCGGGTTGCCACCGCCTTTCTTTGAAGCGCTCATCATCCTCCTTCATTTTGCCTCCTTCAGCAACTTCTTCTGCTCTTGATCGTGTAAAACACCCAAATCCCACAATACCCTTGTCTTCCTCCATCCATTTGAAGCCCATGCTCACCCCTACTTTTAATAGCCCTAGCCTCGGTGTAGGCTTCTTCGGCGA